>OY728128.1:696922761-698368156 GCA_963277665.1 Viscum album
GGATTTCTTCCTTTCTTATTTGGTCCAAATTTAATTATGTTGTTAAAACCTTTTATTTATAATTAAAAATGTTGGAGTATGTTTTTTAACCATTCCTATACTTCTCTCCTTATTTTTGAAATATGAGAGACCCCTTTCTCTATCTTTAAAGCCTCCCATGTACATCCATTACCAAGCCAAAATCCCATAATGGATTTCTCTCTCCCCATTTACATTCAAGAAATTATTTTTAATTATGAATCTATATTTCGTTACATATGTTGGGAAATATATATATATAACTCCTTACTATCCATTTCATGTAAATATGATGATACACCCCTTTATATCCCATCAACCATTTTTATGAATTCTTATGTCACACCGTTATGCTGCCGAAATTGCACCATGATTTTCCATGACAATGTCATTGTGTAGTGAATACCATACCCATTTATCTATCAAGGGTATTCACCTTTATGAATATTTACATATTTATTATAGAGTTTCATTTATGAATTCCAAATTCCATTATTTTGGTATTAATGATGATTTTTAATTAATCCATGTTATATGATCCATGTGGAACACTTATACATGAAATGAAATGATTAAGAAGGGTGCATCCTAATAGTGCTCTAATGCATTGGGTAAAGATTTGTACCAGGAAACGTCAGGTAAAATTTTGGGTTTACTCATGATAATTCATGTCCAGTGAGGGTTTACTCATGATAAATCAAGTGCAATGAGGGTTTAATCATGCTCTATATGCAATGAGCCTTGGATCATGCTAATATCACGTTAAATGTTGTTACTACATTTTTATGTTAGGGTAATCATGATATATCATTACATTATGGTAATGTTTATCTTGTGCTTCCTTAATATTACTATTTCATAACATCTACTATATTCTTTATGTTATGCCTTGTTTACTCCCTTACTGGGCTTTATTGCTCACCATTTTCATATGCATGTCCTTAGGTTATCCCATGCAATGCTAAGTATGATGGAATGTTATGGTCATGTAAAAGAAATTTTCGATAAAGATGTTTGGTTTTATGTTCTATGTTGTTAGGTAATGTTCCTAATTTCCCAAGAAACTCGACCTCTTGATCTTTATATTTGTCTTAAGTGAAATTTTATGTAATGAATCATGTTTATGTGTTTAATAACGAGTAGGGTTGTCATAAAAATGACCAGAAATCTTATATTTCTTGGGCCAAGATGAGGATGTTTTTTTAACAAAGACACCATAGGACCTTGTACATATCTATCAGGATTAATGATATTGACATCCAATGAGCCTTCATTGATAATGGATCAGGGGTCAACCTCATTCATATCCAGACACATCACCAATTAGGACTCACTGAATCCCATTTTTCACCCTCCACTTTGATGTTATAGGTTTATGTAAAGAATGAGAAAGAATCTCCCTTAGATATTACGCTCAAAACTTAGTTTGGGTACCACATATCTAATTCAGATATCATGCTTTTTTATAATGACACAGCTTCCAACATTTTTTTGGACAGACCATGGCTACATCAACATGTGATTATTCCTTCATCGTAACATCAAATGTCTCAAATATTGTGTCAATGGTAAAATTAGAAAATTTTATTAATATAAGAGCCCGTTAAAAACTTTTTAATATCATTACATTGATGCAGAGTTATATCACATGAAGGGAAAATAGTCCATTATAAATTATGTTACTAGAATCAGAGCATTGAATGGTCTGTAAAAGATCATAGTGAACCCATCAAAGCATCTAATTGAAGTATACGTGTTACCCTTTAATCAAATTTAAAGGGTTGACCCAAATCAAAACACATATTCAGTGGATTATATAATGAGAGTAGTAGAAATTGTTCCTGATATCATAGGATAAATCATTGACTCTCTAAACAAATATGAAATCCAAAACAGAGATGTCATCATTCCATATATCAAATATCAACAAGATTATTCTAAACCATCCAGTCTATAAGAAGTTATTACACACATGAAAAATATTCGGATGTCGATTACTATCCCATCATCCTCCCTTTAGATCATCAAAAAGACCATTCATCATCTGTTGGGATAGAGATAATTTCCTCTACTTCAAGATTTCTTAATACTGACTCCACCCCTAGATCTAAATGTCTTGATTCATCACCTACTCTTCAAGTAGTGGCCGGAAAAGAAACACATGAAGAAGAGGAAGAATAGGAACACCTCAAAGAGACCCATTCATAATTTGAGGAAGGTGTCTCTGTAACGACCCAAAGTTTTTCAATAGAAAATTCCCTTCTTTTATCTATGTCATAAAAACACAAAATAATGAACTACTAAGTAATAAGTGACCTTTAAACATAATTTTTTTTCAACCCTATGTTTGGAATTTTAAAAATCCGGCATACGCGGTTGTTCTCAAGATAGTTTTTGGAGTCTAATGAAACAAAAATAATTTTTGGTGAATAGTAACCTACCCTTATGAATAGTAACCTACCCTTATGAATAGTAATATGAACCTTATGAATAGTAAATAAGAGTAACATTACCTATGAATAATAAAATAAAATTTAGACATCATAGAAGGTGATAATTTGACCTTAGTAAACATTTTTGGTATTTTATAAATCATAAATGATTATTTATAATTAATTAATTAATTTAAAAGAATATTTATTTCCCTGAAATATATTCATAAATTATTGAATCAATGTCTAATAGTTTTTAGATAATTTTATAAGACCCTAAGTAATTTTTGAAAGAATTGCAAAATCAGTTTTAATTTTGAAAACCGTTTTTTTTAAGTAAATTATGATTTTAATTAAATATTAAATTAATAATATTTAGAAAATTATTTTTGAAAAATGGACTTCATTTTTGGATTCTACACGTCGAAAAATGGTTGGGGTAAAATTTTGGGATTTTTCTAAGATACTTGAATTTTTGATGAATAGTGGAATCCGATAATTCACAATAAAAGCTAAATAATGCATTAATTGAGTCATTGCTGATGTTCTGCTGATGTAAGCCCACTTGGTTCGGGATTACATTATAAAATTACTATTATTGGTCATCCAAGACTCACTATTCCTTGTCCTTGGTGAAATTAATAAACTAATCAATTTAATATTAAGAAAACCCCTCTCCCCTCCACTATAAAAGCCACCCTTCACTCCCTCTTTTCCTCACACCTCTCAAGCTCCAAGCCTTCTCTAAATTCTGCCCAAACACCTTCCCTAGCTCATCCCCCATGTCCAAAATCTGCTGGTCTCATCAAAAGACCAAGCCTAGCTTCCTTAAAGAGGAACTCAAGAGGAGGATTCTAAAGGTAATTTCTCTCCCTCTTCTCCTTTAATTTTCTTTCAAGTCCAAGTTCCTTTCTTGATCTCCATCTATCTATCTTCATCCAAATTGTTTTGTAAATCCAGTATTATACTGTAATATTATGATTCTAATGTTATATTATATCACCTCTCACCCTTTCCCCCTTCCTTTTATTTTATTAAAGAGAACGTTGTTCATGTGGTGATAATTTATCACCTTCAAAAACAACATGCTCTCTTCTTCCATTTATACCTTCAATCTGGTCATGAAACCATTATTATGGTTGAACCAGAATGTTTTATATGTATGATGTTCTATTTTAAGTTCTGGAAATAATCTATGGCCATACTACTAAGTGAAAAATTAAAATGAGTTGGTTGTGATCCAAAAACCTCTCAAATTAGCCCAAATAATCTTCATTTAATTCTTATCTAATAAATCGGCCACATGGATCTCATATAACTCATTATAAAATCATCCAAGCTTCTGTAATATCATTAATTACATGTAATAACATTTCTGGATGTTTAACCATGATCTACCCAAACATAAAATTAAGAATACAAGTGGACCGCTCAAGAAAACCATGAAAAAGAACGTCCCCGATCAATGTTTTTAAACTCTATAAGTCATCCAAAGGAACATAATATGAAATAATAAAACCATAATGAACCCTATTAATGTATAAAAGGTTCTGGAATTTCTAATTAATGAATATAATGTCATTATACAGGACATTAAAGAGAAGGAGGCATTCGAGTACAAGGTAAGGGGAAATCTCGAACCCAATTTTCTTCCTTCGGGTTCTCCCTCTTTCACTCCATTTTTGATGTGGTTACTCCTAAAAGGTCTTTTGTTCATCATTTACTTTACCTTTCTGGGATATACATGTTTGTCACTGGTTTTTATGTCCATCAAAATGTTTTCCAAAAGAACTCTTCTTTCAAGATCTCACCCTTTACCTCTCATTCAAGGTTGATGATTCTTATATCAAGTATGTTGTTCCCTCTTTCTTTTGGGAACCCAAAGCTTATGAATATGTTATTATGAGATGAAACCCATTCCTTTCCATGGGTTATTTATGTACATGTTTCATATGTGTTCATTTTGGCAAGCATGATAATGATAATGTTATGATGTGACGGGTGCGCCCGGAATTATATAGCGCAATATGAATGTTTAAATGTGACGGGTGCGCCCGGAATTATATAGCGCTCCAATGCATTGGGTAAAGTGATGAATCTCATGAGTAAATGTGAAATTATGCGTGAACATGATGCTAGCTTTGTTCACAATTATGTGTGGTAGTTAACCACTAAGACATGATGTTACATTTTTATGCTTTGCCACATTTCAAGTTTATTGTTTATGCTCCTCTCACGTTCAAGATCTTCTTCCTATGTCATGATTATGTTCACCCCATGCTATATTGTTCTTATCTATCCTCTTACTGGGCTTTTAGCTCACCCCTTTTGATGTATATCCTCAGGTGGCTACATGTACTAAGGAGAGGACAAGTGCTACTAAGAATCTATACAAGAAGAAATTAAATGAATTTTTATGCTTGATGTTGTACTTGTTATGTGTAGTCCTAGTTTGCCCAAGACACTAAACCTATGTATCCTCCATGTGTAATACTATTATGTTGTTTATCTTTGAAATGATGTAATAGTAATGTAAGAAAAGGCTGGGTCGCTATAGTTGGTATCAAAGGAAAGGTTTAGTTAATTTGGGAATTAGGATTAGTGAACCCTAAAGAAAACCTCTAGCATGAGACTAAGTACAAATATGCACACAAGTATATTTACCTAGGGATCCCATATGTTATGTTTTTGGTATAATTGTTTAAAAGGATAAGTTATTCATGACTTGTTTACTTATGTTTTGTTCTAACCTTTTCTATTTTAGAAAATGGTGGGAACCAGGAGAAATCAGGCCAACAACTCTTGTGAAGGCCAATGCAACGATTGCCCGAATGACATCCCCAATGATTTTGGAGGTGGAGTTCAAAACTTCATGACGATGCTTACCCAATTATCCCGGGTTATGAATAATAACCATAATAATGGGGAGCGTCCTCCTTCACCAAAGAGGGAGCAGCTAGCTATCGAAAGTTTTATGCGGCAACGACCACCGACATTTTGTGGATCTTCCGATCCACTAGTTGCGGAACAGTGGGTCAACTCCATGGAGAAGATCTTTTCTGTTCTTCACTGTTCCGAGACAGAGAAGGTGACTCTAGCCGTTTATCGTCTAGATGGAGAAGCTGATCAATGGTGGGCTTTGATTAAGAACACCAAGCCAAGGGAAGAAATTGAAGAGATGGAATGGGAAGACTTTAAGATAATGTTTCTTAATAAGTACTTCCCACGAACTCTTCGCACAAAGATGGAGAGAGAATTCATAGAGCTCAAGCAAAAAGAAGGAGAATCTGTCACAACCTATGAAGCAAATTTCACAAGGCTCGCAAGGTATGCTTCGGGTTTTGTTATCAACAATGATAGCAAAATTGATAGATTCTTTAGTGGATTAAAACCACATCTTCGAAAAGCTCTTGCAATTCGAGACTTTGGGAGTTATGAAGAAGTTGTTCGGTGTGCTCTCAAAGTGGAGATGGAGTTTGGAGAATGGTCCCATGGCTATGGTGATAGGAAAAGAAAGATGGAGTTTCAAGCTGGTGGATCTAGTGACAAAGATGGGAAGAAAACACAACGACCCACTTGCCAAAAATGTGGGAAGTTGCACAGTGGGAATTGCCTCAAAGGGACGGGGAAATGCTTCAAGTGTGGGAAAGAAGGACACCTAGCTCACGAGTGTCGAAGAGACATGAAAAGGAAGGATAATGTAGCCGATGAAAGGAGAGAACCACTCATGGTTCAATGCTACAACTGTAAGGAGCTAGGGCACTATTCAAACCAGTGCACTAAACCTCGAGCTTTCGAGGGTAATCTGCGCCAACAACCACCAAAGCCAAAGGAACAAGGGAAGACTTATGCCATCACTACTGCGGAGGTGGAACATGATAATGAAGTCGTACAAGGTACACTTCCTATTCACTCAAGAATGGCAAAAGTCTTATTTGATTCTGGTTCTACGCATTCCTTTATATCTTGCAAGTTTGCTAGAACTATAGAATCGAAGCCCCGAAACCTTGAAGTAGAGATATCTGTAAAAACACCAAGTGGTGCAATCATTGCAACCCAAGTGTTTGATTCTTCTCCTATTGACGTATGTGGGAAGATTCTTCCGGCAAATCTCGTAATACTTCCCTTGGTGGAATTCAACGCTATAATGGGAATGGATTGGCTCTCGTTATATAGAGCACATATCAACTGTCGGGAAAAGGAAATACATTTTCATATTCCGAACCATCCCATGCTCCTCTACAAATGCAAGGAAGATCATGAATCTCCTTTGAGAGATCCTTCAATGGTGTGGGTGATGATTCCCTATGAAGAAGCATACCTCTCCCAAATGATTGAGTCAAAGGAAAGTTCCAACCTTGAGGAAATGCCCATCGTAAGGGAATACGGCGATGTATTTCCCGAAGAGTTACCCGGAATTCCCCCGGATCGTGAGGTAGAGTTCTCAATTGAACTCATACCCGGAGCTACTCCTATCTCGAAGTGCCCCTATAGGATGGCTCCTATCGAACTAGAGGAGTTAAAGAAGCAGCTGCAAGAGCATCTTGACAAAGGGTTCATACGCCCTAGTGCATCACCTTGGGGTGCGCCAGTGCTCTTCGTGAAGAAGAAGGATGGTACCATGCGGCTGTGTATCGATTATCGGGAACTCAACAAGATCACCATAAAGAACAAGTATCCTCTCCCAAGGATTGATGACTTGTTCGATCAGTTAAGAGGAGCTCAATACTTCTCAAAGGTGGATCTTCGTTCTGGATATCATCAAGTAAAGGTGAAGAAGGATGATATTCAGAAGACTGCCTTCCGTACAAGGTATGGGCACTATGAGTTTTTGGTGATGCCCTTCGGACTTACTAATGCCCCTGCAATCTTCATGGATTTGATGAATAGAGTCTTTAGACATTACCTCGACAAATTTGTGGTAGTGTTTATTGATGATATTCTCATTTACTCCAAGAGTAAGGAGGAACATGAAGAACATCTAAGACTTGTGTTGGCGACATTGAGAAAGGAGAAGTTGTACGCCAAGTTCAGCAAGTGTGACTTTTGGATGAATCAAGTCACGTTCTTGGGACATGTGATCACAAGCGAGGGAATTTCTGTGGACCCTTCAAAGACAAAGGCGATTGAAGAATGGCCCATGCCCTCTAGTGTCACAGAAATCCGTAGTTTTCTTGGATTAGCTGGGTACTACCGACGTTTTGTGAGAAACTTCTCACGATTGTCAAGCCCGCTAACTAAGTTAACAAGGAAAGGGGTAAAGTATGTATGGACGGAAGAATGTGAGGGAAGCTTCAAGGAGCTAAAGAGAAGGCTGATCACTGCACCTGTACTCACACTACCAAAAAGTGGAGAAAGTTTTGTGATATACAGTGATGCTTCAAAGAAAGGCTTGGGTTGTGTACTCATGCAAAATGATAATGTGATAGCCTACGCCTCACGACAGTTGAAGATCCATGAGCAGAACTACCCGACGCATGATCTAGAACTGGCAGCCGTGATTTTTGCCTTGAAAATCTGGCGACACTACCTTTATGGTGAGAAGTGTGACATATACACCGACCACAAGAGCCTAAAGTATATATTCACACAAAAGGAGCTCAACATGCGTCAAAGGAGATGGTTAGAGCTAATCAAGGATTACGATTGCTCTATTCACTATCATCCTGGAAAGGCGAACAAGGTAGCTGATGCTCTAAGCAGGAAAGAACCTGCTACTCTATCCATGTTGAGGATTGAGAAAGACCCTATCTTCTTGGATATGCAAAGGATGGATTTGGGAATCGTAAGGGCAGGGGATACATCCTACCTTGCCCAAATGATTGCGCAACCATCCATCCAACAGAAGATCATGGAAGAACAAAGGGATGATGTGGAGATACAAAAGAGGGTGAATGCAGTAAAGGAAGGGAAGCTGCAAGAGTTCCATATCGACGATGATGGTGTGATCCGGTTTGGAACGCGGCTTTGTGTGCCTTCATCACCCGAAATAAAGAAGGAGCTATTGGATAATGCACATAGCTCAACTTTCTCTATTCATCCTGGAAGCACCAAGATGTATCGTGATCTCCGAGAACACTTCTGGTGGGATAACATGAAGAAGGAGATTGCAGAATATATATCAAGGTGCTTGGTGTGTCAGCAAGTTAAAGCTGAGCGGCAAAAGTCCAAAGGTATGATGCAGCCGTTGCCTATACCCATGTGGAAATGGGAAAATGTCACTATGGACTTTGTCATGGGCCTCCCGAAAACGTCAAGAGGAAATAATGCGATATGGGTTGTGGTTGACCGACTCACCAAGACTGCCCATTTTATCGCTATTCGGGAAGACCTCTCACTTGAACAACTTGCAAGGATATATGTGAAGGAAGTAGTGAGGTTGCACGGTGTTCCACTCTCGATTGTCTCTGACCGTGATCCAAGGTTCACTTCTAAATTTTGGAGGAGCCTTCAACATGCTTTGAGTACTGAATTAAACTTCAGCACGGCCTATCACCCCCAAACTGATGGCCAGTCTGAAAGGACTATTCAGACACTTGAAGATATGCTAAGATCATGCTCTCTTGAATTCAAAGGTGGATGGGATCAGCACCTTCCATTGGTTGAGTTCTCATACAACAATAGCTTCCACTCGAGTATTCAGATGGCTCCGTATGAAGCTCTTTATGGGAAGCGATGTAGAACTCCAACCTGTTGGGATGAAGTTGGAGAACGAAAACTACTTGGTCCCGATCTTGTTCAAGAGATGACAGAGAAGGTTCAAGTCATCCAGAAACATATCAAAGCTGCTCAAAGTCGGCAAAAGAGCTATGCTGACAATCGTCGAAGGGACTTGGAGTTTGACGTTGGAGATAAAGTCTTCCTTCGAATATCTCCATGGAAGAGAGTCATGCGATTCGGGAAGAAAAGGAAGATAAGCCCAAGGTACATTGGCCCCTTTGAGATCCTTGATCGTATAGGAGCCGTGGCCTATCGTCTGGCACTTCCACCGAATATGACTCAAGTTCATGACGTGTTTCACGTATCACTACTGAGGAAGTACATTCCAGACCCCTCACATGTACTAAACTCAGAGGTGGAACAGTTGGAAGATGATCTCTCATATGAGGAGCAACCGGTAAAAATTCTGGACCGAAGTGATAAGGTTCTACGCAACAAGACAACCCGCCTTGTCAAAGTGTTGTGGAGGAACCAAAAGTTTGAGGAAGCAACTTGGGAACCGGAAGAGGCAATGAAGGAGAAGTACCCTCACCTGTTTGTGTAAAGTGAAATTTCGGGGGCGAAATTTCTTAAGGGGGGAAGAATGTAACGACCCAAAGTTTTTCAATAGAAAATTCCCTTCTTTTATCTATGTCATAAAAACACAAAATAATGAACTACTAAGTAATAAGTGACCTTTAAACATAATTTTTTTTCAACCCTATGTTTGGAATTTTAAAAATCCGGCATACGCGGTTGTTCTCAAGATAGTTTTTGGAGTCTAATGAAACAAAAATAATTTTTGGTGAATAGTAACCTACCCTTATGAATAGTAACCTACCCTTATGAATAGTAATATGAACCTTATGAATAGTAAATAAGAGTAACATTACCTATGAATAATAAAATAAAATTTAGACATCATAGAAGGTGATAATTTGACCTTAGTAAACATTTTTGGTATTTTATAAATCATAAATGATTATTTATAATTAATTAATTAATTTAAAAGAATATTTATTTCCCTGAAATATATTCATAAATTATTGAATCAATGTCTAATAGTTTTTAGATAATTTTATAAGACCCTAAGTAATTTTTGAAAGAATTGCAAAATCAGTTTTAATTTTGAAAACCGTTTTTTTAAGTAAATTATGATTTTAATTAAATATTAAATTAATAATATTTAGAAAATTATTTTTGAAAAATGGACTTCATTTTTGGATTCTACAAGTCGAAAAATGGTTGGGGTAAAATTTTGGGATTTTTCTAAGATACTTGAATTTTTGATGAATAGTGGAATCCGATAATTCACAATAAAAGCTAAATAATGCATTAATTGAGTCATTGCTGATGTTCTGCTGATGTAAGCCCACTTGGTTCGGAATTACATTATAAAATTACTATTATTGGTCATCCAAGACTCACTATTCCTTGTCCTTGGTGAAATTAATAAACTAATCAATTTAATATTAAGAAAACCCCTCTCCCCTCCACTATAAAAGCCACCCTTCACTCCCTCTTTTCCTCACACCTCTCAAGCTCCAAGCCTTCTCTAAATTCTGCCCAAACACCTTCCCTAGCTCATCCCCCACGTCCAAAATCTGCTGGTCTCATCAAAAGACCAAGCCTAGCTTCCTTAAAGAGGAACTCAAGAGGAGGATTCTAAAGGTAATTTCTCTCCCTCTTCTCCTTTAATTTTCTTTCAAGTCCAAGTTCCTTTCTTGATCTCCATCTATCTATCTTCATCCAAATTGTTTTGTAAATCCAGTATTATACTGTAATATTATGATTCTAATGTTATATTATATCACCTCTCACCCTTTCCCCCTTCCTTTTATTTTATTAAAGAGAACGTTGTTCATGTGGTGATAATTTATCACCTTCAAAAACAACATGCTCTCTTCTTCCATTTATACCTTCAATCTGGTCATGAAACCATTATTATGGTTGAACCAGAATGTTTTATATGTATGATGTTCTATTTTAAGTTCTGGAAATAATCTATGGCCATACTACTAAGTGAAAAATTAAAATGAGTTGGTTGTGATCCAAAAACCTCTCAAATTAGCCCAAATAATCTTCATTTAATTCTTATCTAATAAATCGGCCACATGGATCTAATATAACTCATTATAAAATCATCCAAGCTTCTGTAATATCATTAATTACATGTAATAACATTTCTGGATGTTTAACCATGATCTACCCAAACATAAAATTAAGAATACAAGTGGACCGCTCAAGAAAACCATGAAAAAGAACGTCCCCGATCAATGTTTTTAAACTCTATAAGTCATCCAAAGGAACATAATATGAAATAATAAAACCATAATGAACCCTATTAATGTATAAAAGGTTCTGGAATTTCTAATTAATGAATATAATGTCATTATACAGGACATTAAAGAGAAGGAGGCATTCGAGTACAAGGTAAGGGGAAATCTCGAACCCAATTTTCTTCCTTCGGGTTCTCCCTCTTTCACTCCATTTTTGATGTGGTTACTCCTCAAAGGTCTTTTGTTCATCATTTACTTTACCTTTCTGGGATATACATGTTTGTCACTGGTTTTTATGTCCATCAAAATGTTTTCCAAAAGAACTCTTCTTTCAAGATCTCACCCTTTACCTCTCATTCAAGGTTGATGATTCTTATATCAAGTATGTTGTTCCCTCTTTCTTTTGGGAACCCAAAGCTTATGAATATGTTATTATGAGATGAAACCCATTCCTTTCCATGGGTTATTTATGTACATGTTTCATATGTGTTCTTTGTGGCAAGCATGATAATGATAATGTTATGATGTGACGGGTGCGCCCGGAATTATATAGCGCAATATGAATGTTTAAATGTGACGGGTGCGCCCGGAATTATATAGCGCTCCAATGCATTGGGTAAAGTGATGAATCTCATGAGTAAATGTGAAATTATGCGTGAACATGATGCTAGCTTTGTTCACAATTATGTGTGGTAGTTAACCACTAAGACATGATGTTACATTTTTATGCTTTGCCACATTTCAAGTTTATTGTTTATGCTCCTCCCACGTTCAAGATCTTCTTCCTATGTCATGATTATGTTCACCCCATGCTATATTGTTCTTATCTATCCTCTTACTGGGCTTTTAGCTCACCCCTTTTGATGTATATCCTCAGGTGGCTACATGTACTAAGGAGAGGACAAGTGCTACTAAGAATCTATACAAGAAGAAATTAAATGAATTTTTATGCTTGATGTTGTACTTGTTATGTGTAGTCCTAGTTTGCCCAAGACACTAAACCTATGTATCCTCCATGTTTAATACTATTATGTTGTTTATCTTTGAAATGATGTAATAGTAATGTAAGAAAAGGCTGGGTCGCTATAGTCTCCACCACTATAGATGAACTCCAGGAAATAAATATTGATAAAATGGAAGATCTAAACCCCACTCTGATTAGTACGACCATGACTTCAGAAGAGCATGTGGCGTATACATTTTTTATTAAGAAAAACTGGGATGGATTTTCATGGAATTACACATAGATTCTTGGTATTGACACTGAGGTCTACACTCATCACTTGGGATTACCATAATATCATTGGGGGTGTAAACCTAATCCCAAAAGAACACATTTGACTTACACTTCCACGATTGAGGCTGAAGTCGACAAGCTTTTCAGTTACGATTTCATCCAAGATATGAAATATCCACAGTAGTTATCCAATATTTTACTATTTAATAATAAGAATGTGAAAATAAAATTTTTCACTGATTTCAGAGATCTCAATAAACATTGTCCCAAAGATGACTCCCAGATTATTATCATATAATTCTTAATTGACGAAAAAGTTGGCTATGAGGCTGTCTCCTTCATGGATGGATACTCTGTGTAAAATAAAATTTGGATGGCCCCAGAATATGAGGAATATATATCCTTTATATACTCTTATTTCATATTTTTTCAATCAAGTAACTCCCTTTTTCTTTAAGAATTATTGTGCGACACATCAACATACCATACACAATAGCTTCAAACCCTTATTGGGGAAATTCATTGAATTCTATGTTTATGATATAGTAGATAAATCCAAAAAACATTGTCATTACCTAATGGACTTGGAACTCATATTCAAAAACATTCAACAGTATAATATAAAGATGAACCCCTTTAAACGTGATTTCAGGGTGACCTCAGGAAAATTTAACATCTATTTGTACACCATCCTGACATCAAAGTTGATCATAAGAAGAAAAAATCATTTCATGGAATGTCACCTCCTCAAAATATGAAGGGGTTGATAGGAAATTATGTAATCTTTGAATATATTTGGCACTTCATACCCAATATAATGGGAAAGTGTTTTCCATTCACCAAATTAGCGAAGAAGAGGGTAACATATCAATGGATCAATGAATGACAAGAATAATTTTATACCCTCATGAAATAACTCTTGATCCCATCGGTATTGATGAAACATGATGATGGAAATCCACTCATTCTTAATTTGGCAGCCTTAGAGTAATCACTAGGTTCCTTACTTGCACAAAAGAACAATGCTGGGAATGAAAAAAAATATTTACTATCCCAGTTGAACCAAGCTCAATATAGAGACTTGATATTCATATATTGAGAAAAGATTCATAAAATTAATATTTTTATTAAAAAATGGGGCACTATCTTCAGCATCATGAGGTCTACTTGGTATCTCGCAATAACCTCCTCAAATTTATCCTCACTCATCATGTTATTATAGGATGTTTGGCATGGTGGGTGGTTATTCTGTTGTAGTTATATAAGAAGTTTGTGCCTTAGAAAGTACAAAAAGGCCATTCCTTAGTATAATTCCTTATTAAAAACCCATCTATTGAAAAGACATCATTGAATATTGAACATCCTGATAAATAAGCATTATCTACTCCTGACAGTCCCTGAAGATCAGAAATGTACTTTGATGATGCTTTAATAATTCCAACGAGGAAGAGATTTGAAGACCATATAGTCAACAATGTTGGGTTAGGAATTGTGTTTATCTCCCCAGAGAAGTTAGTGTTTCCATATTTCTTTCTATTATCCAATGTCAGTTCCAATAATGAGGTAAGATATCTTGTTTTCATTAGAGTTTTGGAGTTGAAAATCCATGTACCAGTGAATCACATAGAAGTGAATTGTGATTTAGAATTGGTAATCAAATGGATCAACATGGATTATGATATTAGAAAATAAGATCTAATTCCCCTGTGTGATTTTTTGTGATTGTTAATGATTTAATGTCCAACATATCCAAAATTGTCTTACATATAGCGATCACAAATGCCCATGTTGATGCATTGGAAAATAGATCCATAACACTTGGAGATCCAAATAAGTAAGAAAAATTCATCATTATTTCCCCTCGTTATGTGGTTTTACCTTTTGTTTAGATCAGAATATAGGAACTCAATGAAATCCTTCCCACTTTTGAGCGATATGGTCATACCATGGGATGAATGGAACCTATCATGGAATATATTCAAAATGAGGTAATTGCAGTTGATAGAGCTGGGAAATAATAGTTCTAGAAAATATTGGTCAATTTCACTCTTTATGATCACCACGATCACCATAATATTCTCTACCAACAAGTATTCAATGGAATCCT
The DNA here is from genome assembly GCA_963277665.1 of Viscum album. Classification (NCBI taxonomy): domain Eukaryota; kingdom Viridiplantae; phylum Streptophyta; class Magnoliopsida; order Santalales; family Viscaceae; genus Viscum; species Viscum album. Next base: position 696,937,534 of record OY728128.1, read on the forward strand.
CCTCATATGGATTGATGGAGAACAAACTGTAGTGGTCCTGGAAGAAGTACATGCAGGAGTCTGTATTACCCACCAGTCTAGGCTTAGGTTTTCTAATCAAATCCAAAGGTTTGGATACTGTTGGACATTGATGATGCAAGATTGCACATATTTCACTAAGAAGTGTCATCTGTACCAGGTTCATTTCAACTTCATTCATCAACCCCAAGAGTTGGAATATATATCCAAATACTCCTAGACATTTTCAATAAGGGGAATGGATTTAGTAGGACCTTATCATCTACATACATCCATGAAATTCATGAACATCCTTATTGTTGAAAATTTCTTCTTTAAATGGATGAGAAAATACCTATTAAATAAGTCTAAGCCAAAATCATTATTATCTATCATTACCAAATATTTTTTCCCTCATACAATATTGATGGAAAATGGAACCAATTTAAGTTCTTATATGGTAGAGAATTTATATCAAGAATAAAAAATCAAATACAAACATTCATCCTACTATTATTAATTGGAAAATGGGCAAATATAGTTTTTCTACAAAATAGTTCCCAACATACTCCTAAAGATGGTGGGTAAATATAAAAATTATTATCCTGATAAACACTGGAAAGAATTATGATCTTATAAGACTACTACTCATTCTTCCACACAATCAACCTTATAATCATTTTTTATAGGAAAAAATCTATTATAACTATGTAAGATCAATTACATTCAATTTGATTTGTTGTTTGTGATCATATATCTATATAAGAGATGTCTCAGAAGCATCTAGACGAGATGGAGAAATTGGATGAATAGATATTTCACACCTTTCATCACTTGGAATTTTATTAGACTGGAATAGAATGAGAATTCAATAAGAACGTTCTCCTTTGTTCGTTCCTCCAAGGGAAACTAGTATTAGTACTTAGTAATCCAATGATATGAGGAAAGAAGCCTTCAAAGCATGAGACAATGTTGTATGGACCATACTCCACACATAATTTCCATTATAATGGATCTTATTCATTAATCTCAATGGGTGGAACACTCTTTAAAACTCCAACAAATGCATGTTTTTTGAAGAAACGCTTTTTGCAATAACCCAGAGTTAATACAAGTTGTATTAAGTTAAACTTATTAACAATTATCATCTTATCCACAAGGAATTAAACTCCATATAACCATAAATTCCCATGCTACATGATATTACACTGCATAGCATCTTCATTTTTATTTCATGATGTTAAAATACACAACATCATTTCTCCTTGATAGGAAACATTAAAATGTTCAATTATCATTTCCTTCATTTGAATTTATGAAATCTCCTAATATACCACAAGTTAGAATGATATGAGTTCCTTAAAAGATAAGTAGATTCCATGTTCAAGAATTACTCACATCTTTTCCACTCTTTTGTGGCACTTGATCCCCATTCATCCCTATGTTTTAGTCATATCTGCATAGGGAACCATTTTTATGAACTACGTGTTGTTTGATTATTTTTGCTAGAATGGTACGTAGTAAAACCTGGGTAATATTCTCTAGTCCAATAATAATGTCTCATTCATGTTAGGTGACTTATGTCCTCACCAAAAGACATTAAAACTATTTTTTCTTCATGAACTACATGTGGATTGACCCTCATTTCAATTTGATATATTTTGATGCCCATACCTCCAATCTTAGGCATAGTTGTAACCATAAAGAAATTTATCTCCCCATTTCGGTATATGTAGAAAAATTATATAGAGAACTCTTCAAAAATACATGGATTGATTCACATACCATCTTGTGTCTTGGGTTTATCTATTTTTTTGGAATGTATAAAAATCCAATAACTCTCACATCAAACTCAGTTTGTGTGGGAAATAATATTTTCGATAACTACGTGTGGATTGATTATCATTCCAATGAGATATGTAGTGATGCCAAGATCTCCAATCTTGGGTCCATACATAAAAAAACCCCTTAATTCCTAGTGTGTATGAATCAAAACTCCATAGAGAATGTTTTAACAAATATGTGTGACTTGATTCTTTCTCTAAAAATAATCAACATGATGGCTGGGTTTTTACCCGGGCCCATCTGAAATATTTCCATCTTTTCAGGTCACTTCAACTCCATCCAAACAACATGATGTTAAACTGCATGGAACACTTAAAGTACTATATATGGCTTGATTATTTCTCAAGCAAGATATGTAGTGACACCCGGGTCCTACCCCTAGTCTAGTTTCAATATTGAAAAAAATCCCCTTCGCCCATGTGCGTATGAATCAAAAATGCACATAGAGAACTTTCAATAAATACATGTGGCTTGATTTTTTAAACTATAAAGATACTTAGTGATGTAAATGTCCTATATTCTGGATCGTCCACTATTCTATCATTGAACCAATATCTATCACTTATTTTACCTTTGTGTTGTAAAAAAATCTATTATAACTCCTCGTTTATCAAATTGTGCACAACTCACATGGGATTACGAATTGGGTAAAGAAATTATATGCATAAATAAGGTATCTCAATCATATTTGGGTTCATCAATGGTCCTATATGTAATAACTTAAAAGACACAATATATTTCTTCATTGAATGATGATAAACTACACAATATTCTCAAAACAGAAACTATTTGTGGTTCAATTCATGTTTTCATGAGATATGTAGCCATTTCACATCTATTCACCTTCATCCTTACCACATTGTTTTAAACTGAATGTAAGTAAAAAGAACTATGTTTGGAATGATTCTAATTCTATTGAGATATGTAGTGACACCCATATGTCCTTTCTGGGGTCCATCCACAATTAATAATAATACCACACTCCCTTTGTATGGATCAGACTTGCACAAGAATTAAATAACTAAGTATGTCTTAATTATCATATATATGAGACAAGTAGTGATGTCTAGACTTTCAATCATGGACTCAACTACAACATCAGGATATTACTACCCCTTTTATCACACATATGAGTAAGATATACATGAAAATATCAATTCATGTTCTTATCTAATGTATGATCCCTTATTCAAGAAACCACCATTATTCCCCAACTGTGAATTCAATTTGGGTGGGGTAAACATTTCTTAAGAACTAAATGTGTCTTGATTCTTTCCCCAACATGATATTTAGTGAAACTTAGTTCCAATCCTCTAGTCTAGCAACAATATTTCTTTTTCACATCGATAATCGTTTCACATCCTCACCACATGACGATAAACATTGTGGACCTAAAAGAACAATGTGTGGATTGATTCACATATATATGATATATTTAGTGACATCTATATTTTCATTCATGGTCCCAACTACATCATGATATGAAAAATCCTCTTCTCTCCCATGTTCTAGTCAGATCTGTGTAACGAGATCCAATACATGTTTTCACCTTATACATGAACTTGAGTATTATTGAACAATATGTGTCTTGATTATTTCTGTAACAAGATTCACAGTGACAATTAGTCCATGTACCCTAGTCTAGACACATCATTTAATTTCTCTTCATATCAAATCCCTTAATGTCCTTATAATAAGAATCTAAACTACACATCACAATGTCCTTGTCTCACGACTTTAAACTACATGTTACCCAGAGAACTACATATGTCTTTATTCTCATACCATTAAGATATATAGTGAAGAATATGACTTAGATCATATTCCCTTCCATAGGATAAAAGAAGATTTCCCCTACATAAAATCAAAAATCTATAAAGGAACTATTATTTTGGATCAGCTCCTTAGAGATCCCACAAAGGAAACAAAAGATGTCCCCATTATACATATGAGTAAGATCTATGTAAGGGACACCTAATTAAATGAAAATATCATTAAAAATAAATTCCTTATGCATTTTACATTTTCTATTTCACATTTCATACTACTAATCTTGAATACTTTCATATCTTCATAATATTTCCTCATCTTCTAGTGAATGAATTTCTAATACCTGAGGGCTCTTTTTCCTAACTATGCAGTACATGCCCCTAGGTGGCCTTGCATAAGTTTCCCACATAATGAACCTATCTATATAAGGATGAAACTATTGACTATGTAGTAAATTTTATAGTTATCACTACATAATGTATCCACCATAATGGGGGTTTCCAATAGTTGTAACATCATTCTTAAGATAAGCCACTTGTGTCCCCTATAATCATTGATGATGGTATGCAGGAACCCATATTTTAATGTGGTCAACCTTTGTATATTTGTTCCATATCCATCTACTGACTTGAAATTATTCAATATCAGGGTTTACTTATCTCCTCCTCACTTGTTCAAAAGCATACTGAAATAACCCTGGTTCATTTGACCACATATCATTCAATGTTTCTATAGTATTATACTGATAGTTGTATGACCTAAAATTAAAGACACCATACTTCATATGTTTAGATCAGACCTTAACATAAATCCTATTCCTACAACTCTTTTCAAATCATGACTGGAAATAATCATCCTTTATTAAGGTAACTTTCTCCATAAACCAAACTATGTGCTTGGGAAAATACAAATATCAATAAACTATCATCATCTTTTAGAAATAGAATGCCATAATTCTGGAGATCTCCTTGACCCGACTATGCAGTACATGCCCTAGTTTTCCTTATATAAAATCTGCCTACATATTGGGAATGTAAGCATTTTTTTAAAAAGGTAAAGGGGACAAGCCCACATTTATTGAACAAGAAAGAAACTCCTTTTGAAGGGATGAAGGAGGAACCCATTACAGAGACTGATGTAAAAAATCTAGAAGAAGAGGCCACGTGGCCAACCAGGATCCAAGAGTCAAAACAAGACAAAAATCAATGCAAGATCAAGCCAGAAAGTCTCATCACCGCCCCTAACAGAAAATGCAGCAGTGGAAACCACCAAGATGATGTGTCACCCCCTCCATAATGAAGTGTGTCGTGCTGGAAACACAACCAAAGTAGATCACTCCTCCAACTCATACTAAAATATGAGAGGAGGGATGGACGATAAGTTCCAGCACACCTATCTCTATTTCGAGCCCCCCCCCCCCCCCCCCCCGACGATGCATATGAGAGACTCACTGTACCATCAACCTGATGAGCTGAAACATCTGTCAGATAACACCATGCATGTTCAGTCAGGGTACCCATCCATCCAAAAGAATAGACGGCTGAATGATGGGTGTCAAGACACCCATCCCTCCATCAAGGTCGCCCACCCAACGCAATATGCAACACAAAAAATGCCATCCAAATGCAACAAGACCAACAACAAGCTCCCACCAAAAAATTTTCTTCTTAATGACAATCTGATCCAAAAAAATGAGAAATGGGAAATCCAAAGAAATTAAAGAGCAACAACATCCCAAATCTTCCAAGTAAGAACTAAAACTTGATCCAAAGAGAGACTACAAACAAAAACATCCATCCAAAAACCTTCAAGGTAGCAGCAGAGTCATCCAACCAGGTGAAACCTATAGTACATTTCGAGCTGGTAGCAACCAAAGAACCTCAATAAGAAAAAGGAAATCGACAACCCCCAAAATTGAAATCCAAATCCTACCTCCAATCCATCAGAAGCTGCCGCTCGAAGGAGCCCAAGCAAAGCTCAGAGTCCTTCACCGTTGTGCAAAGAAGCATGAAAACCATGGGGTCTCAGATCTGAAGATAGATCAGAAGGTAGGGATGAGTACCAGTCCACACAAGGAGGAAAAATACGCCACCTGCGAGACCCAATGGTTGAGAAACGAAAGCTTCGAACTCCGACGGGGAACCCCAGTGAGCGGAACAAAGCCATCATCAAAGGATGAGGGGATGAAGTGCAAATGTTTCTGACCCATATGAATCAATATAAATGTGACATAACCAGTTTGAAGCCAGAGAATGATGATTAGATTTTGAGGACCCACAGAAAACGTGGGATGAAGGAAGTTGGGTCATGGTCGGAGAGAAAAACTGAGGCCAACTGGCACCGGAGGAGGAAGGGAGGTCCGCCAGGAAGAACCCTAGGTTCGCTTCGAGCCAGGGGAGTGCGGAAACATCTTGGTCCTGTATAAGACTTTAATCAAAAATAGATTAGTGAATCACATATAATGGGCATGTAAGCATTGGTATGACACTATTGACTATGTAGCACATTCCTTATTGGGCCCTACATAGTACAACACCCATAATGATTTTGTCAAATAGTGGTAACTTCATTCTTGGAAGAGACCGCCTCTAACCCCTTTAGCCCATTCCCCACGTCATTCTCTGGATATGAAAATTTCTAAATCATAGTTTTCAATTCTTTCCTTACATACCAAAATATTGTAACACATTTCTCGATGAATTACCATGTAATTGGAGGCTCATGAATCATTATTCAAAGATAAAGTCATTAAATTAATACCCCCATAATATCCATTATACATGACTTGACACTACACAACATACAATTTAAAATCCCTCAATGTCTTCTTTACATGACATTAAAATTCATGGAATAGTGTCTTCACTACACGAATTCAAACTAAATGGAATAATTTCATTATTGCATGAATTTAAACCACATGGATTAATGTCTTCCCTGCATAAATTTAAACTGAACGACATAATGTCTGTTATGCAGTACTTTAAATAGCACACCATTATTATCCTTTATTGGAAAAGAACCTTCTCCTCATATAATTGGTTATTTACAAAAATGTACAGTCCTTCATACAGCAAGATCATGAAGAATTGGTTACCCCATTCATGGACTATGTCATCACAGATGGACCCTTTGTTCCCGTACACCATTTGGTGTCAAGGCCACCTACTGTGGTCTTAAGAAATTCAAATCTTAAACCCCTTTTTCTATTAGTAATAGAAGGTCAAAATTACTAGGAAGGAGTTTATATGAAAATGCAGTATGTTCTCTAGTTTTCCTTGTATATGTCACCCACATAATAGTTTTTTTCCCACAGATTCCACTGTTTTACTATGTTTTACATGCCCTCATTGGCCTTGTATGATACAACCCACATAACAAGGTTATCAAATAGATGTAATCTCATTCATGGAAGAGACTCAATATATTTCTATTATTGATGTTTCATATTTGGTGACTATATAAATCATGACTCAAGATTCCCCTTGAAAGTATCTAAGTAATAACTGGACCTTTCAAGCCATCAAGCATTTTTTGGGTTTTAATTTCGAAATTCATGGTCAAATCTATCATACCTAAAACATTATCTTTTTTAGTCTAACATGCATGACATTAAAATCCCCATTAAAAGAGACCTAACACTCACCAAGTTGAAAACCCATAAAGGACACTCTAGATAAAAATTTGTGCCTCAACTCACTAGAACCACACATTTTATATTTTTTGAAATATCGAGAAATAAAAAAATATAAAAAAAGGACACATAGTTTTTAGGGTTTTCCATATGACCCTAGTAACAGTCAATATTTTCTTTATAGGCCCCCTATCCTCGGTAAAAGTTAAATACCCCTATCCCTATCAATGTAATTATGGTTAGCTAGCATAAGGATGTAGTGATATAAAAATAAGTATTAAATGTTATGATTATATAAGGAAAACATAGATGCATATATAATGGACCATAAACAAAAAAAAACATTTGATTTATAAGAAAAAGAAGTCTCAATAGGAATATCCAAAAATTTGAGTCTCCCTATAATATGTTAGAAAAGGCCATCGACATAATTATACATTTGATGGATAGCCTCCTGGGCCCTGTCAACTGCTTATTGAAGTTCCACCAGTCAACCAACATCGATCTCCTCATCTTAACGAAGAACTTCCTTGGAATCTGCAATAGATATTTTCCCTTCATTTTGAGTTTCTCATAATGAGAAGTCGAGTTATTTAGTATCCTTTAGAGTAATATATATCTCTTGTAGAAGAGGAAAAATTTGAAAAGTATTCTCATTAATCTTTAGATTTAATGTTGCCAATTTTTCACTATGATGGTCCTTGGATAGTGATATTTCTTCTTGAAATTCATCATTATTATCCAGTAGTTCGGATCTTATCAGATCCTACCGAAGTATGTGATCTTGATCCTGCCTCTGAATGATCTCCTTCACCATGGTATGGGTTTCATGGTAATAAAATCCTCTGAATCCCAACATCCTGAATAATGTTGAAATTCATGAGATTCAAAAAGGAAGTTCCTCAAGGGAAGTATCAGAGATGAGCTTATATTATCATAACTATATTTCTGATGTGTGATACGAAGAGAATTATATAACTCTAGATCCAAATCAGAGTCACCATCAAAAGGAGGGATGTAATCTTGGATTAATCCACATAAAGAAGTGTCGTGTTCTTCTCCCTCCACAATAGTGGATACCTCACCTCCCGATGCTGGTTGGGCAGATGAAGAATCTTATCCATTATACCTAACTATATAAGCTAATAATCCTACATGATAAATCAAGGTCATGGTTAGATTAAAAATAATGGAATGAACAGGAATAATCACAAGGGTTTATAACCCTCAAAAGAAAAAAATTAGTAGCCTGAATAGGATCCTACCCAACATTTTCATCCTCGGTAGTTTTGGTTGGTACCTATTAGTGAAGGGTAATTTTTTGATCCTTCTTAGGATTCTCTAGACGAACCTCAGGAAGATTTTCCATTTCAAGGCTCACTTGAGATGGCTCCCCCTCAGTAATGGGATTGACGGTGTATTCAATGTCTCCTCCTAGCACCATTATTGTACAAACATCTATATATGGAGCTATGCATTTCAAATGATCATGGATAAGAAATAAGGCATAAGAATATTGATTGGATGAAAAATAAACACTCACATCCATTTGGTTATATATTATGTTCCCCAAAATATTATAGACTACTAGGCATATTAACTTGTTCCAATACTTCATCAAAATAAATTCTAGGATTTATCATAGCTTCCAATGACATACCAAGCCCTATCTTAGTCTCACCCATGGGAATACCTGGGGAAGTTGGTTCATGAAACTCCTCTGATTACTTTAGTCCCTAAACAACCTCCCAAGTGACAGCCTATAGGTCATCATTTTTCATCACAAAATTTTTTAGCGCATGTGATGAACCAGAAATATTTTTGAAATGAATGTTAATTGTTTTTATATGGCTTCTCATGAAGAACTTTTGACATAATAGATACATCATCTCTCCCAAATATAGGAACATGATCAATACTATGATAATATTTTGTTTCTTATGGGTATATGCCTCTTCATTCAAAGAAATCATATCATTAATTAGGGTATTCACTTTATCATAAGTTCCCTCTTTAGTTCCCAAAGGCACATTAATAACTTCCCTAAGGGAATAAATAGAAGAAGTTACTAAAATTCCAAGAAGTTTAAATAATTTATTTGGATGGGGTTGACATTAATGATGTCATAAAGAATTACCATTGCTAATAAAACGTTTATCCACAACATTATTCCATCAATGTCTTTTCTTATTTGCCTTATTAAGAGTACTAGTGTCAACATATCCAAAAAATGGTGTTGGATTCTATAGGCCTCCATCCATTTCATCCTTCATGGCCTGTAGGCCTAGAGAAATCACTCCCAATTCACGGGGTGACTCAACAACCCCAATCATGGTACCACCAAGGCTATATGATGGTGACAGAACTTCATTTTATTTTTCATTGATCAGATCCAATTTATGTTGGTATTTCCTCTTATCAATAATGATTTGTGAAAATTCAAATGAAAAAGTAGAAAGGAATGTGAGAAGAAGAAAACTTACATCTTTAGGATCATTAAAATTGTTTCATTCTTCTAATAAAGGGTTAATTCATTTAGTGGATCCATGATCTATCATATCCTTCACTTGTTTCATGGTGGAGATTGAATTTTTGGTTTCATATATTAGAATCTATAGCTCCTAGATAGGAATTCTTACCTCACCTAGATTATTCTCAAAATGAATACCAGATGAGGCTCAAATATATTTTATTTTGGGAATACAAAACCCTTCACAGAAAATCACTCACAAGGTTTCAGTATCATAATACATGCTCTTCCATGATTGAACCATCTCTAGTAGTACTTATTCAGAATACATTCCATCTTTCTGTAAGGATGATACTGCTATCTTTGATTAGATTGGATTCCCTATTAATTTCATCATAGATGGTGGATGAAAAAATGGATCTTACTCCTCTTCTTGGAGATGGCGCCTAGATCTCCTAGGCGTAAAATCAACTAGTGATGTTGGGGTATCTTCTTTGATTATAGTGGGTAGACTGTATCATTCCCCAGGTCGATTTGGAGAGGTAGGAGCCTCATCATCCATATCCTCCAAATCTGATGATTCAGCCTCTAAAAGAGAGGAGTCACCTTTTAAATGAGAAAAATCTTCCTTTCATTGTTTTTTAAACAAGTAGAGGACCGACTGGTTTTAACACCCCTTTGGGGTATGATTGCTCCCATGTCTCACAATAGAAGATGGTCAACCTACTTTCTGCATCAGCTATAGGTAAATTAAATATTTATCTTATCTTCCCTATGGCTGTTAGGAACTATATCCATCATGTGACAATCAGTTGTTATTCTATCATAACATGCACTGGATGAGACAAAGAAATTTTTTGAAAGAATTTTAATTTATGTTAAAATATTTAAGTATCATAGGCCTCACATATAATTTCTCCATCAATCATTTTTTCATGTACTCCTTCCCAACATGCAAGTATATACACCCTCAGCTCCAAGATGGCCATCCCGTAATTGACAAATCACCCCGTAGGTGGATTACCATAAAGAAAGAAGTGGAATTACTTAAAAATACATAACCTTGTATTAATTAAATGTGGTGTTAAAGAAAAAGAAGAAATAATAGAGTAATATTTAATATATGGTTGAAACAAACTTTCAAGGACCTGGATCCCACTCTGCACAACATATGTTCTGAGATGAGTCATGATTCATCCCCATAAAATGTGCAATTGTCATGCTATTATAAAATGAGACTTCCCTCCTTGGATATGCAAGAAACTAAAATGAATAATCTTCAGGATATGGGTTTCCAATACCACCATTTTACTCTCTTAATGCTCTGATGCTATGACAAATGTTACATTCCATACATGGCCCTCAAAATCTCAAACTAGTAACAAATAGACACTGGAAAACATGGTCAGGAAACCCACAAGAAGCCTCTTGGAAGGAATTTAATAATTAGCTTCATACACTATCTTTTCAAACTCTCGCTTCTCTAATATTGACTAGAGAGGGTCAAGAAAACCTCTAATTCCCCCCTTGGTACAACTTTTTGGTTATTTACAGGTGGGACATATCTTCTTCTTCTTTATCAAGAATTTTTCCATCCACTCATTTGGTCGAATATCACTTCATATGCTGGATTTTTCATTTTTCATTCTTTATTATATGATCTATCATCAATAACTCAAGCAAAATGTCTGGTGTATTTTCTATATCATTCAATGGTGCTTTTGTATGAATAAATTCTTTATACATATCTCTAAGAATTGGAGCTCATGAGATCATACAGACATCCCAAAACTGATTCCTACTTCTCTATGTGCCAAATGGACAAAATGTGTCTCTGGACTCCAATGGTTCAACATCTCTGGCACACAATCTTCATTCCCAAATATATAGGTGTTCCCAAACCCTAAAACCTCTTAAATTACAGTACTCACTACACAAATAATTAAAATCTACACATGTTTGGTGCACCCAGTATGCCCACATCCATGTATGCATACAACCCCTCCTGGACGAAAATCCCATATTTTCTTCTAACCCTTCAACTGATCTATCATTGAATTTCAGAAAATGGATGAATTATAGTGTAGATTTAGCTCAAGTATTTGTGCTTTTAAATCTAAATCACATGGGATGTGATGAATGAAATTGGATTTAGCTATCTTCCTAATGATGATAAATGTCCCCATAAAGGAAATGTTGGAAGATGAGAAGTTGGTATGGTATTAAAACCAAGATACTCAAATATTGTTTTTCAGAGATGGTACATTGACTTCCTTAATATTTAAATAACTATAAAGTGGTAGATAAATAATCCTTGGAAAATATATGTGATACTACTTTAGATAGTTCATTATATCTAGAAGAGTGGTTTCACAGACATCATAGTAATCATGTACAATGATCTTTATCATATTGTCAAATTTATTTCTATCTAACTCATCAGTAGTTGTGATTCTTTTAGGATACATTGAACCTAATAAAAAACATCAAAATTCATTTCAGAGTGGGTTAATTTTGAACTTTTTTCTAAAAAATCAATAAAAATTGAAAAATGAATTATGGAATTCAAGTGAAATTGAGGCTCCCAAGTATATTGCTGATGGTTGGGTGTGCAGGTATTATTTCTAATATAATTGTGCGAACAAGAAAATATGCAGTGAAGAAAACCTTGGCGCGTTAGACTTGTGTGAAAGGGGCTGAATTTTCTAAATCCTTTGTGACTTTTTCAGAATTAAGGAACCTATATATATATATGAGGAATCATACATACATGCAACCATATTTTATGGCATCCCAAAAAATTACGCGACCCATTTTCCCTTTCATCCCATTTTCCCACAACCTTAGACCCTCTTTTCATTCGGATCAAATCCTAGGGGGGGGGATTTTCTTGAAAATATATTCCATCACATGGATGAAAAATTTAAAAAGATATATTCCTTAAAATAAATAGGAAAAGCATATCGGTAATATCAAATTTTACAAAGGCTCAATATTTGGTTCAGCCAAGGTAGCCCAAATCACTGAGAGTGTGCATGTACTTGTGCCCCCATTACTTTTGTTCCACCTCATCACATACGATCCAAGTCACCATCACTCAGGGTACCATATTTTCTTATAAATAGACCCATGTGTCTTCATTTGTATAGATGAATTTCCCTAAAGTTAGAATGTTTCTCTAATCGACCTAGTGGCTCGCCAAAGTCCTTTGATACCATTAATGCCATTTTATAACACCTAAAAAGGGAATTAATTGGGGGGGGGGGTAGTGAGACTTAGGTACTCCAAGTCATAAGATTTTAAAAAACATACATGAATCATTTTCCAAATCCTCCTAATTTAAAAAAAATCTTGTGTGACCACCCTTCCTCAAGTAGGAAGCTGTGCGCCCCACTTCAGGTAATACATGTGATGCCTCTTGAAGGCTTGATTCAGGTCTCACCCAAGTCTAGTAATCCATGTTTTTTTTCACTTAAGGTGAGATCAGGTCACCCAAAGCTTACTTTGGTGCCCCAGACCTATGTACTACCCACTCAAACTCCCTTACTTAATTTTCACCCATCTTGTCATCCAACAAAATCCTTTCATGAATCATCCTCTAAATCCATTCATTATAGGAACTATCCTTCATTGGATCCTTTACATAAAAATGATTATTTTGAAACATCTACCAAGACATCTAGATCAACCAAAACATTGGGAATGTCATATAAGTGTGTCTTCTATTTGGATTTGGATATATATGCATAGGGTTTTCCCACACTTTTCCTACCATAGAGTGAGGGTCCTCAGAGTGTCTGTAGATTTGGATATCTATGGTCACATAGACACTTACCCGTGGAATAGTGTCAAGAAGTTTCCAGTCTTGGATTTCGGGAATAAGACACTCTCATACCCTTCTCATCTGTAAGACTTGGAGCCTCTAGTCCCTAGTATAGAGGGTATGGTTCACACCTTATTTTCCTTTTGAAAAATGAAAAGTATCCCTCCCCACTACGAGACCAATTATAAGAAATCCCTCTAGGGATAAGACCCAATCCTATCAGGCCGGAACTAATGAACTTTAACTTAAATTCACATTAAAAGAATCATTTCTCTATTACCTCATCCACCATTTCCCCCATCTTCTTTCATCCTAGGCATGACCTCTTCCTCTATGAGATGAGGAAAAATTTCTGCTTTGTTGAGTCTTTATAATCCTCTTGTTTCTCAAACCAGGAATGAATCATGTGGGATTAAAGATTTTTAATGACCACAACTTCCTTACAATATACCTAAAATATTGAACTATAATATCATTTATTCCCACCAAAACTATGATATGTAGGAAACCTTCACTTAGGGATCAATCTCACTAGACATCCTCCTCAAGAATTCAAGATTGATTCTCTTAATTTGTTCATCTTAATCAAGAGTAAGCCCCAAATTACATCCCCCTTAAACGTCCATGAGTTATAATATCTCTAGTGGTCCATGTTACAAGGTATTCCTTTTTATAAATAGGCCTCAAACTATTTCTCTAAGGGACTTGTTTCCCTTTGATACTTACCAAACTATGTGGGCTTTGATTCCCATCCTAATAGGATACACAGGAAGCATCTATAAGGTTGAAAACCAACATACCAAATCAACATTGTTCTCTCTTGGACACATTCCCAGAAAAGTCTAATCTAACATGAAAACTCATATTCTTTCTAGGTTCCTTAGGTTTCTTTGTTATAAGTCCTACATCAAACATTTACTATAAACCTTCCACCTAGATTTACTTTCCTCATGATGTAAAATATTATGGTTGGGTCTTTATCACATGACCTTAAAAGGTATTATGTTTCCCATTAAGTGGAATCTAACTATGTGTGTTCTAATTCCTTTTTAAAGGATATGTTGGAAGCTCTTTTATGGGTTTGATACCAACATATAAAAAACTTTAGTCTCCCTGGATGATGATAAATTCTAGAGTGCACCACTAGGTGGCTTAAAACCATAATTATTGTAATAATGACTAAATAATAATTACAAAGAATCTATATGTAGTACATAAGAGGATAACATTGTTAGAGACACTTCAATATATAAATATATCTCCATTGATGATGAACCTCTAATAAATATAGATGACTCTGATTTCCATACATGCCAATAGTTGATTCCAAATTTCTATGGAAGCCTATCTTATGCTTGATAAAATTTATGAGGATTCATGTACATATCTTAAATATATAAGGGAGTCCTAGAGTTGAAAATTATTCTCGTAAAAAATGGTTTGATGAGCCCGACCTCCCATCTTCTCAACCAATGCGAGTTCTGAATCATCATCATTCAAAACCCTTAATTTTTGACAGCCTTTGGAAATCAGGTCCCATTGTACAGAGAAATGATGGGTATTTCCAATTCCATAAACATATCTATTGGAAAATATTTTGAAATAGTGATTCCTAACCAGAAAACACAATCTTGGGGAAAAATATTTGAATCGCCATTATAAGTGGGTTAGACCCTCAAGAAGAAACATATAAGTTAAACACTCACTATGGTGTAACAGATTAACCAACAATTAGTGAGGGGTGATATTATTGATGTAGAGTATTGGTTTTTTGTAGTGTTCGAAGGGATTTTAGATTTTATCCATATTGAATTTTTGGGTTTCCATTGTTAATAGATCTATTTATGTTTCAACTTTCATCCTATGGTGGCATTAATATTTTCTACAGTTTAACAAGAAATGAAGTCAAGAAAATATAGTATTTTTTACTATTAGAATGTCCTTCATGGAAAAGGGTTACTATAGAGGACCAATGCTTGAAATACATGGACATTACATTACTTTTGTGGAATACTTAGTACATAACAAAAACACACACACAAGGACCATAATAGTTTAGTGTCTTTGGAAACTCGGAACGTAATCTTCTAATCATGGTGAAAGATCTTCAACATCTCCCATAAATATCTTCCCATTTTTTTTCTTACCTAAAACATTTCTTTATATCCTGGGGAAAAGAAAACATAAAAGGGTGATCTCAAATGCTCAGTAAGGGTAAACAAAAGAAATATCAATCACATCATATTCATAAGAACATAACATTTTTGAAATCTTAACCTACAAAAGAGATCATAATATCATAACATGGGATAAATCATAGTAGTGAAATGCAATCCCAATAATCATAACTTAAAACATGAAACTATGTGGCGTACACACATAATCATATAGAATCATTTCTTATTAGTCAAGACTCATTTCCAAGACTATCTTAGTGGACAAAGTCCATTTCTGAACCGAGTTCATTCCTCGTTTCAATCATGTTTCACTGAACTGGTTTAACCTTCCGTTCCAGCCATGTCTATCTCATGAGATATAAAATCTTTAACCAATACATTGGAGGGAGATATAGGTACCACCCATCTCATAATGATACCATTCTTATGTGTGCCACAAAATCATAAATCATACATCATTGCATAACCCATGTAATAAAAATGGGATTCTTAAACAACATGAAATCATAAAACAATTCATATAAGATAAAGGATTTCATAAAAATAATTCCATCACAACATAATCAAATCAATGTAATAATAGGGATATAAACAGAACCCTATATTATCTTAGATGGAAAATAATTTTGATAAAACACTTGAACTCTATTCTTGAGGAAAATATCATTTCTACTTCAAAAACATTTTCCTTTCTTAACATGTCATACAATTTTAAACTAAAAGAAGTTGATTAAAAATAAACTTCAAAATTTTTAAAGTAAGCTTCTTTGAAATAATTTTTTAAAAATACATTCATTCTGTATAAGTTAAAAAAACATTCTTCCCATTCTTTTGTCGGAAAGGTCAAAAAGTACCTCGTATGAAAAATGACAAAAGATTCCTTTTATATCTTTTACTAAAAACTCACTAAAGGGTAAAATTGGATTTAAACAATTGTAGGTGGATGGAAACAATATTACATAATGAGGAATAATGGATGTGGATGATAAAATACACCCCAGTAAATACGAAAGTATAAACAATCTCGGATAAAATGAGATTGTGATATTTTCCCTTACCTTAGGTCCGATTTGCTTCATAAGTGTCCGAACCTCCTGTATAATGATTTAAATAATGTCAT
This sequence comes from Viscum album, assembly GCA_963277665.1. NCBI lineage: Eukaryota > Viridiplantae > Streptophyta > Magnoliopsida > Santalales > Viscaceae > Viscum > Viscum album. Next base: position 696,954,370 of record OY728128.1, read on the forward strand.
TGACTTATTACAGAATCATACTCATTGTTATGATATCATATGTGGTTCACTTATGACTTTATATTACCTGTTCTTTTGTAATTTCCATGTTAAGGAGCGTTTTGGGTAAAATTGTTTCATTTGTCGTCCGTGTTTTGACTTGCAATTATTCATATGACTACATAGATCATGATTACTTAATTACAGAATATAAAACATGATTTATATATAATATATATTCAGAATATACATATATATAATAAATCAGTAAATGGAAAGAAATACACCGTTCATGGAGACGGTAGGCCGTACGTACGCATGAACACTGTTTTCGTTTCCTTATTGAGTTGAATGGAATTAATTAGATGACATACATATATATACAGATAAATCCAGTATCATTATTATGTCATATATTTCATGATTACTTATTATATATACTTTATAATCATTCATGAATTGTTAACGTGGAGAATGAATCTCATCGCGTCGTAGAGACGGTAGTCCGTACGTACGCACGAGTGATGATATCGTTCTCATGATCGTGGGACTGTATTAAAGTGTATGTATACTATTACAGAATCAATATCACTTTACAATAATCATATATAGTTATTATTTACACTATTATATCCATCCATGTAAGGTGGTGGTGGAAAATAGATTACACCACGGCGTGGAGACGGTATTCCATACGTACGCACGCGCGGTGATTTCATTTTCCGTAGGATAGATAGATGGTGAAATAGGGTTGTTTAATACTTATAATAACATATCAGTATATTAGTGATACTGATGATATTACTTCATAATGAACCAACCTACAAAGAATAATTGGAAGAAGAAATAAAGGTGAAAGAATCGGTAACGGAAATTACCTCTTCTTTGAAGAGCCTCTTTGAGACCTCCTCTTAGGGCACTAAAATTGGTCTTTGAAGAAGACCAGGACTTCTAGAATGTTTCTAGGAAAGTGTAGAAGAGAACTGGGCAGGGGTTGGCCGAGAATGAAGGCTCAAAGTGGTGTGTGGAAGAGAGGGAGGAGGTGCCCTTTTATAAGGGAGGAGAGGGGCACCTTTGGAATTCTTAAAAATATTAATTTATAATAAATCTAACCCCACTTAAAAACCTCCAAAAATGACTCATATTCTAAGATTAGATGAGATAGAGTTGAAATATCATCATCCAATTAAATTTAGACATGTTTGGATCTTATTTTAAACCTTATCATTTTGATTTATCCTTACTTAATCTATTTATGTTTATTTGTGGTAATAAAATTATAAATTTTAAATTATAAACAATAATGACTTATTTGTTGTGAATTTTCCATAATTGTTTAATTTATAACATTATAGACCATATAAATTTAAATTTATAATTTTTAAATATATTTGTGATTTTTAAACAATTTTATAATATGTTATTTTTATAAAATAACAATAGTGTCAATTTTGACACTATTCATTTATTTGAATTTAAATAAAACATATACAGAATATATGTTCAAACTAAAATCTTTAATAGATTCATTAAAGGTCATATGTTTCTATAAAATTAGTTGATCACATTAAATAGTTCATATAATATTTATTTTATTATTTTTAAAACCATTTATTTGGTTTATCTCTTAATAAAATAATTACAACAACATTTTTTTTATAATTATTTAATATACTGATTTGTCGCATAAAAATTAAACATAAAATCCTATGATGAAGATAAATCTATAAAATTTCACAATAATACTTTTACTCGAATTTATCATCTTAAAATAACAATATTTAAATTGTTATATTTATTAAATTATGAAGGTGATAACTTTGGCATCATTTAAAATAAAATAATATAAGTGTCATAATCACTTTTATAAGGCTCCAAACGGTTATATATTAGGTCATTGGATGATTAAGGTGTAGATATATACTACCAATTAGTTTTGGTCAGGTTTGTGGGCCTTTTAATTGGTATTATTATTTCAATAAAAACTATATTACTTATTTTCCACTTAATAAATAATTTTGGTATCATTAATGTATCGCCATTAATGACAATTATTTAATCCCTAAAAATTCTAAATAAATTATCATGATGTAGATAATTTTATTATATTTCTGGAGACTGTTCATGTTCGATGTTTTATGATGTTTATCACTAAATTAAAATTATTATGCTTATATGATTTAAGAGAGTGACATGTTGTCACTTTCTTTGGTTTTAATAATAATTAAATTATTTTCATGGTCAAAAGTCCATAAAATGAACTTAATCCGACCCTTAGGTTATATGGGTATAATATTAGCCATCCAATAGAATTTTGGCATGTGTTAGGGTAATTTTATAGTATTATATTTACCCTTAATTACCCGATTTACCTTTAACTATGGTAAATAAAAGTTACCGTAGTTACTATTCATAATTCAAAAAAATAAAAATTAGCTTATTAACATAATTTGGACCCATTGATTCCAAATATTGAATCCATTTTTCCAAATTCAATACACAAAACTTGCAAAAATTAAATTAAAATTAATCTCATTGTCGAAAGAAAACAGGTTTTTTTTAAAACATTGCAAAAGATTGAATTGATTTAACCTACGAATTTAATGTAAAATGAATGATAATGACATAAATTATATTAAATGGTGAAAATACATTCTATTTATACTTTAAAACCATTCAATATTATAATTTAACCATATAAATTATTTCGATGAAAAAAGTTGTTTTTAATTAAAATATAGCGTGTTTTTACTATTCATCAAAATATGAAAGTTACCAGAATAATATGAAAATTTTATGCAAAGTAAATTTTTATTTCGTGATTCCAATGAAGATTTTTTTTGTCAAATTAAAATTATAAACATGTCAAAAACTAGATTTAAAGTGGGTGCGCCATCAAAAGGTGACAAAACTGCATTTTTTGAAAAATACTTATTTTAAACGAAAAATTTATTTTGTTCTTATACCATGTTCTAGAAAATGTGTAAGATGAATAATAATGTTATAAAATTCAAAATTTAGTTAATACTATTCATAACGTCTAGTTCATAATAATATTATAATAATATATCGTTGTTTAGTAAAACCCGGTATTGCGTACAACACACGCTTTCGAGGAAGGTCGTGATTGCATGTAATGAAAGCCAAGTCAGGGTTGCGTGTTGTGCAAGAATACTTCGTTGTTTCGTATAACAGAATCCAACCATATTTAATTTATACGTTGAATATATATATATATATATATATATATATATATACTCAATGTTGCGTAGAATAACTATTATCAAAATTGTGTGTAACACGATCCAAGAATAGTGTTTCGTATACTGCAAGCTAATACGGTGTTGCGTATAGAGCAAGGTAATCTTGTTGTAGCATAAAACAGAAGAAATTAATGAAATTAAAAGAATATTTTTCATAAAATCTCGGGGTGTTACATTCTACCCCCCTTAAAATGAATTTCACCCGCGAAATTCGTCGGGGTTATAAATTGATTACTACTCGAAAGTTTGTTTAATAGAAACCCACATCGTAAAAAGGAATACCAAAACATGGCTTTAAAAACTAAAGTATGAAATGTAACGGTTACCCAAATTAACTCATCACTGGGTTTCCACGTAGGAGAACATAGGTGAAAATATGGATATGGAAGAAAAATCTAACCATCATGTTCTGATGGAGAGTGGTAGAGAACATGGCTATGAAAAAGCCAACAATCACAAAGCTATTGATTTTTGATGATCTAAGGTACCATCTGATTCATCGGATATAAGGGAACTAGGAAAACATTTTTGGGTTTCAAGATCATTTCCATAAAGTTGATGAATTAAAAGAAATACTTGAATGATTTTGGTACAATCTCATTGTTTTTCGTGAATTGAACAATTTCCACTTCATCCCTTAAAAAAATGAAGTTGAATTTGTTATTCGTGAAGTGTTAGCAGATCATGTGATAGAATGATGGGTCATTCCATCTCTTTCAAAAAAAAGGTTAGAAAAAGTTATAAGTCCATCTTATGGTTAGATTAATCGTATATGGTTCCAAAAATGAACTTATAGTTCATATATCATACTGCTTAATAAAATAAAACTAGTTTCTACTAACCAGGGACTTCTTGTTGGCCAGTGGTAGGTGATAAAGGCCAGTCGCACTTCGGTTGTGGGTTCGATTCCCACAGCCTTGTCCGACGCGATGGGTTGTCGCCCGTCCTGCAGGTTGTCCTTTTTCTAAAACTATATTACTATAACATCCCATCAATAATATCGAAAAAACTTCTATCCTTAAAATAACTTATATCCGACATAATCCATTACAATATTTAGGCTTATCCATAATACTGCAGTCCACTCTCATAATATAGTGAAAACAATTACAAGAGATTTAATACCATCGTTGATCCCCATATATCTTATGATATGTCTTGTTGGTCACATTCCAAACATTCAAAGGCCTTAATCATGTATTCTCTTGAAAAATGAATACCCATTGAACCTTTGTGAAAACATGAATGCAGTTAAAAGTTAACAATTTCCACATACCAAAATCCTCAAAATTCTATATACTCAAACCATGATATCACTTAGTACTTATATCAATCATGAGCTCATGAATACAATCAAACATCTCATTATCTTCTTATTCCTTCATTATGCGCATATCATCTACTTTACAAAAATATCTGAATAACCTTCCATGGTTACTGGTACCATTCAACATATACTTTCAAATACTTTTAAGAAAAACAATAGTGTAACAATCCTTAGATGATTCTTTATTCCATAGTACCATTAACTGTACAACATAACTCTCGATAAACAAACAATCATTCCACTACCTTCTAAAACAACCGACTGAGCTTCAACACTTCTTTCAGCTCATATATCATTTGTAGTCTCCTCATCATCATCCACACAAGTACTACCAATATGACCATGCTGATTCTCTTCATGAGATTTTCCATTAGGGCATTGGTTTTCATAATGCCCGTACATTCTAGTTTTAAAACATATAATCATTGTTGATGTCGTAGCAATACCATTATCCTTGTCCATGGTGTTAACTGAACCTTTTCCTTTTCACTTACTGGATTTGTGTCCTTCTTTTCCACACCCAAAGCATCTTCCAGTTCCTTTGAAACATTCTCCATGATGCCTCTTCCCACATGATTTACATAGGGGAAATTTAACTTTTTTTTCTCTATGATCATCAAGAAACTCCATCTTTCTCTTATTAGCTGAGTCAGGAAACTTACCAAATTTGAGTTTATTGATCATATTATGAGATTGTTGATTCGGAATAATAATGATGTTTGGACTTCCAAATCCCATTTCATTTGGTTTCTCATGAATAATATCATTCCATTTTCCATCATATCCTCCATTATCGTGAATCATCTTTTTTCCAGCCATTTTCTAAAACCCAAAAAGAATAGCGTGAGAGACAAAAATCATGCTAGGGAAAACAACATAGTAATGGGGGAGTATCCTCAATATCTAACATCTTAGGATAAATTCTATGATCGTTACCGTAGTTCTAGGATTGTATCCTATACGCATACTTATCCTTAGGGACATCCCTAGACATACCTTAGAAATATCTCTAGGGATCTCATTAACGTTTTCGCATCCTAGTTTCCAAAGTTTTACTAAACCTTTCCACTGATACCAACTGTAGATACCCAAAGCTTGACGTACATGTACATTACATTACTTTTGCGGAATACTTAGTACATAACAAAAACACACACACAAGGACCATAATTGTTTAGTGTCTTTGGAAACTCGAAACGTAATCTTCTAATCATGGTGAAAGATCTGCAACATATCCCATAAAGATCTTCCCCTTTTTTTCTTACCTAAAACCTTTCTTTATATCCTGTGGAAAAGAAAACATAAAAGGGTGAGATCAAATTCTCAGTAAGGGTAAACAAAAGAAATACCAATCACATCATATTCATAAGAACATAACATTTTGGAAATCTTAACCTGCAAAATAGATCATAATATCATAACATGGGATAAATCATAGTAGTGAAATGTAATCCCAATAATCATAACGTAAAACATTAAACTTTTTGGAGTACACACATAATCATATAGAATCATTTCTTATTAGTCAAGACTCATTTCCAAGACGATCTTAGTGGACAAAGTCCATTTCTGAACCGAGTTCATTCCTCATTTCAGTCCTGTTTCACTGAACCGGTTTAACCTGCTGTTCTAGCCATGTCTATCTCATGAGATATAAAATCTTTACCCAATGCATTATAGGGAGATATAGGTCCCACCCATCTCATAATGATACCACTCTTATGTGTGCCACAAAATCATAAATCTTACATCATTGCATAACCCATGTAATAAAAATGGGATTCTTAAACAACATGACATCATAAAACAATTCATATAAGATAAAGGATTTCATAAAAATAATTCCATCACAACATAATCAAATCAATATAATAATAGGGATATAAAAAGAACCCTATATTATCTTAGATGGAAAATAATTTTGATAAAACACTTGAACTCCATTCTTGAGGAAAATATCTTTTCTACTTCAAAAACATTTTACTTTCTTAACATGTCATACAATTTTAAACTAAATGAAGTTGATTAAAAATATACTTGAAAACTTGTAAAAGAAGCTTCTTGGAAATAATTTTTTAAAAATCCATTCAAGCCGTATAAGTTAAAAAAAAACATTCTTCCCGTACTTTTGTCAGAAAGGTCAAAAAGTACCTCGTACGAAAAACGACAAAAGATTCCTTTTATATCTTTTACTAAAAACTCACCGAAGGGTAAAATTGGATTTAAAAAATTGTAGGTGGATGGAAACAATATTACATATTGAGGAATCATGGATGTGGATGATAAAATACACCCTAGTAAATACCAAAGTATAAACAATCTCGGATAAAATGAGATTGTGATATTTTCCCTTACCTTAGGTCTGATTTGCTTCGTAAGTGTCCGAACCTCCTGTATAATGATTTAAATAATGTCATTGACTTATTCCATAATCATACTCATTGTTATGATATCATATATGGTTCACTTATGACTTTATATTACCCGTTCTTTTGTAATTTCCATGTTAAAGAGCATTTTGGGTAAAATTGTTTCATTTGTCGTCCGTGTTTTGACTTGTAATTATTCATATGATTACATAGATCATGATTACTTAATTACAGAATAAAAAACATTATTTATATATAATATATATTCAGAATATACATATATATAATAAATCAGTAAATGGAATGAAATACACCGTTTTAGGAGACGGTAGGCCGTACGTACGCATGAACGCTGTTTTCGTTTCCTTATTTAGTTGAATGGAATTAATTAGATGACATACATATATATACACATAAATATAGTATCATTATTATGTCATATATTTCATGATTACTGATTATATATACTTTATAATAATTCATGAATGGTTAATGTGGAGAATGAATCTCATCGCGTCATGGAGACGGTAGTCCGTACGTACGAACGAGCGATGATATCGTTCTCGTGATCGTGGGATGTTATTGGAGTGTATGTATAATATTACAGAATCAATATCACTTTTAAATAATCATATATAGTTATTATTTACACCATTATACCCATCCATGTAAGGTGGTGGTGGAAAATAGATTACACCACGGTGTGGAGACGGTATTCCGTACGTACGCACGCGCGGTGATTTCGTTTTCCATAGGATGGATAGATGGTGAAATAGGGTTGTTTCATAATTATAATAACATATCAGTATATGATTGATAATGATTTTATTACTTCATAATGAACCAACCTAATAAGAAGAAGTGGAAGAATAAATAAAGGTGAAAGAATCGGTAATGGAAATTACCTCTTCTTTGAAGCGCCTCTTTGAGACCTCCTCTTAGGGCACTAAAATTTTGTCTTTGAAGAAGACCAGGACCTATAGGATGTCTCTAGGGAATTGTAGAAGATAATTGGGCAGGGTTTGGCCGAGAATGAAGGCTCAAAGTGGTGTGTGGAAGAGAGGGAGGAGGTTCCCTTTTATAAGGGAGGAGAGGGGCACCTTTGGAATTCTAAAAATATTAATTTATAATAAATCTAACCCCACTTAAAAACATCCAAAAATGACTCATATTAAAATATTATATGAGATAGGGTTCTAATATCTTCAACCAATCAAATTTAGACATGTTTGGGTCCTATTTTAAACCATATCAGTTTGATTTATCCTTATTTAATCTATTTAAGTTTATTTGTGGTAATAAAATTATAAATTTTAAATTATAACAAATAATGACTTATTTGTTGTGAATTTTCCATAATATTTTACTTTATAACATTATAGACCATATAAATTTAAATTTAGAATTTTTAAATATTTTTGTGATTTTTAAACAATTTTATAATATGTTATTTTTATAAAATAACAATAGTGTCAATTTTGACACTATTCATTTATTTGAATTTAAATAAAATATATAAAGAATATATGTTCGAACTAAAAGCTTTAATAGATTCATAACTGGTCATATGTATCTGTAAAATTAGTGGATCACGTTAAATAGTGCATATAGTATTTATTTTATTATTTTTAAAACCATTTATTTGGTTTATCTCTTAATAAAATAATTACTACAACATTTTAGTATAATTATTTAATATTCTAATTTTTTGCATAAAAATTAAAAATAAAATCCTATGATGAAGATAAATCTATTAAATTTCACAATAATACTTTTACTCGAATTTATCATCTTAAAATCACAATATTTAAATTGTTATATTTATTAAATTATGAAGCTGAAAACTTTGGCATCATTTAAAATAAAATAATATAAGTGTCATAATCACTTTTATAAGGCTCCAAACGGTTATATATTAGGTAATTGGATGATTAAATTGTATATATACACTACCAATATGTTTTGGGCAGGTTTTTGGGCCTTTTAATGGGTATTATTATTTCACTAAAAACTATATTACTTATTTTCCACTTAATAAATAATTTTTGTATCATTAATGTATCACCATTAATGACAATTATTTAATCCCTAAAAATTCTAAATAAATTATCACGATGTAGATAATTTTATTATATTTTTGGAGACTATTCATGTTTGAATTTTTATGATGTTTATCACTAAATTAAAATTATTATACTTATATGATTTAAGAGAGTGACATGTTGTCACTTTCTTTGGTTTTAATAATAATTAAATTATTTTCATGGTAAAAAGTCCATAAAATGAATCTAATCCGACCCTTAGGTTATATGGGTCTACGTTTAACCATCCAATAGAATTTTGGCATGTGTTAGGGTAATTTTATAATATTATATTTACCCTTAATTACCCGATTTACCTTTAACTATAGTAAATAAAATTTACAGTAGTTACTATTCATAATTCCCAAAAATAAAAAGTAGCTTATTAAAATAATTTGGACCCACTGATTCCAAATATGGAATCCATTTTTCCAAATTCAATACACAAAAGCTGCAGAAATTAAATTAAAATTAATCCCGTTGTTGAAAGAAAACGGGTTTTTTTAAAACATTGCAAAAGATTGAATTTATTTAACCTATGAATTTAATGTAAAATCAATGCTAATGACATAAATTATATTAAATGGTAAAAATATATTCTATTTATACTTTAAAACCATTCAATATTATAATTTAACCATATAAATTATTGCGATGAAAAAAGTTGTTTTTAAATAAAATATAGCGTGTTTTTACTATTCATCAAAATATGAAAGTTACCAGAACAATATGAAAATTTTATCCACAATAAATTTTTATTTCGTGATTCCAATAAAGAATTCTATTTTTTCAAATTAAACTTATAAACATGTCAAAAACTATATTTAATGTGGGTGCGCCATCAAAAGGCGGCAAAACTGCAATTTTTTAAAAATACTTATTTTACCCGAAAAATTTATTTTGTTCTTATACCATGTTCAAAAAATGTGTAAGATGAATAATAATGTTATAAAATTCAAAATTTATTTAATACCATTTATAACGTCTAGTTCATAATAATATTATAATAATATATCGTTGTTTAGTAAAACCCGGTATTGCGTACAACACACGCTATCAAGGAAGGTCGCGATTGCGTGTAATGCAAGCCAAGTCAGGGTTGCGTGTTGTGCAAGAATCCTTCGTTGTTTCGTATAACAAAATCCAACCATATTTCATTTATACATTGAATAATATATATATATATACTCAATGTTGCGTAGAATAACTATTGTCAAAATTGTGTGTAACACGATCCAAGAATAGTGTTGCGTATACTGCAAGCTAATACAGTGTTGCGTATAGCGCAAGGTAATCTTGTTGCAGCATACAACACAAGACATTAATGAAATTAAAAGAATATTTTTCATAAAATCTCGGGGTGTTCCAGTTACACTGGGCCAGTGTAACTTGTTAGACTAGTTTAAAAGAGGTAAGTAATTCGCACAGGAAGAACATAGATTTGTGGGTTATTTTTAGTGAGGTCGTGAGTTTTATTTTTCTATAACATCATTCAAGAAATACTATGAAAATTAAGAACTCCAAATAATTTCTTCAGAAGTGATAAAAATTCCATCATGTTCATGAGGCATAAGAATCAGTTTGTTTTTATTTTTATTGATGAATCCCACATCAGGGATAAAATAGAGGGTAATATCCTGATTGATTTGGTTGCATCTAATTTTTTTTTTCAGAGAACCATCTATCTACTGAATCATTGATATGTTAGTTTTGGGTGAGAGAGATATTTTTCATGTAGGAATTCATCTAGAATGGTGGTGTAATAGGTAGGCTCCAGGGAGTTTTAGATTTGATGAACACTGTTTAGGTAATTGATACCCATATCCATAGATTTTGAGCTATGTTGATGGTGGAATAATCTAGAGAGATAACCTCATTGATGGTAGTTTTAGATTGTAGAGGGAGAAGTGTTTTTCATTTAATCAATATTGGAACCCACACACTATATTATTGAGTGATAGGGGACCAAAGAGAAATATCAATTTTAAAATAATATATAAACTAATATTATTTGAAAATGGACTCAATAGATTCTCCATTATATGAGGAGAACATTATCTTATTTCCTAGTGGTATGTTGTAATTTTATTGATGTTTTAATAGGAAACTATGATATAATGTTCCTAATGATGATCTCCCATTGGTGTATTGTTCCTAAATAGTGAATTCATAATTTTGATTTTAGATTCCCATATTTCTAGAAAAAATTATAGTTACATTCTAGAGTATATACCTCTAATGGATAAAGTTTTCATATCTCACATTCAAGAAGGTGTTATATAAGAGAATAGAGAAAAAAAATATGGTCATTTTAATTTTTAGAACAGTCCATTTTATATCATGGTAGAATGTGTCATTGATGATAAATGGTTAGTTGATGTGAAGATTTGGGAGGATGGTTTCATTTCATTATTTCATTATTGGTAGCCTAAATTTTTTTTAAAACAATAAATCCTTTTTAATATTGAATGTGGTAATAATTATTTCTAAATGAATTGATGTGAGGTTCCAAATTGTTTTGGGTAAAATATTAAATAAATAGTTTATCCATTGTACATTATACTAGAGGCATTGGTGAGTATTACATCTTAGTAGGAGATGACAAAATGCATAAATGGACATAAAGGATCATTTTAGATTAAGGTTTTTCTAGAGTCAAAGCATAATTTATATTATTACACTTGATACATAAGTTTTAATATGGATGTATTATTATAAGGTTACAATTATCTAGTGCTCTCATTAAATATGGATAGTGAAACTGTATCTAGAAGAAGTGTTTCCTTTATAAACAATCCCTCCAATTTGGATTTCAGTGGGATTTTTCACATAGTCACATGAAGATTAAAATTCAATCAATCAAAAAGGTTTTATATAATGATTCATGATAAATATATCTTAACGTAGGGTAGTTCATTTGATAAGGCATTTCAAGGAATGGGTTGCATGTTGGATGTTACTATGAAGAATTAAGATATGGAATAAAAATCCCAAATTATTCTTATTAAATGGTATGGTTTAGAAATGTGTTTTTCATTCAAGGTTTGACATAGAAAATGAACATATAGAGGTATATGATGTGTGTTTTAGAGATTAAATTATTTTTATATATCATTATTTATAAGCTTCATGGTTAGTAATTCAGTTTTTTTTCATTTATAGTGATAAAAAGGATTATAGAGAGGGATAACATATTGAATCTAGATTTTACATTTTAGGGACATACCACCTTCTAATTTTGTGAAATCTGGAGTCCCTAGATTGGATAAAATTGTATATTAAGTAATTTAGATTCTCACTAATTTTTTTTAAACATCCAATTTTTCATAGGTAATGATGTTTGACCATTGGATGATTTCTGATGGTTTTCTATGCAAGATTATTTTTAAGGGATATATAATATTTATTAGATAATTTTTTTATTTAACACATTATAGCTGATATAAAAATTTCTTAGAGCCCAATATTAAAATTTAGGCATCATGGTTGTATTTAAAATGAGTTTATTTTTTATGGAGATGTTAAATTTATGTGTCATTGGTTTTGTCCCTATACAATTCTAGTTATGGTTTTAAAATTAATTTAATTTTTACCTTGGTTTTATCCATGTTCTCATGTATTTTCACACCAAGTATGGTTAACTTCATTTTCTAGTGATAAAACACTATAAGGGGCAGTGATTTGAGGTAGGAGGATTAGGTCCAACAAAGATGATACACCAATTAATTTTAGGTCAAGGTGAGAGATATTTTTAGTAATAAAGATTATTTGTGAGGTAGAACTTCAATATTTATATTATTCTTTTTTTAATTCATTACCTTTTAAATTAAATTCCATAATTATTAAAACCTCATTATATAAATTTAGGTCGACCATTCTTGTATTATCCAGTTCTAATTTTTTGATTATTTTATTCATGAATTTCCAATTGATATTTATTTTATAATTTTTTAAATTAATTATTAATGATTTTTGTTTAATACTTCATATAATGATTATATTTTAAATTTTAAATTCATAATGATGTCATGTATCCATTAATGATACCTCTCAAATATCCTACTGATTCTCTTTAAAAAAAGAATGTGTCCCATGTTCTTTGATGAACACGATTTTAAATTTGAATTTAGGTTGATGAATTTTATATTAAACACTATTTTAGGGCTTCCTCTTCCCCTGTGTTTTAATTTTTTTATTTATTCTAACCATGAATAGTTGGATAGTAAGATAAATAAGATATAGAAATTTAAAATTCTAGGAAACAACAAATGGGAGTCACTGGGGTAATTATGTTATTGAATAAACATAATGGTGATGGACCTAAATGGAGAGCTATATGGTCATGAGACACTCCCAACCATTTATGTGATTGGAGTATGTTTCTACGGATGGTTGTTTCATTTTTTCAGTAGCTTGGAACATGGTATCAATGGATGACCATAATATTGGATGAGGATCAAATAGAAGGATGTTATGATGGCATCCAAAATAATATCAACCTTGCATGGGCTATGAAATTGTGTTCTTTTGGAAACTAGTAAATTGTGGGGATAGTGTGAATTGTAAACATAGTGAATTGGGGGTATTCGGTGGTAATAACTTCAACAATGGAAATGACATAATTGAGGAATATTGATATAAAATAACACTTGTTATGTTTCATGTATTCTAGTAACCACACACCATGTTTATTATTAACAACATTTCTATAGTTTCTATGATGAGTTATATAATGCACAACCTGGGAATGCTTAAAACACATTATGTACCACTATTTTTAGGAGACTAGGGTTTCTTAAGTAATAAAAATATCACATGGTGTGTGGTTTTTTGACACATGTTACATTTGGTGATATACACAACTCAGTAAAAAAACATATCACATGGTATGAGCATATTGGTATGAGAAGCTAAAAAAGTTCATATCAATTGATAATCATACTGAACAAAAAATATATCATGAATCATGAGTCTTAAGATAATGAAATTGGCATAACATAACATATCAATAATAAGAGTGTGGAAACATGTACCAATAATCACGAAAGAAAAAAAACACAATAAAGAGGCACATACATAATCATAGGAAATAATAAAATCTTGAACATTCCTTACAAAAATTATGCCCACATGGAGACTTTTCATCATAGCTAATTTAAATAATGCTTGCAGACAAAAACATATTCATGAATACCTATAATTATATCGACAAATAAACTTGTGATCATTATAATAATCCCAAATCTAATAACCCTTAACAGGTGTATCCTTTATTGAAATGTCATACGTTAAAATTGATCTCACCCCAAAAGACCAATCAGTTTAGTATTATTTATATATGACATGGATAATTGATTACCATTTTATACATTGGAAATAAAATATAAAACATTTGAAAATAAAATATTTGGAATACTTAAAACTCTTTCAATGATCTCTTCTTTATGTCCTTGAAAAAAATAGAATAATGGTGAGCTCAAATGATTAATAAGGGTAATGTAGGGTAGAATATATCATGAGTAAATAAGTCATAATACTTATATAAATGAAAAAATAGAAAAATCATGACATTTAATCAGTAAAGTGTGCCCAAAAATAACTCAATGGATAAAATCAATATCTAAAACTCATTGATAATAAAAAATAAATCTTATATAATGGAAATTATTAATATTGAATGTTGTGATTTCAAGCATCATAATGTAATTACCATTAAGACCTGGTTCTAGGACCGTTTAAACTATGGGCAGGCATACACCAAAAAATACCATTAATAAGGTTGGATAAAATGTTTTTTCATGAGATATATCGATTCATCAAGAAGATATATAATTCTAGGACCCACCCATAATGTAATATCCATTTCATTCCTTGTATATTGAATAATAAATTTAATTGATAAATATTATCCATTAGCTAATAATTTATGTATTGATTAAAAAATATTGAATATAAATATTTCTCTAGCCAATGAATTACCATTAAAAGTAAAACACAATATATAGAAATGGTATAATGTTTTATAATTAATCATATCCATGATAAATAGTGTATTCATATTTAATATAAATTAAATTTATTATGAAAAATGTTGATAAAAAAGTGAATGTTTTAATAGAAAGTTAATAACTATAAAATTAAACATGAGAGTAGATATTTCAATCAATTTACAAGAAAAATAGAATTCATTAAAAAATAATTCCATTAAAATAATTTAAGAAAAAATAATAGAAAAACATCAGATGTGTTTTGATAAAATATTTTTCTTCATAAAATCATTTAGAACATTTATAATAATCTATAGAGTGGAAAGGGGTTTTGGTGGTGGTAAAATTTGTTAACACTGAAAATGATTAAAAACATCCCCTTTTACATTTCATAAAGAGAGTAGAAAATGACCATTTTGGAAAATATTATAAATATTTCTTTCCATAATCTTTAAAATTATAATGGATATTTTATAACTCATTATTAATGTCATTTTTACTCATTGAATATTTTTAATTCATATATTGAAAACATGCTTAAAAATTTGACATTTCACAATGGATCGGTTTTATATCATTTCAGAGATTTTATCATAAAATTATATAAATTCATCAGAATGTGATAATTTATTTTTTTAGTAGGATTTTTTTCATTGGGATTAAATTAATCTCATTGGACCAAAGGATGGATATGAGAAAAATATTCCAAAACGTTTTCCACAAACTGAAGAATTTTTTTTGCGGGAAAAATTGGTCATACCTATGGTGATTGGGAAATATTTCTAGATGAGAATATTTAATTGGGATGATTCTACCTCTTTTAGATATATAATTATATAGTACCCCCTATAGAAAATTTCATGTAAATATTTTGTTATTAATTCAACAAAAGAACTAGGTAAATTAGAGGTAGAAATTATTCCATGAACAATCCACCTAGCCCCTTATATACTTGAATTATTTTTTGGAAATTCTGATGTGATTATAAATAATCCCACACCCCCCATCATTACTGTATTTTACACTAGTGGGTAATATTACTAGATTGGATGTATATTTTTCAATAAATTATAGACTCCTCCACTTCCATGGAGTGCTAAAATACTAATGATCACCTAGGGAGGAACATGATCTAAATCCCATCATTCATGTTTCTAATACATGAATGATAATTTACATTATAATTTTTATGTTTTTCATTCATTCATGATTATTGTTTAATTGATTTTTTTACTGTTATATCATAAGAAAACTCATATGATCATTTTGGGGGGGTACCAATTCATGTAATGTTTCACAGATGGTCCACCACATCATTTCCCTTGTCAATGTTCAAATATTTTATTCATATCATTAAAATGAATCTACATAAATATTAGAATTTTATAATATTGAAATAATATATAAAACCGAAAAAGAATTACCTTCTTCGTATTTTTTCTTTATGAGATTTAGTAATGAAGTTGAACATAAATCCCCTAATCACCAGCGGTAACTGGTGAATCATTTTATGTTTCTGACTCAACCCTATGAGGTATCCATTAATAAAATCAGAAACATTATGGTTATAGGTGTTTCAAACAATGGATTAAAAAATATAATCACTTTCTTGTATATATATGAAGGATGATCAGTATGAGATTTACCCCAGGTTGATCATTATTAATCAAATCAATTAATTTCTTCATTGTTTTTATAACTTAAATATATTTTTTTCTTTTTAAATCTATAAAAAACCGTATAAAATCTCATTCACCATTTATTTTCATTATCAAAATATTTTTTTAGTTAATAATCCAATGATCCATAGATTGGTAGCCTAGGGTCCATACTATGTCAAAATTCTTGTAATGTTTTTCTAATTTAACGTACTCAACAATGAGATCAATTTTTTTTTTCAATTATTGGGAATCCAATGTCACCATTCCATTTGACTGTATTATTTGTTTTTTATTACTTTTAATTACCCTCCCAATCACTTTGTTTGTGTTTTTTTTTCATGTTCCCTCTCTCTCTTTATACTTCTGTTTTCTCTTTCATTTTGTAATATAGTTATTTTATTAATATTTTTTCTATCATTTTCTCTTCATTATAAAGTTTCTAATTTTTAATTATTCCATTAATTGATTATAAATTTAAAAAAGGAGAAAAAACATCACAACAAATTTCGATTAACCAACTAAGATTTTTTTTGAAATTGACCTAGAAATTGAGAAGATACTCCACTGAAAAATAATGAATTATAGAATAAGTAAATATAGTAACACTAAGGAATGTATTATGGAATCTCATGTAGTCCTAAATTAATAATAATGTGAAAAAAATAAAATCCTTAATTACATGGATACAAATAACTATTCATTAAAGAAACTGACCACACATGAGGTGGTGTAATAACTAAAGATCTTCCAATATCCCAAGGAAGTATCCATCATTAAGCTAAAATCAGGACT
Organism: Viscum album; assembly: GCA_963277665.1. Lineage (NCBI taxonomy): Eukaryota > Viridiplantae > Streptophyta > Magnoliopsida > Santalales > Viscaceae > Viscum > Viscum album. The sequence goes on from OY728128.1 coordinate 696,971,829, forward strand.
CATCCACCTCCTTCCTAAATTCCATGATCATTCTAGAGAGGGCACCCATAAAAATATCAAGGTGTTTGACATCGTGTTCTCCCCAATGAAACCCCAAAATTTGTTTGAGGACCTCAAAATGTTTAGGGCCTTCCCTTATCCCCTTAATGGTGTAGCTAAAGATTTTCTATACTATCTTCCTACCATAATTGGGAGTAGTAATTACCTTAAATAACTCTTTATATTGAAGTTATTCCCTATCACCTAAACTACATTCATTACAAACGAAATATTTGGCATTAGGAAATCAAAAGGAATGAACCTTCAGGGATATCATGGTAGATTAGAAAGACATTTATCATGTTTCCCCCAATAGAAAATTTATGAACCTAAAATCTATTTCAATAATTTATGAAGGAGTTCTCCCCATTAATCATGGACTTATAGATATTGTAGCTGGTGGTTCACTAATGGATAAAACACATACAACTACCTAAGACATCATAGTGAACCCGGATCAAAATAAACAACAATTTGGTACACTAGAAATTGAACCCACAATAAGAGTTCATGAGGTAATCCATTAATCCTTAAAACAAAATTCAAATAATAAAATTGATAAAATACATACCCTAAGAAAAAAATTCTAAGCCTCATGGTAATTCACACTCTCCGCCTGTCGCATTACAATGTGGTATTTGTTCTGATAAAAATTGTTTCTCTAATGAGTGCCTAATACTTCATGATTCATATGAGTCATGTAAAGAAGTATTGCATTGGTGTTATTTTATACAAGAACCACCCTTCAATCAAGAGTAATTTCGGCCAAATCCAAACCCAAGGTGGCAAGAACAACCCCAATAATTAAAAAAAGGAAACTCAAACGACCTTGAACAGAATTGGTATCAATAAGGCCAAGGTATGAAACCTTTTTATCATTCACCATATTGAAATAGTTTTACTCCTCTAAAATATGAATAATGCCTTAAGGATATTTTTAGGAAAAATGAATCCATGAACCTTCAATTCTAATAAGTGAAACAATAACCTACTCAAGACCTATGATCTCAAGTGGTCCATTTGGAAAACATCATCGATGAGATAATGATTCATATTCTTGGACAACTACATTCCCACCCAATTACCAATCTCAAGGAAAATGGTAATTTATGTGGTACAACACTTTATATTGGAAATGAAATTTCTTCTTCAAATGATTATATAAAAAAAATTTCCGACTCTTGAAAAATACCTTTCTATTTCCTTAAAAGGGTAATGTGAGGAAAATATAAAAAGTGTAAAAAATTATCATTAAATATTCTATTAAAATGTCTATTCCAAATCCCTTTCAACAATGACTCCGTAAATCCATGAAAATGTTTTATAAGGAAATTGATAAAGAGACAATGGATACTTTAAAATAGTAAAAAGTAAAATTACTCTCTTGGATGTAGTTAAACAAATTAATAGAAATTAAATGTTTCCCAACAAACCTTTAAACCATAGATGGTGACTATTGGGGAATGAGATATTTTACCTTGAAAAGAATGTCACAGCCTTGACAGAACATGTGAATTAAACAAAAAAAGGATCCCATTGTAAATACGATAACTTGAACTTGGAGATGCATTATTTTCGTGATGAAATTGTTGATTTTGGTTATTCAATTAATTGGATGGCTCTTTATTTGTATACTCATTTTTAGGTTGTATAGTATCATCCAACAAGAAACATGATCAAAAGTTTCAACTAGATAATAACACATCTAACCAGACTAATCAATGATGTCCTTGTGTATGTGAAGAATCTCATCATCTATATAGTCATCTACATTATTTATATGGAAGATTCCTAGAACCAATGATAAATCCCGACTCATACTGGTAAATCTCTCCTTTAAAATAGAAAATACAATAACAAATTTTCAAAATGGCATGTTGTCTAGGGATCTTAGGCAGAAATTCTAGGTTTCAATATCCTTTATGCTATAAAATAACCTATTTTAGGAAATTCATTCTTCCTGTATATTTTATGAAAGTTTACTATGACAACAGACACACAAAACACTCTCAGAAACCCATTCTCATATTAATTTTTCTCTTCTTCACCATTTCATTATTTGAGTTGTAATTTCTATTTCAGGACTTGTGTTGGTTTGAAAAATTGTAAATTTTATGATTTTGTTGATGAGTGTGACCATTCTAAGGTACCCATGACCTTTGATGATTCTTCAGATCTCATTTCCATTGATTAAAATTAAATAGACATGATCATATAGATAGTATTATGGAAATAAATCTCTTTATATCCCTTCCCTCAAACGAAAAACCTATATTGTCAAAATTAAAATAACTTTTATATAATTTAAAATACTTTTATCTCAAGTGTATTGACAAATTTCCTATTATTATTTCCAAAAAAACACTCTCCCATGCATGAATAAAAACATATAAAAATTTAATATATTTTTAAAGGGAGATAAGATAGATATTGGATGGTATTCCATGTATTATACCATTTATTTGGATTCACCATATACTCCTAAATGAGTAGTAAAATACCATAAGGAATGATCAATTCCAGTTAAATCCCAGCTTTTTTTTTTAATTTTTAAAATTTAATCTCAATAAATTAATTTTTAGTAAGATCATTTCTCCCATATCTAATTGTAAATTGGTCATCCTAATGGAAATTGTTCCTAAAAAACAAGGAATATTTGTAGTGTCAAATTAAAGGAATGAACTAGCCACAACATGTGTTAAAAACATGTGTCTAGACTTTATAGTCTACTATTGACTATATAAATCCTCAAAAAATGAACACATTCCTCTTTATTTCATTTAAAAATTGATATAAATATTATACGGTTTCATTATTTCTATAATTTTGGTTACAGTTTTTTTCAAAACTATATAGCCCCTAAGAATCAATAAAATACAATATTTAACTATCTATTTGACATAGTTAAATAAAGGGCAATGTCATTTGGCCTGTTTAATGTTCCGGGTAATTTTCAATATTTTATGTGGAGTATATTTTTTGAGTACATTGATAATTTTATTGTAATTTTTATAGATGATATCACATTTTATGTCTCTTTATTTAATGATTATTTGGAACACCTATGTTTGTTCCTCCACTATTTCATTGAAAAAATATCATATTAAATTATAATAAATTTCATTTCACAGTATATGGGAAGATAGTTCTTGGGAATGTTATTTTTAGGAATGGAATTGAAGTGGATAAGTCAAAAATTTAAATATTTACCTCCATTCCATATATAAAATGTGTTCGTGATGTGTGATATTTCATGAGGTATTCTTGTTTTTTTCATAGATTTATTAAATAATTTAGTAATATTTCAATTCCCTTATCTCAATTGTTAGAACAATATTTTGAGTTTATTTTTGAAAAAAGTGTGAGGTTTCATTTATTTCGCTAAATAGGAGTATCATATCACATCCCTTCATCCAGCTATTGAGGTTGAATCTCCCCTTCTAAGTTATGTGTGATGCCTCTAAATTTTATGTGGGACAGATTATCATAATTGGTTAAGATGGATCATAATTCTATTTTTTATATGTCATGTATCATTGAACCTTACTATGTAAACTACACGACCCCTAAAAATTATTATTTTTAATTTCGCTTTACATTGAAGAATTCTATTCATATCTTCTTTAGTTAAACGTCGTTGTGATTTTGGATAATGCTTCCCGTTAGTTTCTTTTTATGATACCAAAATATACTCCCCATCTCATATGGTGTGTTCTTTCTGTATAGGTGTTTGACATAATGATTATAGATAAATTATTAGTGTAAAATGTGGTATCTAACCACATTAGTAGGATTGTACCACTATTTGACAACCATGTTGACTGATCCCTCCCCATTTTATATTTCTTCTTTACTGATGACATTTGAGATATAGTAGACCATACCCCATGGTATGAAAACATTGTGATATTTTTAGTAGATTCTAGGCTCCCTGGAGTTTTATCACATCATAATACTAAAATACATAATAATGATTTAATGTGGTACATTTGGGATATCCCATACTTGTAGATAATTTTTTAGGACCAAGTTGTTTGCCGATGTGTCCTTATCCATGAGTTCACATAAGTATTATGTTTCTATGACACTTTTTATTGTTGGTCTATATTTTATCTCAACATATTTCTAGAAAGGTCCTTGACACTATAATTTATTTAAAAAAATTTAATATATATTCCCATCAGTTTTTTAATCCATTGACTTAATTTAAATTGACAACAAATATCTCCAAGAGGAATTAAATTACCCAACAAACCTTATTATTTTTTGAGATCCTTGATTCATGGTGAATTGACTTCATGGGACCTTTCCCAAATTTATTTGACTTTGTGTACATAATATTTGATGTTTATTGTATCTATAAATGGTTTAATGAAAAATCTACTTACGTTGAAGACTCTTGATAATTTTTTGATTTTGTGAGATCATAGATTTTAATCAATTTTGGTTTCCCAAGATTCCTCATTAGCGATCACAATTCTCATTTTTATTATCACAATATGGAAAAAATTTATATATAAGTGTGGAATTGTTTATAAATTCAATAATGTATATAAATAAAATAATAATAGAAAATAAGAAGTTACAAATTGAGATGTTAAGAATATTTTTTGGGAAAAAATAGTACAACCTTATGGAACGATTGGATTTTTTATGGATGTTTCACGTTGGGAATACCATAACCCATTAGAATTTCAACATATATTATTATATATGTAAATGCTTTCACCTTCTCTTGGAGGTATTGAACTATGGATATTGGTCTATGAAACAATGTAATTTGAATCACTCAGATGTTGATGAGCATAGGTAGTTGCAGATTTCAAATTCAGAATAAATTTGGTGTGATGCATAATATAACTTTTATATATAAAAATGGAATACAAAGGCTATCTATAATTAGATGATTCATCAATGGAAGTCTCATATTTTTGTGAAGTTACAAAAGTATAATTCCAAGCTAAATCTCCTCCCATGTATGCTTTATTCTGAAAGGATTAGTTCTTATATTGATATTAATTGATTACACTTTTAGTGAAATATATTTTTGATGATAATTGTGGATAGAGGTTTACTGTCAATGGGATGAGTCACATACACTTATATACGAATTTTTCAAGGAATATGGTGTAGGAAATTAGGGTTATGGATTTTATATTTGACACCAGTTAACATCTTTTTCATTCCTTATAACTTTTCATTTTATTTAAACTAATTGCATTGGAGAAAATGATATTTTTTTGCGGATGGTGACATAGGATAGTTAAGATTTAAATTCAACAAAAAAACAACCAAAAATAAAAAACGAATAGAAAAAATAATTTTGTTTCTATTTTTCTTTCTTTGTTAATTTTTTTGTGCTTTTATATATAATTTGATCTTTATAATAATACACAAAATCATTCCTCATGCTTGAGTTTATTATGAGGAAAAAATGTTTTTTTGTATAATTTACTTCAAATGAATGTTGATAGGTAATATTTTTCTATAATTTTTATTTTTAAATCATTTAATGAAGTTTCATGGATTTTTGTTAACCATTTCTAATCATCACTAGATAATATTTTTAATCCCTTACTAGAGAGAAATTTTAAGGACCTTATTACTTATTCTTCATTTTAATCACTTTCATGAGAGTCTCATGTATTGTATAGAAACTAGAACATTCCTCGATTCTATTTGAATCTGCACGATTCTAGTGTTTCACACCCATTATAGAGGCTAAAATTCAATTAAAAATACCCTTTTACAAGTAACCCTTATTCTATACCACCTTAAAATTTTAACCTTGTTAAGATTTAGTGATAATAAAATGCATATTATGTAGCTATATTAAAAGATGATATATCCCTACAAACCAATATCTTGTGTATACTGTTATTTTATTTTCAACATGTGTGGGGAGTGAGTGTTTACTAAGTAATTCAAGGGCAAGATTCATTAGTATCGGTTGAATGAATGGGTTAAAAACATTTACTTTGGAATTTGGTTCAGAATAAATATTATATCATTGTTTTACATGTGTTTAGATATTAATATTCAAAAAAAAATGTATATAAATATTATTTATTAAAATTGAAAAAACAAAATAATTAAAAGATAAAATATATAAATGGGAAAAAGTGGATATTTAATCATTATTATTCCTTACATTGTTGTTAACCACACAAAAAAGTGGGAGAGTGGGAGGGAATTGATACCCTTTTTGAGGGGCAGAGTGAGTAAATTCATTGTGAACACTTTATAGATTTTTATATTCTTTATACTTATGAAATCAAACACTCCTCTTCATCTTTTTATTTTTAAAGTAAAATCCAACCAGCCCTTAAGTCTTATAATAACCTATTGGAAGTCCTCTTGAGTATCACAATTTTTTCTAACTATATTGAACTAATAATATCATCCCTAATATATTATGATCACATAAACATTGGGAAATGATCATAACTCAATATTAATGTGCTCCTATAGTAATGGGGTAGAATGTCTAGGTGAGGTAGCTTGTGAGATATTAAATGGTTAAACAAATGGAGTTGAACAAATAATAATCTAAAAGAGGAATAATTATAATAAAATTTATTTCATAAATGGGATATTATATATTTCAATTTAAAATAATTTTTTATGTTTCATAACCATTGATTTTGGAATGGAACTTTACTCGGATATAATACTTCTCATAGAAGTACAAGTGTTTAAGTTTTGTTTTTTAAAAACATCGGGATATATCATATATTATCATCCTTATACTTTTTAATTTCATTTTAATGGGTTTTTGTATCAAATTATTAAACCATTTTTCACTCATTGTATATTTTGAATTCATGCATTGAAAACATGTTTAAAAAGATAAAATTGTACAATGGACCAATTTGATAGAATTTATCTGCTTTTATCATAATATTAAATAAACTCATCCAAATGTGAAAAATAATTTTTTATGATTCTATAGCCATTGGGATTAAATTAATCCAACAAGACCAAAGGCTTGTTCTAAGCACAAGACTCCCAAAAATGGCTCACAATGTGAATAAATTTTGGTCCAGATAAATTGAACCTACCTATTGTGATTGGGAAATGACTAAATATTTGGACATTTAATTTTTTTGATTCCACCTCTATTGGATATATAATCAAGGAATCACATATCCAAAAAATTTCAATCCAATATTTTGTGGTTAAGGAATTCAACTAGTTAAAAAAAGTAAAGGGATAATGTCATCCATGAATTCTCTACCTAGTCACATCGAAACATGAGTTATTTTATGAAACTTTTGATATAGTTATCCCTAATGTAACTTCTCCCACACAATATCAATGTATTTTCATCCTGAGAATCATATTGGAGTATTTATGATTTTATTATTAAACATATAATGCTTCATCCCTTTCTAAGGTGTTCTAAAAATTTTATGGTCACTTAGAGAGGAATGTGATGAAATTCCCAAATTATTATCTATAATACAAGAATGATGTTTTATTTTTTGGGCTTTAATGTTATATTCATTCATCCCCAATTATTATTTAATTTAGTTATTTAATTGTTTGTCATACTCACACTCATATTATAATGTTTGGGGGTAACCATTCATGTGTTGTTTCACACAGCATTCACCATTTCTTCTTCCTCCTTTCAATTGTTGTGTTTGTTTATTTCATATTGGAATATTTAATATATATAAAAAATTAATTTAAATTTAAATTTACTTCTTGTTATCTCAATTAAATATTATATAAAAATAGAAAACAAATAATGTTATTCATGTGATTATGTGGTGATTGTTGGTTATGAAGTTGAAAACAAATCACCCAATCATCGTCAGTAACCATAGAAACATTTTGTGTTTCGGACTAAAACCTATGTGGTATCCTTTTATAAAAAAATCATCATTCAATGTATACTTTATAAAAACATGGTACTAAAATATTCTAATCCTTTCTATTGATGTTGTAACACCCTAACCCTAGATTCCCATAGTCGGTGCATTATTTTAATACATTGGCATGATTACAATGAATCAAGTCCTGAAAGACTGATCTGTTTAGCAGTCTTGGAAAATAGATTACATACATGAATGTTACATTACACTTTCTAACATACAACACACTAAAAATAATCTGAGAATTCCATTGTTCCCTTAACCCTACATCTCAAACATAAAACACTCCTTCCGATCCTGGGAAACTAAAACATAAGAAAGGGGTGAGTTCATATGCTCATTAATGGTAAATAATTTAGCGAAAGCTATAAAATATTAAGGCAAGATGTATGATAAAAATGATAGACGTTTTAAACATAAACATGAACATAATATGGAAAAAATAAATCAAAAATTACTATATAAACATACACATGGATATTCTACTAGTCGAATAATCACATATAATAACTAATTTCATAATGAGGGAATGCTTAACACCAGACATCATTACCACATATTCAAGGCCTTGTGCCAAGAATACAAATAAAATTTTTATGAAGGCCTTGTGACAAGACACTAGTTTTCTTCATGAGACCTACCGATGCATCAAGGAGCTATAGCGGGCTCCACCCGTCACTTACTAATTCCACTACATTCCTCATATGAAAAAGTTGAAACATAACATAAACATTCGTATTAAAACTAATATACGAAATGTCAATACATTAACCATAAACCATGAATGGTATAAAAATAGAACATCCATAGTCAAACATATCATAACTCATTCAATACTATATGGAATATTGTATTATAATAAATAACCTTCAATCAAAAATAATATCCAGTAAAAGATGCTGACATAGTTGAAAATGATAAGTAAAACTTTTTGAGAGAAATATCATTTTTGTAAAATAATTTCAAAGTCACACATTTATAAAGGAAGTAATTTAAAAGTGATTTTTGAATCAAAGTGTCCCATAACACTTTGAAACCTTTAAAAATAATTATCATTTCAAAACATTCATGTTCATATAAATAAATCCTCAAAATCATTTTGAAAACATGGACATTAATTAAAAATATTTAGAAAGATAAATCATTAAAACATTTAAAATTATGATCTTTATAAAGAGTACCTTTAACAAATCCTTAAAATATTCATTTTGAAATCATTTTTATGAAAAATGGACATGGATGATAAAAATGTCCCAGTAAATACTTTAACATAAACAATCTCGGATAATAATGAGATTGAGGAATTAACCCTTACCTTGCACTTTCCTTTAGTCGAGGGTACGTTTAACCTCCTGTATGAAGATATTAGTATGTTATTAAATTATACCATAACCATATTAATATTTATGATATCATACAATATTAATTTATGACTTTATACTACCCATTTAATAATAATTTCCATGTTAAATTAACATTTCGGGTAATAATTGCTTTCTTTATTGTACGTATTTTAACTTGTTAGTATTGATTGTATCACATAGATCAAGATTTAAATATTTACAGAATATAAAACATGATTTATATATTATATATATTTAGAAAATAAATATGTATAATAGACATATATATGAAATGAAAAACACCGTTTATGGAGACGGTAGTCCGTACGTACGCATAAACGTTGTTTCCATTTTCATATCATATTGAACGGAACTAAATGAATAAGATATATCTAAGTATATATATATATTTATCAACTATCATTATTATGTCAAATATTATATAATTATTAGTAATATATATTTTTCTAATCGTCGATTAATGGTGAACGTGGAAATGAATCTCATCGTGTCGTGGAGACGGTAATCCGTGCGTACGCACGAGCGACAATATCATTTCCATAAAGGTGTGGAATTGGATGGTATATTAATTTTACAGAGAAATTATCATTTTATTTTAAGTATTTATATACATATTACTCATCATTATATCCATCCAGATAACATAGTGTTGAATAACAAATTACACCACAACGTGGAGACGTTAAGCTGTACGCACGCACGCATGGTGACATTGTCATTCATAAGATGGATAGAATAATGAATATATTTGTGCCATATTTATAATAAAATCACAGTATATAGAAGATACTGGAGTTATTATTTTATAATGGAAACAACAAAGAAAGAGTAAGTGGAAGAATAAAATAAATTGACGGAGGGTGGTGAAATCATTACAACTTCTTCGGGTTCTTCCTTTTGATTTAATCAAAAAGGGATCCTTAGGTTGGCTTTATGACCAAAGGAATGCCTCTAGGATGAAGGTAAGATAGTTTGGAGGATATTGGGGTAGGGTTTGGCTGATCCAAATGGCTTTGGAGGTGTGAATTTGACAGAAGGGGAAGTGCCCTTTTATAAGAGGGGTAAGTGGCACCTTAGAAAAAACATAAAATATTATTTTATAATAAATTCATTTTCGGTTTCTAATGGATCTGAAATGAATTATTTAAAAGTTAATATGGTTATGGGTCAAAAAACTCTCAACCAATATGTTTTAGATAGGTTTAGGTCACTATATGAACCATAACTTTTAGATTTAACTCCTAGATAAATAGTTTGACATTTACCATGTCTCTTTGTATTTTTATATTATATGGTCAATAAACTTACTATAAAATTAAAATAGAACCCCAATTGGTTCATTAATGTAATATATATTATTATATAAGTCTTTTGGCCGAACCATAGTTTTTAGGACTATTATATCAATTAATAATATAATATTTGTTTTAAAAACTATTTTATGTCAATTTTGACACTAATTGGTATTTGTTTTTTTGTTAAAATCATAACAACATGATTACATAGAAAACAATTAATCTCACCAACCCTAAAATGTCATAATAACCTATAAAATTAGTGGAATTTATATAAAGTCTCAAGTTACATTTATTTGGATATTTATAATGTCAATTATTTTAATCCTTCATTAATACAGTAATTAATGCGTCATCATTAAGTCATAAATAAATTTAATTATTTAAAGTCTAAAAATTATAAATAAAACACCATTATGTAGGAAATCGGTTTAGATTTATAATTAATATTTATAGTTGAATTTATCTTATGTATAATCCTATATTAAAAATGTTTTAGTTATTAATCTTTGATTTTAACTCTTTTAACTCTTCTTTGAATTAAATAATAATAAATGTCCTAATATAATCCAAGTGGACCTAAAGGATCATATTTGATTCCTAAGGTTGTTTTTGGTCGAATTACACTTATCCAATAGAATTAGGACATGTGTTAGGGTAAAAATAATATCATTTTTACACTTAATTACCCTATATACTTTTAACCATGTTAAATAAAAGTAAAAAGATACTATTCACCAAAAATTATTTTTATGTTATTGAATCAAATTTATCTTAATAAAATCAACCGTGTCTCTCGGATTTTTTAAATTCCACTCACAGAAGCGTTAAAATTAAGTTTTATGTGAATTTGTGAATTCTCCTAGGAGGTGGGTAAAAGACGGTGAAAAGTTCAATAAAATTATATAAATATAATATTAGTACAAAATGACTCCAATGAATTAAATTGAACATATATAGGTATTATGTATCTATTTTGACCTAAATAAATTTAAATAATATAAATAATTATTTAAATAAAAAGTCGGTTTTAAACAATAACTAAGTGTTTTCCACTATTCATCAAAAAATGAACGTTTTCAAAAAAATACCAAAAAATAAACTTAAACTAATTTTGATATTCCAAATTGAAAAAAGAAATATATTTTACCAAATTGAAAACATATAAGTTGAATATATTAATTTAAAATTAATTCCCGTTGTCAAAACCAAAAGGCGTATTTTTAATAAATAATAACTATTAAAAGATTGACATTTGTTTCTGTCCAATTTCAAAGTGAAATTATGTACAATGACCAGCATTGGATTAAATGGTAAAAATTTAATCTATGTATACTTCCAAACCATTAAAATTTATAATTTAAAAATATAAATTATTTTGATTAAAAAGTTTTTTTCAGTTAAAATATAGTATTTTTCACTATTCTCCAAAATATGAATGTTATCAGAAAAACACCAAAAATTTATTGAAAATAAATTCTTATGTACAGATTCAAATTAAGAAGATTATTTTGTCAAATTGAATATATAAAATTATCAAATATTGGTTTTAAAAAGGGTTCACCATTAAAAGGCGGTAAAAGTACATTTTCTGAAAAATACTTCTTTTATCTGAAAAAAATGAATTAGTTTTTACATTATGTCTAAGAAACTCATAATATAGATTCTAAAATTATAAAGATCATATATAGTTCAAAATTCAGTTAATACTATTCATAACTGATTTTGAACGGCTAGTTTGGTAAGTCGTGGTGTGCTTGAACTCGGTGTTGCGTGTAGTGCAAGTCATTGAATTACTTTGAAGAAATAACATACTATGAAATCTTGGGGTGTTATAGAAGTGATGAAGGATGATCATGATATTTACAAAGGGTTGATCATGATTAATCAAATATAATAATTTCTTCTTTGGGTGATCACTTTCTTATAACTATTTTATTATTAAATAAAAACAAACCCAAGTTTTGTAAAATAAAATTCTACTTTTAAATTAATATTAAAAATGTTATTTTAAAATAAATCATTTACGGATTCACTGAGAGGTTGTCATGGCCCGGACCCCTTTGGTCCATTCCTTGGTTGAAATCGATGTGGTCAACATGACGCACGTTATAATGATAATTTTTAATACTGATGATAATGTAAAAATATATTAAATAATAATGATGAGGACATAAATTGTGTGATTAATTAAACTAAAAAGAGAAATATCATGATAAAATTAGTTAATGGGTGTTATTATTATTAATGGTGTGAAGTGGGAAGGTGTGTGACCCATTAGACATTGATAAATGAAACATGCGGTTTATTATTAATTGAGTAATTGTTGAAATTAAATTTGAATAATAATAATGGGTGTTGTGTTATTAATATTATTCATAATATTATTAATAATGAGAAATTAATGAAACGAGTCATGGTATTTATTGCAAACAAATAAATGAAGATGAACAGTGGAAGCATGGTGGTGTATTAATAAAATTAAAGGTGATTTCATTATTATTATTATGTTAAATAATAATAATAATGGTGGCGTAAAATTATGTTGGCTTTGTTAAATTGAATGGTTTTAATTTAATAAAAGTGGTTTCAATTTAATCAGTGTGAAATAAAAATAAAAATAATTAAATAATTAAATTGATGGATGTTATGCGACATTGACGTGGTATGGTAAGATTCAGATATCCAACGAGGTGGTTTAACGTGGTTAATGTGATGACCGTAAATATTATCATTATCAAAAATAATAACGGTGATGAGTTAATAAAATAAGTTGATGAATTGTTATTATTATTGAAAATCAATAAATAACAATGATGGCGTAAAACTATGTGCGAGAGGTTAATGAAATTAAATGTATTAAATAGGGGTTGAATATGTAAGTTATATTAATTTTGTTTTGTCATTTAATTCAATTAAATGAAGTGGTTTTGAGTCGCATGGAATGGTTTTAGTTTAAAATGAGAATAATTATGGTAATATAATTTAATGGGATTAAATTAGAACATTAATGATGAGTGTTATTAATATTAATTTTATTAATAATGACATTGAAGTGAGATTGGAGAGAGATTACAAAGTGACGGAACAATAAATAAAATAATAAAAACCATAAAGTAATGAAGGTTGGGGTGTGTTGGGCATGGAATGAGGAAGGGGAGGCGCCACTTTGGTTGGAGCATGAGGGAATTGTGGAAGGGATTCGAGAGAGAATATGAGATATCAAATGTTGTGAAATAATAAAAGAAATAACAAAAAAGGAAATCAATCAAGGGGGGTGGGCGTGGTTGACATAGAGTCAAAGGAGAGGCGTTTTTTTGTGGTGCATGGGTTTGGATATGAGGTTTTAATTAATTAAATTAAATTAAAAATAATAATAATACAATAATGTTATTATTATTTTCATTGGGTAAACTGTGTTTCATCCGTAACTTCTTCGTGCGACCTCGGTTTTACGAACCGTCAGTGGTAGTGCGAACCTGACTTAGAGATGGAAATTATGAGTCCAATATTGGATGTATTTTTCGGGTTTTCGGATTGGGTACCCAAAATTCTCTTGAATTAATAGATTTAATATTATTATTAAATATTCGACACGCCATAACTCCCGTGTACGACGTCTGATTGACTTCTCTTCAGTGGCGATGTGATCCTGTCATTAATATGGTCAATTCAAGTCTAATGTTGGATATTAAATCATGGTTTGTGGCTCGGGTGCACGAGACACCCAATAATAATAATATCATTATTATTACGGGATCTTGTATCCAACGTATCTCCCTCATACAGTATCGGATTGACGAACCATCAGCACCAGAGTAACCCTAAAATTATAACGGTCATTTTAGGACCAATGATGAATAACTTTTTTATGAATCATGTCTCAGGTCAATTAAACACCTATTATTAATTGAAGTTATTATTATCATTAAACACATGGAAACTGCGTGACGTGTCATGTGTGGACCAGTCAAACAAAGTAACAGTTATACGGTCACATATTGTATTCATTAATACACGATGCATACCATTTTACCTTTTTGTTGCCTATATAAGAGAGGGTCATGTGTTATTTACGGACTTCTCTTCTTCTCCGCACGACGACGCTCCCGGATGACCTAAAGGCTTTCCTCCTAACTTCTTCATCTGGACTCCGATCATCGATCCGTCAGTGACTGTGGGATCGTGTCAGCGAGGAGAACATCATACACCCTATTTTGTTCCCTCTTCTTTGAATTACCCTCCCTAGTTTCCAACTGAAGAGACTGTTGTTAATTGACGGGAATGACTGTCTCTGACGAACAACTCTAAAAATGTTTGTTAAACCTCTGTTCTTGTATTCTATTTCTGATCCTACTTCTCCCATTTTCTTTCCATGCTACAACATTTGATATCCATGTTTAGGGGGTTTGTTGTGTTGTTGATTCGGTGGTGCCGCGACGTCCTTGGTGGGTGTAGTCATTCCGGGAGAAGCCTTGTGATAATGGTGGTCGTGTTCGAAGAAGGACATCAGAACCTGTTGAGGTAGGGATCTTACCTTTGTCTCTCTAAATTGTGCATCATGCGGGATGGGTGTCCTCTTGTTTATGTGAAACACATTTGAACTGGTTTAATAAACAAAATAACTGGCTTTTATAACAGGGATGGGAAGTTTTTGAATTAAGTTACATTATTTATATCCTGTGATATTATGTTGTGAATTGAATGAGCTTCTGCCTACTGAAAATCATGGCCATTAGGGGCCTTTGCTTATGCAATTAAATGTTTCCCTCTCCTTTAGAATTTTCTTATGGATGGAACATTTATTGAACGTGGAAATTAGTTCATCATGTAATGTTGGCTGATTAAATACGTGGAACCCTTGTGTGATCACCCCGGTTGAAAAAACTAAAATAATAATCATGTGGGTGCTGGTTAGGGTTTATTTATGTGAAGGGGGTGTTTTGTGTGTTGTTGTGGATCAGGTGAGCAGTGGGGCTGCGATTGTATTGGATGTTGGTTGGTGTGAATGCTATGTTGGTGATGGGCAGCCGGGCTGCGATAAATGGTATCAATGGGATGATAATGTACGAGTTTCAGTGTGATTGTGGTTATGGTGGTTGGCAGCGGGGTTGGAGGGATGGGTTTGAATGTGAACGAACTATGGGTTGTGAATAATAAATAAAAGTGGAAGAGTTAATGAATGGCGGGGCATGGTAATAGAATGATAATAATAATAAATGGGGTTTGTTGGTGAATAATAAGGGAATTTTTTGTGTTTATTGTGTTTTCATAACTTGATTTGTGGATGGCAGGGATATGTTTTATGAACGATTGATCCAGTTTGGTTGTCGATAGTTGCTCGGTAGTTAAGAAACTGATAACTAAAGCTATTGAAACTTGAAAACATTAAATGGGGTTTTGGGATTGATTGTTGTGCGCATACTCTCGAAGTAGCAGTGCCAAGGCACGTGCTCAGATATTTGTGTAGAAGCCTTAGGATAGGCTGAGTGGTTGTTATACTTATATAAATCTGTACGTTTTATGTTTCTTTACGTACCCCACCCATGTTGAGAACTTAGTGCCAAACACACGCATTTCATGGGGAGTGTGTTTTTTCCAACACTTCTATTAGTGGGTAGTTATTATTTCCTTTCTGTTCCCTTTCCCAGGTATCCCAAGTATCTTCGGGCAGGCTGTGATGGCCTGAGGTCCATTATTAGCCTATGAATCTTCGGGCATGGTAGTTTAGTGGTTGTCCCATGTGTGTGTGGGTAGGTGGTTTCCCAAGTGTCTTTGGGATGAGGCACAGGTGTCTTCGGTCGTGGTAGTAGATCTTCTATCCTAGGTGTCTTTGGGCGTGGAGGTGGTTGTTCTGGCCTAGGTGTTTGTAGGAATGGCTACGTGTAAAAGTTGTGGTCCATGTGTTTGCGGGTGGGGTTTTGCAGTGGGACTGTGTGAGGATGTGGCCTAGGTGTGTGTGGGCAGGATGAGGCAGTGGGACTACAGTGAGAATGGAGGGATTGGTCCGATGCGTAGGATGTCTTCAATAACCAGTGGGAAGGTGGTGCAGGGTACCCATACATTGATAACATTACTACTATACTCTATTGACATGTGTTACTTGGTGAGTGTGACTGGTGAGGTTGGGTGGATAGAATTCATTGACAGGTTTGGGTTTCTTATGTTGTTCTCAGAGGACATTAGGATGTCTCCCAACTTATGCATGAGAGCTTTAGGTTTCTCTACTGAGTATACTTGTATTCTCACCCTATGTTTACTTTCAGGTTTCCAGGAGGACTACCAGGGCCATGCGGGACCCTACTAGTCAGGACCGTTGGAGTTGTTGTAGTTTTTTGTACTGTTGTTTCTTTTGGTATTGTACTTTTTGAGATTTCTTGTACTTGAACCTTGTTTCAGAACTATTTAAACATGCATGTGGAATTGGTATGGATTTATTTCTATACACTTGTCCTTTTCTTATTTGGTGGTTGACTTGTCCTATTTCCCGATCTTAAATAATAAAAAGGGTAATGCCTCCCATATTTGTGAAAACTCACACCCTTGGTGCTAGTCGCCACCCCGGGGCCTACTGGAGGCGGGACTCGGGGGTCATTATCTCCCTTTCACCATTTCCATCTCAGTAGGGGCATCTTTGGAGGGAGGGGGTTGTGACAGAGGTGAACTAGTGTTCCTTCTATACTATAGAAATTATATTAAAAACATTTTCTAATTTTTATGTGATTAACACCACAATCAAATTATTCAATGAAGTGATTATTTGTGAAAAAATTAAATCCAAATTATCAGATGAAATATAACATATTATAATCATAATTATTTTTACACATACTTTTGGCATACCATATTTGATAAAGAATAAGTGTAACTCAATTAATGTAAATTGAGATAAAAAACCCCATTTCTTAAAGTTCGACATTCCTAATAAGTGATTTTAACATCTTGTATAATAAATTTATTTTTATTATAATTAAATTTATGAAATGTATACATATATATAATATCATATATGACCCATTTATAAAACATTATCACATGTTTTTCTTTAATATTATATTATTATCATTATATCATTTTTAAACTGCATCTGTTTTCATGTATGTTTGGATTTGGTAGTTTGGGTCATTTTTTATTTCTAATAGTTCCATAATCTTTTTAATGTTAGTTATAATATAAATATAATATATATTAAATATATATATATATAGTTATTTATATAATATATATATAGAAAAATTAATTACATCATTGATGGAGACTGTAGGTCATACGTATGTGTGAATGTTGTTTTAACATTTCAATTGATGGAATGAAAAAAATGTAATTAATAATTTCCCATTACAAAAAATATTTTATATAAAAAAATAAAATATATTTAGTAAATAAATCCTTATTACCATCCATGTAAATTAAAGTGATGAGCGAGTCACATTGTTTTATAGAGGTGGTTCTCCACGTGGACACACGAGCGATGTTATCGTGTTACAAAAAGTTAAAAGGTAAGAAGGTAGATATGATATTGTAATTAAATAAGCTTAATTTTTACATAAATTTCATATATATATTTTTTAGTTCAATATTTATAACCATCCTTTTAATGTGGTGATGAAAAAGGAATTACACCGCTACAGGGAAATAGTAATCCGTATGTATGTACGAGTGATGTATTAACTTTCTGTAGGATGAAAAAGAGATGGAATATAGTTATCCAATAATAATAATTAAATATCATTACATTTATAATATTGGATTTATTATTTTAATATTGGTACAATAGATATATAGGGTGTAGAATACGAAATATATTTTAAAGGATCAATAAAGTTGATTTCTAATTCTTTAGAAAAATTCCTTTTGTTATCTTCTTAAGAGAGTTAGGGTGGGTGTTGTGGGAATCCAAACACATCCAGATATTAGATAAAAATGTTTTAGAGAGGAATGGGAATTTTTTTATCAGGATAGGCTGATCAAAGTGATGTGAAGAAAATTTAAAAAATGTGTCCATTTTTATGTGAGAGGAAAAGCATTATCTAAATTTTATAATTTATTAAATTAATATAATTTTTTTTTTCAAAATAGAACAAAATAATTTTTTTTTATTTTTGGTTATTTTTTCATCCATTTCTTTTAGTTTTAACCACATGTAAACCCTTTTGAAAAATAACACAATGGTAATGATTTTTACCCATTAAGGGTCTAGAATGATATATTTCAACGAAAATTTGACCATAAATTGCCAAGGGAAGAAATTTGAAACAATATATTATCCCCCTTATCCTATATCAATATTTTTATGCTTTATAATTAATTTAATAAAATATTGTTTTCATTTAGTATAATTAATTTCATTTTTGATACTATTTAATTAATTTGACATTTAAAACATCAACATAAATTTGAAATTGGAATATAATAAATTAATGATCTAATAATATATCATATTAATGATTCATTTTGGATAATAATTAATATAAATTATATTAATTTTAATATTTTCAATAAATTTATTTAATTATTCATTTAATGGATTAAATAGTGTTTCGTCATTTCATATTTTAATCAATCACTAAAAATTAATAATAAATTATTAAGATAAAAATTATTAAATTATATTTAAAATAAACATTTATAATCATTCATAAAATATTATTATCCTTTTGTTAATATATAAAATAGATTAAAATCATGACAAGAACAACATTGAATTTTCATTAGTTGAAATTATATTACTATCATTACCAAGGTAAAATGTATCCAAAATATTATATATTCAAATTTGAGATGTCTATGAAAGAAATTATCCCATAAAATAAATAAAATTCAAGATTTGGGATGATTCTTAATGCCTTATCATATTATTATTTTCCATAATTAAATGATTTACACTTTACCGATGTAAATTTTTTTAGCATAATTATTATTCATAATGCCTAAAGATAATTAGGACCTATATAATGAATTTAATCCATATGATTATAAATTTGTTATAAATTTCTTAATATTAATTTTTTAGAAGTGGTAAAATATAATAATAATATTAATGTGTAAAATGCTAAGATAAATAATTAATAGAAACATGTGTTTTAAGAATAAAAAATAACATATATCAAAATAATGATATTTTTAATTATTATTATAATATTATAAATAAAATGGATAATAAATTAAATTAATAAAAAATCCAAAATATAATGGTACTTTTAAATTATTTTATTTAATAAAAAAATTATTATATTTAAAAAATGGGTTTTTTCACTATACATTGAAAAAATGATCATTTTTTGAAAAATAAAAAATAAAATTAAAGTTAATTTTTGATTGATAACTTTAAAAATTATATTATTTTTATAAAATACATTTTTTAATATTTTAGAAACTAAATATAATTTTTTCTCATAAAAAGTAATAAAACACATTTTTTATGAAAACATATTTTGGAGGCCAAAATGTTTTTCCATAAAATTAAGTTCTTATTTCCTAATAATTGATTAATAAATTTTTATTGAGTAATTCCTTAATATATATAATTCATAATATGGTAATATTATTCATATTAATCAATTAAACTGCTTGGTTATAATGAACATATTTAAATAATAATATTTTTTATTCGTTTATGTTTGGTGTTTCATATTCTATAGGCTATGAAATATAACTATATATTAAAATCATTATGTTTTATGTGATACCCCTTAAATTAACTACGTAATCGCAATTTAAACCAGTGATCATTATTTAGTGGATTTACATTTGAGAATTATTATATGGAAAACCCACATTGTAAAACGGGTAAGTAAAAATTCCTTTTCAAAAATAAGGAATGAGAAATACAAATGTATTTTAGAAAAATAGAAAACTAGTTTTTAAAATATTATAACATTAATGTTATGTAAATATATGGAAATAGAGGATTAAAAACACATATGGCCTAATTAAGAAATATATAGAACATGGTTTGGATAAATATAACAACCACAAAATCATAAATCAAAGGTGGGAGAAAAGATAATTGATTTATATAAAATAATAGTAATAGGAAAAATTTGTTGATCCAATATCCTTTTCAAATATTTGAGAAATTTATTGTCCATCTTTACTAAGAAACATAAGGAATTAATCTTTCTTGACAAGTATAATTTTATGCTTTTAATGATTTTCCATGATAGTTTTCATCTATTCCTCTAAATGATGATTATTAAAGAAGAATTTTTCAATACTGATGAACTAAGAAGAACTTATAATGTATCACATAATCAAAAAAATGATAAAAATATATTCCTCATGTCATTAAAAAATATCCAAATATGAAATGGTTATCATAAATTTATATAGTATCCAAACTGTATAAAACATTATATTATGAAATATTACATTTTAATCCAAAATTTTCCACTATAATGGAAAAGGTTCAACATAGATTATTACATTAATACAAAACCCAATAATCCAATAATCTATAATAACTTCAACATTAAATAATGTTTTAACCACAATTTTTATATCATACCTATTAATATGCATTCAAAAAATTTAATTGTATTCTTTAAAAATAATTTTTTTTATTAAACCACATGTTAAACCTAATGGTTATATATACGTCAACCCATTGAAGCATTCCAAAATCAATAATCACCATGATAAATTACTGTATAATATTATAATTTATTAAACTTAAACATAATATCATGATTAAAATTTAAATACTAACCCGAAAGGTATTCTTTATCTTGATAATAAATATCTCTAAAAATATATCATTATCAATGAATAAATTTTTTAACTATCAAGATTATCTATATCCAATATTCCAATATATAATAAAAAATCATATAATAACCAAATGCATTATTTAATCATAAATATATATTTATTCTCAACAACTATTAAATGTTTCGAATCACCTAAAAATATCGTCTCTTAAAACATCGAAAGGTATATTTACACCTTTGAACTAAGGGAAACCTTAAACCTATAAACCCATAATGATATCTATAACTTGTATGTTAACCACAATTGAAATAATATATGATTACAAAAATTTACACAATGATTATGAGTCAAATAAACTCATAGAATATTTTCATAAATTCAAAAATGCAATAAACTTAATCAAAGATGAAATAAATCATTTTTTCATGAAATCCCTAACCAATTTCATGGATATTAATACCATAAAATTTATGTTGTCAATATCAATCATCCCTTTATCATAATATATACACTATTAAATCCTAAAACATCTATTATTGTATTAACATTGGTCAGTCAATGGTAAAAGAGTTAACCTTTTGATTAGGCCATCATCTGGGAAAATTTTAATATTCTACACAAAGAAGACATTGAACAATAAATAGTATATTGGGATTAACTTCATAACCATCCATAAAACTCTCTTTAATTTTTTTCAATAATTCATTTAACTATGACATTATTTTACAAACCTATTTTTTAACATTCCTTGATATATTATTCAAGGTGTATCTACACATATTTATTAGTAGAAGGAAATTTTTGTTTCTTTCCACTATGGTGTCCTCCACTCATAATCATATAAAAATCATTTTTTCTATATATTTTTTTGTCTGAGATTTTGTTAGGGTTTAGTTTATTAATAATATTTCATGATAAATGATTAGCCATGATCACAATATCATTAACTTATGTCTTCAACTTATTTAGTTTCTCATAATCATTTAATTTTCTATCACATTCTATGATAACAAGATTCCTCTTATTTCTAACCAATGATAAAAACCAAAAATAGTAGAATGGGGAAGGCTAATAGTAATGGAAAATGGAATATTATTTTTCGTACCTTTTTTTGATGTTATCCATTACATATACTTATCCTCAAAGTATGATAAATGGTTATCTTACATAATTATTTTTTTATAAAATATAGTTTCCCATGCGTCCACATATATTATTTTGATACAAACTATAACAAATATTACTATGGTATGATATAGTCAGTGTTAACTTTATTAGAATAGCATAATATAAAAGGGATATCTTCCTGAAGGGCCAGTTTGTTTAGTAGTCTTTAAAAACCATACCTGATTCAAATGTTTATATTAGAAGTAAAATATAAAACATAATAAATGAAAATTTTCTAAATCCATGAAAATCATTCAAATATTGATTCATTATATCATTGGGAAAGTCAAAAAAAAACTGAGAAAAATTCCAAATCAGGTTTAAGTATATTTGAGGCTAACCTGATCAAAGAATTCATAATAAATATATAAATTTAAATAACTAAAAAACATTCCATTTAATTAGTAACTAGATAATTAAGTGTATCCACTGATAACATTATTTTACTAATATTATGCATAATAATAACTAAATTATAAATGATGTAAATTGTGAATTTTTTACATCATGATATCTTTTCTTCTATGTCCTTGTTTATAGAAAGTTCAATCTATGGGTAGGTATACAAGAAAATCACATTTTATAAGGCCAATAAACTGGTTTGTCTCTGGAGACCTATCAATTCATCAATGTCATATTTAATTATAGGGCCCACACATCACCACATGTCCAATGAATTACTCATATAATGAATAATAATTTTAATTAAAAAAAAATATACAACTTTCTAGAAATGTCTATATTGAGTAGACAAAATAAAATATTAATGTTTCCCTAGTAAATCAAATAAATTTCAATATAAAGCAACATATGTAGAAATAATATACATTTTATGAAATAATCATATACATGGTACAAATATTATAGATATTTAATAGGAATTTAATCTATAGTGAAAAATTATTATGAGAAAGTGAATGTTTTAAGAGAAGGTTAATGACAAAAAAAATAATTTTGAGTTGAGAGATGTCCATTACTTCACCCAAAAAGTAGATTTTGTAGTAAAATTAATTATTTTAAATAATTTAATAAAATAAAAGGGAATAATATCAAAGAGGTTTTTATGAAATAAATCTCTTTTTGATGTCATTTTATACTTATATAATAAGCTAAAAATTATAAAATTTTTATGGTTGATAGAAAATCAGTTAATGTTGTACACATTAAAAAACATTCTGTTAGACATTTTATATAGAAAGTGGAAAATGACCATTTTCATGAAAATTATAAATATGATGTTAGGACCTATAAAAATTCAAGGAATAAATTAAATTTACTTATACTAAATGAAAAATACTTCTTTAGAAAAATTGATAAAATATATGAATGGATGAAAAATCTACATAATAAAAAATGTAATATTATTGGAAATTGTTTTAAACATGAATATTAAAATTTTAACATCAATTAAATCATTAATAATCATGAAAAAATTTATATTAATCTTAAAAACCTGTTAGTGGTAGTATATACACCACATAGAAATAACTAGATTCGTAATAAAAAGTATGTCTCCATAGAGTAGAAAATGAGATAAATTTCATTACAATGATAATACCATTAAAGAGTTAATAAATAAATGAATTGATTATGTCTAAAATTATAATTCCTCATGAAAAAAATTAAATACAATATAATATAATCTTATTTAATTTCACATATAATTATGGAGTAACATAATCAATGAAGTATATGTATAACCTAATGAATGGAAATTTAGTTATGGAACCACTTACAAAAAGTTCTATATACCTCGTACGGGAATTCAAACACATGTATAGTAAATTCATATTGATTAAAATTAAATAAATGAACTGTATAGGTATCTATAATTTAATATATGATCCCTTTATTAAATTTTATCAGAAGTAAAAGAAACGTTTATTATTATCTTTATGTTGGGTGTTAATTGAATCATTTTCATGTATGTTTTGATTTGGTAGTTATTACATGAATATTACTCATGTTTCAATCATATATATAATTTTATCAGTGATATAAATAGCATGCATATTTTTCATATATATATATATATATATTTGGAGTCATTTAAAAAATATATGGTTAGAAAAATTAATCACACCGTTTAGGGAGATTGTAGGTTGTATGTATGAATTAACGCTACTTTCACATTTTGAAGGATGTAATGAAAGAAATATAAAAAATAAATAAACTTTAAAGAATAATTTTTATATTATAAATTTAATATATACTTATTAAATCAATCATTTTGTCCACCCATCTAAATTGAAATGAAAAATGAATCTTATCGCTTTATAGAGGTGGTAGTCCACACGTATGCACCAGTGGTGTTATTGTGTTCCCAAGGGTTGTAAAGTAAGAAGGAAAATATGATATTAAAATTATAGATGTATTATTATGTCATAAATATCATATATATGTATATATATATATAAATTATTTTTGTCTTTATAACTGTCCATGTAAAGTGGTGATAAAAATAAATTACACTACTATGTGGAGACGGTAAACCATATGTACACATTAGCTATGTTTTCACATTACATAGGATGTAAAAGAGTTTGAATATGGTTTACCAAAAATAAAAATTAAATGTAATTGTATTAATAATACTAGATTTATTATATTAGGATAAATAAATCATATTTATCAGATGTAGACAAAGGGATAAATTTGAATGATTAGGTAAATATGACTACCTCATAGTTAGTAGAATTCCTATAGATAACCTCTTGAGGGACTTAGGTTTTGTCATTAGGGAAGACCTAATCCTCTAGAATATTGATAAATAATTTTAGATGATAAATGGTAATGGGTTGGCCGATATATTTTTTCATTGTTGGGTAATGAAAAGAGAGAAGGGGTGTCCTTTTATAATGGAGGGGAGGGGAATTATTTGAATTTCATAATGCATTAAATTAATGTATATTATTATTATTTTTGTACCAATGGACCAAAATTTATATAATTAAAATATAAAAAGAAAATTAGAGTATAAATACTCTCATAAAATAAAATTTTCATAGGTTTTGGTAATTTATAACCATTGTCTTTTAGTTTAAGCACCACATTAACCTATTTGACAATTACTATAAAATCAATGTTTTCTACCATTTAAGGGTCAACAATGTTACCATATAAGGAAATTTAGACTATAAATTTACACAGTGTTAACTTTAAGACAATATATTATTACTCTTGACCTAATTTAAGATTATTTTGTCTTTAATTAATTAAATTAAATACTTTTTTTATAAAATGTCATTATTTTCATTTTTGAAACTATTCAATTAATTTTACCTTTAATACATTAAGAAAAACTAATTAACTTGAATATAATACATTAAAAATCAATAATATATTATATTTATCTATAATATTAATTGGATGTAATAATTATTCCATATTTAATCACTTTTAATTTTTTAAATCATTTATTTTATTTTTCTCTTAGTTGATTAAATATTGTGTCGACATTAAATAGTATTTAAGCTAATTTTTCAAAAAGTAAAAATTAAAAATAAAATTAATATGATAAAATAATAAATTAGGATAAAAATAAACATTTATAAACATTAATAACCCATTTTTATCCTTATGATAACATATAAAATTAATTAAAATCATGATGGGTACATTTTGTAATTTTCTAAAATAAAAATAATATAAATGTATTTCCCAAGGTTAAATGTCTCCAAAATTCCATCTATTTTAATTTGAGATATATATGGCCTAATTAATCTAAAAAATTAAAATAAATTGTTATTTTGGTTTGTAATTTGTTATCAAATTATAATAAACATTAATTTCTTTATATACCCTTCACCAATGTGATAAATTTTACCATAATTACTATTAATAATACATAAAAATAAAAGAGAAATATTTTCAACAATTTAACCTCTTGATTAAAAATATGGAATTTATTTTAAAGAATCATTTTATGAAAAATGAAAAAATAACCTCAATATAGATCCATTAAACACAATGGAATTTTTTTTTTATAAAAATGCATTTTTAAGCATAAAAATTAACTTATATTAAAATCATGAATTTTTTAAATTGAAATTATATTATTATAAATAGAATTTAAAATATGATACTTAAATACCAATTAAATAATATAATTATACTTTTCATTTACTATATATAGTGCATATATGTGGAAATATTTTAAAATTCCATATTTTTAACTATTCACTAAAAATTGTTCATTTTAGAAAAATAAATATATATATATATATATAAAATTTGGAATACTAATTTCAAAAATATATATACATTTAATAAAAATAACTTTTTAAAATTTCTATAAATTTATCATAATATTTTCTCACACTATGAAATATTTTTATGTGTGAAGAAACCGTATTTTAAACAGTAAAATGTATTTACTAGAAATGACTTATTATTTCTTAATAATTTTTCAATAAATTTATTTTCACCATGTAAAATATTTATAATATGTTTCATCATATTCATAAATATAAATTCAATATCTAGGTTATAATCGTTATTTATAAGAAATAATGTTTCATAGTTGGGTGGAGCATGGTGTTGTGTATTGTATACATTACCTAACATAGTGTTCTTTTTAAAAATCATAGTGTTTTATAAGCATATCCAATGAAAACAGTGTCTAAAAATAAATTATTAAACAGATATATCGTCAATAATTTAAATTCATAAAAATTTAAACATATCTTATGAGAGTCATGTCAACTTAAAAAAAACTTAACATAACTACCAACAATCATGTCATGGCATAAAATTTTGAACAAAGCTACCTATAATCAAGTCCATGTCTGGAATAATTATATAATGACATATAAAACTATATAAAATTATTTTTAATGGTATAATTAATACAACCATATCATAATGATAATAAATATATAATTTTCCTATAATAACATCAAAACATTCATAATCCTATAATATATTTATTCGTCGGAGTGAAAAGGGTTTAAAAAAAAATAAATATATGACAGTATCATAAGTCATACAGAGAAAAAATATTTATGCTATCATTATATCATATACAAAATTAATCATAATATAAATTAAAGGGTATTTACATTGATTAAAAACATATATAAAATTTTATAAATATTTATTTGAAAAATGAGACGAAACATATTTCTAATTTGATAAATTTTATTTTAGAAGAAAATAATTTATAAAACAATAGATAAACACTAAAATATATTTAAATAATTACTTTAATATAAATAGTCTTAAGGAAAAATGGATATAAATAAAAAAAGGCACTCATGTGGATAATGTTAAAAATAATATCATTTATACACCTTTGTAAGTAAAGTAAAAGTAAATAATAAATTAATTATACATGAAATGTACGAATTGATTAATTTAATTATTTTATAAATATAGTCATGGATATTTTAAAATTACCATAAAAAATATAAGAATAATATATATGTACATCAATAAAATAACATAAAAAATATATACCTTGATTAGAAACGTTCCCCCATTAAGAACAATATATAAGGATAAATCAACTTACTACCATCCATTTGGTCGAATTGTGAACGAAATGGATATAAAATAGAATCAAGACATTTATAAATTGAAAATAATTATATTAGAATAAAATATATGTGATTTTAGATATAATGAGTAATAATTTTTTAAAATAGAAGTTTATACATATACAATGTCAATTTTAATATGATATTAGAAAAAACACATGGAATTAATAACTATTAAATCCATTGGAATTGAATAAAATAAAATGAAAAATAGTTTGAAATAAAAATAATTAAATGATATTTATTTATATTTTATATTCATGGGGTTTTAAATAACTCAGATGATGGAATATGGTGGTGAATATAGAGAACATCTTATTGCGAGAAAATTGATATGAGAAATAAACATACATTTGCTCCAAAAATAAATGAAAGAACTTAAATCACCAATATAGTAAATAAAACCACATTAAATAATAATTTTATAACCTTATTTGTATTTATTACCATTTATAATAGTCAATTATAATCATTCATTTCTCATATATTAGTAAGTTTATAGTTATTTTCATTATCATATGTTTCAGAATCTGGTTGATTCATAAAAGTTTTTCAATATGGATGTCGATCCACATTCATTAATAACAAGTTAGTTATAAAAATATTAGTAAATTTATTTTAATAATTTTCTTTAAATTATTTATTTATACTGATGTTCATTTTATGGATGATATGGGTATGGTTCATAGGAACATGATCCTAGGCGAGGTTGTTTTGGGTAATTTATTGAAAAAACATATTACTTCATAATAATCCATAAATTTCATTTCATTAATAAATATTCATATACATTTAGTAAATTAATACATGATATCATATATTTCGAATATTAATGTGTTGGTTCATATTTCGGATGAAAATTGTGATATTTTTAAAAGCATTGTTCGTGTAGGAGGATAAACCGACTCGAAAAAGAGCATGATACACTAATTAATTACTAATATAATATAGTTTTACAATTGTAAAATAATTTCAGAATAATAATAATAATAATGGTAACTAATATACATATTGTGGGTAATAATTTTAATTAAAATTGTATATGATAATGTAATTTTAAAATATTTTGAGGAATTATGGACTTACTTTGACGAACTTCCTCCTTCTCAACATGAGTTCATTTATAATGAATGATTTATAATTCCACCATGGAAACATAACCTAAAAAATTTATATGAGTACACTGGTCTTGAAAAATGTGAATATATTAAAGATATAAATAATTTAATAGAGTTTTTAGGAATGGTAAATGAGTGTTCCTTTTATAGGTGGATTTTGAGTGTAATTTTAAAAAAATATTATACCATAATGTATATGTATATCATTTAAAAAGGAAAGTGGATAAAAATTTGAAAAATAATGGAGGTGGAATAATTTTTTAATGATAAATAACTTATCCAAAAAAAATTTAGACATAGTTTTATAATATTTTATGTTTTTAATAATTAGTTTAATCCCTTTTACCTTAGTTTTCATTTACTGTGGTAACTAAATTTTTACCTCAGTAACATATTTTGATGCATAAAAATGAAATTTAATCCTTAAATAATTTATAATTTTTTATTTCAAATTTATACATGGTAAATTAATATTTTAAATTAACACATAAGATTTGTTGAAAAAAACATTTATTTAAAAATAATGATTAAAACATTATATGTTATTATTATTTCATATTAGTTACCAATTAAATGAGGGTCAATATATTTTATTTATATTGTTGAATTAATATGTTTTATTCATTAAAAATTGTTCAATAATATTTACAGTCATAAAAATACACAATGCCTAAAAAATTAATTCCTTGAGAAATATTCTTTGTAGATTTAAATTATTTTACCCATATCAAATTAAAATAATTTATTTTAATTAGAAAATTTTATCTTTTTCAATAATTAAATTTAGAATAATTATTTTAATTTTATAGATGCAATAAATAATTCAATAACAATAATAATATTTCTATTAATAATAACTTTTATTGTATAAAAATATACTTTATAACTAAACATTAATATTAAATTTTATCATTTGATATCACTTTTTATCATTTTTGAATATATTATTTTCAATTTATTAATAAAAATTATACATAATGAATATAACTGTTGGATATATGTATAATCAATGACCATATATATAATTAACAAGATTCTAATGACCATATTCAAAATATCCACATATCAAATAACCAAATATAGAATGATCATATTACTTTCCTCTAAATATCCTTACAACCATCAATAAAATAAGTCATTCTTTTTAAATATATATATACGTATCTATTATATTTATAATTTTTCCCTTCATTACATATTTAAACTGGGGTGATGGTCTTCATGTAAAACAATGAGGATAAAAAAATTTATATTCATAGTATTTTTTATAAATTTTGGACATATTCTACTTATAATTTTATTAATGATGCTTCATATTGTATTATCATAATATATTAATATATATCTATTATTTCATTTTAGTTTTGTGATTCATATGAAACAATCTATTTAATTTAGTATTTATTAAATTGTAAATTTGTACTAAAATCTCATGTTGTTACATAGGATAGAGAGCACATCTTGTCAGTGAAGAGGATATGGACATATCTTTTGAATAAATGCACAAATTTTATAATTGGTGTAAATGGTGTGTAATGAAGAAATTAACATATTTTCAGTGGACAATATGTCTTATGTCTAGTATGCGTACACACTTACTATACCTCAAGTCTTGCACACAATATCTAAGAGAGGAGACATAGTATATACGTCCAGGACAAAGAATTGGGATTCTTTTTCATAATCCTTGCTTGCTCATGGGTCCTATAATCCATATCAAAAGTCATACATTCCATGAAAGATGACCCCACATGGCTAGAATGTGTCATAATTTCAAGGATACTACCTGGGATTACACATTATCTTCTATGAAATACCTATAGTGTATTGGGACTTCATTAGAATTTTTAATATTCTATATGTTGGGTGATAGAATCAAACATGTGAGAAGAAATTTATAGGTGTTTTTTATATAGAATGTAATTATATATAGAATTTTTTAGAAGATAAATTTGTTATAAACATTGGGAAATTTAAAGTAAATTATCTTCATAGAGATAATGAGTATGTATGAGTCAAGCAGTTACAGAAAATGTGGAGTTAGTAACCCCTTATGTGACATATTAGTACCACATGAATGGTCCTTTATAAATTTAGTAGAGCAGGTAACCCCCCATTATGAAAATTTGTTTGTTATCCACTTATAGATAAGGTAAACCGCTTACCAGATGAAAATTACACATGATAAGTAATATGTATTATATATGGTTCATTACCCCCATGAATGATATGATCTCATTAGTAGGGCCTCGGTCCATCACTATGATTTCCAATTAACTGATGGGATAGTTACAGAGGATGGGGGATTCATATATTCATGTCTTATAATTTTCTAATAATATTTTGTTTCATTCTAAATACTCTTTATAGTTGCATCTCTCACATTAAATGTTACAAGTATTACACAATTTTATGCTTCTCTAGAAGCCTAGAAGGTTCGGACATTAGTATAGTTGAGTTGTGAACATATATCTGGGATTTATTAATATATAATTTTCTATGTAACTTGGTTTTCTATAATTTAATCATATCTGTGTTTTCTATTTTTAGGTTCTCTTATGTTCCAAGGATTTATGCTAAAAACAATTCCCTTATTTTCTATGTGTTTTTATGGTATCCAACTATGAATGTTTTTACTGACCACTATTTAGGCCTCATTAAAACACATGTTTCCTATATAAATATAATGAATTGTTTTGTGATCTTCTTGATAGACATGACGATGAATAATCTTTTAAAATGTTGATTTTTTGAGGCATATTATGGTTTTTGATAATGTTGTATGCTATATGTGATTCCTTTACTAATGATCTAACAATGTTGAGGTGTTTTCCCTTGTCATATACCTATTTTTCTGTGCAATATTATATTTTTTTATTTTATTTCATTCAATGTATTTTTTTGAGGTGTTGTATTGGATAGTTTTTATCAAAAAAGTTCACTTTTATATTGTAATTTATATATATTATTGGTGGGATTTATGGGAATACATTGTGCATTAGAGTTTCATATATATTTTAGTTTATAATATGTTAAGGAATCCTATATATTTTATTCCTTCTTTATGATAATCTATATCACCTACACTATAAGTAGTTGATTGGTGTACCACACTCAGCTATCCACTAACCATGGAGGGGTTTGGGTTGGTTGTGTCTTGATATTTTTCATACCAACCAAACCTTTAATGGGGGATCTTTTAAAATGTTATGTTTTTTAATTCCATCATATTTTCAAAATTCTGTAAAATTAGTACAATGATATTATAAATAATTAGAAAATATAAGGCCCTTCAATTTTATACATATTTTATTTTTAACAGCACATATAAAGTTTTTTAATGTCTAAATGTTATATATTTATTCATATGAGAATAGATATTCTCTATCCTATAATAATAATCTATAGATGTTACAAAAATAATATCTTCCCATATGAGAGATAGCTTTGTAAGGACCATAAAAATCTATGAGAACGTAACTCAGTATAAGGAGCCAGCCTTAATCATTACACAATCTTGAGTTAAGTAAATAATTTGACTTTATTTCACATTGAGTATATTTTCATTTTTATAGATTTAGATAATTTGGCCACAACTATTTATCACCATCTCAAATATTATAATGTAGTCAAGTGTACATTCTATCAATTTTAACAATAAAAATGAATCTCTTTATAATAAAAGAATATTTATTTGTTTTTTTGATAAAAATGAACATAAAGTTCATCTTGAATTCTTAATTTATGTTAGATTTCCATATATCATATGAAAAAAATTTCTAAAAACCTTTAATGAGCACAAAAATCTTAGTAAGGGATATAAAATATATACTGAAACCATTAGTCCATGAATATATTAAACAAATGATTTTTTTCTTCATAAAACCATTCTATTCACTCATAAAACATAAGGTATTTAACATACCTAAATAAAAAATAAAATTCCTAAGAAAAATCTTAGCAATCATAAATCATAAATATAACTTTTGGCATCAATATAATACATAAAATTTGCCTTTCATAGCAACAAAGTGAGTAACACACATTATTACCTTTAGAATACCCATCACAGTATATTCACAAAATATCATAGCAGAAACCTTATAATTTAACTATGTCTCATTACTCAATGAATTGTAGAGTTATAATAGGCTCACCAGCCCTAATTTTAGCATGGAACCATCTATATACATAAACAATTCCCAATAACCATAACATAATCATAACACATAAAACAAGCTTAACGAAAACAACATTTCCACTTTGCAATCACATTTAAATTTTACAAGCCAGACATTCATAAATGAAAATAAGTTATTTTAAAATAAAATAGTAAACATTTAAATTAAACATGAATACATGATATTTATATGAATTTGAGAAATTTTATTCATGGAATATGTGTTAAAAAACATTCTAGGTTATTGAAATAATCCATCCATTTTTAAAACACAATTAGAACTATTAAAAAGAATATTATTGAATCAAAGGGACCAATACCAAATTGAACCTTTTTAAATAAATTTTAATTTTAAAACATACATTTACTTATAAATAAATAATTAAAACCATTTTTAAAACATGGAAAAAATATAAAAATATTTATAAAAATAAATCATTAAAACATTACAAAGAGGTTTTTTTTGTTAAAAAGTCATTTACCTTGAGTTGGAATTGAATCAAACATTATTTATCTTCCTCAAAAATAACCATATGTTAATTTATACTTACTTGAGAACCCGGTTTAAGTTTATTTTTCATTTTATATCAATTAATATAATGTTATAACAATTACATAATAATTTAAGTTCACATCGGACGTTTTGTCGATGTTCGGTTCTTGAGTCGAAAATGAACTTGGAATGATGTCACTAGTCCTTGTTGTAATAATCCCATATATCCAGAATAATATTATTGAAATTATTATCAACTTCATTCATATAATATAGTTCTAAATAAATTCATTAACCATTGTTATGAAAAATGAATAATTTTATAATCATGGATACAGTAGGCCGTATGTACGCATGAGTAATGTGTTTCATTTTTCATTAATCATTATGTAAAGAATATAATTATTATTTTATATATTGAAAATTAAAATAACATAATTAATTTACCATTAATCTAAAAGTTATACTTATATATACCATACAAGTTTTGTAGTGAATTAAAAAGAATCGCATCACTTCGTAGAAATGATAGTTCAGATGTACGCATGAACAACATTATAATTTTTATGTTCATGGAAAGTAAGATCATTGTTCATATATTATAATAATATAATGATTAATATTTCATGAATATCACATATTAATATTAATTTAATTTTTATAACTTGTATTAAAATAGGGTTATGAAAAACAAATTGTATCGGTTCGTGAGGTGGTAGTCTACCGTACACATGAATGAAAGATCATTTCCCATTTGATGAAATAGGAGATGGATTCCGATGATGATATTAACATAATAAAATCTCAGTATATTAATTATTTTAGAGCTAATATTTCATGATGGTTTCATTGTATTTTAAGCAAGTGGAATATAAATAGAATAACAATAATTAAAGAAAATGAAACATCTTCTTTAGTTGATCGCCTCTAAAAAAACACATTAACACCTCTAAGGAGGGTGTTCTTCCTGAAATAAGGCCTCTAGAATGTGGATATGTATTTTAGGAAGGGTTTTGTATAAGGATTTATCTAAAAAATGGTAATTTACGTTTTTGTAATAGATAATAGTTGATATCTTTTATAGGATAGGGGAGGAGCACCCTTGGAAACTCTTAAAATATTAAATTAATATAAATTAATTTTTAAATCCAAATGACTCAAACATGAGTTCTGTAGAATATAATATGATGATTGTTCTAATTCATTTAACCCAATAATTTTTAGACAAATTTTTTATTTTATTTTAAACCATATAATTACATTTTACCTTTAATTATTCTCTTTTAGTTTTAATTGTTGTAACAAAATTTTTAATATTAAAAGGCATTAAAGTTCCGATATATGGGGTAAAGTTCCCATAAATTTCCACTTTATGAACCTTTAAACCTTATCATTGATATTTTTTTAAATTTTATTGTTTTTTATGAATTTTTAATAATATAATAAAATATTAGTTTCATAAAAGACAAATGCTGTCAACTTTGACACTACCCATTTCATTGAATAGAAAGATAATAAAAATTGAGTGATAAAAATGAAAAAAAACCATTAAATAGACTTATAATAATTCATAGTCACCTAAAAAATTTGTTGATTACCCTAATTAATTCTAATTATTTTTACATAAATAATTTTCATATCATTTATTTGATATTTCTATTTAGAAAATAATTATTATATGAATATTATGTCGACATTAATGGTAATTATATAATTTTGAATAATTCTAAATAAATTCCATTGATGTAGATAATTTCATTATAATTCTGGATAATATTAATTATTGATGTTATATAATATTTATCACTAAATTAATTTATTTATACTTATATGAAATAAAAGGGTGACATGTTGTCACTTTGTTTATGTAATACTTATATAACTTTCATGGAAAAAATTCAATTAAATGATTCAATTCAGATCCATAGGTGTTAGGGGTTTACTGTTATTTTTAAAATAGGATTTTGGAAGGATTTAGGGTAATTTTATCATCCATGTCATATTATTTACTACCCTTATTCCCTGATTTATCTTTAACTATGGTAAAAAAAAATTACCAAAGTTACTATTCATAAAATCTAAAAAAAACAAAAGAAACCTATTTATATATTTTGAACCCACTTCTAGGTAATATAGAATCCATTTTTAAAAATGTAAAACACCAAATTTTTATTAATTAATTTTAAATTATTCCCCAGTGTCAAAATGAGAAAAGTGTTTTTTTAAAGTAAAACCCATCAAAATACTGCCATGGGTTTATATCTAATTTCAAAATGAAATTACATCCAATGACCAAAATTTTATTAAATGATAAAAATATAATCTAATTATACTTTAAAACCAATTAAAATTATAATATAACAATATAAATTTATTAGATGAAAAAAGTGATGAATTTTAATGCATTGTTTTTTAATATTCATTAAAATGTGAACTGTATCAGAAAAATATGAAAATTTAAACAAAAGTAAAATTTGAAGTCCGGATTTCAAAAAATAAGTATATTTTTTAAAATATAACATATATTGGTGATAAAAATAAGATTTAATATTGGTTTTCTATTAAATGGGTACAAAACTTCATTTTTTTAAAAAAATACTTCTTTTATCTGAATAATTGAATTTGTTCTTATATCACGTCTATAAAATATTTAAGCCAAATTTGAATCATTAAATTTAATATATGAAAAATATATTTAATTAATAAAGATCATCATGGGTGATTTTATTATTTAATAAACTCAGTTATTTTTATTTAAATAGTTTTTTATAAAAAGTTATACTTTTTTAAACAATTGGTATTTATTGAATTTACTAACTAATTTTGAAAGCAATGAATTATTATATTAACATTTGAAAATCAGATTTTTGTAATCCTGTTATTATTATTCATTACATCCATTCTAATGGCTATGCGATAACTACCATACTAAATAATAATATTTAGTTGTTCGTTTATAATCGATGTGGCGTATCATGAATGCTGTTGAACATTATGTTACCTTTTAAAAACTATGGATGTTACATTATCTCCCATTTAGAAATTGAATTTTTCACAATTGGATTTTGGGTCAGTAACTAAGGTGTAAATTTTCAAAATTTCATCATTGAAATAACAAATCAGAAAAAGAGTTAATAAAACCTCCTCATTAAATGAATGAAAGTGAAGTACAAATCTAACATGAGATAACACAGACTATAGTTTCATGTGGGAAAACTAATGATCACATTCTGATGGATAATGATAGAAAACATTATTAGGATAAATTTAGAAATAAAAAACCTTAAATTTTTTGTTAGGTTAAATAGTCATTGATTTTGTATTAGGAAAAGTAAACAGAAAATGTATTTGTTTTAAAGTCATTTTAATAGAGTT
The DNA here is from genome assembly GCA_963277665.1 of Viscum album. Lineage (NCBI taxonomy): Eukaryota > Viridiplantae > Streptophyta > Magnoliopsida > Santalales > Viscaceae > Viscum > Viscum album. The sequence goes on from OY728128.1 coordinate 697,008,987, forward strand.
TAGGAATAATATTACTACCTAGAATAAAATAATAAGTAAGTATACTTACCTGTAACATGGAGTTCCTTTATTTAGTAAATTTACACCATAAACTTGTCTTCTTCTCCAAACGATGAGTATTTATGGTGAGTCAACTTCTATAGAATCACATAATCCACAAAATATTAAAAATCTATGTCTTTATTTTTAAATCATTAACCAAAATGAATATAGTTATGACATGATAGATCAATTTTACAAAAAAAAATAAAATAAACAATTATATGATGAAAAACTACTTTCAATCTCAAAAATTCAAATGTAAAAAACAAATTCAATATAGACCATTAAATAAATAATTATACTTTATATTCCTAAAAAAATTATTATAAATAATATTAGTTTCCAAAAATAATAAGGATTTACTCAAATAATACTCCATGTCAAGTTCTGACATTTAACAATAAGTAACATCAACCACACTTAATGTCTCACACCAAAAAGTAATTAATCTAATCACATTTTCCAAGATAGGTTAATCATTTATAGAAACAACCTAATTCTTCATTAGTCTACAAATTAAATCGTATATTCCTTATAAATATTATTCATCCATTACTCTTCAAATAAAATACCATAGTATTCTATTTTCCTTATTCATATAAAGTTCCCAAAATAGTGAATGTCTTCCAAAATAACATTTATCATGTAATCCCCAAATCATTTTCCAATACTACAGATATATATTTGATGAAACATAAGTTCCCAAAATCAATATATTCTTATTCTACCAACTCATTTAACTAAAATATTCATACTGACTAGGGACATCACCTACTATAGTGGTAGTAAATTCACCTTTTTCACCCTTCTATTTTTCCTTCAATCTCGTCAGCCTTTCCGGACACAACGAATTGTCACCCATATTTTGGGTTGTAACATTCTATAAGACTAAAAAATATCCGTAACATGTTTTAACCTCAAAGGTTTTTTATACCTCTCATTTTCATCATAACTCATAATGACCTCAAAATCATAATTCATGAACTCTTATATATAAGTAATTTTTTTTATTTCAACTCCATGTGATTCAATAAACCTATTCCCAAAAGAAAAAACATCGTAACTTGATCATGTTTCCCATTTGGTTTCATCATCATTTTGTCTACAAAGATAAAAGGTCCATTCATTGAAATAATGATATATAGATTATTCCAAATAAATTTATTCCATTGTCTAAATACTCCTTGTACAACATGGGTTGTATGCATGTTCAGAGAGAAATAGTTTTGGAAAATAATCTTGTATGACATATAATTAGAAAACATAAATTAAGAATTAATTTTGATAAAACATTTGGACCGAGTTTGTTTTCAAAAGTTAAATAAATGGTCCTTTTAAAATAATATAAGTATTTTATAAAATGCTATATATTAAAATTAGATATAATAGTCTGCAAAGGGTACTCCTTGTTTAGCATCCTTTTTCAAATCATAATATGCTTCAAAATCATGTGATAAGGTAAAATATCTGAAAATGCATTGATAATATATACCTTTTTACAAGTATGTGAATATTTGGAAAATAATATTTGGTTATAAACAACCCACGACCCATGATACAATTGAGGTACAGTGGAGGTTCTTGATATATCATAAAAAAATCAATTAACTTGTATGTAAGAAAAAGGGTCAGAAAAACACTTAGGCATGACTTTTTAATAATTATTGAAAGAATATATTCATAAAGAGATATGAATGTTGTTTGACCTCCTCCTAATTCCATTTTTAAAGGAATTTAATTTATCTAAAAAACTTATATAAGAATTATTTTAATAAAATAATACACATATAATCCTACCATATGTTTTACCAAAACACCAAATCCATAATGTTGTGTAAACCTTTTCTTTGATACAACTATAAGGCCCAAGACTTAACCATTACATAATCATGAGTTAATTAAATAATTTTCATTTATTTCACAATGAGTATCCTTTAATGTTTATATATTTTGAGAATTAATTGATAAATATTTCATAACTTCTCAAATATTATAATTTAGACAAGTCTACATGCTATCCTTTTTTCATAAAATTAAACTCTTTAAAATAAAATATGATTTCTTTTTCAAGATAAAAATACACATAAAATTCATGTTTACTTGTCATTTCTATTAACCATCCTTATAAAATGTGAAAAATATTTTAAAAAACATGGAATGTGCATAAAAACCTCAATAAAGGATATAAAATAAGGAATGAAATTTTTAGTCCATGAATATTTTAAACTCATGAAAACAGTTTCATAAAATAATAATTTTCACCCATAAAACACAAGTTATTTAATATACATCAAGAAACCATAATATTATTTTAAAAAATCATAAAAATTAAAAATCATAATGGTGAATCGGGGAATCCATATCATAAATACATTTTAGCTTTCACAATAACAGAGGGATTAATCTTCATGGTTACGTTTGGAATACCTATCACAACATATTACCTAAATCTCTTGGGAAAACCCATATCAAATGACACTATCTCATTACACAATTAATTTTAAAGATATCATAGGCTCACCCTCCAGCCATTTATCATCTTACCAACCATATACATAAACAACTCCCAAGAACGATAACATTATCAAAAAATATAAAACAATCTTAAAAGAAAAATGACATTTCCACTTTGAAATCAAATTTCAATTTTACATGTTGTGTACTCATAAATGAAAAAAAAAAATTTGAAACTAAAATGGTAAAATTTTAATTTAAAAAATTCAATAAAAAATAGATACATAAAAGCGAGAAATTCCATTAATGGGATATTTGTTAAAAACATTCCATGTTATTTAAATAATCCATCAATTTTTAAAACACAATTAAAACATTAAAAATTAATATTTTAGAACCAAGTGTAACATACCAATTTAAATTTTTTGAAAGGAATTAAAATTTTAAAACATTCTTGTCCATATAATTAAATCCTTAATATAATTTTGAAAAAACATACATAAAATTAAAAGATTTATAAGAATTAATCAATAAAACATTAAAACAAGGTTTTGAAGTTAAAAAATTCATTTCCCTTGAGTCTGAATTATCTTGTACATTCTTTATCTTCCTTAATATTAGAAATATGTTAATTTATAATTTATTCATAAAAATTTTCAGGTTTATTATTAATTTTTATCACTTATTATCATGTTATAACAATTACATAGATATCTAAGTTCACATTGGACGTTTTGTCAATGTTTTGTATTTTAGTTGAAAATGTACTGGGTATGACGACAATATTCCATGTGGTCATAATTACACCATCTAAAAAATAATATTCAGGAAATTATTATAACAATTATACATAAAATATAATTTTAAATAAAACCATTATGTATTGTTATTAAAAATGAACAACATTATAATCATGGTGAAAGTATGTCGTACGTACGCATGAGTAACATTTTTTATTTTTCATTGATTTACTTATGGAAATAAGTGATGTACTATTTTACCTTTAAAGAATTATCATAACATCATTAATATCATATTAATAAATTAAATATATTTATATAAATAATAAAAGTGGTTTAGTGAACAAAAATGAATCACATAACTTCATAGAGGTGTTAGTTCACACGTACGCACGAACAACGTTGTCATTTTTATGTGCATGAAAAGTAAGAATATATTTTCCATATTATTATGTTATAATGATAAATATTTCATGAATATTGCATATTAACATTAATTTCATAATTATAAAAATTAAATAAATATGGTGATTAAAAACTAATTATAATGGTTCGTGATGTGGTAGTTCATCGTACATATAAACGGAAATTTAATATTCCATTTGATGAAATTGGAGATGGATTCTGGTGATGATATTAACATAATAAATTCTAAGTAAATTTAGGATACTGGATTTATTATTTAATCATGGTTTTAAGAGATTTTAAGGAAGTGGAAAATTAAATAAAAAAGAAATACCTAAAGAAAATGATACATCTTCTTCAGTTGATCACCATTGAAGAACACCATAACACATTTAAGGAGGGTGTTATGCCTAAAATATGAACTTAAGAATGTAGAGAGGTATTTTTGGAATGGTATTAGATAGATAATCTCCAAAAAATGGTTCTTTAAGTGTGAGTTATAGAAAAAAAGTTAGCACCTTTTATAAGAGAGGGTAGGGGAACCCTTGGAAACCCATAAAATATTAAATTAATAAAAATTAATTTTAAAATATAAAATGACTCCAAAATGATTTATATCTAATCTAGGATGTTGATAGTTTAAAATAATATTAGACAATAATTTTTAGATATTTTTTTATTTCATTTTAAACCTTATCATTTCATTTTAATCTTAATTATTATCTTTGAATTTTAATTCTGGAAACAATATTTTCATTTTAAAAGGAAATAAATTTTACATATATGGGGTTAATTTACCATTAATTTCCACTTAATAAACCATTATAACTTGTAATAGAAAATTTTTAATTTTTAAATATTTTTATTTATTTCTAATTGAATTTGTAAATTTTTATTTTTATAAAATATCATCACTCTTAATATTGACACTATTCAATTCATTGAAATTTTAGAAAATTCAAACTGATAGATATCTAAAAAAACTATTTAATATAGGTATAATATATCATAGTCACCAAGAAAATATTATGTGTTCCTTAATTAATTCGAATTATATTTTTTTAATATTTTTCATATAAATTATTTTGTAATAATTTTAATAAAATAATTACTATATCACTATTGTAACACCAAATATGGTAGTTATTTATTCATTAAAAATTCTTAATAAATTTTGATAATTTATTTAATTTCATTATCTTCTCTGATACTATTTATTATCAAATTTATATCATATTTATCACTATATTAAAATTATTATACTTATATAAAATTAGAGGGTTCCATATTGTTAGTTTTTTTAATAATATTTATATCACTTTCATGGACAAAATTCCATTAAATGAGTCAATTTCTATCCTTAAATTTTAAGGGAAATATTTTATTTGTCAATGAGTATTTTTATATGTGTTAGGGTAATTTTTTTATCCTTATCATATTATTTATTACTATTATTTACCAGAGTTACCTTTAACTATGATAAATAAAAATTACCAAAGTTACTATTGATAAAATCCAAAAAAATAAAAAGAATATATTTACATAATCTGGACCCTATTATTCCAAATATTGAATCCATTTTTCAAAATTTAAAATGTAATGTTTTTATAAATTATTTAAAATTAATCCTCATTGTAAAAATAAGAAAACATGTTTTTTAAAAATAAAAACCATCAAAATGATAATCTAATAATAAAAAAAATTAGATGAAAAAACAATTTTTAATTAAAATGAATTATTTTAAAAATTCATTAAAATGTGAAAATTATCATAAAAATACCAAAATTTCAACCAAAATAAATCCTGATGCCATTATTCAAAAGAATAAGTTTATTTTTATAAAATATAATATATAGAACTGTCAAAAAACAAGATTTAAAATGTGTTCTCCAATAAAATGGTGGAAAAATTCATTTTTGAAAAATACTTCTTTTATATGAATAAAAGAATTTGTTCTTATATCATGTGTAGAAAATATATAAGATGAATTTTAAATATTACATTGAATATATTTCATAAATATTTAACTAATAAAACCCATCAAGAGACATTTTATTATTTTATAAACTCACCTACTTTCATTTAAATAGTTTTTTTGAAAAACACATCCATTATATTCAATTAGGTTTTACATAATTTAAAAATTAATTTGGTAACCAATGAATCATTATATGAACAAGTGTAAACCATATTTTTATAAGTCAGTTAATACTATTCGTTCATTCCATTCTAAAAGCTAGGCGATAACTACCATATTGAATAATAATATTTAGTTTTTGTTTACCCCTGATGAGGTATATCATGAACACTATATAATATTGTGTTTCTTTTTCAAAACATAGGATTTTAACCATAGTTGGTATTTGGTTTTGAGTATGAATAAATTAATACCTACCCAGTTCGATTTAAATTTTTTTAAATATTTTAAAAAGTCTAGTATTGATGGTTTAATAAAACTCAACAATAATTTTTCTTGTGGTCATCACAGACCTTTACAATAACATTTTGGGTCTCTTATTTCGTAACTTAGTGTTATAATTTCTTGTGGAAAATATAATTTCTAAATTCTTATATACTGTTTTCCATTTATTAAGTATAGTACAACAATGAGTTATACAATCATCATAGTAAATAAATATGTAGTCATGTTTTGGCATACAACAATTCTTATTACAGAAAAATGCTTCATACCTAGTAATCCATATAAAATGTTTTTTTCTTACATTTAGATAACCACTTTCATAATAAAGTTTTTTTATATTATTATCATGTGGCTCTATTATAACAAAACAAAATAAAATTACTTTAAAACTCGTTTTTACTTTCCAAAATCACGTCAATGAATTCATATTAAATAAGACCAATGAAATTATATTTTTTATGGTACATTTAAAAATAATATCTTTAATTTGATGATGATAATTTATTTATAATATTTCTACACATAAAGTATACATATGCACTACCAATACCTATTTCAATTAATAAATAATTTCATAACATACATTTTTAAATTATTATAGGTATTTCAATTGTGATGGTTCTCATTTACATATCTTCATTGCTTAAAAAGGTATTGTTTTGTAAAAATATTAATAGATATTGAAAATATTATCCTGCATTACCAATTGTCTATCCTTTTATATCATTTCTTTGATAAAAAATTATGATTAAATATATCTATCTCAACCTTAATACCTTTTAAAAATTTATGTTCTGTAGGACTTAATAAATATTTTACCTCCTCAAGGAATAAGGGCTCATTAGTGTTTATAATAGTGATTATTAAGGTATGAATCAGTGAATCCTACAAGGTTAACTATACAATATATTAACCACCTTTATTATTTTTAACATGAATATTATAATATTATAATAACATTTTTTAAAAATAATTTATGTGTTACCAGAGTATGGTTCTTATAATAATTTTAAAATAATATAATTTTATTTTCAAAGGAAATTAATTAATAAATAATTATTTATAAAAATATATTCCAGATTTAATATTATAGCAGCAGTGTTCATTTCATCCTCAATCCCATAAATGACTTTATCACCTAACGATTGTAATTTTTGATATGGGATTTCTCTAATATATCATAAAATACAAAAATTTAAATGACAAGAAATTATTAATCATTTAATAAAGATCTGAATTTATTATTCAGGACACATCAATAATCAAACAACCTTTTTCAGACTAGGAATGAATATGTAATACCATAGCAAGAACCATTGAGTCAGACCTAAGGAGCTACATTACCTTATGTGAAAATCCCAATATAAAATAAGAAAAAGTCTAATTTTGAGTGTATAATGGTTGTTAGTGGGGAGAATATACCCCCAATTATCATATATATCCTATATAATTATAAAAAATTAACTCACATTTTCAAGTTAAATAATAATGAAACATAATTTAACAAAAATTTATAAACATGTCATACTAGAAAATAAACTAGGATCAATGTATTTAATTCCAAAAGTATAGTATATATGGTGAATGAAGATAAATAATAAAATATTATGGAATCCTCTAGAGTCCATCCGAGTAATACTACTACCTCCATGATCTGTGGATTAACTGTCTACCATAGACCCCTTACCCTTAAATAGATCATTATACATGAATTTTTCACATGCATCGAGATTCCCATATAGGGTGTGAGTAATAAAAAATTTGGATACCATCAATGGGTCCTTAACATGCATTCATGGATATAAATATTATACACCATGATAAAAATAAAATAGAATTAAATCATAAATAATCATATACCAAGAATCTTTGTGTTATCCAAAACATCCTGATCCCCAAGCATACCTATATAGTCTTTATACTAGATGGATTATCTAGATGTCAAAAATGATTAATACCTTTCCACAAGACTAGTGAACCTGTTCATGGAATCCTCAAGGAATTGATTGTGCATGTTACTCACCAACCATAAGGAATCGAGTTTTGAGTTAGGCTATAAGGCTGACTATGGAACATGTTACTCGGTATCCCCAAGGAAATAAGTTTCATGGTCAGGCATCATATTTTTCATACCCCTATGTTTTTCATGGTTCCATCATGAAATTTTATGCACACCCATCTTCTATATATAATAAGCATATCATAACATTCTACATTCTCCAATTATGAAGAACATTAACAATAATAACATGGTAAATACACACAACATGGTAGAGAATAATAACAATGAACATATCATGGAACCATGAGAGATAATAGAAACATATAAATATATGTTATCAAAATCAAACATGTTCAATCAAAGTTCACATGTATACTCACAGTATCATGAATCATATATGGGTCTTGTAGACCGGACACACATATATGGTCACTATAAATCCCTATAAACATGTTATAAAAAAGGTAATTCTATCATGGAAAATGTGTACATAAGATCCCCACATGGTTTGGACCAACCTTCCTTAACATTATTGATTAAGTACACCAATATTCATCATTTATTGAATAATTTATCACATTGTGGACCAATATAATACTTTTTAAAACAAAAAGGATATCTATGGTCGGTTCTAATTCATCAAAAAACTATTTTCATGAAAATAACCAAGGAGATTCCATTCCATGAAGTGCAGTTCTAGAGTCATTTGACTCACATATTCTATCAACATATCTAGTTCAGTGAAATTTCAAAGAAGAGAATGTCAATCCACATGATCCCTTTTCAATTAAAGAGATATCTCAAATTCCTCATCAAATCAAGAATATAACATTGGGTATATATATTGAACATGGATCCATCTTCAAACCAACAATAGAAAATAGAACCAAGAGGATATTCCAGAATAAGAATGTATCAAGATGGTAGATAAATGATAAATTACCCAAAATCGTCCATCGTTAATGATATATATATCTCTCATCAAGGGGATTACATTAAAACATAAAAAAGCTCAATTTTTGGAACAATCCATGAATACATAATTATATAGAATAAAAATCAATAGAATAGGAAAAACAAGATGAATCTGGGAATTGTTTCATGTGAATAATTATAGATATGGGATGAAATATAAGAAATAATGTTTTTAGATCACATATGCGAATTCCCAATCATCAACACCCTTAGATCAACAAAAATTATGCTTGGGAGAAGGGTAAAATATTTAGGAAGGCCAGCTGAGTCTCAGGGCTTGAGTGGGATTCTTATAGAATGAAGCCCATGTTAACAAATACCATTAATTTCTACTAAAGAGGAATTTTGGATATTAAATTCACCATTTTGTGGGTTTTTTACATGGTCTGGAAGACTATTCTCCTCTTATGTGAGGAATTCTACCTCTCTTGGTAACACGTTGGGTTTGGTCTCATTGTTTCTCGAACAATGCACTAACCATGTTATTTTCCTCTAGAGGGTGTAACATAGATATTAAGTTGAGGTCGCATGGTTTGATAAACTAACCTCCTTAAATGTATTCAACACCAAGTACTTATGCCTTAGGAAGCACATTTTCAACAAGGTTGGGTCAAATTATTCTCAAAAAATGTACCCTATAATAGTCCTTTAAGACACATTGAAACCAAAAATAAAATCCCAAATCATGTTCTAGACAATTCATAGTTCAAAAACATGTGAATCAAGGATTAAAAAGAACTTGTAACGCACCTAAAAATATGAGTATATTTCAATATCCTCCATTAATGAATTCTCATACTTTACAAGTTCATTCAATGGTCATGTTTAAAAAAACCCTAACCATTGAGACCAAGCATTTTCTAACACCTTCTCTCCATAGTCTAAAATCCATATTGGGCATTTGGCTTATGATGTGGAAGGTTCCAACTCAAAATCCTTATAGTCAAAAAATTGTTATCTGGAATGTGCCTATGAAGCTATGAAACATGAAAGTCATTTTGTATACCTCATAGTCAACAATATGTCACCCTATAATTACCTATAGTCTAGTGATGTACATGAAATGATAAAAGAATCATCTTCAATGACCTTAATCTATACTTTGATCGCCTTCAACTCTTCTTGAGCCAAATGATAAGGGGATATTAATTCAGGCTTCACACCTTGTATGATTTCTATAACAAAGATAACTTCACTATCTGAGGAAGTCACGTGATGTCATCTGGGAGGACATCCTGATAGATATACTCTATTGGGGGAGAATAAAATTGGGATACAACTTATCCTACTAAATAACCCAACCATTCAATTTGTTACATAATCATATAAATCTAGCTTATATCTGGACCCACTCTACTTGCTCTCAAATCTCATTCACTCTTCATCCCAAACTTCTCACAGTTGAACAATGTAAATGGTAACCATATACAATACCAATAAATGTTGGCTATATATATCTTCATCCAATGAATTAAAAGAATCATATTGAATCATGATATCCTTTTAATCATGATTTCCCACAAATTTCCATAACTATCATTGACCATAGGACACTCCGGGCATCACTGATGATGGTCCACTTTCTTTCCCAATGGTGTTAAAAGTTAAGGAATCTCAAAAGATATCTTGATTAGTAAGTCAATTATAAATTTTTTTTTGTAGATATAATTGAATGGGGATAACTAGAATTAGAAAAATACAATGTATAAGTGATTAATGTCATACCTTGTATACTAAAATTTCTTTCATCGCCATTCGTTGACACCTCATCCAATTCATACACTCATCTTGCCCCAATAATATGATCATGTGCCTAAGGTATATGACATATTTGGTTCATCATCATATAATACTACTATTAAGGGCCCTGAATAGATCCTTTACTCCCTAAATTCATCTACCTTAATCCTATACTGAATTATGTTCTCAAATCCTTAGAGGGAAATTATTAGTGATACCCCATCTTGCAACATTGTTGATATTGTCTAAGAGTTGTTGTGTAAACCCTGTAGTGTGGTCTAATATTACAGACTTATAAGAACTATAGAACTTCTTATATGGTGGTTGAATTATAAAAAAACAAATAATTATATGTAACACCAATAAATTACACTTCCTTAGTATTCCTCTTCTTATTGCTAGAAGATACTCTCTACATAATAGTAGGAGGTCCACCTGACCGAGTACTGAATGGTGGATGAATACTATGAGATCAATCAATCTATATGAATTTTTAAAATCATCATGAATTTCAAAAAACCTCTAGGTATTTAATTATGATAATAATACTAACCTTTCATGTGATGTTAGGAGGAAGAATGATCTCACTACTACGAAATAGCCCTTTAACCGTGATGGAATAGGCCTTTATCAATGCAAAAAAAGTGATCACAACAACAATGTAGGTAAAATCTATACTCTTTTATCAGAGTTAATAAACAACACAATATAGAAGTGATTTTACTTATAATTGATATAGGAATGTTTTATCAGTACTGATAAAAGTGCTGATAAAGGAATCCTCTATATGTACCTTTATAAGTGCTGGTAAAGGATGCATTTATTAGTGCATTTAGTTGCATTGATTAAAGTGAATACAATGTTGTGATGTTACATAACACTACAACACCCACAACAGTTCATACTATAGTCTTCTTGACATCACTATAAAAATGTGAAATAGAATTAAAAATTAGAAAAACTATATTGAAATTTAGAAAATAAATGAAATAAAATGGATGAAATAAATATCATAAAAAACTATATTATAGAGAAAAATAATGTACAATTATAAAAGAACAAACCGCTACTGCTCGAGAAAATGATCACCCCTATATAAGAAAAAAATACATATGTTCGTAATAATATAATGAAATAAATTAAATACAATGTATTAATTTTAAACCAAAAAATGATTCATATCAAGAACAATATGATTATGAATGAGTTATGGTTAATTCTTTCATGTCACACCATTTATTGTTCATCTTCAAGAATTATGACTATGAAAACTAGCTAAATAAGTATAATATAAAAACTATATGGAAAAAATTAATTAAAAGTAAAAAGAATTATGAGAAAAAAATCTTGGTAATTTTTCATGGTTTTGGCGATGTGGTGTAAATTTTATACTAAAATGAAACATGTATATTGAAAATATACACTTAGAGTCATACCTGTCACACCATGTGTTTTTTTTAGGTGTGTCTAATTCATAAATGTCCCAAATGACTTATGGAACATTTTGAAAAATTATCAAAGTAATCCAAATTCATTTCCTTGGTTTTGAGTATTTCTCTTGTGTTTTTATACTAAAATTTCAATTTAAACTTGAAACAGACACTTTAAGGCATATGTGTCACATGGTGTGTGGGTTTAATTTGATAATTATTTATACATGTCACAAATGAATTATGAATCATCTTATTAAATTATAAAGACAATCCATGTTTATTTTTTCCAATTTCAGTGAGCAACATTTTTTGAACTAAAATGTCATTTTTCAATTGAAGAAGGACACTACAAGTCATACCAGATACATCATGTATCAGATTGTGGTGAAGCTAGTTCCTATATTTAAAAAATTACTTCTGGATAATTTTCATAAACTATCAAAACAATATGAACGTGTTTTCTTGTTTTTCAGTATGTCAGATGTCCTTTTTACTAAAATTAATATCAATTTAAAATAAAAAGATGCACTTGGAGTCATAATGATCACACTGGGAATCAGATTATGGTTAGGGTGATTCTTAAAAATACCAAATGACTTATAGATTCTTTTCTTAAAGTATTAATACAATTTTAATGTCTATTATTAGTTTTGAGTATTCCACTTTTGTTTTTTAATAAAATTTCATTTTTAAATAGAAACATGAACTTTGAGTCATACTAATCACATCATGCGTGGGTTTGATATGAGCCTTATTATTAAACATCACAACTAAATTGAAAATATTTTTAAAAAATTATCAACAAAATTAGAACATTTTTTCTCTGTTTTTAATGAGTTCTATATTTTTCTACTAAAATGGAAATTTTAAACTTGTAACAGACACTTTGATTCATATCAAGTACATCATGTATTAGATTGAGTTTTAGCTAACTCTTATAGGTCAAAATGACATATGGATAGTTTTACTAATGTATAAAAACAATATGAATTTTTTTCTCTATTTTGAGTATTTCTATTGTAATTTTTAGTAAAATTAATTTCAATTTTAAATAAAAAACGCACTATGTGTCATACCAGTCATACTGTGCATAAAATTGAGGTGTGAATAATTCCAAGATGTGTCGAATGAATTATGGATAGTTTTAAAAAATTATGAAAATAATACAAATTTGTTTTCCCAGTTTTGATGAAGTCATTTGTGTCCTTTACTAAAATGAAATTTTAAATAGTAAACATGAAATTTGAGTCACAAAAGTAAAATCACATGTCAGTTTTACGTGATAGTAATTCATACACATAAAAATTGAATTATAAATGGTTTTCATAAATTATTAAGACAATACCAGCATGATTACTTGGTTTTTTGTGACTGAATCTTTTTTGGAAAAAAATGATAATTTTAAATTGATAACGGACATTTTGAGTCATACTTGGATGATCATGTATTATATTGATCGTAGGCTGATTCCTACACATAAAAATAGGCTTGTGGATCATTTTCTTAATGTATCCGAGCAATATGATTGTGTTTTATTAGTTTTGATAATGTAAGTTGTCTTTTATACTAAAATTAATGTCAATTTTAAATAATAACATGCACCCGGCGTTATATTGGGCACACCATGAGTTGAATTAAGGTGTGACTGATTCATATAAATCCCAAATGAAAATTGGATCTTTTTTTGAACTATAAAATGTATATGAATGTGTTTTCTCAATTTTTATTACGCAAATGTTTTTCACTAAAATGTCATTTCAAACTGTAAAACCGCACTTTCAGTTGTACAGGTCATATTATGTGTGGGATTGATGTGAGAATAATTCTTATAGTTCAAAAATGAATTTATAATCCTATTCACAAATTATCAAGAAAATATGAGTGTTTTTTTTAATGATTGGAACTTTTTTGTATAAAAATGTCAATTTTAAACTAATAAGAGACGCTTTGAGTAATACATAAAATATCATCTGTCAGATTAAGGTTTGACTAATTACTACATGTTAAAATTTACATATGTATCAATTTACTAAAGTATTAAAAAAATAAAAATGTGTTTCCTTTATTTTGAGTGTGTGAGTATTCTTTTTTAGTATAGTTAATGTCAATTTTAAATTAAAACATGCACTAAAACTAATATCGGTGGCAGTTTGTGTCGAACTGAGGTGCAGATAATTTATACATGTCCCAAATGACTTATGGATCATTTTAATAAAGTATCAAAATAATACAAATTAGTTTTATCAGTTTTGAGAATGTCCCTTATTTTTTACTAAAATTTCATTCAATGCTCAAAACATGCACTTTGAGTCATTCTGGTCACATCGTGTGATGGATTGATGTGAGGATGATTCCTACACATCAAAAACTACTTATAATTTTTTACATAATTTATGATGTCAATCTAAGATTGTTTTCTCATTTTTAGTGAGTGATGTTTTTTGAACATAAATGTCAAATTTAAACTGATAATATAAACATTGATTCATACCATGCACATCATGTATCAAATTTAGGTGTGGTTGATTGATACATGTAAAATTGACTTGTGTATTTTTTTTCTTAATGTATCAATATGGACATGATGTGGTTTATAATATTTTTACTATATGATGTGTGTTTCAAACTAAAATGTAAATTATAAACTAAATACATATCATTTGATTCGTACCAGTCACACCATGAGTAATGTTGAGGTGAGACTTGATATGTTTTTTATTTCTACCATTTACACTAATTTAGAATAGACTGAAATGTTCCTTTTTGATTATAGATGAAACTTCATGCTTCCTAAAATGCCTCATACAAAATCACCATTTTCTCTCTTCTCTATCTTGTTGCAGATGATTGAAGGAAAAATATAACTTCCCAAAAGATATATGAAAACAATATCAAAGAAATTGATAAAGAAATTAAAATAAAAATATTAAATAAAATGTTGACATAATTTACTAAATAAGTAGTAGTAATTAACCACTTCACAGTCGTTTTACACATTGTTGGCACATTTCCTTATTGTTTTTATATCAATAGAATCCTCTATTTCCAATATCTCACAAACATGAACATCTTAAAAAAATTCCAAACTCAATAAATATAATCAACCGGTATAGTAAAACAATTTTTAATATAGTAAAACAACAAAGAAATTAATAAAATAAAAATATAAAACAAAGAATTATTAAAAAGTCAATTTTAAACAAAAACAACACAACTTGTATCACACCTGGTACACCATTTATTTCATTGAGGTATGGTCGGTTCCACCATGTATTTTTATTCTATAGTTTATTCAATAGTCTGGGTTATATAACAATATTGATGTTTGATAACCTATAATGTTGAATGAATATGAGAATAAAAATAAAATTTCATCATCATGAGTCCACTATCCTTGTTGACTGTGTGATCATAGTAGAGGAGTGAATAATCCATTTTCAATAATTCATTTATTCCTAAAAACATTAACCATTAGTGTAAATCTATTAAAATTCATTTATTTAACTAAAAAATTATTTACATATGAGTTTTTATGGAATATAAAAAATATCTATCTTATCCTTTCACCATCATAGAGTGTATAAACTATCTATTAAACCATTGATATTATTTAATAGAAAAAAACATTTTTGTGATCCATTATGTATCTTCAGAAGGCACAAAACCCCATTATTTATTTTTTCCCTTTTTTACTTTATTAAAAATCAGTATAGTTGTTTATAGAATCCAAATAATATTACAATTTAGTTTATCCATTAAGTAGTTTTAGATTGTGTTGTAGACTAGTATGTCCTATTAATTATTCTAGGTGATGATTAACTATAACATAACATCATAATTATTTGTTCATCAAAATGGAAATATCCTTATTCTATGGATTTTTTGTTGACGATTATGATGTGTTATTTATTAATGACCTTGTAAACATGGATTATTTTACATAATGAATGAGAAAATTAATAATTAATGTTACTTTTATAGATTTCAAAAGAATTTTTGATATTATATTGGGTATGTAATTTATGATTGAATAGCTCAAATAATTCCACCACCCACCAAATAGAAACCACTATATTTTTCTTTTCGAAAAATATATGATTATGTCAATGACGATTTTTATATATTTTAATGGTTTTGGATCATGGTACTAAATTATTTTTCAAATGGGTCCTCATTTGTATTTTTTTTTATGATTTCATTTGAAGCAGTTTTTTCATTTTTGAGGATTTCTTCATCAGGTTGATTATATTCATTGGATTTTGTGTTTCCTTTGACACAATACCTCCAAGATAAAAAAAATACTTCAATGATGGTTGTCCTATAATAGTTATCATATACACATGTTGGATTCAGTGGTTGATTTCAAACATATTTATTTAGACATTTGAGTTGTATTATAAACCTAGTTAGTGATTGGATTTTGTTTTTACAACTATCAAGTGACTATTAGCTTCACTAATAAGACCCTTTCATTAGAGTGGAGAGAAGTCATGGGCAGGAAACTCAATCAGTTTTTTATTATTGTTTAGTTTTCTATTGGTGATGGACTACTTTCAAACTTTTGTAATATTTGAGAGTATATTGAATTTGTTAATAGAAATTTTATCCTATGGTAACCAATTTGAAAAAAATAAGATATGTCTATTTTGATTCTATAAAAATTCATCCACTTAAATTCCAATATAAAATCACTTAAGTAAGTGGTGAAATAATTTTCAACAAGATACTAGAAAAACATGGAAAACTGATCACATCTTAATTGAAAAGTGTTATTTGCACTTTTCCCAAATTTTTATTAAATATATCCTTCGCATGATCTTTATTCTACTCTGATCCCCAAAAATTTTATTATTCGTAATCCAGTCCATTATCTCCTCCACCTAGGTTTCTATCTTGGAATCCTCCTCCACATCAGTATCTAACTTCAACTTCTCATCAACCTCATCCTCCGCCTCTTCTTCTGCCACTTCCTATACCTCCACATTTTCCTCTACAATTTCTTAAAAAAAATTATTTCAGTGATTCTAAAGAAATTGATTTCATTTATTATACTTCTCCTTTAGAAACATGTACAAAATAATATGTAATATTCATGACACAAATTCATCTCAACCAGAATGTATTTCTATGTTCATATCTCATTCTGGATTATAAAAATATAATGTAATAAACTAAATTTTTCATTAGAAAATACTATGATGACTTGTATTATTCCCACTAATCTCAAAACAAATTTACTTCCTCTTTTGATTTTGATTGTTTTCAGCATTATTGATAGCACTAAAAAATATAAACAACAAAAATATTAATAAATATATGTAATGTTATTGTAATTAATATAAAAAATTACCTCTTGGTCAATAGTATAATTTTTATTCTTTATGATATCTCTCATAAATTTCCAAACATAATATCCACAATCATTTCCATTAACTTTCTTTGGGCACTAAATAAAGATTGACCAATATAGGTAAATTGTTTTGAAATATTTTTTTATAGTTAATTCTGTCTATATAACCTTAATTTTTTAAATTTGTAATAATTCATAGACTTTATCTGTTCATTCACCGACTTCATGACATGATTTGGCCTGTATGGGGATGTCTTAACATAATTGGATCCATAAGTAAATTACCACATAATGGGTTCCACAATACATTAGTTAAACCTAACTTTTGAAAAACCATATATAAGAATAATAAAGAACACAAAGGTCACATCACCCTCACCCTAGACCTCAATAAATAACTAACATATCCATAGTAGATCAATTTTAATATATAATACATTTCCCTCACATATTAACCTGTATATTCTAACATATGATAAATATTATTTTTTTTCACATCTACACATGTATTTCTTATCAAAAAATATTGTAATCATATATTTAGAGGTGTATTAAATATAATTTCAAATATTATCAACTTATTATTCAAAGAAAATACAATAATGCCAGATTTATCAACATTAAATTTAAAAAAGTTACATAATACATTTAATACAACAATTTTCAAAAAAAATTACTCAAGAAATCAAATTATTATACATGTAAACAAAAAAAAGTTAAAAATTCAGTAAAAATGTATATGAAGATAAAAATGAAGGCTTACTAAATAAATCTCACATAATTTTTCAATATCCTAAAATTCTAATATTTTGAAAAACATCATGTTACATTTTATAATAATTCATATCATTCACTTAGTCAAAAAATTATTTATAAATGTGTATTGATTCATTTTAAAATATAAATATTATTAAAATAATGTTCTTAAATGATTACAGTAAAATAATTTGAGAAATATATTTATCCAATAAAATATATAAATTAAAAACCATTTCATCTAAAAATAAAATATTATATACATTTATAAAACCTATAACTAATCTGGAATCACAAACATACAATTCCTTGATCAAATAATAAAATATGATAATAACTAAAATATATAAGTTATCACATGTGTAATACATAATAACCGATCAAGATTATTTATAACCCATGTTTTCTCAAATCTAAAATAATTTAAACCATTAGTTATCATTTATTATATCTAATTTTTTTTTAAATTCATATAACTGGATTCATTTAATTATTATCGAATTATTTAAATCATGAATATGATATTTAAATGGTTAATAATAAATAAATTATCAATTAAAAAAATGCTAAAAGACATAATTTATAAACTCATTCATATCCAACAAGATCTGAATATTTTGAAATTTAAATAAAAACAATTGTCCTTAAGAAAATCATGAATTAATTTATATATTTAATGAGAAACTATTTGTTACATATAATTATAACTAAAAACTAGAGACAAATTTGTTTCAAAATAAAAACAACACCTTATAATTATTATTCTTTAAAAAAAATTTATCCCATGTAGACTTTGAACCTTATTGTATATAGAAGTAACCTATATTAAATTTTAATTATGTATTCTAACATAATACATTTGAAGAATATAATTCTATAAACTTAAGTGTTCATTTATAATCACTTTAATAAAAAACAAATGTATTTTAGAAAATTCTACAAAATAAAATAATTGAAAGTAAGAATAAATATTGTTTGAACCATGTTTTCAATAACAAAATTACATTAAATTTAAATGAATATAATATTTACATATGTATATAAATTGATATACATATCAATGTAGCGTTATTTTAAAATAACTAAGGAACATTTGAAATAAAAATCATAATGGGCTACAATATGTGAAACGCACAACCCATTTCCATTTTCCATTATTATAGTTAAAATATATCAAAAATATATCATATGTATCATATAAAAGAATTATAATAGGCTTCAGTTTTTTCAAAAAAAAAATTTGATCAGACAAATTAAATTAGGTGATGATAGAGTCTTTAAAGATAGTGATTTAAACCACTAGTAAACAAAATCATACATAGCAGTTCCAATACTATGTCAAATAGAGAAAAAATGAATGTTTATTTTAACCATATTTGAATCATGCATTAGAACATGCAACAATAGATATAATCTGTAAATGATAAAAAAAATACCTTGGCTCTCATCCCAAGCCTCACTATAGCACATCTCTTTGATGTAAACGATCATCAGTAATTCAAAGTTAATAATTAGCTGAAGTTCGTGGTTCAACATGGAAGAAGATAAGTATGGTTCATCATAGTTTAGAACAACACAAAAAAATTCAAATTGCAGAACCCACATAAATAATCAACGATAGAGAAAAAGGATAAAATAATAAACCATGGATTCTATCCCTGATTCATCCGGGAGAACATACAAGAGGAGTGCTTGCAGCAGGGGAGATCTGTGAGAGTTTGAAAATCATAATTGAATTAGTCATGGTTAGGGTTCTATTAAATATATCACTAACACTTTAATGAGTTCTTGCAAAAAAATCAATGACAAAGATCCCTTATATCACCTTTAAATTCATAAGCGTTGATAAATGATTCAAAATTAAAATTTTAAATAACATTTTCATTAAATATCGTTATATAATTATATATTAAATAATTTTAATTTTATAATTAATTAAATATAAAATTATTTATTGGTAATTTCATATATATATTTTTTAAAATTATAATTGTTTTTATAAATACAAATATTTTTTTATAAATATATTAAATATACATTTAAAAATATATTTTTAAATAAATATATTTGAAAAAATATTTATCATTAAATATTTATAATTATAAATAAATTTATATCATTATATATAAATTTAATTTATATATATAGAACGTATTTTAACTATTTAAAAATATTTATTATAATTTTATAATTATAAATATATTTATATCATTATATATATTTATATAATTATATATGTTTAATAAATAAATATAAATATAAATATTAATATTAATATAAATATAAATATAATAAATACATTCATTATTTAAATATATTTATTATAAATTTATAATTATTTATATATATAATTACATTTAAAAACATATTTATATATTTATATACTTTTATATATTTATATAAATAATAAAAATATATAAATATAAATATAAATATTGTATATTCATTATTTAAGTAAATTTATTATAATTTTTAATTTTTTTAAATATATAAAATTATTTATTTATAATTATATAAGTACTTTTCTTAAAAAATAACATTTATTTATTTATAATAATTATAAAGAAATAAATTTAAAAATATAGTAATTATATATTTATAAATATATTTATTTATAAATACATTTATTCATAAATATTTATTAAAAAAATATATATTTTGAGCATTATCAATTAATATAAAATTTTAATTCATGCTTCTTAAAAATGAGTTAAAGTAAATAATTAAGAATGAGTACACTTTAAAAATTCTGAGAAAATTGTTATGTTTTATTAATAAAATGTAAATTATTAAAAAACAAGCATATTTATTGAAATAAAGATGAATAGATATTGAAAATATTATAACACAGTAAGTATATTTATATATAATAAGAAATTATAAAATTCCAAAGAAAAATAAAAAATAAAAAATATTGAAAATGAATAAATAATACCTAACTATAATATTATTAAAAATAAATAAATAAAATAGATTGATTAAAAATAACAGATATTAAATATATCATGTTATAATTAAATTCTAAGATATAAAAAAATCAATAAATTAAATAAATATTCGGTGTTTGTGTTTCAATATAAGATTTAATTAATTGCATAAATATGTGTATGTGTGTTTTGAGTATAAAAATTCATTAATTATGTTTATGTCTGTGAAATCAATGTATTACACTTTTGATATGTTTTATATAGAAGAATCAAACAACATTAAAAATCTAGAAGACATCAGTATGTTCTTAATCAATTAATTAAATTCATTTTCTGTATATTAATATTTGGAATCTATTATTTATTATTATTTATAATTAATATAAATATATATATTCAAATTATTATTTTTTATTAATAATTTTTTCATGAATAATATTTAAAATATTTTTGTAATTTAATCTTTTTTTTTTCTGATTATTTTTTTTCAATTTATCTGTTTTTTATTTTTTTGGTTTAAATATTACAATTTATTTATTTTATATATCTATGTTTAAAATATTTTATTTAATGATATTTATAATCTATATATTTTTCTATTAAGTTTATTCCTTATTATAAATAAATATTTAATTAATAAAATGTCTAATATTTTTCGTTATTTTCACATTTTTAATTTTTAATTTTTTAATTATTTCATTTTATTAGTGAAACATATAAATATATTTAATATATACTATTTATAAATATTTATAATTTATTTATATATATGTATTCAATTCCATCATTTTTATTAATAATTATTTAATTTATACAATTTTTAATATTTTTTTATTTTTTATTTGTTTAATTATTTTGTTTTATTCTATACCTTTATTAGTGTTAAAAATATTGTGATGATAAAGGGTGCCCTTTATCAGTCCTAAAAATCAAGCAGTGATAAAGGTTACCCTTTATTGTTTCTAAACAAAAGCACTGATAAAATGTACCTTTTATGAGTTCTTTTTTAGCACTCATAAACGGTGCCTTTTATCATAATTTATTCTTAGATATAATAAAGGAAATCACTATTAATGGTTGATTTTGTAGTAGTTTATCAAACCTCGTATCATTGTCTTCCTTGTTGCTATCCAATATATGTTGTAAATAATGTACTTTTGTGAAACGAGTGAAGTATGTAGAGACCCCCATGGACCACTGTTCTAGCTCCATGAACACATTTTATCAGTCCAGTGTAAGTGTGTTGGAATTAAATTTTAAATTTAATAGGCCCATGAAGACCTCCCCAGTGAGACATCCACATCAGCTGGCATATCCCATCATGCCCCCACTATATCCTAGTGGGCCCATATAGCATGCCCACTATCAGCTTCACCTTTCTATCCTAAAGTGTCTCCAAGAGATCCTCGAATCCTTAAATGATATCTATCTATTTATTTTTATACTTTAGTCCCATAGTTTCCTAAAATTCTAGTGAATGGTATAGTTGGATGTCTCTAGAATAGTTGTCCATGGACCTCACTTCCCCTCTTCCCTATGAAAGCACAAGTGAAAGGACTCTTGGTAGAGGTGGTATTACTGCATACACTACCATATAGTGTGTCAGAGTATTCTCTAGTTCACCCTCTTGAATAGTTGGTAGTTGAATGGTCAAGTCGACACTATTAAGAGAACTCATCCCATGTTAGCTAGTTGTCTCATCGGTCTCCTTTGAGGCATCATTTTATGAAACTAGTAGGAAACCTATAGAACATCTAAGCCACTAGAACATATCATAATCAGTCTATGGTACCACATAAATGTTATCCTATGAGTCTTAAAATACTCCATGGTATCACCCACAAAACACTACCTATGGTTCTCCATCATTTCACAATATTCACAGTCACATATATAAAATACATAACAATATGCTTAAGTACAACTAACTAATTCCATCACATACAGATCACAACTGTAAGGAAAAAAGATATATTGATAAATGAAGAAAAAACTTTTATCCCAAGAAGATTTAAAAATTAAAGGAATTAAATTAAACAACATATATATTGTATATAAAATTTATAAATGTGGAATATGATCCTTCATTCCTACTCATGTTGCATGAACACAATGTAATATGATAAAAATATAACATCAATACTGTAAATGGTAGCTCTGAGGTCTATAATATATGAGCTATCCAATAACATGGAAAATACCATACCCAAGTACCACAACCTATCTCCTTTCTACCATGACCCATTTTACTGAAATGAAAATATAGTAAACTCTGACTCTGATCCCATTTTGGTAATGCCCTGAACCAAACCACCGGGTTCGAGCTGGAGATCCACAAGGCCTCATGAAATCATCCACATACACAAGAGGATTTTTACTAGTAGTAAGGGTTACAATTATATTAGTGTGGAGACTATTCCCTTTGTAATCATAGCCTTACACCCTAATAATAAAAAATATAAAATAACTTAGAGTTTCGAGATAGAATATATACCAACATAATGTAATCACAAATTTTAAACTTTTAATATAAGTGAATAAACCAAACTCAAAATGTTTTAATCCCAACCACGTTATATAATGTTCAAGAATATAATTAATAAAAAATTCTAATATAATTTTGATTTTGACATAATACCAAAACTAGATCCATAATACAATTATTAATTATCTACCATGATACCATTTCTCTTGTGTGGATCCTTTTAGATGAATTCTATACCTGCATCGAGATGCTCTTGTAGTGTGTGTGTAATAAAACCAATTGGACACCACCAATGAATCCTCAACATGTCTGCATGGGTATATAATGTGTATTCAATGATAACAAAAATTTCATCATAAATCAATAACAATCATATACCCAGTGTTCATGTGTTAACCAATCAACCATAATCCAAATCTGTATTATCCTTGGATCCACTCTAGAAGGATAGTCAAGATGTTAGAAATGATAAAAAAAATAGACAAAAGTCTTGTGAATATGTTCTAAGTATTTTTAATGAATACAATGTAAATGTTACTTGGAATCCATAGGGAATCAATTTTTGGGGTGGGCCACAAGGCCAAATGGGGATCATGTTACTCTATATCCACAAGGCATCAAATTGCATTTTCCGTCTACAAGATTTTCTTGCTCATATATTGTGTTGGGGTCCAACATTATCATCACCTGTTATATTGTTCTTTCACACTCTAAAGAATAACCATATCATAATAATCATCCTATTTTGATTACCAAAGTAGTACATCCAAAGTTATGGTAAATATACACAACATAGAATATCATAATAATAAATATTATAACCTAGAATAATGAGATATATTAGAAAAATGTAAGTATGTGTAATAAAAAACAAACATCATATATAAAGACACACTTGAATACTCATGGTATCAAAAAACAATATATGGGTCTAATCAGATATACATATGCACATGAGATCACTACCAGGCTTGGTAAACAATCTGTTCCAACAAGAATCATAGAAAGGAAACATGTTTACACAAGAGCCCCATTTGTTAAGGAATATCCTTATATAATCCTTTTGATTAAGTCACCCAATATTCAGTAAGGATCAATGCCTGTATCACGTTTTGAACAAATGGAAAAAAATTCACACTTCAAGGATTTCTCTAATGGGTAGTAAATCATTATAAAAGTGGTTTAGGAAATATAACCATTAATATTCCATACCATAAAGGATAATTATAGAGTCACATACATCACGGGGTCCATCATTGAAACTAGTTATGAAATATGATAAAGTGGGGTTTGTCATCTCACTAGATCTATTATTAATTAATAAATGGATCTTTAATTCCTCGTTAAAACTAAAATGCAACCTCTATTGTTTCTAATAAAAATAGATCCATCACCAAAATTTTATCATAAAAAAGATCTAAGATTAGAATCATGAATAATAATTTCTAGGGATGATCAATCTATGACATCATACTGGGATTCATCCAATATAAATGATAGGTCTATCATAAGAAATTTGAATATTTTTGACACATAGATAACAATAGTCATTCTAGCAATGATCCAATAATTCATTATTAGATGGTATTAGAATCTATAAATAAGGAAATGAAATATTATATATATTATTCTTTTCATGGGAAGAATAATATATCTAGGATAAACCAAAAGAACTATGGATTTTATATAACATATCTAAGTTGCTAATTCTTGATATTCATGGATCTACCATAGTGAATCATGGAAGGAGATGAAAATTTTTGGGAAATGATATTGGTGTCTCATGGCTTATGAGGGATTCATATTTAAAGAATAAAAAGTAATTATTAACAGTTAATGATCATTAAAGATGATTTTAGGATAATAAATTCACATGAACATATGATGGTTTCATGGATTGTAAAACCTCATACCAACCATGTAAGGTATTACACCTCTCATTGTTACCCACATGGTTTTGGCATACAGTTTTTTCAAATTTTGCGACATCCATAGTGTTGTCCACTGAAAGGTGTCACATGGTTTGTGAGACGTGGTTTTATATTTTGATAATTTGTTCTCCTTAACCATGTTACACCAATTGTAAATCTTCCTCTTGTATAATGGTTTCATCATAGTTTTGTAAAATCGTTCATTAATCATGCACCCGATAAAAGGCCTCGAAAACTCTCTAAAATTCACTTGATTCCCAACAAAGTCAGCATAAAAAATTAATATTTCAAAAATATATAATTTAATGATAACATTAAGTCATAACACACATGAGAAAATTAATTCCATTATAGTATGAATTTTAATAAACATTAGATAAATTTTGTTCACACCATTGTATTTTCCAATTTAAGATTTCATGAATTTAAACAAATTTTTTTTTGAAATTAATTGGAAAAAATTATTGTTCATGCCATTATTAGTTATATTAACATATTCACATTCAATATTTTACAAATTAACTAATTATGATTACAGTTTCAAAACCCATAATAAGAATATTCAAAATAGGATGAATGAATGAGAGGGTATGACACCTACCATCAGGACAAGCATGTGTATGCACGGGAATGCCTAGCCAAACAGCCATGCGAAGGTGTAGAGCTGATATCATGATCAAGATGCTGGGGAAGAGCAGTTCCAAGTAGTTAGTCTGGGTTGTATGTAATGTTTAGAACCTACTGGTAATGAATTCCTCTAAGGCCTACGGGCCATGTTATAATTATGCTTACGGGCCTTGTAAGGGTTCCACCTCACCCCTTGAAAGCTGGATAATCAAAATAAATAAAAAATGAAGTCCTTCAGGCCATTGGAGGATAATGAGTCTGATTTATATATTTGTAATGTTGAACAAGACTAATTTAATTACATTATTGTTCTAATAACAAGAAGTTATAAAGGAGTAAAAATAGATATATCAAGTTATTTGACACAAATAGTGCCTTTATTAACATCCAGAACACCCTGATAATATTTTATTATTATATAATAAATAAAAAATTCAACTAAAAGTGAAATGTGGAAAAAAAAAACATAAAAGTTAAAAGACCATTGAATCTTTTTAAAATAGACTTTCACTATGGAATATGGAAATGAAAAACTATATCTCAAGAATAAATTATATACTCACATAATTTATCAACTCAAAATATGAATATAAAGTTGAAATTAGTTTCAAATTAAATTTTGTAGATAAAAAATAAAAATAATTACATAATTTCTTATAGATATTTTTTCTAGATACTAAGAAACAAGTCTTCTTTCAGAACAATGGATTGAATAAAAATTTTATAATAAAACTAATTTATAATTTCATTCACTCATGGATCAGGTTAAAAAGTTATGAAAAATGTATCTCCACTGGGAATGTGTAAATAGATCATATGATTCCTACTAATAAAAATTATCTAGAGCTCAATGAATGAGGATGATCTATATGAATACTTTTCCTTAAAAAATTCATATTCTATTATATTTATTAAATAATTTATTTTCATTCATTCTTGAAGATCATTTAGGTTTAGAGTTGGAAATAATTAATTCAAAAAAAAATGCATAAATAATTATTAAATAATAAATAAGAGCCTTCCACTTAGTACCTATTTTTTCCAAAAAAAAATAGGACATAACAAGTTATCTTTTCTTTTCAAATATTAATTGTTTTTGTATTAACCCCATCCTTGAACCTAATAACTCATAAAAACCAGTGAAGAACATTTTTAAATGTTGGATAAGAAAAAATATCTCAATAATGGGAATAACAAGATAGAAATAAAATTGTTTTCCTTGCACACTCATAAATGTTTCTTCTTTCCAAATAAACTCTGACCTCTAAATAAAAATTTTCATACCAACGAAATAAAATTATCTACCCAAATTTTTTCATAAAATATTTAACAAGTAATGTAATTTTTTATTTGAAATTATGAAAAACCCATGAAAACCTTTTCATAATGTAATTATTTTTACCCATTAAAAGTATTAAATAGTTTTATTTTAACATAAACTCATCAGTAGTACTGAAAAAATCATAATATTTTTATAAACTCCTATTGCAAGGAAAAATAATTCATATAGTAAGACCGATGGAACATTTTCATATCACTATTCTATATGAAGTGACCTACACATTTAAAAATGTAATAACATATGTAGTTATAAATGGAATAACCCTCATTATTAAACTTGATATAGCTAACCCATTTACACTTAGAATAACTGTCATGGTCAACTTCAAAACAAAAATCATACCCAATGAATTAGAGGGATGTCAAGGAGATACCCATGCATTTTTTATAATATAACCTCACATAATCATAAATAATACCAAGGTTCCATAATATTATCCTAACACATAATATCTTGTATCATAAAAACATTTAATGAATCAATAAAAACTATTTGTTAGATATTGATATATCATTTTCCTTTAAATCCCAATTTTAAAAACTAAAAATTCCAAAAATAAAGGGAAATAGGGGTTTTCATTTAAAAAACATGGAATATTGTAAATGAATTCAAATATCATATAATATTTATGGTGGAAAAAATCATTTTCATTGTACATGATAAAATAGAATGTTTATGTTATGTTCTTTAAATAATGTCAAAACTCTTAGTATAAAATACATATATTATTCCTCTTAAAATACATAGAAATAAATTAAGGAGAGAAATAAATTTTCATTACAATTATTTCATGCCCAAATAAATAAATAAATTTATTATATTTTTAAAAAATATGTGCATGGTAGAAAAAGGATTGGAAGATAAAATTTAATAAAGGATTTTTAAACGAAAGTATCTTACCTTTATCTGAATCATCATGTACATTATTTATCATAATTAATAATAAAATTACATTAAATATTTAAATTATTTAAAACATCATTAAATTTCATAATTCTATTTTATTTTATTAATTAACATGTTATATTCATTTAGTTAATCATTTGATTTCATGTTGGTTGTCTTGATGATATTCATCTCATAGGTCCAAAATGAATTCAATAGGTTAACTATGGTCAAATATGATATTTTTAAAACATATATAGAATAATAATCATTAAATAATTATCTATTTATTAAAAAAATATATAATTTTAAAACCAACCATGAATAATGTTTATGAAAGATGAATTATGATACAATCATGGAGAAGGTAGGCAGTTCATATTTATGAGAAACATTTTTTTCCACATTCATTATGGAAAGAAGGAAAATATTATTTTATATTTTAATAATTTTAATTAAATCATAAATTAAATATTATTTATTTAAATATACTTATATATATAATCCATTTTATGTTCTAATGAAAAATGAATCACGTTACTTCATAAATGTGTTAGTCTCCACGTAGGCCCAGACGGGATTTTCATTTTTCATCGAATAAAAAGGTATAAAAGTAAATAATATATTATATTTAAAAATGATAAATATTTCATGAATATGATATATATATATATTAAATCCATCATTACATCCATCCATAATAGTAGGTCATGTGGATGAATTATATCTGTTCTCAAGGCGGTAGTCCACCTGACATTAGAAAAATGATTTCATTTCACATTTAATACTAGAAGTGATTTATATAATTTATGAAACTAAAATAATGAAATAAACTAATGTGGAATAATTTTATTATTATTTTATCTTGGTTTAATATGATTTTAATTAGTTATACTAACATGCTTAGCTAAAAACTGTACCTCTTTTTCGAGCAACCTCTTATGGTTTACTCAAAATGATTACTTAGGATGGTTTTATGGTCAAAAAAGTATACTATTACATTGTTAATGATATTTTTAAGGGATTTAGGATGTTATTTTTTATGACAAAAATATTTTGATGTGTTATGAAAATAGGAGAGGAGGATCATTTTTATAAGTACAGGGAGGGATACACTTAGAATTACTTAAAGTATTAAATTACTATAAATTATTTTTCTTTTCCAAATTGATCCAAACTAATTAATTTATAATATATGGTGAGTATGGGTCTACATTATATATTATAGTAAAATTTATACATGTTTTGGATATGTATATATCCTTATATTTTTGTTTTAACACAATGCTAACCCACGTGATGATTACAATTATAAAAATATTGATTAATATTTGGGGTTAAATATTGTAAAAATGAATTTGAAAAATTCCATTAAATGTTTCATTTATTATTTAACAAAAAAATAAAATTCACTTGTTGGAATATAATATTTTTATTAATTATTACTCTTTTAATAAAACATTATTTAACATAAAATATCATTACAATCACATTTTTGTAACTATTTATTATATTTGACATCAAAAATATAAAAAAATAAGAAATTAAAATATTGAATTTTAGAACACGTAAATTATGTTATAATTTTATAAAAAATTATGTGGCACTATAATTCCCTCAAATTTTATTTTTTTATTTTTTTAAAAATCATTTTTTTCAATTTTTTACTACTTTAACGAGCATTGTGTCTGTGTTGCGTAAGCATTTAAGGTAATTATATCATTAATAAAAATTATAAAAAAATTACCATGATGGGAAAAATAATTAATATTTATAAACAAATATATCCTCTTTTTATGCCGATGAAAATAATAGAGGTTCTTAAATAATGAAAATAAAATTTTTGACTATTCAATATATAAATAAATATAACGGTCATAATATTTTAATTATGGAAAAGAAATGTAATATATGAGACACTATGATATTTATGTATGACATGTAAACATCCAAATAAAATAATTCAAATGTTATGTTCTCTTTTGAGTCCTAAATATAATATTATTAACCTAAATTACCCGATTTAACTTTACTGAGGCGATATAAATTTATTGTGGTTAATATTCATAATTAAAAATAATAAAAGGAATCTATTTAACAAAAAAAAATACCACATGATTCAAATTATTGAATACATTTCTTAATTTCAAAATATATACGTGGAAGAATTTAATTTACAATTATATCATAAAAATGTGACAAAAAACGGGTTTTTAGATAATATTCATTTTTAGGTATAAAATTTTCCATATAAAAATTTAAGTTTGAATTTTATTTAAAGATCATAATTTCATAATTTTAAATCAAAATTATAAAAATAAAATTTTAAGTCACTTCCCCAAGATAATTTGACTTTATAAATAGTTTAAATGAATATACAGTTTTCAATAAGAATCGGTATGTTTCACTATTCATTGAAAAATGAAACATTATAGAAATATCTTAAAAATTAACCATATGATGAATTCATTATACTTCATTTAATATGATATATTTTTTATCATATAAAATTTAAATAGGTTTTAGAAATTAATATTCAGTCACCAAAACCACTAAATTCTATGGCTAATTTATAATGGTTTTATAATAATATTCTATAGATTTTTTAACCTCAGTGTTGCATATCGTATATTCTATCAAACATGGTTTAAATTTTTTTGAAGACTCAAAAAGGAACATTCTTACCATAATTAATAAATTGGTACCTCTTAATTTTAAATTGGTATTGGTAATTAATAGTTTCTCATATGAAAATATCTTTTTTTAAATCCCACATTTTAAAAAGGGTAAGTAGAACATATGTTTGAAAAGAGGGAAAGGGAAACATGAAATTACTTTGAAATGAAACTTAACTGGGTTTCAAAATAGGATAAAATATGTGTATAGAGAAAATAGATAAATGTATTAAAAGCTTAATTTATATGTAATTGTGGTTATTAAAAAATATCATTGGCCATAAGAAAGTTAATGATCAAGAAAAATTTAATGACCACAAAACGAAAATCCAATGAGGATTGAAAAAGACCATAGATTTATCAAATTTAAATGTAATAGGATAAATTTTTTCATCATGATCATTTTTCTAGATATACATAATTCTATTACCATTTAGACTATAAACATACTGAAATATTCTAACATTATAATTGTAATCCTTTCTTTAAATCAATTGCAACCAAAAACTCATATTTTTACTCAAATGATGATTATTAAAGATTATTTTTAATTTACAAGATCAAAAAAATAAATATACATCAAATCATATAATTAAAAAAATTATAAAAATCTATTTTTACTCTATTTATACATTAACGAAAGTAAAAATGTTTACTACAAGGTATGGTAATTCCAAAATAAATTGAAAGATGACTTATTTTAAGAAATAATTCAGTAGTCATCAATATTAAACAGAACGACCCAAAGTTCAAAATAAATAATTTTATAAATAAATATCCTTAAATTTATTTAATATATTCCAAAAATATATTAAAATCTATAAATATTAATGATTTGATAACATATTCTTCCAAGATAAATATATCATTTAACTCCAAATTACATCTATCACATATAAAGCCACATAACAAAAAAAAATTTAACATAGTCTTATAATCTCTATGGTATACTATCAATTTCCATAAATTACATGAATCACTATAAATACATATTAAAATAATATATGATCCCAAAGTATAATACAACCATTAATTCTCAAAAAAGCCCATAAGATTCTATTTACCTTGATCATATATTGTTACCCAAAATAGTGAACTTGTACTGAAATAATGTTAATTACATAATGACTAAATCGCATTTAAATACCACAGTTAGTTATTTTATAAATAAAATGTTCTCAAAATCAATGAAAATTTTATGTATCAAATAACTTTTTTAAAAAATAATGACATCATACTAACTTGGACATTGGGTAGGCTATTGTTTGGTGTTTCACCCTCACTACCCTTCAATTCTAGGTCCAGTCCCCGTGGATATTCCAGATGCGATAGGTCGTATCCTAGTTTTCCAGTTTTCCATTATCTAAAACTACATTAAAATAATTATTATAAACTTCCCATAAATATAATAAAAATCATAATAAATAACCATAATAATATAAGATCAAATAAACCATAAATTTATATCAATACCTATAAAGTAATGAAAATGGAATCCTTCTTCAACTAATACTTCATGTTCATCTTAAGTTTTATATATTCCTCAATTAAATAAAGAATCCTTAAAATTAATTAATCAAATTCAAATACAACAATTTAAATCCTTAAAATGGGTTTATAAGAATTTTAACATATGATAAACCATAAACTCATAATCCTATGATGGTATCCATAACTCTTAAGATAACCTCGTGTGAAAAAAATCCTAATCTCTATAGTTTTTAAACCCTCCTTTGATACAAATTATAATTTCCTAGTCCCACACATAGTGGGATATAGGTGATATATATAAAATCACTCCATGGGTGGATATAAATCCTAGGATACACTCTTAATGCAATGCTTGTAGGTAACCCTTTCAAAAATAATCCCTTTGGTATGGATTCATTTTTTGACCAACATTCATAATTTATATTTCCCCGGAATAATATTCACTACATGTCTCTAATAACAACTATAATGAACTATCCCTAAACAATACATATTATAGTATATTTAGACATGAATTAATTTTCTTATATTCCAAAAGTACATTTAGTTTTAATGTTTTACATAATTATTTAATCACCCTTATTTATATGTGTGTATTATGATGAAAATTGTAAACATGAACTTATTATCCATTTTAACCACAAAATAATACATTTATGATATAAACACTTTTATTTTCAATAAATATATTCCAAATTTTCATCATGAACTCAACCTTGATACTAACCATCCTTAAAACCTAGTGAAAATCATTTCAAAGTGGCATATTCTCACAAAAATCTTAGTAAAGGAAATTAAAATAATGAATGAAAACATTTATTCAATAGATATAAATTAAAAAAAATTACTTTTAAAAATACTCTTTTGGATCAAAATAAAAAATTTCATACCCAACAAATCAAATTCTAAAATATATATTATTCATAAAAAATGTTACATGAAGTGATAAGGACCAAATATAACTCATAATGGTTTATTTTCAATCATGAAAAGTTAATGAAAACATTTTCACAATGATAAACTTTTCGCTCATAAAAAGTAACCTATTATTTTCTTTTACCAAATTCCTAATGGATTTCCATTTAAAATCAAAATATTTCAATGAATATATTTATAATTTTTATTTAAATCTTGTAGGTAACCTGATATATCATATTCATATCACTCTTACATATGAACTATGTTATAACCATATATAAGGTAGTTCTTATGTACAGAAGAATAACGTTTCCGTTTTTCACCTATAAATTTTAAATAATGTTAATTATTATTATATATTATTAAAGGGAAAATTATATAATTAATAACCAATAATTTATTCAATATTACTTATATATATCATCAATGTGATGTAGTCATGAAAAATGAATCAAATAGCTTCATGGAGGTGGTAGTGCACACATACCCTTGTACGATGCCATCATATTTCACTAAAAACAATCGTAAGAAATTACATGATATATTATATTTTAAAACAGATAAATATTTGAATAATTTAATATATATATATATATATTTAAATTAAATCAATCATTACAACCATCAATAAGAGGATTTGATAGAAAATGAATTTCATTGATTTTTGATGCAGAAGTCTTCCATAAAAATGAATGATGGATTCATTTCCCATCTAATGAAAGGGGAGATAAATATAAGTTATGAAATTAAATTAACAACATCTCAGTCTATGGAATAAATTGATGTTTTTATTTAATAATGGTTTAATAATAGTTTTAGGTGGTAGAAGATGATATAAAAGAAAAAGTATTTATTAAAAACTATAACTATTTTTTATAAAACCTCTTATGGTTTATAATAAAATCTTCCCTAGGATGATTACTAATAAATCCATGTATTAAAGGACATGTAGACTTATGTGATGAATTTATTTTTGAAGTTATTTTATGAATAAAAATGTATTTCAGGTTCGAATAAATGAAGAGATGATGTTATCTTTTACAAGTGAGGGGAGTGGAACTCTTGGAATGTTATAATATATGAAATTAATAAAAATTAATTTACATGTCCAAATGTATAATATATAATTTAGATATAATATAGGGTGATTATGGGTAAAAATAATCTAATCAATAAATTGTGGTAATTTTTAGGTAATATTAGTACCCTTATCATTTTGTTTTGACCTCTCATTAACGGTTATGAAGATTGCCATTATAACTTTTTTTACTATTTAGAGGTCAATATAGTTACTATAAAAATAAAAATGTCCAATAAATGAACCAATTAGGATTTAATTAACCATATTTATTTCTCCATTCCAAATATAATATTTTTGTGAATTTAAAATAATTTAATAAAACCTAATTTAACATAATAGATCTTTAATGTCATTTTCGACACAATTCATCTCATTGAACTTAATAATATCAATACAAATATTTAATTAGAATATTACATTTTAACCACACTAATATATGTCATATTGTTCTATAAGATTTTTTTTAAAATAAAATCAGTGAAATAATATTATATTCAGAGTTTTTAAAATTATTTCATTGTCTTTTTATTACATTCACATTAACTACGATAGTGTTTCTTAAGCATTTAAGGGTATGATTTTATAAAACAATTAGAAATAAATTACCTTGATTATAAAATAATTAATATTTAAATTTAAAATTTATAACTAAACATATCATTTATTTATCCCTATGTCAAAAAGATGGCTATAGTATGTCAAAGAAGGCGGAACTTTTTTACTTTTCTTTATATAAAATAAAATAATGATGGAAATCATATCCAAATGAAAAGAAATATAATATATTTTACATTATTATGTCCATAAATAATATATTATCATCTAATAATTTTAATGAAATATATATGGTCATTTTTTAGTCCATATCATATTAGTTTATCATAAATATCCCTATTTACCCATACTAAGTAGACATAAATTTACAAAAGTTTATATTCATAATGACCAAAAAAGGAGAAATATTTATAAAATTTAGACCTCATTATTATAAATATGGAATCGTTTTTTCTTTATTGGAAACATATAATATTCATAATTTAAATTAAAAATAATCTAGAAAAGCAAGATGATAAATAGTTTTTCAGAAAAAAATGCTTCTTTAATTACAAAAAATGTATTCATTACAAATTAAATTATAAAATTTATTTTAAATAAAATAATTTTAATATTATTAATAAAAACATCTAATTAAATTTTACAACAAATTCAAAAATTAATTTTAGTTTATAAATACATACAAATAAAATAATGTTTTAAATAAAAATAATTATATTTTACTATTCATTGAAAATATTATTTTTAGATGTTTAAAAAAATCACCATAATAAAATTTTTATATTATGATTAAAATATATATTTTTATCAAATAAATTTTTTCAATGTTTCATAAATTAATATTCTCTCACAAAAAAATATGAACCATTTTTGAAGAAAAATTATTATTAAATAATTAATGTAATTTTTTTAAAAAAAGGTTCTTATTTCCAAATAATTAATTAATCTATTTTTATTTATTAGGACCACCACATAAAATTAATAGTACATTTAATCATAATAATATCTTAAAAATTAATGGATATGTTATCATTGTCATATAATAATATTATGTGGTTTTTTTACTTGATTTTCTTTTTAAATATTTTATCGAACATATTTTTTATTTTTTTTAAACATGGGGGGTTACATTCCATCACAGATATCCATTATATCACATTTTACCCTATTTAATTTATATATCAATAAAAATTATATGAATGAGATACTTTAATCTATGTTATAAAAATAATCTTTGGTATATTGATAGTATATCAGATGTGTTAGGTGGAGAAACATAACCAAATAGCTGAAAGTGCATTATTTATAAGAAAAAAAGGTATAAATAAATTTCATGTGTCATGAATCTATATTGATATGAAGATGGAAATTAAATGTGGGAATCGCTGATATAACACTTCATTTTTTATGAGGATCTATAAAAAATGGACACTAAATATAATATTTATTAAACATATATTTGTAAAAGTAAGGTTTTTATATCAATAAAAATATATGGTTAAAAATAATTAAGTATATAATAAATTTATCATCAATTTAAAGTCCACAAGAGTAGTATTGAAATGAGATCATAATGATAAAATCCAAATTAAAAAAAAAGAGTGACCTGTAATAGAAGTGACTTAACAATAAAGAAGAAAAACCAATGGATAATCTCATTTTATATAATAAAAATTAATTTAGGTAAAAAGAAATTATATAGAAACATTAATGGAATATTAAAAATATAAATAATTAATAATTATTTTTTTAAAATATTGTAAAATAATCACAATATAAAAATATTAGATAGAATGAAACTTATTGATATCCCAAATAAAATCAAATTTTATATAAAATACCACATAATTATTAATAATATTTAACAGAAAATGACAAATACTACAGTAAAATAATATAAAATTTTAAATTCTTCATCGAATATATAAATGTACTGTTTTTAAGAATATTTCTAAACTAAAAATATTTGGACACTCTATAATATTTATAATAATATAATCTAGATATAATGCATGAATTAACTACTCTATATACTTAATATTATATAATAATGTAATATCATTAACAACATATGAAATTTAAACCCACTTGAAAATCATATTAACCTTCTAATCTAATTTTTAATAATTTATTTTACTCTAGAGAAAAAGGATCAATTTTTTTGTTTTGAAATAATTATCTCACCCTAATTAAGATTCCAATCCATTATTAATTTTTTTTACATTATTAGACTCATTATATATCACAAAACATTCCTTCAATTTGGTGATTCCCCTATCTCATATTCATTTATTACCTTAAGACTCGTGTTTATTTCATTCCTATTTAGTATATCAATCACCCACATCCCACACTTTATAATTTACATTATATATTTAAAAACTTGTTCAATTCATCATTTTATACAACATTAGTTGATAAAAAATATTATGGAAGAAACCTATAACATGTCACACATCCCTAAAAATCCATTTACAACATTCATCAATAGTGATATAAATATCCCCCACTACAATTAAATTTGAGAATTATACATTATACATATTTAGTTGAACATAGTCACAATATTCAAATGAATAAAATAATTATAAATTTCATGTAATATGGTATGATGTTGTTGAATGAATCACCCACTCCGTATATAGATATGAAATACAAAAATTAATATCAATATAAAGTAAAATTTCATCTTACTTTAAAATTTGATTTTAGAAATATGAAAATATACGATACACCTTTTCCATTCATCATTAATCATTTTTTAAAGTATTTAACAAAATTAAATTACCCTAACAGTTTTAATAGATGAAACTACTTTTTCCACTTTCCATGGATCAACCTACATGACTAATATGGTCTTTTAAATATCTAATTTTAACTCTACCTATATTGTTAAAAAAAATTCTCACTAAAAATTATAAAACGATGATATATTTTTCATATCTTCATTTAGAAATACAATCTTATCCATTTCAAACATCATAACAATGTATGGAGTTGAATATGAAAATTCTATTTTTATTTTTTCTTTAAAGAAAAAAATAGGACTAACTAAACCACATACCTAATCTTAAAACTCAGTACTAATTCTAAAAAATATGTTGATAATTCTATATAATGTCTTCAACTAATCCATGAATTTAATCACACCATAATATCTCAAACAACAATATATACTTACTACATTACATGTATAAAATTACCAGATCTCAAATAAATGGTGTTTCAAATGTTTCAGACCATCAATATGATTCTAAATGTTACTGTTAATATTTTATCAAAAATATATATCAAATTTTAAATTATATAGAGCTATTTCATCATATAATTTAATATTATGTTTCTTTATATCAATATTTGATTGATAAAATTTCTTTACATATAAAATATTTCTTAAATTTCTTTTCGATTTTTGATAATAGGAATTTTTTAAAATTTCATTTGGATCCAATTAACTACTATATTTTCATAATAATATTTCAAACTGAAACAAATAACTCTAATACCTCTTTCTTGGAAGATTTATTCTAAGGATAAATAGCTTAAAAAAATAAAAAAAAAATCAATAAAGGATACAATATTTTTTTAGAAAAATTACATTATTAGAGAATCATTTTACATAGAATAAACATTCATTTAAAAGTATATAAAGAGTCTTAGAAATATAATAATATTGACTTATAATTAAAATGTGTACCAAACTCAATTTCATGTAACAAATTGTGTTACAATTATTTTGTAGAAAACCAAATGTGAATACTATACATCGATACAACATTGACACCACTAAAAATATTCATTCTATGAAAAAATCATCACCACTATTGATAGTATCCAAGAAATGTAACCATTAATACATCACTTATATGAACTATGACCACTAATTAAATTCATTAATACTTTTCAATGTTATGAATTTTTC
Organism: Viscum album; assembly: GCA_963277665.1. Lineage (NCBI taxonomy): Eukaryota > Viridiplantae > Streptophyta > Magnoliopsida > Santalales > Viscaceae > Viscum > Viscum album. The sequence goes on from OY728128.1 coordinate 697,048,145, forward strand.
TTCTATATATAAATCATTCATTTTTTTCACCATATATGAGTCTCCACACATTGATCTCACACTACTCCAAAAACATCAATCATCTCTCTATATTTTGAAACAATTTATTCCCATGCTTCATGGATGTCACATTTTGTTAAGAACTAATTATCACATAATAATGATATAAAATATATCTATCCAATTTTTTATATTAAAATTATGGCCCTCTTTCACTATAAAAATAAGAAAAACAAAAAATAAACCCCCTTTTTAAATTTATTCTAATGTGGATATTTCTTATATCTCATTGTTGTTAATTAATAAAGATATACCTTATCCAAAAAAACTAAAAACATATTATGTTTTTAACTATATCAAAATCATATATTGGGAACTTTTATTATATTCAATAATATTGATAATGAAATTATAACCATTTTAAAAATTGTGTTTGTATTTGAAATGATTCAATAAATAATTGTTAAATATTTAAAAGGAAAAATTATAAATATTATTAATGAAATTATCAATTTTAACCGTTTAATACCATAAGAAAATAAATTCTTAAGAGGATTCATATGAAATTAGAATAGTAAAATTAATACTAATCATTATAAAAATTGTATTTGGATGCTTGATACACAATAATATATCATTTAATATCATGATTAGTTTTCTATATTTCACATTATCAATAATGTATCCATACTATATTCATTTAATCATTTTTTGTTTGTGTTACTTTTTTATTAATCATTTTAATAACCTAGATTTTTGTATCTATTCTCTTTTTATAAATTTAATGATTTTCATGATAAATTTTATTCTATAGAATAGAATCTAAGTATAAAATAATATAAAATAGTCATTGTTTTATTAGAAATATAATATTATATAATAAGTAGTAATAAACTCAATAACATTAGTAATAGTGCAATGGGACAATATAAATATTTAAAAAGGAGTAGTAACCTCGATGTATTCATCATCATGGTCTACCATAAAATTCATATTCGTGAATATATATTTTGAGAAAAGAAAACCCAATGGAAATATGACGGTTTTTTGAGAAATAATTTATGGAATGTAATGAATTATTATATATAGTAATATTAGGTGTATGTGTGTTTCTATGAATTGAAATGGAAAGATAATCATTAATATAGAGGCTACATTAATGGTAGTCGATATATGAATACCTGAGTGGCCAATGTGGGTGGAAAATATATGAATGTTGTTATTTACACTATATTAGTACTGAAATAAGTGGTAGGATATCATGTATATAATAAATTTGGGAAATTTAACATGATCAATTAGATAAACATTTAACATTAAAAATGTAATTTTTATTTCATGAATGAAAATATATATTTTTCAATGGATTATTTTATTTTCATAACTTAATTTACACTTCTCATATATTTATGTAATTACATGATAATTTAATAATATAATATTATAGTAAATTCACGCATTTATATCGATATTTACTTTTATGCTAGTCTTTGAAATAATTATTTCATTATTGGAAACAAGAATGTGGATTTTCATTTAAAATGAATTTTTAATTATTCAATAATGCATTGTGCATATATTATATGTTTTTAACTAAAATGATAATATTTAATAATAATGGATATATTTTTATTAAATTTATATAATATTTTAAATTATAATAACCAAATTTTATGGAAACTATACTGTTCAAAATTAGTGAAAAATAAGATATTGTAGTAAGTACCAAATATGAGGTGTAATAACAAATTTTTATTAAAAATCACAGTAAAATATTATAAAGGATATTTTTTTCTTGAATTTATTTTTAAAAATAAAAATTTTATTAAAAAAAAAATATTAGAAATCAATTTGGTAATATGTTGTAGAAACATATTTAAATTTTAATTCATCTTCATAAGTTTGTGTCTGTGTTTTGTAGGATTTTGTATTAATAATTAATTATAAAACTCATTGTTTTAAAAGGATCTATAAATTTTTAGAACAATTGAAAAATATATGATGATTTTTATAATTTTTGAGATATAAATTATTTTTATAATTTAAAAACTAAAATTCTATTTGATTAGAGGTTGAGTAACGAAGATGATTTCTTTAAAAAAAATAAATTTCATGTATGAATTTCCCTTTCCAAATTATTTAGAAAATTTTAAAAAAAAATTATGTATCACTATATAATGGAAAATATTGTGTTGGGATAATTAATATAATTAAAATATTAGCATTAAAATTGATAAAATTATTTTATATTTGGTAGAGAGTCAGTAATATATTTGAACTTCTTTTTAAAATAAGAGTTTTATTTAAAATTGACATTTACTTCCAAATATTATATTCCTATAGAAAATTATATATAACCCTATAGAGACCAATGTAACATTTATTACATGAAAATATAATTAAAGCACAAAATAAATGTTATCCAATCAATATAAATTACTTCCTGTGTCAATATAAATTAGAAAATTCTTTTGTAATGCATATGTAACACTTGCACAGAATTAGAAAAGTCAAGCATGAGGGATTAAGTGATTAGAATGAAATTTGATCTTCTTTGCAGTTGTTTTAAAAGATAAATATTATAAAAAAATTCTTATTATATTTATAAACTCAAATAGTAATAATATATGTCATGATAATTTTCTAAATTCTTATCTAGTTCTATATAATCTAAGAAAAGTCCAAAATTCAATATTAATTATTTTATTAATATAATATTAATAATAAATATTTATATGAATGGTTTTATATGAGAAATAAAGAAAACAATAAAGTAATTTCATATTAATACATATTAAAATGATTATGTAACTGGATAGTAATCCAAAATGCTTAAAAAATATTGATATATTTCCACATTATCATGAGAAAAGTGGAAAATAGAGGCCTTAGAAAATTTGAATTCTAGAATTTTATATTAATTAAATATCTAAATTTTTTGAGGATACATATGTTAGTTATGAAATTATTTGATTGTTTAAACATGAATTCTATTATGTTCTATATTTTTTTAAATTACAATTATCATTATAACATTATATATATATGTTGTATTTAATATATATATATATATTAATAAAAATAATAAAACCATATCACGAGTCATGCATAGATGATGTTGGATAAAATATTTCTTCCTTTATCCTATTATGATCAACTTTCATCATAAAAAGTACATTCATTAACCCTTAAGTAATGAATATTTGAGAATAACCCACCTAGTATTACTTATAAAATGGATCCAATTCTTCCCTTTTTAGAATAAAAACCATGTTACATTTTACTACTATAATATGATTATATTCCTACACTAAATTTTTTTTCTAGCCTCTTGTCATAGGTGGTAGCCTAAAAGGCTTCTTTATAATGAAGATCATTAAGAAAAGACTCGACTCTTAAACAAAAGTATCAAATTCTTCTTTTTTAATTTTCTTAATTTTTTTAAATATATTCTTGAATATAATATAAAACTATAGTATAAAACAAACATCAATATACTATAATAATAATATAATAATAGTGAAATATTGATGGTTTTACAATCATTTATTCTTTTTAGTATATTTTTGTTTAGGCCAATTCAGATACCTAAATGAATAATGATAAACTATTTTATTATATGTATTTATGAAAAATTTTAAAAAAATTGAATATTTAAGATATATTATTTTTATTTAGGATGATATTACCTTTCTAGAATTTTAATTTTCAAATTAACGTTAACTGTAAAGTAACACATTACATTTATGGAAAACTGTCTGAAATGAGTGATATGTGGATTTATTCATTATGAATAAATTATTAACTCTAATTAAATTAAAATGTGGATATAAAAATCATTATAACGTTAAAATTTATGTAAATTTAATATTTTATTTGTGATGGACTCATGAATATGGAATGATGACCAAAACTATCATATTGAAACATTCAACGAATTATGGGAACTACTAATATATAATGATTGATATAATGTTTATATAACTAAAAAATAAGTTATTAGTCGATAAAATTGATTCATTATAAAACAAATATATATAAATATGGTTCTTAAATATATTATGTAATAATCATGTGTTGATTATAAAATCATTTAGATAGCATTAAGTAAACTCATTGGTTAAGGTAAAAGGATTCTATTATTTTTATTTGTTTATTATTTTTAAGCATCAACCTCAAATGTCTCTAAAATTATATCTAAGAATATTGTTCATATGTTTTCATTAATCATTATTCACGAATATTATATTCTTCTCTTACATTTTCCTCTCAATATGGAATTATTTAACCCATTTAATTTATTTTCTATCTTTCATGGGATATCTTTGATGCTTATGATTATGGATTTAAATATTGGATTTTATATGTTTTATTCATGTTTTTATTCTTATAAATTATATATGATGATGGGTTGTAATATAAATATCTATAATCTTAATGTATTTTGTAGTGAGTTATTCTTTATATTGGTTATAATGGAATCACTTGTTAGTATATTCCATTGTTAGTGATTATGAGTTAATATGAGTGTTTTTATTTTTATGATCCTTGAACTATTCATGAATATTTTATACACTTTTATCATGTATATGATTTCTATTTACGACCATATTTAAATTTTATTAATTTGAGTTAAGCAGTTGATTTCATGATTTTATATAATTTTAATATCTTATAATAGTTCAATGTTTTTCATTCAATTTTTTCGGAGTTTCATTGTTTTTCATATCCTATGAAATTTATTACCCCTTATTAAACATTAAATATTCAACCCAAATTTTCAATTTTTTAGGGTTTAATGATGATTTGGATGAATAAAAAAGAAATGTTAAAGTTATTGTGATTAGTTTTGAGTGAATAAATTATATAATTTAATGTAAATATTTTTTTGGGGGAAATATAGATTGAGATAAAAGTTGTTGGGTTTTTTATGTATTGGATTTATTAATACTCTATAACACTAAACATTATGTTCTTCGGAATAGAGTGTTTTTATATTTTTAGAAAAATTTGGATTTATGAAATGGTTATGTTAATATATGTCATATATGGAATCATAATAAGGTTTTGATAACTTTAGATGTTATTAATTTTTTTGGCGAGCCTAATTTGAACAAGTTAGAAAAAATAGGGGATTATATTTTTGTTTATGCATCATATTTCATTAGTATTAGATAAAAATATGAGTTTGGTATATTTAAATAATTATATTTATCTCGGGAAAATATTATTTGATTTTTGTATAGTTCATGATTGAGGATAGATAGTTTTGTGGTCATATAAATTGACTATATTTAAGATATATTTTGGGTTATGAATCATTTTAATGAATACTATATTAAATTTACAAAGTTATTTTAGAAAAAAATAGCATAAAATAGATTTTTTATTATTTTAAATGAAAATAGATTTTTTCATTATTATTTACTCAAAATAATAATAATTAAATTATACATTAATTTTAATTTTTTTAACAAATATTTATTTCAATTTGGTTGGTAAGAAACATCACACCACTTTTACATCCATAAGGAATGATTTCATTTTAATTATTATCGAAAACTATTGTTCGTGTTATTTCACTATAGAAAAAAACTATTTAGTAATGGTTTTTTATGATTGGTCATATTTTTAACCATCTATAAATTATTTCGAAATATTTTATATAAACCTCTATATATTTATAGATTGATATTAATTTCATGGTAGTTATATTTATCATTTGATTATTTTTTCGGGGTGTTATAAAACGATTATTTGTTAATGGTTTCCCTTCATTTTCAATCATTTTTAAAACTATCACTATATATTGAGTCATTTTACAAATGTATTCTTTCATGATAATTTAATAATTTTTCAACTATTGTGGTGGGTTATGAACTATCAATAAATATTTTAACTAGTGTTTTAGCTGTGATTTTTTAAAATATCACTAAAAAATAAGAATATGTTTTTGTCTATACTATACTTGTAAATGATTATAAGAGCCTCAAAAAACCAAATGAAATTAAAACTATCACTATTTATTATACTTCACTAATAAATGACATAGTACACACATTTCTATTTCATTTCAGATGGAATTAAAAATTTCCAATATATATTTTATTTGACTAATACAATACCTTAAGAATTTATTTCATCTATCAATATAGAATATATATATATATATATATTTAAAATTTAATGTTAAAAATGTGAATATTCATAATTTTCATCAATATTTCATGTTATAAAATTTATATAAACACATCATATTCTCTACTACCATGGATCCCATTAACTCCCCTTGAGGGATCTTATTGTTCATCATCTTGGCACTTAATTCCCCATATAGTACCGACCTTTGAAATAGGTAACTTTATATTATTAGTAAACATATTTAAAAAAGTCCATTTAGTTAATTATGAATTAGATACATATATATTATCTATCATAAATCCAAATACTATTAAAAATATGCAAGAGATTTGATGAAGTATTCCCCTTTTATTAGGGGTGGGATAGATATTTTGAATTTTTAGTGTACTTTGTACATTAAGAGTAGTGTTACTATCTTATACTATAGATAAAATAACATCTCTATCCATATTTGAGCCCTCCATTCCTAAAAATCATATAAAGAAAAAAGTATTTTAATTAATCCTTCATTTCAAATTAAAAATCATTTCTTTTAAATTTATTCAATTCATATGAAAAATAAACCTCACATATGTTATAAGAATATCAACATTCAAAACAAATTCTTTTTTCCTAAAAACAACATAAAATATTTACACATAATGACTATTATATTTATGAATTCAAATCATTGAAAGGATTTCATATATCTTTAAATCAACTTCTTCTTGCATGATGATATTTTTTTTCATTCGTCATTAAAATTAGTCCTTAATCATCTTCCTCACCCTCTCACTTAAGATAGAAATATTTAATATTATAATGTAGAAATAATTTAACATGTTTTTTTCATGGGGTTCACATTCAAAAATTGTGTTACCATCGTCACCTATACCAAACACGTCACTTGATTTCATTTGGAAAAAACTCTACTAATACTTAAATATATCATTATCGCAATATACCATTATTTATATGGTATCAAAAATATATGGATCATGTTCTTCTAATTCACTAGTATTGATCAAAAACCATCTTTTTTTAAAAGTAAATTTAAAACATATTCTATTATACACATATTAACATTTACCAAATTTCATTAAAATAGAATAAGTGGGAATTTATATAATAATTTAACATGATAATATCAATCAAAATTTAATAGTAATATCATTATACCACTATAAATACACTATGATTTTTTCATTTCCATAACATCTTCATTTCTAATAACATGGAACATAAAACCAACAATATTTTAAACATTAAATTTATTAACAATACCTAGGATAAGTTGAGATTAATACATCAAATATTATTTTAGTACAACTTTATTACCCGTATTGATTATATATATAAGTTTATATGAAATATTATTAATTATAGATAATAATTACTAGTACATTAACTATATAAATTAGAATAAAAACTTACATGATGTGTGAACCATTCAATAATATATTTTTACCCACTTTTTTATTTCTTCTTCATTTAGAGTTTTTTCCAAAGAAATAAATTTTTTGTCCTCAAACCATTGATACATGGGATGAAACCATCAATCTTGAGTAGCACATATCTATGAGGTTTAATTATCTATAAACTAGTTAAATTAAATTATTATAATTTTACAACATCATGACTTGAGGATTTGAGTATTAATTATTTATTATAGGAAAGATAATTACTTTTATTAACCTCAGCATGTCCCACTCAATTAAACCTTTTCTATATAAAATCTAAATACCAGGAGAAAAAGGTTTCCACTCCCCATATAGTTAGGTTTCCACAATATAGAATTCTTTGGGTGATTTTTTTCCCATAAGACTAAAAATGATAATGATACCTAATAAATAAGAGTAAGAAATAAATAATATCCCATGGATGGATGAGGAGAGGGTGTGGGTGCGTCTCCTCAATAGAATTTCCAGAAATCAGTTTTAGGGATTTCAATGAGGTAGATCCTGTATTGTTTGGGTCTGTTTATTTATTCAGTGGTAGGGATTAAAGTAGTAAGGGTATTCTTAGTGCTCAAAGGGATGGTAACACAGCAGTCAGGGTGATTGAGGATTCTTCTTGTCAATATTCGGTTCACCTTGATCTTATTGTTGTTCGGAAGGATACAAAAATGTAAACTGGAGTGGGTTTCATGTGTCTAATTTTAGTGATAAGTTCTATTTATGATGTGATGAATGACATAGATGCTATTTGTAGACCATCGATGACATATGTGTCACCTTCAAATCTGGTGGCTTGATGCAAGACTGAGGGGTTTCAGTTTCAGGAAGGTCTTGAGATGACTATTAGACAATATTAGTTCTAGGATATTCTCATCATTCACCTCTAATAAATTTGGATGTGGGGTAACGTTTCAGATGATAGAATTGATAAACAGTGGAAGATGCTTTTATTGGTCAATGCTAATCTGAGGCCTTTGGGAAGTGATGTTTATTTTAAGGATGATATCCTTGGTGGAAATGGTTATCCTCTAAAAAGTTCATGTTTTTTTTACTCCAACATTCCAAGGAATGTGACTACCATATCAACATCAATGTCTCCTAAGGTCGATATCTTCCTTGAGTAGAAAATATCCAAGGCAAGGATCCTAAGGATTCTAAACCAAGTTAACTCACAGTTGGAATGTGAAACCACTAATGAGACTAAATATGATTATAGGAATGATCCTCATTATCATGGTTACTAATCTAGTTTTATAGATTTGGGTATGTCCCTTTTCTGACCCCATATTCTTCCCTTTTTTTCATTTTTTATTTTTATAAAATGCATGGAGATTTTCTTCTGGATAATGATTTTTTGTGAGGGTACGAAATTGAAAAATAATCCCAATAAATATCAAATTTTAAAATCATAATATATTAAATAAAATACATTACCTCTCAATGGGATAGATGAATTTATAATGTATGATTATATATGTATATAATACAAAACCAAATTATCTATAAAGTGATTAATAAAAATGAAAAAAATTGGATGAAAATATCAACTATAAATGAAAAATAATCTACTGAAACTTTTTCTACAAATTATATAGTTCAATAGGTTTTCAGTTTTGTCGTAGGGATATCAAAGTAATGAATAAAAATATTTATGAACCTCAACTACATTTCATATAAATTAATATAGAATTCAAAAGGAAAAAACTAATCCATTAATATATGTGAATTGTGAATTTTAAATCTGAATAAATTATGATGATTAAAATCATAAAATCTTGACATGTTACTTGAATATCTATCCATTACAGATAAATTTTTTAATATTCAATGAAGATATTAGTGTTAAATACTTCCATTTCATGTTTTCCCATAGTTCATGATTTACACACTGGGATTCTAAATCTATACAATCATTTATATGATAATTTAATTTCTTAGTCTCATTAAACAATATAAAAAATCACATTATTACACACATTATTCTCATTGAGTGCTACATCAAGATTATGATATAAAAAATTAAATTCTCATAATTTAATTTTCAATAATATGATTTTCTTCATAAATTTCTATTTTCTAGACCTATCTAATGTTGTTTGAACACTTTTACCACAGTAATTTGAAAAATATATTTTGAAAATTTATATCAATATTTAGTAATTATGTTATGATATATGACCATGATAATAATTTTTATGGATTAATAAAAATAAATATTACATTTTCACATGATTTTTTATACCAAAATCAATGAGATGCATAATGAAATTGAGGATGAATCCTAAAATAAGTTTTCTTACTATATGGTAGTCATTTTGGCTCAAAAATTAAATTAAAACTAGAGAAGTGCAGCTATTTTTTCTTCTAAATGGCTATGTTTCATATTATAGAAATGACATTGATTCTCTACATTAGAGAAACAAGTATTTTAGATAAAATAGTTGATGAATATTATGTATCTATAGTATAATATCATAACTTTATTAATTCTAGAATGAGATTCATACATAAGAATTAGTTTCATTTCATCACATTTCTTTTTTGGATATAATATATGATATAATGAATGATTTTTATTTCATACACATCCAATTAGCTTGATTATAATAAATCGGTATACCTATCCACACACTGTGAATTTTACATAAAATATTAGAAGTGTTGAATCTATTACATTCCAATCCCAATAACAAATTTCTATATCTATACTAGAAACATGAATATAATTAATTGAAGGTATTATATGATTTTTAATCTCTTGGAAATCACATAAAATAATAATTATTTTTATCAATACAATAAAACCAAATACGATAATATATTTTAGATGATATTAATAGTCTTTTAAATAATTTTTTTAAAGGAAAATAAAAAAAATCATTGGTGTTTCCCCATTCTATTTATTCAAGGAGGTGTGTTCATAAAAGCAAATATCATTATTTAGTGACTTTCTTCTATATGTAAATACTATTTTATAATCCCATATATTTGAATCATTTCCCTAATATAACATACCATCATTATAAAATTCATGAATCTTTATATAATTTATCCCAATATATTAATAAAATTTTATACTCAGTAAAATAAGGAAAATATATTAGCTTCAATAAATGAAAATTGTAAAAATTCTAATATACTGGTCATTATATTATTTTTAAGTAGTATCTCAACTCGTGAAATATTATAAGGAAATATAGAATTTGAATCTATGAAATAAATTTAATATGTAAAATAAAACCGATATATATATATGAAATATAGGAAGAGAAATAAATAAAAGAGTAAATAATTTTTGGTACATAAGAAAAAAAAGAATGAGTTGTCTAAATAGTGACTTGTTATTTTTTAGTAAACAGTTAAAAATAGAATATGGTTTTTTCTCAGTCTATTCAATTTTTTCCTTTCATATATAATTGATATTGAATGTAGTTATTTACAATATCATCTATCTTTTATCTATCTATAAATAATTTGGTGTTGAATTCCAAACCATAAAAAGATATTCATCAAAATCATGTTCTATATATCATTAAAAATAAAATGTTATGTAAAATGTTGGACAATGTTCATAGATTAAAAAGAGATAAAGTTACAAGATTTTGAAAATACTAATTCAAATACATCAATTAGTTTTATATTTTAATTTCATTATTCATTTTTAAGAACATATATTTAATTTTAAACACATAATTTTATAAATAATAAATTAAATTATACATAATAACTTTTCTAAAGTTAGTATCACTGCATGGGAATATTCATAAATAGAAGAAAAATATATTTTAAAAACAGAATCCATTGATTATAATATATATAGTAGATTATAAATATTATTAAAGGAGAATATTTTTAGTATAATAATATTTGTTACTGATATTAAAATTCCTAAAAAAATCTTATGTATCATACAGATAATATAAGATTTTAGTCATAGTCATAAAAAATATTTTGCAAATAGTAAATGCATCCCCCAACCATCCATTATTGTTATAAATTATATATATTTTAGATATATAAAAAATTATTTATTTTACATATAAATATGAAGGTATATAAATTTAGTGATAATTATTTCAAATTCCTCCACATAGAAAAATAGAATCATTTAATGTAAATTAATTTAATTTATGTTTTTGGAATAATGCAGCCCCAAAATTCCAAAAGTAGGTTTTATATTGCTAAAATATTAACATAGACCTCTATTTTAATTTCTTATTTGATATACTAAATACACTTATTTTAAATTCTTTGAGTGTTAAAAGTGACATGATGAGGAATTTGACTGGAAAATAGTTTATCGATTCTGTTTTCATGATGTATAACCAAACAATTTTGGTGAAAATATCCATCGAAGGTAGTTTTTTTTCAATAAAATGGTATATCAGAATCATGTGTAATTTTTTTATATGGTATCACTCGATAGAAAAATAAAAGTATCAACACATCATGACATATTAATTAATTATCTATAAAGTAATTTTATATTTTTTAATATTCAATGAAATACTTCAGTCTATACTTTTTCATAGAAAATGATTTTGTTAGAAACATTAAATTATAATTTTCACATAGATCATGATTTAAATGCAATGAATCTATGTATTTATGATCATTTAGAGGATCTATTAATTTTCTATTTACATTGAGCAATGTAAAAATCATGTTGTCACACATATTCTTGTCACGGTTTAAAACACTAAAATCCAGATATTAGAAAATATAAATTCCCATTTAGGAAGTATCAAGAATATAATTCTATTATTCTATTATCATGTTATAGTTTTATTTGAAAGTTTTTGACCAATCCTCCCACATTAAGTAAACAAAAGTATTTTAATAACTCAATAACAACATTTTATAATTGTTTCATGATCTATAATTATAACAATAATTTTATCTCAAGCCTAAATTTTATTTTTACCTTATTAGTTTCTTATTATATCCAAATTAATTAGATATATGAATGAATCGATGATGACACATAAAATGATACTTTCTTCTATATGGAGTTCATTCTGGCTCAAAATTAATAATAAAAATTAGAGACATGAAGCCAGTGTGTGTATTCTAACATTCCAAATTTTATATTCCATAAAATTCACTAATGGTCCAAATTAGGGAAACATGAATTTTTAAAAACTTTATAGTTGATATACCTAATTAATATACACAAAAATTTCATTACTCCTTCAATTATTGGGTCAGAGGATATAAATTTGAAACATTGACATTCCAAGGTGTTCTCTTTATAAAAATAAGAATTGATAAAAAAGAAATAATTGTATTGAATTTATATCAAATGAAGTAGATTATATGGGATAAAAAGTGTTTACATATTCTATATCTTATACTTAATTTCCTAGTAGGGTTTAATCCATAACATTCCAATCCTAATCACACATTTCTAGGTTTAGAGGAGAAATTTGGATATAATTAAATGAATATAATAAATGATTTTTAATCTCTTGGATATCACATGAATTTATGATTATTTTTATCTATAGCATGCCAAGTCAAATGATTATTATTTTTAGATAAAATAAGTTGTATGAAAAACCAAGGTTTTAATGGGAAAAAATTACACATTCATTAGAGTTTTTATTTTCTATTTATTCATCGAAATTCATTTATTGAAACTAAAATAATGATTTTTTGAAATTCATCCAGATGTACAACATATTTTATAATTATATATATTTTAATATTCTCCCTAATATAGTGAAAATGGATTCCAATATGTATTTATCATTATATAACTTTGTATAAGATTTATTATAACCTTATAAAAAACAAAAAATAAGACAATGATCCCAGCTTTGGAAAATGAAGCATGAAAAAATATAAAATAGTGGACATTACCTTATTTATAATTCCATAAATAAACCTGATGGGGTACAACATCCAATAAATGAAATATTTTTAAAATAAATTCATATATTTAATAATTTTTTGGATTTTTTCCTTCAAATATTTATAAAAATTAATTTCTCTAATCAGTTAATTTCTATATTGTATTAGTTTCCACAACGTCATCCATTATTATGTTATTAAAATGAATAGGTTTCATTATAGCTCTAAAAACATCATCAATATTTGTATCATAAATACATGGTTTGGAATTGTGTTACCATGTTGATAGAGTTTCACTAAATTTTCAAAAACAAAAAAAACACTAATATATGGATTTAATTATCCATTATTATTGTATTAATGCATTTATTAGGATGGTGGTCATCACAATACAAAATTCTATAATGTCTAGATCTCCATGAGAAATACACCATACATGTTGAGGAGGAATGTTTTTCAATATAAATTTCTCAAATACTTAATCTCTCTCCAAATGTCATCTAAATTTATATTTAGGACATGGAAATTTTATTCCTTTATTAGAGGACCAATTATGAATTGAAAATTCCAAAACCTTCGCAAAACTATTAACAATATAAGGTGTGTTCCAAGTTAATGCAATCATATTTTAATCCATAATTAATTATATTCCAACATATTAAAATAAATAATTTTTGTAGATTCAAATATAAAAATAATGTATTAAATTTTAATTAATGTATAAATCATTAATATTCTTTAATTCATAAACATTTATGTCAAAACCCACAATAAAACACTAAATATTTAAAAAACAGTAAAATTAAAATAAAATCTATACTATATTGGATAAAAGACATAAATTTAAATGTTTAATAGAAATTTCTTATCAATAACTATCAAAGAATTTTATTTTACCTCATATTTAAAATTATGGAAGAGCCTCCAAAGAATTCTTGATGTTGTAACATTGTTAAAAACTAAAAAAGAATTTTTTTCAAATCCAACCAATACACAAAGAAACCTTAGTTCATTTTTATATGAAAAAAATCAATTTTACATAGTACGTTTCTTTAAAAATTACTCATTAACTAAAAGATTTAAATAGAAAAATGAACTCATGTTTCATAGTGTGGTAGTTTGATTTAAAAAACTACTAACTAGTTACTAAAAATATCATATCTTCCAATACATATACCCTTATTCATCAAACTCTTTACTTTTAGATTTTTAATGAATTGATCGTTACATGTACAATATATATTGAGTATTGATTAAAAATCATTGAATAAATGAAAATAAAAATTATGTGTTTAAAATGATAATATTTTATCCATTAAAATAGAATGCCAAAATCAAGTTATCATGAAATAAAACCATTCTAATAATCAGTTTCCTATGTAAACATCAACATTTTCATTATTATTAATAACATTTTAATGTTTTTTACATTATTAAAATTCATATATTATGATATATGTTTCATAAAATCTATACCTAATTTTTTTAATTGATTATTTAATAAATTCATTATAAGATACATTCTTTTTGACATTCTATGTGTAAATCTTAAATATTAATATTTATTTATTTTGTAAAATACATATGCATTTTTATTCATTCATAATTTTTTTATTAAATGTATTATTAAATTAACAAAGTCATTTGAAAAATTTTTCCCAAATTTAAATAAGATCAAAACAACTTCTTCCAGTTAATTACATAAATACATATAAATATATTGATAATAAAGAATATAATAGAATAAATTTTTTTAACAAATCAAAAATTTATGAAGGTAAAAACCAAAAATGAAAAATAGTCAATAATATTTCCACTACAACATGAAATTAAAAAATACCCTGATTATATGAACATTGGTGAAACAAAATATGAATTTTAATGCTTGCCTCTAAGGACCTACCAATTTATGGTATGAATTTGATACATGTTTTTTTGATTTATGTTGGATATTCAAAGATAAATTGGGATGTTTTGTGGATAATGAGGTTCAAGATCATTTCTAAGTTGGGTACTATATCTCCTATTTAAAATTATGTATGGCGGAATAAAGTACCTGTTGATGTAGGAAGCTATCCTATGGGGCATAGAGCCCCACCGACCATCTAGATCGAGTATACCATGTGGTCAATAGAGCATTAAGTATTTGATAGATGCTGACAACGTACCTAGTGGATATCTATATTTTTTATGTAAATCTATAGGTTTTCTATATATCCCCAACATTAACCATCCACACATCCTTCATCAACCCCCACTCTTATAATACACAATGTTAAAGACCTCATTGTCTCTCTATAGTTACAAGACCTCCACTTCCTCGTTTAAAATACCATAGGTGTAAATGGTCTTCTGTTTGTAAACAAAACCTTATTTAAGCTAAAGATGCCACCTAATCTCATTATGTTTTCTTTTACATTGGTAAATCTCTAAATATTAATATTTTTTGAGAAATTTGGGATTTTGGGTTTTGAGATTTAATCTGGTAATGTGGATTTGTGAGTGAGGTTACTTTATCTCATGGAATTATGTACATACTATGTATCTCTATTTTTATATGGTTGTATTTAATTTTTTTCAGGTGGTAGTAAGTTCCTATTTTTATTATTTTCTAGGTATTAAAGTGTGTAGGTGGTTATATATGTCTAGAATTGACACCTTGGAGGTTAAATATGGGTAAAATGGCTTGGGTATGATAGAATCATGGTCTGTAGTATGGCTTATGTTAGGGTTTTTCCATGTTTTGTTGTGAATATAATGAGTTTCCATGGTCTAGTGTGGTCATTTGTGATATTATAAAATGGTATTTTGGTATGGGTGCAAACCTCATTAAAATTGTAATTTTTTAAGGAGTGTTCATAACTAGTACAATAAGCATGTTGGATCTCTATAGTTACAAGACTCTCCACTTCCTCGTCAGACATACCATAGGTGTAAGTGGTCCTGTTTTAGTAAACCAAACCTCATTTAAGAAAAATAATCCTCCTACTCTCATTGGGTTTTCATTTCCTTTGGTAAATCCCTAATTATGAATATTATTTGAGAAATTTGGGATGTTCTATTTTGAGATTTAATTAGGTAATGTGGATTTGTGAGTGAGATTCCTTCACCTCATGGAATTATTTACATACCATGTATCTCCATTTTATATGGTTGTATTTAAATTTTTTCTTGTGGAAGTAAGTTCCAAGTATTATTATTTTCTAGGTATAAATGTTTTTAGGTGATTATATATGTCTACAATTGACACCGTGGAGGTAAATGATGGGTAAAATGACTTGGGTATGGTAGAATCATGATTTGTAGTATGGATTACGTTTGGGGTTTCCTCCATATATCCCCTATATTGACCTTCCACCCATTCTTCTTCAACCCCCACTCTTCTAATACACAATGTTAAAGACCTCATTGGCATTCTATAGTTACAAGACTCTCCGCTTCCTCATTTGAAATACCATAGGTGTAAGTGGTCTTCCGTTGGTAAACCAAACCTCATTTAAGCTAAAGATACCTCCTACTCTCATTGTGTTTTATTTTCCTTTAGTAAATCTATAGGTTTTCCATATATCCACTATATTAACCTTCCACCAATCCTTCTTCAACCCCCACTCTTATAATACACAATGTTAAAGACCTCCTTAAAATTTTAATGTTTTAATTAGTGGGCATAACAATTACAATAAGCATGGTGAGGGCCAATTTAAGTGATAAAAAAGGCCAATTAAGTGAGGTTTATAAAATATTATGGATTTGTTAATCATGTGATGGATCCAGTGGTGATATTTGTGACTTTATTCATTAAATTTTATACTTTATGGGTGACTTATCCAAGGGTCCTTACCTCCAGTTAGGTGTTTTATCAAGTCATTTGGGAGGTTCACCATGTTATTCCCTCAGTCAGTTTCTTATGATGTCTGGTTTATATTTGATATATACATGGGACCCTACCATGCATTATTAGTTAATATTTCATGAATGTTTTGATATGTTATGAAATCCTCATATTTCATCATATGTGATTAGTGTATATGAGATATTTCTATACAACCCTTCCTTAATGGGATGGGTAAAACTTTTGGAAAGATTGGATATGTTTTTCCTCCTCAAATAAATTATAATGATTTAAGATATGGTTTATGTAGGGAGAATTATTTTTTCAAGTGTTAATTATAACAGTTGTGGTTAGGGTTTAGGTGACCCTATTTTTTCATAATGACCCGATATAGGTAAAGTTTTTAAGATCATTTTTCCTTTAATTTTAACCAGTGTATCCACCCACATATACTTTCTTCATTTATACAAAAGACATGTTGGTGGTGTTTTACTGGGTTTTATTACTCACACTATTCATAATCATATTTATGTGCATTCAAATTTTTTGTCATGGATCCAATAAAGAGAAACTTTCCAATATCAATCTCTTGAGTAGGTTGAGATTCATACTATAAGAGAGATTTCAATACTTACTAGAATTATTTTATAAATGTTCCTCATTATTTTTTTATTCTATTCTTTCATTGCATGTATTCATCCACCACAAATGGGTATCCATTCTCTATTAATGTATGTCTAAAATATCTCATTTTTTATAGTAGGTGACAATACAAATATGGTTGTAATGCCAATAAAATTTCTTAATATCTTTATACTTTTATTTTTACTTACATTATTTAAATGGAGGTTGGTAACTAATATTGATGGTATAGTCCTCCTAATTTGTTATTTTTTCTTGTGTCGCTGGTCAGTAGCAGATTTTGTATGGGTATGAATAGGGACACAATTTTTTAGTTTGGGGCATTAAAAAATGGCATCAAATCCCTTTTACTTTTGATTATTTATCCTCTTCTTATTAGATTACAGATATTTTGGTCAAAACTTGGGTGGAATGATGTTCTGATCTTTAACTAATAAATTTTTAGTGGAAAATTTGGTTTTTAGGGGACTTGGATTTCTTTTATTGATTATGGGATTATGTTTTTATGTTTTTATTTATGTGATATTATGTAGTTATCATTTATTATTGGTTTCATCTAACTATGGGAGACGAGATTATTTAATTTCATGCATCCTGATTCAACATGTAGTTTCACATGTAATGTGTCTTATTTTAAATAATTGTTAAGGGTTTAAATTGATTAATCATCAAAAATAATATATTTATATTTTCCCCAATTACAATATTAACAAAATATAAAAAATTTCACCTTTGTATATTAATGATTTTTTATATATCACTATGACTAACATGATTCTATATAATATTTCTTTATTTCCTTGGGTTGGTTTTGGGTGGTTATTGTACATGGAGTGTATATTACTCTTTTATATTATGAATATTAATGATCTGTATGTGTGTGTGGCTAGAAATTTATTATTATTTTTTGATTTTTTTTGTTTTAAAATGTGTTCTTATGCTTATGTTTTCTATTTTCTGAAATATTCAAACCATGACAATGTCCCATGGATCCAACAAGAAATAGGGACAATGATATCTCATAGGTTCATAATTCTACCATGAGACCTCTATATATTTAAAAGGTAAAATCTAAGAATGCCCTTGAAAATTATCCAATGTTTTAGCCAAGTTGTTTTATACTAGTTTTAGTTAGAGGAATATGTGTGCGTAGGGGTGGACTTACTATGAGTCATTTGTTGAGGCATCCATATGTATCATCATCCAAATTTATAGTCCTGAGTTATTAAATGGATTTTATGTATTCCATTGAGATTATAGAAGTAATATCTGGATGGTAGGGAAACTTGATGAGTTTAAGGGGAAGTAGACAATCTATTTAATCTAGGGACCATCCAGGTGATAATGGAGTGTTTGGGGTAGACTAGGAGGCATGAGGGATTTTCTTGAAATAATTTCAATAACCACTTTATTAATGAGTTTTGATATAAGTCACTGAAAATAGATTGAACCTAGAATTATATGGATCCTCATCAAGGTGTAATGTTTTTAATGGAAAATGATTCATTTTATTTTGTGATATTGTATAAAACTTTCTTAATGGAAGGGACTGAGGTATAAAATGTCTTAAATTTTAAAATAATCTATATAGTGGATCTTATTTTACATGTGAGGATATGCTCCCAAATTAATTAATTTATGTGGTTTATAAACCTCTTACTA
Source organism: Viscum album (assembly GCA_963277665.1). NCBI lineage: Eukaryota > Viridiplantae > Streptophyta > Magnoliopsida > Santalales > Viscaceae > Viscum > Viscum album. The sequence continues at coordinate 697,067,711 of OY728128.1, forward strand.
TTGACTAGGGACTGGTGTAGGATAGTATAGTAGCATCCATTCCAATATTTAGTGTACCAATTAGTAGATACTAAAGTGGTTCAAGTGGTACCTCTTTTTATGTATATAATATGAGATCAAATAAAAAATACCCATGTAGTGAGAGGTAGTTTGGATATGGTAGGGATTGTTTTTTACCTATATCTATTGGTTATTCAGAAATTTGACATCAATGTGGTTATTTATGGTATTGGGAAACTTCTTGTATTGAGAAACTAATATTGTGACATATTTGAGGACGGATAGGTCACTTATAGTGGTTCAACAGGTGGTTTTATAATAAGGGTTTATGTAGAGGATATTGATACACATAGGATTTCCAATATTTTTCTACACGACCTCAAATAGTTAGTAGGGATTCATCATAGAGGTTAGTTTGTGGAGTTATTTGAGGATCTCTTGGGTAAAAATAATTAAATATTCATTAGAGAATAATTCCTCAAAGGTGTTAGGGATCATCATGGGAGGTCTATGGAACTAATTTTTGTCGGTTTTAAGACTTGGACTGGTTTATAGTTAACATTGTAGAGGGTATTTATAATGTAGGACATATGGTTCTAATTAATTCAATTCTTTATGTACATTTTTTATGAAATATTTTCTAATTGTTATATATTTACAAATGTTTTTTACTATTTGAGTCTTGTGGTGGATATCTAACTGATTATTTTGGTTTTTGATACACTAATTCTGAATAATTTTTAATTCATTATGAGATACCTAGTGTTTCCCAAAGTGATTATGGGATAAGGGAATATGTGGTATTTCCTTTTTTTAGATATAGTGTGTTTTGAAATCATATTTAGGATGGATTAAAAAAGGTTCTTCTAAGATCCCATTGATTATTACTGGAGTTAGGAATATTTTATTTCCCTTATACGATAGATATATTATCTTATGGATGAATGGGATGTTGAGTATGTTAGATAAGTAATTAAACATATTCATTTGAGACCCATTATAGATAAGGTGGTGGGTATGGTTCTTACAGTGGATCTGGATAAAATTTGACCTACCTTTCCTCCAGTAGTAAATAATTAATGGATATGTTCCTTGATAAGTACTCATGGTTTCAATATGATATAGAGAGAGTGATACGGAGTTCATGGTTGACAAAGTAATTTTTATGGATCCCATATCAATATATTTTTATCATATAGTATTGGTCAAACTCAGAGAACTAAAAGTGACAACATTGATCTTAAGATGAATGGATTCATTTTCATGAGAACTTTCCCATGGGATATCCCAGTTTTTTCATCAAGAATAATTATTATTGTTTGAATTTTTCCATGAATTCTAAGATACAAAACTAGGTTATGGTGAAACCATGAATCCATTTTTAAGGATAGATAATCAATTTGACTAATTGAGAGTATCCTAATTGTTCTCCAAGGTTGATTTATTATAGATTTACCATCCATTGTGGATCCGGGTGGAGGATCAACCAATGATTCAAGCCTAGAGAAGGGGTTTGCTATATAATTTCCATTTTCTATCATTTGGTCAACTTAATTCATCATCTATCTCAACTGATATCATGAAATAAATATTATATAACCACCTGGACACCATTATTGTAGTGTTAATTTAAGGTACTAGGGAAGCATTCAAATATAACGAGCTAGGATATTTGATATTTATTTCATCACCTAGATGAAGAGATTTTTCATATCTGAGGATTCAAGCCCTAGTATAGTCCGGGTATCTTGTGTGAGTTAAAATAAGAACAATATAAAACTATGTGTATACATTCATCAAATTGAAGCATGTTTGTCCATTACTTGTCACTCATGACTGTTTCACAATGTTTCCAATATATAATCCCACAAGATCATCCACACATGCTTTAAAAATCCACAAGAGCATCAATTTACAAATTCCATGTGCTAGCACAGTGATCTTATGATGTCTTCAACATCCTGACGATCACTACATCAAAATACATTCGATGCAAGGGGATGGGATTGATCCAATCATTTAGATCAAGATATTAACTCTATTGAAAGAGGGATATGAAAGAGATTCATTTAAAAACTCATAGAAAATCATCATAGTTTGAGGTCTCCTCCCATTCTATTGATAGTGGATGCTCTAAATACCTAAAAGGGTCATATACCACTATATATTTAAACAACAATAAATATATTATTTTGAAGAAAAATATCTTTCAGAACTATTATTTATATTTTATCTCATATCAGATATATATATTTAATAAATTAAAATATAAACCCTAGTAATATAACTAAAATTATAATTATGGATAATATTAAACAAACCTAGAATATTAAAATAATATTAATTGGAATAACAATAATTCATGTATTTTTATAAACACGTGTAAATTCATATAATAAGAAATTTCATCCCAATTATTTTTTACTTTAATAATAATTTATTTATTTATTTTTTGGTGAACAATGACATGGAAAATAATCAAACCTCGTGGTGGGTACCACCATGTACAATATAATTATCACCATAATATGGTATATTCTTGAATGTGATATTTTTTTGGGATGATATAGTCCATTATCTCGATAGTAGTGAATATGATTCACATACTAGGAGTTGTGTCTAGAAACTCATCAAGTCCCCTAAGGATATAAAGAGTTTTTGTAAAAATTAAAACTAACACATAATCACGTACTATGTAATATAATCCCATTGTATTTTGATATATCACATATTATGACATGGACATGTTTCACCACCATTGATTGATTTATTATTTTTTGATCTAACTAAACATATTTACTCCCAACTACCATTAACTTAGTCTTATAAAGAAATTACCATTTTGGTCAAAAAAGACTGAGATATTACATCCCCAAATGGGAAGAGAAAAATCATATCTTGATCATCAACAAATGTCATACCTATAATGATTCACCCAACAAAATATAACATTCCATGATTTTATTATAATGGTTTTTTCATTGTATCAAAGTACACAATAAAATGGAACACATTGATAATGTTCTCAACTCTAGAGACTAATAAACATGTCCATATATTGGAATAATCAATAAAACCAACAAAATGTATTGTTTCTATTTGTGGGTATGTCCAAATGATATAAACCACTAGACATCACCAAGTGAAACTTCATGAAAATTAATCCCAATTCATATGACCCCCCATCACCTGATAGTCATCCATCAACTATTTATAGTTAGTATGATTTTTCTAGACCATATGAATTATATTTATGATTAATGTTATTGTATATTGAGGTTCTCATTATAGCACGGAACATGCTATAAACTTTTGATTCAATAAATAATCAATGGGGAATACCATTAAATATTGTACATTGAAGTTTATACACTATAATCATGGTTATACATCATATATACCTATCTGTATACATGATATGGTAATAAAAATTAACTATTTAGTTGGAACCAGGGAATCCACTATAACAACACAACCAATTTCACTAGATATAACTTTCTAACCACCCTCTTATCCACTCATGTGATTAAGATCACGTTTCTACTGATTCATGACATTAGTTGTCGGGTCTGTATTGATTCTAATTTGTGGTGATTCTGATATGTGTTACCTAACAACCTTAAGTAAAAATTATCAAGATATGTTTTGCACATGTGTATATATGTTGTTTACTGTGATAACATGACTTCTTGTAAATTTATATAAAAATATATATCCTGACAAAACATTAATGACTAGATGTGATTATATGAACTTGAACAAATATTTTCATGTAATAACTGCTTAATATTTGCCCCAAAAGCTATAATGTACTCAGCATTTGTAGGTATTTATGAAACTAGTTTTTATGATCTTTTCTCACTTATTAAATTATCCTAACTACAATATTAGTTTACATGGATCTAAGAAAGACTAGTTTGTATCCCTTGAAAACTATTATCCTTTCATCTCCACATACCAAGTACATATCTTTTGTACATTCCCAAGTATAATTAGATAGTTCAGACTACTTTCCATACAGTTCTCTTGGATATATTTTTTTATACCATAATGGTTTTGTTGTAAATATCTTTTATTTTACATATCATGGAATATATGATTGATCCATTGAAAAATCATATGGAATTCCAAAAAAAATGTATCCCCTCTTATGCCTACGAATGTCTACATTGAGAAATATATGCCATGGGACATTGGAAATAATTTTCTCTAAATTTGATCTGACAAGAATTTTTCAATTCTATGTCTGTATATATATGATCGACTAGGTCCAAGTTACCGTTAGATCTTCCTTAGTAGATCCTATTCCCTAGAAATTAGGTTGTTATTTTTAGTCAATATCTGGAGTATTTATTTTAATCCTAGTTTTAACTAATGGTAAGACTAATTGCATTATTTCTATACATTAGTAAACTTATTTTACCTGGAAATCATTGGCACTCCCACTAACCAATGGTGGACACATGAAAAGAATTCATTCCAAATGAACATTCTATGATCTTGTTTCTTAATTTAATCATGAATTATATTTAGTAACTTGATACCATTATTAGCTTTATATGATGTCACTGTCCCATTATTGTTGGGTTGTATAGAAACCTTCTTCAATTTGTGGTCTTGACAAGAAATTTTTTATAATATGATCATAAAAATTATCTATGAAAAGTAAAAAATCTAATGTATTTAGTCATAAAAACGTTGTATAACTCAATATGCCTTATTGGTATGACACTTGTACCATACATGTAAAATTACACTTAAATACCCACCACATTATTTCAAATAATAATCCTGATTTCACTTTGATACATAGAATCCATTATTGAATTTTAATTTAGCATTTAAATAATTGATTATTTCTGTATACCCCATAATTATAGGAATTTTTGTTATCAATGAATAATTAATCACCTACAATAGTGATTATTAAAACCATCACCTTGGGTTTAACATTACTACGATGTATGTGTCTTTAGAAAATTTTCTTCCACATCTTTTCTAGAACTCTTTCCTATGCGAACCACTTGTATATCTTTGTCATTGACTAAACCCAAGCCAATTTTTCTCTAACTATATCAAGTAGAGATATGGACCCTATTATATAAATGTAATATATTATGTAACTGAATATATTTTATCATATTGATTTCTATGACATCCTAGTAATATTTTAGGATAACTATTTAACATCTACATTGTTTTTTTCCATGATTCATGTTTTTATATATCGTAACAAACACAATACATATAAACACATGTCTTATGACAATAGATTTCCATCAGACTAGGAATTATATGATATCTGTTTATTATTGTAGTTTTCCTGTGGTTATGGTATATCACTATTATTTTTTATGAAAACATTGAAATATAGTTGAATTTTCTATGATATATATATATATATATCAACTTTCATTATCTTTATACTTAAAAAATAACTCTAATTTATATTATTAAATTTATGTTTTGGAATTTCTCCATGATACAATTTATTGATCAGTGTCAATATGTATGACTCATCATCGACTCTCCTCATTTTCAACTTATCCCTAATGTGGATAAGGAAATGTACATTTAGAAATTACTCCATGACAAATTATAATGATCGATGAATGTTTGGTCAACATAATATTCAACATTCCAGCCCAATGAAACTGATATCTATTGACCATGCATGGGCCATAAATCACATTCAAATTCATTCATAAATTAATGGACTCTTTTGAAATATGGAAATATAAATCAATCTTAACCTTGAAATAGTTCAAACATTGTAGTTGAACTAATTCTGAAATATTTGTAGTGTACCTCCTTTTTTAGAGGTTTCTTTTTTTAAAATTAAATAAGTACATACATTAGTAATACCTATGGAGTATATATCCAATTAGCTTAAATATCTTACTAGGTATATCCTTGAAACCCAAATTATGTTTTACTTGAAAATAATTGACCTTCTATAACTGGGTATGTAATTATTACATTTTTTTATTCATGTCATATTGACTATGATTCTTGTATCACTGAACATTGATTATATGAAACCATGAAAAATTCATTTCAAAACATGGAATAATGACTCATTATGTCCATTATAAATTTGAGATAAACATTTTTGTTATAATCAACATATTTTTTTAAATAAGAAAATTTAATTTTTAGTTTGAAGTCATTTACTTTTCAAAACTAATTTAAGAACCACAATTTCTCAGGTGCAAGAAGAATACACCTTACTTCTTGTAATGTTTCAATTCTTAAATGGGTTTCTTTATTTTGATACACATATTTGATAAGAATGTTGTATTCAATACCAAATAAATTTGTTAGAAACAATACTTATAATTGATGAATATTCAATAAAGGAGAAGCGAGTTATTTCTTATTTAATTAACACAACTAGAAAATGGAGTTACTGCCACGGATCTATAGCCACGATTTTAAAACCGTGGCTACAAGGGGCTATAGACACAGTTCCGTGGCCTATAGCCATGGTTTTTCGAACCCTGGAAATAGCCAATGGCTATTTACATAGTTTTGTGGCCTATGGCCATGGATGGAAAAATTGTGACTATAGGAAAAATATTTGCATTGCCCTATAGCCACGGTTCTCCAAAACCGTGGTTATAGGGCTCCCACGCTTCCATGGGAAAAAATCCCACAAAAAATTTAGTGGGAAGCCATATCTCCATGGTTTTGAGTCTATTACCACAATTATTATTAATTTATATATTTCATAATATATATATATATATATATATATACCCAAATTATGGCATGGTGTAGTGGTAAGTGCGTTGGACTGCATAGTGGATGTGCAGGGATCAAAACCCACTGGGGACATTTATAATTTTGTCTATTGAAATGGTTTTTCGAGGCTATAGCCACTGTTAAAATCGTGGCTATTGGTCAAGCACCATGGTTTCAAATTTGGAGGCATATTGCCAAAAAAATTTAAAACTGTGGAAATAGGTATCTATAGCCACGATTAAAACTGTGGCACTAGGTCGGGACCTACTACCACGACGATAGCGGCCACGGTTGGTCAAAACCGTGGCTGTTGCCTTTGGCCACGGTTTTGAACCATGGCAATATCCCTTTTTTCAAGTTGTGTAAATTCATTTCTATAAAATTCAATTAATTTTGTTTCACGATATTTGAAGAAAATAACCTATTAATTAATATAATTTTTTTCATTGAATGATTCTATGTATATGAATTTGAAATCACTATTTCCATTTCAATAGTGCATTTTATTTTTACATGTTCATCATAATAAAAAAAAATAATCCTTTTTTAATTTCTTATTTTTTTGGCTAACCTTACCCAATATCTAATGATGTATTTAAACCATCCTATTTGTTTTTTATAATCATAAGAAAAATTAGAGTAATTTGGTTAAAATGATATGAGAAAAGTAACCATTCAAAGATAGAGATCCATCTTTCATATTTACATTTAACCAATGTGATGATCACTCATTCATACCTATTCTTTACTTTATATTTTCATGATTTTATGAGATGAGACAACATGTGAAATCATCCATGTATTGATGTTATAGCCATAACTAACATTGAAAATTGATGATAGAATTATGAAATATCCATCATATGTTAAATACATGGGTCTCATGTAATAATTTTTAACACCCACCTTTTCTGAGGAGGCTTAATATGTATAGGTAAATATAACTTTGAATTGCATGTATCATAGTATTATGAACAATCACCTGTAATACACAGGGAAATTTTTGATAGTTTGGAAAATATCATTTTCTATGATTATTAGAGAATGTTTTGTGGTATTAATTTATATTTACTAAAAAAATCTTGCATATTATTCATTTATCATGTTTATAGAATTAGACATTATTGATTAATTAAATAATTACTTTTCTCCCACTGTCTATTGAAATTCTAAGAACCCTACGTAAATGAATCAGAATACTCTATCACTTGAGTATTCTATTGGCATAGATCCTTGAACTTCCTTTAATGTCCTTCAAGATATGGCTAAACCACTACTCAGATAGTTCATGGAATTATTTTGACTTCCAAACCGCATTAACACGTGTCTCCTTGAGCTATTTATTAATGTCTCATCTTCATGGAATCGTAACCAGGACACCCTAAATACTTTTACTATAAAGTGGTAGAATATTTTTTTTGGATAATCCTTACTTTTTGAAACACTAAAAGTTTTTTATGAATTATTTTATCAAATAAATAATAATTCTTTATGGATTTCATTTCATGCTATACCAAGTCATTCCCGATTTATATAAGCTATTGAGTTCCTTCAATAGCTTGTATTGCATAGATGACTGAGTTTTTCTAAATAAAAATATAGTATATATTATGATAGTTATCACCTAGACATTAGAATGGTGGTAATGAATAGGATTAATAGAAATATAAAATGAATTCTTAGGTTACAAATTAAATAGAAACGGTAACAAAAACAAACCAAAAATAATTTAGGAAAAACTATTTTTAATCCCACAAAAGAACTTTCTCATAATAAATTAACTTAAAAACTATTATTGAATCATATTAATGGAATATATATTTTTAGTTAATGTTTTTAAATTCATAAAATATGTTTTATGGTCAAAAAATAAAAACATATCCATTATTATGTATAAGAACTAATATTTTTCTAAAAGGCAGTTTGGCTTCCTTTTAATCGATGACTTGACTTAAAACTAATTTTTTAATCATTTATATATTTTATTATAAAAAATAAATTTATTTTTTAAAATATTAATAGCAAAAATATTTTTGTTTGAGTTTTTGATATTTTTCTGAGATGATTCACTTTTTAATTAATAGTGAAAAATAATAAATTTTAATTGAAAACATCATTTTCATCTAAATAATATATAACATTTTAATTTTATTTTAAATTGGTTTTATAGTAAAAATAGTTAAATAATACATCCATTAATCCAATTTAGGACATTGTAATAACTTTTAGAATGAATTTTGATATGAAAACTTTTCAATGTTTTGAATATATTCAAATTAAAACTCTGTTTTCTCGCCCCGTATACAAAATTAATTCTAAATAAATTTTATCCATTTTGATATTTAGAATTTTGAAAAATTTATTCTATATGTTGAATAATAATTTACATATTTATTAAATAGTTACCTTTTATTTTTGATAATATGAATAGTAAACATAGAAATTTTATTACCACAGTTATGGGTAAATCAGGTAATTAATGATAAATTTTTTTTTATAAATATTAGATATTTACCATAATCCATGACCAAATATATCTTGATGAATATAATTCTTCCCATAACATCTAATGTTAGAAAATTAATTATTTATTTGTCACTTTTTCATGAAAATGAATTAGATATTATTAAAATCCAAGAAAGTGACAAAATGTCACTCTTACTTTTAAAAAGTATAATATTTTTAATATTTAGATAAAGAGAATGTATTGCCAACTATAAATATAATTATGAATACAAAGTATTTTATATACATCATGACAAATTATTTTAAAATATATGCGTAGAAATAGTAATCGTATATAATTACAAATTTATTATGTAGTAATTATTAAATTAATGAAAAAAATAAATTAAATGATACAAAAAATAATAAATGAATTATAATTTGAATTAATAAATGTAATAAAAACAATTATTTAGTTGAAAATGAAATATTGGGGGCATATTAAATGATTAGGTTTAATGCAATATTTTTGTATTTTTTAAAATGTAAGTGTCTTTAATAGTGTCAAAATTGGCACTAATGATATTTTATAAAAACAAAATTTTATTAAATTCATTAGAAATAACAAAAATATTTATAAAAATAAAAATTGATTATGATAATGTTCAAAATGTCAAAAATTCACCAGATATGGACAATTTAAACCATATGTATAAAATTTAAAGCCTTTTAATATTGAAAATGTTGTCACTACTGTTAAAATTAAAATAGGTTAACTAACAATTAATCAAAATGATTCGGTTCCAAATAAACACCCAAATTATTTAAAATATATTGGTTGATTATATATAAACTATATAATATCATATAATTGAATACATGAAATTTTGGAGTTCTTGTATTGATATTTAATTTATTATAAATTAATTTTCTATGAAATATAAAAATATCCCCTCATTTAAATTATAAAAGTGCATCTCTTCTTCTCTTTACATAACTCATCGAAACCTATTTGTATTTTCTAAAACCTCAAAAAAATACTAACATTCCAAACATAAACCTATAATAATTAATTTGGGAATAAATCCATCCAAGGATGTAATTTAGTGCCAACAAAAATGAGATACCCAAATAAAAATAAGTTTCAATGTGTACGAAGCAAATCAGAACAAAAGGTAATGGATTTTTTTCTCACTTTTATTTCAAAGGGACACATTATTTATGCACTACTTGTTACTTTTTGTGTTTTATATAATTCCAATGAATTTTTTTATGATACTTAATTTGAATATTATGGAATTGGTATATTCATATAATTTTATTTCCTTCATGGAGAATATGATTTGAATAACTATAGTGTGGTAAAGGTTGGTTTCGAAATATAATAATTTTTTGGGATTGTTTTTTTTAATATACACTAGGTAATATTTCTCATCAATTTCCATGTATTATAAGAATATTTTCCAAAAAATTTCACTATTCACCTATAAATGATTAAAGCCATTTTTAACCATGATTTACTTTTTACAAAATATTTTGACAAGAATATTTGTTCCATTTTCTAAATAAGTAACTTTGTGATTTTTCCAGAAAAATAAAGAAAATAATGTTTTTTATATTATATGTCTAGAAATCAATTTCCCCCCATCCGGATTCCTTAATAATTTTAATATTATGTTATAATATTACATTTTTCTTTTCAATTTTGTTTCCTTCATAATTGTGTATCCCTTTGAAATAAATGATTTTATAAAAGAAAGGATATTTTCCACAATAACTTTTTCATGTGATTTATCAAAAATCATTTTCAATCTAAGATGAAATTATTTTATGTTACTTATGATTTACTAGGTATACTACCCAAGTATACACTTATTATTACTAGGAATGTTTATGGCCAAGAATACTCGACCATAAAAATTATTATTGAAATTTAAAATGAATATAAAGAGATAATCAACTATGTGGTACAAAAAAGTACCATGAAATCCTAGAAATGGAAAACTATTATCAGCCAAACATAAAAAGATAGTCCTAAGACCTAGAAAAAAGACACTCGGGCCATAATACACATCCAATATGATAAAAAAGATGGAATCTTTTTACATCCATTTGTGCCCGGGCAGTCCCTTGTATCCTGATAAACCATAGGGTGTTTCTTAATGGTCCTATAACACACATGTGTATGGTTTTCATTCTGTGATGGGTGGGACCTATATCTCCCTTCAGCGAGTTTTGTAACGAACCATATCTCCTGATATTGTTTTTGGAAACAATTCTATGTTCCTGATCTCTTAGGGGGGAAAAGTTAATGTTCTTGATCCATTATGGGAAAGAAGTCTATGTTCTTGATCTGTTAAGAGAAACACGTCGATTTTATTGATCAATTATGGGAAACAAGTCAATGTTATTGATCTATTATGTGAAACATGAGAAAAGTCCTGATATGGGAGTCTTATTAGTCAACCTTTACATTTGAAATGGTTTTACATATTTATGATGATTTAACACAAACATTTAAGATATGTACATATTCTAAATGATGGAGTTATTATGAATAATCATTCATAATATTCATGTATCTTGATATGTAAATTTCTTATGTCAAAATTAATTATTATGATCTATGTGAGGATGGGTACGAACATATTATATCATGATCATGATCAAAAACCCATATTCTTATCTTGTTTACATGAGATATTAAATTAGTATGTTTCATGTTTACTCAAAAAAATATTTTGAGCTCAACCTTTTCTTATGGTTTATTTCCCCAATTTATGAAGAATGGTTTTAAATAGGTGTATTAAATGGAAGAAATTTTTGGAAAACATTGAAAATATTTTTCTAGACTAGATGATTGTGCTCCATGTTTCTAAAGGAACTTAATCATTACAATCACCAGGAATGTGTTTGTTTAATGTAATGAATAATCATTTAAAAATATGTAATATCCATGTATGAAAATCCTATGTCATTATTATTGGTACCAAAGGTAACGTTTAGTCAAACATTGGAAATCGGGATGATAAATACTTACTAAGATCTCCAAGGATATGTCTAAGTATAGGTTATGATCCTAATTTTTTCATAATTATAATTAATATCTTAGGATTAAACCTATGGTGTCATGTACTGAAATTTTATATGCAATTTCCCATTATTATGTGGTTCTGTCACTATGAATAGTGTTTCTCACACTAGGATTTCTGGTTTTAGTTAATATATGGAACCCAAAGGAACCGCGTTAATGATGAATTTGATGGGAAAATAAATGGTTTTCCTCCTCAAAAACTAAATTCTCTAGAATTTGGAATAAAAAAACATGGGGATATCCTCACACAACTTTCTCAAGTTATAAATCATGATAGTCTTCCAAATGAGCAATAGAGGGAAAAACATTTTGAGTCCTTCATGAGAAAATGCCCACCTTCTTTCATTATGTCTTGAAAACAACATATTTCTAAACAATGTAACGGTACCACTAAAAATATATTTTCCATACTCTAGTGTTTGTAACATAAAAAATTCATTTTGGATGCCTATCATTTGGAATATTAGTTGGATCAATGTTGGAATCTTATCAAGAATATAGGGAAAATGGATGAAATAGACTCCACGAAATGGGATGAGTTCAAGAACATATTTTTTAATATGTACCTTCCCCATATTCTTCATAACAAAAGATAATGTTCCTTGAGTTAAATAAAAAAGTATAATTAATTTTTTTATACTTATAGAGTAAATTTTACAAAACATGTAAGGTATACTTTTAGTATTATCATCCACCCTATGTGTAGCATTTACCAATTAATCAGTGGAATAAAACATAGTCTTTAAAGGTAATTATCCATAATATACTTTAGTAGCTATGAATAAATTGTTCAATTTTCATTTAATATAGAAATAGAAATTGGATATAACCACCATTACAAAAGGTTTTGATAGGGAAATAAATATTAAGACTCATAGAAACTCAAAAAAATCACATGGTTAAAATAAATTCCATCCATAAACATCCCATAAATGTGGGATGAAATATATAGGGAAGTGTTTTAATAGAACAGGTACGTGCATTAAATTTGGAAATTTGAGACATAATGCACATGAATGTCAAAATTAGAAAGATAGGTTGGTTAATGAAATTTAGGAAATGAAAATTCCAACTAATTCCCCACCCACACATCAATGATTCAAGTGTAAATAAAATAGTAATTATTCTAACTGTTTCCCAAATCATAGGGTTAATGATGATGATCAATTTCATAAACAACAAAAATACAAATACAAATGGAAATATCATCTGATCATAATTAGAGATGAGGATTATGGAAACAATGTAGTGGAATGATTGAGAGGTATAAAATGGAACTCATAAATAATGTTGTGGAAGTACTTATATAGTATTATGTAATAATGATACATATATGGATTGGTCCATAGTAGTTTTACCTTATGTATTTGTGAGAATTTGTTTAAAGGTTCTAGTAACCATGAAAAGTGATTGAGGTGATGTTTTTGGAGGAAACATGATTAAAGGAAGGATAACCCTTAATATGTGCATGATGGAGGGATAATGAGATAAATGAATTCTTGATTTTGATAAAATTAATTGGATAGAATTATAAAGATGGGAATGATATGATGAAAAACCGGTTTATGATAGCATAGATTGAGTTTATATAAATTTTGGATTTCTTATATGATTAAAGAGTTAATTTGTGAAAGAATATATGTTTTCACTAAGTTTTTATGATAATTTAGGTTATTTACATGTTTCAAAATTTTATTAAAATATTGTTCACATGTTCAGTATGTGACAATTAAGAGAAACATCGTGTTTTTGGGGGATTGATGTTAAGATAGTTTCAAGATATTTAGTGGAATTCTTTATAAAGTTTTTGTTTTTCATCTTTTAGAAGGGTTAAAATGTTATCCATTTATGAAAAGGTTAATTTTTACCTTTTAATTAAGCTTTAGAGATTAATTAATTTCAATATAATAATTTCTTTAATATTGTATTACATGTGCTAACCATTTTTTTTGAATGTACATAAATTAAATAGAATGATTTATCAATCTATCTATGGGTCTTATTATAACTTTGTCATTTCAGAATAATGTATTTTCTTTCATTTTTTAGAGTAAGTGGTTAAGTTGAAATTAAACTAGGAAAACTCAAATGGTTGGATTATTATTTTGAAAGGGAATGAAATAAATTAAGTGTGTCTTCTTATAAAAATTCTTCAACTTTTGGAAAAGTTTATTAAAACAAAAAATGTCATCCTAGTACCTTAATTTATGATGAATTAAATGGTCCATTATATAATCATAGATTTATAGTTTATTGATGGTTAACATTATAATTTCCATGTTCCCAATCACTATCCATCTGTACTTTGTAGTTATTTTTCTCTTCTATTTCATTTTTTTACATGATACTTATGTTCTCCTATGTGGAAACCCTGTAAATAATTATGTTGGTTAACTGTTAAGATTAAAAAATTAAAATTTTAAATTATTATTAGTATTATATTTTATGATGTGGGATTCTATGAATATAAATTTCATTTATTAAAACAATGATGACCCATAATAATTTCAAGGTAAAATCCATTTTAAGGGGGGTAGAATTTAACACCCTTAGTTTTCATGACTCATGTTTTTCAAATAAATTGAAATTATGTAAAGGATTGAATTTCACACAGAACCAAGTAAAGGTATATTTATTCAAAAATTTACACTGATGAAACACAATTATTTAATTATGGTACATGCATGAAAATTTTTGACTTATGTTACACAAAATAATGTGTTCCCTCGATAGAAAATGTTTCACACATGTTCGAGTTTTCCAAATAAAAACATACTAATTATTATGATATTTAAATCCAATCCATGGGAGAGAATGTAATTAATAAGATTAAATAAATTGTGATATTAATTATTTGGATACTAATTAATTTGAAATGAAGATAAAAACCAGTTGAAAATATAGCATGTGTTTTTATGAAAAAAATTATTTTTATTTCAAGAAAGTGGTTTTATCTTAATAAAAAAATTATTCAAAATTAGTCAATGATATTAATTAAATTTATATGTTTAATTATTATTTTTTAAATTAATATAGTATTGTTTAAATGCATAAAATATGAACAAATCAATTTTTATGCATGAAAAGTTGTATTTTTTTTAAAAGGAAGTTTTGCATCCTTCTAATGGAAGGATTGTTTTAAAACTATCTTTTGATGAATTTATCTATTATATTTTAAGAAATAAATAAATTATTTTTAATTTTAATATAAAAAATATAAAACTTGATTTTTTTAATTTTCTGACAATATTCATTTATTGATGAATAGTGAAAAATTCTAGATTTTAATCGATAACTTCTTTTTCATGTAATTTATATATAATGATAAATTATATTTTGAATTTAATTTAAAGTAAAAAAACTAAAATTATTCATCCATTAATCCAATTTAGGTAATTGAAATTATTTCTATGTTGAGTTTCGATATAAAAAAGGTAAACATTTAAACATTTTCTCATTAAAAGCCCGGTTTCTCGCCCCTTTTACGATATTAAATTTAAATTAATTTTATCCACTACTATATTTTGAATTTTTAAAAATGGTTTCCATATTTGGATGAACTACTTTAAATTTTTTTAATCACCTCTAATTTTTTAGATAATATGAATAGTAAAATTAGTAATTTGATTACCATATTTAAGGGTAAATCCAATAATTTTGGGAAAAAATAATATAATAAATTTTATAAAATTACCCCAATACACTACCAATTATTATTGAATGAATTTAATTAAACCCTTAACACCTAAGTTTTAATATTTAATTATTTATTGGACACTTGTTCAAGAAAATGACTTATATATTATTAAAATCATAGAGAGTCTAAAAATGTCACACTCTTACTTTTAATAAATATAATATATTAAATTTGAAGTTAAATAGATTATATTCCAAACTATAAATAATTTTATGAAAACTAAGTTGATTATGTATATCATAAAAATTTATTTTTAATTTTTATTGAATGAATAACAATCATAAATAATTACACAATTATGATCTAATAATTATTCAATTATTGGAAAAAAAAATGAAATGATTGTAAGAATATTAAAATCAATATAATTTGAATTAATTAAGATGATACCAAAATTTTAGAGGTTAATATGACATATTTGGGGTCTATTAAATTATCTAATTTGATTTTATATTTATGTAATGAATTTCAGGAAGTCAATGTAATGAGTGGTGTAAAAAATGACAGTAATTATATTTTATGAAAATAATATTTTATTAAATTATTTAAAAATAATTAAAATTATTAAAAAAATAAAAAGGGTCTATGATAATGTCTAAAATGTAATAAATTTAACATTTATATAAAATTGACACCATATAAGTAACTTTTTCAACCTTATGATAATGAAAAGGTTGATATTGTTGTAGAAATTAATATAGGTTAACTAATGGTTAATCAAAATGATAAGATTTAAACACAGAAAAAAAGTCTAAAATATACTAGTTGTAGATATTTCAATCCTATATTATTTTATATTAGAATACATAGAATTTTCAATATATTTTTATTTAGATTTAATATATTATAAATTAATATTTCTTATATTCCAAAAGTGCCCCTCACCTCAATTATAAAAGGGGACCTCTTCTTATCTGTACTTTACACATCAAAACCTATTTGGATCAGAAAAAAACTATCCAAATATTTATCAAACCTACCTACCTTCATTCTATAATCCTTACTTTGGGAATAAATCCAAACAATTAAGACTTTTGGTGCAAACCAAAAGGAGATGCTCGAAGAGGAAAAGGTATGAATGTGAGAAAATGAAAAAAAGACTTAAGGTAAGGGATTTTTGTCTCACTTTTATTATAGTGGGACACATTCATTATACACTATTTGTTTTTTTTTGTTTGTTTTATACGCTTCACCTGAATTTATTTTAAGAGTATTATCTATAATATTATGTTTTTTTGATATCCATATAACATTATTTCTTTCATGAGGCAAACAATTCGATTGATTATAAACTGGTGATGTTTTGTTTAAAAATATCATCATTAATCAGGATTGTTTCTATTTAAGTTTCCAAAAATTAATATTTCTCTTCCATGTCCATGTTTTCTAAAAATATTTTGAAAAATGTTTTTGCAATTCTACCATAAATATTTTATGTCATATATAACTATGGTTTAATTTTAAAAAAACATTTTGAAAAAAAATTATATTGATTTATAAAAAGTATCTTTTTCAATTTTACCACAAAATATGGAAGTAATGTATTTTACTTATATTTAATGAAGAAAATTTATCATCATAAGTATTCATTAATTATTTCATTATTTATTTATAATATTATAAGTTTTTTTTTTCAAAGAAAATGTTTTCCTTTGTAATTGTCCTACTCTTTAATAAAATTCATAATGTAAAATATATTTTACTAAATAATTATTTCAAAAGAAATTTAAAAAATAATTTTCTATCTAAGATGAAATTATTATATTTTACATATAATTTACTGGGGATATAACCCAAGTATACCATTATTATTATTTCTCTAAATGGTTTATATTTATGATGGAAAGATATTTATGAAACTTATTTCTCTTCCCTGAGTAAAATTATGATTAAGTTTTTATGAAACTCATTTATTTACATGGGTTTTTATACGATGAATGATTTATAGTCATGTGGAACACATGTTTATAGTTTTCATTATGTGACGGTTGATACTTATATCTCCTTACAATGCATTGGGTAATGAATTATATTTCATGAGGTATTTAGGGGAAACAAGCCAATATGCTTGATCAGTTAGGGGAATAATGTTGATTTGGTTGATATGTTATTAGAAATAATCAATGTTCTTAACATAATAGTGAAAAAATTCAATGTTCTTGATCTATTATGTGAAAAAATTGATCTTCTTGATCCATTATGTGAAACAAGTGATAAGGTATGATCTGAAAGTCTTAGTAGTTTACCGTGACATATGAAATGTTTTTCTATACTTATTATAATACCAAAAAAATTATGATATTAAATCATGTTACATGATTGAGTTATCAAAAAATTTACATCTTATGATTTATGTCTTTTGAAATTTTAATTTTATTCCATGAATCATGATAATGATCTATGACTCATTTGGTGTAAGCTTTATAAGTTATGTTGTTGATCACATACCCATCTTCCTATACAATTCTTACATAAGATAATAAATTGATATCATTTTTGTTTACTCTTATTAATAATCATATCTGACCAATTTTATATATTCCATTTCCTAAGGTTATAAAGAAATTTTCTAATTAGGTGTACTATATGGGAAGATATTTTTGGGAAATACCAAAGATCTTTCACAAGACTTGATGATATTGTTCTACGTTTACAGACACACTAAACCATCATGGTCCCCAAGAATGTTTTTTTGTAATGTAATGACAATTCAACTAAAAATAGGTCATAACTATGTTTGAGAATGTTCGGTCGTTATACTATGAAATTCAGTTAACTCATCCCATCGTTCTCATAAGAACTACCCAGTAGTAGAAGTCACCCTAAACTAAGGCACACTAAGTAGGCAAAACATCTAGTTGTGTTAAAATTAAAAATATATAAGGAATTTGTGACTTAATATTTCCTTAAATATTTTTTTATGTTTTTCTCATTGAATTTTATCCATTTATATTAATCTTCTTCATTCTATATTGCCACTATCACAAATGAATATTAATAAAATAACATTACTCACTTCGTTATACATTTGAATATTTATTTTTGATGAGTTTCATGCTATCATAAATTTCATTGAAAACAAATTAGATTCATAAAATAAATAAACTACCCCATTGGTCTTGAGCATCAAAAATTGGTTGATCCATTTAAACTGAAGAGATCAACCATGACCTAAGAGAATAATTAATTAGTCATGTCTTCATTCATGATTATTCTCATCATAATCTTGTATGATCACATCACATCTAGAGTACCACCTCATATTTGTGGGGTCACATCTCATCTAATGTACCAACTAATCTTAGTGGGGTCCTCATTTAGTATGGTATACAACCTCATCTCAGGGAGGTACACATCTCATCTGTTGTACCACCTCATCTTGACAGTGTCCACATTGTACAACGTCTTTATCAAAATAAAAATGTACCCAAACACATCTGAGGTTTTCTAAGAGTGAAATATAAAATAGATATTTTGAATATAAATTCTCTTAAAAATATTAACTGAAAAATGAAGATTAAAATATTTGCGTAATTATTTACAATAATCCCACACAATTATAAAAAATTAAATTAATACACCGGGTATACACAAGTCAGTCATTTTCACAAGACCAGTCATCAAGTAATATAAACGCATGATAAAAAATAAATTACAATAAATTAAATAATAAGAGTATTTAATTAAATTAAAATAATTAATTAACTTAAAATAATTTTAATCTATTTGGTCCCATTATTAATTTAATTATAACCCCAAAAAATTAATTAATTAGTTAATTTAATTTATTAAAAAAATCTCATGTATTAAAAGTATAATTTTTCAACCAAAATTTATTTTTATTAATTTAATTTAATATATAATGAAAATTACATTTAATTTAATAAATTTAATTTTTATTATTTAGTTAACTTTCTTGGCTTTGATAACCCTATATGCCTAATGCAAGTCATGATAAACCTGCACAGATTTGTTTTGGACCGTGAAAAGCTTGTCCATAGCTGTTCCAGGACAAGAGGGTCTTTACAAACCCATTATTGGTTGGAAATACCTACTATGGAACAATAAGGAATGTATGGTTCAATAAATCCATGTTTGGGTACCTCATGGGCACCAGAAGGGTGGTAGTTGACCATATCTTCCATTGTAGGTTTTTGTGTGGTGGTGGTGGTGCAGGATGGATCATGCCGACAGGTGATAAACAAAGGGATGAATTAGGAAATAACCAAATCTATGTAGTTGTAGGAGCATGCGGTGATGTGTGGACCATCAGAAGTTGAAATCCTCAGTTAGTGGGATTCATGGCGAGGGAGAGGTCGTGATCGAATTCATGTTTGACAGCGGTGGCCAATCGAGTGATTGTGACATGCCATGGAAAGGGATGAATGAACATCATGGAGAGGCTAGTAGTGGTGTAGGATACAATGTGCATGACACAGTAAATAGGATTCGTCTTGAAGAGCATCTATGTGGTCACCCCAATCTAGAGCCTCGTCGATGTGTACAACCAGATTTCTAGTGAGGCCTGGGATGGAGGGCCAAAATTGGGTTCACAAGAGGGTTCCTTGTGATGGTAGGCTATTAATAATTTGAATTTGAAAATATAGGGAGTGATCTGGAGGGTGGTAGTGTGGAGGAGGTTTGACCGTCCATAAGGGTTTCCCGATAAAGTATGGGCTCTCCATAGAAGAGTATATGGTTCTTGGTAGTGGAGTCATTTAGATCTACTGATGATGGAGTACTGAAGAGGGGGAGCATCCCATTTAGACATTTTTACTCGAATGGCAGGCAAGACATGGATGTAAATTCACCACATCAATGGCCTCATAAAATACCCTTTTGAAAATAACGTATTTCTACCAGCCATCTTTTATCATTTTTGTTTGTTTTTGGAATCACACAATAAGTATTCCACCCATTTTAAAGATATTTTTGTTTTTATTTATAAAATAAAATATATTATTATGTTTATAATTATAATTAAATTATAATTTTATAATTTTATCAAAAAAAATTTGAAGATGAAATAGCTATAAAAACTATTCTTATCAAGCAGTCTGGTCGGAATAGCATTGATTTACTAGAATCAGTCTTGGGAATCAAGAGAGTGTAAAAATAACATATATGTTCCTTAAAATTTAACACTAGTACACCGCAAATCATTCTGTATTAAAATATTAGATGGTCATAACATGGCCATCTGAATTCAGATGAATGTGTGGTCTGTTTCATTGGTACCAAATTTTAAACCATTACTTAATTAAATTAAAATTAAATTGACTTAGATTATAAAAAGTATTTTATCCCTACAATACCAATTTAAGGAAACTTCATAGAATTATAATCTTGTGAGATAGGGTATTCTAAATTTTCCTCATCATTAAGTTGATGAGACTTATTGTCACCAATTATCTGAGCCCTATTGTAGTATGATGATGTATCCTGAATTAAACCAAGTGAAAAAATAAAAAATTAATGTTCACCACATTAAAATCAAAACACGCTTGTCTGTTACTCATCAGAAATGACTATTTCTTGAAGGATCTATAGTATAATCCCTCTAGATCATCCAAACAATCTTAAAAAATCTACAAGAGCACCGATCATCAAATTCTAGGTGCTAACACAACGATGCAATGATGCCTTCATCATCTCGAGAATACCTACATCAATGTTCCATCAATGCTTGTAGACGAGCATGATCTAATTTCTTGGATTGGGAGATTATATCTAGAATGTGGTAGAGGATAGAGAGGCTCTAGAAAAATCATAGTGATTCATCATAGTGTGGGGTCTTCTCTTGTCCTATTTTTAGTGAATACTCAAAATACCCGGAATGGTTCCCCCAACCCTTGTGTATTTAACATTTGATAGATAAATAATTATGAAGAAATAAATTTCATTATAAATTTTATTTATATTTTATCTGATGTATGTTATATATAATAAATATATTACGTGATAAAGATGAATTATTTACCTCAACTCTTAATTCCCACTAATATTAAATGAACTTGACACATTACAATAGTATTCATTTGAATAATATTAATCCTTATATTTACATGAAAACTTGTATGTAAGTTTAATAAAAAAATTCAACTCAATTATTAATTACTTTAAAAATTATGAATTTATTTATTTCATAGTGATCGATTACATGGACCACACTCATACCCCATGGCTAGACCACCAAATCCAATATACATATTCACTAGAATATGAACGATTCATGAATGCACTATTTTGTTTTACACTCTAGGAACTTATATTTATATTAGTCAATAGAATTCATAAACTAATAGTGGAGTCTCATATCCCATCAATTCCCCTAAACACTAATGTAGTAGTCATTAAAACAAAAACCAACCCAGAAACATGTGCTGTGTTATATAATCTCTTAGTATTTTGATATCTCATAAAGAAGGTTGCAAACTTGTGTCATCTCACTTTCATGCTATATTATTTATTGATATAACTAGAGGGGTTTACCATAGAATACCTTGGATATGGAATTATCAAGGTAATACAATCCTGATTAACATGTCCCGATATATTACTTCCTCATATCGGATGTGACATATCCTATCTTGATCATTCAACCAAAGTAATTTCACCAATGACATACCCAACAAAATATACCTCTCCATGATTTCATTATCATGGTTTTTTCATTTAATTAAGGTATGTGATCAAATGTATCACATAGATAATGATATGAAGTCTAGAGACCAATTCACATGTCTGTAGATAGGAACAACCAATGAAACAAATATCACGTGATGTTCTTATTAGTGGGTATGTCCCTATGATCTAAACTACTAGAGATCAACAAGTGAAAAATTCATGATAATAAGTCTCAATGAATGTGATCTTGTAGAACTTGATAGTTATACATAAATAGTGTCCATTAAGAATGATATATCTGGGCCATACGGTATATATTTAAGATTAATGTCATAGTATCTCGAGGTTCTCATTACAGCTTGAGATCTACAATAACCTTTTGATATGATAAGTAATCTATGAAAATTACAATTAAATAGTGAACACATAAATTTATACACTATAATGATATGTTTATATTGTGTAAAGCTAATTGCATACATGATATGGAAATCTAAATGTTCTTTTTAGTTTGTTCTAGGGTACACACTATTAAAACATTAATTGGTGATATTCAGGGAATTCCATAAAATCTATAGTTACATGTTTATAATTTAGTGTTTTTTATAGACTCCCATCTCATCGACTTTATTCTACATACTTAAAGATTTACTTTTGGATTTTGTAAGTGTCTTTTATAAAGAATGTGATGCTAGATGTCTGGAATATTATTTACCTTGTGAAATTGGATTTTTTCTATCCTTCCCAATTATGAATATTTTTTTAATAAATACTTTCATGGATTTTTTTGGGTTTTAACTATAACATCCCAATATTTCAGTATATAAATATTCTATTAAATAAGTCTTAGTTTGATATATTTTAACAGATGCACTTGAACAAAGGTTGTGATATATTTAAAAATTAAATAAATTATTTTTAAAATTTTATTATGATAACATATAATAATTATACATAATATATAAAATATTAAAATTCATTAAATTAGAATATTTTTTAAAAAATATTAAAAACAAATAATGTTTAATAATTTAATTTTAACTACATGCATTTTATCATTATATTTTGTTTTTTAAAATATATGTCAAATATATTGTTTTTAGAAATATAATTATATAAAAGTAAATTTTTTAATAAATAATATCAAAATTTACTTCATATAATTTTTTTCATTTTCTAATAATATCATTTTTATTAAAAAATGTGTTTTTAAAAAAATTAATTTTTTCATAAAATTATCATTCTGTAATAATTACATTCAAGGTAAAAAAACCATTTTAGTGATCAAATGTAAAATTAATGAATAAAATAATTCTTTAAAAATTATTATTTTAACTTAGAGAACACATGGACAGTAATTTTAGAACTAAATTAAAGGGTTTTTATAATAAAAAAAATAATTATATGTCTTTTCTCTAAGTTAATTGGTAATTTTTGTAAAATTTGATTCTATTTTAATTTTAAAATAATTTAATTTTTTTAGCTATATAAAATCTATTTGGTTCAAAAATATTATTTACACAAAAAATATAAATAACAAATAAAAAATACTCTTAAAAATTATATTATCTGAAAAATTATTTTTAAGTGATAAGTGTGTTTATTTTAAAATTAACTTTTCTCAATAATAGTAATTTTATTTCATAAATTAAAATAATAGACCGTATTTTAATTAAAAAAATAATTTGATAATATCAATATTAATTGAAATCATTTTTATTACTTAACAAAGGGTGAAAATAATAATTACCTAAGTAAATGTATACATCGCTAAAGTGAAATGCTGATGAGAAACCACCTAAAACAATTAAAGGTGTCTCAAAATTTAGTTTATGGCAGGATTATTGGATATATATATATTCCTAAAATCCATTATTTTGATGTATGATGGTCTTTGTCTATGTATTGTGTAACAAAATAATTTAATAAGATAAGGTAATTCCAAAACTACCCTTTTTATCACTTGTAAAAGTGATCACTAACACGTATTCATTACAAAACATTTATTTAAAATTAAATGGGTAAAATATACAAAAAGTTTCACCTTATAAATCTCTCCCACTAACTATATCATTATGCTACCCTTAATCAGTCTATGCAATTTATTTCCATGCATAATTCCAAGGAAAATAAAATTTCCTAAAATGAGTTTAAATTTCTTCATGGTGGTTCTATTTATTTTTCATTTTCATAATCTATCCAAACTTTCTAAATTTATTAAATTCATTTCATCTATATACTTAATATTGATTATATTGATGTGATGTCAATTATTTATTCATTCAGTAGCATCCTCTAAGAAAAAAAGAAATTCAAGGATCGTGCATATGTGCAAACTACCACCTCCATGACATGATGTAGTTCATTTTACATCACCATATATTAGGGATGGTATAAAGGATGGTATTGATTAATAATTTTATTTTTATCTAAATTATAAAATTTTATTATTATCTCATTTTACATTTAAATTCATTATTTCCATTCGTTAAAGAATGAGATCATTAATCGTGTGTATATGAAGACAACTACCTCCATGAAAAACATTTATTATTTCTCTGAAATGCATAAGATGGATTGAAATAAGATTATAATTAGTAAACTAATATTATTTTTTAAAAATTATTAAAATCATTAAAGGATAACTTTTCATATTTCATCACTCTATGCATACATTTGGAAACGGGTTCGTTAATCATGTGTATGTCAAAACTACCAACCCCCATTAATGAAACATTTCTTTTTCCATTATATCATAACATGGATGAATTTAATAAAATATTTGATATGTAAACAATATATTTATAACACTTTTTATAATCTGTAGTTTGTGAATTTACATCTTATATAAACATAACCATGGTGAACATGTCTATATAATCACGTAAAAATCAACTAAACCATCTCATGTAACTAACAAGAGAGGAAAATATTTAATAAATAATAATATTTTAACAATAAACAGAAATAAAAAAATAATTATATATGAATAGGGTTATAATTAAGGGTTTTAAGTAACATTATTTAATTATATAGGGTGTTTTTTCAAGTATTTTACACATTCTTGTATAAAGGTAAGGGTTTTGTCTCAATACTTCTTATTTGAGACACTAGTTTTTTTAAAAATATAATTTCCTTTAAATGGTGAATAGAAAACCAATTGGATATTTTATGATATTTATTATCCATATTAAAGGTGTTTTATCTTAAAATTCAAACTCCCTTTATTTCAATGTCTTTGTATAACTTTTATCAAGAACCAAATGATTTTTGTTTCATGATTTCTTTATTGAGACACATTTTACATTTTGGAAAACATAATTAATAAAAATTCCAATTATTATATTATGTTAAAATATATTATATATATGGTATTTTAATTTCATTTCCATTCCCTTTTCCCCTGATGGTTTTTGAAATTGTCCCTTTTATCGAATCAAGTTCTATTTCTATGAGTAATGAATTTTCTTATTACCATTGATCTTAAATGTAGCCTTAATCTAATAATTTCATCTTAAATATATTTTGTTTCATTTATATTTAAGGTAATTAATCTTCCGCATTAAATTTTTTGTCTTTGGTGGATCACATTCTCTTTTAAATCATGTGATTGTAAGGAATTATTCACAACCAAAACACAAAGATCTCTTTATTCTATATCCAAGTTTTATCTAATGATGTTATTTTATATGATTTTTAGGTGACATTTATATTTATATTAAACTCTTATCCACGAAAGGTTGTTTCCCCAATTTTATAATGCGGGTTTGACTAAATTATTTTAATGAGATTTAATAATTTTTTACATTATTAAGTTCAAAAACAAATATTTTAAACTAATGTTTTATAATTATTTGTTTTAAATTTTTTATAGTTATATTCAACTCTATTTACATTAATTAAAACAAAAAATAGAAAATATTTTTAATGTTTCTTTATGGGACATTTTTAGGGAAGGAATATATTTTAAACATTTATATGTAAATATATCTTTCCTTCACCATTTTAATTTCTTAAGATACTTCCTTTAAACTCTTTCACCATTAAAAAATAGGAATTTATTTACCCATGGTTTAATGAAATTGTGATTTTAAAATGATTTAAATTAAAAGAAAATACTTATTTCAAATTCAATTTATTTAATTATTATAATATAGTACTTCATCTACGAAATATACATTATCATGGTTATTCTTAAAATGATACCATCCACCTTTTTAGAAGGATTTTTTATGAAATTGTCATATTCCTATATATGATGATCTACAACAACATTATTTCTTACATAATCACCATATTGTGTAGACATGATTTATTTCCAATAATTTTCCTCTTTGAATCCCCCATTATCATTTACATCATTTTAGAATGTTTACCATTATTAACAATGCATTGATTTATTAGGGAAAAGGTTGTCTATATCATATATCAATTTCATATACCATATAAATACCGTATTCAAAATAATATTTTTTGAGTGGTATTTCTGTATAATAATAAATAAAATCAATAGATTCCCATTTTTCATAGGTTTATCATGTCATTTTTACTGATGAAATTGTTAATTATTTATTAGGGAGCCACAAGAGAATGATATAAATATAATTTTATATTTTTATGTTTTTATGATATTTTAATTGAAAACATCTATCACATGGAATGATACTCCTTGTGTATATGGTTGGTTTAATTCACATTATTTAAACAAACCACTGTAATGGATTTGAACTAATGTATTTATGGAAGATAACATGATTATAGAACCCAATATTATAAAGGCCTTGGATGAACAATATTGAATCAAATGACTCATACATTAAATTTTTCACATCATTTTTTCAATTATTTATTTTATTTTCATAGTTACACTTTTTTATGTTGATTAATTTATGTATTAATATCCCTAAACATTTTTTCAAAGTAATTTGTTGGGAAAGATGGAAATAAGATTACAATATGTATAATGTATAATGTATTATGTTGTCATTGTCCTAAACTACAATATAATGGGAAAATAAATTGGTTTTGAAATCTTTTTTTATTCCAAATCAATAATAAAAAATTATTATCAACAATGTGAACATTGTTGAATTACTTATCACACAAGTTAAGTAATGGATAATGTGTTGTGAAACATTGAGTAATAATGATATTAAATGAAAAAAAAATCTCCTGCACATAAAAAATGGTAATAAAAACCCCAGGGATTGTCTTAAAAGAACTCAAAGAAGTATTATATAGACATAAATCATATAGCTATCAAGGGAAAATGAATTATTCAGTTCTTTCAAGGGAAGAAGAAGATTTTACTTTATGTTTTACAGAAGACATTAATATATGAATTTTATTTGAAATTTTATCTTAACGAGTGTATATATTTTTGAAATCCTTAATTAATGTGTTTGTAAAAAAATTGGACAAAGTTTTTTTAAGTAGGGGATAATGTAACATATCAAGATTTCAGTATATATATGTTACTATAAATAATTTAATGTTCAACATATTTCTTCATATTATTTAAACTAATATCATTATATATTAGTGAATTTATTTAATAATTATTAAAATATCATTTTGATAACATATAGTTAATCAATATATTATATATATAATTAAAATTATTTAAATTAGAAAATTGGTATGAATAATATTAGCAACTCTTAGGGTTGAAGAACGAATTTTTTAATAATATTATTTTATCAATATATTTCAATTTTTATATGGAAATTTAAATATAAAATGATTTAAAATAAAATTAGATAAAATTGCAATTATTTTATAATTCATTATATCAAAATTTTCTAAGTATGAATTTTTTATCATTTTGATAGAATATCTATTTATAGTTGAAAAATGTGGTTTTATGAAATTAATAATTATCATAAAATTATATGTATATATAAATGACTTATGAGGTCAAAAAATATTTTTATTTATAAAATAAGAAATTATGGAATAAAATATTATTTTTAGGATATTATTTTATCTTGTAGAACTCATAACTGCAAAATTTAGAACTAAATAAAAATGTTTCTTTAATAAATAGTTTCATTTGTATTTTCTTTTAGTTAATTAATATATTCTGTAAAATTCAATTATAGTTTGATTTTATGGTTACATAACCAAATATTTATTTATAATAAATCAATTTGGGCCATAAAAATTATTTAAATTGATAATTCTAAATCAAATAAATTTTATGATTAAAAAATTTATAATCTCAAAAATTATTTTTATGTTATTAATGCATTTATTTTTAAATTAAAATATATTAATAAATGTAATTTTATTTTATTTAAATAATTTCATTTCTATAATTATGTTTCCAAAATTATATTATATGATCAATATAAATTGGTATAATTCCAATTATTTGAAATGGGTGAAAACAAATTTACCTATGTAAAAGTATACAAGGGTAAATTGTAAATTTAATGTAAAAACGCCTAAAATACTCAAAGGCTTCTCTAAATTGAGTGAATGAGGTTATTTTTGGAGAAAAAACATCATATAATCCATAATTTTAATTATGTGTGTCTTTAACCTTGAATAGTGTACGGAAATAATTATACATGTTAAGGTAATTCCAAAACAACTTTTTTATCACTATTAAAAGGGACCACTTACACAAATTTATTTCAAACCCTTTCCTTAGAAATAATTTGTGAAAAATTTTAAAATTTTAACTCTCAATATTTTCCCCACAAACCATACCCTTTTACCATACTGAATCACCATAATCCCTTTATTTCGTAGAAAAAATCCAAGTAAAATCAATGCTTCTGTCATGATAATTACTCTCCACATAGAATTTTTATTTAATTATCTTATTCATAATATTTAATAAATTTATTAATTTAATTAATTCAGTAAAATTTATAAAATAAAATTTTGTCATATTTACGCAACCAAAATTTTTCATTCATTTCATAGTATCGTCTACAAAAAAATGCATTGATCATGTGTATGTGCAAACTATCACCACCACAAGATGGTGTGGTTTATTTTCCATTACTACCTCTTAAGGATGGTATCAGGGTTGGTATTTATAAATAAGTATTTTTTTATATCACTTACACAATTCATAATTGATTTCATTTTACATTTATGTTCATTTCATCCATTCTGTATGGAATTAGATCATTATTCATGTGAATGTGTGGACTACCACCTCCATGAACGACCTGACTTATTTATCTTAACCACCATTCATTGATGGAACGTTAATTGAAATATAAGAGATAATTTTATTTTTATAACATTATTATAATTAAAAAATTACTTTTGTTCTTATAATGCCTCTCCATCCATACATTTGGAAATGGGTTCTCTAATCATGTGCACTACCACCTCAACGTCAATGCCACCTTTATTTTTCCATTATCAATTAATATAGATGAAATTAATTTTTTTACATATAAAAATGATAAATATATAATTATATTTATATTTTAGTTTATTTTAATTTATTTTTAACAAAATCCTAAACTTATCCATGATCAACATTTTAAGTGAATTATTTATAATTCAACCTAATAACCTCAAGTAACCAACCAGACATGAAAAGTTTTAATAGATGAAAAAATATGATTATTAGTAGACCCTATAAAAATAATTTTAGATAAATAATGTCTTTATTATATTTTAATGAATATCTTTTAATTAGAAAAGGAATTTAAGTACAAGTGTAAAAGACCTTCAGACATAATGGGAAGGGTTTCTTCTCGAAACATCCTTCATTAGGACACATGTTCTTACATTCACCTAATTTCATTAAATTGAATATATACAACCACATGGTTATTTAATTTTATGTATTATCATAATTCTTAGTTGTTGAAATTCAAAATCATAACCTATTTTTTTAAGGTGTGTTTTTAGAAAATTCACTATACTCTAAGGGTTTTTTGTTATAAACTCCATTAACTGATATATGTTTTTATTTATAAAATAATTTAATTTTATATGGTTTATATAGTCACCAATTTTTATATTATACTGAAATATTTCTTATACATAGTATTTTATGTTCTTATTCATTCTCTTTCTCTATTAAGTTTTTTTTCAAAAATTTACTCAGGTGTTAATAAAGGTTATCAATCCCTGAGTCATAACTTTTCTTCATGAATTTGATCTTATTTGAATATATTCTCATACAATTTACTTTTTAATATGTTTAACATCTATTTTATTTGATGAATTTAATCCCCCTCATTAAAATTTTCTCCTTTATGGGATTTCATTCTCTTTCAAAATTAATTACTGAAAATAATTATTCCTAGCCTAAGTGCACAGTTATTTTCCTTCTATATCCATGTTATAAAAAAATTTTCTATCATGTCTCAAGTGAAATTCATACAACTATTAAAATATTATAAATGGAATTTTGTATCATTATTTTTATGAAGTGGGTTTCACTAAAATTTATTAATTGAAATTAAACATTTTTCGCATGATTATATTTTAAAAACAGTTATAAATAAATTTTTAATATGAATTCTATCCCAGTTGTTTTATAGTTACTTTACTCTATAATGACTTTTAAAAAATTAAATGAAAATCATGTTATCCTTTTCCTCATGGGTTATTTTTTATAGAATTTATCTGTTTTGGATATTTCGTTGTGTATGTATCTGTGCTCCTTCTTTTTTTGTTTCCTAAGATACATCTTCACAATTATTTCATGTTTTTAACAAATAGAAATTATTATGATAATGGTTTGATAAAATTTTCAATTTAATTTTTTTCAAAAGATAAGGTAAAATATTATTTTCAATTAGGTTTTCCTAATTTAACTAGAAGTGGTCTTTATCTATATATTATTCTGGACCAATGGAATTATTAAATTAATACCATCCACCATATTTATCTGGATGTCTTGTGAAATTTGATTTTACATATATGGTATGATCCTTCACTGATATTACCTTGACAAATTATCTACTAGTATAAGCATGATATACTTCCAATAAATTTATTCTATGAAGTAATTATATTCCATTATTACATTGAGTTCTATTCACCTTGATTTATAATACATTTGTTTATTAGGAAATTATTTAGTAGATTGTATATCCATTTCATAAATAGTGTAAATACCAAATTGTCATCATATTTATTGGGTGAAAAATTACTCGAATGATTCTTAATGTCATTAGATAACACTTTATTTGTCATCAATTTATCATTTCATGTTTAATAATAAAATCATCAATGTTTCCTTAAGAAAACACTTGAAAAGGATATAATACCAATTATATTCCCTTAGGTTTTTATTATATCTTGATTCTAACCTTCTGTAAAACATATATATGATTTTCATTATGTGAATTGTGGTACCATAATTATATATCCATATAATGTATTAGGTAATGCTTTCACCTCATGATATATCTTTGTGTTTGGGTAGTGATCCTATAACACTATGGTGTGTCGGTATTTATCATGTTCAATTATGTTATATAAGCAAGGTATGGATCCTTTACATAGGCATGTGATATTATTTTTGTGTTCTTTCCACCTTCATTGAATGATATTATCATATTATATAGGCATGGTTATTATGTGATCTTATGATATAATTTACAATTTCATGATTCCATGATCTTTATGATATCATGTTATTCCTCTAAAAATTTATAAGTTGTCTCACAGTTATGATTTTCTTTTATTATTCCCTTATTTAGTATCATAACTCACACCTTCTTATGTTTTAATTATCCCAAGTTATGGTTGATTGTTTTAAGTATTAAAATTTTATAATACTATTATTATTAGATAATTTAATGGTGATTTTCATGATTCATTATTGATTTACTAACATCATAAATATTGGAAAAAACATTCCATTTGATGATAAAATATGGGATTTATTAGTTAGTGATTTTCTTAATTTTCCAACATCTATAAACTAAAATGTAATTGGATTGTAATTTTTTGAATGATATTGTAATCAAATATGTGTATCAAATACAGTGTTGTGATTTATGTTTTTTTAACAATGTATCAAAGTGTGCAGAGCTAGGGTTGCTGCATTAACAATAGTTCACTTGGATTATATATAACCTGGAATAATAGAAGATAGGATTGATCAAGAAGAGATTAATTTTATAGTGGATAGAAAATTATGAAGCATATTTTCATGAAATTTTTACTTATACACTAATTATAATTCAATCAGACTTAGGGACGATTTATACAGTGTATTGTGATTCCTATAGGGTTGTTCTGGGGAGTGTTTTGATGTAAGATAATCAAGTAGTTGCTTATGGGTCTCATCAATTATGACCTCAAGATATGAACTTTAATACCCATGAAAACCAATTTAGGGAAACATTCCATGACCAATTTTTTATGATAGTTATCTCTTTCATAAAATATTTATTTTCAATACTAATCTAATGAGTGTGTGAAACGCTATTATAATTATACCTAAACCAATAGTAAATTCATTGGTTAGAGTACTATATAAATTTAATTTTAAGGTTACTTTATTCATAGGAAAGTGTAATATCCTCATATTGGATCTAAGAAGGAAAACAATAGGGATGGTTTAAGCGAATGATATTATTCATGAACTGGAGGTTATAAATGTTTGAGGGGTTGGTAGTTGATACCTTTTTTACACTGAAAAATAAATACTCTGTAGTGGATAAGATGAAAACTAATAGAAAACCTGATTTAGATTAATTTTAAAATTAGGAATTTATCATGGGATATGATCAATTTCTAGGTTGTTCACTAGAAGAGATGGTTTGGTTCATGATACTGAATAACTGGTGGTCCCTTTCTCCATAAGGGTGGAATTACTAAGGGAATCATATTCCACATTTTTGGAAATAAATAAAGGGATAAATAACATATACCATGAAATAGTGTGTAGTTTATATTGGTTTTTAATGATAAAGGACATTATATGATTTATCACATGCTGCATTACTGGTCAATGGATTAAGGTGACAAAAAACAAATTGTGTTACATTAACACCATCTAATTGGTTACTAGATGTTGGATTAGGTTACCATGGATTAATATGGGTCTTTTATGGACATTGAGGGGTTGATACGTTTGGTGGGTCATAGTGGATAAGTTAATAGAGGTCACACATTTCATTTAGGATTGGGAAACTCAGTCAATGGATGAGTAGGGAATATTGTATGTCTAAGAGATGATATGATTTCATAGAAAACCATTGAGAAGATTATTGGATCATGATTCTTATTTTTCTTCCGTATTATAATTGGGTTTGTGGGAATATATAGGGTATCAACTAAATCTCAATACAACATATCACCAATAGAAAAATAGAAAATCTAAGAGGATAATTCAAATACATTAGAATATGATATGAGTATATATGCTCAATTATTTGTAGTGTGGTGTAACAATATATCCTTAGTATTCAAAGAAGTCTCGGGGCCAAGTATGTATATCCCACAAAAATTTATAAGAAAAAGTAAAGACAAAGAATTATACGAAAGAGGCAGAGTAAACCAAATGAATCCCAAACCCAAATAAGAAAATAAAATGGGTCACCACTATCACCATTTCCATTATCATAAGCTTCACTTGCATATGTCGACTCCCATTTAGATTGTAAATATTTGTGCTTCCTGGAGAGTAAATAATACACCTCCATTATCCTTTTATGCTCCAGATAAACATGATTTTTTAAAAATAATTTTTTTATCATCCTTTCGTGGTATCAGAGCCATTATTTTTAAAATACTTCAAAGAGTACCTGGTAGACATGGTCCTTGGTAAATTGGAATTACCCTTCCTTGGCCTCCTCTTCGGTGGAGCAGAGATGAAACCATTAAATTCTTTCTCCATCCCATGTGTGATGAAATCATTGGTCAAGGCATTATAACAACTCAAGGACTCATATTTAAAACTATCATCCATGTTTTCTTCATTATTAACGTCATTGTATTTATCAGATATTTGAGACCAACACTCATGATTCTAAATTTCCTCCTTAAAATTAACTTTTCACATTTTAGTTCCATGATCCGAAACAACTAGAACTTTTGTTGTCATATAAAGTTCACTTGACTTAACATAGACATGTCCCATATATTGTGGCTATAAATTAGTATCCTCCAAAACCAAGTCCTCTATAACCAAACAATTGGAATTACTATAATAGACCCCTTCATTAATAATCATAATCAACAGCATGACCATAACATCCCTCTCCACAGTATCAAAACATGAAATCTGAATGGATTTATTCTACTCCAATTTCTTGTCCTCTTCTTAGTAACCAACTACCTTTCCCCATTCCCAAAGAAAGAAATTTGATCCCATTATATTACCTCATTTCCATCACTAGAATTTTGGACTAACTAATTGTCTTTATTCACATTAAAATATATATAAATCATAGGTTGGACATATACCTCACTTGTCTCTTGCCCACCAGAAACATTCAGATTCCGGACGTGCACCTCACTCTATTCTTTCCCAACATAGTCACTATTCTCATGCATAACACAATCATTCAGAGGCAACACCTCCACTTCGCACTGCACATGCCCATCACAATCATTTAGAGACAAGTCCATCCCCTTCACCTTTTCATACATAAAAAAACATTCAAAATAATAACTAAATTACTCTTCTCCCCATTATACACTTCTCTCACATTACTATGAGAAACAACATCCATTAAAGTGGAACGTGATTCACACAGTAACATAGAATTATTAAAAGTCAAATCAACCTCAGAGGGAGCCACAGTCCCAAAATAATATTTTAATCTATTCAAAACATTAGAGACCACTGGATTATGTGATTTAACTTGTAATGACTTCTTCAAATACTTGAAAATTCACTAATGGAAATCCCACGTTTACCAACACTTATATCCCAATGGTTTATCTAAAATTTTGGGAATGGCTATGTATACAAATAGTTTTCACAAACCGTTGGTATAGAAGATTTTATAGAATCTTTTACCAATGTTTTTACAAAAATGTTGGTAAAGGCCTTATCCATATAACTTTTTTACCAATAGTTTAAGTAAACTGTTGGTATAAGCCACATCCATACAACTTTTACCTACGGTTAGTCTCAACTATTGGTATAACATACATTCCTAATGGTTTTTAAGAACTTTTTGGAAAGATTTACCCTAAATGCAGATCGGGCATCTAGTTCCCCCTCTGTTCAATTGTAGTTCTGCTCTACTGGATTAGTTCCCTAAATCCAATCTTCCTCCTTCCAAACTTATTCTACATATCGATCCATTTTCAATCAAGGAATTCATTTCTTCTACACATTAAATCTGTAAGTGATTCCTTGGTTTTGTTGTTATGTAAATCTGTGTTTTTTTTTTCACTTCTGATTTGGCCGAAAGGGGAGCTTTGTGGTCATTAATCGTGGTTGTGGGTGGTCATTTAGGATGTAAGATAGTATTACTTCATTTTACTTGATATATCCAATATTATTATTGATTTATGTTCAATTTGATTATCTTTGATAAGTGATGTTGTTTAATAAGTTGTTATTAATGGTTTTAATAATAACGATATGGTATAAGGGTTCACATGGTGTGTATAATGGTTGTCATGGTGTCTACGATAATCTAGTGTCATGGGAATGTACATGGGAATGTACACATAGTACATGACTTGGATAGCCATGTAAATATACAAGGCTAGTCCCTTATGGTGAAAAGTATGTTTCGCTAAATGGGGTGCTGAAAACATCCCATTTACACATGGATTTGTTTCATGGGTATTCCCCCGTAATGTGTTAGCCATATTATAGAGCAGGTAGTAATTAGCTCAGTCAAAACACTTTCATCCCTGAAATTCAAGAATACATGGTTAAATGGAAGAATCCATGTTCTAATGACATTCCTAACATGGTTTCTAACTCACCTCACCTAAAAATAAAGTAGAACACTGGTTATATGCAAGAATTCATCCTAAACGTACACTATAACATTGGTTAAATGGAATAAGTCATCCTCGTTACTGAATTCCATACACATATGAGAAAAAATCATCATTCAAGAACGTCACTATAATGTATAGTCTTTTCAAAAAACACATATCCCTTAAATATCATGAAATTACAGTAGGTACTGATTTAAAGTTTTCATGTTTACAAGTGTAATTTTTGTATCTTTGAATAATATATTCTCATAACTATAGAGTTGAACCCCATTCGGTGTTTTGAGTTCCCCCCGGGACAACCACCCTCCTTCCTAGACCTAGGAAAACCCCCTCCTTCCTGGACCCTGGACATCCCCCCACCCTCCTTCCGAGACCCTGAATAGCCCCCCTCCTCCCTAGACCCCAGATATCCCCACCCACCTTTCTAGACCCAGGACAGCCCCCCTCCTTCCTGAAACCTGAACACCCCCCACCCTCCTCCCTCAACCTCAGACATCCCACCGCCCTCCTCCCTAGACCCCGGACAACCCAAAAATCATTATTCGTATTTGAGATAAAACACAATAGAACTTGAAGTTCCCTCTCCAATGAGTGTCCATCTGGGTTTGGGTCACTAATGAGTGGCATCCTGGTTTGGGACGTCACAATTCCTGGATATCCTTTTTATAGGTGTTTCTAATCCAATCTATTCCTATAACTATTTAAGGTCCCTCTCCAAAAACAATTCTGAAATGATTCAATGAATACACCCTACCAACCTATGATCTATGTCCCCAAACCTAGGACCATTTAATCCATGATTATGGTGAAACTTGATGAGGCCATAACTACTTTTGATGTGATCCTCATCCAACTCCTCATCCTGATCTCTCTGAAGAAGTTTAATTATAAAACTCATATAGTCCCTACAAGACCCTTAAGGATTATGTATTCCTTGATCCACTTACAATATCTTACTGGGAAATCCTTGAATATTGGCATTAGAAATTCTGTATATTATTTTCTTATATACACTATATTTTTTTTATGTTTCTTAATATGATTCTCATATAGAGTAATGTGTCAGTTATTCTTTTATATAAAGTAAACAATTTTCATTTACCTAAATATTTTTTTGATTGAATATAAATATTATTGAAATTTTTTGAAATGACTTATTGAAATTTTTTAATAGAATGGATAGAATTCAGGTGTATGAAACTGATTGGATTTCAACCGATTTTCAAAATAATTTGAACATCTCTTTAGATTTTGCATTTGACAAGTCTTCAGATAGTGGTTGCATATAATTCCTATGTTCTAATTGTGTTGGAAGACCTTGGTTTAGTCATGAAGCAGTTAGCTATCATATAACCAAATATGGTTTCCAAACAAATTATTATTTGTGGTATCACAATGGAGAGAAAATGGAATCTCAAAATGTTGATGATCCAAATGATAAGACTGAATTGGAGAGTTTGATATATGATCTGTTTCCATTTATTCGGCATCATGTGAAAAAATGATGTCCAAGAAACAATATTTCGATACAAGAACACATGATGCCTCCAATAAAAATGAGGATGTTGACAGGGTTAAAAAATTTAATGATGTTGCGACCACTCCAGTATATCGGCAATATGGTAAAATGAAAAAGTTGGAATTTTCAATCCGATTGTTTCATGGGAAAACTATGTATGGGATTTCAAATACTGAAATGGATGACATTCTTACCTTATTGAAGGAATTACTTCCAAATGATGTAGATATTCCCTAAAACAACTATATGGAATGGATGTTAGTTTATGAACTTGGATTCTCAAAAAAAAATCATGCTTTCTCGAATGATTGCAGCTTATTTTGGGAGGAAACTGCTGAAAGAAATGATTGTATCAAATGTGGAACCTCCCGATGGAAGCCAAAAGATGATGGAACACCATCTCGTGTGACACAAAAAGTAATGTGACACTTTCCATTGATTCCCAAATTACATAACCTTTTCGTGTCTGATGAAATATCAGTAAAAATGTGATGTAATGACACCGAGAGAGAAAAAGAATAATAAAGAGTTGCTTCAACCTGCAGATGGATTTTCATGGTAGAGATTTGAAGCTTGATATCCTGAATTTGCAGCCGATGTGCTTAATGTGATACTGGGTTGTTCATGTGACGGTTTTAATCCATTAGGAAAGATGCTTACTTCGCACAACACATGGCCGGTTTTCATACACATTTATATCCTTCCCCCATGGTTGTGTATGAAAAAGCCTTATACTTTCTTGAGTATACTTATATCTGGCCCTTCTAATCCCGACAATGATATAGATGTATACATGAAACCTTTAATAAAATATTTGAAACTTCTTTGGGATGTGGGTGTGCCCACATATGATGCATGCTTGAAAGACATATTTCAGATGCGTGCTATGCTTATGTGGATGATCAATGATTTTCATGCTTATGAAATGATTGCTGGATGGAGCACAAAAGGAAAATTGCCATGTCATATTTGTATGAAGAATAATTGATCAAGAAGACTGAAATATTGTCATTGTTTTAGTTTTATGGGACATCGACTATTCTATCCAATGAACCATCCATATAGAAACAATCGTCGAATATTGACAATACCATGGAGACTAACGATCCACCTCGGCATATTTCTAGAACTGATGTGCTTAATGAATTGAAAGATTTAAATTATTTATTTTGGAAGGGTGTAATGAAATCTAGAAAGAGGAAAAATGTTTCAAATGATACATGTTACAATTAGAAGAAGAAGAAAATATTCTTTGAGTTTTTATATCGGTCAACCATCTTGTTACATTATTGCTTAGACGTAATGAACATTGAAAAGAATATATGTGAAATGTTTCTTTTGATTCTTCTAAATGTCAAGGGGTTGACAAAAGATGATTTATGAACTCAGCGTGACTTGGTAGATTGGGGGATCAGACCATAATTACATCTTGTCTATATTAGTGAAAATAAATGGAAAGTTCCATGTGCTTCTAATGTGACGACACCTGTTGAAAAAAATCAATTTCTGGAAGTGCTAAAGACTATTAAAGTTCCTGATGGCTATTCAATTAATATATCAAAACGGGTCAATAGAAAAGAGTTGAATATAAAATCTTTGAAGACTCATGATTATCACATCCTTTTTCCTGAGTTGATTCCAATAACAATCCGTCATCTCTTGTCCCATAATTTAAGAGTCTCGGTTATTCGTTTGTGCTATTTGTTTAGAGATCTATGTTCTATGAAGTTTTCCGAATACTTCTTGGAAAAACTGTTGGAAAGGTCACCATTAATTTTATGTGAGTTAGAGAAAATATTCCCTCCATCATTTTTTACAATCATGTTGCATCTGACTGTCCATCTTCCGACCGAAATACTTCTTAGAGGACCCGTTGATTTTCTTTTATATGTATCCAACTTAAATAAACATGTACACATTGAAAAAATATGTCTGGAACAAGAATTATCCCGAAGGTTTTATTATGAATGGTTACATGGCTCAAGAAGGTATGGATTTCTACTCAATGTATTTGTCTGATCTTACTATGAGAATAAACATAACAAGGAGAAATGAAGAATAATAGTATGAGAAAATTGAACCCAGTTTTCCATCACTTCCTCAGATAGGAGGAATTCCGGGATCATATACATTGATGACATTAAGCCTTGAAGAGTGAGGGATGGCACATCGCACAGTTTTGTTCAATTTTGATTTGTTCGAAAAGTATATCAAGTAAGTAAATTGTACATTTATCTCTTATATTATATCTTGTAATTTTAAATATTTGTTATAATATTATTATTGTTATCTACAGGGAACATAAATAATTGATATATATAAACCATTGTTCTTTATCTTTGAGAAGGAAAGATACTTTTCACAGCAAATGGTTTTCTTCTTGGTTGAAATTGAAGGTGAAAATATTGATGTAATAACTAAATAAAAATAAAATTAAATTAAGTTTACTATTTGTTTATATTTCAGGTATCGAGTTTTCCTGCAGACTCTATTTATGAGGAAATAAGACCTTTGTCTTTTGGTACTAATACCATGGTTTGTGCATGTAAATCACTTGTGATCAGTGGATACAAATTTATTATCACTGATCGAGCAAGAAACATGAGAAAACAACATGATGGTGTTATGATAGCTGCCACAACATATTGTTATGCCAGTTAATCGGATAATAGAATTTGTTCTGAAAATGTATCTTATTATGGAGTCATGGAGAAAATAATAATTTTGGATTATTACTTGTATGGTCATGTCAGGATGATGAAATGTCAATGGTTTGATTCAATGACGAGACAAGGAACCTTTATTGATGATTATGGATTTCAAGTTATTGACATGACTCACACTATTTCCACTGATGAACCATATGTATTGGCATCAATAGTGAAACATGTTTTTTATGTCAAAGAGCATCGTCATCCTAAATTCGATGTAATTATTGACGTAAATCCCAGAAAAGTTTTTGATGATGGTGATGATGAATTTGACACTATCCCTACTGCAATTGGAAGCAATCCTTTTATTACATATAATGACTCCAATAGCTCAATTGTGAGAGTTGATTGTGAAACCGAAGTTCTGGTGGGAAATATATAGAATCATACTATCATGTTCTCACCAACATTTTTCACCTATATCATTCATAGTGTGTATCATAGTACTTACCTTCAAACCACAAAAAATCTTCTGTTTCTTTATGTTTTTTTATCAGAATGGGTTCTCTATATTTTTCTGGGTTACACGTTACTTATCTGTTTCTAATTACTTCCATATTTGTTTTCATTGTAGGAAATTACACCCATTGAAGAGATGTGGTGAAAATAGATGACAGAAAATAATCATCCAATGACACAGATGGGCGTTCCGCCACTCATCCCTATTGTGAGTATTTTATTTCAAATATATATATTTCAATAACTTATAATATCATGTGTTTACTTTTGTGTTAATCTATTTTTCAGGATCCACCTCCTAGATGGGAGATATCCAATGAGGATCCTGATATTGCTCCAAGTATAGTGGTTGGTGGTAGGAGGGGGTGGTGTAAGAGTTAGACTATCATCTGGTGGTCTCGGTACTGAGGCCAGTGGTATGAGGGCACGTGGTGCGAGAGTTAGAAGATCCATTGGTCATACCTGATTGGACTCTTCCCCTACCACAGACATATATTCTAAGCCCCATTTTGATCCTGGTGTGTCTTTAGGGACACACGAGATATTTAGGCCACCGATGTTTAGACTACCAGTTGGCCAGATGTCTGTGCCATCATCTTTTTCTTCTGATTCATATTCTCTGGGCTATTATATTCCACCTTCTTCAACTCCTACTCTGACATAGTATGTGGCTGAGGAGTATACACAGAGGGACACTCCACCTATACATGATATTCCTTCAGCTTATACACATCCAATTACTCCCATTGATCTGACTACCATAGGTATATTAATATAACTCTAACGAATTTTTATACCAAAATCTATTTTTATTATAACTTGTACTGATATTTTTTTTCTTTAATAACAGATTCATCTACTGATAGGAGGAGGGGGAGGGAGAATACTCTCTGGAATGCAGTATGGAATTGCGAGACACAGTTGATGGTTGAATACAATGATGATGGAAAGATGATTGATAAACCTGGGCAGGAATGTTGGGGGTTTTTTGCAACGCTAGCCAAATACTCTAACATCATTTCGGTCATCACTCTTTCTTGGATACACATACCACAAAAAGTGAAGGATAATGTGTGGGCACAAATATGGTTAAAAAATCTATGGGATTTAATGCAGTATTTTTTTATATTTATATGAATTAATCTATTGGTTTTCAGCATTGTTTTAACCTCCCTGATGGTGAAGGTGCATGAACATTATGTTTAAAAAATATAGGAGAGCTTTGGAGAGATTATAAGCATGAATTGTATGTTGGATGGTGTGATAGAGAGGGTACGGAGTTGGAGACAGTACCAATCATGGATGACTACCCGATAGAGAAATATTCCCAAATGATTACCCATTGGGCAACTACCAAATTTAAGGTATTAATCCCATTTGAGGTATTTAAATAACAGTTTTCATATTTTTTATTAATATTATCTTGTTTATTATTAAATATTATTTAGTAATCTTTTGGAAGAAAAACATTGATTCAAAGAAATACCTCCACACTTTGGGGTGCACTACTACATCAGATCATTAGAGGCAGCTGGTACGATATAGTTGTTTATAATTTTTCTTTAGGACTTTCCCTTTTTATTATTTCTTACTAAAATTATGTGATTTATTGAATATTGAATATATGATTATACTTGTACTTTTATTGTTTCAATGTCATTACAGAAGCAGAAATTGAATACTGAAGGACGTATCCCTTGAGCAAAATTTTTTTTCTCGAGTAGAAGGAAAAAAGATGGAACTGCGGTTAATGAACCGAAAAAATAAAAGATTGTAAGTTTTAATTTGTTTATTTCAATGTTTAATATATATTTTGAAATTTAATAATATATTAATATTTTTAACAGGTTTCATCAGAGGCCCTTGATGCCCTGGATCATGATAATTTTGGGTCACACGATCATTTATATCAGGTTTTGGGAGATGAGCACTCTGGTCGAGTACGATACTGACCTGGTAAGAATATAGTCCCAACGAGGTATTGGTCCTCTCCAGGTATCCATTCTAGTACAACTGAGTTATAACAGTTCAAGGTGTATGCAAGACAGTATGATAAAAGGGTCACCGAGTTGGAAGAACATGTTCAAATGAGGGAGAAAGAATTTATGAAACTGATCAAAGATTTATCTTCATCACTTCCACCAGAGGCCAGTGCGGCTTTTCAGACATATATGTCGTCGATGGGTGCATTATCCAATGCACCAGGTGGCATTTCTAGTGGCGGTCGAGATGATGACATTCCAGGTGATGAAGGGGATGTTGAAGACGACGAGGGCAAGGATGAGGATGAGGACGAGGGTGAGGATGGGGCCGAGGGTGAGGATGGGGATGCAGATGGGGATGAGGATGAGCATGGGGAAAATGACGAAGATGATGATGAGGACAGAGATGGAAGCGAGGATGAGGTTGATAATGGAAGTGGTGATGGGGATGGTGATCAGGGGCAGATTGATCCATTTCATTTTTGAATTCAGTATAACTCTTTATTTTTGAACCTGGTTTTTCATGCTGGTAAGGATATTTTTGAATTCAGTATAACTCTTTGTTTTTGACCAAATATGGAAGCTTAATGATGTTATAATGA
Organism: Viscum album; assembly: GCA_963277665.1. Classification (NCBI taxonomy): domain Eukaryota; kingdom Viridiplantae; phylum Streptophyta; class Magnoliopsida; order Santalales; family Viscaceae; genus Viscum; species Viscum album. Next base: position 697,111,496 of record OY728128.1, read on the forward strand.
ATTATGGGGCTTCTGGGGCTTGTTTGGAGCTTGGAACCCTGGTCGGCGTAGAAAAACACTATGCCTTACGGTTAGTAAAAATTTTAAGTCCATACCACAAGGTATCTACCAACCATATAGGTTTATATATTAGAAGAAATGTTCATGATTTTCCCTAACCATATACCAGGGGATGCACATCTTTCACAATGTCTATAGTTTTAGTATAAGATATTATCACTGTTGTTGCATGATTTGCCTAACTAGCATATAAAAAACCAAACAAACGCATTCGGATTGTGTTGATACTTTAGTAAAATGATCCAAGGGTCATATGTGATGTGTACGAGTCAATCCCGCCTCAATCTGAGGCACAGTGTGCTCGGTATCACTCAAAGTGTCTATCTTTTATTTAAAATGGACACCCTTTTAAGTAAAAAAAATTGGCATATAGAAGACCAACCAAACATATTTGTATTATGTTTATACTTTAGGAAAACAATCCATGGGTAATTTTTGACATGTACGACTCAACCCCACCTCAATCCAAGGCACTATGTTGTCGGTACCATTCAAAGTGTCTCACTATTATTTGAAATGGACAACATTTTAAGTGAAAACAATAACTAACATACAGAAAATGGACCAACCGTATTTTTATTCTGTTAATACTTTATCACAATGATCCATGGGACATTTGTGACGTGTAGGAGTCAACCCCGCATCAATCTGAGGCATGGTCTGGCCAGTACCACTCAAAGTGTCTCACATTTATTTGAAATGATCAACATTTAAAGTGAAAACAATAAATGGAATACTAAAAACCAAACAAACGCATTCAGATTGTGTTGATACTTTCGGAAAACGATCCATGGGACATTTTTTATGTGTATGAGTTAACCCTGCATCAATCTGAGGCACGGTGTGGCCGATACCACTCTAAGTGTCTCTCTTTTGTATAAAATGGACAATGTTTTAAGTAAAAACAACTGGCATATAGAAAACTGACAAAAAGTATTTAGATTGTGTTGATACTTTAGAAAAAAATATCCATGGGAAATTTTTGACGTGTAGGAGTCAACCCCACATCAATCCCCAAAGCGGTGTGGCGGGTACCAATCTAAATGTCTCCCTTTTTTTAAAATGGATATCATTTTACGTGAAAACAACAACTGGAATACAGAAAACCAACCAAACACATTTGGATTGTGTTGATACTTTTGGAAAATGATCCATGGAACATTTTTGACGTGTACAAGTCAACCCCGCATCAATCCGAGGAACGGTGTGGCTGGTACCACTCTAAATGTCTCTCTTTTGATTAAAATGGACATCATTTTAAGTGAAAAAAACAACTAGCATTTGTAAAACTGACCAAACACAATCAGATTGTGTTGATACATTAGTAAAATGATCCATGAGTCATTTGTGACATGTACGAGTCAACCCCACCTCAATCTGAGGCATGGTGTGGCTGGTATCACTCAAAGTGTCTCTCTTTTGTTTAAAATGGACACTGGTTTAAGTAAAAACAATTGGCATATGAAAACCAAATGTATTCATATTGTGTTGATACTTTTGGAAAATTATCCATTGGTCATATGTGACGTGTACTACTCAACCCCACATGAATCTGAGGTGCGGTGTGGCCGGTACCACTCAAAGTGTCTAACTTTTATTTGAAATGGACAACATTTTAAGTGAAAACAACAACTGGCATAAGGAAAACCAACCAAATGCATTCGGATTGTGTTTATACTTTAGGGAAACAATCCATGGGACATTTTTGACGTGTAATAGTCAACCCTGAATCAATCCGAGGCATAGTGTGGCCTGTACCACTCCAACTGTCTCTCTTTTGTTTAAAATGGACAATGTTTTAAGTAAAAACAATTGGCATATGGAAAACCAACCAAACGTATTCGGATTGTGTTGATACTTTAGAAAAATTATCCATCGGATATTTTTGATGTGTAGGAGTGAACTCGAAAAAATCCAAGGTGTGGTGTGGCTGGTACCGCTCAAAATGTCACTCTTTTGTTTAAAACGGACATCATTTTAAGTGAAAACAACCACTGGCATACGGAAAACCAACCAAACGCATTTGGATTGTGTTTATACTTTAGGAAAACGATCCATGGGACATTTTTAACAAATACGAATCAAACCCACAACAATCTGTGGCACGGTGTTGCCGGTACCACTCTAAGTGTCTCTCTTTTGTTTAAAATGGACAATGTTTTAAGTAAAAAGAACTAGCATACGGAAAACTGAACAAACATATTCGGATTGTGTTGATACTTAAGGCAAACGATCCATGTGACATTTTTGACATATAGGAGTCCACCCTGCATTAATAATAGGTACAGTGTGGCCGGTACCACTCTAAATGTCTCTCTTTTTTTTAAAATGGACATCATTTTAAGTGAAAACAACAACTGGAATACAGAAAACTAACCAAATGCTTTCGGATTGTCTTGATTCTTTAGAAAAACGATCCATTGGACATTTGTGATGTGTAAGAGTTAACCCAACATCAATCTGAGGCATGGTGTGGCCGGTATCATCCTAAATGTCTCTCTTTTGTTTATAATGGACATCATTTTAAGTGAAAACAACAAATGGCATACAGAAATATGACCAAATGCATTCAGATTGTGTTGATACTTTAGGAAAACGATCCATGAGTCATATGTGACATGTATGAGTCAACCCTGCCTCAATACGAGGCACGGTGTGGCCGGTATCACTCAAAGTGTCTCTCTTTTGTTTAAAATAGACACTGTTTTAAGTAAAAACAACTAGCATAGATAAACCAAACTTATTTGGATTATGTTGATACCCTAGTAAAACAATCCATTGTTCATATGTGATGTGTAAAACTCAACCCCACATCAATATAAGGAACGGTGTGTCCGGTACCACTCAAAGCGTCTCACTTTAATTTGAAATGGATGACATTTTAAGTGAAAACCACAACTGGCATACGGAAAAACAACCAAACGCATTCTGATTATGTTGATACTTTAGGAAAATGATCCATGGGACATTTGTGATGTGTACAAGTCAACTCCCATCAATCCGAGGCACGGTGTGGCCGGTACCACTCTAAATGTCTCTCTTTTGTTTAAAATGGACATCATTTTAAGTGAAATCAACAACTAACATACGGAAAATGGACCAAACATATTCATATTATTTTGATACTTTAGGAAAACAATCCATGATTTGTTTTTGATGTGTATGAGTCAACCCTGTCTCAATCCGAGGTGCGGTGTGACCAGTACCACTCAAAGTGTCTCATCTTTATTTAAAATGATCAACATTTTAAATGAAAACATCAACTGGCATATGGAAAACCGACCAAACACATTCAGAATGTGTTGATACATTATAAAAATGATACATTAGTCATTTTTGATGTGTAAAAGTCAACCCTACCTCAATTCGAGGCACGGTGTGGCCGGTAGCACTCTAAGTGTCTCTCTTTTGTTTAAAATGGACACTGTTTTTAGTAAAAATAACTCACATACGGAACACTGACCAAACATATTCGGATTGTGTTGATTCTTTATCACAACAATACATGGGTCATTTATAACATGTGAGAGTCAACCAAACATCAATATAAAGCCCAGCTTGGCTAGTACCACACAAAGTATCTCACTTTTATTTGAAATGGTCAAAATTTTAAGTGAAAACAACAACTGGCATACGGAAAACCAACCAAACGCTTTCAGATTTTATTGATACTTTAGGACAATGATCCATGGGTCATATGTGACATGTAAAAGTCAAAACCACCTCAGTCTGAGTCACGGTGTGGCTGGTATCACTCTAACTATCTCTCCTATGTTTAAAATGAACATCCTATTAAGTAAAAACAGATGGCATACAGAAAACCGACCAAATGTATTCGGATTGTGTTGATAAATTAGCACAAAGATCCATGGTCCAGCCTCACACAGTCCACCTTTCATGTGAGGAACTCCTACCCCTATTCTAAAACACATGACTTTTAATACATGAAGGACAACTATATTACCTAAGTCACACAAGCTCATTGATACACACCCATTATCATCATCACTATGTTCAAAGACACCCACCCTAAACCATAACATTATATTTTTGTTTGGTTGAATTCATTTATTCATATCCTTATTTTGTGTTATTAGCATCTAATTTTTGAATTCAATCATGTATGTTTTATAAAAAAATCTATTTTGTATGTATTCTTAATTCTATATCACATATAATTACGTATTCTGTTTTTAATGTATTGTATTCATAATTGATTATTAAATTATGTATCCTTCTAATTATCAGTTTTTAATTATGTATTGTATTGTATGTATTATGTACAATTCACACAGCAGCACATAGAGAAAGCTGTTGTGTGAATTGTACAATAAATCATATACCAAAGATTTTAAACTGTTGTTATAGGTTCTCTATGTTTTTTTACCAACGGTTCTGAACTGTTGGTACAAAACCTTTACCAATAGTTTAAACCATTGATATAGTGGTGAATGGATGATTATAAATATATGTCAATGGTTTTGAAACCGTTGGTATATGTGTTGTATAGAAACTCTATGACAACGGTTTTATAAAACCGTTGGTATAGTGTAGATTTATTCACATATACCAATGGGTTATCTCAAACCATTGGTATATATCTATTGTCACGGTTTACTGGGATACGATTTCTAAAACTATTGGTATGATTTATACCAATGGTTCTCCACCCTATACCAATGGTTTTCAACAATTGTTATACCTTAAATTTCTTGTGGTGATGTCATTTGGGATCATAGAAATGGGAGATATAACATGGACATTCTATGACAATATAATTCCTTCATCAATTACAGGACTAGAAAGGAATTTTTGATTGGACGAGACATCAATAGAAATTGATTTCACACAAGGAACTACAATAGTAGACTCATTCAGATACATCATTTTAGGCTTTCACACCATTGGGGTATGATCCATCTTCTTACACGTTGAATATAAATCACACCGGGATTCCAAAATGACTGACTACTTACAAAAAAGTTATTCACTTATAGAAATCCAAAATGAATCAACACTTGATAATGAAACATCCACATAAAATAGATTCTAGGTTATATTAGATGAAAACATCATGGGTCCTACTATCCAAGCATATATTTTTTCCAACAATACTTCCTAATATATGATGAATGGATTCATTCTGAAATTGTAGTAGGAGTTCAGGAAGACATACCCAAATCCCCATTGTCGACGAATAATACTTTATATGGAAATCATAATACCATTTGAAGAGGAAATAATGTTATTTATTAAATCTTAGCGATGCATACTTCCAATATAAAATCATATCCTCCTCTGAAATAAATCAAACCATGAAATGATTGGAATCAAGAATCCCCACCATAGTGCGATCTAGCAGACCCCAAAAATCAAAAATAGTTCGATCAAATATATACATTGATGGATGGTGATACCTAAATCTCAAGATCAATGTTATATTGAACAGAGAAGATCGATCAGATAATTCAAGGGATATGATTGAGAGCTGAGAAGAACCCTTAAACCATTCTGAAACCTTTATACTAAGGAAAATATAAGGGAAATATGTTAAATAGTTGGGATTCAAGGATGGAATGAATGTGGGAGGTTTTCACAATGTGGTAGGGTGGACCATCTCCACAGGTGGGGGAGGGGTAGAGGCAGCATCAAACGCCTTACTTTCTAGGTATGAGAAGAATCACTGAGCTGAGAGAACATTATCTAAGACATTTTCTCATATATACTTAGTATAGTATCAATATAATTACATTTTCCTAGATAAATACTATATTTCCTCATTTAATCTTATATGGTAGAATTTTCTACTCACCGTTGTGTTGGTTAGAAGTAAGTGAGTATGGGATTTTTAGGCCGACCATTTTGTATGAGACTATAGTTGATCAGGAATTAGTTTGTTCCTACTAAAATCTATAAAAGTTCATATTTTTATAGAATATTTTGACCAATTTAGTTCAACATAGGTCGATATGTATTCCATAATGTGTCACCTCTGTTATGGAATTATTCCTTGAAGCAATAATGGACATGCATGCTACAATTTGTTGTCCTCTTTGTGATTCTATAGAAGACTAGAGAAATGGATTATTGGTTGGATATTCCTCTATGAAACTAGGTAATGAATTTTATATTTCATGTGACAACACTCTATATGTGATGTCTAAACCTATTAGACATGATTTATAGTGATAATGTTAAGATGTATAATGATTTATCAATTTAGGTGTAATTGGTGTGCATTAGGGACTAGAGTGAAAATGTGTTATCAGGTAAGTTAATGCCTCTTATATAGGTGTTATAGTAGTATAAGAATATATAAAAGGATACCTAGAAGTGGGAGTCAGATGTTTGAAAACTATGGCCAGAAATTTTATGAAAAGAGTCATATAGACATGTCTCATGGATGGGAATTTTTTTGGGGAGAGGGTTAACCACTCTAAAATACTATATATTATTTCAAGGATAATTTTTTTCTTTAAATTATTTATTATTAATAAATTGGGATATTATTGGTGGGTAATTTATGTTGGAAGAGTTTTGGATATGGGTGATGGTCCCCCTTCAAAAAATTCAACAACAGGGCACCAGGTACCCGATAAAGACGCATCGAGTAACCAGTGAGTTTGGAAGCTGTACTTTAAGTCACAAATCCCAAACGATTATTTATTGTGGGTGTACAAGTTGGTAAGTTTAGAACCATTTAAAAAGGATAAGTTTAAAAGGTACTTTGGGATATCATAATTTTAGGGGATTTTTTTAATTTCCCCAATAAGCCTTCTTTTATCCTTGCTCTCCTACTTCCCCAACCCACACTAATGTTGATTCAATAAGGTTTTCCTTATGACTTTTCCATTCCTTCTTGTTTTGAAAATCACAAACACCTTATCTTTAAGGAAAATTGATTTCTTAAGGAAAATTTCTTTTATAAGGAAAATTGCTTTCTTAAGGAAAATCGCTTTTATAAGAAAAATTATCTTTATCATATTTTCATCCATGTTTTTCTTAAGTATAAGTTTCAGATTCATTTTCTCGGAATCATTGAAACTTTGATATAAAGCATTCTGTTTTAGGGTTCGGATTGTGGACAAGAACTATAAGGAAGTTTCATTCCGAATTCCGGATATGAACTCTGACTAAGTTCTATTCCAGATTCAGGATACGAATTCTGAAGAAGAATTCTCATTATGAATTCTAATGAAGAAATCCCATTCCGAATTCTCATTACGAATTCTGAAGAAGAATTCTTATTATGAATTCCAATGAAGAATTATCATTACGATTTCTGATGACGAATTCTTATTCCGAATTCTCATTCCGAATTCACCGATTAAACAGAATCTGATTATCATTGTTTTATACACTCTGATTTATTCACTCCGAACTATCACTCCGAAGTTTTCATTCTGAACCTTTATGTTAGAGTTTAAAACGATGTCGTACATTCTGTTACACTTTTTTTGTTATAAAACGATGTCGTCCATTTTGTTATAAACTAACCGTTGTCTAAGTGACACGTGTACAGGTCCCTCCGAACTTTAAGGAAAATATAACCGTTGGAGAAGGAGCCGACCTTACCTATAAATAGGAGCTCATTTGAAAGAGCTCGTAGCCGTTTGTTGAAAAAGTGCTTACATGCTGTTGAAGTGATTTCTAGAGAGAGTGTCTTTTATCAACTCTCAGAGCTTCGTGCGACTCCGAATGTTGGTGATTACATTCGAGGTCTTTCGGGGATAGGAAGACAGAGGTGCTGACTACCTTAAAGATCGAGGGCTTTCTTGCTGAGAAAGACAGAGGTGCCGACTACCTTAATGATCGAGGGCTTTCTTGCTGAGAAAGACAGAGGTTACCAACTACCTTGAAGTTGAGGGCTTGCGGGGATAGCAAGATAGAGACTCCAATCTTCGTATCGAGGGCTTACCCTGGTGTGGGTAAAACAGACTTGCTTGAAAGTATAAATCAAGGGACCTTTATCCAAGGTTGTTGGATACCCTTATCTTTGGGTTAAAAGACTTTTATCTTGTTACTAGTAGTTTTACTACTTGTTTTTATTCCGCTGTAATTTGTATCTTAAGGAAAGTATAACTTTCTTATACTTCCTTACTTACTCTGATTCATTTAGATTCTATACGCTTTAAGGTAGAATCTTATATTGTAACTTTTGTTAAGTTTCAAATTCCAGAACCATATTTCTGGGACCTACTTTTGGAATCACTTTCCAAGTTCAGTTCGGTGTTAGAGGTGTTGTGAATTTACTTAGTTTAACTTTGTTAAACTTAGCCCTTTCCTTTTCTTAAGGAAACTATAGTTTCTTAAATAACTTTAAAGGTTCCAAAGGAATTTTTAAAGTATACAATTCACCCCCCCTCTTGTATATTGAGCATCTCATATTATATTTCGATCCTACAATTGGTATCAAAGGTTGGAAACCTCTTACTCTATACCAATCTTACATTTGGTATCAGAGGAAGGTTACTAAAATACTTGTACTCACATACAAGTTTTTCTTGCTCACTTTTCCATTCCGAACTTTTTCACACCGATATATCCATTCCGAACTTTTTCCGAACTTTGTTATTACGAATCTTTGCTACTAACAAGTTTGTGTGCAAAGTTTTTTTTAGTATGGTAGGAATTAATGTTGGTTCGATTGACAATCTGAATCCTATAAGGCCACCGATCTTCGATGGTAATGACTATGAATACTGGAGAGATCGTATGAAGACATTTGTTATCAATACTGGAGTAGACAACTTTGTCATGCTTACTGGTGATTATAAAATTCCTGACAAGGAAGTAAGAACCTTTACTAACCAGGAAAAGCAAGAATATCAACTCAACTATAAGGTACGCAACACTTTACTATGTTCAATGACCAGAAATATATATAGCCAAATTTCTTCCTGTGAAGCAGCTAACTGAATATGGAAGAAGTTAGAGGTTACACACTTTGGGACTTCTAAAGTGATTGAGACTAGAAGGGCTATGCTTAGAGCTGAATATCAGGGCTTCAATTTTATTTATGGAGAACCTATCTGTAAAGTTCAACAAAGATTTATGACTATTGTCAACAGTCTACAATATATGGGAGAAAAAGTTTTAGATGATGAAGCTCTTGTGGACAAGATAATTGACATTTTGCCCAATGAGTGGGAATCGAAGAGAACAGCTATAGATGAGAACAGGAAGGTCACTCAAATTACTCTTGATGAATTATTTGGAACTCTTCTACAACATGAAACAAGAATGAAGAGAGATGCTGACAACATCAAGAAGAAAAATGGAAATGGTACTGTTGCTTTTACTACAACTTCGAATCAGATGAAAGCTAAGACTCCTGAGAGAGTAACCAGATCCAAGTCTAAGAAAGTCATTTTCCAATCCGAATCTAGTGAGAGTGAAGTCTCAAAAAATGAATTAACCAATCTTGCTCGAAGGATGAACAAGATAGCTGGACAGAGAAACTTTCAATCCAAGTATAAGAAGAATGATAGGAAAGATAAGAAAGATGGAGAAGTTACATGTTATGAATGTAAAAGAGCTGGACATATTAGACCAGATTGCCCTATGCTCAAAAAGAAAGAAAGAAAGGAAAGACATTCAGACAGGAACATAAAAAAGTATTACAAAGCTAAAGCTAAGAAAGTTCTGAAAGCTAATGACACCTAGAGTGCCAGTGGTGGTGACTCTTCAGATGAATCTTCTGACTATGAATCTTCAGGCCAGAAGAATCCTGGTCTTATAGCCAGATTACCTATTGATAATCATTGTCTTATGGCTAAGGTACGAAATGCTGAATCTTTGACCAATGTTTCCTTAAATCCTAATGATAGTAATTATTATAACTCTTCTGATGAAGATTCATCTTCTTATGAGGAAAATACTTTACCTACTTATGAAGAAGTCTCTAGATTTGCTGAACTTCTTGAGATTGAGAATTCCAAACTCAACAAGAAACTTGATAAGGCAAATTCTAGGAATTCTATTCTTACTAAAGAGATATCAGATCTTTCTAAAGACCTTGATAAGAAAAATGCTGATTTTGAAAGTATTTCAAAAAATCTTGAGGAAGTAATTTCTGAGAAGCATAAACTTTCTAAAGAGTTAGAAAAAGTAATTTCTAAGAAAAATTTTTTCGAGCCTAACTCTAGTTCTAAAACTAATGATTTTGAGGATAAAAACTTGGTTGTAAAACTCAAGTCCGAAATTTTTTCCTTAAAGAAGTGTTTATCAAACTTTACCCATGGTAAAGAAAATTTTGATAAGATGTATTCTCAAATACGACCATTAAGAAATAAATCCGGATTTGGTTATACCCATGCAATACCAGTTTTCAGTAACAATTATTTTATTCCTCAGAGTGCCCCATTTTTCACTAAATGTCAATGTGGTGGTCACTGGACAAAAAACTGTTCCTTAAACAAAACCCAATCCTTAGGTTTTCACAAAGCTTATTTTTCTAAGAAGATGTGGGTACCTAAAATTTTATTGTCTGGAAATCTCGGATCCAAACAAGTTTGGATTCCGAAAGTCTAATTCTCTTCTTAATTTCAAGAAAATAATGAAATTTCCAGCAACAATACATGGTACATGGATAGTGGATGTTCCTGGCACATGACTGGTAACAAAATCTTTTTTGAAAAGATTATCAAAAGGAAAGGAGGAAAGGTAACTTTCGGAGACAATGCTAAGGGAGAGATTGTTGGTATTGGTAATATTGTTCTTTTTGGTAAAACCATGATTTCAAATGTTCTTTTTGTTAAAGGTCTTAAGCACAACCTCATTAGCATAAGTCAGTTATGTGATGAAGGTTACCTTGTAAATTTTAGGAATGATAAGTGCTTAGTTCACAATTCCAAGGAAGAATTTATTCTCTCAGCCAATAGGCAAGAGAATGTTTACACCTTAAACTTAGAAGTCCTAAGAATCCAAGATTTACCGTGCCTAAGTGCAATGGAAGATCATTCTTGGTTATGGCATAGAAGACTAGGACACTGTAATCTTAGGAACCTATGTAAAATCTCTAAGAAGAAACTTGTTAAGGATCTATCGGAGCTTATATTTGATTCTTCTAAAGTTTGTGATCCTTGTCAATATGGAAAGAAACATAAATCTAGTTTTAAGTCAATCGGTGATGTCTCAACAACTGATGCATTACAGTTGGTGCACATGGATCTTTTTGGTCCAACACAAACTGGAAGTATCGGAGGCAAATACTATGTGTTTGTTCTAGTTGATGATTACACCAGATTTACTTGGGTCTATTTTCTAGCGAAGAAATCTGAAGCTTTGTCTTATTTCAAAAAATTTAGAGCTCAAGTTAAAAATGAGAAAAACCTTCCATTGAAAACTATTCATAGTGATCATGGAGGAGAATTTCAAAATTCTGATTTTGAAACTTTTTGTAGTAAGAAAGGTATTACTCACAATTTTTCAGCACCTAGAACTCTTCAACAGAATGGTGTTGTTGAAAGAAGAAATAGAATTCTTCAAGAGATAACTAGAACCATGTTGAGTGAATATTCTATTGCTAGACATTTCTGGGCTGAAGCTGTAAGTACTGCTTGTTATACTATAAATCGAGTTTTGATTAGACCTTTTCTTAATAAAACTCTTTATGAGTTATAGAATGGTAGAAAACCTATACTTTCCTACTTCAAGGTTTTTGGTTGCAAAGTATTCATTTTGAATACCAAAGATAACCTACATAAATTCGTACCAAATTCTGATGAAGGGATTTTCTTAGGTTATTCCACAACCTCTAAGGCTTATAGAGTTTTTAATAAAAATACTTGCACTGTTGAGGAAACAGTACATGTAAAATTTGATGAGTCTGATCCTTTTGTTTTCAAACCATCTCAACTTACATCTTCGGATGTCTTTTCAAAAACTAATTATCAACCTTTGATAGAAGAACCTTCTGATAAGGAAATTGTTCTAGAAGATACTTCTGAAACATTTACCCCAGAAGACTTTCTACCCTATGTTGATGAACAGGTTTTACAAAACCCAAATCAGGTGTTTCTTAAGAATCATCCCAGTGATAGTATCATTGGAGATGTAAATCAACCTGTAAGGACTAGAAGTTCCTTAAGAAATAAAGTAGAACATCTAGCATTTCTTTCCCAATTAGAACCTAAAAGCACTGATGAAGCTTTAGGTGATGATGATTGGATCAAAGCAATGCAAGATGAACTAAATGAATTCGAAAGGAATAAATTCTGGACCTTGGTTGAAAGACCTAAGGAAACTTATGTTATTGGAGTAAAATGGGTTTTCAGAAATAAATGTGATGAAAATGGAGTCATAGTAAGAAATAAAGCTAGACTCGTTGCTAAAGGCTATAATCAGCAAGAAGGAATAGACTATGAAGAAACCTATGCTCCAGTAGCTAGACTTGAATCTATCCGCATTCTACTTGCCTTTGCAGCATTCTTTAATTTCAAACTTTTCCAAATGGATGTAAAATGTGCTTTTTTTAACGGTTATGTTCAAGAGGAAGTTTTTGTTGAACAACCTCCTGGCTTTGAAGATACAAAACATCCTGATCATGTTTTTAGACTTACCAAAGCTTTGTATGGTCTTAAACAAGCCCCACGAGCATGGTATGATAGACTCACTGGATTTTTTCTTCAAAATAACTATGTTAAGGGAAATGCAGATCCAACCCTTTTTATAAAGAAAGATAAGAAAAATGTTTTGATTGTTCAAATTTATGTTGATGACATTATATTTGGTTCAACTCAGCAATCTTTGACTGACTCTTTTGCTAGTCTAATGAAATCTGAGTTTGAAATGAGTATGATGGGTGAGTTAACATTTTTCCTTGGTTTTCAAATTTCTCAAAAACTAGAAGGAACTTACATATCTCAACATAATTATATTAAAGATATTCTGAAAAAGTAGGTTATGACAACACTAAAAGTTTAAGTACTCCCATTGGTACCTCAAACTCTTTAGATCTTGATGAAGCTGGGAAACCAGTAGATCAAACATCTTTTAGAGGTATGATAGGAAGTCTACTTTACTTAATAGCTAGTCGACCAGACTTAATGTTTTCAGTATGATTATGTGCAAGATATCAATCCAATCCTAAGGAATCTCACTTAAGGGAAGTTAAAAGAATTTTTCGCTACCTTAAAGGAACCATGGATTTAGGATTATTTTATACTTCTGGAAATGATTTTGTTCTAAAAAGTTTTTCTGATGCTGACTTTGGTGGATGTAGAATGGATAGAAAGAGTACATCCGGAACTTGTCATTTCTTAGGAGATTCATTAGTTTCTTGGTCCTGCAAGAAGCAACATTCTGTAGCACTCTCCACTACTGAAGCTGAATATGTAGCAGCTGGATGTTGTTGTGCACAAGTGTTGTGGATGCAACACACACTCACAGACTATGGCTTGAGTTTTACTAAAACTCAAATTTTTTGTGATAACACAAGTTCCATTGCCCTAAGTAAAAACCCTGCACATCACTCCCGTGCAAAACACATAGATATTAGGCATCACTTTCTTAGGGATCACACACTCAAAGGAGATATTATTCTTCAATTTATCGGAACACAAGATCAACTTGCTGATATATTCACAAAGTCTTTGCCTTCTGATAGATTTGAATATATTAAACAGAAGTTAGGAATGATAACCATAAGGTAATCTTTCTCAAGTAACTTTCTGTTGAAAAAGTCTCCTTACAGTAATAAACTCTTTTTCATAGTGGGAGTACATTTGATTGTTTGTTTAACAAAGTTTTTCAAAATTTGTTTTCAAACTTTTCGGATCGAAGTTTTCCAGATTGGAAATTCCGGAACTACCATTTTCCAGAATGGATATTTTCGTACAAAATAATTCTGGAATGGAAGTATTCGTATTGAAAATTTCCGGAATGAAAAAATTTCGTACTGGTACTTTCATAACCAGATTTTTCATACCAAGTTTTTTTTCCTCTTTTTCGTATTAAGTTTTTCGAATTGAGTTTTTCGTATTGAGTTTTTCGTATTGAGTTTTTCGAATTGAGTTTTTCGTATTGAGTTTTTCGTTTTTTTTATTATTGAGTTTTTCGTAGTCATCTTTATATTACCCATTACGAAAAACTTTCCTAAGCTAATCCGAAAGGTATGATTTCCTTACTCAAGTTTTCGTAATCATATTTTACTTGCTGGCATTTTCTTGTATTGTGTCTTCGGATTATGGTTTTCTTAAATCTTTGTTTTAATAAAACCTCAAAAAGATCGGATTCAAGCTCTCAACCGTCAGATCTGATCGCAGCTCATTCCAACCGTTAGATCATCTATGGAATGTCAACCGTCATCTCGTTGCCTATATAAAGGGGACCTAATTCCTAGTCCCACATCAGTTTCAAGCTCTCGCGTGCTAAAGCTCTGCCCCTCTGATTTAAGGCCATTCCGAACTTCAGTCTTCTCCGTTCAGAACTTCCCAGAGAACTTCTAATCCGAATGTCTGCAGAGTTAGCTTCTCAAGAAATGTCTTCAACCAAGCCTATTTCTCAGTGGTTAGTTTACAGAGAAAGGTTAGTTCATCCGACTTTCTTCAGCAACTACGATTCTATTATTTCGAAGAATATCAAGTTAAATGGCTGGGAAGATGTTGCGGTATCAAAAACCGGCAACCAAGATGAAGTGTACTCAGATTTTCTTGTTGAATTTTATGAGTCAGTTGCTTTCTTCGAGGAAGATAATAGAGAAAAATTTTCGTTCAAATCATATGGCAAGACATATAAGCTTTCTTACACCAAGGATGCAAGCTTGGTAGGGTTATGTTATGAAAGTGAAGCTGAGTTTATTTCTCACGTATTGCCAGACTCCAAGGGTAGTTTCAACAAGGAAAAGGACTTAGAAACTCTCGGATTGGATGATGACAAGGCTCCAAAAATTGCAAGCCTATCTACAAACTTCCGGATTCTGGAGTTATGGGTGCAAGGGCTTATCGTACCGAGAAAAGGTGATAAGGATAGCTTGAAGAAGAGTGAGATATATATCTTAGATTTCCTGATAAATCTAAGGAAGTTTAACTTGATGAAGCATATTCTTCTTAATATTGAGAATTTGAAGAAGGGGAATCTGAGAGCTCAGATCGTAATGTACCCAGCAATATTATCAAAGCTCATAGTTCGGTGCCTAGAATCTTTCAAGGTAGCTTGTAGTTCTAAACCAAGGGTGTGTAAGATCATGCTGATCAGCGATGGCACTCTTAAAAGAATGAATGTAGATTTTGACAAGAAGTCTGGTATGTTTATTGATCTACCTCCTCAAGTAGAAGTGACTCCGAAATCTGCTGATCAGGAATCATCCAAGCCGGTAAGGAAGAGAAATCTGAAAGAAGTGGTAGTCGAAGCCGAGGAACCTAAGTCTAAGGAAGTCCACTCCGCACCACCAAAGCCTAAGAAGAAGAAGAGCTATCCTGATGAGGTTGTTACCAAGTGCAGAGCTGACAAAGAGAAGAGGAAAGAAGGGGATCCGCAGTTCGGATTGGACCCTACGGAAGCTAAAGCTTTGAAGGAGAAAGCTGCTGATGAGCTTGAGAAACAAGATAAGGAAAATAAGCTTAAGAAGAAAATGTCAGAATCCGAGGCTGTTCAAGCGTTGTTGAAGTTCAACGAAATAGTTTCAGCAACTATCCCAGTTCCGAGATCTTTCTCTCTGGAATCTCTACCTGAGACTCCAGGAAGAAATCTTGTTGCTCCGGAAGAGGCTGTTGCTACTAATACTGAGGAAGTAGAGCAAGTGGAACAAGTTGAAGAGGCTGATGAAGGAAGTGGTGAGACAAGAGATGTGCTAAAACAAGTAGATGAGTATAAAGGAACTCTTTCGGAACACTTATCGCTCCGAACTTCTGAAGCTGAATCTTCGAAGTTAGTTACTCTTGCGATGGAAGAAGAGAAAGGAGAAGAAGAAGTTTCCTATCATGGAGAAGAAGAACAACTTTTACATGATATTTCTCAGATGAAAAACGTAGAGGTTGGTGTTCAAGAAATTGCTGATGAGGAAGATTTGGTTGTACAAGTTTCTGATAGTGAGAAGAAAACTCCGGAACAGGATTCTATTCCGAAAAAAGATAAGGGGAATAAAATTCTTACCGAGACTCCGAGCTCAGTAGTAAGGAAGAGAAAGGAAGTCGGTAGCTCTTCAAAAAGAAAGCTTCAACTTGTTGAGGAAGAAAACTCTCCAAGAAAGAATAGTCGTCTTAGAAAAGCAAGCAGAAGAAGATCACAAAGACTTGAAGAAGATCAAGACGATTCTTAAGGGGCTTATGTCGAAGGAGAAAGATCCGAAATGACCATTCCGATCTTTTTGTTATAATTCTTTTGTTGCTGATATTTCAAATCTATTGAGAATTGTGCTTGTTGTTTCGTTTGTTATTATTACTAATATCTCAGGTACTTTGTTATTTTTTCCATTCCCTCCAATTCTTTTTGAAAATCACAAAGGGGGAGAAGGAAAAGATCCTTAAGAAAAAGAGGAACTCTAATAAGAGTCTATCAAAGGAGGAGAAAGAAAAAATACCCAAGGAAAAAGAACTCTAATAAGAGTTTGTTTAAGGGGGAGTTTTTCTTAAAGAAGACCTTCTTATGAAACATCACTCCGTAAATATGAATACGATCCATAGAGTTTCAAAGCCTAAGGGGGAGTTAGTCGTATTCATCTATATTCCTAAACCAAGGGAGATAAGCTTTAATGTGTTTCTTTATTCTTGGAATAGTTTTTTCGTAAGGATGTTTGTGCTTTCCAAAAAGGGGGAGATTGTTGAGTCAATAAGGTTTTTCTTATGACTTTTCCATTCCTTCTTGTTTTGAAAATCACAAACACCATATCTTTAAGGAAAATTGCTTTCTTAAGGAAAATTGCTTTTATAAAGAAAATTGCTTTCTTAAGGAAAATCGCTTTTATAAGAAAAATTATCTTTATCATATTTTCATCCATATTTTTCTTAAGTATAAGTTTCGGATTCATTTTCTCGGAATCATTGAAACATTGATATAAAGCATTCTGTTTTAGGGTTCGGATTTTGGACAAGAACTATAAGGAAGTTTCATTCCGAATTCCGGATATGAACTCTGACTAAGTTCTATTCCAGATTCAGGATACGAATTCTGAAGAAGAATTCTCATTATGAATTCTAATGAAGAAATCCCATTCCAAATTCTCATTACGAATTCTGAAGAAGAATTCTTATTACGAATTCCAATGAAGAATTCTCATTACGATTTCTGATGACGAATTCCTATTCTGAATTCTCATTCCGAATTCACCTATTAAACAGAATCTGATTATCATTGTTTTATACACTCTAATTTATTCACTCCGAACTATCACTCCGAAGTTTTCATTCCGAACCTTTATGTTAGAGTTTAAAACGATATCGTACATTCTGTTACACTTGTTTTGTTATAAAACGATGTCGTCCATTTTGTTATAAACTAACCGTTGTCTAAGTGACACGTGTACAGGTCCCTCCGAACTTTAAGGAAAATATGACAGTTGGAGAAGGAGCCGACCTTACCTATAAATAGGATCTCATTTGAAAGAGCTCGTAGCCTTTTGTTGAAAAAGTTCTTACATGCTGTTGAAGTGATTTCTAGAGAGAGAGAGTCTCTTATCAACTCTCAGAGCTTCGTGCGACTCCGAATGTTGGTGATTACATTCGAGGGCTTTCGGGGATAGGAAGACAGAGGTGCCAACTACCTTAAAGATCGAGGGCTTTCTTGCTGAGAAAGACAGAGGTGACGACTACCTTAAAGATCGAGGGCTTTCTTGCTGAGAAAGACAGAGGTTACCAACTACCTTGAAGTTGAGGGCTTGCGGGGATAGCAAGACAGAGACTCCGATCTTCGTATCGAGGGCTTACCCTGGTGTGGGTAAGACATACTTGCTTGAAAGTATAAATCAAGGGACCTTTATCCAAGGTTGTTGGATACCCTTCTCTTTGTGTTAAAAGACTTTTATCTTGTTACTAGTAGTTTTACTACTTGTTTTTATTCCGCTGTAATTTGTATCTTAAGGAAAGTATAACTTTCTTATACTTACTTACTTACTCTGATTCATTTAGATTCTATACGCTTTAAGGTAGAATCTCATATTGTAACTTTTGTTAAGTTTCAAATTCCGGAACCATATTTCCGGAACCTAATTTTGGAATCACTTTCCAAGTTCAGTTCGGTGTTAGAGGTGTTGTGAATTTACTTAGTTTATCTTTGTTAAACTTAGCCCTTTCCTTTTCTTAAAGAAACTATAGTTTCTTAACTAACTTTAAAGGTTCCAAAGGAATTTTTAAAGTATACAATTCACCCCCCCTCTTGTATATTGAGCATCTCATATTATATTTCGATCCTACAACTAATTTATCACATAATTTTGGAGTCCTTCATTTATCTATGAAACTCCCAATAATATTCTTATACTGTTTTAAAATACTTTTGGTGAAATAATATCCTCTTTATATGTTTAACCTAATTTATGCCCTATATGTATTCTTCCCTCATATTTTATTCTTTTCTAAAGGTAAATCCATAAATATAATAATTTTTTGGTTGAATATAGATATTAGGAGGTTTGAGATTGAATCAAAAAAACATTTCATTGATATAGAGCTTCATTTAGATCAAGGGACGAAGTATTCAACATGTTTCAACATTTCTATGTGGTTGTATGAGTTTTTGTTCACAAAGAGCATGTGATTGCCTAATATTTTTCTATATTAGGTATCAATGTGGTTGAGTGAATATGTATTACTATGATTAACCCTTTAGAAGACAGATATGGGTAAAATGGATTTGGTGGGATAGAATCATTGAATACAGTGTGGTTTTTGGTAGGCTAGTCTAAATTATGTTTCAATGCATAGATTGAGTTTCCATGGTCTAGTAGGGAACCAGAAGGCTAACAGGGTGATATATGGGCAATGTTGTCGAACTCATTATAATATAATGGTTTTGATGGGTAGTAATAGCTAGGAAAATTATAATGTTAAGGTTGAGTTATGAAATTTTCAAAGTTTCACATTCATGAGGTTTTCAATATAGTTTTACTTATTCAATCATGTACTGGCCCTATTTGGTTTTTGAATTGGCATTTAGTGACTTATATGTATGTGGTACATGTTGGTTTGGGTCACTCTACCATGGGCCTTAACTCTAATTATGTGATACTTTCACTAACATTATAATTTGAATACATTTTTACCACATCAAAAAATTTAAAATTATATTTTAGTTATCTGTCATAGCTTAAAGACCCTACCATGTGGGGCTAGTTTGACTTATGCAAATGGTTTTCTATGTGATTCCCTCCCTATAATTCCTTTTAAGTAATTACTAGATTTAATATATGGTTATCGAACATTAAGATATGGTTGTATTTTTCTCTAAATGAGAGTTTTTATATATTATTACCGCCTCAGAATTATTCATATGATATTAGAGATGGTCAGTGCTTGATGATATCCTATTTTTTGAATTGATTTTATCATGTATGGTTATGGATTTTCATGGACTAGTAAGCGCATGATGACCCGACATGTATAATGACCTAGGATTCTCAAACATGGATATTACATCTTTTCATATGAATATTCATTACATTACAAAAACAAAATCATATGGACCATAATAGTTTAGCGCCTTTGAAAACATGGAACAGAAACTTCTTAGTTTTTGAAATATCTTCAATGACACCCATAAATATCTTATAATTAAGTAATATTATAGGCCCACCTTAATTAAACCCCTTATTCATAGCCTTGGGGAAGTAAACAAAAGAAAGGGTGAGTTCAGATTCTCAATAAAGGTAAAAAAGGGAGATACGAAAGCATAACATAAACATAAGGGTATAAGTACACGTGTATAACATTTTAAAACCATGCCCTACACATAAAAGATTATAATATTGAGTCATGGAATATAGATTGGTATTTCACAGGACAAAAATCATAACGATATAAAATAACACTATCTCTGAGATTATAATATTGTAATAAGACATAAATGTGTGGAAACACATAATCATAAAAAACATATATCAAGGGTACTAACCATGACATTCATAGCATATTAGTCTTGGGATAACCATCTTAATACCTTCTTAGAGCTTGGGATAATTGCTTATTTACCATGTTTTTTGGCATGATATAACAACCCATGTACCCTCCTTGTAGGAAATGGGCTAACCACCTGTGTACCCTCATTTTCTATCTTGGGATAACTGCTTGTGCACTCTTATTTTTGGACATGGGAAAACAACCCATGTACCCTTTTATCTCATCGAAATTTTATCATTAACTAATTAATTGGAGAGATATATAGGTTCCAGATTTCACATAATTATAATCATACATATATGTTCCATAGGATCATAAAACAATCATCTTATCATAACCCATGAAATGAAATGGCCTTCATAAACAATTCATCATATCAAAAATCTGTAAAAGAGGGAAATTTCATAATAATTTCATCATTTCACAATATTAGAACCCATGGAAAAAAATTATTACTTTAATAATATTATCATTGTATAACCCATAGATAAAAAAAATAGTTTCATACACACCTTTTCATCATAATAAAATCTTATAATTAAAAGTAGTATCATTGGTTGATATCCCTAGTAATGCATATGTTTTTTCAAAGGATGTCATTTTATATGTAAAATGATTAAAAAAAGTCACATAAATTTTTTATAATAAAAATAAATTTTCACTGAAAATCACATAAAGCATTTTCAAACTTCTTTTTTTAATTTTTTTAAAACATATAAATTAATTTCTAAAAATCACTTAAAACATTTATTATAGAAAATAACCATTCTTATTTGAAAAATAATTATTAAAAAATAAAAATAAAATTAAATCTAATATATTTTTGTAAATAACCATGAAAATTATAAAATAATCCTATATAAAAATAATGTTCATGATAGTGGAAAATTATATTAATCTCATACTTGTTAAAACAAATATGTCTTTCACATTTTCCAAAAAAAGAAAAATAGTCATTGTTTTTTTAGAACCTCGTGATGATTAATTTTAAAAAATTATGTAAAAAGAAAAAAATGAGTTAACTTTTATTCAATTAATTATTTTTCGAAAATATTAAAAACATTTTTGAATAGAATGTTATATAACATGGTTTTGGAATAAAAGGTTTTTGTGACCGAAATGAGGAGTTTTCTTAAAAGCATTCCTTTTAAAGTATTGAGTACATATGCATAGGAAAATAAAGGTATAACATGAATTCTCATGAAATTAATATAGGATAACAAAATTCAAAAACTTATTTAGATATATGTCATAATATTTTAAAACTAAAATTGTCATTATGAGCAACCACAACAAATGATGAGAATTTAACATAAAAACTATAATAATTTGGTAACATTGAATCTTAATAACCATGAATGAATAATGTAAAATTAATATGATAATATAATTGGAATAAATAAATTAATGATACTAAACCTCATATGGTATGTATATACACCACATAAGGAATATAGGTTCACAATAGGACCTATGTCTCAATGAAGGAAAATTGTGATAACAAATCTCTTACTAATTTGGTAAAATTTTGAAACATAATCCCCAACAAAGCATTAAATCAAATGAAAATTTTAATATCATGAAAATAATGATATTAATGATATAATATTAAAAATTTGTAGTAAATACACTATATAAAATAATCAATTGTTGAATTTTCATATTCCTCTTAGAAATACATGAGAGACTATAAATACCCTTACCACATTGATAACATTGAAAATATATACCACATAAAGGTTATTTTATCAAATTAATGTATAAATAACTATATTTTTTCATTTATTAATAATAAAATATTTTCATGGGATGTATTTATATAACATGAAAGAAAAATTTCAGTAATATGATTTTTGTCTCAAAGAAAATAAAAGTGAGACAAAAATCCCTTACAACAAGTCTGGAAATTTTTTGAACTTGTTAAATCTATATGTATAATAACTATAAGTTTATAATAAATATATTACAAAATAATACATATATAATACCTTATATGAATTTATTTTCTCAATTTATTACTCGTTTATTATCAATTCCATGTTAACGTAATGTTTTGGGTAATAATATATTTGTTTTTTATATATATTTTGATTTGTTATTTTTGGTATTATTAATTTGATCATGGTTCTATATTATTATGGATAATAATCATCACATAAATGTCATATTTATTCATAAGATATAATATTAGGACCAATCATTTAATATGGTTATGATAATGGAAGTATGTGGTGATCATCGATACGGTATGTCGTACGTACGCAGGAGTAACATTTCCAATTTTCGGTGATCAATATGGAAAAGAAGTAAGTAATATATTATTAATATGTAATGATAATAATATAGTATAATAAAACATTATTCCTTTAAATATACTTATATATATCATCCATGTGGTTTTGTGGTGTAAATAGAGCCACATCTCTATGTGAGTGTGGTAGTCCACACATACATGAATGATGTTATCATATTTCCGTCAGTAAAAAAGTAGAAAACAAAATTACTTATTATATTTTAATAATTATAAATATGTCATTAATATCATAATTCATTCATTTATATAACTTATATTTATCCTTATTATCTTCCATGTAAATAATTAGTGAAAACAAGTCACATCGCTTCATTATCCAATCATTCACCCTACACACGTGGGGCATTATCGTACCCCCTACATAATGGCATGGAAAAAGTTATATATTATAGATAGATTAAAAAATATAATTTTTTTTATAAATATCATATATATATATATATATAATTTAGATATATCATCATTCCCAAAATATAGAGGTGGTAATGGAAAAAAGAATAACATCTGTTCATGAGTCGGTAGTCTATCACACGCATGAAAGATGATTTTGTAACAAATTTGAGGTCGTGGAGATGGTTATCTATAATGACCAATAATTTTATCAATAAAATTTATGTTCTCAAAATTATTTCATATAATATAATGATCATTAATCACATAGAGAAACCAAAAAATATATACTTATAAATGAAAAATGATACATTAGTGAGAAAAAAACCAATACACATACCCAAATATTATAGTATAATAATAAATAGAAAATAAGATAATAAAAAAAATGAAAATTTAAATATGTTCATTCCACTTAATGACCGCACACAAAACAAAATCTGTCGAAATAAAACATAATTTCAATAATAAAATATTAATTGTTAAGATAAAATTATATATATAATCTTGGGAGAAAATATAAGTAAATAAATAATGAATGGAATTAGCGATATTTATAAGTAGTAAACAAATATGACTATTATAAAACTAACCATTAGAATAGTAATAAGATTACTGGGAAT
The DNA here is from genome assembly GCA_963277665.1 of Viscum album. Taxonomy (NCBI): domain Eukaryota; kingdom Viridiplantae; phylum Streptophyta; class Magnoliopsida; order Santalales; family Viscaceae; genus Viscum; species Viscum album. Next base: position 697,134,934 of record OY728128.1, read on the forward strand.
AGTAAATTGCTTATTTCAAAAGTAAACTCACCAATTAAGGTGTTGGTTGCGCCCAAATTTACCCTACTTGTAAAAGAAATCGATGTAGTACATGTAGGGGTAAAATCCACAGGGACCGAAGAAGTAAACTTGAGACTCTATGATTTGGTGGAGGATGGGCTGTGAAGTGGCCAACTTTGGTTTTGATTTTGGACGGTTTTAATGAACACTAATAAAACTAAGTGAATTCAAATCAATGAAAATGGGTTGATCTTAGGATTATGATCAGGGTGGATTGAATGAATTTTACTTCTTTAGACAATTTTGGTTTTATTAATTCTTGATGAATCCATTCTTCAAAAATAACACTACCTTCATCATTTTCTAGTTTGGTTCTTACTAAATACAATTACTAATCCACTATACACATAGAGAACCAAATACATGATGTCTCCAAGTTATATGGTCATTTAGTACTTGAATTTAGCTTTGTCAAACACATGGAAGATGAATAGTTGAAATTACTGAAGAATAGAAGTCTTAAATTAATTAGCCAATTAACAACAATTCGTTCATAAAATAACATTAAATCCATCCTTTTCATACTCTTAATATCAAACCATTAAAGGGTTATCCCTATATTTTTTGTATACTCTCAATGGTGGGTGGAATATTGCTAACAAGAATTGGATTGAAGAAATTAAAACCACAGAAATAACGAGCACTCCCCCATGTGTGTGAATGAAATTCACACCTACGTGTGAACTAATTCACAAAAACACAGAGATATCACTGTGATTTTTGAAAATAAAGTTTTAATAAAATAAATGTAAAATATATTAGTGAAATAAGTTGATTAATAACATAAAGATACAAAAAAAACTTACATGGAAATAAAAAAACATTACAAAGGAAATTTGGAAGAATAACCTTACAATGAAACAAGAAAAAAATATGATAAGAAAAATATGAGATGCCTATTAAGTTCACCAAAAGATTCTTATATAGGAATATTAGGAGCCTTAGGTTCACCCCCCAATAATCAATTCACCCCCAAACAATTAAGAGAGTCAAAATGATGGTGAAGAATCAAAAGGAAATTGACGTTTCGAAGTTGACACAGAAATCTATCCAGATTCATCTTCAATTTGGATGTTCAAATTTGACATTAAATATGGCCTAATAATCAGCGGTCATAGCATAAAAATATCTTATTCCATGTGTCCTCTATCATATTTCCAAATTTCTGGTCATTTTGTGCAAGATTTTGAATGTTATTCCCAAAATGGTGAGAAGAATTTATGGGCATTCATATCGGTCCCACCATTTAAATGTAAATTTCAGATCCATATATCTCCATAAAAACATCGAAATTAGCTCTGACCACAGTTGAATAAAATGATCCCAATATTGTTCTATTTCTACAGTAAAAATTGGAGCTTCATTGGGATTGGTTTGTGATCCCCACATTTGTTTGATCGGCCTTAGTCCCATTATGCTTTTTCTAGTATATTTCTTCATTCAGGGGAAAAAATCACCATCTTCCCTTAGGATTCATCCATCGGAACTGAAGGATAAAATGTTCCAAATAAAGTGATAAATAATATCTCAAAATATTAAATTCAAAAAATGAATATAATGCTATCCACAAACATATTAATGATTGGTACCAAATTTTCATTTTAAACATTAATTGCATCTAAGATGAGAAGTGAAGTTATATTTATGTAATGCACTAAAAAAAATTATTATGGACTTTGGAAAAATAAATTTAAAGATATTAAAAATGAATATTATCCACTTTTAGTGACTAATCACACCCCACAACTTGAGTTTTTCTAGTCCCTAGAAAAATATATTACAAATATTATGTTTGAATCCCCTTTTCCAAAAAGATTTTAATACGCATTGCTCACCCAAAGTCCCCATTTCAAAAAAATTATGATACCCATCAAAATAATTTAAAAAAATATAGGTCCATAAGAATATCCCAAGACCAATCTCATTCCTTTGATCAAATTCATAGCCACATTTCTTCCAATTTCAATTAAGCATAATAAAGTGTTATGCATCACAGAAGATATGGGGCCCATTTTATTGTTCAAGGGGAAAAAATGGAAGCACTAGGTGGGAATCACATTTAACCTTAGGATCAGTATCCATTTTTTTATTTTATTTATTTAACCACAATATATATGAAAAGACTAACACTGGGAAAGACAACTATGGAGTCATGATCCCCAAGTGTCGGACGCCACACATATTGTCAATTCCATGCTCTACAATAGAGATATGAAGCCTAACTCTAGGCAAGATAACTATGGAGTAATGATCCCCATGTGCGGGACACCACAAATTTGGACAAAACAAAGCTCTATGTGGTCAATTTTTTTCATTTTTTTGGATACTCAAATTAAACTAAAAGTGACCCCAGAACCCTATTCTATAATGAAAGGGACCCAAGAACTCAAATTTACACCCAAGATCTAGAAGACTTGTATTGTGGAATTTTTATTAAGAAGATGAAAATGTAAACATTGAAAAATAACATCAGACAACCACACTTTCCAAAAACTGTGCTCATGAACTTAAACTTGCATTAAAATTAGAATCAAGGCATGCAAAATTATTTGATATCCAATTTCAGAGTTTGCAATGTGTGTTATCATGTTCAAGGTTAATGGAATTTTTCTTTCCATGCATGTTATTATTAAAATAATCATTTTTATTTCATCTCCCCCCAACATAGAATAACATTTTCCCCAGTGTTTAAAGAAAAGAAATGATAGAAAGGGGTTGGAGAGGAGTTTAAAGAGGAAATTGAAAATGATAAACGTGGAACAAATTCACCTGGTTTTTGAAGTTGATGTTCATGATTCTCCATATTACTCCTTTGATCTCTTAGGGGATGTAGGCACCTCCTTGATAGAACATGTGTCACCCAAATTAGTTCATGAACCATAAAAAGAAGAATAATTAAGACAAAACAAACAACACAATGATTTATTTAATTCCAAGTATCATCATTTTTATGGTTTGACCTATTTATTTTATTTTAAAAATAAAACTGATGATACATTGTCTTATTTATATTTTCTGGGTAAGGTATTACTCAGGGATCACACCAGGTGACATATATGAATACGGTGCTCCCATTTCATACCCATCCTTACTCATAAAAGAAGAAAAAGTCAACAGTTTAAGGTACTATAATATTCAGAGTTTGAATTTTATTTTTATTTTTATATATATAAAAATGATTTATATATCCTATTTGAAAAATAAAGATGATTCATAAGGATTGGAAACATGAAAACACACAAAAACACAAAAAATGAAATAAAAAAGGAAAAATCCGGGATGCACCCTGGAAAGCGCTTAATTTAAAGTCTTTAGCTTGACTTGAACCCCCATCTTATCCAATACCAACTTTCAACATTTTAACAAATCCATATTTCTTCACTTCAGTAAGATAGAGATTGATTGTTTTCTTTTATTTTTTGTCATGTAAAAACCCATGTTCAACACGGAGTGTGAAAATCCAAGGAATTTCAGTAGTGGTTGATCCGGTTTCATCTACAGTCTTTCCTAATATTTCAAGGGTTAACCCCCCTTTGTGGGTTTCATGAGATGAATGAATGACTATTGCAAGGTCATGGTTTTCACCTATTATGGTATGCCTGAGTGGCGAGGTAAGGACATTGATTTTGAGTTCAGGTTGGATATCACATTCAAACACAGATAAGGAATTAGAATCAAAATCAATTTCATTTTCAAAATTTCCCAACACAATTAGTTCCCTTCGAATTAAAGATTCAACCCCAAAATTTTCTAGATGAGTTTCATGAATGGGTATGGATTTGATATTTTTTATTTCTCTTAATGGTTCAATGATTGGTGTTTCTAAAAAATCATCATTAGAGAAATATTCCGAACATTTAATCCATGAAGAAAAATTTCCCTCTTGTGAATTCATGAAATCAATTTCATCATGATTTAAACACTCATTAACAATTCCCTCATGTTTTTTAGATTTAATTTCAACATTACCTGACCAATTATCTTCATTATCCAACTCTATTTTCTAATATTTTAATGTGGGTTCTTCACTAAATTCAAATGAGTTATGTGGGTAACAATATTCTTCTATAAGTGATGTGGAAGGGACAACCTGAGTTGGAGTGGGTACCAAAAATGATTCAATGATTAGTAGTTCTACTCTCATGGATGAAACCTCAGAAGTTATTATCTCCATTTTTTGACACAAATTCTCAAGAATTTCTTCATAATTAGGATTGATAGATGTTTGGACATCATTAACATCATTAAGTTTGATCACTTCAATCATCCTCAAGAGGTATGGAAATCAATCCTTTAAACAATCAACATCCCATTGATTGTACATCTCATTTGGTGTGGTGCGATCCATTAAGGTTGGTCAATGAAATTACCTATTTGAGGTGTTTCTCAATATTGATTTCTGACTTGATTAAAACATTGGTTTATGAAGGGGTATTTTGGAGGATAAGTCATTGGAGTTGATTGAAAATTTGTTTTTGGATTTTTTTTTGGACACAGAGAAACAGATTCGTTCACCCTTTTGACGTGTGAATTTTTAATTGATGGAGGAAGAATCCGAATGGTTCATAGAAGAGAAATATTCTCTTCCATCTGTTCTCCATTATCTGTAAAAATTTCAAGAACTTTGGTGTAGGATTTTGTATGTTATGGTGTAAATGGTGGGACGACTTTATGTGCATTAATATCGGTCCCACCATTTAAATCTCAACTTCAGATCTCTTTATCATCATAAAAACTTCAGAATTATCTCTCGCCACAGTTGAATAAAATGATCCTCATATTTTTATTTTTCTACTGTAAACATTTGAGCTTCATTGGGCTTGTTTTTTTGGCCCCACATTTGTTTGATGTGCCTTAGGCCCGTTATGATTTTTCCAGTAAATTTCCTCATTCCGGCGCAAAAATTGTCATCATACTTTGGGATTCATCCATCGGACCTAAAAGATAAATTGTTCCAAATAAAGTGATAAATAATATCTAAAAATATAAAATTCAGAAAATGAATATAATGCTATCCACAAACAGATGAATGATTGGGCCCAAATTTTCATTTTAAACATTAATTACATTTAAGATGAGAAATGAAGTTCTATTTATGTAATGCACTAAATACAATGATTATAGACTTTGGAACAATAAATATAAAGATATTAACAATGAATATTAGCCACTTTTAGTGAGTAATCTGGTGTTAAATAATATTTAGGAATATTATAAATTAAAATATAATATATTTATATCATGGTATGAGTAAACAAATGTGTTAAAATTGATAAATTTGGTCTCAGTATTTTTGTAAAACATAAATATATTATTTGAAATTTTATAAGAAATATAATGATTTTTTAAGGAAATTACCATTATAAATGAGTTTATAAATTAATATTTTGTTTTATTAAGATTACTAGAAAATTTTATGATTCCATAATTAATTTATAAAGCTTAATAAATTTGATCATAATATTAAAATCGGTATTTTTCAGATTATTGAGGATTTAATTTAAAAATTAGATTAATAATATAAAATAATTATTCTAAAAAAAGGTGTCCATTTTTTAAATCATCACATAGAAAAATAGTTTGGTAGAATTATTTGGTATTTTTCAAAAATAGATTTGTTTTTTATTAATAGTGAAATATGTTAATTTATGGTATTTATCAATTTAAGAAAAATACATGAATTTTCCACTCATGGCTGATGTAAGCACCCATTATTTCAAAATCAAATGAACTAGTTCCAATATATAAATAGAATAATAAATACTATTTATATTCTTGATTCAAAAATAAAAAACTAATGAATATAATAATCAGAAACACCCCTCTCCTCCCCTTATAAATATCAAACCTCACCACCCATTCTCCTCACACCTACTAATTATTGGAGCATGAAAATAGTCTATCCAATTCCCTTACCAGGCCTCTTCCTCACATCATAGTGTTTCTAGTCTCACCAAAATTCCAAATCAATGTTTCTTAAGGATATTCTCAAGGACAAGACATTCAAAAGGACATTTTAGTGCAATTGCAGAACACATTCATATATAAGGTATCAGATCTCTTCGAACCCCCATTTTAGATTTGGGTTATGAATTTCCCCTCATTTACCCATTTATTTTTTTAATTACATTTATATAGTTATCCTATAATCTATAAATATTTTATAGAAATTTTTATCTAGTGGAATTCAACTTTTAATTATGGAAAAATTCATGTTTTAAAAGTTTCCCTCCTTAATTCTTCTCGATTTTGAATCGTAATTAAATGATATACCTATGTTTCTTACCCCTTTTTAAGTACATTCCACAAACTATTTTAATCCAACAATATTTTCCTAAAATCATTAATTCTATCGTAAAATACTTTTTTGGTTATTTTTTTGATTCAGGGAAATATTTATTCCTTACAAACTCTTTATTCTCTTCTCAAAAACCATGTTAAGTGTTAAAATTATAAATTAACCTCATAACTCTTTTTCATATTTATAATTTTTTCAAACATAATTATTCATGATATATTCTTATTTTTTTCCTTTTTAATTTCCATGAATGATTTAAATTTTTTCATTCATGTATACTATTATTATACATCCTTTGGATATTCTTTACGACATGTCTATGAAACCAATTTCTTTCCATGAGTAACCCATATGTTTATTCTTCATGTTTTATTATTCATGTGGAACAAATAAGTGTGAACATGTTACGAAAATTCCACCTAGATAGTTATCCAATGGACTGGGTAAAGTGTTAATCTCCTGATATGTAATGTATGGAATTAGAAAAAAACCTAATCCACTATGGGACTATGTCCACCATGTGATATAGTCTCTCAAGTTATCCTTGACTCAAGTTGATGTAATGGTATGTGTTTTAGACACATTCTTATATTTCCATGATAATATGATTCCATGTTTTTTATTTTATGTCTCCAAATGTTTATTCATTGTCTAGGACATATATGTTATCATCTTATACATTTTTACTCATGTAATATACTTATTTTCCATGCTTATCCCCATAATGGGATTTTTAGCTCATCCATATTTTTTATGTACTCCCCATGTCATTTTTTGAATATTTAGGATCTCAAAAACAAGTAAGGATATCATTGTGGTGATTAAATAAAATATGTTATATTATGGTTTCATGTTTTCTGATTATGTACCTAGTATTTGAAGACAGTATAATTTTTTATCCTTAGATTGTTTTTTTGGATTGTATTGCTTAAAATCGTGTAGAAATATGTGAAAAAGTATAGGGTCTCTATAGTTGGTACCAGAGAATGGTGTAGATATTTTTTTGTATCAGGAGTATAAAATAATGGACAGATCCCTAGGGAAAATTCTATCAACATGGATGACCAAGTATAAAAATATTGAGATTCATAATGTTGTATATTCTTTTCATTTCTATATTTATAATTATATGATGATGTTTTCCTTTTTATATTCTCATCATCCAATTATTCAAGCCCAACTATTGTAATCTTGTTAATGGAATGAAATAATATAACTCGTTCCAATAACCAATGTGATAGTAAATGTGAAAATTTCCCTAATGAGATTCCAATCCTAATGAGAGCGGGATCTCATAATATTATGAATGTACGAGATCAACTGGGTTTGATTATGAATAATTACCTGAATCGTGTGGAATGGCTTCTTTCTCATATGAATAATGTTACGATCATATCTTTTATGTGACAATGTCCTACTATATTTAGTGAATCTTATAATAAACTCACTTTAAAACAATGTATTAACTCTATTAAAAAGATATTGTCTATCCTCCAATTCAAAAAAAGAGAAACTCATGCTTGTAGTTTATCATTTTAAAGGGGAATATGATCAGGGGTGGAAAATGATAAAAATGAATAAAATGGAAATTTATTACATGTATTGGGATGGTTTAATGAAAAAATTTCAATAAATATTTTCCATGAACTCTCTATATTAAGATATATAGGGAGTTACTTGAACTAAAGCAAAATGAAGATGATTCTATCAGGGCATTTGAGGGAAACATTGCAAGGATTTCATGATATGCCTGTAGCTTTATCATAAACACCGAAAGCAATGTGGATCACTTCTATAATGGAAAAAATACGAGTCTAGAAAATCCATGGAAATTAAAGACATTGAAATTTATGAGGAGATTGTATATTGTAACCTTAAGGTTGAGATATAGATCAGAGACTCTTAGTGCTATCATGAGATCAAAGATAAAATGGTAAAAATAGAGTTTAATATAGAATTATCACCGAATAAATCCCATAAAGAAAATGAAACTCATCACCCCACATGTTATAAGTGTTGGAAGAATAATCCTAGATATTGTCTAAAGGGAACATGGAAATACTAAAAATATAGAAAATATGGGAATCTGGATAATAATTTCCAAAGGGATATGAGGAAGACCACAAATATAGTAGAATAAATAATGTTTTAGATCAATACATAGGTGTCTCTAAAATGCTTAAACTATATGAAAATACTGAAATATGTGATCCAATGCCTTAATATAAGTATTTTTGGAGATAATCAATGATGAAAACCTTGAAGGTAGTAAAAAAGGGAATACATTGTCACTACTGTTAAGGTGGATCCCATAAATGATGTGGTGACAGGTATGCTAGTAATTCATTAAATAATAGAGAACATATTATTTTATACTTGTCCTATGAATTCTTTCATATCATGAATGTTTAGTTGTACTATTCAAAATCCACCTCAAAATATGGTAGTTGTGTTATCCATGGGGACATAAAATGGTTACATTATTGTATAATATATTATATCTCCTCCCTAGTAAATGTTTGTGGACTAATCCTCCCATTAAATTTCATCTTACTTACTTTGGTGGAGTTTGATGCAATATTGGTAATTTATTGGATATCATTATATAAATCCAACATCAAATATTGGGAAAGGGATATCACTCTTCACATCCCGATGCATCCTCCAATTCTATACAACTATAATGAAGAGGATGAATATCCTGCTAAATAAAAATCTCAATTGTGTATATTATTTCTCTATTATCAAGAATATATATATCAAATTATTGAGGAAAAGAAGTGATCGTGCTTGAGGGAATGACCATTGGGAGGGACTACACTGTTGTGTTTCGTGAAGAATTGTCTAGTATTCATCCTAATAGAGAGGTTGAGTACACAATTGAAATTATACTTGGATCAATGTAAATATAAATGATTCCTTACAGAATGTAAACCAATGATTTGGTATAATTTAAGAAAATGTTTCATGCGAATCAGGACATGGGTTTCATACAACTATGTGCTTTACTATTGGGTGCGACAGTCCTCTTTTTAAGAAGAAGTATTGATCAATGTTCCTCTATATTGATTTTCATGAGTTCAAAAACAATCAAGATAAAGAACATGTATTCCCTGCCATGGATATACAACATACTTGATCATATATATGGTTCCATGTATTTATCTATGGCGGACCTTGATTTTTGATGTCACCAATTAATGGTGAATAAAAAATATATTCCCAAGATTTACTTTTTAAATGAGTTATGAACACTATTAGTTCATGGTTTTTCCCTTTAGACTTGCTAATTCTCCTAAAGTTTTATAGACTTATTGAATATTGACTTTATATATTACATAAGTAAATCCATGTTAATATTTATAGATGATATTATTATATAATACAAAATAAAGGAGGATCATGAGGAGAAAATGAATACTATGATGTAGACTTTGAGAATGGATAAACTATATGAAATGTGCCATAAATGTGATTTCTAGATAAGGGGTGTATCCTTCACGGGGAATTTAATTACAAGAAAAGGTATATCTATAGACCCATCCAAGAAAAATGAAATCAAATGGTGGCAACGATAACATCTATAATGGAGATCCATAGTTTTCTTAGACTATATGGTATTAAAGACAATTTTTAGTATCTTCTCACAATTTTCAAACTCACAAACCATGATGGCATGAATTGGGGAAAACAATTCTAGAATAGTGAATGTGAAGACTTCATTAAAGAGTTGAAAATGAAGATTATCACTATACAGATACTTAATCTAACCACAAGTGGGGAACTATTTGTGGTATTCAGTGATGAATCAAATAAGGGATTATAATTTGTAATAATAAAAAATGATAAATTGATAGCTTATTCCTCAAGGAAGTTAATAGTTCAAGAGAAAACATATCCCACAAATGATTTGGATTTGGTGGTTGTGATCCTCTAATTTATAATATGGTGGCATTATCACAATGGGGAGAAGTATGAGATATATACTAATCATAAGAGTCTAAAATATATATTCATATAGAAGGATATTAATATAAACCAATAAAGATAGTTATATCTCATCAAGGATTAAGACTTCTCAGTCCACTACCATCCTGTTAAATCAAATAATGTGGCAAATTCACTAAGTAGAAAGGATCCTACAACTTTATCAATGATGAGAATTTAGATGGATCCTATCTTGTTAGACATGAATGATATAAATGGGAATAATATGGGAAGGAACATCATTATTCCTTTCTAAAATGGTTTCTCAACCATACTTAATGGAGAAGGTAAAGGATTTTCAATGAAATGATTTGGAAATTATGAAGAAGGTGGAATCTATCAAAAATGGTAAATTCTCATAGTTCCAAATTGATGTGGAGTTAGTAGTAATATTTGGGCCATGGATATGTGTACCATCAAATCCTGAGATAAATTTGGACATTTTGAATGATTCATATAGCTTGAACTTCTCTATCTACCCAGGGAGTAGAATGAGGTATCAAGAACTCTAATAGAACTATTGGTGAAAAAATATGAAGAAATATATCACAAAATATACATCAAAGTTCCTGGTATGTTAGAAAGTATGAAATGAAAGGAAAAAAGTCAATGGGGATGATGCAACCACTACCACTACCTTTATGAAAATTAGAAAATGTCGCCATTGACATTTAGACATGACATTCAAAGACCCTAAAATGAAATAATGCAATATTGGTTATTTTGGATCATCTTATAATGAAATTTCACTTTATCACAATTCGACAGGATATCTCACTTGATCATCTTGTATGTATATACATCATAGGAGTGGTGAGGATACATATATGTCCAGTGTAGATTGTTTATTACAAAGATCTTAGATATACCTGGATGTTTTAGAAGATTCTTCAACATGCTCTAAACACTATGGTGAACTATTGTATGACATATCACAATCAAAGTGATGAAAAGTCTAAGAGATCAATTCAAACAACAAAAGATACGTTGATATCATGATCAGGTGACATCAAGGAGGAAGAACAAACATCTACATGTAGTAAAGTTCTATTATAATAGTATTTTCTACCAACATTCTAAATGGATACATATGAATCCATTTATGATAGAAGATATATCACACCTGGTTGCTGGGATGATTTTGGTGATGGTAAACTATTGGGTCATGAAATAGTTGAATAAATGATAGAAAATGTTATAGCCATTCATAAACACATCAAGGATTCCCAAATTTGATAGAAGATCTATGCATATAATAGTTAATGGTATGTAGAGTTTGAGGTTGGAGACATGGTATTCATCTGCATATTACAGGGGAATAAAGTCTTGTGATTTGGGATGAATATAATCCTATGCCCCAGGTATATTGGCCCCTTTGAGATTTTTGATCATGTCAGAGTTGGTGCCTATCTAATAGAAATTACACCAACAATGACTCATGAAAGTGATGTATTCCACGTATACCTCTTCAAGAATTATAAACTAGATCCCTCAAATGAATTAAATTCATAGGTGGTAAAGCTATAAAAAGATCATTCTTATAAATATTGTTCAGTGAAGATCTCAAATCGTATAGAAATGTTCTACACAACAAGACTACTCTCCTAGTAAAAGTAATATGGGGGAAACATAAATATGAAGCGGAAAAATGATAATTAGAGGAAAAAATTAAGGGGAAATAACCTCAGAAATTTTCACCATAATTTGTAAATTTAAATTTTTAGGGGGAAATTTTATAAGGGGGAAGAATGTAACGACCCATCTTTTGTCAATTAAATTTACCCTCTTATAGGTATTTCATACAGTATAAATCTCATACATCAAATAGAGAAACCAATAAAACAAATTCACCATAAATTAAGAATGTTACATTATTCAAAAAAATAATAAGAATGACATTTATTATAGTGGGACAAAAAATAAAAAAAAGACAATAAGAATATGAATATTTTGATCTTCTCGATCCATTAGAATGACCATACTCATGGACAAATATTTAGAAATAAAACAAAATGCTAATAAGAAAATATTATTTTGAATATGAATTTATATATATAACCTTGGGATAAAATATATGTGAATTATGAATGAATGAAATAAGATGTATTTATAGGAAGTATTAAACCAATACAATCATTATAAATCATAACATTGGAATAGTAATGTGACTATTCTGAATATTAATGTGACTATTAGAATTTTCACCTCAGCTATGAAAGTGTTAAATAATATTTAGGTATCTTGTAAATGAAAATATTTTATATTTATATCATTGTACAAGTAAATAAATTTTTTAAAAATGATGAATTATGTTTTCTCATTTTTGTAAAATGAAATATATATTTTTTTCAATTTAAAAAAAATTAATTAAAACAAACTTTATTTTAATAAAACGATTTCATAGATTAATCATATATTTTATTAAAATTATTAAGCAATTTTAGGACACCATAATAAATTTTTCAAAGTGTTATAAATTTGATTATAATATTGTAATCGATATTTTACAAATAAACAAGGATTTTAATTAAAAATTACATTTCTTATATCTAGAGATTTATTTTTGATAAAATAGATTCAATTTTTTATGTAAATAATTAAAAAATGGTTAGGGTAATATTTATTGATTTTTTTAAAGTATATGAATTTTTGGTGAATAGTGAAAATTGTTAATTTATTGGATTTAACCTTGTAAGAAAAATACATGAATTTTTCTGTGATAGATAATGTCATCATCCATTAGTTAAAAATAAAATTTATTGGTTACTATATATAGTCACAATATTCAACATTATTGATTGTACTGAGCAAAAATAATAAACTAATGTATATATTAATAAAACAAACCCCTCTCACCCTTATAGATATAACCCCTTCTCCTCACAACGTTTAAGCCTTGGAGATTCCAAATATTCTATACAATTCCATTCCCAAGACTCTTACCCATGTGCTAATATTTTTGGTATCATCGAAATACTAAAACTAGGGTTTTTAAAGAGGTTCTCAAGGAGAGAACATTAAGTGCATGTGCCGAACACATTTAGACATATGGTAATGGATTTTTCTGAACCCCCGTATCACTTTTAGGTTATGAATTTTCTCTATCTTACTTAATTCTCCATATAATTATTCTTATATATTTATCGTATAATCTATAAATATTCTCCATAAATAATTATCTACCACAATTCATCTTTCTTTTTTGAAAAAATACATCTTTTAAAGGGTTCCCCTAAAAATTCATCTCAATAATCAAGCTCAATTAAAGTGAAATTATCTATTATTAACCATTTTTATATATTTTCCATGAATTATTTTAATACTCCAATATTTTTCTAAAATCACAAATGTTTTAATGAATTTTTTTGTTCATTTCTAGTTTTATAGAAGTAATTATTCCTTAAAGATTCTTTAATCTTTTCCTGAAAACTGTGCTTAAGAGGAATATTTATAATGTAACATAAAAACTATTTTATGAATTTCTACATCAGTTGAAAATAATTATTCTAGATATATTCTTATTTTCCCTTTATGAATTTTCAAGAATAAATTAAATTATTTCTTTCATTTATACCATTATGATAAACCCATTGGTTATAATGTATGACATTATCACAAAACACATTTCATTCCATGGGTAACCCATATTTTTCTCCTTATGTTTGACTCTTCATGTGGCACAAATATATGTGAACATGTTACTATGGTTTCACTTGAATAATGCACCAATGTATCGGGTAATGATTTAGTCTCATGGGATGTTATGAATGGGATTAGGGAGTAAATGTAATTCATTATGGTACTATGTCTTCCATATGATATAGTCTTGGTAGTTATCCCTGAATCTTGTTTCTTCCATGATATGTGTTTTTTTTTGTATTCTTATTTTTCAATGATCATATTATTCCATGTTTTATATGATATGTCTCCACATGTTTATTCATAATCATTTCCTTATTTGTTGTCATCTTATGGATTTTGACTCATATACCATGATTTTTTTTTCGATTCTTATACCCTTTCAAAGATTTTATGCTCATCCCTTTTGCCTATGTATTCCCTTTGTTATCCTACATAAATGTAGGGAACTTAAATGAATTTGGGTTATCATTATGGAGATTAAATAAAATATTTTTTATTATTTTTTCATTTCTTCTAATAATGTACCCAATATTCAAAAATGATATACTTTTCAATACTTGGTTTTTTGATGGATAATATTGATTTAAAAAATGTAACAGTATGTGTAAAATGATAGGTTCACTATATTTGGTATCAGATCGTGATCTAACTTTTTTTGGGGATTTAGAGTGCAAACATTTAGTAATAACCCTTAGGATAATTCAATCTCCATGGATAACCTAGTATGAAAAATTAAGGTATCATAAGTTATGATATACTTTTCCTTAATAATGTTTTCATTCTACATTCATAGTTTCATTTTTATTTTTTCATTATCTATATATTCAACCCCCTGATTTTATTTTCATTTTTATAGTTAATGGAATGAAATATGGGAACTCATTCCAACAAATGATGTGACAAGTAATGTTATGATTTCCCTAATGAGATGCCAAAGCTAATGGGAGTGGGAGCTCAGAAAATCATGATATTACTTGATCAACTATCTCAATTTATGAATAATAACATGAATCATGTGTAATGAACTCCTTCTCATAAAAATAATGTTGCATGAAAATCTTTTATGCGACAATAGAAACCTATATATAGTGTATCTTCTAGTTCTTTCATCATAGAATAATGTATTAACTCCATTGATATTATTTTTTCTTCAATACACAAAAGAAGAGAAAGTAATGCTTGAAGACTATCCTTCTTGATGGGGAAGACACTTAGTGTGGACACCAATATAGAACATGAAGTCTAAAGAGGAAATTTATTCCCTATATTGTAAAGGAAACATGAAAATATTTTAATATAAATATTTTCCCCGAACACTTTGTTTTAATATGGAGAGGGAGTTCCTCGAACTGAAGAAAAACTAAGATGATTCTATCATGTTATTTGAGTAAGACATTATAAGGCTTTCACGATACACCTCTGGAATTTTCAAGAACACTAAAATCAAGGTGAATAACATCATTATTGGACTAAAGTCAAGTCTAAAAAAAATCCTTAGTGATTAGATAATTTGAAATCTATGAGATTTTTGACCATTATTCTCATATGTATGAGATATATATTTTATAGTCTCATTGATGTCATGGGGTCAGAGATTAAAAGCATAAAATAAATTTTAATATGGGAGTATCAATAAATAAATCCCATGGTGTAATGAGAATCTATCATCCCATATATAAATTTTTTTGGGAAAATCTTCCTGGGAAATATCTAATGGTAAATAGTCTATGCATCAAATTTGGAAAGGAAGGTAATCATGATAATAATTGTGGGAGGGATATAAAGAATCCCCCAAATTTGGAAGATTAGAGTAATGTTTAGATAAATACTCATCTTGAAGTATTGTGATTCAACGATAAGGAAAAAAGGAATTATTGGAGCTAAATCCCTAATCCCAGGGTTTTAGTAGACAATCAATGACAAAAAACATCAATCAATCATTGATGGAAATATACGACCACTAATGGTGAGATGGAGCCTGAAACTGATGTGGTGATAGGTATGCTTTTTATTCATTCAATAATAGTGAATGTGATATTGTATTGTAGTTCTATGCATTATTTCATATCATTTAAGTTTCTTAGTACTATTGAAACACGACCTAAAATTATGGAAGTCTAGTAATCCATGAGGATATTAAATGGTAAAATTTATACATCCAAAGTGTATAACTCCTCCCTAGAAAATGTTTGATGACAAAACATCCTAGAAAATCTCACCAATACTTCCTTCGGTTGAGTTTGAGGCTATTTTGGGCATTTATTTTCTATATTTATATAAATAAAACATCAACTATCATGAAATAGAGATCAATCTTCACATACCAAGGAATCCACCAATTCTGTATATGTGTAAGGTGGATGATGAATATTTCTTATAATCACCATCTCAATTGTGGATATTATTTCTATATGATTATGAATATTTATCTCCAATGATTAAGGAAAAGGATAGGATCATGATTGATGAAATGCCCATTGTGAGGGACTACAATGATGTGTTTTTTAATCAATTGTTGGGTATCCCACTGAACCCATAGGTTGAGTTCTCAATTTAACTTATGCCTAAATCGATGTTCATATCAAATAATCTTTACAAAATGGAAATCATTGACTAAAAAACCCTAAGATGAAGTTGAAAGAGAATCTGATAAAGGGTTTCGTATGACTAAGAGCTTCATTTTGGGGTGTTCCAGTTCACTTCATCAAAAATAAGTATGGATTAATGTGCTTCTTCATTTATTATCATGAGATCAAAAAAAATCATGACAATGAACATGTATTTCCTAGCATAGATAGCTGACTTTTTCGATTAGCTTCATGGGACTAAGTGTTTATATAATTTAGGAATTTTGTCAAGATATCACCAATTAAAGGAAAATAAGGACGATATTAATAATACATCATTTTGAATGATTCCTGGGAATAATGAATTCATAGTGATTCCCATTGGACCCATGAATTCTACATAAATTGTCATGGAGTTAATAAATAGAGTCGTTGTATATTTCCTCAATAAATATGTGGTATTATTTAATAATGATATTTTTATATACTCTATGATTAAGAAGGATCATGGGGAGTATTTTAATATTTTTCTAAAGACATTGTGATGGGAGAAAATATATGGAAAGTATAGTAAATTTTTGTTCGGGATGGAGGAATTATTATTATTATTGGGGCATGTTATTGATGGTTTTGAGGAAGCATCATAAGATGAAATGTAAGGTATTTAAAATTTTTCATCACTGAGATGATAGAACTATTCATCTCCAGAAATTTAATCATTGGTATGATTCGAGGATGTTGCGTAAATTAAACAGAGCACAAAAATAAAATAAAAAACATTCCTTTTTCCGATCTGAATCGGTGCTCAACATATAAATTTAAAAATCCATAACTTCTTGATGGATCTTAATTATAATCCCTTTAGATCATCCCCATACACTTAAAAAATCTTTAAGATCATCAGTCATCAAATTCCTAGTGCTAGTGTGATGATATGATGATGACTTCAATATCCGAACAATTACCGCATCGATGTGCCTTCAATGCAAGGAGGTAAACCTGATCCAATCACCTGGATCAAGTGATTATCTCCAGAAAGTATGAGAGGAGGGATATGGTCTATGAAACTCCTCATGAATTGTCCTAGTGTGACAACATCCGTCTCCTCCTTTGAATATAATATGGTAAAATACCATGATTGGGTTCCACGATTCCCATTTATTAAACATCCACTAAATAAATAATTATGATGAACTAAAATACACCATATTTAATATTTATAATTTATCACATAAAGATAATATATATTAAATATATTATGTGATAAAACCATGTCATTTAACTCAACTCATAATTTCTGCATACAATTAAACAAACCCTGAATATTAAAATAATATCCATTCGATTAATATTATTCCTCATATTTACTTTACTTGTAAATAATTTTAATAAAGAGATCCAATATAATTATTCCTTATTTTAATATTAATAGAATTATTTATTCATCAGTGATAAATTAATTTGTAAATACTTAGACCCTATAGTAGAGCCAATGATTTCTAATATACTTATTCATCATAATGGGGAAGATTCTTAAATATGCTATTGTGTGTGACCCTTTATGACCATATCTTGATAGTTTTCAACAGTATCAATATACCAAGATAGGAGTCTAGAAACCCATCAAGGACCCTAATTTGATAAGGATTCATTATAGAAACAAAAAAAACCTATGAACACATACTATTTAATTTAATCTCTTACTCTTTAAATGTATTATAAAGTAGGGCACACGCTTGTGTAATAATCTTTCTTGCATTATTATTTTTATCTAAATAGACAGATTTACCTTTGACTACCATGGCCAAGGATTTGAGAAGGTACTACTATCCCAATCAACTAGTCTTGAGATATATTACATCCTTAACTTGGAAGCACGTATACTATTTGATCATTCAACCAATGTCATACCACTAATGACACACCCAACACCACTACCTCTCCATGATTTTATAATAATTTTTTTTATCCTTACATCAATTTATGTGATAAAATAGAACCCAATCATAATAATATCATTTTAGAAGACCAATAAACGTGTCTATAGACATGGAAAACCAATAACACCAAAAACATGTGATTTTTCTATTGGTGGGTATGTCTTTATGATATCACTACTAGAGGTCACCAAGTATGAATTTAATGAGAAGAATTCCCAATGATATTGATCCCTAGAACCTGATATTCATACATCAACTCGATCCAGTCAGTATGATGTATCTAGACTATAGGAAATATATTTAAAATTAATTTCATGGTATCACGAGTTTCTCATTACAGCATGTGATTTGTTATAACCTTTTGATACGACAATTAATCTCTGGAAATTAACATTAAATAGTGGGGATAAAAATTCCTATAGTATAATTGTAATTAAACATCATGTATATCTCATTATATACAATATATGGTAATCAAAAGTATTTTTCAACTCGAACCTTGATCACCAACTATTAAAACACTCCCACAAGCACTAGAGACAATTTATTAACCATCCTTATTACCTCTCACATGATTAAGATGATTCTTTTGTTGAGTAAAAACTAGTTATAGGGTCTTCTATGTTTATTTTCCATGGATATCCTATTATCTGCATCCTCAACTCATTAAGTAAAGCTTCTCAAGAAATGTGAGCCCCGAGTCTATCCCTTTTTTCTAATATCATAACATGACATCAAGGATATTACTATTAATATAATTATCATTATGATAAAATGTTACATAGTAGGTGTGATCCCAAGAAATTTATCAAATCATTGCACTTAATAACTAGTTCTTAGCTTTCTCAGAAGCCTCAATGTACTCGGTATTTATATGTATGACCAAACACTCTCTGGTATGAGCTATTGTTGCTCATTACCAATAGACTAACTATGATATAAGATCACATTAATCCATTTAATACTAGTTTTTGTAATATTAAAACTATTATAGTTCTTCTCTATATCTCATGTACTTATCTTTCGTACATCCCAAGTACAATTATATTTTTTTGATAGATTCACTTAAAATTATCGTAGATATAACAGATATTTTCCTAGAAAAAATTATATATTAGAAATATTCAATCCTATACATATCATGGAGTATGTGATTGATCCATAACTGATGAAAATGAAATTCAACTCAACACTTTTATATCAACCTATTCACATTTAATCAATCTTGGAGATGTTTATGCCCTATGAATATGGTAAAAATTCTCTCATGAATTTTCCCAGATTGTATTTTTCAATACCACGTCAATATATGTATCATTAACTAGGTATAATAAACTGTTAAACATTATTTATAAACATTTTAAATCAAACCCAAATTATACATAGTACCATAGGTACATAAAATCTAACCCTTGCACACATTTACCATTGGAAACAAGGGTTTAATGTTATAAAATGTTATTAGCCTCCCGCATTATTCTTGATATCAGGTAAAATATTCTATCATCCATTATAATTGATTGAGAAAATGAATTATGTGATTGAACTATGTCCCATTCATAAATGATGTGCATAGGTGTATTTATTTTTCTATCTTTTTTACACATGGTCATTATATCTCATAAGGAGAGATAATTATCCCACATTTATATGAAACTATTCCTATCATTATTCACACTTTTTAAGACCAAAAAATCTCTTCTTATACTAGAAAATTTCTTCATAAGTGACTGAAATTTTGAATAAAAATATCTAGCTCAAAAACATTTCATAGTTTTAGTTTCCTTCAATATGATTTGCAGTGTGTGAATTTACCACTTTGAAAAAATCCATCACTATAACCTATAAGCCTATTATGTCACAAATCTTGGTAGGAAAAAAAGATTTAAATTTAATAACACCATCACTATCCATTAAGCTGACTTACTTCCATATGAATCTTGCTAGCATATAACTTTAGCTCTACTAAATGAATTCCTTAGTATTTCTTCTTCAACACTAGAAACTAAGACAATAATTTTTTTTGAAACTAATACCTACTTTTATAGATAAAAATTTGATGGATGATACCATTAATTATATCTTTTCATTAACAAATGATTAAATTATGACACATTTGTTTATCTTTATAGATCTCATCCCGAACTATATCTAGAAACTGATTTCATATACCATCTGAAGGTTATATTTCTGTTTTTGTAGAAAAACCATATCCCACATTTTCATCACAAAACTCCCACTGATTTGAAATTATATTTCATTGAATATTGTATTGAAATTCAGGAAAAGTGTAATCTATTCATATCATCTACTGATATCCTAATAATAGTCAGATTATATCACATGTAGATCAAGGAAAAAATATACATGTGATCTTATATTATTTTCTTCTTCCCCATTATTTTATCATCATGATCTAATGTTAGATATGTCATATTCTCTTAACATTAATGATTTATGGATCTTGATACCACTTGAAATCAATACTAATATAAAATATCAATTCTTATTTTTAATCATTGTGACTCCTCATACTATATTGATACTTAATTTATTCTCCTTTATTGTGATTTTAGATACAGTAAAGATAATTCTTATAGTAATTTGATTTAGTTGACATTATTGATCACGTTACATCAAAACTTTTAATATTTTTATAAAACATCCCCTTCTATAATATCTACCCTAAATCCAAAAACATTTCAAATATAGTTAATATAATTTATCTACCTAAGGGGAAGAGTTTTTTCACTTCCTAGAGTTAAAGAATGAGGCTGGTTATTTTGGACCACAACTTATAATCAAAATTTTACTTTACCCATTATAGATTTTATGATACATATATTATCACCAAATAAACTAATTCTTTATCATAATCAATATTCTTGGTAATCTCAATTAATTCCATGGATGTTAATTTTCTTTGAGTAATAACACACACACACAAATTTCATTTCATATGTTTCATTTATAATTCCACTTTTCTAGCTTCGTCATTTCCTTGTTAATGATTATGAAATTAATTCCTAAAAAAATTATCCTTTTTTCTCAACGTATATTCTCAAAAATATTATCATTTAATCAATTAATTTCTAATTTCCTTATATCTCAATAAATTTTAAACCCCCCATTTTTGAACTATCACGATCAAATCATTCATATTGTTTAGTACCATCGTAGTTGATTTGACATGAGTTTCATTATAAACATTGTAAAAGAGAATAATTTATTTTATGATTGATAGGAAACAATGGGTTTTTTAAGGTGGATTCATTGTCGGGTTTTTTATATATTGAACGATTTTTTTGTATTATATTAAAAAATCATAAAATAATAATTTTAAAGAAATGGAATTTCCAATTGATTACAAACCCTCCATTATAAATAAAATGGTAAAATGTTTTTTTATAAAGTTATATTGTTTTATAGATATCATTATGAAAAGTAAGAATTTATTGTGATCATTGGGGATATCAATGAAGATTTCAATTTTTAAAACCTCTTAGTTTTGAATAAGGTGCTTATTAGGTTGTCTATGGAATTTCGAGAATATTATAAAATTGTAGATTATCAATTGGTATAAAAAATTATAATTAACTCTATATAATTATAAAGATGAAATTAATATGGTTGAAAGTAGCTATACCTATTCAAACCCCATCAAGATAAATGATCAGAAAAATGATATTGATTTCTATGTCGACTCGAGTATTTTCTACTATACATCTTAATGTAAAGATATAAATGGTCTGAAAAGAATTTAAATATCATTAATCTATCATATTATGGTTATACCTCAATCTACATTATCCATGAATATGTTTGAAATATTATTTGGGTGTGAGGTGAAACAAGATCCAATATACTTAATATGTGAAAATGTCAGACATTTTTGGGATATATTTTCCCTGATGGACCAAGTAATCAATGGTGAGGTTTAAATTTACCATTTTTTTTTAAAAAAATGATATAAAATATTAAAAAAATAATTGTTTTGTATCATGGAAACAATCATATCTCTTTCTTTTGATTGGGAAGAGGTAAAAAAATATTGTTGAAAACAACTAGAATCTTATATTCTAAATAAATAAACCAAAAGAAACAAAAAACGCATCATAAACTTCCAGGAATAGAAAACCAAAACTCAATGGACAACATCATGGCTCAATTTTAATACAAAATAGAGGATCCCCATATTATCTTTCCACCCTCATTGATTTATAAGTACATGAATAAGGAGGGTAATATTATTTTTAATAATAAATAGGGAATCCTAGAAGGAGAAATATGTTTTGTATAATATTTGAGTTGAGAAAAAATATTTTTCGTATCAAAATAATTTCATCCACAATCATATTATGGATACTCACTATAACAATAACATTATCAGAAATAAATGTAACTCTTATTAGGAGGAAAGGAAATTAATATTTTACTTTTTTTGAGTATTTTAACTTTTTTATTTTTATTATTAAATTAATAATTAATCTCATTGATTTTATTTTATTTTATGATCATTAACTGAAGATATTACCTCATATGATATAAACCTTGGGTACAATTTTGGATGTTTGAAATTTTACATCTACTTGAAATGACCCATTCTTAGATAAATAAGGAGACCCACCCAATCCATCTTAGAAAAAAGATCATTTAATCTTAATCAATATCTCTCTCCCTCTCTCTTAAAACAATTATCTCTTCACCCTCATCAATAATTTTTATTTATTTTCCTTCTTATGTGTGTTTCAGGAAATAATATAACAAAATAAAATCACAAAAAACATCCATTCTTACCCATAAAATTCAATTATATACTTTAAACCCTTAAAGGAGAGTAAAAAAGAATTATTTTCATCTTAAATTGTGACGTCTCGAACCCGGATTCCACTTGACAGGGGCACTGAGCCAGGTGGCCCACATAGACCCAAGAGAATATCCCTTAATGCCATAGTCTACTGACTACTATAAAGGGCGTAGGTTGTGTCTTTGCGGAGAGTATTCCCTCATTACCAAAGTTTATTTCAGTGGGTGGATATAAACATAGGTAAATAGAAAAAGAAATATATGTTAACTGAAGGCGCAATAGAAAATTAGGGAAAATTGAAATGATAACTAAAATAACTAAAATAACTTTCAACAATAGATGATGATATGTGATGTACTAGAAAGTTGGAAAACATGGATACAAACAACAACCACAACAAGTTCTACAATGTATAAAGGAAATAAAAATTCTATACTCAGCATTCTACACTCCAACTCGGTCATCTACAATCGATCTCCATCCTAAATAGAAAGCAATCAAGTGTTTGAAGTCATATGATTCTCTTTTTCAACATCTACAACCATGAAATATGCCTCGGGTACCAAACGGTGCCCGAACAGGGTGTGATACAAATATCATTAAGCCACCACCAACGATGTCTATAACATCTAGACCATGTAATTGAAATGTAAAAGTGTGGAAACAAGAATATATAAGTTAAATTAGTATAATATAACTAAATATGTAAGTACTTACTTCATCCCTCAATTGGTGTCTAAACATGAAACCAGTTCAT
The DNA here is from genome assembly GCA_963277665.1 of Viscum album. Classification (NCBI taxonomy): domain Eukaryota; kingdom Viridiplantae; phylum Streptophyta; class Magnoliopsida; order Santalales; family Viscaceae; genus Viscum; species Viscum album. Next base: position 697,158,992 of record OY728128.1, read on the forward strand.
TTAATTATGTAATTACTAATTTTAGATTAATAGGTATTGGGATGCATATCCAACACCGACATCACCTCCTAATAGTATAAATAGTGATGGTTTCAAGATGTAACAAGGACACCATGATCAATTATATTTAATAGGTAAGTCCCAAGGTAATAACTAAGGTGATTTAGACCTCAAGGGTCTCTAACTTAGTAAAAACTGTATCTTGGCATGGGATAATAGTGTAATCCATGGAGTGTAGACCAAGGAAGTCCACAATGATGTGCCTACTGGGTCCAAACTGATCAACCAAGGTAAAACATGAATATGAAAATATAGGGCCATATGGGCTATAACCATGGAACTTAATTTTCAATGATGGATCCAAGGAGTGTATCTAGAGGACTCGAGTACCTATCATTGTGCATCCAACATAATGAACAGAAGATCGATCAGATCCAAGATGATGGAGATATCATGATCCCAAATGTTGTCTTTCAAAAAGTTCCAAAATGAGATCCATGGAGGTAAATCTTGCATAATATCATATTAGTGAAAAAAGAGTGAGCTAAATAGATCATTGTGGGAAATATTGTAAAATTACCCAGAAAAATTGCCTCTGCACGGTTTGTTCGCACAGTTTGAAAATCTGTGTGCAAAACCTATGAGGTTTTATATATAGAGGAGAACATTTCATTGTTAATCCATGTGGATGTGTAAAAACTGTGCAATTTAGTTTTGTATAGAAATTCCAATCTACACAGTTAGCCAAACTGTGTTCTAACCATGCTCCAACAATGCGACTTAGTCAGTTTCTGAAAAAAATGGGTTTCGAGGATTTAAGATTCCCCAGACACCGCTGAGACCTATACTAACCTATTAGGAATCCATATTATGTCCAAATTAAGGATTTATAATGGAATTTAAACTATCCTTACCTATTTGAAAAAATTGGTTCTTACAATCTTACCCGATTGAAAGAACCCGTCCCCAAGTTCACCTTCCAGTGGTGGGCAAGCACTGTCCATGAAAAATTCCAGCCACTAAGAATGTATGTCAGCTTCCCTCTCCCTTGTCTCATTATATACCAAGCTATGTAACCATAGCACACATACTAGAGGGACAAACTGGCCATGGAGTGCCTTCGTGCATCAGTCAACTATGCATAATGGATAGCTATAAAAGTTAGAAATAGCATCTTACTCAACTTCCTTAGGATTAAAAGTATGATATGAGTCTACATGATATTTTCCAAGATATGAAACATTAATATCATCATGCATAGAATGGTACCTTTGAGGCAGTATCAACCAATAGGGTACCATCCATATTTTCACTAAAATTTATAAAGTCCCTACAAACTAGAAGACAACTTTCCCTTTTTTTGTTACCATTTATGCCCTAGCCTGGGTGATACCCAAAGGAAAATGCAATCATTGACCTCGAACTCAAGAGGTTGTCAATAACGATCAATATAAGATTTTTTCCTGTACTGAGCAGTATTCAAATGTTTTTGGATTATCTGAACATTCTATTAATTCTCTTGAACGATATGACGACCTAGAAGGCCTGTCTCACCAGCCTCTAGCTAGCACAAGGGTGAAAAGCATAGCCTATCATATAAGGCCTCAAAAGGAGACATCTAAATTGTCACATGAAAGTTGTTATTATAGGTTAACTCAATGAGAGGGATATGATTCTCCCCATAACCGCCAAAATAAAGGACAATTTCTCCAAAAATATACTCTAGAACCTAAATTCTTCATTCTAATTATCCATCAGTCTGAGGGTGAAAAGTTGTGCATAGAAGATCTTGTGTCCCCATAACCTTATTCATTTCCTACCATAGTCATGATGCAAAATGAGAACCCCTATCTGAAATAATATTATGTGGAAACCCGTGTATCATATGATCTCATAGACATATAGTCTTCCTAGCTCATAAAATGAGAATGTCTCTCAATTATGATTGGTGTGTGATGATTTCCTTGGGAAGTCAATGACTACCCATATAGCATATCTACCACTCAATGACCTAGGTAAGAGGACTATGAAATACATAGAAACACCTTACCATTTCTACTCCAGGACTTGAAGTGGTTGTAGGAAGCCTACAGGTCTCTGGTGATCCTCCTTAACCATCTGGCAAGTGGAAAATCTAGTGATAAACAATTCTATTTGATGTTTCATCCCATTCCCCCAATATTGGCATCACATATCTTGATACATCTTTGAGATTACTGGATGAACTGTCCACTAGGAGGCATGGGACTTCTTCATCAACTCCTATCTCATATCCGTAGGAACCCAAATACATTTACATAGATAGAGGAAATCATCTCTGTCCACATACTAATTTGGTGGTGGGTAATATCTGGATATACACTCACAAAGAACTATGATTTTAGGATCTGAAAACTATATACCCTTCACCATCTCAATTATGGAAGAGTTAGCTATCAAGTATGAGATGTTACGCTTCTCAGGACTATCATGGAACTCTATAAGAAACTAATAAAAGAGATACATTAACTTCCATTCATCACTAGCTTCGTGTATGGCCTATTCCATAGTTTTCAAACTTAGGGCATCTACAACTACATTACCCTTATCAGGCATACATGAAAGATCAAAATAAAATGATTTTAGATATTTGACCAATATCCACTGTCTAATTTTCATGTAACACTGATAAAATATATATAATAGGCTCTTTTTGTCCGTTTACACCACAAATCACTCACCGAACATATAATGTCTCCAGCAACGTAAGGCATATACAACTACTGCTAGATCAAGGTCATGTTTCATGTAGTTTCTCTCATGAGGTCTCAATTAACGAGATCATTACATAATTAATCTATAATCCTATGTCAGCACTTCTCCTTGGCCGATTCTTGATGCATCACAGAAGATGGTATAACCTATAACTCACTTCAGAAGAGTCAGAATAAGTGCCAAAACAAGCCTCCCTTTCTTCTCCGGAAAGGCTTTCTCACATTCTTATGACTAAAGGTACTTGAAAACCTTATTTTTTGAACTAGTAAGAAGTGAATCAAGATATGATAAGCCTCTTATGAAATTATTTAATATCTATCCATTTCTAAACATCTTTGTATGTCAAATACATTCTGTGGATGCTCCCAGGAAACAAAAGCATTAAACTTTTCAAAGTCAATAGATACTCCATGTTCTGAGATAATATGTCCCAAGGAGTGAGTTTTTCAATCAAAAAGTGGCACTTAGCCAGCATATCCTAAATCTAATGCTCTGTTAGTGAACTCAAAATGATCTTAAGATGTTTGTCATGGTATCTATGACTATGAGAATACACCAAGATGTTTTCCAAAATGACCAAAAAAATATAGTCCAAATATGGGGTGGAAACCGTATTCATCAAAGCCATGAAAATGGTGGGAAAATTCATAATTCAAAATTATATAATATGGTACTCATACATACCATACTTACTACAAAAAGTTTTATGAGTTATGTCTAATGGTATGACTCATACCTGATGATTACCCGATCTCAGGTTGATCTTGGAGAAGGTATTTTCTCCTCAGATCTGGTCGAAGAGATCATCTTTTCAAGGTAGTGGATACTTGTTCTTAATAGTAAGATGGTTCAACCTTTTTTAATCCACACATCTATGTAAGGTTCCATCCGCTTTCTTGGAGAAAATCATAGGCAACCCACATCTAGATGTATTGGGCCATATACAACCATTGGACTCTAAATACTATAAATTCCACTTGATCTCTAGAAGCTATATAGGTTCCATCAGGTATGGATAAATGGACACCTTATCCCCTCTTAGAACAATTTCAATTGTAAACTCTGCCTATATTATAGGATGTATTCTGGTAAAATCATCAAGAAAGATATCCATGAAATTTTCCACTACTGGAGGGAAATCATCTTGATGTAAACCTAGATCCTCCGTGAATAGATTTTAAATATAGATAGTCACTCCATCTATCCCATGATGCTCTGGTCCTATTATACCTTATTGGACATCACACTAACACTTATTTATATAAGTTCTTCTTTATTGTGATGTAAATGATGCCCAATGATGATAACAGTCTACAAAAGTGGGATGATGAACCATCTAATACAAAATGAGTATGATGTTGAAGCGCATCATCTTAATAAAAAATAGGATCCATAAGAAAGGTAATTGGCTACCTCAAGGGGATAGTCCTTACACTGGTGTATTCCCTCTATTCATACCCTTAATAGCATGTCTAGGGACATTACACCATAGTAATATTGTATCTATAGTATGAGACTCTCCATGATTGATACATAAAAAAAGTGTACAAATAATGTATATCAAATAAATAAAATACCGTAGTATATTCCACAAGAATATTATCTTGTACCGTAAATGATCCCACATCCGTATCCTTAGGTATTGGTTGTAGTGCATGAAACTGACCTAATCCATATCCATGTGCAACAGCTGGACTACCACGATCATAACTGTTCTTTTGGCACTCCTGGAAATTAGGGGCCTGGATAAAATGGCCATGAAATCCTCCTCATTTAGACCTACTGTTGTTATCCCAACTCCCTGCTTGACACAATGTAAAATAAATCGCTCCTAAAGGTTTTGCTGTTGTGGATCCTTTTCGACATGAAGATGGTTGAAGGGTCCTACAAAAATGTCGTAGATGATCCATATGGCCGCAAGTACAACACTCCATTAGGTATCTATCACATTGAGGCTTTGAATTCCCCATCATCCACAATGATGAAAAACTTTAGATCAGTCAAAACAGACACTCTGGTTGTCACTGCCCTGATGAGAATCTTTGAGAGAATGTTTCCTGCCACCGGAAGAACTACTGGACTGACACAACACTATTCTTTTAAACCCAGTACTATTTTCATTCCTCTATTAATTCATAGGGTTAAGATCCTGATTTAATATCTCATAAAAATTAGGCATGCGAAATACATTGATCTGCGTTCATATGGCATACTAGAGCCCATTCTCAAAACATCTAGAACGCGAAAGTTCATCACTATCAAGAATCAGTGCAAAGAGCTGTAACTCTGTGAAACACACTGAATACTCCATAATTAACATAGAAACTTACTTGAGAGGCATAAACACTCTGGAACTATCCTCTCTTAGTGTCTAAGTAAAGAACTAATCATAAAAGGCAGTCGATAAATAAACCAACAACATGACCTAATGATGACTATCTAGGGTAATCACATCCCATCATTGCTTGGATAAATCCCAAAGCATGTATGTACCAAGATTGACTGTCCACTTTAGATATATACCTATATGCTCAATGATAGACAGGGAGGCTTCATGCAAGGACTCAACAACCTGTTGACCTCCATCCCTTGAAAATGTAGTAGGATGTAACTACTATAACTCACGAGTCAGATCATCCATCATAGGTGAAAGACGTGGAGCACCATGCATGGACTAAATCAGATGTAGGAGACTATCACAAACATGGGAATTAGTACCCATATTAGGTACAACAAGGGGTTCCTCAAGTGGCACTCTTGGTGGTAATACTGGTAGCTCAGGGCCCACCACATCTAGAGCATGGTCGTCACCACCCTCCTAGAGTATGATATGAGGACATCCTGGAAGAATTGATCTATAATTGTCAAACACATGACATAGAAAAACATTAATAGTAAATAGTGAATCACTAACTAAAGATAAAAATAATAAAACTCACCACCAAAGGCATACTACCACAACTACCTACTTATACGGCTAGGTATTAGTAAGTTCTCAAGTATAAGATTCATTTCATTTTACTTTTAATTACCAGTTTCACTCCTTTTCCATTAATAAACATAAAATGGAAGGATAAGGATGTGAAACCATTTAATTTTAGATATAAATATTTTCTTTATAATGTATATTCATTTCATGTGAATCAGTTCCCAAACACCTATCACTAAAAACAACACCCATTTAATTAAAACAGAATGGATAGACTCGGTAAATTACCCATCCCAACCCATGAGGGCCCATACATGTCATCAATTAACATAGGCAAGAACTCAATCACACCCAATAGTAATATAAGAATAAGTTAACTATCACAACATCATTCAAAAATCATTGGAATATCAAGTAATGAAAAAGGGTGAAATGCATTTATATGGAATTTAAATATGCATGACATGTGAATTATAGGTGCATATAAGGATGCATGTAACAATTCTCCTTTCCCTCATATAATCAGGCTAAGGATGAAAGAAACCCCTCAAACCGAGTAATAATAAACAACTCCACACATCATGTTCATCAACTAATGGTGACATAATATCAATTATAATAGGAAAAAGTAGAACTACAATTATAATTGAGGAAACTGGGTTTTTAACCCGAACATGGGTTCACAACACACAATCATGGCTTATGACCAAGTCCAAAGAATTCCTAGTCTTCTATATGTTGTATCCAAATAGTAAATCAAAGAAGGATACTCACCTGATAACACTTTCTGATTTCCCAGACCTATATTCCACTTAATTGGTTCCTCGAACCCGGTGGGACACATGGACTCAAGTGCATCTCCCTGAACACCGGAGGTAGCCGACTAGCAGTGAGGGCCTATGGTGTCTCTATGGGGAGACTATGCCCTCATTAATTGTAGCACAGTGAGTGGATGTAAACATGGGTAATGAGAAGAATCAATATTTGTAAACATAAGGTACAATAGAAAAATAGAGACAACAGTAACAATAACAGAAACAACTGGAATAACATTCAACAACTGATGATGATACGTAATGTACCTGAAATCTGGAAAACATGGATAGAAACAACAAGAATAAAATATTCCACAAAGTATAAAGGAAATAAAAATACTATCTCAAGAATCCTGAGCTCTGACTCGGTCATCTTCTATCAAACTCAATACTAAATAGCAAGCAATCATGTGTTTGAAGTCGTATGCTTCCCTTTCTCTACACTTGAAAACATTGTATCTACCCTGAGTACCAAACGACACTTGGAGAGGGTGTCAGATAAATCTCAGTGGGATACCACCAATGGTGTCTATAATATTCATCCCATGTAATGGAAATGTGAAAGTGTGCAATCATGCATGTACAAAGTAAATAATTACAATGTAACTAAATAACCAAGTACCTACTTCATCTCTCGATTGGTTTCTGAACATGAAACCAATTATATTATTTATTTAATTACGAAGTTTAGATTAATAGGTCTCATGAGGGATATCCAACAAAGTCATCACCTCATGATAGTATAAATAGTTAGGATTCCAAGATGTAATAGGGTAGCTATGATCCATGATATTTAATAGTGAAGTCCAATGGTAATAACCAAGGCGATGTAGACCCCAAGGGTCACCAACATAGTAATAACTATATCCTAGCATGGGGTAAGAGTGTATTCTAAGGAGCGTAGTCCAAGGCATTCCACAATGAGGTTCCTATAGAGTCCAAGGTGATCAACCAAGGTAAAAAAGGACAAACCAAAGACAGGTCCCTATTGGTTGTACCCATTGAAATTAATATTCATTTCTAGATCAAAGAAGTGTATCCAAGGATTCATGTAATGATTTGAAAGGATCTTATGGTGCCATACTTGGTATCCAAGAATAGACAAAGATCAGGATCTTTGTGGTTATGAACCTATGCAGGTCGTATCCTTGAATTGGAATGGGGCTCCTGAGTGCTCATGGCATTCCTCATTCAAAATCCAATGCGAGCTCGAGTTAGGCCATTCCTATTTAATTATAATGTAATGTAATATATCATCTGTTTCAATCATTTACTTTCATTAGTGTGATAATTCCATATAGGATGCAACCTTTTTATCATGTCATTTGGTTCAAGACTTTCCTTTCATTAATTTGTTAAGGAAAAGTAGCATGAAAGCATTTTAATCCATTTCAGGATGATTCCATATTCAAGGCTCATTCCTATAACTTCCATTAATTTAGTAATGGTTGTTATGGATATGAAACCTACTATTTATTCACATTTAATTCCAAGTCATATACTTAGTATACTTTCCAATTCACAGTTCACATTTAATTATAAATTGAATAAATAACCTTAGACAGGTAAAGTGGTGAGAATACATGGTACTTTCCACTATTCCAATAACAATATAAATCAATCCATTTATTATAGAAATGATTACACTTAAAAGCTTCAAGAAATGTCACACGTGAATGGTGGCTCAAACATGTCAAATACTAAAAAAAATCCAATTATGGTATAACCTTTGACGTGGAAAGGGTGGAATTATGGTCATAAACACCAACAATTAATCACATATATGGTATGAGAATATCGATATGGTTCTAATGATTATAAACATTGAATATAAATTTCATAAATGGCACACTATAAAATTGATGGGCCCCACACGAGAAATCCAAAATCAACGAACTGTAGGGATGACTTAAGGAACACCCACCTTCAGGTTGTATGACTCTCATTCTTTGGTTTTGGCCCTTGATTTGGATACCAAAAAGAGTAGATCTATGAAAAGGAGAAAAAAACTCACTCCCCAATAACCCGGTCAAGAGAAAATGAGAAATATCAGGACATATGATGACTGGAGTAATTACCGTTGTGCATCCAATGTAACAAACGGAATCTCAATCAGATATCAGATGATGGAGATCCCTTGATCCCTAGTTTTGGCCTTCAAAAATCATAAAAATGATATCCATTAAGGTAAATCCCGCATAATATTGTATTAGGGAAGAAAGAGAGAGCTTAATAGATCATTAAGGTCAATTTTGTAAAATTTCCAGGAAAAATGGCATGTGCACGGTTTATTCGCATGGTTTGTTTGCACGGTTTCAAAAAAATTGTGCAAAACATGTGACTTTTTCATGGTAGATGGGCGCATTGTATTTCATGGATGTGCCCAAACCATGCCATTCAGTTCTATACAAAAATTTCAATCTGCAGGGTTATCCAAACCATTCTCAAACCATGTGCCTTGTCCAGTTCCCCAAAAAAGATGGGTTTCAGGCATTGAACATGACCCAGACACCCCTGAGACATTTACATACCCATTAGTAATTGATAATATGTCCAAAGTAAATATTTAGATATAATTTTGAAGGATTCATACCTAAGTGGAAAAAATGGTTCTTATAGAAACCCTTTAAATGTTTCTTCACTAATTTTGACCAAAACATTTTATTTCAATCACACTATCTTTTTAGTTCAAAAATGATAATTGGAAAATTTATTTTTCCCCAAAATTATGAGGTATAAATTGATCTTTCATGGCATAGTAATTTATGACCATATTTTCTCCATGTGTTTCTTTCTCCACTGATTTTGAATGTATATTATTTTACCCATGAGAATAATTTCAAAAAAAATAATTGTGCATGGAAATGATTGTGTTATATATTTTAACCATTTTAGAACCACATTATATAATTTTAGTCCCTTAACCTTACATTTAACAATATTTTGAAGGATTCATTAAGACAATAAATACCCCATTTTTATAGCCACATTAAAATTCCTTGACCCATCCCACCCCAAATTCATATGGATATTACATGCATGATCTACTAAAATTTAAATTTGGGGAATGATTTTCAAGGAGTCCTTAGATTTATTGATCATTATCTAGTCTTCTTTTTCATGGGGACAAGTATCATTTTACATGTGGTGGAGACATTATATTATAGAAAACTTTTGGAAAACTTTTCTTTTAATATTGAGTCACATAATTCAATTCATCTCATCTAAAAGTGTTTCATAAATTTAAAAAATTAAAATAAAATAAAAAAAATTCAATAATAATAATTGTTTTTAAAAAAGAAAAAATTAGTAATAAACTTCCATTTCACTTGTCATACAAAATTCTGTCATAAGTTGATTTTTTCACTCTCTCACCCTCACTCATGTTTACCCATTATGTTTTTCCCTAAGATGTGAGTTACCATTTAAAAAATTATTTTTGGATTCATTTAACTTATCATTTAATAAATCATTCATTTTTTGGTCCCAGTTGATTTTTATGCATTTTTTACACATTTTTAACCACTTTCCTATAATTCTATATGTCATATGAAAAAAAAAAATAAAAATAAATCTTGACAAATATTCACATTAATATGGTAATGGATGATAATATCTCTATAAAAATCATATATCATTACTCTTTGTTTGTTAATGACTAAACTTCTTTAAAAAGTTACAACATAGTGAGATGAGTGAATCATGTGTGGGAATATTTTCTAATTCCAAATTTCTTGGAAAATAATATTGGTTTTTGAGATGTAATTGTGGGATTAAGAGATTTTGAGATACATGGTGGATGATTCTACATGTTAAGACCCAATCATTTTCATAAATGAAGTGTTAGTACTAGTTAATGGGTGATCATGGGTTTTTATGTTTGTTTCATTTATTTTTCAAGTGTATGTTAACTAGAATATGTGTGGCGATGTTTACAATTCATATTAATTATCCTTTTTTATATAAAATTATTAACATATTATATTTAAAAGATCATATTTTCATTAGAATTTTCTTGTTTATATACTGAATAAAAATTTAGGCAAATGTTTTCATTGATCCCTTTAGATAATAATTTTCTATTTTGATCATATAATTTTCAATGGTAATCTAATTAATGTTATTTTTTATTTTTATAATTTTTGGAATATATTTCTACAAATAATTTAATGTCAAATTGATCTGGATTTTCAATATGGAATTCTATTTTGATCATGGTGGAAGACCCAACATTTTTATCAAGCATCACATAATAGTTATGATGTTTTTATTATAATGAAAAATATAGTATCAGAATTTACATCCAACTCCATGATATCACGAAAACATTTGTGAATATTTTTTTAATAAAAATCAAGGTTTAATTACCCCAAAAATTTCCTATAAATCATTAAATAAAAACCTGTACATTTTTAAACAATTTCGACAACTTTTAGTGTGGGGTTTATATCATTAAAAATATTTGTCAATAGGATATAAAACATATCATAAGGGTAGATAAGAAAATGTTAAAAATATTCTTTAAAAAATATCCACTAATATTACATGGTTCTATGGTTATATGTTAATGAAAATTTTTTATGGATTTTCTAGAGTCTATCTATCCTGGAAAGTTGAGTATAAATTTTTGGCCATAAATTTGTCCATATATGATGTTGAATTTGGTATTTCATATATAAATTCAGCCATAAGATTCAAATTTATTTCAATATTTGAGGTTGGATAATTAGTATGTATAAGAAAAGATTTTCAGATAATCATTTTTCAGGATTCTATTGTATCATGGGTTTTTTAGGTGTAAAAATTTAGAGTATAGATTAAGCAAGAAGACAATAAACACAATTGCTTACAAAAATGGTACCTCTATGTGGATTCCAGGCTAAAAAATTTAATATTTAAAAAATTATTATTGGGTCATCTATACCTTGATTTAGGTATTGAGTGTTTGGAGCACAATATTTATACCAAGATAGATCTCTCCCACTCTCTTATTTATTCATTATTGTCGTATCCACTTTGTTTTAATCTCGTAATTGTTTTCATGAAATTACATGTTTATGATCAATGATGGGTTCATATTCCTCCTTTATCTATGATATCCATCTGTATAACTATTAAAATTTTATTAATATACTTTAATTTATATTAGAATTGCATATATAAATACAAGTTCAACTCTATACTAAGATTGTGTTTTTTCCTTTCCATTCTTATAATTTAGTTATATTAGTTTAAATCCTTAATTATGGAATTATCATTTCTTTTTCATTTTCCAAAATATTAAAAATCCCTATACACATTAATACCTATTTCAATATGTGGTTAAACAATAATCTTGGGTGATACCTTGTTTAGGGATTGTGGATTGGTCCAGAGAAACCATGCTTTATGATTTTCAAATTGAGTTTGTGTTCCTATATGAAATGTTTCATATATTTTTGACAAGTTCAGTGGATTTGATGTTTCTAAATATTATTCAATCTATTTGAACTGAAAAATTCCTGAATTATTTAAAAATTCATCAAGAACATGGTTATATAAATTGGAAATGATGTTCTGGAATAGATAATAAATTAAACATAATAGAAACCCAGTCCTTCCCATATCTTGTTGTGAATGTTAATACGACATGAGAATTTTCTATTCATTTTTAAAATAATTAATTAAATTATTATTCTTTTTTCTCTAACTAAATTATAAGAAACAGTTTAAATCACATTAATTAATTTTATCATTTCATTTTAATCTCGACAAATATAAAACCTCTATTGAATTATCAAGTTCACATTGTATGTACCATAATCAAGTATTCAACATGAGTGAAAATATACACATTATAAATGAGTAATAATTATTTTATGGTTGATAACAGAAAATCAGTTGCACATAAAACTGAAAATGATTATGGGAGAGGTTCTCTATTAAATGTTTTTTTGTATTATCATAAAAACAATATAATAAATAATTTAAAATTTTTAGTTTAAAATCGATGACCCATGGACCACTATAAGTAAATTTGATAAAATTTTGGAATGAAAAAGTATAGTGGTTTTTATGTATCAATGTGATGGGGAAGTATATTGGGAGATCATTGGGGACCTCCATAGAGATATTGATTTTAAATTCCTCTCAATATCAGATAATTGAATTAGTTATTTTTCTGAATATATTCAAAAATATATTGTAATTTTTTTGATTTATTGGTGAAAAAATTGTTAGGATGGTATGTGACTGAGTATGATATACTCTATAATACCAAATGTAGGATCGAAAAAAGAATGAGATTCTCAGATACAATAGGGGGGTGTATTGTACCTTTTAAAAATTCCCTTAGGAAATTTTTAGGATGGTTATGTTTAACAAGGTTAAACAAGATAATTCACAAGACCTCTATGATTACTAAAGAATTTCTAGATTCCGGAAAAGTGATTCCGAAAATAGAACTTAACTAAATTTACAAAGATTAAGATTCTACCTTAAAGCATATAGAATATAACTATATCAGATTACAAGGATGAGGAAGTATACGAACGTATACTTTCCTCAACAATGGAAAATGCAGCGGAAAAATTTTTAACAAAAACAAGTAAAAAGTAATAATTATTTAAACCCAAAGATAAGGGTATCCAACAACCTTGGATAAAGGTCCCTTGATTTATACTTTTAAGAAAGTCTGTTTTACCCACACCAGGGTAAGCCTTCGATACAAAGATCAGAGTCTATCTTGATATCCCCCCCAAGCCCTCAACTATCAGGTAGTCAGCACCTCTGTCTTCCGTAGCAAGGAATCCATCAACTTCAAGGTGTTGGAACCTCTATCTTCCTATCCCCGGAAGCCCTCGATTGTACACAAAAACAATTGGAGTCACACGAAGCAAATCTACACAAGGAAAAGTTGGAACAAGCTGTTCAAACATTCTGCACGAAGCTTTGAGAGTTGATAAGAGACCCGCTCTCTAGAAATCAATTTAGAATGTTCTGAGTAACAAAATTCCAAAAGTTCCGAGAACGTTCAAATGAGATCCTATTTATAGGTGAATCTCTAACGGTCGACTCCCTCCTCCAATGGTCATATTCTTCCTTGAATTTCGAAGGGACCTGTACACGTGTCACTCAAACAACGGTTAGTTAATAACTGAAACCACGACATCGTTTTGTAATAGAATAAGTATAAGCATAACTAAACTAATATTGGGAATGGATTATAAAATGATAGTTAGTAATGGAAAATGTTAATGTTAAGAATGGAAGTAAAAATAAATTCGGAGTCTATAATCTTAAGAATATTCAGATTCTATTTTGTAGGAATTCAAAACCTGAATTCTGTAGAAATTGGGAGTTTGAGTTTCAAGGAAATTCAGAGTCTGATTTTACTATAATTCGGATCTAGAATTTATAAAGTTCAGAGTCTTAGTTCATGAGAATTCAGAGTCAAACCTCATCAAAGTTCGGAGTCTGAATTCAGAAAACTCAGAGTCAGAACTTAGATAAGTTCGTAATCAGAATTCAGAGTGGAACTTTTATGAGATTTTGTATCCAAAATTCAGAGTAGAACTTCATGAGAGTTCGTATCCTGAATTCGGAGTGTAACTTCATTAGATTTTGTATCCATTATTCAGAGTTGAACTTTATTAGAGTTCATTTCCAGAATTCAGAGTTGAACTTAATTAGAGTTCGTATCCAGAATTCAGAGTTGAACTTCATTAGAGTTCGTATCCATAATTCTAATCCTAAAATAGAATTCTTCATGTCTAAGTATTATACGATTCCGAGTTTTTAGATATGAATCTGATTTTTATACATAAGAAAAATATTGATATGAACAATGAAAAACAAGATAGGGGTAAATTTACTTTGGGAAGGAAATTTTCTATAAGGAAATATAACTGGGATAAAATGAAATTTTCATTAAGGAAAGGTGTTCATGATTTTTAAAACAAGAGGAATGGTAAATTCTTAAGGAAAACCTTATTTACTCAATAATCTCCCCCTTTTTGAAAAGCACAAATATCCTTATGAAAAAGAATTTAATGACTTAGAATAAATTTCTTGACTTGAAATTAAAGCTTATCTCCCTTTGTTTATGATCAATGGTGAATACGACTAACTCCCCATTAGGCTTTGGAACTCTAAGGATCGTATTCTATATTTATGGAATGTGAGATTTCATTTTAATGAATAATTCATAATGAGAACTCTCCCTTGCTTAAGGATAGTTCTTCTTAGAAATTTTTGATTCTCCCTTTTAGATTTTTCCTTCTCCCTTTTGAGTTCTTTTTCCTTCTCCCCCTTTTTGATTTTCTAAAATAATTTGAGGGAATGGAAAGAAAACAAAGTACCTAAAACATTAGTAAGACATATAAACAATACAAGCAACCAAAGTTTTCATTATGATTGAAAGGATTTTTACAAGAAAAGACATTACATCAAAAGATTGGATTGGTCTATTTGTCTTATTTTTACTTGGGGATTAGCTTCTTCAAAAGGATTTTTAGAATCTTTAACTCTTTCTGGTCCTCCTCAGCTTTCTTTTCTAAGGATTTAATCCTATCATCTTGAGCCTTCAGAGCCTCAGACCAATCCTTAAGAACATCATCCTGCTTTGAAAGATTCTCTTCTATCTCAATCCGAAGATCTATTTCCCATTTCCAGATTTGAGCAACAGAGTTAAGCTTCCCATTCATATCCTTCACCTATTTATTCCGATTATTTTGCTCAAGGTTCAGATTTTCCTGAAGATTCTTCATCTTGGAATCCTCGGTATAAAAAGCTTCTTTCACATCATTCTGAAAGGTATCAAGCTCTGTCAAATCCTCATCAATTTTCTTTGACCATAAAGTCATTTTTCTGTAAGATTTTCAGTGGACCTCATAATTGATAAGAATATTTTTGTGATATGCCTCAATCTTCATACATTTATCCACCACCATTGATATGGATTCTAACATCTGATTTAAGCTGTGCTGAAGCATCTGGCACCTGGAGTCTATTGTAGGAAAGATCAGAATTGTGTCCACCAATTTCTTCAGAGAATCAACAAAAACAACAATAAATCACTTCTATTACTTATATAGAAGAAACGTGGGAGGTTGAAGTTGAAATTTCTATTTCAAATTCCATTGAACTAAATTATATTGAACATGCACTTTATTTCCTAGTCACCATTGATATTTTATACAATAAAATGAAATGTTATGAGAAATGTGATTTATATAGTACAAAAAATTTAATATTATAATCCTATATAGATTTTATGACACCCTATATTTACCACTTAAATTTCCTAAAAATATATCATAAGTATGGTGAAAATTGAACCAATATTCATTTATTATTCCCATGTGAGATAATTTTTTGAGTTTTCTACCCTCATGAACCAAGTGGGAACTAATGAGTTTAAATTTTTTCATTATTTGGAAAACACCATTGATATAAATGAACATTAAAAATGACTTCATAACTTTAATAAATTTTATCAATATCTCTCTTCGTTATGGAGAGATGAAAAAAATGGGTTAAACTAGCTAGAATGTCATATTATAAAATCATGTTTTTTGAGCCCCACATAAATAAAACTCTATACTTGAAACCACATCCTAAAAAGTCAAAAAAAAAACAAATACTCAATGGAATATATCATTCCATCAAGTTTAATACAATAGGTAAGATCCCCATATTCACTTTCCACTTCATTGAATTACATATTAAAAAGAATAGGTGAATATAATTTTTAATGAACAAGGTGTCTCCTAGAAGGGAAATAGTTCTTTGAAGGAATTTGGAGTTATGAAAAAAAGGAGGTTCTTAACAATGAATCCACACCCACATTTATAATATTGATTTTCCACTAGATTCATCTATTCATAGAGTAAATAAATATATCATTTATTTGTAGGAAAACCAAGTTCTCCTTTAATTTTAAAAATATGATCATTTTTAATTTTTTTAAAATAAATAAAAATAATATTTAATTTTATAACATGTGATTAAATTTTAAAAAATATATTCCCCCAATTCCTTGTAAAATTTTTAGAATCATAAATATTAAAAATTTAATTCTACTTCAAATGATCTATTCATGTTTACAGAAGGACACCCATCAAATCCAAAATAGGAAGAATCCCTCTAGATCCAAATATATATCTCTCTCATAGACAATATAATTCTTAATTCAACCACCTTAATTGTATTTTTATTTTCAATATTGTGTTGGTTTTTTTAAAATATAGCCTAGTAATCCCATAGTTTTTTATTCTATCAAACCAGTTTTATAGATTAAAAAGCTTTATTTTTATCAATGTTTTCCATTTTCATCAAAAAATTTACCAATAAATTGTTTTCCCAATAAAAATATACCACGGATGACTAAATATTGACTGGAAAATTAATATTTTCCCCAAATCATGAGGTATAAATTTATATTTCATTCCAAGGTCAACTATGAACATATTTTCTACAACTATATTTTTTACCACTAATTCTGAATTTTGATTTTTTTACCCTAAAGGTGGATATTTAATTTTTTTTAATGAAAATGAGGTATGCCTTTTTTAGCTACATGAGAATATATTTTTCCATATAACCTCGCTCGAGTTACATTGAACATTCTTTTGAAAACCCCATTATTCCAACTAATAGAGTATTTTTTATAGCTAAATTATAATCCCATGAAACTTTCCCACAAATAATTCACATGGATATTTCATGCATGATTTGAGGAAATTTATGTGCATGGGAATGTACTTCATTGAGTTGTTACATTCATTGATCTTCATATAGTATTATTTTTCATACGGTCAAGGCTCATTTTAAGTATGGAGAGAGGTTCGATTTTAGAGAACCTTAGGAAAAAAAACATAATTGTTATATTATGTCACAATATTTTTGTCTTCTCATTCAAAAATAATTTCAAAAATAAATGAAAAATGTTAAAAAAATATTAAAAAATATTTTTGAAAAAAAAAAAGAAATAATGTGTTGGAATGTGTTTATTTCTCTAATAAACTGAATTTTTGTGATATTTTGAGTTATTTACATATATCAACATCACAAAAATCCACCCTTGTGTTTTATGAATCATGTTTGAGTCACCTTTGATAAAGTTATTTGTGAATTATTATTATGTATCCTTTCATTACTATAGTATGGTTTTTTATATGTTGATGTTTTCACCAAAATTTTTCCACTTTTTATCTGCTTTCCTAATATCCTATAATTCATAGAAAATATTATTAAGATTACATATTAATAAATGTTGAAATTATTATGTTAATATAATATAATATCTCTAAAAACTCATAGATCATAAATCTTGAATGGTCAATGGGTGAACTCCATTTATATATTACATTATTATGATATACGTGATTCATCTCTCATAACATTTTCCAAAATAAAATTTGTGAAATGAAATGTAACATGTTTTAGATACATAATTGAGGAATAAAGTTGTTTAGATATTCACTGTGTAACAGTGGAATTATTAAGACCTCATATATTGGTTGAAACAAAGTGTTATGATTAGTCAATGGGTTATCATAGATTTTCATATTATAAATTTTTGAATGAAGAGATTTACCCAAATATATATGAGGAAATTGATATTTAAAATTCATTAAGGATTTTTAAATAACATTGTATATTGATTTTTTTTCGTATAATAATCCCTTTTTCATCTAAATGTTCATGTTTTCATATTAAATTATTATTGGGAAAATGTTTCTAAACTGATCCAATTTGATTTTAGTATATTATTTTGATCATAACATTTTATACACCAATCAAATTCAGGTGATTATTTCCTTCTATAATTCATATAAAATTTTTTCATTAATAATTCACCTAATTATGTAGTTTGATTGGTCAAATTAAAAATATACATTTATCATTTAATAAAGACCAATTATGAAGTATTTATTACTTAAAAATAGGAAATTAATTTCATCCAAACTCAATAAATATCAAATAAAAGTGTTTTCATAATGTTTTTCAAAATATTAAGGCTTAATTACCCCATTATGTGTCCCAAACGAATAATTTAAAAATCCTATAATTTAGTCAATAGTTTAATACACTTTTATTTTCATGGGGGTGATATCTTCTGAACCATTAGTCAGAAAGAGATAAAATTTACCCTTAGTATACATGATATAATGATTAAAAAATTACTAATCTTACATCCACTGATATTACTTTATTTTAAAATATATAAATACATGGGAATATATAATAACCTAATTTGAAGATTCTATGTAGCTAGAAATGTTTACTTTAGTATTTCGGGAGTAAAATTGGAAATAATTGTCAAATATACATTATTCTCTTAGGTTGAATCATTAATATTTATATAAAAAACTTCTTAAAAAATAAGTTTTGGTGATTTTATAATTTTAATGTTTAAAAAAGTGTAAACATGTAGAGTGTATATTTGGATAAAAAACATCCATGCCTTTATCCTATAAATTGGTTCCTCTACAACCATTTTAGGTGATAAAAACTTCAGATGTGAAAGAATGATATTTATAAAATCAAAAACATAATATATGGATTTAGAATCATCTATAATCTCTTTATAACTTGGGATAAAGCTCATCATATCTTATTTTTTTATTTTTTCCTTCATGATTTTTTATAATCACATAGTTTTTTATTCTATTTTACGTTTATTGTAAGTGAAATTTCATCTGCATCCCTTTACACAAATAAAAAAATTATGAACTATTACTATTTTATTAAGTTATTTTAATTTATTTTGGAATCACTTTCCGCAATTCAATTATAAATCTATCACAAATCTGGGGTGTTTATATATTATTCATTTACGTTAGTTTAGTTAGTTTAATGATTTATTATCCCTTTTTATTTTATTTCCATATTTCATCAACCATATAAATATATAGCCACATTAATCTGTATTTATATAGATGATTAAACATTTCATTGAGGTGAGACCTTGACTAGGGATGACGGATTGATTGAGAGAAAATATGCTTTCAGATTATAAAATAGCCATTATGTGCCTCTATTTATGGTGTCGTGGACTATTGACATGGTTCATAGATTTGATTTTTCAATGCATGATTTGATCTCTTAGAACAAAAAGGATAACTATTTACTCCATGATATATTAACAACATGTTTGAGTGGATTGGATCTTCTTTTGAGTCTTCTATAATAGCATAATCTTAATAGAAACATGATCCTATGTATATCTTGTTATGAATCTTAATTTATACTTATTTTTTTAATCATTAAAAAAATAAATTCATTAAATTTATTTTTCATTATTCTCACCCCAAATTATCATAAATTGTTTCATTCAATTTAATTAAATTTTTCATTTCATTTTATTACATAAAAATTTCACCCCCTCCTTGAATGATCAATATCAAATATATCATGTACTTTTGTAACATAACAAATGATTAGAACTAATTTACACTATACATGTTATATCATAGCATAAATTATTTTATAGTCAACACACAATAATCCATCATGCATCGAATTAGAACCATTTTGGGGGTAGTGCTACATATAATGATTCTTTTTAATAGGGAAACTATAAAAAAGTAATTAAAAAATGAAATTTTCATATTTGTAACCCACTCACCACTATAAATGAAGTGGTTAAAATTTTGGAAATAACTGATAGAGTTTATAGTAGCTCTCAATACATTGAGACATTATTTAGAAAGATCATTTGGGACCTCAAGGATAATCATTATTTTCTATACCTCCCAGTTTCAACTATATACCATAGTGAGTTGTTAAAATATTTTCTATAATATTATGAAAATGATTATGAACTATCGATATAAAAACAATAGGGAGTCACCAATCTCAATTATGATGAATACAATAAGGATTTTGAAGTTGAAATTTCTTTTTTAAACTCTATGAAGAGAAATTATCTTCAAAATTCACTTGATTTTCGGTCAACTATGATATCTTCTACTATGCATTTTATATAGATAAAAAAGGTCTAGAATTAAAAAAAACACATATTGTAATCCTATATATATATTCACACACCCACTATTAACCACTAATAATTTTTATTATACCACTAGAAGTGAGGTGAAACTCGTACCAATATTATTTTCATATGATAATGTGACATAGATTTTGAGTTATAGGCCATCATTAATCAAGTGATCATAGGTGAGGTTGAAATTTACTATTTTTTTGGTAAACACCATAGATATAAATGATCATAGAAATATCTTATGTCTCCTGAAAACTATTATATCCATTTCTACTCATTAAGATTAAATATAGAAAATGAGTTTAAAATAACTATAATATCATATTCTAACATCATGTTCTCTAACCCACACATAAATGAACCACCAGAAATAAAACCATATAAAAACATTTATACACCAAAGAACTGATACTCGATAGACTGTATCATTCCCCAATTTTAAGAGAAAAGAGAGAATACCCACACACTCTTTCCACCCCCATTGCATTTAAAGTATAGAAACAAGGAGGGGTTATATATTTTAACGAAAAGGGGGAAAACTAGTGGTATAAATGTTTTTAAAACAACAGATGAGTGGAGAAATCATGGAGGTCCCTATCAAAGAATCCATATCCACCTTTAGACATTATATATTCCACAATAAATATATACTAATTTATAGATTTAATTCAATACCTTTTTATGGGAAACTCATGTTCTATTTTACTTTTAAAAACCTATTTTTTCAATTATTTTTTCATCTAAATGATTAATTAATATCCTTTATTTTCCTAGTGATCAAAAATTACTTATCCCTTGCCTAAAATTCCTTATACAATATGTATGATATTGAATTATAAACAATTAAATTCTAATTTAAATGAAAAAATTATGGATAGATAATAAGGCATGTCGAATCTATACTGGGAAGTACCACTTTGACTCTACAAATCTTTCCCTAATTATACTTTTATCTTAAACTTCTTCCACTTTATATTTTTCTTATTCTTTCCAAAAATAAAAAATAAAAAAATAAAACCATTAATTTAAAAAAAATCCATGCTTACAAATAAAAAATATGATATTTTTTCATAAAAAATTGATGAATCAAAATCATTATTTTTATCTTATATATTTTTCATTTTCGTCTTTAATTAATACCAACATAATTTTTTCAATTTCACTATCTTTTATGCTATCAAAATTTGATTGGATAATGAATTTTTTGATATCATAATTGGTACAAAATGGGCTTTAATTATAATGGTATTTAACACCATATTCTCTAATTTTCTATTTTAAACACATATTTTGAATAATGATTTTTCAATCCCTTGATCTGTATTTCAATAACTTGTTGTTCATGAAAATGATTGAGAATTTTTTCACATGAGAACACTACATCAAAATAACCGCCCTTAACAATACATTGAACATCCTTTGGAAATACCCTATAATCAAATGAATACATTATTTTGTATATACACATTATATGAATATTTACTTGTCCCACTAAACTTTAATTTTTTATTTCATACATTATTTCTAAAAATTTAATTATTGTGGAATTTTTTTTTCATTGGGACTGTACATTCATTGATCTACATATAACTTTTTTTATTGGTGAAAATCGTTCTTTTAAGATCAAGGTTAAGGTTTTTATATTGACAATATTAAAAAATGTTTAATTCGCTTACTATAGCACATCATTATATACATCTCATTACTAAAAATTAATAATATAAAAAACTAATTAAATTAATTTGAAAATTAAAAATAAATAAATTTAGTGGAACAACTATATTTATTTTTTCATATGATTTTTTAGATAGTGTGACTTATAACTCTCTCTCATCCTTAGTCTTGTTCACCCCTCCTGTTTTCTTCATCCACTATGAGTTCCCTTTTAAAAAATGTGTTTTCATGTCCCTGAAGGCCTCTTTTCACTTTTTTTTCATGGTATTAACCAATTTTATGTTTTTTTTCAAAATTTTCCAACTGTTTTTTAGTTTCCTTCCATCTAATAAACAAAAGTAAAAATATTAAAACAATCCTTGTAATAAATTTTAACTTTAGGATGGGACTGGAAGTTATGAGCTCTAAAAGGATTATATATTATAAGTCATTATTCGTGAATTAGTTGGATCCATTAATAAGTTTTTCTCATTGTGAGATGATGGAGCAATGTGTGAGAATATTTTACAATTCCAAATTTATAAAAGGAAAATGAATTATTTTTTATATGTAATTGAAGAAGGAATATTTTTTGAGATTCATAGTGGATTATTAAACTTTTTAATTACAATTTTTTTGGTGGAAACAATGTTTTAATATTATTTATTTGGTGATAAAGGTTTTTTTGTTTTTTGTGTGTTTTTAAGGCCAAAGACATTAATTAGTATACATATTTTCCATCGATAATTCACAATCATTGAGAATTTTTAAATAAATTTAAATATTTATTTATTCATGAAATATTGAAATTTTCATTTAAATGTTCATGTTTGGATATTGAATACAATTTGGGGGTATTTATTGAATTGATCCATTTATATAGTATTTTAGTGTTTTGATCCCATCATTATATATTCTAATATAAATGATTTTTTTATTTTTTTATAGGAGATAGATAATTTTTTTCTATAAATATTTAAACCATAGATAGAGATAGATCAATCATATTGATGGAAAAATTGGTCATGGAAGAAGGCCAAAAATTTATATCATATATCATGGACTCACTAAGAATTTTTTATTTCTATAAAAATTATTGAATCCCATTTAACATCCAACTTTAAAAATTATACACAAATATTTGGGACTAAATCCTATAAAACAATTACAGTTCAATTAATCCATTATATTTCCCAGCTAAATCATTATATTAATTCCTATAAATCTATCAACATTTTAGATGCATTTTAGTATGGGGATCATATCTTTCAAAAAAATAATAGAAAAGATCTCAAATTTCATGTGGGTACATAAAAAATTGAAAGAAATTATTAACTACCATCCACTTATTTTATATTTTTTAATGTTTTCAAATTCATTTGAAACTATATTTTATAATTTGAACAGTATGACAAGATATAAAAGTTAAAATTTTTATTTCATCCAAAATACTGGTTGTATGTTTCAAATCTAATTTAAAATTTTATGGTGGAAAATTTAGATGCATATTAAAAAAATAGATAAGACACTTTCAATATTGGATCATATTAGTAGTTAAAAAATTGTAAAACCTTAAAGGACATGTTTGGAGGGAAACATCCACTCCTCTTACATATAAATTGGTACTATGAAATCAATTTATGGGGACAATTCTTTTTGAGTAAAGGAATTAAAATTTTCATTTACATACCATGATCAAGGGATCTGGTATATACCAAACACTAATATTAAAAATAGATGGCCCTAATCATCTATTATTTATTCATTATTTTGTTCTCTGATTTTTTATAATCTTGTATGTGTTTTGATACAATTTCACATTAAATGTTAACAAAATTTTCATCCTCATCTGTTAAATGAAATCACTTTTTCTAGAAGAATTACTATGTTATTAATGTACTTTTTCATACATGTAAAACTCTTACCTTATTCTATTTTTAATTCTATCGTATCTATGTTTTTTTGAATTTATTTTTGAGAATATGTTTGGATTGTTTAAACCACTTATTATCCTTTTATATTTTCTTTTCAATTTTCCCAAATAATCTAAATCTATATAATCATTATACTATATTTATATGGGTATGTAAACAATCCTTCTGGAAGAGACATTATGTAGGATTGATGGATTGATCATGATAAATTGTGCTTGATGATTGTAAAATTAATATTGTCTGCCTCCATCAAAAATTTTCATGAATGGAATGGATCTCAAGTTTAATATAGATTTATAGATTAATATTCATATAAAAATGATCTTTCACGTGTTATATTGTGAATGTTAATGTAACATTAAATTTTTCAATGCTTTTTGAAATTAATTCCTTAACCTCTTATCCTATATTATCACTATGAATTATAATAAACCGTTTTAATCATATTAATTTAATTTCTCATATAACATTATGCTATGAAAATACACCCCCTTGAATTATAAAGGCCAAATATTTCAAAAATATTAGTACCATAACTACTGAATCGATCTAAGGACCACTGATTAGAAACCCACATATTGGAAAGTGCACATTATAATAATTTCACATACACCAATTCCTAATGTATTCTTGGGGGAGGCCAAAAAGTATTGATATCCTACCTCACAACTCGGGCTTGGTTTGTTAGGAACATTGAAACTTCATGAAGTTTCTCTGCCCTCGAGCTGAGTTTGGGTCACCATAGGGCCACATGTATTATCATCCTACGATATTTTACTCAGTATAAGGTGTTGGGTAAGGGTGTGACCCACTAGTATTCCACTCATCCTATATCTTTATTTAAAGTCTATCCACCGCTCATCCCTAGTAAATCTATTGGGAATGGATTATCCCTAATATCATCCTCTAAAATCAATAGTTTTTCACCTCCTCGAAGCACCATTATCTGATCTCACATTGTATCCCTATTTGAAAATTATGAAACCACCCCAAATATTATCTCCACTGACCATAATACCTTCACTAAGATATTCCATTTTTATCAAACCACTAACCACGTTGAAGGCTGGTGTGGGTTTGGTTCATCATAAAGGATAGGTGAATGGGATACTGGGAGAGGAAGATGATAGTGTGGTAGTAAGTGGGGCCCCGTAAAATTTTAAATCTACCAATAACCTATATTGATGGAACTATGTTTCACTAGGGTGTGTGATATGTGGCAGGGAGAGGGTTTGATGGTTGAAAATGATCTGACCACATATTCCTACTCCATTAACTAAATTCTTAGATGATTATCACATCAAAACTAAAAAATTCTGAAAATAATTAAATTATCTAAAAATAATAATAAATATTTTACATTCCAAAAAAAACAAAAAAATCCTAG
The DNA here is from genome assembly GCA_963277665.1 of Viscum album. Taxonomy (NCBI): domain Eukaryota; kingdom Viridiplantae; phylum Streptophyta; class Magnoliopsida; order Santalales; family Viscaceae; genus Viscum; species Viscum album. The sequence continues at coordinate 697,184,451 of OY728128.1, forward strand.
TATTGAGAGTGATAGAAATAAACTAAATGCCATACTCGATGGACGGGGGGGGGGGGGGGGGGGGGGTTCTTCCTCAACTAGGATCCACCTATGTTCAAAGGATCGGTAAGATTTTATTTAATTATCATAGAACCCTAATATCATGGAGGTATTATTTCAATTATAAATAATCCTCTAATTAAATGGATTTTTTTATATCAAATAACCCAAAATGGGATCAAACCAGTCCCTAAACCCCAAACCAAATTATTCCAATCATGGAAAAAACATTCATTCCATGAAAATGTTTTGAGATATATTTTACATAAAGGGTCCCATTTATGAGATATTGGGTATTTCATATTATATACACATGTAGGATAATATTTACAAAATTATATTAATATTATATTTTTTGGTACTATTGAAACAAAATTAATATAATTTATCTTCACCACCCCAAATAAAATAATTAAATTATTCAATTAGTCTGAGTAAGAAATATAGGATTCTATATCCTGCTATCTGTCAAGGATTTTTATCTAAAAAAATTATCAATAAAATTTTAGGGTACTGATCTCCCATATGGTTATTTTGATTCAATAATCCATCATGAATATTTTTTAGTCCCACAATACCTACACCAAAAAAATAACCTACCCCAAAATGGACTTTTTTTGGTTGTTTGTTGATCTCCATTGGGTGCTCCAAAAATCAGGTGTTATCATAAATATATTACTATACCTAGTTGATAATGTTTGATGGGACATGAACATACCTCTTAGTTTTGAAAATTAGTGGACATTGTGCACTTGATCCACCAGTGGTGGAAATTCTAGGAGATAATCAATATATTCTACTATGAACATCTTATGAAATATCTTAATTAACCATAGATAGATTTTTCATCCATAATAAAACTACCTAAAACTTCACAATGTTGAGATTTTTAAGAATACATGATCTCCATCATCAGACTCCAAATGTAACACCCTGAGATTTTATGAAAAATATTCTTTTAATATCATTGTTGTCTTGTGTTGTATGCTACAACAACATTACCTTGCGCTATACGCAACACCGTATGAGCTTGCAATATACAAAACACTATTCTTGGATCATGTACACACAATTTTGATAGTAGTTATTCTACAAAACATTGAGTGTATATATATAAATATATATATATTCAATGTATAAATGAAATATGGTTGGATTCTGTTATACGAAACAATAGATGAGTCTTGCACAACACGCAACCCTGACTTGGCTTGTGTTACCCGCAATCAAGACTTTCCTCGATAGCGTGTGTTGTACGCAATACCAGGTTTCACTAAACAACGATATATGGTTATAATATTATTATGAACTAGCTGTTCTGAATATTATCAACTACATTTTAAATTTTATAACATTATTATTCATCTTACACATTTTCTAGAACATGGTATGAGAACAAAATCAATTTTTCGAGTAAAATAAGCATTTTTCAAAAAATATAGTTTTGCCGCCTTTTGATGGAGCACACACCTTAAATCTTGTTTTTGAAATGTATATAAGTTCAATTTGACAAAATAAAATTCTTCTTTTGAATCAGGGTATAAAAAAATACTTTGGATAAATTTTTCATATTATTCTGATAACATTCATATTTTAATGAATAGTAAAAACACGCTATATTTTAATTAGAAACAACTTTTTTCATCACAATAATTTATATGGATATATTATCTTTTTAATTGGTTTTAAAGTGTAATTAGAATATATTTTTACCATTTAATCAAATTTTGGTCATTGGAATTAATTTCACTTTGAAATTGGATACAAACAAGTATCAATCTTTTGATAGTAATTGTTTCTTAAAAACACGCGATTTGTTTTGACTATGAGAATTAATTTTTAGATTAATTAATGAAACTGATATGTTTTGAATTTGGTAAAATATACATCATTTTTGAATTCATAATATGAAATATAGCTTAGCCCTAATTTTTGGTATTTTTCTGGAAACTTTCATTTTTTGATGAATAGTGAAACCACTAAGTGGTAGTTAAAAAACTGAATTTTTCATAAATCATAATTTTACCTCTTCTGTAAGTTGAATTTTGAAAATCTGAATGACGCGGTTAATATCAAGTACTAAAATGTGATTCAATGAGATGAAAATAATTTTGGGCGAACAGTAACTTTTTACTTTTTTTTACCACAGTTAAAAGTAAATAGGGTAATTAAGGGTAAAAATGATATTATTATTACCCTAACACATGTATTAATTCTATTGGATAAGTGTATTTCGACCAAAAAAACCGTAGAAATAAAATATGACCATTTAGGTCTACTTGGATTAGATTAGGACATTTATTATTAATTTATTTAAAGAAGTGTTAAAATAGTTAAAATCAAAGTTTAATAACTAAATCATTTTTACTTTAGGGTTATACATAGGATAAATTTGACTATAAATATTAATTATAAAGATAAAATTATTTCATTCATAATGGTATTTTATTTATATTTTTTAGACTTAAAATAATTTAATTTATTTATGACACAATGATGATGTAGTAATTATCTTATTAATGAAATATTGACATAATTGATGTTATAAATACCCAAATAAATGTAATTTTAGAGTTTTTATGAATTCAAATAATTTTATATGTTAATATTCCATGTTAGTGTTGATTTAATTAATGTTTTTCTAACTAATCATTCTATTATGATTTTCAAAAAAATCAATTACCAAATAGTGTCAAAATTGACATAAAATAGATTTAAAAACAAATAATCTATTATAAATTGTTATTATATTCCTAAAAATCTATGGTTCGGCCAAGATAATTATATCCTGATAGGTGTATCATTAATGGACCACTTGGGGGACTCATGGACGTATATGGTATGTTTGTTAACTATATAATATAAAAATACAAAGTGACATGGTAAATGTCAATCTAATTAACTAAGAGTTAAAACTAAAAGATAAGGTTAATATAATGACCTAAAATTGTCTAAATTATATTGGATGAGAGGATTTAGACCCATCCCCACCTTATCTTTTAAATAAATCAAATTGGAGCTATTTAAAACAAAATATGTCTTTATAATAAAATAATATTTTTTACTTTTTCCAAAGGTGCCCCTCTCCTCCTTTATAAAAGGGCACCTCCTCCCTCTCTTCCTCACACCACTTTATGCCTTCAAGATCGGCACAACCCTGCCAAATTATCTTCTCCACTTCCATAGAAACATACTAGAGGTTCTGGTCTTCTTCAAAGACCAATTTTAGTGCCCTAAGAGGAGGTCTCAAAGAGGCGCTTCAAAGAAGAGGTAATGTCTGTTACCGATTCTTTCAACTTTATTTCTTCTTCCACTTATTCTTCTTTAGTTCTTTAATTATGAAGTAATAAAATCAGTATAAATCATATACTGATTTGTTATTATAATTATGAAACAACCCTATTTCACCATCTATCCATCCTACGGAAAACGAAATCACCGCGCGTGCGTATGTACGGAATACCGTCTCCACATCGTGGTGTAATCTATTTTCCGCCACCACCATACATGGATGGGTATAATGGTGTAAATAAATAACTATATATGGTTATTGTAAAGTGATATTTATTCTGTAATATTATACATAGATTTCAATACAATTACACGATCATGGGAATGATATCATCGCTTGTGCATACGTACGGACTACCGTCTCCACAAATGCGATGGGATTCATTTTCCATGATTAACCATTCAAGAATGATTATAAAGTATATAAAATGAATAATAATGAAATATATGACATAATGAAGATACTGGATTTATGTATATATATATATATATATATATATATATATATATCAGCTACTTAATTCCATTCAATTCAATAAGGAAACGAAAACAGCGTGCATGCATACGTACGGACAACCGTCTCCATGAACGGTGGATTTCATTCATTTTATCGATATATAATATATATGTATATGATGAATATATATTATATATAAATCATTTTTTAAATTCTTGAATTATGTAAATAAGGATATAAGTAATAATATCAAGAACGACAAGTCGAAACACATACGATAAATGAAATGATTTTACCCAAAACGCTACTTTAACATGAATTTACAAAAGAACGGGTAATATAAAGTCATAAGTGAACCATATATGATATAATAACAATAAATATGATACTTTAATAAGTCAATGACATTATTTAAATCATTATACAGGAGTTTCGGATATGTACGAAGCATATCAGACATAAGGTAAGGGATAAATTTTCAATCTCATTTTTATCTGAGATTTCTTATACGTAAGTATTTACTGGGGTTATGTTTATCATCCATGACCATGTTTTCTAAAAATTCTTTCATAAAACGTTTACTATTCTTCCATGAATGTTTAAAGTCATTTTTACCCTTTATTTACTTTTTACCACATTGTATGAATGGAATCTTTCCTTTGGTTACCATATAAGGTACTTTTTGACTTTTCTGACAAAAGTACGTTGCGAATGTTATTTTTAACTTATACGGAATGAACAGATTTTTATGGTTTCATAACGCCTAATTTTCAAAAGCTTTCTCTACAAGATTGCATGATTATATTCAACAAAACCCTTTCCTTTTAAAATTTCATGGAATTTTGTGAAAAGAACATGATTTTAAAGAAGAAAGGATATTTTCCTCAAGAATTCATTTCAAGTGTTTTTCCAAAACTATTTTCCATCTAAGATGACATTATTTCATATGTGTATGTTTCAGGTAATATGTCTTTATGATTTAAATGGTTTCAATTTTCATATGATGAAATGATATCAAACTTTTATGGATTATGTTATGATGGCATGATGTTTAAGAATCCTATTTTATTACATGGGTTATGCTATGATGTATGATTTATGATTTTGTGGAACATGAAAGAATGATTTCATTATGAGATGGGTGGGACCTATATCTCCCTCCATGCATTGGTTAAAGATTTATATCTCATGAGATAGACATGGCTGGAACGGCAAGTTAAACCTGTTCAGTAATACAGGAATGGAACGAGGAGTGAACTCGATTCAGAAAGGGACTTTGTCCACTAAGATGGTCTTGACAGCAATGCCTTGGCTACTATGGAAATCATATCATGTGATTAATGGTTTTCCACAATTACATGTTTAATTTCCATGCTATTTTATCATGATTAAGGTTTCTTTATGATCTATGCCTTACGTACTTCCATGATTTATGTCATTGCACAAGATTCTGATTCTTAAATATTATGTTCATGTTTTGATGTTCAAATGTATATGATTTGTTTTATATTATCCATGCTTACCCTTACTGAGCATTTGAGCTCACCCTTTATATGTTTTCTTTTCCCCGGGATTTAAAGAAAGGTTTTAGGTAAGAAAACAAAAAAGGGAAGATCTTATGGGAGATGTTGAAGATCTTTCAACATGACTAGTTGTTTATATTCCGAGTTTCCAAAGACACTAAACTATTACGATCCTTGTGTGTATGTTTTTTTATGTATTAATTATTCCGCTAAAGTAATGTAATTTTCCATGTAAATTAAACTTTGGGTCTCTACAATTGGTATCAGAGGCAAAGGAGTTAAGAATGTATCCGATCCTTGGGAACTCTCAAATGTGAGCGTTGGACGAATCATGGCTCTCCGCCCAAGGGCTTCATGAGGAAATGGATGCCACTGGGGATGGTGGTGTGTCCCGCCCAGGGGGTGTAGCCACCCAAGGAGTTCCCTGATAGGTATCAATTATAGTCTAATGGAAGTAATTCAAGACCGTTATAGTTGGTATCAGAGGAAACGTTTAGTCGACCTTTGGAAACTAGGATGCAAGAACTTTAGTGAGATCCCTAGAGATATTTATAAGGTATTTCTAGGGATTTACCTAAGGATAAGTATACGTATAGGATATAGTCCTAGAACTACTATAAAAATCTTAGAATTTAACCTAAGATGTTAGATATTGAGAGTACTCCCCCTTTATTATGTCGTTTTCCCTAGCATGACGTTTCCCTCTCACACTATTCTTTTTGGGTTATAGAAAATGGCTGGAAACAGGAAGGTTAATGATAATGGAAGATATGATGGACAATGGATTGATATTCTTCATGAGAAACCAAATGAAATGGGATTTGGATGTCCAATCATCATTATTATGCCGAATCAGCAATCTCATAATATGATCAATAAACTCAAATTTGGTAAGTTTCTTGACTCGACTAATAAGAGAAAGATAGAGTTTCATGATGATCATAGAGGAAAGAAAGTTCAATTTCCCCTATGTAAATCATGTAGGAAGAGGAATCAAGGAGAGGATGTTTCAAAGGAACTGGACGATGCTTTGGGTGTGGAAAAGAAGGACACAAAGCCAGTAAGTGCAATGGAAAATGGTTAGTTGACACCAAGGATGAGTATAATGGTATTTCTATGACATCAACAATGGTTAATTGTTTTAAATTTGGAATGTACGGGCATTATGCAAACCAATTCCCTAAGGGAATGTCTCATGAAGAGAATCAGTATGGTTGTATGGGTAGTATTTTTGTTGATGATGATGAAGAGACGTCAAAATATATATGAGATGAAAAGAATTGTTGAAGCTCGGTCAATGGTTTAAGAAGGTAGTGGAATGATTACATGATTATCCAGTGTAATGTTGTATAAGTAATCTCATGGTACTATGGAATAAAGAGACATCTAAGTATTATTACACTATTATCTTTCCTTAAATTTTGAAAGTGTATGATCAATGGTACCAGTAACCATGAAAGGTTATTCAGATATTTTTGGAAAGTAGATGATATGCGCATAATGAAGGTATAAAGAGAAAATTAAATGTTTGATAGTATTAATGATCTCATGACTGATATAAGGAGAAGGTTATATCATAGTTTGAGTATATAGAATTTTTGAATTTTGGTATGTGGAAAGAGTTAACTTTTGACAGCATTCATTTTTTTTCAATAAGATTCCATTGGTATTCATTTTTCAAGAGAATACATGATTAAGGCCTTAGAATGTTTGGAATGTGACCAACAAGACATATCTCATGATATATGGGGATCAACGATGGTATTAACATGCTTGTTATATGAACTCTTTGGTAATCGTTTTCACTATAATATGATATTGGACAGCAGTATTTTGGATAAGCCTAAAGATTCGAATGAATTATGTTGGACATAAGTTAGTATTATTTAAGGATAGAAGTTTTTTCGATATTATTGATGAGATGTTATAGTAATGTAGTTTTAGAAAAAGGAAAACCTGCAGGATGGGAGATGACCCATCGCGTCGGACAAGGCTGTGGGAATCGAACCCACAACCGAAGTGTGACTGGCCTTTATCGCCTACCACTGGCCTACAGGAAGTCCTTGTTTAGTAGAAACTAGTTTTATTATATTAAGCAGTATGATATATGAAGTATAAGTCCATTTTAGGAACCATATATGTCTAATATCACTATAGATGGACTTATGTATTTATGATAAATTTTATAACCATTTGTTTGAGACAGATGGAATGACCCATCATTCTACCACATGATCTGCTAACACTTCACGAATGAAAAATTCAACTTTATTTCTTTAAGAGATGAAGTGGAAATTGTCCAAAGAACGAACAACGGTGAGACTATACCAAAATCACGAAAGTATTTCTTCTATTTCCAATTTCATCAACTTTAGGGAAATGATCTTGAAAAACAAAAATGTTGTCCTAGTGTTCTTATATCCGATTAATCAGATGGTACCTTAGATCATCACAAATATATGGCTTTGTGATTGATGGCTTTTTCATAGCCATGTTCTCTACCACTCTCCATCATAAATTGATGGTTAGATTTTTTTTCCATATCCATATTTTCACCTATGTTCTCATACATGGAAACCCAGTGATGAGTTAATTTGGGTAACCGTTACATTTCATAATATAGTTTTTAAATCCATGTTTTGGTATTCCTTTTTACGATGTGGGTTTCTATTAAACAAACTTTCGAGTAGTAAACCATTTATAACCCCGACGAATTTCGAGGGAGAAATTCATTTTAAGGGGGGTAGAATGTAACACCCCGAGATTTTATGAAAAATATTCTTTTAATATCATTGATGTCTTGTGTTGTATGCTACAACAAGATTACCTTGTGCTACATGCAACACCATATGAGCTTTCAGTATACACAACACTATTCTTGGATCATGTTACACACAATTTTGATAGTAGTTATTCTAAGAAACATTGAGTGTATATATATAAATATATATATATTCAATGTATAAATGAAATATGGTTGGATTATGTTATACGAAACAACGGATGAGTCTTGCACAACACGCAACCCTGACTTGGCTTGCATTACACGCAATCATGACTTTCCTCGATAGCGTGTGTTGTACGCAATACCAGGTTTTACTAAACAATGATATATTGTTATAATATTATAATGAACTATCCGTTATGAATAGTATCAACTACATTTTGAATTTTATAACATTATTATTCATCTTACACATTTTCTAGAACATGGAATGAGAAAAAAAATCAATTTTTTGAGTAAAATAAGTATTTTTCAAAAAATGTAGTTTTGCTGCCTTTTGATGGCACACCCACCTTAAATCTTGTTTTTGAGATGTCTATAAGTTCAATTTGACAAAATAAAATTATTATTTTGAATTAGGGTATAAAAATTTACTTTGGATAAATTTTTCATATTATTCTGATAACTTTCATATTTTAATAAATAGTAAAAACACGCTATATTTTAATTAAAAACAACTTTTTTCATCACAATAATTAATATGGTTAAATTATCTTTTTAATTGGTTTTAAAATGTAATTAGAATATATTTTTACCATTTAATCTAATTTTGGTCATTGGAATTAATTTCTCTTTGAAATTGGATATAAACAAGTATCAATCTTTTGATAGTTATTGTTTCTTAAAAAACGCGATTTGTTTTGACAACAGGAATTAATTTTTAAATTAATTAATTCAAATAATATAATTTGAATTTGGTAAAATAGAAATCATTTTTTAATTCATAATATCAAATATAGCTTACGCCTAATTTTTGGTATTTTTCTGGAAACTTTCATTTTTTGATGAATAGTAAAACCACTAAGTGGTAGTTAAAAAACTGAATTTTTCATAAAACATAATTTTACCGCTTCTGTGAGTGGAATTTCGAAAATCCGAAAGACACGGTTAATATCAAGGACTAAAATGTGGTTCAATGAGATGAAAATAATTTTTGGTGAATAGTAACTTTTTACTTTTTTTTACCACAGTTTAAAGTAAATAGGGTAATTAAGGGTAAAAATGATATTATTATTACCCTAACACATGTCCTAATTCTACTGGATAAGTGTAATTAAAAAAAAACAACCTTAGGAATAAAATATGACCATTTATGTCGTCTTGGATTAGATTAGGACATTTATTATTAATTTATTTAAAGAAGGGTTAAAATAGTTAAAATCAAAGTTCAATAACTAAATCATTTTTAATATAGGGTTATACATAAGATAACTTCGACTATAAATATAAATTAGAAATCTAAAACAATTTAATTCATAATCGTATTTTATTTTTAATTTTTAGAATTAATATAATTTAAATTATTTATGACACAATGATGATGCATTAATTATCTTATTAATGAAATATTGACATAATTGATGTTATAAATACCCAAATAAATGTAATTTGAGACTTTTTATGAATTCCAATAATTTTCTATGTTAATATGACATGCTAGTGTTGATTTAATTAACATTTTTAGAACTAATAATTCTGTTATGATTTTCACAAAAATCAATTACCAAATAGTGTCAAAATTGACATAAAAAAGTTTTTAAAACAAATATTATATTATTAATTGTTATTATATTCCTAAAAATCTATGGTTCGGCCAAGATACGTATATAAAGATAGGTTTATTATTAATGGACCACTTGGGGGTCTCTTGGATGTATATGGTAATTTTATTAACTATATAATATAAAAATACAAATTGACATGGTAAATGTCAATCTAATCAACTAATAGTTAAAACCAAAAGATAAGGTTAATATAATGACTTAAACTTGTCTAAATTCTATTGGATTAGAGGATTAAGACCCATACCCACCTTAGCTTTGAATGAAATCAATTTGGAACTATTTAAAACCGAATATGACTTTATAATAATATAATATTTTTACTTTTTCCAAAGGTGCCCCTCTCATCCCTTACAAAAGGGCACCTCCTCCCTGTCTTCCTCACACCACTTTGAGCCTTCAATCTCAGCCAAAACCTGCCAAATTCTCTTCTCCACTTACATAGAAACATCCTAGAGGTTCTGTTCTTATTCAAAGACTAATTTTAGTTCCCTAAGATGAGGTCTCATAGAGGCGCTTCAAAGAAGAGGTAATGTCCGTTACTGATTCTTTCAACTTTATTTCTTCTTCTACTTCTTCTTCTTTAGATCTTTCATTATGATGTAATAACAACAGTATAAATAATATAATGATATGTTATTATAAGTATGAAACAACCCTATTTCACCATCGATCCATCCTATGGAAAACGAAATCACCGCGCATGCGTATGTAAGGAATACCGTCTCCAGGCTGTGGTGTAATCTATTTTCTGCCACCACCATACATGGATGGGTATAATGGTGTAAATAAATAAATATATATGGTTATTGTAAAGTGATATTGATTCTTTAATATTATACATAAACTTCAATAAAATTACATGATCATGGGAATGATATCATCGCTCATGCGTACGTACGGACTACCGTCTCCATGAATGCGATGAGATTCATTTTCCATGATTAACCATTCAAGAATGATTATAAAGTAATTATAATGAATAATAATGAAATATATTAAATAATAAAGATACTGGATTTATGTATAAATATATATATAAATATATATATTGCATCTACCTAATTACATTCAATTCAATAAGGAAATGAAAACAGCGTTCATGCGTACGTACGGACTACCGTCTCAATGAACGGTGTATTTCATTCCGTTTATCAATTTGTAATATATATGTATATGATGAATATATATTATATATAAATCATGTTTTACATTTTGTAATTATGTAAATCAGGATATAAGTAATAATATCAAGAACTACAAGTCGAAACACAAACGATAAATGAAATGATTTTACCCAAAACGCTACTTTAACATGAATTTACAAAAGAACGGTTAATATAAAGTCATAAGTGAACCATATATGATATAATAACAATGAATGTGATTCTTTAATAAGTCAATAACATTATTTAAATCATTATACAGGAGTTTCAGATACATACGAATCATATCAGACATAAGGTATGTGATAAATTTTCGATCTCATTTTTATCAGGGATTGCTTATACGTAAGTATTTACTGGGGTTATGTTTATTATCTGTGACCATGTTTTCTAAAAATGTTTTCATAAAATGTTGACTATTATTCCATGAATGTTTAATGTCATTTTTACCCTTTATTGACTATTTACCAGATTATATGAATGGAATCTTTCCTTTGGTTACCACATAAGGTACTTTTTGACTTTTTCGACAAAAGTACGAGGAGAATGTTATTTTTAACTTATACGGCGTGAATGGATTTTTACGGTTTCATAATGCCTCATTTTCAAGAAGCAACCTCTACAATATTGCATGATTATTTTGACCAAAACCCTTTTCTTTTAAAATTTCATGGAATTTTGTGAAAAGAAAATGATTTTAAAGAAGAAAGGACATTTTCCCCAAGAATTCATTTCAAGTGTTTTGCCAAAACTATTTCCCATCAAAGATGACATTATTTCATATGTGTATGTTTCAGGTAATATGCCTCTATGATTTAAATGGTTTCAATTTTATTATGATGAAATGATATCAAACATTTATGGATTATGTTATGATGGCATGATGTTTAAGAATCCAATTTTATTACATGGGTTATACTATGATGTTTGATTTATGATTTTGTGGAACATGAAAGAATGATTTCATTATGAGATAGTTGGGACCTATATATCCCTCCAATGCATTGGGTAAAGATTTATATATCATGAGATAGACCTGGATGGAACAGCAAGTTAAACCGGTTCAGTAATATAGGACTGGATCGAGGAGTGAACTCGATTCAGAAAGGGACTTTGTCCACTAAGATGGTCTTGACAGCAATGCCTTGGCTACTATGGAAATCATATCATGTGCTTAATGGTTTTCCATAATTACATGTTTAATTCCCATGCTATTTTATCATGATTAATGTTTCTTTATGATCTATGCCTTACGTACTTCCATGATTTATGTCATTGCTCAAGATTCTGATGTTTAAATATTTTGTTCATGTTTTGATGTTCAAATGTATATGATTTGTTTTATTTTATACATGCTTACCCTTACTGAGAATTTGAGCTCACCCTTTATATGTTTTCTTTTCCCCAGGATTCAAAGAAAGGTTTTAGGTAAGAAAAAAAGGGAAGATCTTACGGGAGATGTTGAAGATCTTTCAACATGATTAGTTGTTTATATTCCGAGTTTCCAAAGACACTAAAGTATTACGATCCTTGTGTGTCTGTTTTTGTTATGTATTAATTATTCCACTAAAGGAATTTAATTGTTCATGTACATCAATCTTCGGGTCTCTACAGTTGGTATCAGAGGCAAAGGAGGTAGGAATCTATCCGATCCTTGGGAACTCTCACATGTGAGTGTTGGACGAAGCATGGCTCTCCGCCCAAGGGCTTCATGAGGAAATGGCTGCCACTGGGGATGGTGGTGTGTCCCGCCCAGGGGGTGTAGTCACCCATGGAGTGCCCTAATAGGTATCAATTATAGTCCACTAGAAGTAATTCCAAACCGTTACAGTTTGTATCAGAGGGAAGGTGTAGTCAACCTTTGGAAACTAGGATGCGAGAACTTTAGTGAGGCCCCTAGAGATATTTCTAAGGTATGTCTAGGGATGTCCCTAAGGATAAGTATACGTATATGATATAGTCCCAGAACTATGGTAAAGATCATAGAATTTAACCTAAGATGTTAGATATTGTGGGTACTCCCCCTTTACTATGTTGTTTTCCCTATCATGATTTTTGCCTCTCAAACTATTCTTTTTGGGTTTTAGAAAATGGCTGGAAATAGGAAGATTAATGATAATGGAGGATATGGTGGACAATGGAATGATATTCTTTATGAGAAACAAAATGAAATGAGATTTGGAAGTCCAAACATCATTATTATGCTGAATCAGAAATCTCATAATATGTTCAATAAACTCAAATTTGGTAAGTTTCCTGACTCGGCTAATAAGAGAAAGATGGAGTTTCATGATGATCATAGAGGAAAGAAAGTTCAATTTCCCCTATGTAAATCATGTGGGAAGAGGCATCAAGGAGAATGTTTCAAAGGAACTGGAAAATGCTTTGGGTGTGGAAATGAAGGAACGAAATCCTGTAAGTGAAAAACAAAAGGTTCAGTTGACACCAAGGATGAGTATAATGGTATTGCTACGACATCAACAATGGTTAAATGTTTTAAATGTGGAATGTATGGGAATTATGAAAACTAATGCCCTAAGGGAAAGTCTAATGAAGAGATTCAGTATGGTCGTATGGGTAGTATTTATGTTGATGATGAGGAAGAGACTACAAATGATATGTGAGATGAAAAGAATTCTTGAAGCTTAGTCAATGGTTTAAGAAGGTAGTGGAATGATTACATGATTATCAAGTGTAATTTTGTATAAGTAATCTCATGGTACTATGGAATAAAGAGACATATAAGTATTGTTACACTATTGTTTTAACGTATGTTTTGAAAGTGTATGATGAATGGTACCAGTAACCATGAACGGTTATTCAGATATTTTTGGATAGTAGATGATATGCACATAATGAAGGGATAAGGAGAAAATTAAATGTTTGATAGTATTAATGAGCTCATGACTGATATAAGGAGAAGGTTATATCATTGTTTGAGTATATAGAATTTTTTAATTTTGGTATGTGGAAAGAGTTAACTTTTGACAGCATTCATTTTTTTCACTAAGATTCAATTGGAATTCATTTTTCAATAGAATACATGATTAAGGCCTTCAAATGTTTGGAATGTGACCAACAATACATATCTAATGATATATGGGGATCAACGATGGTATTAACATGCTTGTTATATGAACTCTTTGGTAATCATTTTCACTATAATATGAGATTGGACAACAGTATATTGGATAAGCCTAAATATTGGAATGGATTATGTTGGACATAAGTTAGTATTGTTTAAGGATAGAAGTTTTTTCAATATTATTGATGAGATGTTATAGTAATGTCGTTTTAGAAAAAGGACAACCTGCATGATGGGCGACAGCCCGTCGCGTCGGACAAGGCTATGTGAATCGAACCCACAACTGAAGTGCAACTGGCCTTTATCACCTACCACTGGCCTACAGGAAGTCCCTATTTAGTAGAAACTAGTTTTATTATATTAATCAGTATGATATATGAAGTATAAGTCCATTTTTGGAACCATATATGTCTAATCTCACTATAGATGGACTTATGTATTTTTGATAACTCTTATAACCTTTTGTTTGAGACAGATGGAATGACCAATCATTCTATCACATGATCTGCTAACACTTCACGAATGACAAATTCAACTTCATTTTTTTAAGAGATGAAGTGGAAATTGTCCAAAGAACGAACAACAGTGAGACTGTACCAAAATCATGATATTATTTCCTCTATTTCCAGTTTCATCAAATTTAGGGAAATGATCATGAAAACCAAAAAAGTTGTCCTAGTGCCCTTATATCCGATGAATCAGATGGTACCTTAGATCATCAAAAATCTATGGCTTTGTGATTGATGGCTTTTTCATAGCCATGTTCTCTACCACTCTCCATCAGAACACGATGGTTATATTTTTCTTCCATATCCATATTTTCACCTATGTTATCCTACGTGGAAACCCAGTGATGAGTTAATTTGGGTAACCGTTACATTTCATACATTAGTTTTTAAAGCCAAGTTTTGGTATTCCTTTTTACGATGTGGGTTTCTATTAAACAAACTTTCGAGTATTAAACCATTTATAACCCCGACGAATTTCGAGGGAGAAATTCATTTTAAGGGGGGTAGAATGTAACACCCCGAGATTTTATGAAAAATATTCTTTTAATATCATTGATGTCTTGTGTTGTATGCTAAAACAAGATTACCTTGCGCTACACGCAACACCGCATGAGCTTGCAGTATATACAACACTATTCTTGGATCATGTTACACACAATTTTGATAGTAGTTATTCTACGAAACATTGAGTGTATATATATAAAAATATATATATTCAATGTATAAATGAAATATGGTTGGATTCTGTTATACGAAACAACTGAGGAGTCTTTCACAACACGTAACCCTGACTCGGCTTTCATTACATGCAATCATGACTTTCCTCGATAGCGTGTGTTGTTCGCAATATCAGGTTTCACTAAACAACGATATATGGTTATAATATTATTATGAACTAGCCGTTATGAATAGTATCAACTAAATTTTTAATTTTATAAAATTATTATTCAACTTACACATTTTCTAGAACATGGTATGCCAACAAAATCAATTTTTCGAGTAAAATAAGTATTTTTTAAAAAATGTAGTTTTGTCGTCTTTTGATGGCGCACCCACCTTAAATCTTGTTTTTGACATGTCTACAAGTTCAATTTGACAAAATAAAATTCTTCTTTTGACTCAGGGTATAAAAATTTACTTTGGATAAATTTTTCATACTATTCTGATAACTTTCATATTTTAATGAATAGTAAAAACACGATATATTTTAATTAAAAACAAATTTTTTCATCGCATTAATTTATATGGTTAGATTATCATTTTAATTGGTTTTACAGTGTAATTAGAATATATTTTTACCATTTATTCCAATTTTGGTCATTGGAATTAATTTCACTTTGAAATTGGATATACACAAGTATCAATCTTTTGATAGTTATTGTTTCTTAAAAATACGTGATTTGTTTTGACGACGGGAATTAATTTTTAAATTAATTAATGCAACTGATATTTTTTGAATTTGGTAAAATTGACATCATTTTTGAAGTCATAATATCAAATATAGCTTAGGAATAATTTTTGGTATTTTTTCTAGAAACTTTCATTTTTTGATGAATAGTGAAACCACTAAGTGGTAGTTAAAAAACTGAATTTTTCATAAAACTTAATTTTACCGCTTCTTTGAGTCGAATTTCGAAAATCCGAGAGACACGGTTAATATCAAGGACTAAAATTTGGTTCAATGAGATGAAAATAATTTTTGTTGAATAATAACTTTTTACTTTTTTTACCACTGTTAAAAGTATATAGGGTAATTAAGGGAAAAAATGATATTATTATTACCCTAACACATGTCCTAATTCTATTGGATAAGTGTAATTCGACCAAAAACAACCTTAGGAATAAAATATTACCGTTTATGTCCACTTGGATTAGATTAGGACATTTATTATTAATTTATTTAAAGAAGGGTTAAAATAGTTAAAATCGAAGTTTAATAACTAAATCATTTTTGATATAGGGTTATTAATAAGATAAATTTGACTATAAATATTCATTAGAAAGATAAAAATATTTCCTTCATAATGGTATTTTATTTGTAAATTTTAGACTTAATATAATTTATTTTATTTATGACACAATGATGATGCATTAATTATCATATTAATGAAATATTGACATAATTAATTTTATAAATACACAAATAAATGTAATTTGAGACTTTTTATGAATTAAAATAATTTTATATGTTAATATTCTATGTTATTGTTGATTTAATTAACTTTTTTCGAACTAGTCATTCTGTTATGTTTTTCACAAAAATCAATTACCAAATAGTGTCAAAATTGACATAAAATAGTTTTTAAAACAAATATTATATTATTAATTGTTATTATATTCCTAAAAATATGAGGTTCGGCCAAGATACTTATATCATGATAGGTGTATCATTAATGGACCACTTGGGTGTCTCTTGTATGCATATGGTAAGTTTATTAACTATATAATATAAAAATACAAAGTGACATGGTAAGTGTCAATCTAATTAACTAAGAGTTAAAAACTAAAAGATAAGGTTAATATAATGACCTAAACTTATCTAAATTCTATTGGATGAGAGTATTTCGACCCATCCTCACCTTAGTTTCAAAATAAATCAATTTGGAGCTATTTAAAACTGAATATGACTTTATAATAAAATAATATTTTTACTTTTTCCAAAGGTGCCCCTCTCTTCCCTTATAAAAGGGCACCTCCTCCCTCTCTTCCTCACACCACTTTGAGCCTTCAATCTCGGAAAAACCCTGAAAAACTCTCTTCTCCACTTCCATAGAAACATCCTAGAGGTTTTGATCTTCTTAAAATACCAATTTTAGTGCCCTAAGAGGAGGTCTCAAAGAGGCGCTTCAAAGAAGAGGTAATGTCCGTTACCAATTCTTTCAACTTTATTTATTCTTCCACTTCTTCTTCTTTAGTTATTTAATTATGAAGTAATAACATCAGTATAACTCATATACTGATATGTTATTATAAGTATGAAACAACCCTATTTCACCATCTATCCATCCTACGGAAAAGGAAATCACCGCGCGTGCGTACGTACGGAATACCGTCTCCACGCCATGGTGTAATCTATTTTCCGCCACCACCATACATGGATGGGTATAATGGTGTAAATAAATAACTATATATGGTTATTGTAAATTGATATTGATTCTGTAATATTATACATACACTTCAATACAATTCCACGATCATGGGAATTAAATCATCGCTCGTGCGTATGTACGGACTACCGTCTCCACGAATGCGAGGAGATTCATTTTCCATGATTTACCATTCAAGAATGATTATAAAATAATTATAATGAATAATAATGAATTATATGACATAATGAAGATACTGGATTTATGTATACATACATATATATATATATATATTTCATCTACTTAATTCCATTCAATTCAATAAGGAAACGAAAACAGTGTTCATGCGTACGTACGGACTATCGTCTCCTTGAATGGTGCATTTCATTCCTTTTATCGATCTATAATATATATGTATATGATGAATATATATTATATATAAATCATGTTTTACATTCTGGAATTATTTAAATCAGGATATAAGTAATAATATCAATAACGACAAGTCGAAACACATACGATAAATGAAATGATTTTACCTAAAACGCTACTTTAACATGAATTTACAAAAGAACGGGTAATATAAAGTCATAAGTGAACCATATATGATATAATAACAATGAATATGTTTCTTTAATAAGTCAATGACATTATTTAAATCATTATACAGGAGATTAGGATATGTACGAAGCATATCATACATCAGGTAAGGGATAAATTTTCAATCTCATTTTTATCTGAGATTGCTTATATGTAAGTATTTACTGGGGTAATGTTTAACATCCATGACCATGTTTTCTAAAAATGTTTTCATAAAATGTTTACTCTTCTCCCATGAAAGTTTAAAGTAATTTTTACCCTTTATTTACTTTTTACCACATTGTATGAATGGAATCTTTCCTTTGGTTACCATATAAGGTACTTTTTTAATTTTCCGAAAAAAGTACGAGGAGAATGTTATTTTTAACTTATACGGCGTGAACGGATTTTTAAGGTTTCAGAACGCCTCATTTTCAAGAAGCTTCCTCTACAAGATTTCATTATTTTTTTCAACAAAACCCTTTTCTTTTAAAATTTCATGGAATTTTGTGAAAAGAAAATGATTTGAAAGAAGAAAGGATATTTTCCTCAAGAATTCATTTCAAGTGTTTTTCAAAAACTATTTCCCATCTATGATGACATTTTTCTTATGTGTGTGTTTCAAGTAATATGTCTCTATGATTTAAATGGTTTAAATTTTCTTATGATGAAATGATATCAAACTTTTATGGATTATGTTATGATGGCATGATTTTTAAGAATCCCATTTTATTACATGGGTTATGATATGATGTATGATTTATGATTTTGTGGCACACGAAAGAAGGATTTCATTATGAGATGGGTGGGACATATATCTCCCTCCAATGCATTGGGTAAAGATTTATATCTCATGAGATAGACATGGCTGGAACGACAAGTTAAACCGGTTCAGTAATACAGGACTGGAACGAGGAGTGAACTCGATTCAGAAAGCGACTTTGTCCACTAATATGGTCTTGGAAGCAATGTCTTGGATACTATGAAAATCATATCATGTGGTTAATGGTTTGCCACAATTACATGTTTAATTCCCTTTCTATTTTATCATGATTAATGTTTCTTTATGATCTATGCCTTACTTACTTCCATGATTTAAGTCATTTCTCAAGATTATGATGTTTAAATTTTATGTTCATGTTTTGATGTTCAAATGTATATGATTTGTTTTATTTTATCCATTCTTACCATTACTGAGAATTTCAGCTCACCCTTTATATGTTTTCTTTTTCCCATGATTTAAAGAAAGGTTTTAGGTAAGAAAACAAAAAAAGGAAGATCCTATGGGAGAAGTTGAAGATCTTTCAACATGAATAGTTGTTTATATTCCGTGTTTCCAAAGACACTAAACTATTAAGATCCTTGTGTGTCTGTTTTTGTTTTGTATTAAGTATTCCGCTAAAGTAATGTAATTGTCCATGTACATCAAGCTTCGTGTCTCTACACCAAAGGTCTTTATTTTCGATCCATGTAAGATATTTGATGGATATGATCCATATTCATTCCCTCTTGAATCACCTACACCTTCTTCACCATCAACCATACCAATTTTGTAACCAGAAGTGATGATTCAGTAGGTTCCACCTAATAAATTGGAAACCTACAGGGTATCACATATTTGGATTCCTGATGTGTGGTATAGATGGATGAGTTGTATCTTTTTTAGGTAATCTTTATAAAGGGTAAGTGATCATCCCATCCCCTAAAAAATTCGTGAAATTAATATTTTAATATTTCTTCATGATTTTTTATTGTCCTTTAAGTCTAACTATATTTATGATGATGGTATATTGTATATAATTGCAACTGGATTCCAAAGTCTCCTTATAAACCCCTCAATAATTTGGATTTTAATTGAGATTGATGGTTAAGAATGAGCTTTTAGGGAAATTCATAGAACCTTATAATCTTGTCCACAAGTAGAGATATTATGATCTAAACCAAAATATATTCCAAAATATTAATGATGTGGCCTAAGTTATCTAGTTATTCTATTATTACCAAGACAAAATTATGACCCTGCACTAATCATGTATATCATATCATTAAGTTATTTTATTTTTTTGTATAGTGAATATAGTATTTTCTTGTGTATTTTCATGATATTTCGAAATAAAATTTTTTACACTCCAAGTGTTTTTGAAAAGGTTAATGATTCTCATTTTAAATGAATTTTATATAACCAGAGTTTTTTTCTTTTTTTATTTCCAAAATAACCAAAACCATGATTTATGTTTTCTATTTAAATGATGTTTTTTTTGTAATTTTCATGATGGACATAATGACTCAGTTGAAACACTGTGAAATGAGTCTTCATTATATTAAATAACAATTATTTATGGGCCCCATTGTATTCATATTTAGAGTGAATTCAATTATTATTATTTTTTTCTTCTACTTTGAAAAGGGAAATTTTTCACTTGAGGGTGTTGGAGGTGATATTTGGTCAATTGTTTATGCACATTAAAGTGGAGAATTTGTGGGATTCTCATGGTGGCATGGTGCCAGTCTGCGGATGAGATCCAACCGCAGTGGCTTTAGAGTCTTCACCTCATATCTGGTGTGTGCGTTGGGTGGTTCTCCTTGGTCTCTGCGATCGACTTGGATGGCGGCGATGGGATATGGTTTATTGCGGTTCTCTTCCCAGCGTGCTAGAGTTAGTTTTCTGATTTTTTTTCAATCGTTTTTTGGTTTGGGATTCGTTTCTACTCTAGTTGATGAGTTCGTGTGTCGGAGTTGGGCTTCGAATCAGTTCTTCTGTTGGATTCATGTTTTGTTTGAGAGGAAGATTTGATCTGAAGTGTGTTCTGGCAGAGGCTGATGGTGAAACAATTATGTATTTGAAGATCACTATGTTGTGTTTGGTCTGGGTTTGTCTGATCCAAAGGATATTGATGATTCTCAAGTAGAGGCGTGGCATTCTGGTTCTACAGTTGGTTTTGGGATGTGCAGGTTCTATGAAGACTAGGCAGTGGAGATATTTCTATTGAGGTGTTGGTTTGATGTTGAGTTTGAGAGTTTTAGGTGGTGGAGCTGTAGCTTAGTGGTGGAGTTTCTCTATTTCTCTGTTTTTGTTTAGAGTATGGGAAGATCTTAGTTTTTGGTTTTAGGTGTTGAATCAGATTGGAAGTGATGTTAAGATGGACATATTTCTGCTAAACCATAGGTATTGGTCGGATCCATTGAAAGGGATGGTTCATCAATTGGATGGGGGTGTGAGCGACAGTCGGGAAATATTTGTCAGTTTTCATTTGATGGTTTGTATTTTGGAAGATGGATTGGTTCAGATTTTCCACAAGGAAATGCTTCAGATGGGGATTCAGAGCAGTTGGCTTTCTCTATGCATGGCTTTTCAGATTCGGAAGATTGAGAGGGTATGCCCTAGCCATCGATACCAGGCCCATGCATTTTTGCATGGGACAACTTGCTAAGTTAACATTCATTGATGGAGGCTTGCCATTATGATGTTGATGATGGGGAGGATTATTTCTTGTAGTCATGTTTTGGGACCAGGTTATGTTTAGGTATTTATGTATTTGAAGTCTTGTGAGGTTTCCCCCTTTTCCTTAAAAGGTGGTTTATCCAAAAAATTAACAAAAAATTAGGCATTCAGGCCATTCAGTCAAGTATGTTATTATTGTATTGTTTATTTATTTCTCCCCAATAAATTGATTATTTTTCATCAGTAACTTGTTTAACTACATAATAGACAATGCGTGTGTGTCATACTATCTTCTTTTGAGATATCTATTGTGAAACCTAGTTTATGTTTTGACATTACTAGTGATGGTGGCCTGGTTATACTATGAGAGATAATCAGATTGTGATATGTTATGACTATGGGTGATTATCAATAGAGATTCTAATATGGGTATTCACATGAAATTCACTAGTGTGTTGTCTATCACATTTATTCAGTTGATGTTGTGGTTACCTTCGGGACTCCCTCTTCCTACATTATTTTTTTTCCTTCCAGTTCATTTAGTTTAGTGGAACTATTGTCATTACTGTGACTATTGTGTATTATGATCCTTTCATTGATGGTTTCCTTTCATTTTTTATATTCTTTCTTTATGAAGTGGAGTACTTTAAAAAAAATTATAAAAAGTTAACTATGAAATTTTCTAAAAGAAGGAAAATTATTTCTTTTTGATTAAATTAACTGGGGAACCCAATTTTATAAATTTACAATGGTGTTTTCCTTTAAAAATGGATTATTCAAATCCCTGGGATAATTGTTTTTCCAAAATATTTTTTGAGACTTTTTAGAAACGATGGTTTTGAGTTGTATGAACTTGGTTTCTAAATTTTTTTAGTTTATAGTTTGAAAAAGGAAATAAAGTATTAAACTATTTTATAATATCATTAAATTTATGAAACCTTTTTTCTATGTGATTTTTTTAAATAATTTATGAAATATTTGAAAAATGAAATTCCATAGACTCTTTAGTGAAGTCATAATTGGAATGTTAACCTCGCACTCTATAGACACACTCATTTGTGTGTGTGTGTGTGTGTGTTTAAAACTCTCGTGTTTTCATACAGTTTATCATTTTTTGATATTAGTTGAAATGTTCTTATGGGTTTGTTGATAGAAAATATAGATATGGTGAGTAAAATTGGGTCACATATAGGTCATAGAGTGGTGGATTGGGATGTTTGTTTTATTTTAGTGATGTTTCTTTATGGGATAATTTGACCATGTATATTTTTTATTTAAATTATCATTTATTTTCTATTTCGTTGGATGTTATTAATGCTTTTGGTTTTCTAGTATTGGGTATATTCTTAGATGAGATAAATCACTTTGATTTATTATCTGTCATAGGATGTTTCTTAATTATTCCATATTGGGATTTTTTGTTTATTTATGTATATTTATTTTGTGTGAGTGTCAGTCCAATATATGTACATAACTTTATAGATTCATGTTTGTTTCCATTACTTATGTATAATTATTCTAGGGAGAAATGGTTCCCACTTATTGACTCATTTTATACCTTGACACTAGCTTTTACCCCCATTATGATCAGGAATGTGGTTTGGTCCTTATAGTGGATCATGCTGGGTAAATTGTCAATTTGAACCAGTATAGTTCATTATAAGATGGTATTAGAGTTTCTTATTAATATTACGATTCATTTTGATAGTAAAAAAATACTATTTTTAAAACTCAGGAGGAAGGGCATTAGTAGAGAAATGGTCTTTATATTTCTTGATAACACATGGGTCTCTATGGGATTTTTTCCTCACTTGGTTTATTTCCCTGAGGGGGAGAGGGGTGAATTAGGGTATGATGGATTAAAAAAATCAACTATTTGAGAATTTTTCAGTAATTAAAAAACAATTTTGTCCCTTATTCATATAAGAAAGTATGATTTGGAATGAAAAAATGCTCAAGACATAATAATTATACTTGGTTTACCCATAATTGGGATAGTCTAAAGAGCATTAAAAATAAAATTTTATGATGTACCAAATATTCTATACTGTATTATTGATATAATATGATGAGGGAATTCACTATCCCTCTAAGTTCACTAAAAATAAATCATTTTATACTAATCGTCATCTCAAGGGAAATCGAATCACAAATCCTTTAGAATATTGTTGCATTAATATCTCAAATCAATGAAGTTTACACCCCATTTATTGAATCTTGACACTCAATGTTATACCACATGAAGAAATTTAGTTTACCAAAAAATTTATAGTAAAATTACTTCTAGTTCACAAAACATTAAATTTCGTATAATAAGTTCATAAATTTCACGAGTCTCTAAAAATTTTGGGCACCCTTACA
This sequence comes from Viscum album, assembly GCA_963277665.1. Lineage (NCBI taxonomy): Eukaryota > Viridiplantae > Streptophyta > Magnoliopsida > Santalales > Viscaceae > Viscum > Viscum album. The sequence goes on from OY728128.1 coordinate 697,208,555, forward strand.
GTTCATCATGGAACTCACATGTTTAAAAAAATCATTTTTTCAAAGAACTGAAAAAAATTAGAAAAAAATATTTTTTTGTCAACTTCACATATTCATGTAAAAAAATCCCTTTTGATTACAGAGATAATATTTTTTAACTAATTAATTAAATAAATTCCTTCATGGGAATCTTATGTGATTTCTAGTCCTCATATTTTCCAATGGTTATACCTTCAAATGTAGAGGTAACATCTTATTTATATATGTCATTGGAATTTTATGTAACTCCTTTGTGTGCCACTGAACATGCATTAAACATTCCCAGTTTACCCAAATTTAATATTTTGAAATCTCTTTTTGAATGAAACTCACTATCATCATGAAACATTCATCTATATTTCTTGTGTTCATACAACTATATCAATGTCACACAATCATAATTTTGTGAAAATATTGAATTTTATCAAAATACATTACTTTAATTTGTATTTTTGAGGGCACCATGAATATTCAATTTTAATCATCTTTACAAAACTCTTTCAACTATTAATTAAAATATTTTAACATGTAGTAAAAAAATTATTTCCTTCAATGAAAAACATTCCCCTTAAACCAAATTGTAGCCATAAAAATTTTAGAAATCCCAAATAAATGCCACATCCATCCATATGTAACATCCTGATCACCTTCCCAACCTTCCATACCATGTTTCTCCTCTCAAGAAAGAAAGAAAAATCATATTCTGAATTAGATTAAACCATTGATAAAGTTTATCATGAAGGGTTTTCAAACCCATCATGGATAATATTTTCATAAAACATTTATCATCATTTTTAAAAACCACCATAGAATGTATTGCAGTGTGTATTTAAATTTTTTCAAATAATTATATAATGTTTTATTATTATTTATTATATATTTTATACTTATTTATTATTAATTTATTATTATTTCACAGATAACAAATTACTAATGAATAAATATTAAATTAATAATAAATTATAATGAATAAGGTATAAAGGATAAGGATCAAGCCCTCTTTATTAAGAAAAAAAGTAATGGAATTGAAAAAAATGGTGTCGAACAAGAATGAAATTATATAGTCATAGAAATAAAAAAGCATCATTTTAATTTCAATTCAGTCATATTTCTAGGGTAGACTCTACTATGGGGTGGTTAGCCTCTCCCCTATAATTTTTTCCTTTTCTAGAGCTCTTGATAATATTCAAACGATGTAGATATTTCCTCATCTAATTTGGATCTTCGATTATAATTTGATTTCATATCATGAATGTCAACCCATAGAGAGGTCCTCAATTTTTTCAGAATATTTATAGAAATATATTTATGGACCAAAGATTACTATTTTATCCCAAAATATTTAGGTTCCATTTTTGAAAAAAAAATCTCAACATGTGAGTCAAAGAATATGAAAAACCCTTATCAAGGCCCATAGGTGGTCTTTCACTCTTAAAGTCAGAAAAAAGAGTGACATTGGAGTTTCAGATCATTTTTATTTAAAATTCATTTTTACCGTCCATTCCAAATGTTCCATAATTATATTACATAAGATCAAGGAAGTGATATGGAAAGTATAATAATCCAACTACACCAATGCATGACATTTAGTAATAGTGTAGGCGCATATTACGTTGATTTACTGGGGTCCCCTTTACACAGGATCACGGAGCTCATCATTTATATTTTACTTTTTTACAAGTTTAATATTCTTTTATACTTGAATCCATGTGTGAACATCCAAAAAATTTATTGTGAGAAGGACTCGATAGAGTTCATCATCAAGCAGAAGAAGACAAGTAAAAGGGATTCACTTCTATGTAGTTTTGACTTAGGACTTATATAACGCGAGGATGCTTTGGTGACCTCAATTTAAGGGGAACAACCTGATGTGGGGATTTCGAACTCTATATTTTTATTGGACAATAGGAACCTCTTTTATTGAATAACAACTGAGACCCTATTATTTTGGGATGCTGAGATCATTTCCTAGGAGATATGAGTTTCTAAAGGAGCACAAGATGTGTCATGGTTGTGAGGAAATCCAACTACATCGGTTTGTTTGAGAACCTCACATGAATGAACAAGTTGTATTTTAGACTTTACATTTTTTATATTAGCCTAAAAATAAATTATGAAAGTTAAAAAGGTTAAAACTAGATTCAAGTATCTCTTCCATTTGGAAGTGGCTAATTTTTTATCATTCCATATCTCTATGAATTTCTCATTCAACAAATAAAATTCAATGTCAGACTGATCAACCAATGATTTAGTTTATTCAACCTCCATCCTATTTGATAATTTACCCCTAAAATAAATCGTTGTATGATGGAAATTAATCCCATGAACCTCTTCACTAGTGATATCATCATAGATCATGAAATTATTTTGATCAATCTCATCAGAAGGACAATGGTAATGGTGGGATACCCAGTTAATCCCAATAACTAAATCTCTGGTCTCTTTATAGGGGAGTAAATCTAATAATAGTGTTCCAACCAATTTTATAATTCAATGGTTTTTAATTTTATATTAATTTTACGATAATCAATATGGTGATTATCCATTAAGGAATGAAAAATGCAGGCTATATCTCTACAGTATCATTCCTTCAAATGCCCAATTATTTGGAATGAAATAAATAAATGAGGTTGTTTCTAAAATATTCCCAGTAGGTGAATGGAATAATCCAAAATATATATCACAACCAGGTTAATTAATGTCGATTTGAGATCTACATTAATAAGTATGCAATCATAGTACACAAATATCATTGTTTTGTGGATCTGTCCATTTTTTGTGGATACCCACAACAGATACAATAATAAATAGGATATGGGGCTGACATGGAACCTTGTTCAAACCCAATATAATAATAAAAACCTAATATTGGATGTTTTTTTACTGTGAATGATGGCCCCCTTCTCTCCCGGTTCTCCTATTCTCACTCTAGGCTCCACCTGGGGTTTCCTCACGAAACCCTTCGTTGCGGGGTCAACGGTGCGTTTGAGTGCAGTTGTCCTCCCTTTCCCCCCTCATTTCACCTCTTACAGCCTTATTCCTCTTCACGATCATCATGGAGGTGCATCTCTTCAGGAGTATGTCTCTCAGGCAGTTTTCTTGGTCCGACAAAGGTGTCGATTTGGAAGCCCTGGCCGCTTCTGACCTGCTCTCACCTCGCGTTCCACTGTGCCTCTCCTGGTCGGAGCTGGAGCGATGGTAGCACTGTGGTTTTGGGTTATGGTTTGTTGGTTAATGGTTTTTCAGTCTTCATTAGGTAGGCCTACTATGGTTCTTTACTTTAGAATTTTCTCTCTGTAGTGTTGTCATTCGGAGCCATCGGCCATTTTATCCTTGCCCTGACCTCAAGTTCCTCTACTCCTCTATGAGTTGGATCAGGAGAGGCTGTTCCAAAGAGGTTTTGGGGGGTGTGTTTGGTGGCCGATGATGCTCCTTGCTCGGCTTATATTGTTTTGGTTATTTTCCTCTTCGGATTCTCGGATTTCTTCTTCATATTGTCACTGAAGGTTCATTTATTCTACTATGGTGTTGGTTTTGTTTTCTCGGTGGATATGACGATCTCCGATAGTCTGTGTGGGGTTTTTATGGTGACGACGACAGTAGTGCTTAGACGGTGATGTCGACTACGGTTTTTTTCCTCTTGTGAAGACGGTATCTATCTTTTTAGGTTTCTGTATTCGGTGATTTTCTAGTGTGGTGATGGATGTCTGCGTCGACGATTGATGATAGTGAAGCGAAGACGGAGTGGTTTTTTCTATCATGGGACTGTGTTGGGATGACCTCCGGTGGTGTGGCTCTGGTGGGGAAGGATGAAGACGATGATGTTGAGCTATTTTCTTAATGATGATGGTGGTTGGAAGACGAGTGACTGGCTGACGCAGGTGCCACATGGTTCATGGCCACCTCAGGGTTGGCGTTAATTTTTTGAATTTCAAAATCAGTTTTTGTTTTTTGTTCTTGGATCTCGCCTGATGTACGTGGTTATCTCTTTCCTTTAAAGAGGTTTTCAGAAAATCAAATATAAATATAAATATTAGCCGTAGTATATTGGGTGTTTTTATGGAGAATTATTTTGAAATAAAAATCTCATTATGGGGTATTGATTATTTTTGGTTTTAGAGAAATTTCTCTAAGGCCACAAGTGAATATCCTTTTTCAACAAATGTTATGAAAATGTGGAATAATCCTTTTCTGGTCGCAATGAATTTTCAATTTAAAAATCATCAGAACAATGATAATTTATTCATCAGAACATCAACATTCATTGTTATGTTAATTACGTGCAAGATTAGTCGAGCGATGATTGAATCTTTTAAAAAGTTAAATCAGTCCACAATAGCTTATTGAATGGATTTTACATGATCTGTAAAACCCTTACAGATAATCTATTTCATGGTTGTATCCATCAATGAAGATATTCACTTGAGGGAAACTCCATATCCCTTGATCCCATGTTACTTCTATATTTATTTTGACTTCGTGGTCGACCAAGCATCATTTGTGCGACAATTCCCTACCAAGAGCACTGATCGGAACTGATGTTGAAGGGCCATATCAATGGTGGATATGTAATTACTACAGTCATTACCATGAGGGAGCTCCCGATCACCCATCCTTATCAATGCAATATAATTAGTGAAGTTAGAAATAATAAATAAAAAATACTTAAATAACAAATAATTAAAAATAAATTATTATTTAATAATTGATAGGTGATAAAGAATAATTAATAATATATATATAAGTGATATATAACAATTAATAAACAATAAATAAATAATATTAATTAAATAAATTAATTAAATATAATTAACTTATAATAAAAAAATAATAAATGATATATAGTATATAAAAGATAATCGATCATAGATAAAAATTATAAATAATAAATAAACGACAAATAATGAATAAAAAGATATGTTATAAATGGCATTAATAATTTAATAATAAATATATAATAAATAAGAAATAATTCCTAAATATATAATATATAACATATAATATATGTTATATATTATATAAAAAATACAAAATAAATAAAAGAATTTACATATATTAAATAAATAATATATAAATAATAAATAAGTAGTAAATATTTTATCAATATGTAACAAAAAATAAATAAATAAAATTCATACATACATATATATATACATAAATATGTAAATAAAGAAATCAATATATATATTTAATTATAGTTTTAGAAAAATATAAAAACATATATAAATTCATATATATACACAAGAGTAACTCTATATAAATATATAGATATATATATATATATATATTAATAATTAATTATAATTATAATAAAATTAATATATATAGATACACACACACATATATATACACATACATACAAATATATATATATGTATGTATATTTTCATATATACAGACACACATTCCCAAATAATATAAATAAATACATATTAATATAAATAAATATAAATAATTAAAGTATATATATATATATCTGTGTTTGTGTGTGTAAATAATCATATAAATGTAATTATATATAACCACATTTTATATATATGTATATTTCTATATTTATTTATACATAGATATGCATAAATACATTTAAATATCTATGATTATATACTGTTACTAATTAATATAGATAAATATTTATAAATTCATTTATATGATTAATATAAATAATATATAATAAATAATCAAAAAATAGTAAACCACTACAAATGAAACACCATTATGTACATAGTAATGTAAACCAATAGAAAAAATCATTTACCACAGAAAAATCATATAAAGATCATCCTAAATAAAGTATAAATTCCCTAGAATATTGAAACTTTAGGGTATCCCAATATAAAACAATGTTTTTTAGCCCTTTATATATTTTTGGATAAATCAAAATAGTTACCATGGTTCCGATAGGTTATTATGGTGTAGATCTCATTATAAGATTTGATTTTACGGGCTACAAAGCACAAAAAGGCACACAGATCACATGTTATGTATATCTGAAGTTGAGGTTTGGTTTTAGACATCTATTATAATAATAATAAATATTTTACTATTAAATTTGGTCAAATTATTTTTTAATATCATTGTTGTTTTTTTATAAGAATTTATTTGAAAATTCATAGACTTTAAATTGAAAAATGGATCCAATGTTATCATCATTTGATGTTGGATTCTGATTTTCATCTTCACATACTATTAATTTAATTTTAAAATTATTATTCACTAATAATTATAAAAAATTAATAAGTACTAATTAAAAAATATATATATATAATAAATATTTAAAATTATAAATAATAAATGATTGTTAATTGAATATAATTACTAATTATGATAAATACTGACTAAATGTTCAATATTAAATAAATTATATATATAATTTAGCGATGGCTTCTTAAAATCCACCATAAATTATGGTTCTTTTTCAAAAACCCATGATTTTTAAAAAAAAATTAACAATGGGTATTTAAATACCATTGTTTAAAAGTGATCATGTAATATTTAATTGTTCTTTTGAAAACCATCCCTAAAAGTATCATCCTGGACCTAGTTCACCCAAAAAAATAATAGAATCTGTTTGGCTGCATGACCTCAAGCATGCCTCCTCATATGCTGTAACTCCCTGACCCTAGTTACCCAGAGTCGGTTCATTATTACATAACATTGGCATGATCACAAGAAAGATCAAATCTCGAAAGACCGATTGGTTTAGTAGCCTTGGAAACACTAGATATATTCATAAGTCTTATATTACATCATAAAATGAAAAACTACTAAAACAACATAATGTCTCCATAGTCCACACTATTAACCCCTCATAATATCCCTGCAGGTCATTCATAACATACTTCTTCACATCCTAGGAAAAATAATTCATAGAAAAGGGGTGAGCTCAAATGCCCAGTAAGGATAACAATATAGCGGAAACTTTCATAAATAATAATAAACATTTAAGGCAATGTATAACTAAAACAAAATCCTTTCAATCTTGAACTTTCAACCTAGTATGGCATAAATAAAATGAAATAATTCCATTTACTTATTCACATGGATATTCTACTAATCGAATAATCACATGCAAAATCAATAACCACTTTCATAATGATGGAATGCATAATGCCAGACTATCATAACCACATAGCCAAGGCCTCGTGCCAAGACTACAAATAAGATTTTGTCAAAGCCTTGTGCCAAGACACTAATTTGTCTCATTAGACCTACCGATGCATCGAGGAGCTATAGCGGGCTCCACCTGTCACATATTAAGTCCAATGCATTCCCATATGAAAAGGTTTAAACATAACATAAACATTCGTATTAAAACTAGCATACGAAATGTCAATAATTTCACCATAAACTATGAATGGTATATAAATAGCACATCCACAGTCAAACATATCACAAAACCTTCAATACAATATTGAAGTTTTGTATCATAATAAATCAACTTCAAATAAGCGTAAAATCCATCAAAGGATGTTGACATAGATGATATCAAAACACTTTTTAGAGAAATATCTCTTTCTATTTTTGAAATCATTTAAGAGCCATATAAAATAAAACATTTTCATGAAAATATTCTTATAAGCTTGTAAGGAAAGCTTTGAAGATTTTATAATGGCGGAAAATAACCGCACTCGCCGTATAAGTTAAAAAAACATTCTTAACTTAATTCCGTCGAAAAGGTTAAAAGGGACCTTATTTTGAAAACGACGGAAAGATTCCTCTTATAAAAATTCAAACAATGGTATAAATGAATTTAACCCATATTCTTGTAAATAATAAAAATGTTTTGAAATACATTTTGAAGAAACATGGATGTGGATGATAAAGAGATCCCAGTAGATTGTTACGTATAAACAACCTCGGATAATGAAGAGATTGTGAAATAACCCTTACCAATTTGGTAACTTATGAAACATACAACCCATAAAAGAGGTATCATACAATTAATATGTAAATACACATAAATTAGAGTGTATTACACAAAGAATATAATTATGGGCAGTACATACACCACACAAAAGGTGATGGTAGTAATATGGCATGAATCTCATGGGAATAAGGAGTGAGATGAAAACCCCTTACCTTGTACTTTTCCTTGGTTGGGGTAGGTTATCCTCCTGTATAATGGTGAAATAATTGTTATTAAATTATACAAGAATCATATATATTAATATGATATCATATATGATCTTTTAATATTGATTTGATAATAATATCTTAGTATTATCGTTGTTTCGGGTGTTAACTTACTTGTTTTATTTTATATGTTTTGTTACGTAAGCCATGTTTGTTGTATCTTATTTATATCCAGAATGATATCAAGTCCTTAAACATAATTTTTAAATCGTCAAATGATAATTATACTTGAATGGATACGATGGAGAATGAATCTCATCGCGTTCGTGGAGACGGTAGTCCGTACGTACGCACGAGCGACAATATCATTCTTTTGATTTTAAAATAATATATAAAAGGATGGTATATCATACATACAGAATCATTAACATGTTATATTTATTATTTACATGTGTTACACATCATTATTATACCCATCCAAATGATAATATATTGAATAACAATTACACCACGACGTGGAGACGGTAAGTCGTACGTACGCACATATGGTGACATGTTATTCAAAGGGTGGATAGAATACTGAATATGGTTGTAACATATTTATAATAACATCACAGTATATGTGAGATACTGCAGTTATTATTTTATAATGGTAAGAACAAAGAAAGAAGAAGTGGAAGAAGAAAGGAACTTGAAAAGGGGTGGTGAAAACATTACCTCTTCTTCGGGTTCTTCCTTTTGATTTGATCAAAAGGGCTCCTTAGGTTGTCTTTATGATCACACTAAGGCCTCTAGGTTGTATTTAGATAAGTTGGGAGAGTATTTGGGCAGAGTTTGGCCGAACCAAAAGGCTTTGAAGGTGTGAAGAAATGAGAAGGAGGAGTGCCCTTTTATAAGAGGGGTGAGGGGCACCTTTGGAAAAGTTAGAAATATTAGTTTATAATAAATTCATATTCGGTTTCTAATGGCTCCAAAGTTGATTTTTTAAATGTTAAGGTGGGGATGGGTCGAAAACAACTCAACCAATAGAATTTAGACAGGTTTGGGTACTTATATTGACCTTATCTTTAAGTATTAACTCTAAGTTAATTAGTTTCACTTTTACAATGTCTCTTTGTATTTTTATATAATATGGTTAATAAACATACTATATACATCCAAGAGACCCCCAAGTGGTCCATTAATGATGAGCCTATCATGATATAAGTCTCTTGTCCGAACCTTAGATTTTTAGGAATTTAATATCAATTAATAATATAATATTTGTTTTAAGAACTCTTTTATGTCAATTTTGACACTATTCAATAGTTGATTTTTGTGAAACTCATAACAGATAGATTACTTCAAAAAAAGTCAATTAAATCAATCCTAATATATCATATTATCCTAGAAAATTAGTTTAATTCATTAAAAGTATCATATTATATTTATTTGGGTATTTATAATACCAATTATTTTAAGTTTTTACTATTATAGTAATTAATTCATCATCATTGTGTCACAAATAAATTAAATTATTTAATGTCTAAAAATTATAAAAAAAATATCACTATGTAGGAAATCTTTTTATCTTTCTAATTAATATTTATAATCTAAAATCCAACATATATAACTCTATGTAGAAATTTATTTTCTAAAAGATATATGCTTGTGTCATTTTTGTATTCATTTTAACTTAATTAAAATAAAGTGTCCCTATCAGCTACAAGTGGCACCATGGGGTCCCAAAATCGACCCAAAGATTCCTATGGTCGAACATGTATCAACCAATAAGTCTAGGACATGTTTTAGGGTAATTTAGTATTATTATAATATTATTTTTTAACCCTTATTTACTGGATTTACCCTTAACCATCGTAAATAAAATATTTACCGCAGTAATTATTCAAAATGTCTAAAAATAAAAGTTACTTATTTACACAATTTGAACATCCTGATTCCAAATATGGAATCCATTTTTCTAAATTCAAAACACAGATGTGGCAGAAATTAATTTAAAATTAATTCCCGCTGTCAAAACAAAAAACGTGTTTTTAAGAGATAATAACTATCAAAAGATTGACACTTGTTTATGTTTGGTTTAATTGTAAAATTATGTCCAATGACCAAAATTATATTAAATGGTAAAAATATATTCCAAATATTCTTTTAAACCACTCAAATTCATAATTTATCACTATTAATTATTTTGATTAAAAAAGTTGTTTTTAATTAAAATTTAGTAATTTTCACTATTCATCAAAATATAAAAGTTATCCGAAATGTACCAAAATTTCACCTTAGGCTAAATTCGATATTCTGAATCCAAAAATGAAGTCCATTTTGAAATATAAAATATATATAATTTCAAAAAGTAGGTATTACTATTCATAATGGCTAGTTTGATTGGTTGTGGTGTGTGTTAGAACTCGAAGTTGCGTACAACACACGCTACTGTATTATTCAAAGGAAAGCGTACCGTGGAAGATTGGGATGTTTCATTTTAAATTTTTTTGATGTCCCCCTTTACTCAAAAAGTTTAAAATATTATATTTAAAATGGTTTCACTATTAAATATTGGTAAAAGTGCAACACTGAAAATGAATTTGTTCTTACATTATGTCTAAGAAACTCATAATATGAGTTCTAAAATTATAAGGATTATATAAAGTTTAAAATTTAGTTAATACTATTCATAACCTCTTTTGAACGGCTTGTTTGGTAAGTCATGGTGTGCTTGAACTCGGTGGTGCGTGTAGTGCAAGTTATTGTATTATTTTAAAGAAATAACACACTATGATATTTTGGGGTGTTACATTATCCCCTCCTTCAATAAATTGCATCCTCGCAATTTGAAAATTTTCATCGAAAATAAAAGGTTGAAAATAAAAAATATCTTTGTGTGAAAACCCACATCGGAAATTAGGTTACTAAAATTTAGTCTTAATATGAGGAAAAGAGAAATGAAAGGGTCACCACCAAATTATGATCTCGATTAGGAGAACATTGGTGGCAATTAGAGACATATAATTGGAGGGAAAACATAAATATTTATAGGTAGTGATTGAGGTCATCAGTCACAAACAAGTATAAAATTGAGGTCCTTAAACTCATCAATCTATGATGATTTGAAATACCATCGGTTCAAAAAAACATAGGGTATTTGGATAACACATTTTTGACGTTTCAAAATATCTTAGTTGAAATCCCACATCGAAAAATGAATTAATGAGGCCTCTATTTAAAATAAAGAGTGGAAAGTATGAAGATTACCTAAAATAACACATACTAGGGTTCCATGTAGGAAAATATGGATATGGAAGAGAAATCTAACCATCAACTATCTGATGGAGAGTGGTAGAGAACATGGCTATGAAAAGGCCAACAATCCCAAAGCCATAAATTAGTGATGATTTAAGGTACCATCTAGGAAAACATTTTTGTTCTAAGTTCCTTTTATTAATGTTGAGGAATTTATTTATGAGATTGGCTAAGATCATAAGGAGATATACTTACTTTATAATTAGAGTTTTATCCATTAATAAATTTCTACCACAAACTCATCTTTCACTCTAAAAGATTATAGAACGTAAAAAAAATTTCTATTTGTATTATTCGTACAGGTTTCAAAAATAAATGAATTTATAATTCATCTACCAGATCTTTTAAAAAAAACTACATTATTTAATCCAGGACATCTCGTGGGCCAGTGGTAGGTGATACACCCTTGTCGCCCTTCGGTTGCGGGTTCAAGTCTCGCGGCCTTGCCGGACGCGACGGGTTGCCGCCCGACCTCTGGGTTGTCCTTTTATGGCAATCCAAAATAATCCCAACTAGAACTATCCAAAATACTTCTGTCCAAACTCACAGTCCAACATTTATAAGGAAGGTAAACATAATGTAGATCCTTTTTACCCCGTAATAGCATATGAATACCTTCATCATGTATTCTTTCAATACACTGAAACATCCTGAATTAACATATTCCTTATTGATTACATTCATGCTCCCTTATTCCATATAGAATGATGGATATACTTCATCAATCCAAAAATGTTTTAAACACCAACAATGATGGAATATACAAATCATTAATCAGTTTCAAGGTAGTCAAGAATATCCAATATAATTTATCCAAAACAATCATGTATTATTCCAAAATCACTACCTCGGTATCAGAACTATATTATGGTTTATCATTCTCTCAACCATATATTTTTCAAAAATTTATCCTGCTATTGAGTCACTTTTCTTTGTTCCACACAATCTCATGTCCTAAATGAAATAGTACTTCAGTAAAATCCTTATATACTCCATAATTATTATAACAAGTACATTGTTGATACAACACTCAAATGACATAATCAACATAAGAACTCTAATCATTTCTCTTCATCTGTGGTAGTATCATAACTTGATTATTATCCAATAACATCATTTGCGGCATAGTCTGATGACTGGGACATAGGTTTTCGTAGTGTCCAAACTCCTTGCAAATGAAGCATTGTACATTTGAAACCATTTTCTTACCCTTTCAGTCACGTACTTTGTGCCCTTTTCCTCCGAACTTATAACAAACTCCCATTCCTTTCAGGAAAGTTCCAGGGTGTTTCTTCCCACAGTTATCACATATGAGAAAGTTCTTCTTTTCCCTCTTTCCTTTATCCATCTTTCTCTCTTCCATCCTTTTCTTCTCTTGCTTCCCTTCAAAGCCATAGGACTCAGTAAAATCATTACTTATCTTATCAACACATGATATTATTTCTTCATATGATGATAATACATGGGAGACTATTTATCTTATAAATTCTGGCTTAAGGCCATGAATGATATGATCCTTCTTTCTCTTTGGATCATGTGCATTGCTGGAGTTCTCATTCCTTCTACTGGGCGCCATTTCTAAACAATGGCATACACTAGATTAGTTTATGAATAACAATACCTAATCCCAAACTTGTAAGACACATAACATAAATTAAATAGTTTATGGATATAATCCATAATCATATAAATTTCTCTTTTAAGGAAGTAAATCCACATAAACCCTTCATAATGGTTTGTAAAGAAAATGAGAATTATCCTAAGCATATCCCCCGGGAGTGTCGTAACCAAGAGTGCAGCAAGGCCCGTTGTCGTGCACCAGTTCCTGTTCGAGTCTAGCTCAAAGCGGTGTTTTCGGGTTTTACCCCTAGGTACATCTGTGCCAGAGCCTCCTCTACCTGCTCGTATCCAGACAGGGATGTATTGCTCAGAAAACTCACAAAATCTCTACAATACCAAAATTTTAGTAAGTTCTTCTATACTAATCCTCAAAGTTCATCTTAGGTCTACGTGCTCTAATCAGAGTTTATCTAAATCTAGCTTCCAAGGTTAGTACTAAACTACCTCTAATACCAACTGTAACACCCCAACCCCAGCTACCCAGAGTCGGTGCATTACTTCGTAACATTGGCATGATCACAAAAGATCAAGTCTCGAAAGACCGATTGATTTAGTAGTCTTGGATACAGTAGATATATTCATAAGTCTTATATTACATCATAAAATGAAAAACTACTACAACAACATAATGTCTCCACAGTCCACGCTATTAACCCCTCATAATATCCCTGCAGGTCATTCATAACTTAATTCTTCACATCCTGGGAAAAATAAAACATAGAAAAGGGGTGAGCTCAAATGCCCAGTAAGGATAACAATATAGCGAAAACTTTCATAAATAAGAATAAACATTTAAGGAAATGTATAACTAAAACAAAAGCCTTTCAATCTGGAAATTTCAACATAGTATGGCATAAATAAAATGAAATAATTCCATTTACTTATTCACATGGATATTCTACTAATCGAATAATCACATGCAAAATCAATAACCACTTTCATAATGATGGAATGCATAATGCCAGACTATCATAACCACATAGCCAAGGCCTCGTGCCAAGACTACAAATAAGATTTTGTCAAGGCCTTGTGCTGAGACACTATTTTGTCTCATGAGACCTACTGATGCATCGAGGAGCTATAGCGGGCTCCACCCGTCACATATTAAGTCCAATGCATTGCCATATGAAAAGGTTTAAACATAACATAAACATTCGTATTAAAACTAGCATACGAAATGTCAATAATTTCTCCATAAACTATGAATGGTATAAAAATAGCACATCCACAGTCAAACATATCACCAAACCTTCAATACAATATAGAAGTTTTGTATCATAATAAATCAACTTCAAATAAGCGTAAAATCCATCAAAGGATGTTGACATAGATGAAATCAAAACTCTTTTAAGAGAAATATCTCTTTCTATTTTTGAAATCATTTAAGAGCCATATAAAATAAAACATTTTCTTGAAAATATTTTTATAAGCTTGTAAGGAAAGCTTTGAAGATTTTATAACGGCGGAAAATAACCGCACTCGCCGTATAAGTTAAAAAAACATTCTTACCTTAATTCTGTCGAAAAGGTTAAAAAGGACCTTATTTTGAAAATGACGGAAACATTCCTCTTATAAAAAGTCAAAAAAGGGTATAAATGAATTTAACCTATATTCTTGTAAATAATAAAAATGTTTGGAAATACATTTTGAAGAAACATGGATGTGGATGATAAAGAGATCCCAGTAGATTATTACGTATAAACAACCTCAGATAATGAAGATATTGTGAAATAACCCTTACCAATTTGGTAACTTATGAAACATACAACCCATAAAAGAGGTATCATACAATGAATATGTAAATACACATAAATTAGAGTGTATTTCACAAAGAATATAATTATGGGTAGTACATACACCACACAAAAGGTGATGGTGGCAATATGGCATGAATCTCACGGGAATAAGGAGTGATATGAAAACCCCTTACCTTGTACTTTTCCTTGGTTGGGGTAGGTTAAACTCCAGTATAATGGTGAAATAATTTTTATTAAATTATACAATAATCATATATATTAATATGATATCATATATGATCTTTTAATATTGATTTGATAATAATATCTTAGTATTATCGTTGTTTCGGGTGTTAACTTACTTGTTTTATTTTATATGTTTTGTTACGTAATCCATGTTTGTTGTATCTTATTCATATCCAGAATTATATCAAGTCCTTAAAAATCATTTTTAAATCATCAAATGATAATTATACTTGAATGGATACGATGGAGAATGAATCTCATCGCGTTCGTGGAGACGGTAGTCCGTACGTACGCACGAGCGACAATATCATTCTTTTGATATTAAAATAATATATAAAAGGATGGTATATCATATATACAGAATAATTAACATGTTATATTTATTATTTACATGAGTTACACATCATTATTATACCCATCCAAATAATAATATATTGAATAACAATTACACCCCGACGTGGAGACGGTAAGCCGTACGTACGCACGTATGGTGACATGTTATTCAAAGGGTGGATAGAATACTGAATATGGTTGTACCATATTTATAATAACATCACAGTATATGTGAGATACTGGATTTATTATTTTAGAATGGTAAGAACAAAGAAAGAAGAAGTGGAAGAAGAAAGGAACTTGAAAAGGGGTGGTGAAAACATTACCTCTTCTTCGGGTTCTTCCTTTTGATTTGATCAAAAGGGCTCCTTAGGTTGGCTTTCTGATCCCACTAAGGCCTCTAGGTTGTAGTGAGGGAAGTTGGGAGAGTATTTGGGCAGAGTTTGGCCGAACCAAAAGGCTTTTAAGGTATGAATAAATGAGAAGGAGGAGTGCCCTTTTATAAGAGGGGTGAGGGGCACCTTTGGAAAAGCTAGAAATATTAGTTTATAATAAATTCATATTCGGTTTCTAATGGATCCGAAGTTGATTTTTTAAATGTTAAGGTGGGTATGGGTCGAAAACAACTCAACCAATAGAATTTAGACAGGTTTGGGTACTTATATTAACCTTATCTTTAAGTATTAACTCTAAGTTAATTAGTTTCACTTTTACAATGTCTCTTTGTATTTTTATATAATATGCTTACTAAACATACTATATACATCCAAGAGACCCCCAAGTGGTCCATTAATGATGAACCTATCATGATATAAGTCTCTTAACCGAAATTTAGATTTTTTAGGAATTTAATATCAATTAATAATATAATATTTGTTTTAAGAACTCTTTTATGTCAATCTTGACACTATTCAATAGTTGATTTTTGTGAAACTCATAACAGATTGATTACTTCCAAAAAAGTAGATTAAATCAATCTTAATATATCATATTATCCTATAAAATTATTTTAATTCATTAAAAGTTTCATATTATATTTATTTGGGTATTTATAATACCAATTATTTTAATTGTTTACTATTATAGTAATTAATTCATCATCATTGTGTCACAAATAAATTAAATTATTTAATGTCTAGAAATTATAAATAAAATATAAATATGTAGGAAATCTTTTTATCATTCTAATGAATATTTATAATCTAAAATCCAACATATATAACCCTATGTAAAAATTGTTTTTCTAAAAGATATATGCTTGTGTCATTTTTGTATTAATTTTAACTTAATTAAAATAAAGTGTCCCTATCACCTACAAGTGGCACCATGGGGTCCCAAAATCGACCCAAAGATGCCTATGGTTGAACATGTATCAACCAATAAGGCTAGGACACGTTTTAGGGTAATTTAGTATTATTATAATATTATTTTTTAACCCTTATTTACCGGATTTACCCTTAACCATCGTAAATAAAATATTTACCGCAGTAATTATTCAAAATGTCTAAAAATAAAAGTTACCTATTTACAAAATTTGAACATCCTGATTCCAAATATGGAATCCATTTTTCTAAATTCAAAACATAGAAGTGGCAGAAATTAATTTAAAATTAATTCCCGCTGTCAAAACAAAAAGAGTGTTTTTAAGAGATAATAACTATCAAAAGATTGACACTTGTTTATGTTTGGTTTAATTGTAAAATTTTGTCCAATGACCAAAATTATATTAAATGGTAAAAATATATTCTAAATATACTTTAAAACCACTCAAATTCATAATTTATCACTATTAGTTATTTTGATTAAAAAAGTTGTTTTTAATTAAAATTTAGTAATTTTCACTATTCATCAAAATATGAACGTTATCTGAAATGTACCAAAATTTCACCTTAGGCTAAATTCGATATTCCTAATCCAAAAATGAAGTCCATTTTGAAATATAAAATATATATAATTTCAAAAAGTAGGTATTACTATTCATAACGGCTAGTTTGATTGGTTGTGGTGTGTGTTAGAACTCGAAGTTGCGTACAACACACGCTACTGTATTATTCAAAGGAAAGCGTACCGTGGAAGCTTGGGATGTTTCATTTTAAATTTTTTTTATGTCCCCCTTTACTCAAAAAGTTTAAAATATTGTATTTAAAATGGGGTCACTATTAAAAATTGGTAAAAGTGCAACACTGAAAATGAATTTGTTCTTACATTATGTCTAAGAAACTCATAATATGGGTTCTAAAATTATAAGGATTATATAAAGTTTAAAATTTAGTTAATACTATTCATGACCTCTTTTGAACAGCTTGTTTGGTAAGTCATGGTGTGCTTGAACTCGGTGTTGCGTGTAGTGCAAGTTATTGTATTATTTTAAAGAAATAACACACTATGATATCTTGGGGTGTTACATATGCTAGTGGATATCAACTAGTAAGGGGCCTAGTGTGTGTTTGTGGGGATACTAGACACTCCTATTAGAGTGGAAGAAAATAGATAATAATAGATAAATCTGCATAAGAATTGTAATAATGATAAATAGTGAAAGAAAATATAAATAATCAAGACAAGGAAAATTACTGGATTCATATAAAAAATGATGACCATGTCATGGTACTATGAAAAAGGTAAACACATGGGATACACAGGACATGCATCTACAAAATTCTATAAAAATATTATTACAAAGGTATAATCTAAATACAATAGAATTTTGAGAATAAACTTGGTCATCTACTACTAAACATCATCCAATGAATACAATAAAGCATCCATAGATAGAAACTTTATTTTTTTTCCATAAATGATATAATGGACTTTTTCCAAGTACCCACCGGGGACCCGAATATGGTATGAGATGTACTCGGTAGGCCACCCTCAAAAGAGTCTAGTAATATCCACCCAATTTATATTAAATGGATTTTTTATTATATAATAAATGTAAAGTAAAACTATAAGAATAAAATGAGTCAGCTCTTGTTCCTAGGGGGTACTAGAATGAGACCACCTACTTTGGCCAATATTGGGATACCTCTAAATGTTTCATCATGTATATATATAATTATATGTATTCATATATTTAAATATATAAATATTTATGTATACATAAGAACTATTTAAATTATTACATATATATTCATATATATAG
The DNA here is from genome assembly GCA_963277665.1 of Viscum album. Lineage (NCBI taxonomy): Eukaryota > Viridiplantae > Streptophyta > Magnoliopsida > Santalales > Viscaceae > Viscum > Viscum album. The sequence goes on from OY728128.1 coordinate 697,227,023, forward strand.
ATCATCATACTAGCCAGGATCTGAGGTGTAACTGAAGCGTCTACGCATAGTGATAAAAGTCTCATGTTATAATATAGTACTAGAACTAGCATTAGATCAGTGATATAGATGTCATCATATCCATAAAACTAATGTGTGAATTGAAATATCTTGTCCCATAACCTCTAGAGGAATGTGACCCATCATTTCAACCAATCAATAAATGATATTATATGTCATTCCCAACATTACATGTCAAGGGAGTGCGAAGCATCTTCTCAAACACTAGCCATTATTATGTCTAAATGTACAATATAGTTGGGAATTATATAATAATAATACATCATTAATATAATTATTTAACACAATTTAATGATGATCTCCAACCATTTAACATTCAATTTAATCATAGGAATTTAATAATCACACCCAAATGTGGCAGAATTTGTCAAAGTGGGTGACCTATGAAAATAACTAAGGTCTTATGGGGAAGTTCTAGCATGACCAAAAATTTAGATTAATGGAAAACATAGTTTTAAGGAAACCCATGGAATGTCCATTAGTGTGGAATCACTATGCATTATATAATGCACTAAAACCATAGGGATAAATACTATACCACCTACTATATAGAGGTAGAAAACTCCTCCTCTATTGATAGCCTTTATTATGGGATTGAAGGGGATAAATGGTAAAAATAGACACCAAATTTGATAATTCAGAATATTATATTGAATAGATTTAGAATTCCATGTGGTGAGATAAACAAAGGAAGGAAGGAGGAGGAATAGAGATCTTGCCATTAGTTATCCAACACAACCATCGATGAAAGAATAAAACACCTTATTACATGGATGGATCAAATTGTAGGAGAGAACCATATAATAGATTGAGATGTATGATGGCATTGTGGGTGGAGGATATGACAATATGAGGAGATGTATTAAATTAATAGCGATTTATTTTATTAATTTTTTTTCTTTTAAAAGGCACATGATTTGGATACATTGTTGAAAAAATAGTGTGTCAACCATGATATAGAACTTTCCAATAAACCACTATTACACGGTTTATCCAAAATATTATCCAATCATGTAGGGTTACTAGCTTTGTGTGTCTACTCGTGAATCTAGGTGCATGTGTATTCAAACCACATGCATTCCGTGCAGGTCCCCTATGTAAATCCTCTGAAATTTACCCCATGGACATGTTTCCTCACTCATATGGTATATAAATATTACTCCAACTCTCACAGGACAATAAGGTTCATCCACATGGTTAATCCTAATCATGTTCCAACCATGCTATGAAGTGTATTTATAAGAAATCATATGTTTGAGCTCTGAACATGCCTGATGCGTTCTTAGACCCATATTTAATACCCTAAGAACATTCACTAGTTTAAAAATAGATTATTAAATTGAAAATTTAAGGATATATACCTCATGAGAAAAACTAGGATGTTACAACCTCCCCTACATACAACATATCTTTCCCATTTACCTTCCGAGGATGGTAAAATATGATCGGAGAAAAACTTTATCTGTTGTGAACATATTTCATCCTCTCTCCGAGGTCTCAGTCTATATAATTCTATGTTGAAATAAATTTTGTACTTGAGAAACTAACCTACCTCGTAGATACTTCATGCTCCAATTAATTATAAGAATAGGATAATCCTCAAATTAAGTATCTTACTTCAGCTCAATGTATTACAGATTCGAGTAATGGGACAGATTGGTATAATAACGGTGAATCTGCGATGCATGGAATACATTGTGCATGGCCTGATACCTCAGAATTAGGGATAAATAATAGGATACTATTATTATTATATCTAATATCTAAAAATTCTTCCAAAATGAAGTGAGGAGTTTTCCTATTTTTTAATCCTACCATGATAAAACCTCGGAAAATCTCATAAAAAGAACTGATATTCCTCCTAGAACTCTAAATGATATAAAATAATATTGGTATAACCTTTTTTCTTAATCGTTGTGACCATGATAAGATTATGGATAATTTGTAGTTTCTTTGATGTTTATTGAATGAGTTAGGCACCAAAATATTCTTCTTCACCTACTGCTAACCAGTATAATGGTGAACAACATGGATTACTATATAGGGCCTCATATGGAGTCATCTGTACAGTTTCTAGAAAAATATTATTGTAAGAAAGTTATTTTAGAGATAATTTAATATCCATTGAAACTCCAGAATAAGGGACACATTATCTAATAATATCATCTAACACATGTATTGTACACTCAAATAGACCATCAATCTAAGGGTGATATTTTATAGTCACAAGAACCTATGAACCTAGTTCCTTATGAAACCCTTTCAAGAACTGTGACGTGAACTGAGCATCCCCTTATGATAAGGTAGATTGTGGAAAACCATGAAGGCATATAACCTCCTTGATGTAAAGCCTCCATATATCATCCATTAAGAACATCTCTCTCAGAGGATGAATGTCTGTGGAATTTTCATAAATGCTGATGATCATCCGTACTGCATCACTCTTCAAGGTGATATTAGAAATACTTCCACAAATACATGGTTATATCATCCCAGTTCCCTTAAAGAATGTAATGAGGATGTAAAAGTATTTAAGGACGCTATTTTCTACCTTTCTCTATGGATGAGAGGTAAATGATGTTATAAAACAAGCAACATTCCTCTTCATACCTAGCCACCAATACTAGTGGTGTACGTCATGGTACATCTTGGTAATCATGGTGTGTAATTCCCATTTATAGGTATGAGACTCCCACATAAATTATTCATGTATGTATGTAGGAACCCATAAATTATGATAACTGTGCATAATCTCATTGTCACCGATAATTCAACCAGGTTGTGGGTCCTCATGTGAGACACTCTCTATTTGTACTAAACCCTTGGGATTAGAAAGAAGTGTCATATGAACTCGCTCTAGAAGAGAATATGTCATTGAAATGTATTCTCTTATTTTCTTCCCATGATACTTCTAAACCTCCATATGCATCTCATAAAATAGGTTCATCAGCTTCCACTAACTAATGTCCACTTGAATGGATTGTGAATTAGTTTTTTTTGTCTTAGTCTGTTAGCCACAACATTACCCTTTTTAGGAATATAAAAGAGTTTGAAGTAAAAGTAAAGTACGTATTCACACCATCTTTTCTTCCTAGATTCAATCCTTACTGCATAAAGATATACCAAATTCATTTTTGGCCAGTGTACACATAATAAATATCCCATAGTAAGTAATTCCTCTAACAACTCTAGTAATGAACCAGAACCACTAGCTCTAAATCATTCATTGGTTTGTTTCATTTGTGATGCCTCAACAGATGAGACTCGTACATGATGACTCAGTCACCTTATATCTGGACTGCTCCTATCTCAATACCGAATGAATCACAATAGATTTTAAAGCTACTATCGATATCAAGAAAAATCAATATTTATATTGAAGAAAATCATTCATTAAACTCTAAAAATGATGTTTCACAGGATTCAAATCATGAAAGTTTGATACCCTTTTCATCTAATCACTTAATAGGCCCTTCTAGGCATGAAACATCCTAAATAAAATTTCTATAATATCTTTAAAGACCCAAAAAACAACATATATCATACAAAATTGGGATTCTCTGATCAAACTACATCTCACGCCTTCTATGGGAAAACTATTACTCCTAAATATATGATTAGGTGACCTAGGATGTGAATATTGTTAATCCAAAAGTGTTATTTGATTAGCATAGTATATATATGTTATTATCTCAGTGTATTATATATGATATCATGATTTTTGGGATGGTCGTGTTGGGTATGATTATACACTGAGATATCAACCATGAATACTGCGAGAAATGAATCCAGATACGGATAGAAAATGTAATTAATTTGATCCTTGAAGGTTGTTAGTGAGTTTGTGGGATAGAATGACATAACCAAATATGTATAAAAGTAATATAAACTATATAATGGTGTACATGTTATGTTTGATGGTATCACATGCACATGATGATAGCCTGATCTTAAATAATCAATTGGGAAAACATTTTCTCATTAGAGCTAGTAAAAGATGTCACCAATAAATGGTAATGGATAACAATTCTAAATGGTAAATTGGTTAAATTGGTGGTCATCCACATAAATATCAGTGTTTTCATCAACCTTGTTGAGAAAAAGTGTAGGTGAATTCCATAGTGAAGTACTAGGATATATAAATACCTCATCTTCCAAATACCATATCGTCTTATTGAGTTCTTATAGCTCAATAGTTTTTATCCAATTAGGGGGGTGTAAAAATGTGATGCTCCAAGAACTAGTTCAATAGTGATCACTACCATTCACTCAATTTGTACTCCTAATATTTTGGCATTAAAGATGACCCTGAAATAATCCACTACAAGAGGGAAATATATATGGTGTATTCCAAATCACTTATAAAAATACTGGAAGTCGGGTTTTCAATCCTCCCAACACATGATGTTATGGTCCAACTTGAATTACATAGACATCCCACTTTCCCAAATGAATATACAAACAAAAATTTGGTGATCTCATAGAAGGCCTCTAATGAAAAAAATCAAAATGAGCATGATAGAGTACTAACCATTACATCACGATTATGATCTCAAATCCATTAATCTCAATGATGATGTGGTCCCATAAGAAATTGTACCCCCCAATCTCTAGAGGGAACCCCATTCACTAGAATAAACTCTCTGATCGATCCCCTAACTATGTTTTTTGTTCCACTATACCACCAATTTACTCTTTATCTAAGACCAGAATTTCCATATTTTCCCCAGATAAAAATGAATGTCAAGCACCTATTTAAAATAAACTAAATACAAATGTAGATCCTACTAAAATAGTACCAATAACTACAATATTCTCAACATTCTACTCCTCTGGTATAGTATGTACTTCATGAAGATATCCCATACCTTGGCTCGAAGTCATAGCCTATAAATCCTAAGAAGGAACACTCTACTAGTGAAACATCATAGAAGAATTGATTATAAGGTCGCATCCAACTCCTTACCATGATTTTTTTCCAATATCAACTTAACTTACTATATGATGTGAAGATTCTAGTCCTGATTCATAACACATAGTTAGTGAATACCCCTTCCCACTATGTAATGGGATATAGGCTCTTCATAAACTTTAGAGATAACCCATTTTTATATAGAACTGGACATACAATTGTGTCACTAATTCATTAGGGTTGCATTTTATTAGGCTTTTCACACTGGGGGTTATATAACTTAATTGTCGGTATGTGTCATATGATTGGAAATTGCCTCATGAGAAAACTCTAGGTTCCTATTTTCACTTCTAGATGGGATACTAACTTATCATAATGCTTAAGCACCCTAAAACTAAACATCACATTCCCTCAATTTCTTCTACAATTTGAGGGATAGGATCACTATATATTTATTAGTAGTCATAAAAAAGACATAAACCTAAGACCAAATGGTTTATACAATACCAACTTCAAAATGTATCATTATGATAAGATCATACTCAGTGACAGTAGGATCGAAACATTGGATCCTGGTGAAACTGGAAGAATACATTATTACAAACATAACAATCTAATGAATGTGCATAAATTATGTAGACCATTTAGATCTTATAGTATATTCAAAGAATATTTCGCAGAAATTAATCTAAAAATCATAATAGGTCATATCTTGATGTAGAAAAAATCATGTGACAAGGTTAAACCACCATATAAAAAGATCACCTAGCATGTAAGTTATGAGATAGAACCATATGTTGAATAAAACTCATCAAATATAAAAATCAAGGAATCAAACCCACACTCAGTATCACAGGGACAATAATCCCCTTGGAATATGGGTGGATGTTTCTTCTTTAACACCCAGGTAAACTCTTCCATATAAAAATAATTTACTAGAGATCCTTCCATGGAAAGGATAAACCATAGGAAATCTCTTGATATTGAGCATTGATACCCAACTATGGTATAGATGGGGGTGTCACAAGTGGAACTGCATGAGGTAATTATGGTGTCCCGTGTCTCACCACATCTAGTGTATGGTCACCGCCACATTCTTGGTTCTCAACCTAAGTTTTTTGTGGTGGAATATTTATACAATTTCCAAACACATTCCTCATAAAAAAATGATAACATAACAAATCATATAATAGGAAATATGACATGTTCAATTCCTTGTTATACAAGATTTGACACCCTTTTTCAAGATCCTAATGTTAGTTCTAGGATCATTAATAATATAACTAGAGTTATGAGGGACACTCCCCACTTCCCACAACTAAATTCTAGTTTGGGTAATGGTCAAATATCATATCCTAAAGGTCCCATTATATGGAGTGTCTGTTAAATTTTATAGAGTAAAACACTCTTTACATTTGAAATTAGAATCACCATTTAAAAGTAATCAATTTATTTAAAAATTTAAATTCATTTATGTTCATACTCAATAATAATATATATATATATATCAAAGTCTATATAGATGAATAACCACTAGTGAAAATGGAGTGTTTCCCAATATTTGTATGCCAATGGTTTGAACAAACTGTTGGTATACTGGTTTTAGAGAAACCCTTACCAAAATTTTGTTGAAACTGTTGGTATTATGATTTTAGAATCCATATTTACCAAAGGTTTACTCAAAATTTTGTAAAATATTTTATTTTTGTAATTTATACCAATGGTTTTTTAAAACCATTGGTAAATAATAGATTTCCCAACAGTTTTTAAAAATTGTTGGGAATGGTTTCCCCCAAATACATAACATAACATCTCCATCATCAGTGCGATTGTAGCCCTAATCTGAAGCTCCCTCAAAGCTCTCTCTTTACCCTAGGTTGTGGAACTCCTTCCACCCTATATGTCTATCTTCAATCAAGAATGTTTTTATTTCTACACTTTAAATTAGTAAGTGGTACCTTAGTTTTAATTTAATGCATCTAGTTTTTTGTTTTCTATTTTTATTTTCCCTAAACTAGAGTTTCGTGCAGTTTGTGGCATTGTATACCAAACACTTTGATTTTTTTTAGTTTTTTTCTACACTTCAAGTTTCATTATTGTGTGACTAACTTTTATTTTATGTATTCATAGCCACTCATAAGTATATTTCATAAACCATATGAACTAATGGGTGTTGGTGATAAGTATCTCCACACAAAGATGGTAAAGGATTTGTTTAGTCATATAGTCTCGAGGTGGGTAATTGATATATAGATGGTCCATGTGAAGGGATTGGGGACGGTTGGGGTAGTGGTGTAGGTGGTTTTACATTTTTTAGTGGGGTGATATGGTAGTTTCTATGGACTTTATATTTGTTAAAAATTGTATTTGGATTTTGTATTTATAGTTTTTGTTCAATGAATAATGGGAAGTGTAGTGATATTGAGGATGAATTTGTTGTTGGTTGGGTGATGGATTGGAATTGTGATATTGTTTGGATTGGGTATAAGAAATTTTCATGTTATTATATGGGTATTTCTATCCCCCTGAACACCCCCACCCCCACCTCCTTGGACCCCCTCCCATTTGACACCCCCCACACCCCCCTGTACACTCCCACCCCCTTGGACTCCCCACCCCTGGACACCCCACCCCCATGGATACCCCACTCCCCCACCCCCTAGACACCCCCACCACCCTAGATAGCCCCCCACACCCCTAGACACCCCTACCCCCTTGGACACCCCCACCCCCTCGACACCCCACTACATGGACACCCCCACCCCCTAGACACCCCATCCCCCTGGACACCCTCCACCCCCTTGGATAGACCCCACCCCTTGGACAGCCCCCCCCCCCCTCAGACACCACCCCACTTCCGGGACACCACCCCACCTCCCATGTGTCAATCCTAGTTTTTAAACTGGAATTAACTATGTAGGTGATTTCCCCTTTCCACAATTACATTTCCTAAGTGACCCATAGAGCCTTATAAATTGAATTTTTCAGGTTTCGATAAATTGAATGAGTTTTATTGAATTAAATGGCTAATTCATGATGGCTATCCTTTCATAATTAATAAAAAAAATTAAATAAAATTACCCTAAGGGTGATATTGGGGGGAATGTCCAGGTGCAGGGCTATCCCTGTGGGGGGTGGAATGTCCAGGGGGTAGGGGATGTAAGGGGGTAGGGGAAGTAGGGGTGTGGGGGAGGGGTGGGCTGTCCAAGGAGGGTTGTCGGCCTTCCAAGGGGGTTAGGGTGGGATGTTCAGGTGGGGGAGGGGGTGTGGGTTGTCCATGGGTGGGCTATCCAGCTGTGGGGTGGGCTGTCCCAGTGGGGGAGGGGTGTGGGGTCTGTCCAGGGGTGGGGGTGGGCTGTCCAGGTGGGGGAGGGGTGTGGGCTATCCAGGTGGAAGAGGGGGTGGGATGTCAAGGTGTGGGGGGCTATCCAGGGGGGTTGTAGGGGGTTGTGGGGGGAGTAGGGGAGGTTTTGGGGTGTGGGAGAGTGGGTGTGGGTTGTCCAGGTAAGAGGTGGGATGTTTCAGGGGGTGGGGGTAGGCTATCCGGGTGAGGGAGGGTTGTGGGCTGTCAAGGGTGGTGGGTTGTCCAAGGGGGGTGGGGGTGTGCTGTCTAGGTGGGGGAGGGGTGTGTTTTGTCTAGGGAGGAGGGGGATGTCCAGGTGGGGGTGGGGGCGGGATGTCCAAGTGGGTTGGGGCCAATCTAGGTGGGGGTGGGATGTTCAGGGGGGCTGTATGTGGAGAGGGTAGGGGCTACTGTGGTGTGGGGGGGCTGTCCAGGGAGGGGTTGGGTTGTCCACTCTGATACTCTAAAAAATAAGAATCACATATAACCAATGTATAGTTTCTTTCACACATTAAGACTTTTCTTGAAGTTCTATACCAATACTCACTCTTACCCTTCCAAGGAGAATTGATCTCTACAAAGAAATATCACTCAGGTTCTTATCCACTATCTATATTGATCTCATACAAATTGAACATTCGTAAAACTCCATATCACCTAATTAAGTAACAAGGCTCATAATCCCATGAGTGGTGTCCCATCGAAACTTGGCTCATATGCCTAAGAAACATACATATGATCATATTTTACACACACACAAATTTTTTTAAACCTATAAAATACTATATTTACACCTTGTATCACATCCTAGAATTAGCTCTCAGCTAGCCTCTCAAGGCATCAATAAGACAAATACATAGCTGAAAATTAATAGGTTTGTTTATAATTAGGTTAATTTTTTTAGAATTCATGTACGATATTTATATTTAAAGATAAAATCCGACCCATGTACGATATTTTGAGGTGTGTTTACAATTAGTTGTGTTATGATTTATATGTATGATATTCATGGTTTACACAAACAGTCTTCTAGGTCATCTATAATAGGCTTAAATTCATGCAAAAATTGGATAGATATTGGATTATGCAACCCTATTTTGGGGGTGGACACCCTCATCCCCTTGGAGATCACCCCCCTCCCCCCTCTCCATGGACATCCCCACCCCCCTTAACAGCCCCTTCCCCAAGGAAAGCCCCCACCCCCTGGATAGCCCCCACCCCTGGACACCCCCACCCCCTTGGATAGCCCCCCTAGACAATAACACACACCCTAGACACCCCCAAACCACTTGAAACCCCCACCCCATGGACACCCCACCCCCACACACTACGTTAAATATGGCCTTTATCAGCACTAGAAAGGGCATTAATAGTGTTAGAAAATCACTGTTAATTGAGGTGAAGATAAAGGGGGTCCCTTTTATTAGTGATCAGGAAAGCACGGATAAAGGAACCTTTTATCAGTGCTAAATAAGATATGATAAAAGGAATATTTTATTAGAGCTAAAAAAAGTGATGATAAAAATGTCCTTTATCATCGCTTTTTCTGAGAGCTGATAAAAGTTAAAAAATAAATAAAAAAAGATAAAAAGAATATATTACTGTAGGGAGATTTTAATAGCACTTGACCCACCCCCCCCCCCCCCCGTATCAGCACTAGGCAGATCCCCCTCCCTCTCACCCCGCACACTGCACTTTTTCATGAAACCCCCTCTCACTTGCCTGCGCGCCCCTACTTCCCCCAAAATTCGACCCCAAGACCTCCCCCCTTGCGTGCATGAACCTTTACCACTAAGAAATTTATTTTTTTCTCCACTTAATGATATATCTATTTATATATATATAAGTTTATTTATGCATATATTAATATAGATTCAAGTTAATATAAAATATTTAGTTATATTAATACATATATATTTATTCATATATTAATATATATATATATATATATTTGTATATTTATATATATTTATATCTATTTATATATTTTTTTATTTATAATTTTTTGTCCTTATATATATTTGTATATTAATATATATTTATAAGATTATTTTTAAATACAGTTACAAAATATGTTTTTTTTTGTGTTTATAAATATATAAATGCATATATACATACATACATATATAAAACACACACAAATATAAATATATTTACGAATAAATACATATATATGGGTATCTAAAAAGCCGTAGAATGTTAAAATGAGCATAACTTCTAATCTAGAAGTTCTTTTCAACTGAAAAACTAGTCAAATCTAAGAAAATGAAAAAATATTTGATACGATATGTGGTACAAGCCTCGTAGACATCTAGATCAGAAGTTATAGCTATTTGAATGTTAAAAAATCGGGGTATCCCAACTAAAAACTCGGTTTCTGAGGCCTTTGGGGCCTTTTTGGTCTTGAAAAATATCACAGAATGTTCCCTTGTGTTATTAGCGCATAGATCTCTTCGCAAGATTTAATTTGATATATTGTAGTGCTCAAACGGACACCTGGATCAAAAGTCACGGTTGTTTGAAGTTTGAGTTACATTTTCATCTTATTTTAGAACATTTATTTTTTTTTTGATTTTTGGTGTCTTCAAACTATAATTAAATGATTATTAGTTGAAGATAATAAGAAAATTATTAATTAATAATATTTTTAAAATATTTTAAAGCCATTTTCTCTAAATTTCATATATATTAAATGTAATAGTATATTTATACTTATCTAAAACATATTTAAAAAATATTTATTATATTTATATCAGTATAAAAATACTTATATACCAATATATTATTTTTCCTGAAATATATATATATATATATATATATGTATATGAAATATAAACTTTATCAGTGCTAGGAAAAAGCACTGATAAAGCCCCCCCATTTGTCATCGCTACTAATAAAATACTGATAAAGTGGTCCCCTATAACAGCGCTAAAAAAGCACTGATAAAGGGGTGCCTTTATTAGGGCCAAAAAAATCTCATAAAGGGTTGCTTTTAACAGCTCTTTTTTACCACTGTTAAAAGTGCCCTTTATCAGCCCTTTTTAGCGATGATAAAGGCAATGAATTTATCAGCGCTTGTTTTTAGCGTTGATAAAGAGTGGAGCTGCGGAAACCCAAATTTGTGGTAGTGGCTGGACAACCCCCCTTGAAATCCCCCCCACAGACACAATGCCACCCCCAAGCCACCCCCAGCCCCCGAGACAGCCCCCACCCCCCTGGACACACACACCCCTTGGATAGCCCCATCCCCTTATTAACCCCCCCCCCGGACCCCACCCCACCCCCTGGACACCCCCCCCCCTAACACCCCCACCTTATTGATACCCCCTTGGACACCCCCACACCATTGGATAGTTTATGTGATCACTCAAATAATCTACTAAAATATAGAATATGTTCGATCTAAAATTTACTCACCTCCTGAATAATTATCCTCCACAAGTTTACATTATCTTGTGCACTCATGTATAGTTATTAAATGATATTTTTCATAAAAATAGTATATTTTCCTCTTTTATATTATGATTCTCATATAGAGTAGTGTGTCATTTATGGTTTCATATAAAGTGAACAATTCTCATTTACTTAAATATATTTTTGATACAACTTCAATCTTATTGAATTGATTTTTACAAAATGAATTATAAATTGTTTTTTACAGAATGGATAAGAAGTTTTATTTATGTATTTTATCGGATCTCAAGCGATTTTCAAAACAATTTGGATATATTTTTAGATTTTTCATTTCACAATGCTTCGGATAGTGGTCACATACACTACCCATGTTACAATTATGTTGGAAAACCCTTGTTGAGCTGTGAAGAATTCAGCTACCCCATAACCAAATATAGATTTCAAGAAAACTACTATTTGTGGTATCACAATGGGGAGAAAATGAAATCACAAGTTGCTGATTATCCAAATGAGAGGACTGGATTAGTGAATTTGATATATTATTGGTTTCTTTTTATTATTCATCATGAAAATGAAAGAATTCCTACCCAAGAAGACTTTGATATGAGCACACATGATGCGTCTAATGAAAATGATGATGTTTTTAGGGTGGAAATATTTATTGATGATGCCAAAAATATAGTATATCGACAATGCAGTAAAATTAAAAAGCTATAATTTTTAGTCTGATTGTTTCACGAGAAAACTATGTATGGTATTTCTAATATTTCTATTGATTACATTCATACCTTATTTAAGGACTTACTTCCAGATGATGTATATATTTCCTCGAACCACTATATGGCATTGAAGTTGGTTGAAGAAATTGGATTTTCAAGAAACAAAATTCATGCTTTCCTGAATGATTGCTGTTTATTTTGGGAGGAAACTGCTGAACGAAATTATTGTATAAAATGTTGAACATCATGATGGAAGCCAAAAGATGATGGAACACCATCTCGGGTTCCAAAGAAAGTAATGTGGCACTTTCCATTGATCCCTATACTCTTGAATTTTTTTATGTCTGATGAAATATGAATAAGAATGTGATGTCATGATACTGAGAGAAAGAAGACTAATGATGAGTTATTTCACCCTATAGATGGATTTTCATGGAAGACATTTGATACTTGATATCCTGATTTTGTAGCTGGAATTCTTAATGTGAGGCTAGGTCTTTCATGTGATGGTTTTAATCCATTTGTGTAGATTCTTACTTCCCATAGTACATTCCCAGTTTTTATACACATGTATAACCTTCTTCAATGGTTGTGTATGAAAAAACCATTCAATTTCATGAGAATACTCATATCTAGACATTCAGATCCCGGAAAAGATATAGACTTATACATGAAACCATTAATAAAAGTGTTTAAACTTTTTTGGGGTGTGTGTGTGTGTGAACATATGAGGGATGTTTGAAAGACATATTTCAGATGTGTTTGTCCTTATGTGGATGATCGGCGGTTTTTTTTACTTATTCAGTGATGTCTGGATGGAGCACGCAGGGAAAACTATCATATCCTCTTTGTATGAATAATACATGATCTAGAAGACTAAAACATCATTGTTATTTCAGTTTTATGGTACATCAATTATTATTTCCAATGAACCATCCATATAGAAATAATCGTCAAAGATTTTGCAATACCATGGACACCGATAATCCACCTCAGTGTATGTCTATAATTTATGTGCTTAATGAATAGAAAGATTTTATTTTTTCATTCGGGAAGGGTCAAATGAAATTTGGAAAGGGAAATAATGTTTCCAATGAAACCTGTTATAATTAGAATAAGAGATGTATCTTCTTTGATTTTACTTATTAGTCAACCAAATTGGTATGTCATTTCTTAGACGTAATGCACATTGAAAAAAATATGTGTGAAATGTTGCTTTCGATTCTTCTAAATGTTAAGGGAATGAAATAAAGATGATTTACAGTCTCGGTGTGACTTGGTGGATTGTGGAATTAGACTAAAATTGGATTGTGTGCATATCAGTGAAAATAAATAGAAAGTTCTATGTGCATCTTATGTGATGACTCCTACAGAAAAAAAAAATCTGTAAGTAATATAGACTATTAATGTTCAAGATGGCTATTCAAGAAATATATCTAAACAGGTCAACATAAGAGAGTTGAAGAAAAAATCTTGGAAGACTCATGATTATCAAATCCTTCTGCATGAGTTGATACCAATAGCAATCCGTCATCTTTTTTCCAATAATGTAAGGGAGGATGTTTTTCGGTTGTTCCATTTGTTTAGAGGTCTTTTTTCTAAGAAGTTATACAAGACTTTCTTGCAAACAAATGATGGCATATGTCCCATTAATTTTTTTTGAGTTAGAGAAAATATCTCTTCCATTGTTTTTCACATGCATGCAACATCTAACTACCCATATTCCCACTGAAATACTTCTCAGAGGACCAATTTCTTACCGTTGGATGTGTCTAACAAAAAAAAATATGTAAACATTAAATTCTTATGTCTGAAACATTAATCATCCCAAAGGTTCTATCTTGAATGAATACTTGGCTCAAGAATGTATGGATTTCTGCTCTATTTATTTTTCTAATCATTAAACAAGAATGAACAGACAAGTGAGAAATGAAGAAGAATAGTATGAGAAAATTGAACCTAATTTTCCATCACTTCCTCAAATAGGAGGCATTCATGGATCATATACATTGACGAAATTAAGATTTGAAGAGAGGGATATGGATCATCGCATAGTTTTTTTCAAATGTGATTTTTTGATGACTACATCAGGTAAGTAAATTGAATATTTGTATATCTTATATATTTTTTAGTTAAAATATTCCTATTTTTATCTATATGGAACATAAATCAATGATAAATAGAAAGCATCATTATTTATCTTTGTGAATGAAGGATACTTTGCATAGAAAAGAGTTTTCTGCATGGTTAAAATTCAAGGTAAAAATATTACTATTTAAAATAATTAATTCAATATTTAATTAAGTTTAATGTTCATTTATATTTTAGGTATTGAGTTTTTCTACTGACTTTTTCTCTAAGGAAACAAGAGATTTGTATTTTGGTCATAATACTAGGATTCGTGACTATAAATAAATTGTTATCAATGGGTACATATTTATTATCACTGAATGAGAAATGAACACAAGAACACAACATGATGGTGTTATGTTTACTAAAACAATAGGCTATTTTGTCAGCGCATTAGATAGTAGACCACAATTTGAAAATGTAGGTTATTATGGAGTCATTGTAAAAATAATAATATTGGATTATTATTCTCATGGTCGAGTCACGATGATAAAATGCCAGTGGTTTTATTCAATGAAAAGGCAGAGAAAATTTATGGATTCTTTTGGATTTTTAGTAATTGATATGAATCACACTCTTTCTATCGATGAACCATATATATTGTCATCAATGGCAAAACATGTTTTTATTTCAAAGACCATCTTCGACCTGAATTTGGTGTCATTATTGAATTAATTCCAATATATATTTATTATGATGGTTATGATGGAATTGACACCATCTCTTCTACCATAAAAAATGATCCATTTATTACTTTTGATTACTCCAATAGCTCAATTGTTAGAGAAGAAAGTGTACCTGAAGTTATGGTGGGAAATATATGAAAACAACCTTCCATGTTCTCAATTCTTTTAGTTTATCTTGACTTCGGTTGTTAAGGTCAGTACTATTCAAATTGATTTAATATTGATTAAAAATATGTTGTATTAAACTTGAAATTTATGTGAATTTTCAATGTTTATTGGTTGCAATTTCATTTGAATTTCATTTTATAATTTGGAATTGAACTGTATTCAAACCTACAAAACTGACATTTCAAACTTGGTGAACATTTCAATGCATTATTGACCAGGTATAAAATTAGTATAACTCTAACCCATCCCATTAACATTTCACCAGATAATGAACATGATGGTTTGTCTTATTCATTAAGACATTTATAAAAACTTGCATCATCAACCTATGCAAAAGAAATTAAATTTTTTCTTAATTTCGACAAGTTCTTTACCCCTTTTGAATAGTTAAATAATATATGAATCCCCCTATTACCTCTAATTTATTCTGTTTTTCTGTTACACATTAGTTATACATTTCAAATTAATTACGTTTTTTTCAAATGCCTGAAATGCAACCAATTGAAGATAGGTGATGAAAAAATATGATGGAAAACAATCGTCACATGGCTGAGATGGGCGTTCCACCACTAGTGCTTGTAGTGAGTATTTTATTTCAAATATATATATTTAAAAAATATATAATGTCATTTGATTAATTTTGTTTTAAAAATTTTTGTAGGATCTACCTCTTAGGTTATAATTATTTGATGAGTAGCCTAGTAGTGGTCTCAGTATTAAGGGTGTTCGTATGAGGTGGGATGGTATGAGAGCTAGGAAATCTAGTCGGCTTACCCGATTAGACCCTACCCCTTACACTAACATACTATTTATCCCACATTCCGATCTCAATGTGGTTAGGGACATAGGTTATATTTAGGCCTCCCATGTTTTCACCACCTTTTACATCTCAGTCTCATCACCCATATTTCACTACTAGAATTCCGGGCATTTTGCGCACGTTGGAGCGGAGGAGTATTAGCGACTGACATTTGGTGATCACTAAAGGGTGTATTAGCAACCGCCATTTAGAAGTCTCTAATACAGTAGCGGGAAGGCAGGAAAAATACCGCTTTTTTTGTTTCAGTATTAGTGGCCTCCATTTGGCGGTCACTAAAGGGAGTATTAGCGACCCCCAAATGGTAGTCGCTAGTACAGAAATGAAAAACAGGGGGATTTTTCCCGCCTTCCTGCTTGTCTTCTTCAGAGCAGTCCTCTGCAACACAACCTACCGCCGCCCGTCACCGCACGTCGCCGCCCCCAAACCTACCCTGGTCATCGATGGTCAACACATACACCATGGCTACCTTCCCGTAGCCCTCTGGTCTCTCACAAATATCCCCTCACCACACCCTGACCACCCTTAAAGTTCCCGGACACACTCTGGGTGTCGTGCATTTTCCATGGCTTGAGAAGCAAGTTTATAAAAATCCCCCCCTCGTCTCATCATGTCACCGATGTCACCCACCACATCTAGAACTGAAAATCACAGGTTTTTGTGGAGGATATTTAGTGTCCACCAAAAGGCAGACGCTAAAGGCTTTTGCGACAAGCCAAAAACGTCTGCCATTTAGCGGGCGCTAGGAAGACACTAAAGCTATTTAGTGACGGATTTTAGCGGTCACTAATACCCTTATTTCTAGTAGTGTTTACCATATCCGATGATGATTCTCACTCCCCATTCAGCATTTGTTCATCCATCAGTGCCATCTTCTTTTACTTTTAATTCCTTCTCTATGTGTTTCTATATTCCATATTCTTTGACTCCTAATCCACCAGAGTCTCTCCCTATGGAGCATACATTGGGACCCACTCTACCTACACAAGGTGTTCCTTCAGTTCTTACAGATCCAGCAACGCCCATTGACCAGAATACCACAAGTATATTTATTGAACCCTAAAAAAATTTATACCATTATTTATTTTTATTATAACATGTATTGTTAAAATATTTGTTTTTATTTCCTAAAATATACATCTACAGATAGGTGGCGGGGACAGGGGCATACAAAAATGCATGCAGTGTGTAACCGCCGCATAAAGTTGATGGTGGACTACAATGAAGATAGTCAAATGATTTAAAAAACATGGAAACAATGTCGGAGTTTTTTGGCAAAGCTTTCCAAATACTTCGACATCATTCCTGTCAACCCACTCTCATGGAGACAGTTTCCAAATGATGTCATGGATAATGCATGGGTAGAGATATGGGTAAAAAATCTGTTGAATTTAATGAAATATATTATTTTTTGTATTTATATGAATTAATATTTTGGTTTTAGCTTCGGTTTAATTTCCCTGATGGATAGGGTGCACGACCAGCACGTCTAATAGATTTAGGTGATCTTTGGGGAGAATATAAGAATGATTTGTATATTGGCTGGAATGCTAGGGTTGGTGCCGAGTAAGAGGCAGTCCCGATCATGGATGATTGTCTTATAGAACAATATCTGCAGAAAATTACTCATTGGGCGACTATCTAGTTTAAGGTATTAATCAAATTTGAGGTATTTAAAAGAAAATTTTCATGTTGTCATTTATACTATCTTTTTTATTATTGAATTATATATAGGAATCATCTGATAGAAATAAAAAAACATTGATGCTTAAAAATACCTCTACACATTGGGACGTACTATGATATTAGATCATTCGAGGAAGTATGTATGATAGTTGTTTATAATTTTTCTTTATGACATGCACTTTATATTGTTTTTTCTATAATTTATTCGATTGTTAAAGTTGTTATATAATTTTAGTTATGAAATTAATTATTTGTAACCTATTTTTATTTATTTTTTCCAACATTTAATGGAATTTTAGAAGGAAAATTTGAATATTAAACGACGTGTGCCTTGAGCAAAACTGTTTTTCTCGAGTCAAAAGCCGAAAGATAGAAGTGTGGTTAATGAACCGAATCAGCAGTATATTGTAAGTTTTAATTTGTTGATTTTAAATTTTAATATCTATTTTTTAACTTAATAATCTATTTATATTTGTAACAGGCTGCTTTAGAGGCCCTTGATGCCCAGGAACCTGAGAATTTTGGGCCAAACGATCACCTATATCAGGTGTTGGGTGATGAACACCCTAGAAGAGTTTGATGCCGACCTGGGAAGAGTATTGTCCTCATGAGATATTGGACCTCCTCAGGTATATTTGGTAGTGCCACCGAGTTCCAGCAGGTTAAGTCATAGAGAGAACAGGCTGAAAAAAGGTCCATAGAGACGACAGAATAGTCTGTTAGGGTAAACAATACATTTATGAAAATGATTGAGATTTTACGTCCATGATGTAATTAATATTTTGATAAATTTTTATATACCCTCTTT
Source organism: Viscum album (assembly GCA_963277665.1). Taxonomy (NCBI): domain Eukaryota; kingdom Viridiplantae; phylum Streptophyta; class Magnoliopsida; order Santalales; family Viscaceae; genus Viscum; species Viscum album. The sequence continues at coordinate 697,245,766 of OY728128.1, forward strand.
AATGATTTTATATGAAATTAGAATAATTTTTGTGAAATATTATTGTTTAAATATTAAATATAATTTCTGAGCACTATTTAAATTCATCCAGATTCAAGTCAGTTTACAGTTTTAATAATAATTGTCTCCCTACTGATAAAAATTATGTGGTTTTTATTTTTTTGTATTAATTTTTCAATTTACCACATATCAATAGAAAGAAATCATTGGACAATTATACCATTTTAAGGTATATAATTCCCACACAAGAAGGCCCACAGAATCTATAAATAAATTAGACCAGCCATGAAGATTGAATTGCTGGGATAAATTAGGAAGTCAAAATTCCTTTATTCTCCTCCAACATTCAGGGGAAAATTAAAGGAATCGTGGATAAAACTTTCAGGACCCAAATCTAAAATCAAGGGGCCTAAATTAAGCTTTGAAATCCATACCACCATACTATAAGGGAAATGAAATCAGCACAACAAAGTTGACTTTTATCAAGATCTAGTCATCAAATCAAGCTGACCATTTTCAGTTTGAATGGGGAGATATAGTCCACATACGTTTTTGATTAATACATTTGGATTTGAAGGCATCTTTCTACTCAAAAATCCATTCACATTTTGGCCATTGAAAAAGCATGGATAGAAATGGGCAGTTTAACATTGTTTATGAAAACCACCATAAATTTGGCTCTATAAGTCCAAATGTCTCCAAATTTTGGAATTAGTCGGACAACATTATTATCTAAAACTTTTAATCATATTATATCTCGATATTTGGCTATCTGGATGGCCAAATTGGAGATTCGAGTGGAGGGAAAGATTTGGAATGCAAACAGTCCACCTCCTTGTGCTATAAATACAACCCCCTCTTCCCCTTGCATGTGGTTGGCATTTCAGACAAAAAGAGGATCGTTTGTCATGACCAAGGATCTTCCAAAGACTTGGTAGGATCTTTAATACTCATGTTTTTAGTTGAGAAACCATTCCTCCATGCTTCCATTCATTTACATTTGTGTTTTTCTTATTTTGTAACCGTGTAAGTGTTTGTTTTTTATAATTCTATTTTAATTCAAGTATCTTCTTCAATATCTTTTATTCTCATCATTATTTTGTAGTTTAGTACTAATTTTTTAAGATATTTTAAATCATGTTAATACCCCTTCACATATTTTTTTTTCTCATTCAATCGAAAGTCTTTTTAACTCTATCGAATGATCGTGTGTGTGTTTGACACACTACTCTTTTCTTATCTCATTCTTTTCACATTATTTATAATTCATCACCTTAATCATATTTAACTAGATTAATAATCATTTCAATGGATGAGTAAATATACCATTGGGTCATGTTGTAATATGGGGATATTAAGTGATTGATTGCTTTTTCTCTATGAGTATTCTTGGATTTATTATTATGTATGTTGAATTTTATATGTCAGGGATTAATGAAATTTTTTGTTTAATATGTGGATCCATGTATTATTTGAACAAAAAAATATTGTACCATAAAAAATTATTGGTAATGATTAGAACCCTATGTTAAGTTACGTCTTGGATTAAATATTTAACACTTGGTAATTCTGATCAAAGTCATCTTGTAATGTGGGTATTAATTTTATGCAATATAAATAAAAGCTCAACGAAATCATAAGATTAAATCCACAATAATGAACTCACCACAATCATTATCAATTTTTTAAATAAAACATCATCAATAAATTATTTCATAAGATCTATAAAAAAACCCCTCAATCAAAATACAATCAACTAAATACAATCGACCATTAAAATGTATCATCGTTGAAGATTCGACCCGAGTGATGCTATACACATTAACAGGGCACCAGAACCTTGAATGGTCGATAGGTGATAATCGACCATGGTTTCAAATGGATTCGTTGCTAGGGATGGTTATTTAAGTATTAATTAGTTTTTTTATTGTAAAAAAACAAAAAATAAATTAAAAAAATTTAAAATAAACATAAAGAAACTTCTACCTTCTCATAAAAATCATAAACAAAAAACACATGATGAAAGAAATGTCTTTTTATTTATTCCAAAATATATCTGAATGCCCCGTATCATCCCAAACAATCCCTCAGATTTTTTTGGACACTAAAATTGAGTGAAAACTTCGCCAACATAGGAGAAACATAAGGGATAATCAAATAATTCAAGAACATGTCCTTGTCCAACCAACTGAATTAGATATGGATAATCCTAGGGAACAAACACTTAAAGAACTTTCTGCCCCTGATATGAATTACCAACCCCTTGGTATTCAATATCTAAACATAGAGGCTGACTTCAAACTCAAATTGGGTTTGATTCATCTTCTTCCTCATTTTCACAGGCATGTCGCTAAGGATCCACATTTATACCGTAAAGAGTTCCAAGTGGTGTGATCTACCATGAAGCCTCAAGGGGTTTCTAAGGAACAAATCAAACCTCAAGCATTCCCTTTTTCATTAGTTGACATGGAAAATTCATGTCTCTACTACCGTTCTCCTGGTTTCGTAATTACATGGAATGACATGAAGTGACTTTTCTTAGAAAAATTCTTTCGTACTTCTTGTACTACTTATATCCAAAAGGAAATAAGTGGTATTCGTCACTTCCAAAATGAATCACTTCATGAATACTGGGAGAGGTTCAAAAAGATTGTGGAAAACTACCAACACTACCAAATCCCGGACCAACTCTTTATCCAATACTTCTATTAGGGGTTGTTGGATATAGAGAGAACTCTTATTGATACCACAAGTGGAGGTTCTATTGTTGATAAAACTCTTATAGATTAAGATATCTCATAAGTAACATGGCTGCAAATACACAATAGTTCCATACCTAAGCACATGCTCAAGTCAAACATGATCAATATAATCAATTTAGAGAGCCCAACAAGATGAGAGAGTGTATGAGTGAGCTTACTGGTCTTGTGCAACAACTAGCTGTGGCGGCCAAATCCCTAACCCCATCTTCTCCACAATCTCTGTTCCCTGGACCTATCAAGAACTGTGGAATTTGTAGCTCCCCATACCATCCAACAGACACATGTCCAAAACTTCAGGAGGATCGATCTGATTCATCCAGACCAATGGATCTCAATGTAGCATATACTCAGTGGATCCCCAACCCAAAACAATCAGGTCAGTTAGTCAGAAACATCAACCAACCCCAATATAATCTCTTCTTTTCTATATATAACTCTAACATGAGATATGGGAATCCCATTTTTCATCCCCCTCAATACCCTCATCAAAACCCAAACTAATTCCAATATGGTCAAGGTGTTGGTAACTTTCAACAACCTTACCCTTTTGTTCCTCAACCTCAAAGGATCAATCCTCCTCTTCCTCCTCTTGAATTACACTATCCTTGTGAGCCTTTTAAATTCAAAAAAATTACAATCACTTTATCAAGAACCAAAATAAAGGTAATCCCAATCCAGGACATGCCTCATTTTCCAAGAAACCATGGGAAAGTGCAGTGGAATAACTTGACTCCTTCACCCTTTCCAGCCTCAAAAGCATTGAAAAAAAATTTGGTCAACTTGCATCCCACCCAAGCCAGAAATAACAATCAAATTCATCCCAACTCCAAACTCAACCATTACCCAACCCCAAGGTCAATGTAAGTTCAATTTCACATAGATCGTGGAAAAAAATTACCATGCCTCAAGATAAGTCCTCCAAACCCCATTTGAATGTTGACCTAGAAAATGAAAAGAAAAATAAAAATGAAAAGGAACCTAAAGCCATTCCCCCACCTCCTTCCATTCCAATTAGAAATACAATTCATTTTACTCAAGCGGTTTCTAAACCAAGGAAGTCTTTTGAACCTGATCTTGATATGCGTGACATGTTTAGACGTTTTGAAGTCAACATACCCCTCTTAGATTCCATAAAACAAATCCCAAAGTATGCCATGTTTCTCAAGGAATTGTTCACCCATATAAGGAAACTTATGACCTTCGAAAATGTTCCCAACTAGTAGTCTATTCCAATAAAGTGCAAAGATCTAGGGACCTTTGTGGTTCCTTGCCAAATTGGATGTCCCAACTTCGATGATGCACTCATAGACCTAGGAGCCTCAATAAATTTCATGCCCAAATAAATCTTTTATAACATTGGTATAGTTCCATTATATCTAGAGAGTGTTGTCATCCAGTTATCCAATCTAAGAATAGCTAGTCCTGAGGGAATAATTGAGGATTTCCTTGTCCGATTCAACGATCTAATCTTCCCAACAAACTTTTATGTCCTTGACATGGAAGGGAAGAAAACTTTTTTCCAATCTCCTATGATTCTAGGAAGACATTTCAAAATGACATCTAAAACTAAAATTGATGTTCATTCTAGCATATTATCAGTGGAATTTGGTGACCAACTGGTCAAGTTCAATATTTTTTAATCCATGTCATACCCATCAGAGAATGAATCTTCATTCTCTATCCATTCTTCTGAAACTCTTTCTAAGAGTGTCTTGAATCCCAATCCATCATCTTCTTCATGTTCTACGAATAGATGATTTTGTGAATATTTCATCCTCATTAACCAACTCCTAAATGGAGAAGTTGATGTTGACATTACAAATGCAAACTACATTGATCTAAAGAATCTTGAAAACTTATTGGAATATCATCTCGCCTCTGACTTCCATTGCTCCAACTTGGATAGTAATGGAGAAAATGCACAATCATGTTCATTTTTTTGATTCAAATCTGATTTTATAACATTCATCATTGGTTATCCATGATTTGGAAAATTCTGTAATATCTGAGGTGAACCCCAAACCAATGTGATTATATTATCCCGATGGTAGTGAAGGTTGTGATATTTGTTCCATAATTAATAAATTGATCACTGGTAAGGTTTAAATTGACCATTATTTCGAAGAAAACATTTATATATAGGATATTGAAAAACTTATTCATTATTATGAATCCACTGATTCTCATTACTCTACATTGGTAAGTGATGAAATAAATGAGTCAAAAATAATTGGGATCTCATACTCTGGTGTCATGTTATCTGAACCTTAAATAAATGAACCATTGGAATTGAGACATCTTCCTGGATTTCAAAGCATAGAAAACTATCACTTCGTGGATAAAATCATTCCTCACATTGAATACCAAAGGGAGGATAGTCATATTCTCTTTACACCCCCATTGAATTTCAAGCACACAATCAAGGAAGAGGGTAAATTATCCAATGAACAATAAGGCATCCCAAAATAGAAGTTTTTGTAGAACCACACTGGAGTGGAAAAAATACAATGGCCACCATTGGACTTTGTGTAGTCCACTACAACTGTCTAACTATATACAAAATAAATGCCGTGCTTCTTGGGATGCAACACATGTTTTATTTTTCTTTTATGAAATTATAATTTCATTTTTGTTTTTCAATAGATGAATAATGAATTATATTTTTCAGGTAACATCTCACATGAGGAACATCAACTTCTACTGACCCACCATTGAAAAAAAGGATAGTGACCCACCAAATCCAAACAAGGGGCACCTATTTCCCTTTAACTCTTTCTCTCTCTCACTTCCTCTATTTACCTCTTTCTTCTTCTTCATCTCTCTTTAATTTTTTACCACTTTACTCATCATACCATTTCCTTTTCACTTTCACTTTTTTGTGGGTGTTTATTTTAAAAACACAAAAAAACTAAAATTAAAATAAATAAATATATAAAAAAAGAGTCATACTTACTCACCATAGAGTTTTGAAATTGTTTCCAATCATTTTGGGGAGTCAAAATACATGTTTTCATCTCAAAATTTTTGTATTTTTATCATTAAATTGGATAAAAAATATTATTTCAAAACCAATAACTTTTGAATGCTCAGTTTTAGTTTTGGAAATGATATTTCCCCAACCATGAGGAACAAAATTAGATTTCATTCCATGGCCACCTATGAACCTATTTTCATTTTGTGCATTTTTTACCCCCAATTGCGAGTCTTGAGTTTATAGACATTCAAGATGAATTTCCTACTTTGGTGTGCATTAATATGATAGAGGAATTTTCTAAACCTCATGTGAATCACAATAGCCAAATTTCCTCCCATTACCCTTACATTAATATTACTTTTGAAAGCCCCTCCGAGCCTATGAAAACATTTTCTTTGATAGACACATTACAAAACCAATACCTTATCCCACCCAATATCTACATTGATTTTATGTGCATTATTTATTGATATTTAAGTGTAGGGGGAATGGATTTAATTTTTGGGTGCCCTTTTAATAAGTTTCAATGTGTTATCATATTCTTGAGGGAAAGCATACATTTTAGTGTGGGGGAGAGGTTGTAATTATGTGATTTTTGGGGAATGTATTTTCATTTATGTAATCTTGTAAATTTTATTGAAAAGTGTTCAAAAAAAATAAAAAAACAACAAAAATGGGTGGTGTCTTGAGCAGGTCAAAAATCACTCTTTAACAACCTTTTATCTTGTTATAACTATTAAAATTAGTGGCGTGAGGATATAAAATGTCATTTGGAAGGTGATTGTGAGATTTGTTTCAAGTTAAACATTCGAAAAAAGGAAAAAAGAATAAGAAAAGAATAAAAAAATAACACTTATATTATATATTCTTATTTAATTGGGAGAAGTTTTGTGTGTTGTAAATATTTAATCTTCTCATTTTCTTCCACATTTGTGAATTTATTCACACAATAATTCCCTAGTAAATATGTGTTTCCATTTCCTTCCGTGTTTCATTTTAAAACAGTTTTGCATTGTTTTACCCAAGATGACATTTTACCCCTCTTCTCCTCTCTCTTAGACATTATATTCCTACCATCCCATAACTATAGAAAAACCTCTTAAAAATATCTCATTATTCTTGTGCACTTTAGGATAGGTAATTGAAGATGAGAGCTCTTTAAAACTCTAATATTTTCTCTTTTTTTATTGAAATAGTGAACCTCCATTAATGAATTTTATAATCTTGAGAGGTGTGAGTTTATAGTGTCCGCATTTTCCATTTCTAAATTTGAGCATGAAAAATGAATTGTTTTTGGAAAATGGTTTCTATAAAAATTTGAGGTGTAATTCAATATAGATGGGTGAAATATTATAATCCTCCCTTGATTGGAGAAAATAAAATTTTAATATTTTTTGGAGAGTGAAAATGATTTTGTCATGGTTTTATATTTGTTTTACATGGGGACATGCACAAGACTAAGTGTGGGGGAGTTGATGTTATTAATATTTTTATAATTTTTAATATACTCATATTACTGATTTTATATGAAATATGCATAATTTGTGTGAAATATTAATGTTTAAATATTAAATATAATTCTTGAGCACTATTTGAGGTCATCAAGATTCAAGTCAGTTTAATTTTTTAAAAATAACATTCACCCTACTAATCTAAATTGTTTGGTTCTTATTTTTTCTTATTTATAATTCAATCTCCCACATATAATTATAAGGAACCATTGGATAATTCTACCTTTTTAAGGCACATATGGACCACACAATAAGGCCCACAGAATCTATGAAGAAATTGTACCAGCCATGAAAATTGAATTATTGGGATCAATCAGGATGTCCAAATTTTTATATTCTCCTCCAACATTCAGGGTACAATTCAAGGAGTCATGGATAAATCTTTCATGGCCCAAATCCAAAAAAAAGGGGCCCAAATGAATCATCGATGTCCAGCCAACCATTCTGTAAGGGAAATTAAATCAGCACACCAAAATTGACGTTTCTCATGATCTAGTCATCAACTCAAGATGAGATTTTTCAATGTGAATGAGGAGATATAGGAGGTATACTTTTTCGAATAAAGAATTTGGATTTTAAGGCATAATCCTACTCAAAAATCCATTCACATTTTGGCCATTTAAAAAAATGGATAGAAATGGATAGTTTATTATTGTTTATGAAAACCACTATAACATTGGCTCCATAAGTCCAAATGCCTCCCAATTTTGAGATTAGTCATGATACATTATTATATAAAACTTTGAATAAGCGTCTATCTTGATATTTTTCTTTCTGGAAGGCAAAATTGTATATTCAATTTGAGGGGAATATTTGAAATGCAAATAGTCCACCTCTTTGGGCTATAAATACAACCCTCTCTTTTCCATGAATGTGGTTGGAATTTTAGAGCAAATGAGGATAGGCTGGAATGACCAAGTCTCTTCCAAAATCAAGGGAGGATCTTCCATACTCATGTTTTTTACTTTATAAACCATTCCTCCATGCTTCCTTTCATTAACTTTTGTTTTGTTCTCAGTTAGTAATCGTGTAAGTGTTTATTTTTTATAAATCTGTTTTAATGAATTTTTCTTCTTAAATATATATTATTCTTATAAAACATCTATATTTTAATATTAATTTTATTAAAATAGTTTAAATCAAGTTAAAACCCCTTCCCATATTTTTCTTCCTCGTTAAATCGAAAGTTTTTTAACTCTCTTCAATGATCGTGTGTGTGTTCGACACACTACTCCTTTCTTATCCCATTCTTTTCACTTTATTTATAATTAATAACCTTAAACATATTTAACTAGATTAATAATAATTTCTATGTTTGAGTAAATCTACCATTTGGGTGAGTTATAATTTGGGGATATTAAGTGATTTTGAGATTTTTCTCGATGATTAATCTTTGAGTGAATATTGTGTATGTTGAACTTTATATGTCATGGATTTATAACATGTTTTTTTATTATGTGGATTCCATGGATTATTGGAACCAAAGATACACTACCATAAAAAAGTAATGGTAATGACTATAACCCTAAGTTATGTTATAGCTTGGATTAAAGATTTAACACTTGGGAATTCCGATCAAAGTCATCTTGTGAAGTGGGTATTAATTTAATGCAATATAAAGCAAAGCTCTAGGATCTCATAAGCATAAATACCCAATAATGAAATCAACCCAATCATTATCAATTTGTTAAATCAAACATAATCTATAAATTATTTCATAATCTCTGAAAACAAATCACACAATAAAAATTCAATCAACTAAAAACAATCGACTATTAAAAAGTATCATCATTGAGGATTCGACCCGAGTGTTGCTAAACACATTAGCAGAGCACAGGATCGTTGAACAATCAATATGTGACAATCATCCATGGTTTCAGTCCAACACTTCCACTAAAGGCCAACAAATCTTGTGATGAATATAAGTCATCGATGTGTTCTATATATGGTGCACTGGGTGTCAGTTATATTGGTTTTTTGAGATGATGGTGAGGAGGAGGCCAAGGTAGAGGAGGAGGAGGGTGGGGAAGAGGCTGAGGCGAAGGAGGAGGGAGAGGAGGAGGCTGAGGTAGAGGAGGGGGAGTAGGAGGCCAAGGTGGAGTATGATGATGAGGATGAGGGCGTTGTGGAGGGAGGGGATGATGATGGGGACGATGATGAGGATGGGGGAGAGGATAGTGATGACGGTGATGATAGTGATGGTGATGAGGGACATATTGATATGTTACATTTTTAACTAATATTACTAAAATTTGGTGTTTTTATGATTTTATGTGCCTGAATATATGTGGGATTAGGTAGGTCACATTATCTTTATTTCTTTATCTATAAATAATAAAACATGATTTGATGATTTGTTGTGACTGATTCACCCCTCCCCTAGACACTCCCACACCCTAGACACTCGCACCCTCTAGACACCCCCACCCCCTTGGATAGCCCCCACACCCCCGGGACCCCCTTGGACACCCCCACACTCTTGGACACCCCTACCCCTGGATAGCCCCCAACCCCTTGGGTAGCCCCCTAGAAATCTCCCACCCCACCCCCTCGGACACCACCCCACCCTCTAGAGACCACCCACCCCCTGGACACCCCTACCCCCTTGGATGGCCCCAACCCCTGGACATCCCCCACCCTTTGGACACCACCCCACCCCCAATACCCCCACCCCACCCCCACAACCCACCCCTAAGACAGGCCCACCCCAATGGACACCACCACCCCCATAAACACTACCCACCCCCCTAGACACTCCCCACAACCCTAGAAAAGCCCCCCCCCCAGAATCCCCCCCCCCCACCCCCACCCCTGGACATCCCCCCCCCCCACACACACACCATGGACAACCCCCCCCCCCCCCCACACACACACACCATGGACATCCCCCCCATGAACAGCCCCCAACACCCAAGCCACCCCCACCCCTAGACACCCTAACACCCATTAACACCCCTAACCCCTTTGACACCCCCAACAACCTGGACACCCCCCCCCCCGGACCCCTAGACACCCCCACCCTCCAAGACACTGCCACACCCTGGACACCCCCACCCCTGGAAACCCTCTACCCCCTTGGACATCCCCAACCCCCTGAACATACCCCAAACATCCCGGTACACCTCCCCTCCCCATGAAAACCCCACCCCCCTCACACCCCCACCCCCATGGATACCCCCTGGAAAGCCCCCCCCCCCCCATTGACACCCCCACCCTCAGGATACACCCTGGACACCCCCTACCCCTGGGACAACCCCTAGACACCCCTTACCCCTGTGGATAGCCCCCCAACCCTGGGACACCCCCACCCCATTGGACATCCCCTACCCCCAGGATAGCCTCCCCACCCCCTAGACACCACCACACCACCTGGAAACCCCCCCCCCCCCCCCTGAACACCACCACCCCCATGGACAGCCCCCAACCCCTGGACACCCCCACCCCCTAAACACCACTACCCCTTATACAGCACCCCCAACCCCTGAACCCCCCCCCCCTCACCCCCATAGACACCACCCCACACCCTGGACACCCCCACCCCCTGGACACCCCCAACCCCATGGACAACCCCCTCCCTAGACAAACCCCCTCCGGGACACCCTCTTTTTTCCACTCCTACATGAAAAATGGGGGATTCTAAACCTAAAATGGTTATTCTTCCCCCAATAACAGAACTATTTATGTGCACAACTCAGAGTGAGTATAAGTGTCATGGGGATATACTTACAGTTAATTGCTATATACATATGAATTCGGTATAAATTAATCCAAAATTCTGCATATATTCTATAGGTTTTTAGAAATCTGTATGAACTCTGTATGTGTGTATGGTTTCCTATAGGTTTATAGGTAAGATTATGTATGAATTTTGTATGTGTGTATGGTTTGTTGCAAGTGCATCGGGGGGACCAATGCCAGCTTGTGGAAGTTCATTGTTGCTGGTGCATGGGGGGAGGCATTATTTCTACTCTCGGTTCTTAAAGCCTATGGAAACTGTTTACAACTATTGGAATATGTGTGAAAATAAAACATATACCAATAGTTTCATGTAAATCATTGGTAAATGTATATAACAACTGTTTAAAAACCATTGATATAGATTATTTACTTTACTTTTCCAAATAGTTTTTGAGGAACCATTGGTAAAAGTATATACCAATGGTTTAGAAATCATCGGTATAGACATGAATATTTATATTTTCAATGGTTTTAAACCTTTGGTAAACATTTATACCAATGTTTACAAGAAACCATTGGTATATAATTCATTCCTCAGCCATATACCCATATATCTCATAGAACCTTTGGGATATTTCTATCCCCATGCCTCTACAGCCAATGGTTTGGACTACCATTGGTATAGTTTATACCAATAGTTGTCTGGACTTTACCAATAGTTTGAAACTGTTGGTAAATTCTAAGTATCCAGTAGTGCACCATTCCTAAATTCTAAATGTATTATATGTGTATGTCACAATTAGAAAAACATGTAACTATGACCAAGCCCTTATATATTGTATCAGAGCGTAGAATGTCATATTAAAATTGTTTCCTGATATGGAAAATCATTCCAAATTTATAGATTTATTTGATTTATAAAATAAATTTTAAATTCTTGTATTCATGTCCGCAGACATTTTATCCCACTTCACCAATGGTCCATTGAATAGAGGTAGCATAATTGGTTAATTAAGTTGACACCATCAAGTTATAAGAGAAATTATTGTTTAGGTAAATTTTGAAACATTAATTTATCTATTTATTCTTACCCTGAATGAAATGTTAACACATTTAGGAATATAACACTCAAGAAACTACTAATGTGTAGTAGGAAATGAACAGAGTAATATAAATATGGAAATGGAAATTCAGGTCAAGTGAAACCTTAGGATCACATTATAATGTATTATCAACACACTATTTTTTTAATATGCCTAGGGTTAATTAGAAATCAATAAATATCACATCAAAAAACAAGTTTATCACCCGATGGAGAAATATATATTACTATATAGAGAGAAATCAAAAATAAAAATATCTCATCCCAACAAATTTGCATTTTACCTCAATGTGTGTTAGCTACTCATAAGAAATTGGTGACTACCAAATTCGAAAAAATTCATATTATTCTATCTAATATCCCCAAATAGTTAAAAAAGAAAATTTTACCCTCTGATACAACATTTTATTGTCTTGGACCCAATTCATGCCAAAATAACAGACATAGGTTAGCCACACAACCTCAAGAATGGCTCCCCATACACTGGTGTTGTTGACTTGCATTGAGGTTGTAGGGTGTGTCTCTAGAGGGACTGTTCCCTATAGTCAAAGTGGATCACATTAGAGTATAAATTATAAATCAGTGAAATAAGTGTAACAATAAGAAAAATTAAAATCATATTTAAATCATATAAATAAAGATAACAACCAGATTGATATATGAAATGTTGATAATGTAATGATACTATGAAAAAAATAGAAACAATGGATAAAAAATAATCATATATAGAAGGATATACAAAATATAAATTAATTACCAATATAACTATAATATAATAACATGCATAATCTATGTCCTTTTCTCCTAAACTCTATCTGAAGAAGAAAATCATGAATCCATAGGCATACCCTTTCATTTTTCCTTAAAAGTAACCTCATGTCTATTCATGTACCCATCGATAACCTGAATAGTGTGTATGATATACTCAATAGGCCACCACCAACAACATCTTGAAATATCCATCCAGTGCATATAAAATGGAACTTTTCAGATATATTTGATGTAAATCATAGCTATAAGGTGAAAATGAGTTGGCTCTACTTAATAAGGGACACCAGGATGACACCTCCTACTTCGGCCTAAGCTAGTATACCACTTAATATGTCCCCATATTTTTATATATGTATATGTACATATATATATAAAAACATATAGACATGTTTGTATATGTATATAAATATATGAACTATACAAGTAGTGTAATATATCGACATATATATAGATACTCATAGTTTCCAAGAATCGAGGTGTAACTCAAGAATCATTGTAAAATGATTAATGTCTCATGCTGTAATAGGGTACTAGCCTATGAATTCAATTTGGGATATAATTTTCATATTAATGAACAACAAAATGAGTTAATTGAAACATTCAGTCTAATAAACTCTAAAATAATATGAACCATCATGTCCACCATTAAATAAATGATGTGCAATGACATTCCCAATAAAACATAAAAATGGTGTGTTATGAATCTTTTCCAAAACTAACCATAAACAAGTCTCAACATCCATGGCATATGGTAGAGATATAATAATAATAATCCATCATAAATATAAATCATTAACATAAGAAAAATATGGTTTCCAACCATTTAAATTTACATTTAATCGAGGTTATTTAATAATCACACTCAAAGGGGGAAGAAATTAATGATCAGGGTAACCTATGATAATAAAAATTATTCTATGGTTTAGCTCTAAAATGACTAATAATTTATATGTTTGGAAAAGAGAGTTTTAATGTAACTTTTCATAATTATGGAATCGTGGAACCATGTTGCATGACATAAAGAAAAAAACCATCAGGATAAATACTAGTCCACCTAACGTATGGTAGTATAAGACTCCTCGCCCATTTTTGTCCATTAATTAGGGATATAATTGGAGAAATTTAAAAACAATATAAATTCCCTAAAATTTGGAATGGTACTGGGAATAAATTCACCATTCAATAAATTGATATAAATGTTATAGGTAAAGAATGAGATTGAAGTTCTTACTGTTGTTGTCCAATTAAACCAAAAGTAAAAGAATAAAAAAATATATGTGAAAGATGTTAAAAATACCATAAGAGAACTTTGGAGGAACTTAAGCAGTTGTGAGGGGATGCACATGGAGAAGAAGAGAAGAGGATTAGAAAAACTAAATAAAGGGATGGTAATTTCAATAATAAAACATTTTTAAAATGGTGTATAGTTTTTTTAGATGGTTTTCTAAAAAATATTCTAAATTTTTACCATCACTGTCTAAGGGAACCACCCATACATGATTTAGTTACATGTTTTGGTGAAACTATATGCAAACCATGTGGTTTTACTAACTATGCATCATTGCCCATGTGGCTAGGTGGATAATTTTTAGAGAAGTACCTATCCCATTAAATTCCACTCCAAAACTCATATAGAGTACATTAAAAGTCTATGGAGCCTCCCTTTTATGATTTAAAAACTTTTCATTGACACATATCAGGCTGCTCAATTGGGTTGCATAGTTACTAATAACCAAGATCCCAAGAATGTTTCTCAACAAACTGGAGCTCTAGTCTTTAAAAAGGAACAAAAAACTCCCAAAATCTTCCTTATATCCTTAATAACATCCATTAGTTTAAAAATAATTATTTAAAACAAGATTTATAGGATATATACCTCACAAAAAACAATGTTGGAACATAAAATTCTTATTTTATTATTGTATATTTCATGGATAGCTTCAATCCGTCTTTTTACATAGATGCTTCGAAATCATATAGGTCTCCACTATCCAAGATCATTGTCAATATACTTTTTCAATAAATAAATTTATGCATAGAAAACTACTTTTTCAACCTAAATTTTTAACAAACACAACTAGAAATATACTACAAATCCCCTTTGAGGTATATTTTCCTAAAAATCGCTCCCATAGGGTTTGTCGGAAACTATTAACCCTTTGATATTACTTTAACCCTTATGTTTCTAGATAATTGGTGGAACATTATAATATTAATTTCTCAACCACAAATTACATCATATGACTATAGATAATGGTCAAATATTTACTGAACACATAATATAATCTTACATGGTCCATGCTCTACATAAGATGAAACCATTACAATAAAAACAGATAAATGAATCAATTCAATCTCAAAGTCAACCTTTTTAGGACTATAAAATTATTGTAGAACCATTTTATTATCTATAAGACATATTATGGAAGTTGAGAATGAATATTTTTTGACTCTACTTGGTAATTTTTTACATCGTGAACCCATAGGTTAAACTATCATGATATATCTAATTTTTATGAAAACCTTCAACATCATTAGATTTAACAAATTTTTTGTTTCTCTACTCCACCTGAGGGACACTCTCCCATTCATAATAATGATTTATCCACCTTTTTTAAGGAACAAAAAGGTTACTCCTTCATGGTATATAAAAATGTATGGAATACATATCATCACATAGAAAAAACAAACAATAAATCAATGATTAGGGTTTCTATATCTACATTGTTTATGCATGGGGGTTCGATTAGACATGTGAAGCTATTAAATGAATTTAAAATTCTCCCTTGGGTAATAAAATTATCATAATTTTGATAACCATTATTTATTTAGTTATATACTCTATCTTGGCCTACATGCTATCCACCTTCTACATGATAAAATGATACATGATTTCAATGTTCTTCATCCTTGATTTACAGACTAGATTATTAATAAAGTTTATAGAACATGAAATGTCACATTTTATTTTGATCAGATACTTAAAATCACTCCCATATCTTCATGTTGTTTCTTCACCCATAGTAACTACCTAAATCCTTGAGTAACTATAATATGTTCATCTTCTATTTTTTTCAAATTAACAAAAACATAATTTTTTCCATAGAAAAGAAGTGTGTAGTCTGTGAAGATTGAAAGAACCACCTACTTTGAATTTATAATATATGATACACTTATCCAAAATTTACCAATATAACCAAATAATTCATAGTCTGATTTTTCATTACACAAAAAATAAAAGATCTGTTATGCCTTTGATACACAAAAGTATTCTTTTAACTATATGTTTGCGGAATTAAATAAGATAACATTGATTCCATTCCACATGGAATGTGGGAAAAAACTATTAGGTCGTGATATTATTAATTATAACCAACTCTAGTGATCTCCAGATATTATATGACATTAATGTTTTTCCTTTATCATCTACTAACAATTTCATATGAGAAGTAACCCTGTTTTTTATTCGCTTATAATTATTTATTCTAAATATTCTCCAAACTACTTTTTATATATGATATTTATTACTTAATTATGCCATGGATTCCATTCATTACATTGAGACCAAAGAAAATTTGTATCTTCTCAATCAAGGACATTTCAGAAAAGCATTTCATGAATTTTGAAAAATATTTTCATTGCTCTTCATTTAGACCAAAAAAATATTATATCATTGACATACACTTGACCTATCATCCTTTGATTACTCTCACTATAAACATATATATTATAATAAAAGGCAAAATTATAAAAAATAATCATCTTTAAATATTGAAAATGTTTATAATACCATGCTCTTGGTTTTTATTCAACCAATATTGTTCCTTCTTCAACTAACTCACTTTTCCCTCATCTTTATAGACAAAAAATTCATCGATTGGTTAATGTTCACCTATTCCTCTATAAATCAATCCATAAATGTAGATTTGATATCCATTTGGTATTATGTTTACTTACTATTCATTTTTATGAAAACAAATATATGAATAGTCTTCATCCATGCAAAATGTGAAAATGTTTCATCCACATCAATTACCTAGGTCATGGAGTATCACTTTCCAACTATTCATCAATTGTTTTGAATAACCGTACCTTATTAATTTATATTTTGATTGGAGACTCAATTGGTCCTAATGAAATTATCATCTTCCGAACTCTACAAAATCTCCCATATCCAATTCTTTTCAATTTGGCCGTGATCATCATTCTTAACCTAAACCAAATTATCATCACATTAAACTTATTCATTGAATTTGGTCTCTACTTATGATAAGAACCATGTTTCCAATAGAGACATATATTATCTTAATCAGTATTGACACTCAATAATCACCAATTACATTCATATTATAAATTTATGCTATCCACTATGACTTATTTTTAATATAAGATCTGGATTTATCATTTTCATCATAAATGCCTTAATTGGAATCCAGTTTAGTCACTTTCACTATCCTAAGATGATCATAAATTTATCAATATCCTCTTAATAATGTTCATTGATTTGATAAATATTTCTTATATTTACACCACAAAACATCATTTATCTCCAAAAACATTATTACTAACTTTTTGATGGTTTCATATTATTTTCCATATATAGATTATCCCTGAAATATCTTTTCATCTCTATGATATTCAAACATCCTTTGTTTCTACTTATTTGGAATAAAACACTTACTTATAAAGACCTAAAATTAATTCAACTTCTAATTCATTCCATACCATAGCTCTTTTGATGTATTCCCTTTCATCATACAGAACATGGTTCTATTAGAAATGTACAGTAATGTCAAAAAAAATTCATTCCAAATCATCTTAGGTAATTAATTCTTAATAGGAATAGTCATTTCCATGATTAAAATTATTTTTCTCCTTTTAACCACACAATTTTGTGAGAAGTTACCCTACTTTTATAAGGTTTCATATCATATTATTCCCAATATAATCTCTCTACTTGTTTTTTGTAAACTCTATACCATTATCATTTCAAAACATTATAATTTCTTACCCAAAAATAATTTGAGCCTCTCTCTAGTAATTTGATAGAAAACTGACAACTTTTGAGTTGTGTGTAATGAAAAATATCTATGTTATTATAATATAATCATCAATGAAAATAAAATAGTATCTCTTTTCATCAATGTATCTTGGATTGATAGTTCAAAAAAAATCTTTATACACTAATTACACCATTCTTGTAGACATTCATGCTTTTTCATTAGATAAATTTTTATTTATCTTCCCTCATTAGAAAGCATCAGACGTGTTTGTACTATCACATGATAGATTAGGGATATCTCATGCCACATCAATTTTCACCGGGTCATACAGGTTATTTGGGGTTAAATGAAAATGGTTTTTATGCTACTACCACTTCTCAACATCAATGTATATAAATCATAATTCTTCTTCTCCACTCACATTATAGAGATTTCCCTTCACATCCTTACCCTGTATCACAACTTTACCATATTTTTCCTTGAATATAAACATATTTTTTGAAATTATTATTTGATGACCTAATCCACAAAAGAAAATGACTTTACAAAAGTTGTTATTAATACATTCAATGACCAATTCATCTACACATATCAAATATCACCCCACCTAAACATGGCTTTTCCTGAGCTGATAATCTTCAGGCCTTCATCAAATCTAAATTTGATGACACATTCATTATTATACATTATGTATATGATAGTATCCTTATTTAATATCATATAATCAGTTAATATATTTTCAAGGATCCATAAACCATCATAATCCTATTCTTTTAGGAAAATATATACAACCTCTACCTTCCTACCTCTTTTATTTTTGATCCATGTATTTGAACTCATACATAATGTTGACCGGTATTCTAGATATGCAATAGTATATTATTTAAACACATTATATTTAAATTATATATATAAATTTTATTTTTTTCTGTACATTTTTTTTATTCCTTGAGCTATTGTGTATGACCACATTGGGTATGCCTCAAGACATTCATCCACATTTTCAATGAGAAAGATCGGGCCATTTTTTTAAATTATCCTCACCAAAAATAGTTTCTATAAAATAGTTCGTGGAATATTGAACCCTATTTAGATACCTCTATTTTAATTCTTATTATATAAAACTTTAGGATTTGAAGCATATATTATGGGAATTCCCCAACATTCTCTAAAAATACCACTTAATACAAGGTTTATTTCCTTATATCATTTGTCACAATACTGATTGTCTCATAGGTTTTTGAAATATTTTTTTAATTCATACCTAAATCAATCATTAACCTTATAGTGGGTTCTTTTTTTATGACCACCTATAACATATTTTAATTTTTTATCAAGTGATATACCAACAATGGTGTTTTGATGGGTTGTTTATTGATCCAAAAATTTATTTTTCTATTTTGTTGGATCTAAATGATCTAAGTAATATAGTTATTTTTTATATGTTACCTAATTTAATTTTTTGGTGCATGATTTTACAAATAAAAAAATTATAGATTTTTTTGAAATAATTTTAATTTTGTAATACTTTACAATACAGGAAAAACTAAGTTTTAATGATAGACGATATAAAATTAAAATCTTATTTCTGAATTTGATAGTTCTCATATAACCGTTGGAATGGTTGGTATGAATATTATTAACTAAATTTTGAAAATATAGTGTTCAAACATATTTATATATAATTAATTATTTAGTGACACATAAATTTTAAAGGAAAATAATAACTATTTTAAAATTAAAAAAAATCTCATTCTAATAAACAATTTTTCTATGAAAAGAGGTATTTTACCTCAATAAATTATGAAATTTCTTTTTTTTTCAGTGATTTAAATTAAATTTATTTATTTAATATTCATTCAAATTTTCATCATTCATCTAATTATTTTTCTAGATGAAAGACAATAATTTATCCAATTTTAGTCTTTAAAACTCTTTTTTAAGATAGTTTTCTCTCATTTTGAGCAGTTGGTTTAAAATTATTATTATTATTCCAAATCTAGAAACATTATTTTAAAAAGTTAACATAATTTTTTAAATCGTAACTTTATAATTATCTTGGTCTAGTATTAGATAATTTCTTTAAATGAAAAATATATTGAATAGTGAAAAATACTAGTTTTTCATAAAAAAAACTATTTCATTCAAATAATTTATAAAAAAATTAATATTATGGTTTTAAAATTATAAAAAGTTAAAATTTATATTTATTAATCAAATTTATTTCATTGAAAAATATTCATATTGAAATATGATATACAAACTAATTACAATTTTAAATCAATTCTCTTTAGAAAACTTCTTTTAATAGCATCTATGGGACTGATTTTAAATTAAATTAGTCCACTCTAGTGAATATAAAATAGATTAATGGATTAAATTGTTTGAACAAGAATAAATTATATTTTCTAATATTGTAAACTATATTTGTTTCATAATGAATAGTGAAAAGGTAAAAATTAATTCTCTAGATTAGGGTTAAAATAGGTTTACCTGGGGTAAAACTAAAATGATAAGGGGTAAAATGACCTATAAAGATTAGTAAAAAATTAATATTGTAGAAATATTTCATCCTTATAACTACTAAGTTTTGATCATTTCCAATTATTTGTCCTTTTTTCTAGTGAAAAACTATGTTAAACCTTTTTCTTTTCAAAAATTACAAGGGTTCCACTAACCTCACTAATAAAAAGTCACCCCCTATTCCTCCTCATAACTCATAAAAATGTTATATAAGACAATAAATTACCAAATTTCTTCCTTATATCTCTCAAAAAATCCTAAAAGTCTTGGTGAAAGCATAAATCCAATCTTGGATGGATTTTTATTAAACCTAAAATAGTTTTTTGAAGAAGATGTAATGTTTTTCCTATGCATTTTTGCTTAAAATATTATTATAACTGCATAAAATCTATTCCAAATATAATATAATATTTAAACATTTATTCCCTATATAGTTAGTTATTATTCTTTTAATTTAATAAATAGTTTAAATTCGACTTCAATCAAATGGTATATGAAATCTTCATTCATATGTGTAACGGACTATCGCCTCCTGAACAAATGTTATTTATTTTCAATCACCACCAATAAAAAATGGATATAATGATAAATTTAATGATTATTTGAGAGATAAATGAAACTATTATTCTTTTTTAATTATAACATCACACATATCTTCTTACCTTCCAACCCAATGGAAACCAATAATGTTGCTCGTGTGTATGAAGAACTACAACCTCACTAACCGATGTGATGTGTTCTCCATTTAGAGGATTGTAATAATGATTTAATAAATTAATATATATGATATTTATTATATAATAATATTTATTAAATTATTAAATCACATATACCCTATTTATTTCAATTCCATGGGGGACACGATAAGATCATTTTTATGTACGGCAAACTACCTCCTTGCGATGTGATGCGACTCATTTTTCACTGAAGCTTGGAATGGATGATAATTGGGGTATATTTTATGAATTTAAGCTATATATATAATGTAAAATTGATTATATTATGTTTATATTATATTATATTATATTTTATTTTATTATTTTCGAAAATGAAATCAAATTTCATGTGTGCGTACGACCTACCATTTACCTGAATATTACATTTCATTTTCTATCTTTAACATTTATGCTTTAATATATATATATATATAATGAATATATATCTTATTTATATCGTGTTTAATGTTATTTAGATTAGAGAACCCTGATCAAATTAATAAGATCAAAAATAAAAAATCAAAGAATAAAAAAAACAAAGCAGTTATTACATCAAATATGATTTTAGAATGGAATTTTTAATATGTGGGTAATAAAAGGTCATAAATAAATAATATATGGTATGATATATATATATATATATGGTTCATTAATATTTATATATATAGTAAAAATATATTTACTATATGGAAGGCTAAAACATGTATGATAGATGTTGGGACACAGGGTAAGTGATTTTTTATCTCACTTTTATATACGTGAAAAAAAATTCATATTCACCACTTGTTTAATATATATGGTTTCTATACTACCAATTAATTTATTCTTTTATTATTTCTATGTAAAATTGGGATATTTAACTAACCATTTTATGATCTCTATTACATGGGGTTTACGGTTTCAAAGTTACCAATGGATAATGGATTTTTGTCTCAATTTTTCTTCTTTGAGACATATGTTATATTATGAACTTATATTCTATTAAGACGTTTATATGCATCCCATAAAACATTTTATGTCATTTAAACACTTATTTTAATAATTTTTTATGATCTTATTGATTTTATTTTTTAATGTGGATTATTATTCAAATGTAAATAATGTTTTTAGGATTTGATATTACACTCTAATTATTTATCAGGATTGTATATGATTATGATTTTGATGAGAAAATATTATGTTATAATTCTCAATAACATCATGAAATTTATTCCTATTTGGTTACTCCATTAGAATACATATTCTAAATTCATTTTAATCCCTTCTACACACAATTTTTAAAAACAATGTTTTTAAAGTAAACTGCCTTTATTTAACTCTACACTCGAAAAACCCTTTCTCATCCATTTACAGTATATAAAAAAAATCAAAAAAAAATTATTGTGAAAATTTTTACATATTTTTTATATTTCTTATAGAAATTTTTAAATTTAATATTCATGTAATTTCCAATCGAGGACCATTTAATTTTAACCAAAACTATGAAAGGAATCATCATTTTTACATGCAGGGCACAAAAAAATTTCCCTCCAACATGACCATACAATTTTTTAAACATTAATTTATAATTTTAATATATTATTTTATAATAAAATAATTCCCAAAGTATTGAATGAATTTATAGTTTTAATATTTTTTTAGTTCAATGAATTGTTATTTTCCAAAATTAATCTTCCAAGTGGTTTTTATTTCAAAATCATATTATATATTACATAAGATTGTTTAATTAAACATAATAATTATTATTGATATAATCAAATGGAAACATATTTATTAATTAATTTGATGGTTTATGTTTATGATTACATGAATTTTATGAAACCCATTTCTTTTCCAAGGGTTATGTAATGATGAAGTGTTTTATGAAACCCATTTTAGGGGATCTGATATGATAAATGTTTTATAATCTTCTGGAACATGTATATATGATTTTAAATATGTGATTAATGGGATATATATCTCCCTATAATTCATTGGGTAATGATTGAAATCACATGAGATAGACCGGACTGGAAGAGGGAGTTGACCCCTTTCAAAATGGGGAAATATGTGGGAGAATATTCCAAAGAAATGTGCTAGCTATGTGGAAATAAGTGAGAGAATATTTTGAACTCTTATAAAATTGATGATTATATTTATATGTTTACAATGGTATTATACCTTTAAAATCGTCAGGAATTTTTTTGTTTAATGTAAATAATGTTCATAAAATTTATGTAATATCTATACATTTAAATCATATGTAATTATAGTTGGTATAATATGCTATGTTGATTTTTTCTTTATAAATTGTGTTGTCAAATCATCTAAGAGAACCCTAGGAATATATATAATAATATTTCTTGTGATATGTCCATGGATATGGCTATGGATAATTCTAAGTATATGAAAATATCTAGGAATATTGGTGAATGATATTGTGAGTGGTTTCCTTGAAAATAATCCTTGTGTGGATACTACAAGAGGGTGTGACTCTCACATGGAAGTACATAAGGGTAATTACTCCCAAAAAGGAATATCATGCTTAACTCAATCATTACCTGGTATATGAAAATAGGCCTTACTACACACCTAGTTTAACACTCCAAGGGGATATATTTTGGAAATTCACAAACTCATTAGGAACCATAATGATGGATTAGAATAATGATAATTAATAACGAATATTAACCCTAAGGTGTCATAAATAAAAATGATGGAGTAATGATTTAGTCATCCTATTAATGATTTTTTTGTGATTATGTGGTTTCCCACTATAGTTATTATTTATCACACTATGATTAGTTTGGATTAGTTAATCATGGTAACTAAAAGGAACATGGTCATCAATGAATGTGATTGACAATGGGTTGAAGAGAAACCAAATGGGATTGGACTAAAGGGTATTATGATTATTCCAAATCTGTTATCATGTTATAGGATTAACAACATACACCATAACCAACTATTACACCTGAAATATATTATAAGAATAGAGTTTATTCAGTGTTCATGTGGTGGAGACAGTGGAGGAAAGAAGATTCAACTTCCTAAATGTGTAGAAGTGGGAAGAAGAACTCTAGTGAATGTCTAAAATGAATGAGAAGTTGTTTTACATGTGAAGAATAAAAACTCAAAGAAATCAATTACTGAGAAAAAAATTAATTTTTATTTAATGAAATTGATGATAATAATTATTTCCCTAATGAATCATCAATGGTTGAATTTTATTAATGTTCAATTTTTAGGAAATAAAAAAACATTTCTTCTAGGGAATGCTCATAAAGATGATCAAAAATGTGATATATGTAATGGTTTTTTTATGATGAATTTACTAAATATGAAATATTAATGTTAGGAGGTATTTAGGAATATGATGATAAATCATAATAATTAATTATAATGATTAAAGTGTTTATGTCGTGGAATTCAATAATTATTAAATATATAAGGAATTTTAAATAGAATTTTTTTAAGGACATGAAATAATATGTTAATCGAACTGTTGAGATTGAATAGTGAATAAATTATAATGTTAAATTTTTTATAAAACACAGTTTATGGGAAGATGACCAATAATATCTTCCTAATGTTGAGAAAATTTTATTTACATTCGTTAAATATATGATTGATATGGATAATGTAATGGGATTGTATTGACTATGTTGAATATAATTATTGAATTGATGAAATATTATTTAATGATATCATTGAAGGAGTTCATATCGTTTATTCATTTGTAAAATATATAAAATAATTTCTGACATTATAATGAAATAATTAATTTTTGAAAGAACTTATCTTTTCATTAAGTTTTTATGGTAATTTAAAATATTACATAGTTTAAAGAGAATATATAACCAATTGATTCACATATTTTTTATGTGTCATTAATATTTAATTAATGTTATTTGGGGATTAATGATAATTTTATTTTTTAAATTCAATATCCTTATTCCTAGATTCTTAAAATTCAATTTTGTTAGACATATAGTATCCTTAAGTTTAACTATTCAAGGAATTGATGTAGTTGAAATTGGTATGTTATTGGATAACCTATGATAAAAACCATACTTTTTATTATAACTATATAAATAATGACTTATATAAAATTACTTTATGGATATTATGATACACTAATGCTTCGCACATAAAGAATCACCATCATTTCATATAGTAGGAGATGAAGTGGAAATTTATTTAAGCGCAACAAATTGATAAGAATTTTCTTATGAAATTAAATTAAATCAAGTATGTATATATTCTAATGAAAATTATACAACATTTATGAAAGGGATCATGAAATAAAATTTTATACATTTATCTTCATTTTTTATGAATGAATGGTCATTTCACCTATCATGTATTTATGGCTTTTTGATCTTTAAATTTCTCCAGATAATATTCTCTTTCACTCTCTATTAGTTTTGGGATGTTACTTTTCTATTATATACCAATGTTTTCATGTTGAAAAATATGTTCTAATATATGGTAAAAATATTACGTGTTATTATAGATTACCTTCACACATCCCTTTCTATCATTTCAAGAGGTTTGTTTATTAACCATTTTTTTATGTGTATTTCCCATGTTGGGATTTTCAAATGTTAAACCCTATTTTACCATGTATAGGATACAATTATAATGAAAAAAATTATTTAAGGGGTAGAATGAAACAACTTAATATTTATGAAATATATTTTTCAAAAAATTATAATTTAATTGATAGCCTTCACTTCAAGAAACACTATGTTTTAATAAAGTCTGACATACTATTCAAATAATATTAGTTAATATGATAGTTATCACCTATCCATTAGAATAGTGGGTATGAATATGAATAAATAAATTCATAATATATATGTATTAAACATGTATATAAAATGAATTATTTGGTTACCAATTAATTATATCTGAAATTTAGAAAAATTTATAAATAAATGGAATCTTTTTCTGAAACAAATTATCGGCACAAACATGTTTTAACTAAATAAATTAAATAATTCAATTTTTCTCAATTATTTTAATGAAATTAATGTATTATATATTCAATTAAATGTTTTTTATTTATCAAATTGGTTTTCTATATAAAAGATAAATCCAATTTAATGCTTTGATTTCTATTTTTCTAAAAATTATATTTGTCCCGTTGTACGTACATATTTTAAAATTACTTTTTATTATAGTTTTTTAAAATTTATTTTAAAAAATTAACTTTATTAATGAATTCATAATTTAATAATTTTAATTGGGTAAATTTTTGAGAATTTTATGAGAAGATAAATGTTTCTGTTAATATTAAAATGTACTTATTATATTAAAACACTATCTTTTCATTAAAAAATATTACAATAATTTTTTTATTTTAATATTATTTTAAAAGTAAATATATTTAATATGTATATATATTAATCTTATTTAGGTAATTTTTATAAATTTCATATTAAATTTGGATATAAAAACATTTTAAACTTTTCGATTTTTTTCTCTGGATGCATACTTTCTCATTGCCTATATATGATTGATTTAAAATTAATATTTTCCACTCATGTGAATCGAATTTGGAAAATTGGATTCCATATTTGGAATCAGAATAAATTATATTATCTAATAATGTAAAAAAATACTCCATAATGAATAGTAAAAACTGTAAAAAATTAGTTATCGTAGTTAAGGTTAAAATGGGTTTACATTGGGGTTAAACTAAAATGGTAAAAGGTAAAATGACCCAAAAATTTGTAAAACACCCATTAGAGGTCCATATTCCGACATTATCACCTATGTTTTTTAAATTGTACCATTTTGGAGCATTATGGCATGTTAAAAACATAGGTACACTTTATTATTTTCTAAAATTAAAATTATGCCACTCACCAAATATACAAAATGCCACAAAATCCCCTCTATTCATTAAACATAAAAAAATTGGATTGGACACAAACTTCCCAAATTTATTCTTTATTTTTGTTCCCACATCCCATAGGCCTTTTTAATGTCATAAATCCAATATAGGAATGATTTAGTGTAAGGATAATGTGTTTTTTGAATAGGAGGTAATTATTTTAACTTTGTTTTTTTAATTATTCTTCTAACTCCATAAAATATTTTTAATCTATGTGAAAGACTCTTCTCATGAGGTGTCGAAAATAAATTAAATCCCCATAAGGGTATAGTATGAGTGATAACTAGAATGTATCTATTCCAAATGGGATTGTTTTAATCTTATTGCCACTTAAAAAATATCAAGATTGAAATATTTTTTGAAAACAGTAGATTTTGGGGAATTTCAAATGAGAGGTAAGTGATTGGATTAATATTGGGATTTTCCTTTTGCGATGAAATCATATTTTTTGATAAAAAATGAACCTTTTAGTTTTAGATCAAAAACATTAAATGAATTGAATTAAAATTTATTCGTTGATTCACATTTTATTTAATAATATGTCAATGTGCATAAATCTAAATGGAATATTTTTAATTACTTAGTAAATACCAAATCTGGTATTCATTTTTGCTAAATAATTATATTATTATATCTAAATTTATTCATGTGTTTTATTAATCACTAAACCACTCCCTTAGTATATTTTATTTATAAATTTACCAATTAGTGTAAAAATATATAAATAAAGTGAGGGTATAATAATATGTGAATCAATACAATTTCATATTTATAAACTAATTAAAATACAATAATAAATAAAATTCAATCAAAAATAAATTATATTGAAACCACTAAATTAAAGGTAATTAGTTACCATCATTTTAAAACAATCATAAACTCAATCATCAAAAAATTGGATACCGCTTCCCTTTACCCAATCACTTACGATTCAACCCCTCCATGCAATAAGGGTCCATATAATTTCTAAAAGAATAAATGGGATAATAAAATTAATAGAAATGATTAAGGAGGTGGAATAAATATTCTTCTTGTAAGAGGGTATTGAATTTATTCTTATCTAGAATAATCCTGGATGCTTGTTCTTGGATGATTTTGAAAAGGGGGGTTCACCTCCTTTTATAGGAGAGGCAGCAGATTTTTTGGCTCATAAATTAGTCCTCCAAATGATTTCATGTGTTTGACACATTAAATAGTTGAATTGGGAAATTTTGTCTTCATAAATGATGTTCCTCATTGTATTATTCATTTTTCCTCCAAGGATTAGCTTAATCAACCACGGTTAGAATATGTTATAGGAAAATGACTCTATGTTTTTATTCATTACGAATTCATCTTGAATCAAACTTCAATTTTGGGTGTTCAATGGCCACATTAATGTGTGAATAACTCATTTAAATTTAATTTACAAAAAAAAATTGTATTCGTCTACATTCGAATCCACGTGTGATCACTTCAATTATAGGTGTGTATCATTATTTATGCATCTTTTCTGGAGTGGATCGACTCTATCTTCTAGAACAATTTATCAACATGGTTGATTTTTTTGGGCCTTTAAATAATCAAATTACATCTTCGTCTAGAAAATAAAGTTATATCCCAAAAATTAGTGAATTTAAGAAAAAATGAATCACATAAATTAGATCAATAATTTAAATGTTATGATCACAATACCAATGTGATTGAAATTATAAAAAAATTAATAATTATGAAATTTTCATATTTTATCCCATTTTCATTCTATAATTAAAATTACACATTATTTTAATAACACATTGAAATACATAATTATTATCATTGAAAAAAATGATTAAATCCTCAGAATTTGAATAAAAATATATACTTAATTTTGGTTGGAAAAATACCCCCACACTTAAAAAATTCTTATCCTCAAGAATAAAATCTCAATAATGTTTTAAATAGGGAACTAATGTTATCAATATTTAAATTTAAATGTAAGAAAATTGAACAATAATCAAGGTAAAATAAAATTATAAAATTTCACATTAAATATCAATATAATTTCTCTATTTTCAAAGAAATGAAAAATTCATGAATCTTACTCTTCTCCTTTAAAAAATAATAAAACTTCTCCTTTAATACATTGAACCTCATCAATTCATTATTACTAAAAATTCCATGTCATTATTTACCTCACTTTTGAATATTTTATCTCATCTTACATGATAAAATTCATGTAGATTTATATTCATATCACGAGAACATGCTCCATATCCATAATCTTGTAAAATAACTACTTTCTCCACTCTATAAAAAAAGAACATAAAATAATGAGGTCTTTTAATCAAGGTTTAAATGTATTTGTGGGATAACGATGGTAGGTATTGATGTTAAAAATCAAATCTCAATGAGGAGTTTTATCTCTTAAAGCAGAAAGTAAAATATTCAAGTTAAAAGTTTAATGACATTCTCCCCTTAAATTTATATCAACTCCCAACATCCTCAAAATTACAATGTAAATATTATGACTAGTTTAAGAATAATGAATTATTTATCCCTATCTTAAATATATATATATATATTATTATTTTTTCAATGAACCATTCTATTTTATCCCTTTTTGAAATTTATGAATAGAATAATCCTCACATCCACCACCTAACCACATATGTGAAAAATAATAGTTCTAGTAATGGTGAGTTTTTGTTTACCCAAATCACAACCAATTTATTTGATTTTTTCATTCATTTTTATTATTTTTATTTTTTTCATATTCAAGATGTTAAAAAAAGAGAGTTCAATGATTGATCCCACAACCTATAATAATTCCCACAATATTCACCACCAAAAATAATCCGTACAATGTAAATCATTTCATTAACCATGATTCCATTAACCCCCACACTTGAAATTTTAAATATATTAAAAATACCAAGAGTGTTGTATGAATGATTAATAATATGTTGAAACATGGATCATTCTTCTAAATGTCATTCGTGGTCTCTATGGACTAAATATGTATAGATGTAAAGTGGCATTTTTTGATAATATGTTATAAAAAGGTGTATCACTCATTTTAAAAGTATTTTTTCATAGTCATAGCTTTGAAAAGTTAAGATTCAAGTTCTTGTAGGGGGAATATTCCAAAGTCACTTTAGCAATATTCTCAATAATATAATAGGATGTAATTCGTCTAAAAATCCTCTTGAGAATGGGATATGTGATTTTTGACATTGAATCATGGAATTAATAACAGTAATAAATCAATTCACATGAATTTAAAAAATTCTAAGCATGAAAAATTGTTTGGAAATTAAATTTACTTGAATTATTCAATTTCCTCAAGTCATGAATGACTAGATTAAAAAGAATGATTTACATAAAAAATCCAAATAACTATATTAATAATTTAATCTCATTAACATTTAAATCTGACACATGGAATCATAGTATTCCTAATAACTCATGTCTCTTAGACAAGGCAAGTAAAGAACAAATTCAAGTGTGGGCATGAAATTTCATCTTTAAAATCTAAAAACAAGCTGTTGAGAAAAAAAATGTAGGTAGTTTAAGATATAGAATATTTAAATGAACATCCTTATTAAATAAATATTTTGGTAATATTCCTCCACTTGTTGGTGTTTCCTTGTTCTTTCCCTCTATTATGGTCCTTTCAAAATAAAAACATCTCTTACTAGTGTAAGAATATTTCTGTTATAGCTCATGGGGGTGATGTAGGAGGTCACTGATTCCTAAATCCTAATAAAATAGTAAAAAATTGGTTTCCTATTAGAAGAGAATTTTGATAATGTCATTGTCCTGATCTAATGTCATGAGAAAAAATTAGTATAAGGGTTAGAGATGATTCAATTGCACAATCGGTTCTCGGGGTAAACATCCCTAGAACCTTTTTAGCCTTTTCCCATTTATAGTGAATGGGATTCCTCTTTCTTCTTTCTTGATATGAGTGGAATCAAATGAATAGAAATTAGTTAAAAAAATAGGTCTTTCCCATTAATAATGAATAATTCATGGTATTAACTTCAATATGGAACTTTAGAGAAGAACATGATCTCCAGGTAGAAAGGTATTAAGTTGAATCTATTTTTCATGTTCCACCAAGGTTATTTCTTTATAAATTATTTAATTTTCAAAAGATTCTCTTTTGATTTCTTCTAACTTCTATAACTAATGTTTCCTATCTTTTCAAGCACTCTCCAAATCCAAATTCCCCATTTTCATGGATCCTAGTGCTCCTATTCCACCAAAATATGACATATTTTTTTTTTCATAAATCAGATAATACTAGATCATAACTATGGGTGACTCATGTACTTTATGGTGTACCCATAAATTTTCCTCAAGAATTAAGCTCTTATATTTTCAGTTTGTATTAAATCAATTTTAAGTTGGATCAGTACATAATCTTTGGGAAATTATAATGATATAATGGTAGTTTGAAGGGTTTATTTTTGACTCTGGAACATTGAAGTTCACTATGCTGTATCCCAACTCTAGGGTCGGGGATCCTTCACCCACATTGAATATTGTTTTAGAAATTTACAGGAATAGTGTTAACAAATTTATAGATGAATT
Source organism: Viscum album (assembly GCA_963277665.1). Classification (NCBI taxonomy): domain Eukaryota; kingdom Viridiplantae; phylum Streptophyta; class Magnoliopsida; order Santalales; family Viscaceae; genus Viscum; species Viscum album. Next base: position 697,277,244 of record OY728128.1, read on the forward strand.
CATTGGTTAATTTTCTTCCTCCATGGTGAGTACATAATAGTCTGCGGGAAAAATGATACCTTCAAATACCACTAGAACATCTTCTAAAAATTCATCTGGAAAATATAGTGGATCAATTTTCTAGTTTTAAAAGCACTATTGTGGGAATAATTTAACCTATTTTCAAGGAATAAATAAAAAAATTAGACATTAAAATTATAGAAGAACCGATGTCACACAAAGAATCAAAAAAAATTTAAGAACCCATTGTGCATGGAATAGAAAATTTCCCTAGATCTTAAAGTTTTTTGGAGAATGGAAAGGAGATCATTTCTAAGGCACACATTACAATACTGATTATTTCATACCCATCATCTTTATTTATATTAGAAGAAATTTCATTAATAAACATCACATATTTTAGGACTTGGCATATTTATTCTAGAAATGGAATGATGGTTTCAACTTTTTAGATGGTACTCAGATCTCTTTTTAAAGTTGTTCATCTTCATTCACTAATGATTGAGTCAATGCCTAAGGTAAGGGTTCCTTGTTGTATCTTTTCTCCCATTGTTCCCTTTTTCAATTCTGTATCTGTCTTGTTTTTGGTGCTGGTGAGTTTTAAATTTGGTTTCATTGAAATCCAACTTACTCGGATCAGGAGGGTGAATATCATTTCAACTTAGTGCCATGGTATCATTAACATTAGCCTTGGGATTTGGAACATATAGTATTGAGAGTCTACCATGATTTTTTTCAAAAGTTCCACAAGGTATCTAATTTATTGTCCAAATTTATCATTTTCTTATTTAACTCTTAAATATTAATTTCTTGGTGGTTCTTTAGCTAATTTATTGTGGGTTGATCAGAATTATTTTTTTGGAAAAGTGGAAGTTGAAATGGTTTTTGTTTCTAGAAGAGATACTTGTAAGATTTTTTGAATAGTGGTGGGTTCTAATACTATTGTTGAAAATGTTACATGACTTTTTTCGTATGACCTTCGAATCCCTATGTGGTTTTTCATTCTCTCCATTATTCATTATATTGAAATTTTCTTAACAAAAATGTAGTTGAAAAACTTTCTAGGCCTTGTATCTCAGCACATTGATTAGTGTATTGATTCAGTTTTGAACATAATCCACAGACATGAGGTGGACATGATTACTCATTTATGTTCTTAAGATCCATTTGTCTCAAAAGTCTTAAAAATTCATGAATTTGGGTTTTAATGAGATGTGATGAGTAAGAAATACATACCTAATGTATACCTCTTGAACCAATTCATGTTGTTCCAATTGCTATGAATTCATAGCAATATTCTCAATTAGATTCTTGGCTTCTAGGGGTGATTTTTCAATTATAACTAATCCTGAATTTTCATCCAAAATATTCCTATTTTTTTCCACAAATCCTTTGTATAAAAACACTAGGAAGTGGTGTTCTTCTACTATTTGATGTTGGCAGTTTGCACAATGTTTCTTGGATCGTTCCCAGCATTCATAAAGGTTCTCACCAATAGCTTGTGGAATGGATTATATTTCCTTCCTAATTGTTGTGATGTGATAGGATGAGAAGAACATTTTCATTAAACATTATCATAGGTCATCCTCGTTTGGGATCTCTCTAGGTTATAAGGTATATGAAAACTCCATAACATAGCCATAAAGTGAAAAATGTAATTCATTCTTCTTGACTATATCCACAGATACTCCTCTTAGTTAGAAACATGAACACACATGTTTGAAATGTTGAATTTTCTGATTGGGATCTTCACCCATCGGGACATGAAATAAATGGAGCATTAGAATCATGTTAACACGTAACAAAAAAAAATTTCTTGATTTTTCATTGTTAATTGATTTTTCATTGTTAATTTATTTTTCTTGTTAACAAATTGTGGGGTACAATGGTCACTTAAGGTTTATTTTTTGTCCATTTCCATTATTGGTGGTTCAGATTCGATACTTGAATCTTCTAAATTCACTTCTTTAATCTTATTTTCCAGATTAAAATTATGATGCCTTTATAAGAGTGTTTTTCTATTTTAGGTTCATAATTTTACAGTTCCTTGTTAGAGGACCTAGTCATTTAAATTTACATTTACACTTTATCCTTGGTAGTGGGGCTAGTTTTGAAACACACTAGTCATAATGTATGGAAATAATGATTAAATCCTTCTAAGGGTGTAGTATAAGTGGTAACTAAAAAGTAATTATTCTAAATAATTGTGTTTTATACTATGTGTAATTTAAAAAAATATAATTATTTAAATATTTAATAAAATGAGACATTTTTGTGAATTTAAAATGAGAAAGAAGTGATTGGATTCAGGTTGAGTTTTTCATTTTGTGACATTATCCTAGCTTTTAAGAAAAAATTAAATCTTTTGTTTTTAGATATGAATAACTAAATTAATTCAATAAAAATTGTATCTTCTATTCAACTTTGATTTAATTACATTTTAAAATGTAGAAATCTTAATGGACCACTTTTAATTAATCAGTAAATACAAAATATGATTTTTCTTTTCACTGAATAATTAAATTAGTATATCTTAATTTCTTCATGTGTTTTAGTAATCACTAAAACACTCCCTTAATTGATTTTATTTATAAATTAACCAATTGGTATGTCATGACCTGTCCCCCAGGGCCCGTACCGCGACTACCCCAATCCCACCTCTAATAGGCCAGGGGCTGGCGACTAGTGCCAAGTAGGCATATTCCACAAATGGGAGGCATTTGCTTATGTACCTATATGAACGAACACAAATCCAAGCCAAATGTACTAAAAAGTATAGTCCAAGTAAACCATGCAAGTAATCGAATAAATATAACAAAACCAGAGTATAATGGAATGTTAAGTGCAAGGGTAAACATGGAAAGTATACAATCCCACCAAAATAAAAGTAGTACAAAAGTACAACTCCAATTCCCAGATGCTCGTCCACCGGAATGCCAACCTAGAGGGAAGGTGGAGGGTAGGTGCCTGTAGTCATAGGATTATACCTCGATGATTCTCCTATCACTGAACACCAATGGGTATTTTTCCTCCCTGATCTTCGTTGAAGTGTCGATAATCTTCACAAGACATTACACCTATGGGAAAATCCTATGTGGGGGAAAGTTAAACAATAATCAGTAGGAGACCCTGAAACCAAAAACGTTAGGTGCATGAAAAAAACCACAAAGGAATTCACTGACTGCTCTACTTGGGTATATGACCATACATATACGATGAACATCCAGATATACTCTTGTTAGCCACAAAGAAAACATAAGGTTCTTACCTCATAACCAACATCATGATTCTCATCGCATGTTTGAGAAGTAACACATGATACCAGGAGAACACTCCCCACAAGCTCATGCATTCAAAATAGAATTCATCCGAGAGGTACACTCCATTGAAAACATTCTACTAGGTACAGATTTAATGCCTAGCACTGGAGGTTCATTCATTGTTGTCTTGCAACCAACACAAGGATAAGGAAATCCAAGAGAAGAGGCCTGCCCTTACCACTTTACACGTAAGAGGGGGCCCTGCTCCTAACATCCCATGAAACCTCTGTCGCACTTGTAAGGAGTGGCTCATGCCTCAGTCCATTGAGGGATCACTTGCTTTTTTCTAGGTATCGTTTTCATCAAGGGAAAGGTCCCGCACCTCAGTCCGTCGAGGGATCTCCATCTTCCAATTGAGGACCTTCACCCATCCCAGTAGAGGAGTACTACTCAGTGACTAAAGGAACCGCGCCCTAGTAAGACATGGGAGTACTGAATCTATCAGTTAATGTGTAGAGGAACTGTGACCTACTATGTTAGGGGAGTACTGAATCCTATAATAGAGGACCCACACCCCACCTAGTAGGGGAGTACTGACTCTATTGGTCACGTGTGGAGGACCCGCACCCTAGTACAATTGGGGAGTACTGACTCCTAACATAGAGGACCTGCACCCTACCCGGTACGGGAGTAACAACTCTATGTGTATATGATTTACGGAGGACCTGCGCCCAGGTATGATAGGGGAGTGCCGACTCCTATCATAGAGGACCCAAACCCTACCCGGTAGGGGAGTATCGACTCTATGTGTGTAAGATTTACGGTGGGCCCGCAACCTGGTATAACTGGGGAGTACCGACTCCTATCATAGAGGACTTGCTCCCTAATCGATAGGGGACTACTGACTATATGTGCATAAGATTATGGAGGAGATGTACCCTGGTTAGACAGGGGAGTACCATATCATATCATAGGGGACCCTCACCCTACCTGGTATGGGAGTACTGACTCTATGTATGTTTGCTGTGGAGGACCCACGCCCTAGTACTATCGGGGAGAACCTACTCCAGGGACAGAGGACTCATTTCCTACCAATTTATCTAATAGAAAAGTCATATATCATTGTAATAAGATCGAGATGTGTCACATGGGACCCACACCTCATTCACAATACAAATTATACAGATTGCACCATTGCGATCCTCACAGAAATAACATGATATTGACTACTCATTCATTCAAAATGGATAACTAGTGAAAAGGCTGTGTTTCACCACGACATATGAAAAATGGGCCTCATGGGGCCCACATCCTGATCTCGATTTAGATATCCAAAATTGTCCTTGAAATCCTCGCCTAAATTTCAGGTTCATAGATGGTTATTCATTCTGACATCGTAAGAGGGAGATATTTCAGATACAATATCTTGTAATATTATTATTATTATTATTGGGCGTTTTGTTGACCCATGCTGCAGGTCTGAATAAGGTATCTAACATTGGTCTTAAAATGACTATCTCAATGTTAGAGTCATGCTTCCACTAACAACACGTCAAAAGGAAAATCCAGGTTTGAGTTAAGTTCAACTCAACATTTGAAAATAAAAATTTTATTATTATTTTAGATCATCTTATTGACCTGATCCATGAGCAGAAAAAAGTTACTCAACATTGAACACAAAAATATCGTATCGAAGACTGGATCACACTACCTCTGACAGTTCGTCAATCCAATGTCTTATGGAGGAGTTATGACTGAAACGTGGTGTTCTCAATAACAACAAAAAATTAATATTTTATGTCATTATTATTATTGAACATATATAAATATATTGGATTAGTCCTCCATGAATGTATCTTCTATCTCTCCAATCACAAATATAAGGTCTTTATACCTATTCCCCTCCCCTTACCATGGATTATTCTACTTTATTAATGATATAAAAAACTGTTAACATCATTTTCCATTTTATACTTCTTCTTACCCATGAAAAACGATGCAACCCTAGCTGAGGAACTCAATTATGCGGTGGCACATGGCACACTCTGACACTGATTTGCCAATGGTCTAAAACCGATCAGTTGCCCTCATCAACATGTTCCGCCCTCAACCGTCGCCTGCTGGGCCACCGACCACCTCAGGTCGTGCCAAACAACCACCCTAGCGACCCTGCTCCTGCCGACCCAGCTTTGTCATACTGCACGATGTCACCACACCTTCGACAAGGAACTTTTTCTTCATTCATTACAGTGTTGAAGTAAAAACTCTAGATCGGTCATCCTCATGTCGCTAGGATTCCTGATTTGGTCTCTGATCAACAAACCATCCATGTTTTCTCAATTCAGGGTGAATCCAGGCACCTGAACGAGTTCGGGTTTCCAGAAAAATGTTAAACTGGGATCCTCAGGGGTTTTGTGGTAATTAACCTGAAGAAATAAGAGAGAAAGCCACCAAAAACCAAAGACTTGAATATCACCGGCCAACCATTCTTGGTCAGCGAACTAGGATGGAGCACCGTGGTTAGAACATAGATTAATCAATTGAGAAACAATATATTTTCAGTAAATAGGTAGGTGCAAGGGTTGAAGATTAAATAACTAATTATCGACAAGCTAAATCATTTAATCAAAGGCGTTAAACACAAAAGACAAGTCAAAGCTAGATTAGATCAATATTTGATGATGAATAAGTCTGTGTTCGTCTTTTGTCGATCCGTCGACATCTGATCCAAACTCTGATCATCGATATGTCGTCTCATAATTTTTTTCCCACAAATTATGCAAGGAATCATTCCCAAAAGAATTCAACATCTTCCCTTGAACTTTGATATTTTCTAAGACATTATGTGGAGAATACAGATTCAGCGTTTCCCGCTTGGCCATTAAAGTTCGAACATGAATAAGGGTTTCAGTTACGATCTGTTACATAGCTGCTACACTGTTTCATAAATGAAACAGTGTGTCAGTTATGCTCTGGTGGAAAATATTTACATTGAATCAATTTTAAAAATTCAAAAATATAATAAAACAAGTTTATTTTATTTTTTACTTTTTCTTTAAAAGTATGATAATTTATCTTTTCCAGTGACCCTTGATGACCAATGTTAAGTCATTTCAAAGCGAATATTGGCGTTCTGAGTTCAATGGTGCCCTCGTATTTTGTGATCCGATCACCAGTTAAATAGTTAGAAAAAACCACATGCATGTTTACATAATCGTACTTAAAAATAGTTTAAAATTCCATTCTTGGCTCACCAGGCCTCAGAATCATGTGTCGTCATATCATGTGGTCTCAGAAAAAATCCAATTTAAATTTAAAAAAACTCTATGGGATATCAGGCCCTTACAAACATCCCACATTAAATATTTTTTTCTCCAAAAATCAAAAACCTAAAATCAAGGGGAGAAAACTAAGTTCATCAAGGGTTGTTGTGCTGATTATAATCACACACCTCAAGGAACCATCGAGATCGACCACTCTCATGTCCAGATTCTATTCAGTAAACATCGTGCAATAATGGGAACATGTTCTTTTAGCTTCAACAAGTGGGAAAAACACTAAACACTACGATACATCTACAGTCATGGGGGTCTAGTGGCTCACCTCCACACTAACCTGACGCAGATATAGATAGAACCGCACGGTTCACTCCCACCCTTGGATCAACTGTGCTAAAGCCTCCACAAGAGTTATGCATTCAAGGTTGATGCTAAAAATTAATGGGTATTTATAAATAAAATAGGGTTGTCCATGAGTGAATGCTGGGTTCTACTAGCCCCTCTACCAACAACTTCCAGTGGCTACACAACTTGCTGAAATAAGAACACTACCACACTCACTAGCTCTTCCATCATTGAACGATCCCAAATAAGACTCTTTTTATGATTCTACCCTGTGTTTCTTGGGTTTCCTTTTTACCACAATGGATAACTATTTTACACAATTGCAGATATACTATATCATTTGCCTAATACTATATATCTGAGTATAAATGGTAGTAGTCTATACCTAGAATGACGTCGTAAGTCCTTGACACAATGACTAAGAGATCCCAACCGCGACTCTCGTCTCCAAGAGTCAGGTCACACTATCAGTGCTAGTTCGTGATCATTGAGTCTCCTCTAATAAGAGTCTCTAAGCATGTGGTTCAAGCCCACAGTCCAACTAGAACCTCAATGTCTCGAACAAAACTTGAAAAAACATAGAATGTCCAGCACATGTGTCAATTTATAATGACAGAAAAAAGAAAAGACATAGTTTTTTCCTCAAATCTCTCATGGAGCATCTTGGTCATAAGCCATGAATGCACCCATCTGCCCTTTCTAACACCCTCTAGCTCTCTATTTTTGGCGCGGACCACCTCTTGATGCTCATCCAGTTCCTCTTCCTCACCTTCCATCTTTCGGAACTCCAAGCATTGTCTTTGCTAAAGAGGATTATCTACCGGCTCCTTCACAGTAGCCTGGTGGGTCGGAAAATCCCTTACGAGATGTCCCTGACCATTACAAGAGAAACACCACCTCTCCTATGACTGACTAACTCCTTAGAACTATTTAAGAGCTAAAACCCCACGTGTCTATGATTGGGCATGGGTATGCCTCTTACATTGTGATCATGTCACCAGTCATCTTCTATCTCCATCGGATGCATCTACCTCTTGCCCTCTGCTATAGGTCGCATTCATATGCTCCTTTTTCATGATGTTATCGACCACCAGGGCTCGCTCCAGCACCCAAGCATATGAAGGAATGATAATGGTTATCATTGATGCCCTGATCTCCAAGTGTAGTCCTTGTTCGAAGGTTCGAGCTTTGAGGCATTGGTAATTCTCCATATCTATAGAGTAGCGTGAAGGATCTGTGAATCTCATCGAGTACTCTACTACTAACATTCTACCCTGTTGTAGGTGCAACAGCTCATGTATTTTCATAGAGTGTAACGTCAATGGAAAGAACTCCTCCTTGAAGAGGCGCTCAATGTTTGTCCAAGTGAGGGTCTCCTCCTCATGCATCTGGATCACCAAGCTCCACCATCATCCTGCTCAGCCTTGTAGAAGACTCACGGCTAGGACTTTCATCTGGTCAGGCTGTGTCCTCACTATGTGAAAGACTTGTGTAACAGTCTCAAGCCAATCCTATACTACTTGAGGATATATCTCTCCTTGGAACCTGAGAGGTACCAGCCTATGGAAACTCATATAACTAACTTAGTCAGTGTGCATCCTCAGTCAGAACTACCAGTAAAATGTGTTGTCCTGGGGGTGGTGGTGGAACTACCGGTATACCATCATGGGGAAACTCTTCAGTACTAGTGCCCTACCCTGAAGCCTCATCAGGGTGTAGATTTTCATCATGATCACACTATAGAATCACATCTGGCTTTTGTCGTGCATGCATCATAAAATAGATCAAGATGAACAATGGGTTTTATAGTATATCTAGAGAGCTAACGCTAGAAGGATAGGGAAAACACAAACCATTCCTATATGATGCTTGTATCATTTATTCCCTAGTGACCAGTGTCCGAATGTACCAAGTCGAATTTTTTTTTATAATTATCCTAATGAATGGATATGTCGGCCACCGCACCAACACTAAAACCTGTGACCTGAGATCCAAACTTGAAACATTTTTTACATTATCGCTATGAAACCCAAACCAAGATGATGACACTGCGGTCTTAAGGCAGAACTGACCACCCTTTGATACCACACTATCATAACCCGTCCCCTGGGGCCCATGTCGTGACTACCCCAAGACCGCCTCTGATAGGCGAGGAGCTAGCGACTAGCGCCATATAGGCATATTCCACAAATGGGAGGAATTTTCCAATGTACCTATATGCATGCACACAACTCTATGCCAAATATACTGGAGAGTAAAAGACAAGTAAACCAAGAATGTAAACCACTAAGTATAACACAACCAAAGTACAATGGAAAGTAAAGTGCAAGGGTAAACTGGGACAGTATACATGCCCACTAAAATAAATGTAGAAAAAAGTACAACTCCATGTCCCTGAAGCTCGTCCGTTGGAATGCCTACCTAGATGGAAGGTAGAGGGTAGCTGGATGAAGTCATAGGAGTAAGCCTTGTCTATCTACGCTCACTAAACACCACCTAGTCCTTGTCCTCCCTGATCACTATCAAAGAGTCGGTCATCTACACAAGACATGACATGTAAGGGAAAATCCCGTGCAGGGGTGAGTAAAACAATACTCAGTAGGAGACCCCAAAACCAAAAAAGGTAAGGTGTAAGAAAAAACCAAAAAGTAATGTACTAAATGCTCTACTTGGGTATATTCCCATACATATACCATGAACATGTCGGTATAATCTTCTTAGCCACAAAGAAAACATAATGATCCAACCTCATAACCAACATCATGATTCTCCTCCCAGGTTTGAGAAGTAACACATGATACCAGGAGAACACGCCCCATGATATCAGCCATTCCAAATGGCATTCGTCCGAGAGGTACACTTCTTTAGAAACATTCTAATAGGTATAGCTCCCATGCCCAACACCGGAGGTTCAGTCATCATAGACTTATTCCAAAAGAAGGCTAAGGAAACCCAAGTGAAAAGGCCCGCCCTCACCACTGTACACGTAAGAGGGAGCCCTGATCCTATCATCCCACGAAACCTTTGTCACTCCTATAAGGAGTGGTCCATGCCTTAGTCTGTCAAGGGAGAACTAGCAGATTTCTAGGTATCAGTTGTATCAAGGGCATGGGACTTCACATTAGTCTGTCAAGGGAGCTCAATCTTCCAATTACAGACCTGCACCCTACCTGGTAGGGGATTACTACTCAGTGACTAAAGGACCTGCTCCCTAGTACAACAGGGGAGTACTCACTCTATCAGTTAATGTGTAGAAGATTGCATCCTAGTATGTTAGGGGAGTACTGACTCATATAATAGAGGACCTGCACCCTACCCTGTAGGGGAGTACCAACTCTATCGACCATGTGTGGAGGAATCGCACCCTGGTACATTCTGGGAGTACCGACTCCTAACATAGAGGACCCACACCCTACCCGATAGGAGAGTACCGACTCTATGTGCGTAAGATTTACGGAGGAATTTCACCCTAGTATGATAGGGGAGTACTGACTTCTATCATAGAGGACCAGCACCCTACCCGATAGGGGAGTACCGACTCTATGTGCATAAGATTTACGAAGGACTCATGCCCCGGTATGTCAGGGGAGTACCGATTCTTATCATAGAGGACCTGCACCCTACCTGGTAGAGGAGTACCAACTCGATGTTCGTAAGATTTACGGAGTACCCACAGCCTGGTATGATAGGGGAGTACCAACTCCTATCCTAGAGGACTCACACCCACCCCGGTAGGGGAGTACCGACTCTATGTGTGTTAGGTGTATAGGACCCGCACCCTAGTCTTATAGGAGGGTACTGACTCCACAGATGGAGGAATCGTTCCCAGTAAATGTATCTAATAGGAAAGTCATATGTCATCGTAATACACTCGATAGGAATCATGTGGGACCCACACCCCAGTCATGATTCGAATTATATGGATTGCACAATTGCGATCCTCACGAAAAAACACACGAGATGGACTACTCATTCGTCCAAGACGGATACCCGGTGAAAAAATTGTGTTTCACCGCAACACGTGAGAACTGGGCCTCGTGGGGTCCGTGCCTTGATCTCGATTTAGATATCCAAAATTGGTCTTGAAAATTTTTCCTTAATTTCTGGGTCACATGCAGTTGTTCATTCAGACGTTGTAAGAGGGAGATATGTCATATATAAGATCTCGCAATAAGATTAGTTTTATTGTCATTGGGCGTTTTGTTGACCCAAGCCACAGGTCTGAAAAAAGTATCCAACATTGGTTTTAAAATGGTCCTCTAAATGTTAGAGTCATGATTCCCCTGACGACACATCAAATGGAAACTCCATGTATGAGTTACATTCGGCTCGGCATTTGAAAATAATAATATTATTATTTTAGAGCATTTTATGGACCTGCTCCACGATCCAGCAAAAGTTACTCAATATTGAACTCAAAAAGAGAATATAGAAGACATGATCACACTGCCACTGAGGTTTCGTCAATCCAATTTCCTATGGAGAATTTACTATTATAACATGATTTTATCAATTACAACAACAACAATAATATTTTATATCATTATTATTATTGAACATATATAAATATATTTGATTAGTCCTCCATGCATGACTCTAACATCTCTCCAATCACCCATATAAGGGCTTTACAGCCACGCCCCTCCCCTCGCCTCATATTCTTCTACATTATTAAGGATATAAAAAAATGATTAACATCATTTTCCATTTTCGACATCTTCTTCCCCCTGAAAAATGCCGCAACCCTAGCTGGGGATCTCTATTATGCGGAGGCCCATGGCACACTCTCACACCGATATGCCCATAGTCCAGCACCAATCATCCACCCTCATTAGCATGTGCCACCCTCGACTGATGCCTCCTGGGCCACTGATCGCCTCTGGCCACGCTGGACAACCACCCTGGCCACCCTGCTTGCACCGACCCAGCTTCGTCGGACTTCCCAATGTCACCATATCGGTCATCCCCGTCTTGCGAGGTTTACAGATCTATGATCAGATCAATAAGCCATCCATTTTATGTCGATTCAGTGTGAATCTAGGCTCCCAAATGGGTTCGTGATTCCCGAAAAATGTCAAACCAGGTTCCTCGGGGATTTTTTGGCGAAGAATGCCAAGAAATATGGGAGAAGGGAACCAAAAACCAAAGTATTGAATATCACCAGCCAAATGCTCTTGGCTGACGAACTAGGCTGGGGCTCCGTGGTTGGAACATAGATTGAACAATGGAGAAACAATAAATTTTCCATAAACAGGTAGGTGAAAGGGGTGCAGATTGAAGAAAAATAATTATCAACATGCTCAATCATTTAATCAAAGGAGTAATACACCAAAGACGAGTCCTACTGGGATTAGATCGATCATCGATGATGAAGAAGTCTGTGCCAATCGTTCGTTGATCAATCGATGTCTGATCCAAACATTGATCATCGATCCTCCATCTCATCGTTGTTTGCCCACAAATTATTCAAGGTTTCTTTCCCAAAATAATTTAACATCCTCCCTCGAACTTGGATCTTTTCTAAGATATTTTTTGGCTAATCAAGATTCATCGTTTCCCACTTGACCAATAAATTTCGAACGCGAATCGGCATTTCAGTTATGATCTGTTACATAGCCTACTGGGATTAGATCGATCGTTGATGATGATGAAGTTTGTGCCCATCGTTCATCGATCCATTGATTTCTGATTCGAACATTGATCATTGATCCACCATCTCATCGTTGTTTGCCCCCAAATTATTCAAGGCACCTTTCCCAAAATAATTTAATATCCTCCCTCAAACATGGGTCTTTTCTTAGATATTATGTGGTGAATCAAGATTCATCGTTTCCCACTTGGCCAATAAAGGTCGAACGCGAATCAACACTTCAGTTACGATCTGTTATATAGCCGCTATACTGTTTCAAAAATGAAACAACATTTCAGTTATGCTTGGGTGGAAAATCATTATGCTGTAATGATTTTAAAATTTTAAAGTTAAAATAAAACAAGTTTATTTTATTTTTAACTTTTTCTTTAAATGTCTGTAAATTTTTCTTTTCTATTCAACACTTTTCGGCCGAAGTTAAGTCATTTTAGGCGAATCCTGGCGTTCTGAGTTCAACGGTGCCCTTATATTTTTTATCTGAGCACCGGTTCAAAAGTTAGAAAATCCCGCTCACACGTTTACTTAAGCGTACTTAAGAAAAATTCTGTTTCGGGATCACCAGACCTCAGAATCACGTATTGTCAAAGCGTGTGGGCTCAGAAAAATCAAATTTAAATTTAAACAAAAACATGGGATTTTGGGCCATTACATGGTATAAAAAAAATAAATCATGTAACAGTAGGATAATATTTAAATCAATGGAATTTAATATTTATGAAAAAATTACAATACAATCATATTTAATTTTCATTCAAAAATATTTTAAATTGAAAACTAGAAAATTAAAAGAAACAAATTCTCTTTATTTTAAAATATTCATAAACTAAAAATTCAGATAATTGGATCCCCTCTCCTTTACCTAATCACTACAAATTCTATCCATCCATGTAATAAAGGTTATCTAATTTGAAAAATAAGAAGACATGGGAGAATAAAGATTAAAGAGAAAAGGATCAAGGAGGAAGAATACTTATTCTTCTTTAAAGAGGGTAGTGTATTTATTTGTCTCTATAATGGGCCTTTTTTATTGTTCTGGGATGATTTAGAAAGAGGGGTTCACCTCCTTTTATAGGTAGGGAGGGTGACTTTTTGTCTCTAGAATTTTTCCTCTAAAAGATTGAATGTGTTTGACCCATTAAATATTTGAATTGAGAAATGATGTCTTAATATATGTTATTCCAAATTGTATTTCACATTTTTACACAGTCATTCAACTTAAACATTCATGCGTAGAAGATGTTCTTGGCAAATGACTTCTAGTTTTTATACTAGATGAATGCATCCAAAATCTTCTTTTAATGTTGAGCATAAAATGGCCACCTTAATTAATGAATAACTCCATCAAATTTAAAGGAGAAACCAACCTATGAGTCATCATTTAAATAAATTTATAGTCACCTAAATTGGAGGCATGTATCATGATTTATTCCTCTTTTATGGAGTAGGGTCCTCTATGTCTGACCAAAAAATTTCTAAACACGATTCATTTTTCAAGGCTATTAATGTTTAAATTAAATATTGGTCCAGAATAAAAAATTTTACCCAACAAATCAATAAATTCTAAAAAATAGTGACATAAATTGGATCAATTAATTAAAAGTTATGATCAAAATAACAATGTGATTAAAATATATCAAATTTCATGAATTAATCAATTTTAGTATTTTTTCCAATTATCAATATATAGTTCTAAGTACCCGTTATTTAAACAAACATTGAAATAAATGGGTTTTATCATTGAAAATCATGGAGAAGTCATAATAATTTGAATAAAAACATTCACATAATTTTTTTCAATAAAATACCCACACATATAAACCATGATTTTCAACATACAGAAAATCAAAAAAAGGAGTTAATGAAGGAATTGATGTTATCAATATTGAAAAACCAATAAAATATAATTAAATAATTATCAATGTCAAATAAAATTATTAAATGTAACATTAAAACTTAATTTATTTTCATGATTTTTAAATAAAAAATAACTTCAATATTTTTAATTACCCCCTTGTAAAAATGATGGAGATTCTCCTTTCATTCATTCAAGATCCTCAATTCATTGTGATTAAACATTCCATGTCATGATATTCCTAACTTTTGAAACTTTTTTCTCATCTCTCCTAATACAATTCATGAAGATTAATGCTTATATAATGAGAACATGATCTTCATCCATATTATTGTAAAAGTACTACATTATATACATTATAAAAACAAAAAAACATAAAATCATGAGGCCTTGTAATCAGTGTTCAAATTTTGTTTAGGATTAAGGTTTGCAGGACGTGATAGTAAAAATTAAACCTCTATGAGGAAGTTTGTCACCTAAATCATAACTCATGATATTCAAAGAGAATTTTTAATGAAATTCTCCCCTCCAATATATCTCCACACCCCACATCCAAAAAATTCAAAAGTAATTACTATTATCAACTTAATAATAATGAATGATTTGTTCCCTCTCTTAAATATATATATGTTATACTTTTATTATTTTCAAGGAACCATTCTATTTTTCCCCTTTTTTGAAATTTATAATTAGAATAAACCTCAAATCTAACACCTAACCATGTGTGATAAAAATAATATGTCTTGTAATAGTGACTTTTGGTTTACCTATACCATAACCCATTTTTCTCATATATATGGTTTTTTTTATTTTCATTTTATTATATTCAGGAGCGGTGAAAAAATAAAGTATAATGAATGAATCAGAAACCTTTAATTATTACTACAATAATCACTCAAATGCTTCTTTCCTGAAAATGTAAATTATCCCATTTACCCTGATTTTCTTAACCCTAGATCATCAACTTTAGCATATCATGAAAATACTAAGAAGATGATATGAATGGATAAAAATAGATATGAACATGGATTATTCATCTAATGTTCATTCATGGTTTCCATGGGATAAAAAGGATTGATGTAAATGTGGTCTTTTAGGATAAGAGGTTATCAAAAGATGCCTTAATAATTTTACAAGTGTTTTTTCATAATCATAGCTTTGGAAATTTCAATTTCATAATCTAGTAGGTGGCACGTCCCAATATCACTCATGAAATATGCTCAAGAATGTAATATGAAATACCTAGTCAATAAATACCTTGATAATGGGACATATGATTTCAGAGAATCATTCATGACATGATTAAAAATAATAATAAAAATTAGATGAAATTCATAAATTCAAAGCATGAAAATTATTTGGGAAATTTAATTTACTTGAATTAAAAAATTTACACATATCAGCATTCTTTTGATTAATATCCACGATTCACTTAAAAAAATTCAAAATTTTACTCAATTAATTTCGTAAATATTGAAATCTAAAACATGGAATCATATGATTCTTATGAAACTCATGTCTCCTAGATAATTCATGTAAATAAATAATTCAATTGTATCAATATAATTTAATCTTTTGAAGCTCAAAACATGTTGTTGGACAAATATGTAGGGAGTTTAAAATATATATTATAAAAATGATATCCCTTATGAAATAAATATTTTGGTTCTCTTCATCCACTTCTTGATTTTACCTGGTGGTTTCGTTATATCATGGTACTTTGAAAAATAAAACATCTTATACTAGTGTGAGAAACTTTCAATTAAAGATAAAGGGGGTCATGTA
This sequence comes from Viscum album, assembly GCA_963277665.1. Classification (NCBI taxonomy): domain Eukaryota; kingdom Viridiplantae; phylum Streptophyta; class Magnoliopsida; order Santalales; family Viscaceae; genus Viscum; species Viscum album. The sequence goes on from OY728128.1 coordinate 697,293,414, forward strand.
AAAGGTAACAAAGTCCTAAATCTTAAGAAAATAGTAAAACTATGATTTCCTCCTAGAATAGACATTGGTTAATGTCGTTAGATTGATCTCACCTTATGAGAGGAAATTAGTATATGGGCTAGAGAAGATTGAGCCCCTCCACAAGATCTCGAGGTAAACTCCCTGGAACTTTTTCATCATTTTCCCATTTATAGTAAATGTGGTTCCACTTCCTTTACTGATCATTATAGTTCTAAAAGGAAAGAAATTAGTAACAAGAAATGGTTATTCCCACCGATAATGAATCTTACCTGGAATTTACATCAGTCTATAATTGTGAGTAAATCTTGTTCTCCAGGTTGAATGGTCTTTGCTTGAATCAGTTTTTCATGTTCCACTGTTGTTATTTCTTTTTAAATTCTTTAATTTTCAAAATATTATCTTATAATTTCCTCAAAATACAATGTCTAATGTTTCCCCTCATTTGCATCACTCTCCAAATCCAAATTCACCTTTTTCATAGACTAGTATGTCTGATGCTCGAATTCCATTGGAAGATGAAATCTTTTAAAATAAATCAACCAATATGGAATCATGCATGTTGCTGTATTATATGCTATAAAATATTCCCATAATGCGACTTCAATCATTTGTCCCCAATATTTTTAATTTGGATTGAATAAATCATAGATTGGATCCCTACATTATCCGTGAGAAATTGAAAATTGGGAATAGTTGTTTGAAGGGTTTCTTTTGAGTCAAGAACATTTATTTTAAGTTTTTTGACTCCTAGCTTCATGGTCAGGGTTCCTTCAGGCACATTTAATATTGATTTGGCAGTATTTATGAATGGTCTCCCAAAAGATCTAGGTTCATTCATGGGATTATTTTCTTCCTCTATAGTGTGTATGTAAAAATCTTTTGGGATAATTGGACATTCAAATCCCACTATAACATCCTCCACAACTCTATATTGAAACAATTAGACAATTTTCTAGTTGTAAAACAACTCTTGCAGGCTTCAATTACCCTATTTTCAATGATGAAATGACAAAATAAGATATAAATTTTATGGAAGCATCGATGTCATGCAACACATCAAAAAAAAATTAAGGAACCCATTGTGATGGGAATAGAAAATGTCCCTAGGTCATGAAAATTTTTCGGTAAAGGCCAAGTGATCACTATTGAGACACTCCTTCAAATTCAAATTATTTCATCCTCATCATACTTCTATCTCTTGGTGAAAATTTATTTGAGAAACATTACACATTTTGTGATATCATGGATTTCGTCAAATAATGAAATCTTGATATAACATTTTCCTAAATTTTCCTGGATCTCTTTTTTATTTTTTTCTTCTTCAACCATTAATGATCAGGTCAATAATGAAGGGAAGGGTACAATTTTGTCTCTTTTTTCCAATTATTTCCTTTTCACTTGTGTTTTTATCTTATTTTTGGTGTGGTTGAGTTTTTCTTAAAGTTTCATTGAAACATCCAACTTACTTGACTAAGGTGGTGGATGCCCTTTATCACCTCAAGTCGTAATTGCACTAACATTATCCTTGTGATTTGGAACAGGTTTTTATTGGAATATGCCTTGATTTTTGGTCATAAGGTCCATAAGGATATCAAATTTATTTTCCAAATATTTCTCTATCTTCATTAACTGTTCAATATCTATTTAATGGTGGTTCTTATGAGATCTTGTTGGTGGTTGTTAATTATTCTTTTTCAAGAAAGTAGGATGTTGAGAATTTTATTATTACTATAAGGGATTCTTATAAGATTTTTGGAATTGTTCTAGGTTCTAATATTTTAAGAGAAATGGTATCATGACTTGGTTAATTTGCCCATTAATTCTATGTTGGTTATTCCCTACTATCCACTATTAATAATGTGTAAATTTTCATTGCGGAAATGCAACTGGATGACTTTTTCTTCCTAGTTTCTCATCACATTGATCAGTGTAATGATTTGATGATGAATATAATCCACATTCCTGAGGTGTATATGGATACTCATTTACTTTATTAACAACCATTTATCTCACAAGGCTTGTTAATTCATGAATTTAGGTTGTAACAAGAAGTTATGTGTTAGAAGTCCTTACCTCATGTATACCTATTGTACAAGTTCCTCTTGTTTAGAATTTAATTGAATTCTAAGCTATCTTCTCAATGATATTCTTGGATTATGTGGGTGATTCTTTAATTTAAGATCTTCTGAAGGTTTCATCGAAAATGTTTCTATCATTTTCTAGAACTCCTTGGTATAAAAATACTAGGAAGTGGTGTTCTTCCACTATTTGATGTGGGAATCTTTCATAATGATTCATGAATAATTCTGAGTACTTATAAATGGTATCACTAGTATCTTATCAAATGGTGTATATTTCTTCCAAATCTCAATGATATTTAAGACTGGGAATAACCTTTACATGAAATATTATTGGTGGTAAACTCAATATGGGATCCATATGGGTTGTAAGGTATACAACCACTCCTTATATGCTCCCTAAAATGAAAAAATGAATGCCTTCCACTTTACATTCCCATTATCTACTCCTCTCAGTTTGAAAGTCAAACAAACATGGGTGATTTCTTGAATGTGTCAATGAGGATCTCCACTAAAATGGACACAAAATTTAGGTTTCATAGGAATCAAGTTAACACGTAACTCAAAATCATTTTGTTGACCAGACGTGGTTGATTGATTTTTTTGGATAGAAAATTGTGGGACATAGAGGTCCCTCAAGGTTTGTTGTGGGTATAGTGCCAATATTTTCAGTTCTAATTGATCACTTCAATCTTCTAAATTCTCTTATTAAAACTCTTTTTTCAGGATTAAAATTCATATTTCTTTATTATAATTTGTTTTATATTTCATGGTCAAAATTGAATAGTTCCTCATTAGTAGAAAATGACTTGTAAATTTAGATTTATACTTTCTCAATACCAGTAGTTCCAGTTTCAACACATTCTTATAATGGGGTGTGGGAAAAACAATCAAATCCCCTAAGGGTGTAGTTTGAGTGGTAACCAGAAAGATATTCTTCCATAGAGAATTTTTTTCAATCTAGGTGTCACATAAAATGATATCATGATATAAAGATTTATGAAATTGGATATTTAAATGAATTTCTACTGAGAGAAATGTGATTGGATTCAGGTTGGGTTTTCCCTTTTTTGATGTCATCATTGTTTTTGGGAAAAAATGAATCTTTTGGATTTCGATAAAATTAATTAAATGAATTGAATAATTATTATTTCTTCAATTCACATTTGATTTAATTATATGAAAATGTGTAGAAATATCAATGGAATAATTTTAATTACACCGAAAATACAAAATATGGTATTGATTTTCCTTAAATAATTAAATTAGTCAATATTAATTTCATCACATGTTTTAGTAATCACTAAACCACTACCATACATTATTTTCTGTATACATTTATGAATTGGTGTAAAAAATAAATTAATCAATTAATGATATTATAATATTAAAATAAAATCAATTTAATATTGAATAAAAAATAAAAATACAATCATATTTAATATTATTTCATAATTAAATTAAATTTAAAACACTTAAAATAAAATAAAATAATTATCTTTATTTTAAAACATTAATAAACTAAAATATCTCGAAGATGGATCCCCCTCCATTTACCCAATCATTAAGGATTCTATTCTTCCATGCATCAATGGGTTATAAAATTTAAAAAAGAATAAGACAATAGAGAATAAAAATAAAGAGAAAATGATGGAGGAGGAGGAAGGCCAACTCTTCTTGGAATAGGGTATTAGATTTATTCTTCTCTAGAATGATACCTTTTGATTATTCTGAGATGATTGGGAAAGGAGGTGTTCAACTCCATTTATAGGTGAGGATGGAGATTTTGTTGGCTCCAAAATTATTCCTTCTAAATTTAGAACAAGTTAGACTCTATAAATAGTTGATTAGGGTAACCGTGGATTTATAAAAGTTGTTCCAAATTGTATTTCTCATTTTCCATAAAAGATAACCTTAATCATCCATGTGTAGAAGATGTTATAGGAATATGACTCTTGGTTTTTACTCTTGATGAAATCATCATGAATCATCCTTTAATGTTGAGCATCCAATTGCCGCATTATAGAGTATATAAATCCTTTAAATTTAATGGGGAAAAATATTATGAGTATTTAATCGAATATATATATATATATATAATAACCAATATTAGAGGTGTGTACAATGAAATATTCTTATTTTCCCAAGTGGGGTCCACTACATTAGTCCAATCAATTTCTCAAATTTACTGATTTTTTTAGGCCTCTAGAATTTCAAATTACATCTTGGCCTAGAAGATAAATTTTTATCAAAAAAATAATGGAATCCAAAGAAATGATTCACATCAATTGGATAGATAATTTAATTTTTTTGATGAAAATACCAAAGTGATTAAAATATTGCAAAATTCCATAATTTACCCTTTTTTCATATTTTAGCTCCTTTTTGTTTTATAATCCAAATTACCCATTATTTTAATAAAAAATGAAATAAATGGTGTTTATCCCTAAAAATCAGTAATAAATTATCAGAATTTGAATAAAAATATGCACATAATTTTTTTATTTAAAATGGCCCCACACTGAAACCATGATTTTCCTCAGGCATAAAATATTAATAAGGAGTTAAAAAGGCCACTAATGTCGTAAATATTTAAATATCAATGCAATTAAATTAAATAAACTATTAATATCAAATAATATTTTCGAACATTATATTAATATCAATTTAATTTCCCAAATTTAAAGAAAAAAATAAATTCAATAATTTTACTTTTGTCCTTTAAAAAGTGATGAAAATTCTCCTTTTATTGATTCAATCAACTCAATTCATTATTATTAAACATTCCATCTCCTGGTTGACATCACTTTTAAAACATTTCTCTCATATCTCATGAAAAAATTCAAATAGAGTTATGCTCATATCATTATAAAATGATCCTTATCTATAATCTTGTAAAAAAACTCATTTTTCCGCTCCTTAATGTCAAAAGGCACCTAAAATATTGATTTATTTTAATCAAGGTTAATATATATCTAAGGCTTAAGGTTGGTTGGAATTTATTTTCAAATTAATGCTCAAGGTGGAGGTTTATTTTATAAATCATAAAGTATGATATTCAATGTAAAATTTTATTAACATTCTCCCCTTCAATTTATATCATCTCCCAACATCTCCAAAATTCCAAAGTTAATATTAGGATTAGTTTAAGTCTATTGAATGATTTATTCCCTCTCTTGAATTTTCTTTATACTTTATTTTTTTTCGATGTACATTTCTATTTTTTTAATTTTTTTTAATTTAAGATTAGAATGAACCTTACATCCACCACTAAACCATGTATGATAAAAATCATGTGAGCAGTATTAGAAAGTTTATGTTTTACCCAAATCACAACCTATTTTTACCATTTTTGTTTGTTTTCAATTTCCTTTTTATTCAATAGGGGAAAGATAATAGAGTACAAATAATGATTCCACAAACTTTTACAATTCCAAAAATAATCACCCCACACATCTTCGTTACAATGTAAATCATCAATTTTACCATGATTCCCTTCACCGCCACACTTTATTTTTAAAATATCATTAAAATACTAAGAAGGGGGTTAGAATGGGTAAAATTTCTTGAAACATAGGAAATTCATCTAAAGAGTATTCATGGTCTCTATGGTATAAAGAATTATTAATGTAAAGGTAGTGTTTTAATATAAGTGGTTATCAAGACATGTCTCCACTATTTTAACTATTTGTTCATAATTATATATTTAAAAGTTAAAATTCATGTTCTTGTAGGTGGAATGTCCCATGATCACTCAAGAAATATGCTCAAGAATATAGTAGGATTTACATGGTCTTGAAATACTCTCATGAATATTATATATGATTTGGGACAATTGCTCAAGGTGTGATTAAAAATGATAAATCAATTTACATGAATTTCAAAAATTTAAATCATGAAAAAAATTTGGAAATTTCATTTACTTGAAGTAATCAATTTCCTAAAATCATGAATCCTTAGATTAATATCCATGTTTCACTTTAAAAAATCTTTATTTTAATCATTTAATCGCATTATCATTAGAATATAAAATATGGCATCAAAGGGTTCCTATAAAACTCATGTATCCTTGATAAGTCATCTAAAGCATAAATTCAAGTGTGGGCATGGAATTTCATCTTTTAAATCTCAAAACTTGTTGTTTCACAAAAACTGTAGGGAGATTAAAAGATAGAAAATAAAAAATGAACTCCTTTATAAAATATGGCATTTTTTTATATTCCTCCCCTTCTTTGTGTTTCCAGGTTTTTTTCCTTCTATGATAGTCCTTTGAAAATAAAAACATATCATACTATAGTAGGAATCATCCCATTAAAGCTCAATGGGATGATATTGGAGGTAACTGAGTACCAAATCCTATGAAAATAGTAAAACATAGGTTTCGTCCTAGAAGCTCCATTGGATAATGTCATTGTCTCAACCTACCCTCATGAGAAGAAATCAGTAGATCATTTGGAAACGTTTGAGCTTTACCCCCATTTATTAAGGTAAACCTTTGTGGAATGTTTTCTAACTTTTACCATTTATAATGAATGGGTTTCCCCTTATTATTTCTTGATTTTAAGTGAGTGAAAAGGACTATAATTAGTAATAATAAAAGGTCCTTCCCACCTATAATGATGCTTACCTAGAATTTTCTTTAGTATTGAAATTTTTAGTAGAACATGGTCTCCAGGTTGAATAACCTTTGGTTAAATTATTTTTTGATGTTCCAGTCTAGTTATTTCTTTTTAAATTCTTGAATTTTCATATGATTATATTTTTATTTATTTCAACTTTTGTAATGTAAGTTTACTTTCTTTTACAGCACTCTCCAAATACATATTCCCCTTTTTCACAGACCTAAATGCCTAGTGCTCCAATTCCACTGGGATGTGGAAGTATTTTCTATAAATAAATCAAAACTAGGTTATACATATGACCCCCTAATATGATTTCCAGTATTCCCATAAAGTGTCTCTAATTCACCAGGTCTATTATTTCTGTATTTTTTGAATGAATATTTACATCGATCACTACCTTATCCATGGGAAATTAGAAAGAGGTAATGATTTTGTTGGAGGGTTTTTTTTTGATTCATGAACATTGAAGTTAACTTTGATGTATCATAGATCAATAGACAGGGTTCCTTCATTCACATGGATGATTTTTTTGGATTTTTTCATGAATGGTATTCCCAAAATTATTGGTTAATTACCTTGTGAAATTTCTTCTTCTATGGTGAGTATGTAAAAGTACAGTGGAAAAAAAAGAGTCCTTAACTCCCACTAAAACATATTATACAACCCAGTTTAAAAAATACAGGTTATATTTTCTAGTTATAAAATCACTCTTGTGGTATTTATTTTACCTATTTTCCAAGTTGAACATATATAAATAGAACTTATATTTATAGAAGTAATGAGGTATCAATAAACTTAAAAAAATTTAAATAACCCATTGTCCATGGAATAACAAATATCCATATACTTGGATTTTTTTTTGAAAGGTAGGGTGTTCATGGATGAGACAATCCTTTTAAAGATGATTCTTTAATCCCCGTCATTCTTATTTATTGTAGTGAAATTTTATTTGAGAAACATTAATTATTTTGGGATTTGGTGAATTTCCACATGCAAGGGTGTGTTGATTTCAACTATTTTAATGGTTTCCTAGATCTCTTTTTGAAGATGTTCTTATTTAGTCATTTATGATCAAGTCAATGTAGAAGGGAAGAGTACCATGTAGTCTGTTTTCTCCCATTGAGGCCTTTACACTTGTGTTTCTATCTTATTTTTATGGTGGATGATTTTTAATTATAGTTTATTGGAAAACATCCATATAATTGTCATAGGTGGTGGAAAATCCTTACTACTTCATGTCATGATTTCAATGACATTATTCTTGGGATTTAGAATAGTTTAAGCTAGGATTTTTCCTTGATTTTTGTCTATAAATTCCACAATACTATCAAATACATTGTCCAATTTTTTCAATTTATTCTTTGATTATTCTATCCCCACATCATGGTGATTCTTCTCAGAATTTTTTTTTGAAAAGTGGTAGATGAAATGTTTTCTATTGAAGGGAGGGATACACATAAGATTGTTGGAATAATTTTGGCTTCTCATATTATTTCTGAGAAGGTTGAATGGATAGGTTATTTTGACAATCAAAACCGAGTTAGGATTTCCCTTTTAAAAATTGTTGATAATGTGGATATTATATTTCCTAAAATATAGTTTCGCAACATTAAATGACATATATCTAAACACATTGATCATTTTAATGGTTGGTTGATGAACATAATTCACATACCCACGGTGGATATGGTTTACGATTTACTTTATTAACATCCATTTGTCTCAAAAGGCATGTTAATTCTTAAATTTGGGGTGTAAGGAGATGTTAAGAGTCATATGTCCATACCCTATTAATGCCTCTTGTAATAGTGCCTGTTTTTCAGAATTTATATGAATTCAAAGATATACTCTCAATGAGATTATGGTTTTATACGGATGATTTTTCAATTTGACCTCCTCCTTAGGATGCATCCAAAATGTTCGCATCATTATCAAGAAATCATTAGTAGAAAAAGTCAAAGAAGTGTTGTTCTTCCATTTTTTGATGTGGTTTTCTTGCACATAAATTTTTGAATCATTCAAAGTACTTGTAAAGGGCTCACAATTATCATGTTGAATGGACAATATTTTAATCCTAGTTTTTGTTCTCTAAGAGATTAGAAATAACATTTTCATGAAACTTTTTTGGAGGCCATATCATTCTTGGATCTCCCCAATTTGTAAGGTATACAACCACTCTGTAGTTACCCACTCAAGAGAAAAAGGGATTTCATTCCACTTTAATTTTCTTCAGCTACTAATCTCAGTTTTAAACCTGAAGTGACACGAATGAATTCTTGAATGTTTCGATTGAGATCATCACCCACAATTCCATGAATTTTAGGTAGTGCAAGAATCATGTTAACACATAATTAAAAATAAATTTTTTGATCAAGTATGGTTAATATATTTATTTGTTTAGCAATGTTTGGGGCATATAGGTCCCTAAAAGTTTTTGTGGGTTTAGTTCTGTTATTATTGGTTCTAATTGGAAACTCAACTTTTCTAAATTCACTTCTTCTAACTTGTTTTTAGGATTAAAATTAATAAGAATTTATAATAATGTTCTTTCAATTTCAGTGTCAAAATTTAACAGTTCCTCATTAGAGGACAAAGTTATGTAAATTTATATCAACACACTCTTCCTGGATGTGAGGAATGTTTCGAGACACGCTAGTCATGAGTTGTGGAAAAAATAATTAAATCCCCCTAAGGGCATTGTATGAGTGGTATCCATAAATTCGTTCATCCAAATAGTAGTGTTTTAATATAGGTGTCACATAAAAAATAACAATATAGAAATATTTAAGAAAACAATATACTTTGGAAAAATTCAAATAAGAGATATGTGATTAGATTCAGGATGGGTTTCCCATATGTAATGTTAGCATAGTTTTTGAGAAATTTATTGAATATTTTTATTTTAGATCAAAATAATTAAATGAATTGAATAAAAAAAATTCTTAGATTGAAAATTTATTTAATTATATATCAAAATAAAGAAATATCTAAGGACTACATTTACTTAGGAAATAATAAATCTGGTACAAATTTTCCCCAAATAATTAAATTTTCCTATCTTAACTTCATCACGTGTTTTAGTAAAGACTAAACCACTCCTCTACTTGATTTTTTATATAAATTAACCAATTGGTGTAAAAATAAATAAAAAATTTAAGTTTATATTAATATCTAAATCAATAAATTTTAATATTTCTAAAGAAATTAAAATGAAATCATATTTAATTTTCATTCAAAAATAATTTTAATTGAAAACCATGAAATTAAAAGGAAACAATTCTCTTGATTTTAATACTTATAGAATCACAAACATCACGAAATTGGATCACCCATCCCTTTACCCAATAAATAAGGATTACACCCCATTATGCAGGAAGGGGTCATCAAATTTGGAAAAGAATGAGACATTGGGAGAATTAAAATAAGGAGAAAAGGATCTAGGAGGTGGAATGAATCAACATTTTAGAAGAGTGTAGTTGATTTATTATTCTATAAAATGAGCCTTCATGCTTATTTTGGGATGATTTTGGAAAGGATGGATTCACCTCCATTTATAAGAGAGGAGGGATATTTTTTATTGTAGAATTATTCCTTATAAAGATTTCTTTTGTTTGTCCCACTAAATTGTTGTATTGGGAAATAATGTCTATTAAATTATATTCAAAATTTTATTTCAGGTTTTTCATCTATCTTTTTTCTTAATTATCCATGTGTAGAAGAGGTTATAAGAAAATGACTTCAGGTTTTTATTTTGGACAAATGTATCTTGAATTATCCTTAAATGTTGAGAACCCAATCGACACATTAATGAGTGAATAAATTTATCATATTTAATAGGTAAATGCTCTTATATATCCGTTTTCTAATACATGTGGAATAACCTCAATTGGAGGCATGTTTCACGATCTTTTCCACTCGGTCCACTCTGTCCAGCATAACAATTTCTCAACTTGTTTGATTTGTTTGGGCCCTTAGATAATCAAGTTGCATTTTGGTCTATAATTGAAAGTTATAGCCTTCAAATATAGGAATCCTAAAAAGTAATCAAATAAATTGGATAAAAAATGTAAAATTTGGGATGAAAATACCATTGTGATTAAAATATGTCAAACTTATAAAATTATAAATTTTTTATATTTTATCCTATTTTCATTATATAACTAATTTTAACCATTATATTAATAAAAAGTAGAATAAATGGGTTTTATCATTGAAAATAATGAATAAATCATCCTAATTTGAATAAAAATATGCACAAAATTTAGGTCAATAACTATGCTAATACAATAACTCCGATATCACATATATACTGAGAAGTTATTATATTAATATAGAAACCAAAATAGAATAATAACTTCATAAAATGATATAAAAAATAATTATTTTTTTGTATGCAAAATTTCTGCCTCACGAGCTGATGTTATTCATTTTCCATCACCAACTCTCATGTCCCTCTTGTGTATGCTGGACTACCACCTCGCGAACCATTGTGATAGGTTTTTCATTTCTATTTTATTTGGATTGTAATAAATATTGATTAAATTAATACATTTTATTGTTCTAATATAATTGAACTTATGGAACTATGATGTCACATATACCTACAAACATTTCATTCTATGGGGAATACGATAATGTTGTTCTTGTGTACGACGGACTACCGCCTCCCGATGCAATGTGAATTGTTTTTCCCTAATTATTTTTATGGAAGAAAATTATGGTAAATTAAAATAATACATGTGATATATATGTATTAATAATTAATTTTAAATGGTAATTAATTATTTACATTTTTTTCATTCATCGAGAAAATAGGAACAACATTTATACGTACAAAAGGAATACCATCTCCATGAATAGTGTATTTCATTTTCCATCTCTAAATTTCATGGATTACCCTAAATACATATATAGATTATATATATGATATTTTTAACATAGTTAATATTATTTTTATTAGTGAACCATGATTAATATATGAGGATAGTAAATAACAAATAAAAACATACTTGAAAAAGAATGTAGTTATTACCTGAAATGTGACTTTAACATGGAATCATTAATAAATTCCTAATAATAGTTAATACGTAAATAATATTTGACATGATATATATAGTTATATAATATATTTATAATAAACATACATTTATTATATAGGTTGTTTGAATGTGTATAAAGGATGTCAATACTTAAGATAATAGATTTTTTGGAACACTTTTATATCTGTGAGATACATGCACTATTAAACACTTGTTTTGTATATGGGATTTATATTACGACCAATAATGTATTTTATTATTTTTTCCTTTAAATTATAGGTATTTACATATCCACATTATGATTTATCTTTAATGGGTTTTACAATTTCACAGTTACTAATAGGGTAAGTATTATTGTCCCAATTTTCATTATTTGAGGCATATGTCATGTTATCCACCAATATTATATTAAGAGGTGTATTCACATCCCATTTTAATTTGTATACCATGAATAATGTTATTTTTATGATATTAAGGTATAATTTTCTATTATTCTTTAATGGGTATTATGACTCAAGAGTTACCAAAGTTGTGTGAGTTTAATGTTACAATATCATTTTTGTCAAGATTATTTATGATTATTATTTTTATGATAAACTAATATGATACAAATTTAAAGAACATCATTAATTTTCATCTCATTTTTTTATTATTTTATAATATATTATTTCACTTCATATTTCACCCATTACGTACTCAATATTGAAAAATAATATCTTTAATGAAACTGACATTATTTCTCTCTTCAACCAAAAAAACATTTCTCTTCTATATACATGTTATCTCCAAATGTTTTAACAATGTTTTGAAATTATTAAAATGATTTATTAAAGTCGTATTTAAAAAGTATGAATTATTTTAATATATATGACATGACCGGATTTTTAATCCATCATGAATACCAAATGTATTAATGAATAAATTATAATTTTCAAAGTATATTTTTATGAAAATAAATTACAAAATCTTTTATGTATTTCTAGTATTAAAATGGTGATTTTCAAATCATAGTTAATCTCCTATATAAATGTAAGAAGTGATTTATTTTCAAAATAAAATTTCCATATAAGACGAAATAATTTGATGTTACATAATATTTACTAAAGATAAGATCAAATGATACCATATTTATTTATTCTTAGAATGGCATATGTTTATGATGGTGAGGTGATTATAAAACCTTCTTCATTTCCTTGGGTTATGAAATGGTGAAATATTTGATAAAACACATTAATTTTCATGGGTTATGATATGATGAACATTTTATGAACTTGTTGATTACTTATTTAGGATTATCCTTAGGTGATGGGTGGTAAATATATCTTCCTCAATTTCATTGGGTATTAAATGAAATATTATGAAATGAAAAGGACTAGAATAGGGAGTCACCCCAAATTTATTAAATTACATTATCCACTATGATTGTCTTAATAGTGAACCATGACTACAATGATTGTTTGGGGAGTGAACCCATTACAGAATAATATCCTTGGAAATGATCCTTGACTACTATGGAAAATATTTTCTAGACTTTTGTTTAGGAAAAAATTACTTGTATTATGTCAATGTTATTCTCTCACAGATCATGTTATTTTATTTCATTATTATTTATGTCTTATAAACAACTGTTATTTATGCCATTGCACTATATTTAAATCTTTAATATGAATTTTATGGTTTTAAAACATTATTCTCATGTTCTCAAATTCTTATTCTCACATTACGCATAAATATTTTCTTGGTTACCCTTACTTATAATCTTTCATCAACCATTCTTATGTTACCTTCCCCAGGTTATGATGAGAGGTATTATATGTGATATGTATAAGAAGGTTACTAGTTATGAGTAACTAAGTGGGGGTTATGAGGAACATATATGAACAAGTTCTTTATGTTTCCATGTTTCCAAATGAACAGTACCTTTATGATCTCGAGACATGTAATTTTTTAATGTAATGAATGTTCATCAAAAAAAATTAATATATATGTTTGTATAGTCGAGGATATTATACTATGGGTAAAGAGTCTCCCATAATCTACTAGTTTGGTACACATTTCAATCACATCCTCCCCAAATTATTTTATAAAATCGACTATATGTTTCAATTTATTAGTAAACCCATCAATACCCTTATTTTGTTATTCAACTTTGTGTTGGCACTCAATGACCTTTTTGACTTTTATATATTTGGAGACTTTATCATTTCATCTTATTCTGTAATTTTTGACTTCTCCTTTACTTTTTTTTGTATATATAGTTTTTCATCATGAACTAATATACTATTATTCTTTTTTATCTCTCTAAACAACCATCTACTCAAGAGAAGCTTCTAATTCTATATAGAGATAAACTCTTTTTTCCAATTATCCTTCGTCATTTTCTATCTCTTAATTTTTCTATGAATTTCATATAACTTCCACCATATCATTTTTTCTATGATCCCTATTGTTTTTAATAACATGTACCTCAGTTTCTTATAGACTATAATTTTATTATGATATCATGTTTTCATTTTTAATAAAATATTTCATAGTGATTTTTATTACTTTTATATTAGCTGATAAATCATCATGGAAATCTAATAATCATACATGTAGTCATATTAAAAATTATTTAGACAACATTTTGTAAGGTTACCATCCTTTACATATTGAAAACATATGACTATATGTTCCCCATTTAAATTTCCCATTTCCCCTTTTGAATTTTAATTTGTGGATAAAATAACATCATTCACATCATATTCATCTATGATATCCTCTCTGGTGAGATTATATTTCGCATTGAATTACACCCTCCAATTCTTCCCCTTTAATATTTCCTTATTATCATCATCATTTATCATGTCATATGAAAAAATATTTCTATGAAAGATATCCAATATTAGATAATTTGGATATTTATTCTCATGAAAAAAGAAATTCAGATTGAGTCAATGTGGAAATATTATTTGGATGAATTTGAAAATCATTGCATCATCAGATATTTCTACAATAATATACTTTACTAAATAATCACATTCACCTGATCAAAGAATTCATCAATTGATTCATTAGAGAGAATCCTTAGGTCATCAATTTTGTTCCATAGAACTTTCAATATAACATCTCAAACTTTTGAATATATTTTATAGGTATCCAATATATTTTCCCACATGGAATGTCAAGATTTAAATGAAATTACTTTCATATAGACTTTGATAGATATAGACCCTTTAAAGAATTGATTTCTCTAGAATCTGCATTAATTTTTATTTATTGAGGATCTGATAAAACCCCATTATCCAAACAAGATTCTATTTTGGGGAACCTCACATTCATATATAGATATCACATTTTAATTTGTAAATACACATTACATATAAAACAATCCACTCCTAAATCAAATGGAACTAGGGCCTTTGGAAACATAGATGCATAAAAAACTATTTCATAAGTTAACTATATAATCTCCCATGAAGTTATTCATAACTACCACCGTTCATTAACATATCATACATTATACCATTATTCATAACCTAGTGAAAGGAAACATAATAATAGTGGATATCATATTCTCAATAAGGGTATACATGGGAGATATCAATCAATGATTATATGGAGGCATATGATAAGATGAAGGGTATGATATCATGAATATAACTTACATTGTTACCCAATATGTCATTGGACATAAACATGATTTATTCCATAAATTATTATCATTTCAAATTAAATAAACCATGAGAGTGAGAAATCATCAGAAATTAATAAAGAACCATATGTTCATTTCATATAAATGTTTCAACATAATAAGATATTGAACCATTTAATATGTCATGGTTAACTATTGATACTATCAAATCATAATGGATATAGAATTAACACCCATTTCCCATATCATAAAAAATAATGAGTCATCACTTATTTCCCATATTAGATCAATCACATTGACATTCATACCATTATTTTTCAAGAATATCGATTTGTTTCCTACATGGCATCAAGCACGTTCACTTGTTTCACATAGCAAACCAAAAACATTGACTTGTTTTTGATAATTTTTTCAAGAGATATCACACATTACACAATGAATTCTATGGATATAAAATTCCAAAACCACCTAAAAAATATTGAAAACCACAAAAATGTGTTCCAAAAAATCATGTAACATTTATTATAACATATTATCATAACATATGTATTGAAATTGGATATAATAAACATTTTATCAATCTATAATAGAATATCCTCTAAAATAATAATGGGGTTCCTAAAAATCTCCTCATAATAATTATAAAACATCCATATATGAACAATTATGATACAATTAGATAATACCCTTAGTAAAACATTAGAAACCCAAAATATTATTATCATTGATGAATATAAATTATTTAAAAAGTTAATTAAAACATTATTGAGAAAAATATCATTTAGATTTTGAAATCAATTTATTAAAAATTTCCAAAATATTATATACGAAATTATTTAAAAAATAAAATCAGAATCCTATAAAAAATCATTAAATCATTTACCATTACCAATAGAGGGAAATATTTTTCACACCATACATGTTCAAATGAATATTCCTTTCACATTTTCCGCAAAAAGTAAAAAGTACCATCCATCGTATACATTAGAAAATTACATATAATAAATATTGGATTATTATACATATATTAAAGAACCTTAATCATAAATATAACACCACTACTAATTTCTTATAATCTATTACCACTCATTTATTAGCAATTATTTGTTAAAATTAGTGTTCTGGTTGATAACTATTTCATCTTTATGTTTGTCTCATTTTGGTAGTTTTTTACTGGTACTTTGATTATGGTTAAATAATCTCAAAAGTTTCAATAATTATATAAATATATTATATATTAATTATGTGTATATATATATATATATATTTATATTCATCCATAAATGTTATAGATTGTAAAATTAATTATACTATTCTTGGAGATAGCAGTCTTTATGAACATATGAATGCCGTATATATTTTTTGATGAATGGAACAAAAGAAAGTAAGATATTTGTTGGAATCCTCATGCATTAATCAAGTTTTAATGATCAAAAATATTATTAATGTTCATTACTCTCATTAAAATTCACAAATCTTATCACTGCTCATTACTCTCCTTAATATTCACAAATCTTATTACTGTTCATTACTCTCATTAATATTTACAAATCTTATTACTGTTAATTAATCTCATAATTATTTACATATCTTATCAATCCTCTATATTTATGTGTCAAGCTATATTATCTTATAATGGTTAAGATTAATTCCTACTTTTCATATTACTGTTTAAGTTTAAATACAGTTATTTGGCTAAGTATCAAGACACCGTGATGTTTGACATAGTAAGACAGACTGTGTGAAAGACACAGACACAGTGAAGCAAACACTATGAAGTCTAAGTCTCAACACACCGTGATAGTAAGCCTGACACTGTGAGGAACACACCATGAAGGACAAATCGTGACTCAGACGCCATGAAGGAAAAACCGTGACTCAAACACCGTGAAGGACAAACTGTGACTCAGACACCGTGAAGGACAAACCGTGACTCAGACACCGTGAAGGACAAACCGTGACTTAGACACAGTGAAGGAAAAACACTAGCTCAGACAGTGTGAAGGAAAAACCGTGACTCAGACACAATTAAGTATATACTGTGAAGAAGACACCGTTTACACAACAAACCGTGACACTGTTTCTTAAACTTTTTGTCAATATTATTTATATATTGGTAATGGTCAAATTTGATGTTTTTAATCAATTAATGTTATTTAATGATAGTGTTTGGTATGTCAGGAAACCGTACCTTGTACTTATGGAAATGGATTCATTCCTATTTCCGGTGCTCATGAAATAAACATAATTCTCATCTACAGTAAAAAGTAGAAGTCGCCTCGACATATAATCTACAACACACGTGAAGTGTCTGTACTGAACCAAAGAACAATCTTGAGCACAACTATGAAGAAGACATTGAACGATACTCAAAGAAGTTCCAACACATGCAATCCAACACTACTGGAGTAACTGAAGTCAAGAGAACATCTTCACTCTTGTAGAACACAAGCTGAACTACGACACTTTGTTTTCAATAGAAAAACCAGAGAAGGACATAGAAGCATTTCTGCTGAATCCAACGAGTCTAGAGCTGCATTGCTAATCCCTAGAGCTTTCTAAACTCTTATCTGTTCTCTCTAAGTGATTTGTTTATTTACTTTTGAGCAGTGTGGTGTACTACGTATATCTTACATAGACATTGTCTCCTGCACTGAACTAGAGGATATCAAAATCCTCACTCCAAAACTCTTAACTCTTGTTTACCCACTACAACTATGGAAGAGTTCCTTGTATGGCCTGGTCTTTGTTTTGTTTCCCACGAAGAACTATGGTAGAGGTCCCTGCGTGGCCTGGACAGTTTTGTTAACTGTTTTTAACCCCAATCCAGGGTGTGGATCAAATTTATATAAATTTTAGAGGAAAAAGTCTCGGCTTGAGACTGAACCTCTTGTTATAACTGCTGTTCATTTTTAGTTTAAGTTTAAAGTATACTACATATATCTTTTATATTCCGTTGTTGTTACTTTGAAATACAAAACCACTTTAAATTTACTTTGATAGTTAAATTAGCATGTGCTTACACTTATTTTAAATCAGTAGGTTAGTTTCAAAAGATAGTATAATCTTGTCGTTAAATTTACTTAGACCTAATCAATATTTGAGAAGCTAAGTGAACATTTACAATCTATATAAATTCACTATATTTTAATTTGTTTTATAAATTGGGGGATTTTAATAGATAATATTTTAACATAAATTTTAATTGGAACTCAATTCACCCCCCCTATTGAGTATCCACTCCGACCAATATTTGGTATTAGAGGTTGTTTTTATTAATACAAGTTTTCAAAACACTCAGTTTGTCAACTGTGATTTTAGTTGCATCTTTAAAGATATTAAATTTCTGTTAGTTCTAAACATTATCTCTTTAATTTTACTTTCTAAAATCTAGCTATGGAAAATAGACTAGAGGGTGCTGCTACTAACCGGTCACCTTTCTTTAATGGTACAAACTATGCCCACTGGGAACATAAAATGAAAATTCATTTGGAAAGCATGGGTTTTGATATCTGTACTGCTATAGAATCTCAATATAAAATTCCAGAAACTGAAAGAACAACTTGAGATAATCCTACTAAAGTAGCTTACAATAATAACTGTAAAGCTATGAATGCTTTGTATTGTGCATTAGGAGATGATTAATTTAACAGAATATCTGCTTGCAAAACTGCTTATGAAATTTGGGATACTTTAGTTGTTTCTCGTGAGGGAACAACCAATGTTAAAGAAATGAGATTGAATACATATACTATTAAATATGACAATTTTAAAATGAAGACTAATGAACCTATTTATAATATGTATCTCAGGTTCAATGAGATAGTCAATACAATGAATTCACTTTGAAAGGTTGTTCCAGCAAAGGAACATGTTATGTGGATACTGATATGTTTTCCAGATTGATGGAGAGGCACATCTGTTTCAATAAGAGAGTCATGTGACATTTCTGTTCTACCTGTCAAAGAACTCATTGGTAAGCATATGATGTACGAGGAAGAACTCAAGGTGAATAAAGATGAAGATGATGAACCAAAAAGGAAATTAGTGGCTTTCAAGACTACTGCTTCAAAGAGCAAGGACAAAGAAAAATCCCAAATACAAACTGACAGTTCAACAAGTGAATGTTCAGAATCTGATAGTGATGCTGAAATGGCTCAGATAGCCAGAAGGTTTAAGAAATTTTATAGCAAGATGAAATTTTTCAGAAAATAACATTACAAGGGAAAGTATGAAAATAAGGTAAATTGGAAGAAGGACTGGAAAAATCCAGATAAAAGTTATGAAGTTGTTTTCTACAAGTGCAAAAGAAAAGGACACATTAAAGCAGACTTCCCAAAGCTAAAAATCAAGAAGAAATATGATTACAAGCAAGTACAAGAAAGATAAGAAGGCTACCTGGAGTTCTTCTGAAGATAGCACAAGTGAATCTGAAATGTCTGATTTTGAAAAGATTCATGCCAATATGTGTTTCATGACAAACACATTTGAGGTAACCTTAGATACTCCTGCTTTAAATTCCTATTACTCTGGAACTGAATCTGATTCGGATTCTGAAAACATGAATAGTGAGGAATTATTTGAATATTGTAATATGATGGAAGATACATGTAATGAACCTAAGGATAAATAAAAATCATTGAAGAAACAACATGCTCTCACTACAACTTTTAAAACTGAACTTACTATTGAAAAAGTGAAAAATGCTCAACTGTTAAAGGAAAACACTGAACTGAAAATGTCAAATGAGTAACTTAGAAAGGAATTAGAGAAATTAAAAAATGGAAAAGACACTTTAACTCAAATGATAGTAAAGAAAGTGGCACCAAAATATGTTACTTGAATAGGTTATCAACCTGGAAAAAGGAAGTTTACTAAAACTAAATTACCTCCCAAATCTGGACAAAATTCTGTTAGTTCAAGTTATGAAATTCATTTGCATCAACTAGTTACTCACATAGTTATAGATAAAATAAAGTTTATCTTTAAAAATATTTTGACTCAAATTATATGAGACCCATAAGACAAATGTGGGTAAGAAAATCATTTATTTCTAACATGTCTGGACCCAAGAAGATCTGGGTACCAAAATTATTTCCTATCTAAACTTGTTTTGTAGGCAACCTGCTTGAAGAGTTTCCATAAGAAGATATGGTACTTGGACAGTGGATGTTCAAGGCCTATGTCTGGATATTACTCATGATTTAAAAGTATAATAATGGTTGATGGAGGCTATGTCACCTTTGGTGATAATTCTAAAGGAAAGATCATCGGCCTTGGCTAAATTGGTAACACCAACTCAATTTTAAATTCTAAAGTTTTATTTGTTGATGGAATTAAATATAATCTGTTAAGTATTTCCCAATTGTGTGATGATGGTTTTAATGTCAAGTTTGAAAATGATTATTGTAATTGTTTTTAATTATAAAAATGTTTTAGTATTTTCTGCTTTGAGAAATGATAATGTTTATGTTGTTGATCTGAATTATTTAGATAAACAAAATATTACTTGTTTAAATGCTTTTCATATAGAGTCTTGGTTATGGCATAAGAGATTAAGACACTGAAATATACACTCACTTGGAAAACTGACTAGGAAGAACTTAGTTACAGACTTACCCAAACTATAGTTTCCAAATGAAAAAGTGTGTAATCCTTGTCAAAAGGGAAAACAATACAAAATCACTTTCAAAACAAAGAAAGAAGTTTCAACTTCTCAACCTCTCAAGTTGGTACACATGGAATTTTTTGGACCTTCTAGAGTTTCTAGTTTAAATGGGAAGCACTATGTCTATGTCTTAGTAGATGAATTTTATAGACATACTTGGGTATACTTCTTAGCTCACAAAATCAAAGCTTGTTCTTAATTTATTAAATACTCCAAGTCTGTAGAAAACCTTAGTGGACTTAAGATTAAGACCCTGAGAAGTGATCATGGCCGTGAGTTTGAAAATAAAGAGGTTGAATCTTATTTCTCACACAATGGCTATAGTAACAACTTTTCTGCCCCTAAGACACCTCAACAGAATGGTGTAGTAGAAAGAAAAAATATAACCCTTCAAGAAATTGCTAGAACCATGCTTAATGAAGATGACCTGCCTATTTATTTTTCAGCTGAGGCTATGAATACAGCTTTTTATATTATTAATAGAGTCTTGATAAGACATGTTCTCAATAAGACCCCATATGAGTTATGGAAAAATAGAAAACCCAAAGTTAGTTACTTTAGTGTCTTTGGCTGTAATGTTTTTATTCTTAATACAAAGGATAATCTTGACAAGTTTTCCTCTAAGAGTGATGCAGGAATTTTTCTTGGTTATTCTTTAACTAGAAAAGTCTATAGAGTCCTTAATAAAAGAACAAAATTTGTGGAAGAATCTATTCACATCAAATTTGATGAAACTGATCCACATGAGCCCAAGTCATCTCTTGAAAATCTTGAAGAAGATTTATCAGTTCTGAACCTTGATGATAAAATCAATGAACCTGCTGTAAAGACAACCAGTTCTGGAAATATTTCAGAATCTGCTCCTAATAAACCCAAACCAATAGATGAACCTGAAATTTATAGTCCAACCTTTACTAGATCAACTAGAATTCTAAAGAATCATCTCTTAGATGCTATTGTTGGTAATCTTGATAGAGGGACACAAACTAGAGCTTCTCTTAGAAATCAGGTTGCACATCAAGCCTTCTTGCCACAGATTGAACCCAAAAACATCGATGATTCTATTAATGATGAATTTTGGGTAATTTCTATGCAAGAAGAACTCAATTAGTTTGAAAGAAATAAATTTTGGAAACTATTAGAAAGACTTAAAGACACTTTCACCATAGGCACTAAATGGGTGTTTATAAATAAAGTAGATGAATCTGGAAATATAGTTAGAAATAAGGCTAGATTAGTTGCTCAAGGCTATAGTCAAGAAGAAGGAATTGACTATGGGGAGACTTTTGCTCCAGTAACCAGATTAGAAGCCATTAGGATTTTACTTTCTAATGTTGCACATCTAAATTTCAAACGATATCAAATGGATGTAAAGAGTGCATTCTTAAATGTACATATTACTGAAGATGGAATTATTTTAACTCAAAGTAAATATACTAGAGATATTTTAAAACGTTTTGGATTGGATAACACTAAAAGTAGTGACACTCCTATGAGTACCACCTGTAAGTTGGATCTTGATGAGGATGGTAAATTTTTTGATCAAACCACGTATAGAGGAATGATTGGAAGTCTACTCTACTTGACTTCTATTCGTCCTGATATTATGTTTAGTGTGTGTATGTGTGATCATTTTCAAGAAAACCCTAAAGAGTCACATTTAAATTCTGTAAAGAGAATTTTCAAATACCTCAAGCATACTCCCAATTTAAGACTGTTCAATCCCAAAGGGAAATCATTTGAATTAGTTAGTTTTTTTATGCTGATTTTTCTGGATGTATGTTAGATAGAAAAATCTCCTCTAGAACATGTCACCTTTTAGGAAAGTCACTAGTATCATGGTGTAGTAAGAAACAGAATTTTGTTTCATTATCTACTGCAGAAGTTGAATACATAGCTGCTGGAAGTTGTTGTGCACAAATTTTGTGGATGAAACACACATTACTAGACTATGGATATCAATTCAGACATGTCCTAATAAATTGTGATTACACAAGTGCTATTAACATTTCAAAGAATCATGTTTCACATTATAAGACAAAAAATATTGATGTAAGACATCACTTTTTGAGGGATCATTACCAAAAAGGTGATATAACTTTAGAATTCATTGGTACTGAATATCAACTTGCTAATATATTCACTAAACCATTAAATTATGAGATATTAGACTACATCATACATGATCTTGGTATGATTAATCATAAATAGATATCTTACTGATCTTAATGTTTAATACTTTACTATATTTTACTTTACGGTGTCATGGTCACTGTTTTACAGTTACTGTTTCATGCTTATGGTCTCACCGTTAAAACCTTGTGTTCACGGTCTGTCACTTAACTGTCTCACCATGATGGAACAGTTCACTCACTATCTCACCGTGACTGCACAGAATAGTCATTGTCTCACCGTGACGACTGTTTTTCATCGCATAGTAACGCCTACTCACGGTCTCACCGTGAAGATTATTTATGAATTTATTTTTAACTCGTATCACGGTAATTTTTATTTCACCGCTATTTTATTTTCCATGTTTTGGTTTTTATGACGTTTGACATTCCCAAATGATAAAACATAAAGGTTTCACTCGATCTCTCACCCAATCTCTCACCCGAACTCTCTCCTGCTCTCTCTCTCTCGAACCCTCTTTACCTTGCGAACCTCTTCTTCTCTCTCGTCCGAACTTTCAGTTGATGCCAAGGATGAAGTGTCCGTCTTCATCTACCCCTGAGAAGCACAGTTCCAAGAAGAAGAAGATAGATCCAAGGATAGCTCCCGAAGGACCTCTAAATCCTAACCTTTTTAACCGTATTGTTGTACTTGAAAAAGATATTTTCCCTGAGTGGCTCTTGTCTAGTAAGTCTTTGGTCCTGAAAATCGTAAGAGAACAAAGATGGTTTTAATGATTCTCCAGAAAAGATAGACCTATTTATCCGAAGTTGGTATCGCAGTTTTACCAATTTGTAAAGTTTTCTTTTGATGATGGAGAAAGTTTCATGGTGACCACCTGGATCAATGGTCATAAATGTTATTTCACTTCAAGGATATGAGTTGCATGCCTATGGATTACCCATGAAGTAATTTTTGATGACTACCTGAGAGACCCTCCTCCATCATTTGACATCTTATATCTAGATAATTCCTTGGAAACCTTAACTGGTAAAGGCACAAAGCGAAGGGCTATAGCTGCAGAGCTAGATGGAGAAACTAGACTACTATTCAATTTTTTTTTAGAATTTGATTAGTCCAAGAAAAGGATATTTTTCTGTGATGAAGTATCAGGATGTATTCATGATTCACCTATTGAAGAATGGCCATAAGATCAATCTTTGAAAGTATGCCATTAACCATATTTGTGAGCTGATTAAAGTCACTTCCAAATCCACCTCCTTATTTTACTCAAGGATGATTTCAGCCATACAAGTTGCAAAAGGAGTTATTGGACCGAATGAAGAGATTCTAGAGGATTTTGAGTTCTAGCTATCCAAACCTATCATCAGAAGGATGAAAATTAACTGGAACCCTAGAAGAAGAAATGGTTTGAGGATAATGATCAATTGTATAAGAAGTATAATCCTATTGATTATACAAGAAGGCCAAAGAATGTTACTGATCCTGGTTTTGAACTAGATGAAGTGGCTGAATACTCAGATGCTGAAGAAGAAAAGGAAGTGGCAGCTGATGTACCACTTAAGGAAGAAGCTGAAATACCTCCAATGGAAGAATATCCTATTGAAAAAGAAAGGACTATTGTACCTGCTGTTTTTCCTACTAAAATACCTCATAGAGAGGAAGTTGTTGTTGAAAAGGAAAGGATTGTAGATCCTTTAGTTGTTCTTAGTGAGGAAGAAGCTCCTGGTTCTAGAGAAGTTGTTAATCTTGATATCCAATCTGAGGATGTAAGAGATTCTATAGTAATAGAATCAGAGCAAAAAGCCATGGAAGAGTCTACTGGTGTAGAAGAACTCCCCGATGAAAAGAAAGCCAATTTGGAATCACTGCCTGTGGAACAGTCGGTTCCGGAGATAATTCCCTCCGATGAAGAGAGGATGGAACATGCCTTCCAGTTGTCAAGGCAAGAAATGGTTAAAGAGATCAGAACTGATCCTATGGATCTTGATCATGTTGCTGAGCCTATAGTATCTAAAATGGAAGCATAATTTGATGGGGAGGAACCTCAAAATATTGAGACTAGTCCAGATGAGTCTAATGAATCTGAATCTGAATCTGAACCTGGTGATTAGTCATACTCTATGTACACTTGATATGTTCTCCCAAGATTTTATGATCTGAATGAGTCACAACAAGTGACTAAAACTAGAATGGATCTATCTTTTGTGTTTCAAATAAAGTCAATAGCCCACCCAGAACCTGAACCAGAACCAGAGCCCCAACCTGAACCTCAACCAAGATCGCAACCAGAACCTGTACCTCTTCCTTCTCCCTTACCTGATCAACAATCTTTTATAACTAAAGATGATCTGAAAGTCTTTAGATAGACTCTTTTAGGTGTAGTTGAGAAGATTATATCCTCTCAACCTCGTCCAGTGACTCAACTGAGGCAAGAAGATGCATCGATTTTCTTGGAAAATATTATTCAGCATATTCAACCAAGGATGATTCGAGAAATTCAAGAAGTTAGAGTTGAAAATAAGCTACTGAGTGCTGATATTGCAAACCTAAAAAGTATGGTAGAAGACTTGCAGAATGAGTTTTTTTTGAGATCAAAGCCTACTCATGTTTCTGCCCCTACACCTGTTTCTTCTTCTCCTGAACCAACTGATTACACCCTTGCTAGAGAGATTGTTTCTCAAGTGCATCCTTATCTGCTATCTTCTAATAAGAATATTGGAACAAGACACACCAAGATGCTGCAACGCATTAGAGAGCTTGTGGAAAATATGAATAATCTCACAGATGTGTACACTTGATGCCTGCAAAAAGTGTTGTAACAGCTCAAAGTTCTATCCATAGCTGTAAAATATTCTCCTACTTCTGGTCAACCTTCTGTTCCTCCTTTGGATGATTTTCTAATGAGATCCATAATAAAGGCAGAACTTCAGAATGCCTTTAGTGTCTTGAATCTGTATTCTTTGTAAGAAGTGGTTAAAAACAGTGATCGAGCATTGGACTTGGTTAGAATTCATTCAAAGAATGCCAATGATGCTGAACAAGATATCACCAAGAATATTGATGTCTATCTCAACCGAATTTTCCCTAAAAGTGATATGATATATCACTTTAGATATCTTGTGGAGAATTTGAGAATCCTTTTAGTGAATAAAGATTTTAAAGCTCAAGTTTAAAAGCTAATAGAGTTCACCAGATTGTTGAAAAAATTCTAGGAGAATATGAATATTTCAAGAAGGCTATGCAATATGGTGGAGAAATCATTAATGATTTCACAAATCTTTTAAATCTGTATCTTCATGTGAAGAGTACCGCTATTGTTGATCCAGCTGCTGCACCCCTCAGACCTGGTCTACCTTCCTTAGCCTCAAATTCCATGTCAGTCATTCATGATCTATCTCAGATCCGGCCAGTAATTCTTGCCATGTCCCTCCATTTTTGAAGGTCTACCATTACCATCTTTGTCTACCACATCTATGCCTTATTCTACATCAGCATCAGCTCCTACTACTGATAAAGGCAAGTCAAAGGCCAATCCCTAAAGAGTCAAGTGACTACTTTCTTTTTGATGGGGATGTTTTTGTTTTTCTACTTATTTTGAATCATGTATTCTGATAGTGTTTTAATGACAACTGCATTGTTTCTATCCATTCTCTGTAATTTTTGATAATCCCAAAAGGGGGAGAAAAAGTAAGAAGTTTAGAAATAATTTTTTCTATTTTAATTCTATATAGTTGAATCTCATTTATCTCTTATCTATATATGATTTGTGATCATCAAAAAGGAAGATATTTTTGGACTCCTCATGTATTAATCATGTTTTAATGATCACAAATCTTATTACTGTTCATTACCCTCATTAATATTCACAAATATTATTACTATTCATTACTCTCATTAATATTCACAAATCTTATTACTGTTTATTACTCCCATTAATATTCACAAATCTTATTACTGTTAATTAATCTCATCATTATTTACATATATTATCAATCCTCTTTATTTATGTGTCAAGTTATATTATCTTATAATGGTTAAGCTTAATTACTACTATGCATATTACTGTTTAAGTTTAAATACAGTTATTTGGCTAAGTATCAAGACACCGTGACGTTTGACATAGTAAGATAGACTGTGTGCAAGACACAGACATAGTGAAGCAGAAACTGTGAAGTCTAAGTCTCAACACACTGTGACAGTAAGCCTGACACCGTGAAGAACACACCGTGAAGGAAAAACCGTGACTCAGACACCATGAAGGACAAATCGTGAATCAGACAACGTGAAGGAAAAACAGTGACTCAGACACCATGAAGGACAAACCATGACTCATACACCATGAAGGACAAACCGTGACTCAGAACCCGTGAAGGACAAACCGTGACTCAGACACTGTGAAGGAAAAACCATGACTTAGACACCGTGAAGTACATACCGTGAAGAAGACACTGTTTACACAACAAACGGTGACACCATTTCTTAACCTTTTTGTCAATATTATTTAAATATTGATAACGGTCATATTTGATGTTTTTAATGCAATTAATGTTATTTAATGATAGTTGTTGGCATGTCAGGAAACCGTACCTCGTACTTATAGAAATAGATTCATTCATATTGCCGATGCTCATGGAATAAAAAGAAGTCTTAGCTGCAGTAAAAAGTAGAAGTCTACTCGACATACATTCTGCAACACACGTGAAGTGCTCTGTACTGAACCAAAGAACAATCCTGAGCACAATTATGAATAAGACATTGAACGATCCTCAAAGAAGTTCCAACACATGCAATACTACACTATTATAGGAACTGAAGTCAAGAGAACATCTTCACTCCTGTAGGACACAAGCTGAACTACGACACTCTATTTTTCAATAGAAAAACTAGAGAAGGACTCAGAAGCATTTCTGCTAAATCCAATGAGCCCAGAGCTGCAATGCTAATCACTAGAGCTTTCTAAACTCTTATGTATTCTTTATAAGTGACTTATTTATTTACTTTCATGTATTGTAGTGTACTTTGTATATCTTAAAAACACACTGTCTCCTGCACTGAACTGGAAGATATAAAAATCCTCACTCCAAAACTCTTAACTCTTATTTACCCACGATAACTGTGGAAGAGGTCCTTGTGTGGCCTGGTGTTTGTTTTGTTTCACACTAAGAACTATGGTAGAGGTCCCTGCGTCGCCTGGATAGTTCTTTAAACTATTGTTAACCCCGGTCCAGGGTGTGGATAAAATTTATATAAATTTGAGAGGACTAAGTCTCGGCATGAGACTGAACCTCTTGTTATATCTGCTGTGCATTTTTAGTTTAACTTTAAATTATACTACATATATCTTTTATATTCCGTTGCTGTTACTTTGAAATACAAAACCATTTTAAAGTTACTTTTATAGTTAAATTGGCAAGTGTTTACACTTATTGTAAATCAGTAGGTTAGTTTAAAAAGTTAGTTTAATCTTGTGGTTAAATGAACTGAGACCTAATCAATCTTTGAGAAGCTAAGTGAACATTTACAATCTATATAAATTCACTACAGTTTAACTTGAATTATAAATTGGGGGATTTTAATAGAAAATATTTTAACAAAAATTTTAATTGGAACTCAATTCACCCCCCTCTTGAGTATCCACTCCGACCATCAATATTAATTCAAATTTTAGAGAGATTTTTATATCATATATATCATATATATTTATATATTTATTAATTAAATATATCTTCATTACCATTCATATTAATATAAAATTAAAAACATATCACATCATATTATGGAGGTGGTAGTCCACATATATGCATGAGTGATGTTATCATTTTGTATGAGTTTGAGGGTAATAAAGTAAATTTGAT
The DNA here is from genome assembly GCA_963277665.1 of Viscum album. Classification (NCBI taxonomy): domain Eukaryota; kingdom Viridiplantae; phylum Streptophyta; class Magnoliopsida; order Santalales; family Viscaceae; genus Viscum; species Viscum album. The sequence continues at coordinate 697,322,467 of OY728128.1, forward strand.
ATTATAATTAAATAAATACAAATATTTCATATATATCATATACATTTTTTATATCAATCATTATATTTATTCAAGAGAAATGGTGATGGAAAAAATACATTGGTTTACTAGGAGGTAGTCTACCGTACACATGATTCATCATATCATTTACCATTTGATTAAAGAGGAGATGGATATAGTATATTCCAATATATTAATAAAATATAAATATTTTTAGAAACTGGTGGTTTTATATCATCATAGTTTAACAATATTTAATAGTGGTGGAATAATTTCTAAGAAAACACATGGTTTTGGACTATTCCTATTCTTTGGAGAACCTTTTGGTTTCACGCCTATAGACATCATAGGAGGGGTTCTTAATCAAACCAAGACCTATATGATGTGTTAATTTATATAAGGAATGAATTTGGGAGGGGGGTTTATAACACCAAAGGCTTTGGATGTTTTAAATGTAGAGGATAGGGGGTGTCCTTTTATAAGACGGGGAGATGAAAAAATTGAATTTTTTCAAAAATTAAATGATATAAACACATTTTAAGAATTCAAAAAGGAATTAAAATGTCTAAATATAGAAATATACATGATACAAGTTTGAAATATGGTCATCCAATAAGAATTTCGCCAATATTTAGGTAATTTTCACCCTTATATGTTTATTTAACACCCGATTAACCTGTTTTAACCATAACTATGAAAAATATTTTTTATTTTATTACAATTAATTGGAGAAAATTTAAGTTTAAATTATTATAAAATATTAATTATGCTATTAAAAAATGTGGAATCCATTTTTCCATATTTAATTCAAATAAGTGGAAGAATTAAATAGAAAAGTAAACTTGGAGATGTGATAAAAACGAATTTCCAATGAAAAAACTGAAAAGTATAAAGGGTTTTTATATAAAAATTACACATGGAATTTATTATAATTACCTAAAATGGATTAATAATAATTTAATTGGACTAATCTTACTTTTCATACAGTTTTAAACTAGATGTATATTTTTATATACATTAAATGAGATGGTATTTTTTAATAAAAATGTATATTTTCAATATTTATTAAAAAAAATTCATTTATAAAAATTATAAAAAATTAAACCTATGGTAATTTTGTCATGTTTATTTTAAAAATTGAGTTAATTTTTTAAAATAAATTATTGTAATGTAGAAAAAATTAATATTATTATTTATTCTGAAAAATTAATGAAATTCGTTTTTTGAGAAGAAATATATTTTTGAAGTACATAATGACATTTGAAAAAAAATTAATTACTTATTTATCAATATATTTTCGATAAAAAAACCTATTATGATTATTTTTAAAATGTGGTTATATCATTTTAAACATCCCAACCCAATTCACTATATAAACAGTAGTAGGACTGGTGGGGCATCACGATAGGCATACCTCCCCATACACTAGAGGTTGTCGATATGTAGTGAGGGTGTATGATGGTAAGATGGGTAGACCATACCATAAAAATCAGATTTTCAAAATTATATGTGATAATGAAACAATATCATAAGCATTGATATATAAAGAGCAAGAGAGAAAAATATTAATAATCCATTACTAAAAATAACAAACACGATAATTCCAAATACACAATCATAGATCAACATTCTATAATATATAAATAATTATACATAAATTATGTGATATAATAAATAATAAAATGTCCTATATGGGTAATAAATAAAAGACCCAACTCCTATAGGCATCCCGATTTTATGCTCAGCCCCTAACTCCATGTCAAGTCCTCTTCCATAACACAACTACACGATTAAAAATCCAAGTCCTAATAATGAATCATGGTAACTACTAGGTACCAATTAGTGTACCAAATATGGTGTGTGATAGATTCATTAATACAACACCCACAGTGTCAAAAAAATAAAATCAGTGAATATAGGATATTACAGTATGTATGTATATCTGTAACAATGTTGTAAATGATATGTTAAACAATCATGATCTACCATCACATGGTTTTTCAAAATCAATATAGTAATGAAAAGTAACTACAAACCCCCATGATTTTATGGCACGTATCTTATTAAATAATTTAAATTCATTTTATAGAATATTTTGCACACAACACTGAACATAAGTGAATAATGATATACTATTAAATAATAACATGAATGTTGAAATAGTAATATTACCATTAGGAATGGTAATCAATCCAATAAAATAATAACATCACCTATGAAATTATAAATAACATTTTGAAATCATATAAATGAAAATATGATATAATTATACCATATTATATATAAATAAATGTTTTAAAATGATAAATTAAGTGTTAGTATTTTTTTTTAAACACAATTATTTATTTAAAGTTTTAAAATTAATATAATGGTTTAAATTTTTTTTATAAAATATATTCATAAATTTATATTTTTTATCTTATGATTATATGATAATATTATGAGAGCTTAATTAATTTTTCAAAGTGTCATAAAATCAGTTATAATTTGAATCTCTATTTTTTTAATAAAATATTTTTTTAATTAAAAATTAAATTTCTCATAATTTGAATACTGTTTTCTTAAAATGGAGTTCATTTTGTAATTATACATGTCAACAAATGGTTTGGGGGATTTTTTTGGTGAATAGTGAAATACTGTAATTTACGGTATATAATATTTTATGTTAAATTCAAATTTCCATAAGTCATTGATGATATATGCCCAAAAATATGGAAATCATCTTAATTATTTAATATATTTACATATATGTTTCAATAGTATTGATAGTCTTGAGCCTAAATAATAAACTACTAAATAAAACAATAATAAAACACCCCGCTCCTACACTATAAACACCACCCCTCTCTTCAAATCACACCTTCCAAGTCTTGAATCCTATCCAATTTCTACCCAATCACATTCCAAAGTCACTCCCCGAAGTCTAAGATAATTTGGTATCAAAAATAGAGCAAACCCAACTGTTGTAAGGAATTTCTCAAAGAGAAGAATCAAAGTGGTAAAATCCTCTTTCGTTCTCTTTTAATTTGTTTTCTTTTCTTATCCTCTCCACATCTCATCTATCCAAACATGAATGATAAATAAAATAACTTATATATAATTTTTTTATTATTTTAATGTAATATCCATCACCAAACCCCTTCTCCTATCAATTTTATTATGAAAATAGAATCATCATCTGTGAGGTGTTGATTTGCTGCCATCATGGACAATATGTTTTTCATTTTCCATTATCACCATCATGGATGGTCATAAAACCATTATTATTATTAAATAATTTTTTATTACACATATTATGAGTTTTATATTTTTATATAAATAGTACATATACATAATATTAATTAGTAAAACAAAACTAGTACGTGGTGATAAAAAATGATAAAATAATCTAAGTGGTTATGATTAACATTTTATCTAACGAATCATCATAATATTTGAAAAAAAATTTATATAAGTCTATTTAATATTCTAAATGTTCATTAATAACATATTATTTTATTTATATATAACTACTCAAATTTTTATGATCTTTCCTATATTTATGCATGTGAAGCAATCAGTATAACCAAAGAAATGAACATTCCAGAATGACAAAATTGAATCTTATAACTCTTTAAAGAGGATATAAATTAAATTAATAAAATTATTGTAAGTCAAATAAAATGTTCAATGGTTATGAATTAAATTATTAATTAAAATAATTTCATTATCTAGTAAATTAAGATCATGTACCAAACACTTTTGGACATAAGGTAAGGGATTATCTCTGAACCCCCATTTTTTTCTCCAGGTTATGATTTCTCTCACTTTACTAAAATGTAATTCTTAATTTTTTCTATGTACTAAAATTTTATTCTAGGTGTATGTTCCAAGAAAATTTACCTAGCTCAATTCTTCTTTCTTTTTTGGGTAAATACATGTTTTTAATGATTCCTTTTCAATTCCACCCAATAAGCAAGCCAGATTTAAGGGAACTTCCAAATTTCTTACTAATTTTAAATTATACACCATAATTTGTTTTAATAAATAAATATTTTTATAAAATCACTATTTTTATTGTGAAAAACTATATTTTTTCATTTTTTTTTATTCAAAAAATTATTCTTTTTCCTATTTTAAAGACTCTTTAATTATTTCTCCTAAAACTGCACTAAATAGGCTATTTTATAAAGATTATTCAACATTATTTTTACATTTTTTCACTTTAATTAGAAATAATTAATCATAATATATAACTATATCCCATTATGAATTCCCAATAATGATTTAAATCCATTCTTTCAGGGACACCATTATGATATTTCCTTGGTTATGGATTATTCACCATTTATCCTTTGTGTGTGGGGTATGTATACTTCCATTTTATTTATGATCATTATTCATTATAGATTTCACTAAATATCCATATTTATTTTATTATGGTTTTGATTATTGTCTTATCCATATACCATTTTTATATATGGTGTTTTCATTCAATGTTTTTATTTAATTTAATCAATTTATGAAGAATTGTTTTTACTTGGAGTGATGGGTGGGGCCTAATTATAGATACCCCTCGATTCATCGACATGTCTCATGAGATGAAAATTTTGGTGATAATACCATCATGTTTTCTTTTATAAAGAATCATATGGATATCTATCCACATACATAAACCATCATGATGGTAAACTGGTCCATGTTTCATATGCATGTCATCTAATAATTGATTACTTCATCAATATGTATTCAGTTATTAAATTCCCTAATATTTTCACTATGAAAAAATATATTGATGAATTTTAATCCTCAGTTTATTAATGAAAATATTTTTCAGTTATTTACCTTTCCATAATTATTATTCCTTAATGATTTTGCTTCAATTATTATTTATTTATATAACCATTACTCAGTGTTTGAGCTGACCCTTTTATTTTTTTCTTGTCCCAGTCTGTGATGCTGACATATCTAAATAAGTTTAAAAGAAGCAGTTTTATTTTATGTTCCATGTTTAATTATCAATGTAATAACAGTACCATGTATATATCTAGTTCTTCTTGACTACTAAACTGGATGATCCTTGCTGATGTGATTTCTTGTATCTTGGATATTGTAATAAAATAACCACCTACAATGGGCTATCGGGGTAGGGCTTTTTATAGTTATAAATTAAGGGATGTTTAGTATGAACCTTGAGAACTAGATGTTATATAAAAAATGAGAATTATTATAATTAATTTCTGTGAATTTGTTTCTCAATACTCATGATGAGAAACTTAGTGTCTGCCATTATTTAGTGATGGAAACTAATGGAACAATGTGACTAAATACCAGCAAATAATGTAAGGATTTTCCCACTGAGAAAGTTAAATAAATTAGTGTTGGATATGATAAGATCATTACCATATTGGGAAAATATAGTCATTATATAATGATTAACCATATTATAGCTATGTTGGATCATTTCATGTGGAAGAATCCCCTATCTTTTAGTGGGACTACTAATCCAGTGGTAGCTGAGCAAAAGATCATGTCCCTTGAAAAGATATTTCTAGCATTGGGATGCAATGAAAACAAAATGGTAGTGCATGTAGTGTATTGCCTCTAGGGAGATGTTGATCAGTGGTGGTCATTGACCGATAATATTAAGGAAGATGAAAAATAAGACATGTAGTGTAAATCCTTTAAATTAACAATAATTGAAAAATATTTCCCGTGAGAGAAATGAACACAAATTAAGATAAAATTATATATCCTAAAGAAAAAAGAAGAAGATAGAGTTGAAAATCATGAGGCTACCTTCACAAGACTATCCAAGTATGTTATAGATTCTATATGTGATTAAGAAGAAAATATTGATCACTTCATTAAAGGTATTAAACCAAGTCAATAAATTGAATCGAATTCTCAATAAAATCCATATATTTTGATATAGTATTATGTTCCATCAAAATGACGAAGTAATTTTCAATATCTTATATGTTCATGAGAAATCAACAGCATAACATGTCTTATAATAACCATGTAAAAGGTGAATAAATTCACATTATATAAAAATCATGGATTGAATCATCCTAGGAAATACATGAAAGTCATGGGTGTTATTTATATGTGAAAATGAAAGGGTCATTGTGTTGATGAATGCAATGAAATGAAATTAATCAATGACATTCAATGATTAAACTATAATGAAATGGGATATTATTCAAATCAATATACCAATAATCAGATGAATCTACCCTAGAATAGGCCAAGGGGAAATGGCCATGATTATACGATCTCCACTTATGAAGTATAAGTACCTAATGATATGGTGGAAGGTACAATAATCCAATATTAAAATTTGTCAATGCATTATTTGATTTTGGATCATCCCACAATATTATATCTACAATTTTTTCCAATAAAATTAGATATTTTCCTTTTGATTTAATATGGTATTTTTAATTTAAAATCCCTAAGGTAAATATCATTGCAAAAAACAATGTGTCAGGAAGTTCCCATCACGGTATATAAACATGCATTATTTTATTTCCTTATCATAACACCTATGGTCCACATTCATATAATCCTCATTATGGACTGGATTTCAAAATATGATGTGATAATTTTTTTTCAATAAGAATGAAATTAGTTTTTAAGAAGATTTAGCAGCCCTTATCTTTTGAGAAGAAACATCGTCGTATGATTCTTATCTAGATCCACCCTCGATAGATCTATTGAATAAAATTATTGGGGAGAAAGATCAAATAACATATAGGGATGAGGAAAGTCATCCTCAAATTTATGATGTACACATTATATAGGAATACAATGATGTATTTTTTAAGAAATTACCTAGACACCCCTTGAGAATGAATTTTATTTCACCATTGACTTAACTCTTGATGAAAATCCAATACCAAGGAATCCTTATAGATTAAACACTATGGAATTATTGGAGGTGAATAAAAAAAGTGGAGTCCATTAATAAGGAATTTATTCTCCCAAGTGTTTCCCCATGGGGATGCCCTATTTTATTTTTTATGAATAAAGAAAGATCCTTGAGGTTGTGCATTGACTATAGATAATTCAATGCTATTACAATAAATAATATGTATCATATTCCATACATTGATGATTTATTTCTTCAAATTCATGGAGATCGATAATTTTCAAATATTAAACATCATTATGGGTATAATAAATTATGAGTAAAAAGTTTGATATTCTGAAAATTTGTTTTTTTAGGCATGGTATGGAAATTATGAGTTATATAAATTCTATTTGGATTGACTAATGCACACTCTTTTTTCATGGATTTAGAGAACAATGTATTCATGGAATATCTTGATGATTTTGTTGTAGTATTAATTGATTATATTATGGTGTATTCAAAAATATATGAAGACCATGAAAATTATTTTATTATTATTCATGATATTCTCATATAGAAAATGTTATATGGTAAATTTCTAAAGTGTGAATATTGGCTTTATGAACATTGTTTTTTAGGCCATAATGTCTATAAGGATAAAATCTATGTTTATCCTATGAAGATAAATGAAATCCAGGAATGGCCTATGTTAGTGAACATAAACGATGTATATAGTTTCATTAGTTTTTAAGGTTACTATCAATGTTTCTTTTAGAATGTTTCTTAATTGGATAACATGTTATACAAGATCATTCATAAAGGGGATATGTTTCTATTGACAAAATAATATGTAGAATGGTTAGTAAAATTGAATTGAAGATTATTCAATGATATTATTTTTACATCACCTTCTAGAAATTATGGTTTTTTAATATATAGTTGTGCATGAAAGAGAGGAATGGTTTGTGCCCTTATGAAAAATGATAATGGTATTGTGTATACCTAAAGGTAGTTGAAGACTCATTAACAAAGTTATCCAAATCATGATCTTGAGTTAGTAGCCATAATCTTTTCTATGAAGATATAGAGACATTATCTATATGGTGAATGATGTGAGATATATACAGATGAAAATAGTTTTATATAAAACATTACATTGAATGAACTCAATAAAATGAAAAGACGATTGCTCGAGTTATTCAAATATTTTGATTGAAAAATACACTACCACCCATGAATAGAAAATGTAACACCCTGAGATTTTATGAAAAATATTCTTTTTAATTTCATTAATGTCTTGTGTTGTACGCTACACCAAAAGGAGCTTGCACAACACAAATCCTTGACTTGCATTGTATTACACGCAATCGCGACCTTCCTCGATAGCGTGTGTAGTACGCAATAACGAGTTTCACTAAACAACAATATCCTATTAAAATATTATTAAAACTAGCTGTTATGAATAGTAATAACCACTTTTTGAAATTTTGTAAATTTTATTTTTCAAAATGGACTTCATTTTTGGATTCGGAATATCGAAATTAGCTTTGGGTGAAATTTTGGTAATTTTCGGATAACTTTCATATTTTGATGAATAGTGAAAATTACTAAATTTTAATTAAAAACAACTTTTTCAATCGAAATAATTAATAGTGATATATTATTAATTTGAGTGGTTTTAAAGTATATTTAGAATATATTTTTACAATTTAATACAATTTTGGTCATTGGATGTAATTCAACATTTAAACCAGACATAAACAAGTGTCAATCTTCTGATAGTTATTATCTCTTAAGAACACACTATTTGTTTTCACGACGGGAATTAATTTTTAAATTAATTAATGCAACTGATATGTTTTGAATTTGGTAAAATAGACATCATTTTTGAGTTCATAATATCAAATATATCTTAGGCCTAATTTTTGGTATTTTTCTAGAAACTTTCATTTTTTGATGAATAGTGAAACCACTAAGTGGTAGTTAAAAAAAATGAATTTTTCATAAAAATTAATTTTACCGCTTCTGTGAATGGAATTTCAAAAATCCGAGAGATACGGTTGATGTCAGTAAGTAAAATGTGGTTCAATGAGATGAAAATAATTTTTCGTGAATAGTAACTTTTTACTTTTTTTACCACTGTTAAAATTAAATAGGGTAATTAAGGGTAAAAATGTTATTATTATTACCCAAACACATGTCCTAATTCTATTGGATAAGTTTAATTCGACCAAAAACAACCTTAGGAATAAAATATGACTATTTAGGCCCACTTGGATTAGATTAGGACATTCATTATTATTTAATTCAAAGGAGAGTTAAAAGAGTTAAAATCAAAGTTTATTTACTAAAACATTTTTAATATAGGGTTATACAAAAGATAAATTAGATTGTAAATATTCATTAGAAAGCTAATACGATTTCCTACATAATGATAATTTATTTATAATTTTTAGACAATAAATATGTTAATTTATTTATGACACAATGATGTTGCAGTAATTACCATAATAGTGAAAATTATAATAATTGATATTATAGATACCCAAATAAATGTAATTTGAGACTTTTTATGAATTCCACTAACTTTCTAGGTTAATATGACATGCTAGTATTGATTTAATTAACTTAGTTCGAACTTATCATTCTCTTATGATTTTCACAAAAATCAATTACTAAATAGTGTCAAAATTGACATAAAATAGTTTTTAAAACAAATATTATATTATTAATTGTTATTTTATTCCTAAAAATCTAAGGTTTGGCGAAATGACTTATATAAGGTTATATATATCAATAATAAACAACTTGGGGTTCGTTTGGCTTGATATAGTATGTTTATTAACCTTATAGTGTAAGAAAACAAGAAGACATGGTAAATGTAAAATTATCTAACTTAAAGTTAAATATAAATGATAAGGTTAAAATAAGAACCTAAACTTGTCTAAATTCTATTGGATGAGGTGATTTAGATCCCTCCCCACCTTAGCTTCTAAATAAATCCATTTGGATCTATTAAAAACCGAATATGACTTTATAATAAAATAATATTTTTAGTTTTCCAAAGGATCCCCTCTCCTCCCTTATAAAAGGGCACCTCCTCCCTCTCTTCCTCACACCACTTTGAGCCTTCAAGCTCGGCCAAACCCTACCAATTTCTCCTCTACCCTTCCCTAGAAACATCCTAGAGGTTTTTGTCTTCTTCAAAGACCTATTTTAGTTCCCTAAAAGGAGGTCTCAAAGAATCACTTCAAAGAAGAGGTAATGTCTGTTACTGATTCTTTCATCTTTATTTCTTCTTACACTTCTTCTTCATTAGTTGTTTCATTATGAATTAAAAACATCAGTATCACTCATATACGGATATGTTATTATAAGTGTGAAACAACCCTATTTCACCATCTATCCATCCTACGGAAAAAGAAATCACCGCGCGTGCGTACGTACGGAATACCGTCTCCACGCCGTGGTGTAATCTATTTTCCACCACCACCTTACATGGATGGGTATAATGGTGTAAATAATGACTATATATGACTATTATAAAGTGATATTAATTCTGTAATAGTATACAATACACTCCAATACAATTCCACGATCATGAGAACAATATCATCGCTCGTGCGTACGTACGGACTACCGTCTCCACGACGCGATGAGATTCATTCTCCACGTTAACCATTCATGAATGATTATAAAGTATATATAATAAGTAACCATGAAATATATGACATAATAATGATACTGTATTTATGTGTATATATATGTATGTCATCTACTTAATTCCATTCAACTCAATAAGGAAACGAAAACAGCGTTCATGCATACTTACGGCCTACCGTCTCCATGAACGGTGTATTTCTTTCCATTTACTGATCTATTATATATATGTATATTCTGAATATATATTATATACAAATCATGTTTTATATTCTGGAATTAAGTAATAATGATCTAAGTAATCATATGAATAATTACAAGTTAAAACACGAACAAGAAATGAAACAATTTTACCCAAAACACTACTTTAACATGAATTTACAAAATAATGGGTAATATAAAGTCATAAGTGAACCATATATGATATAATAACAATGAATATAATTCTTTAATAAGTCAATGACATTATTTAAATCATTATACAGGAGGTTCGGACACTTACGAAGCAAATCGGACCTAAGGTAAGGGAAATATCAAAATCTCATTTTTATACGAGATTGTTTATATTTTGGAATTTACTGGGGTGCATTTTATCATCCACATCCATGTTTCCTCAATATGTAATATTTACATCATTCTAAAATAGTTTATATCCAATTTTACCCTTCAGTGAGTTTTTAGTAAATGATATGAAAGGAATCTTTTGTCGTTTTTCGTACGAGGTAATTTTTGACTTTTCTGAAAAAAGTACGAGAATAATGTTTTTTTAACTTATACGGCATGAATGGATTTTTAAAACATTATTTCCAAGAAGCTTCCTTTACAAGTTATCAAGTTTATTTTTAATCAACTTCTTTTAGTTTATAATTTTATAACATGATTAAGAAAGGAAAAGTGTTTTTGAAGTAGAAAGGATATTTTCCTCAAGAATGGAGTTCAAGTGTTTTATCAAAATTATTTTCCATCTAAGATAATAAAGGGTTCTATTTATATCCCTATTAGTACATTGATTTGATTATGTTGTGATGGAATTTTTTTTATGAATTCCTTTATCTTATATGAATTGTTTTATGATGTCACAATGTTTAAGATTCCAATTTTTATTACATGGGTTATGCTATGATGTATGGTTTATGATTTTGTGGCACACATAAGAATGGTATAATTATGAGATGGGTGGGACCTATATCTCCCTCCAATGCATTGGGTAATGATTTTATATCTCATGAGATAGACATGGATGGAACGGTAGGTTATACCGGTTCAGTGAAACAGGACTGAAACGAGGGTGACTCGGTTCAGAAATGGACTTTGTCCACTAAGATAGTCTTGGCAATAAGTATTGACTAATAAGAAATGATTCTCTATGATTATGTGTGTATGCCACAAAGTTTCATGTTTTAAGTTATGATTATTGGGATTTCACTTCACTACTATTATTTATCCCATGTTATGAAATTATGCTCTCTTTTGCAGGTTAAGATTTCCAAAATGTTATGTTCTTATGAATATGATGTGATTGATATTTAATTTGTTTACCCTTATTGAGCATTTGAGATCACCCTTTTATGTTTTCTTTTCCCCAGGATATAAAGAAAGGTTTTAGGTAAAAAAATGAAGATATTTATGGGAGGTGTTTAGGATCTTTCACCACGATTAGAAGATTATATTCCGAGTTTCCAAAGCCACTAAACTATTACGATCCTTGTGTGTGTGTTTTTGTTATGTACTAAGTATTCCGCAAAAGTAATGTAATGTCCATGTATGTCAAGCTTAGGGTCTCTACAGTTGGTATCGGAGGCAAATAAGGTAGGAATGTATCTGATCCTTGGGAACTCTCACATGTGAGCGTTGGACGAAGAATGGCTCTCCGCCCAAGGGCTTCATGATGAAATGGCTTCCACTGGGGATGGTGGTGTGTCCGGCCCAGGGGGTGTAGCCGCCAATGGAGTGCCCTGATAGGTATCAATTATAGTCCACTGGAAGTAATTCCAGATTGCTATAGTTGGTATCAGAGGAAAGGTTTAGTCAACCTTTGGAAACTAGGATGCGAAAACGTTAGTGAGATCTCTAGAGATATTTATAAGGTATGTATAGGGATGTCCCTAAGGATAAGTATACGTATAGGATATAGTCCTAGAACTACTGTAACGATATTATTATTTAACCTAAGATGTTAGATATTGAAGGTAATCCCCCTTTATTATATTGATTTCCCTAGCGTGATTTTTACCTCTCAGACTATTCTTTTTGGGTTTTAGACGATGGCTGGAACCTGAAGGAACCGTGTTGATCAATGTAATGGACAATGCAATGATTGTCCTCCTGAACAAACAAATGTTATGGGAGATGGAGTGAAAAATCTTATTTCTATACTTACAAAAGCTATGAATCATTCTGGACTTCCAAATGAGTAGAGAAGGGAATAACATTCTATTAAGTCCTTCATGAGGCAACGTCCACCTTCTTTCAGTGGGTCTTCTGATCCACTTGTTGCTGAACAATGGATAAGTACCAATGAAAAGATATTTTTAGTTCTTCAATGTTCTGAACATGATAAAGTCATCTTAGCAGTATGTCGTTTGGAAGTTGAAGCTGATCAATGGTGGAATTTTATCCAGAATACAAGGCCAAGAGATGAAATTGAGTCCATGGAATGGGACGAGCTCAAGAATTTTTTTTTCAATAAGTACTTCCCTCATATTCTTCGAACAAAGATGGAGAAGGAGTTTCCTGAACTAAAGCAAAAGGATGATGAATCTGTTGGTATATATGAATAGTATTTTACAAGGCTTGCAAGGTATGCATCTGGATTTATCATCCAACCTGAACGTAAAGTTGACCGATTCTTCAGTGTCTTAAAACCAAATCTTAAAAGGGAATTATCTATAAGAGACTTCAGTAGCTATGAAGAAATTTTTTGTTGTGCTATCAAGGTAGAAATGGAAGTTTGTATTACTTATCCATCTCATAGTTTTGACAAGAAACAAAATATGGAGTTCAAGGAGAAATCTCAGAATAATGTTGAAAGGAAGATGAATGTTAATTTATGCTCAAAGTGTGGAAAGAAGCATGGTGGAGATTGTCTTAAAGGGACTAGAAAATGTTTTAAGTGTGGAAAAGAAGGTCATCGAGTAGCTGAGTGTAGAAGTAATGGAAAAAGGGTTTCTAATGATGGTAATAAAGAAAAGACTTTAGAGAACGCACCACCAACGCTTCAATGCTTCAAGTGCAAGGAAATGGGGCATTATGCTAATAAATGCCCTAATCCAAGGGTTAGTGATGATCGACATGAGAAACCACTTAAGGCAAAGGACAAAGGGAAGTCACATGAGATCACCATTGGCGATGTTGAATATGACAACGATGTGGTGGAATGATTAAGTGATTATGTAATGGGATTCCAGAATAATGTTGTATATAGTATCGTGGAATATTGGAATATTTATGTATTGGTCTATTGTGGTTTTCAATAATTTTTTTGGCATCGGTAACCATGAAAAGTGATTGAAATATTTTTGGAAAGAAGATGATATGCACATAATGAAGGGATAAAGAGAATCTAATATGGTTGATAGTATTCATGAGCTCATGATTGATATAAGGACTAAGTGATATCATGGTTTGAGTATATAGAAATTTGAGGATTTTGGTATGTAGAAAGTGTTAACTTTTAACTGCATTCATTTTTTCACTTAGGTTCAATGGGTATTCAAGAGAATACATGATTAAGGCCTTTGAATGTTTGGAATGTGACCAACAAGACATATCTTATGATATATGGGGATCAACGATGGTATTAAATCTCTGGTAATCGTGTTCACTATATTATGAGAATGGACTGCAGTATTATGGATAAGCCTAAAGATTGGAATGGATTATGTTGGACATAAGTTAGTATTGTTTAAGGATAGAAGTTTTTTTTCAATATTATTTATGGGATGTTATAGTAATATAGTTTTAGAAAAAGGATAACCTGTAGGATGGGCGACAGCCCATCGCGTTAGACAAGGTTGTAGGAATCGAACCCACAACCGAAGTGCGACTGGCCTTTATCGCCTACGATTGGCCTACAGGAAGTCCCTGTTTAGTAGAAACTAGTTTTATTATATTAAGAAGTATAATATAAGATGTATAAGTCCATTTTAGGAACTATATATGATTAATCTCACTATAGATGGACTTACATATTTTTTGATAACTTTTCAAACCTTTTGTTTGAGACAGATGGAATGACCCCTCATTCTATCACATGATCTGCTAACACATCACGAATAACAAATTCAACTTCATTTCTTTAAGAGATGAAGTGTAAATTGTCCAAAGAACGACCATAGGTGAGACTATACCAAAATCACAAAAGTATTTATTCTAATTCCAATTTCATCAAATTTAGGGAAATGATCTTGAAAACCAAAAATGTTGTCATTGTGCTCTTATATCTGATGAATCAGATGGTACCTTAGATCGTCACAAATTTATGGCTTTGTGAGTTCTGGCTTTTCCATAGCCATGTTCTCTACCACTCTCCATCAGAACATGATGATTAGATTTCTCTTCCATATCCATATTTTCACCTATGTGGAAACCCAGTGATTAGTTTATTTGGGTAACCGTTACGTTTCATACTTTTTGTTTTTAAAGATTGGTTTTGGTATTCATTTTTACGATGTGGGTTTCTATTAAATAAACTTTTGAGTAGTAAACCATTTATAACCTCGACGAATTTCGAGGGCGAAATTCATTTTAAGGGGGGTAGAATGTAACACAGCGAGATTTTATGAAAAATATTCTTTTTAATTTCATTAATGTCTTGTGTTGTACGCTACACCAAAAGGAGATTGCACAACATGCATCCTTGGCATTCCTTTTATTACACGCAATCATGACCTTCCTCGATAGCGTGTGTAGTACGCAATAACGAGTTTCACTAAACAACAATATGCTATTGACATATTATTAAAACTAGCCGTTATGAATAGTAATAACCACTTTTTGAAATTTTCTAAATTTTATTTTTCAAAATGGACTTCATTTTTGGATTCGGAATATCGAAATTAGCTTTGGGTGAAATTTTGGTAATTTTCTGATAACTTTCATATTTTGATGAATAGTGAAAATTACTAAATTTTAATTAAAAACAACTTTTTCAATCGAAATAATTAATAGTGATAAATTATTAATTTGAGTGGTTTTAAAGTATATTTAGAATATATTTTTACAATTTAATACAATTTTGGTCATTAGATGTAATTCTAAATTTAAACCAGACATAAACAACTATCAATCTTTTGATAGTTATTATCTCTTAAAAACACGCTATTTGTTTTGACGACAAGAATTAATTTTTAAATTAATTAATGCAACTGATATTTTTTTAATTTGGTAAAATAGAAATCATTTTTGAGTTCATAATATCAAATATAGCTTAGGCTTAATTTTTGGTATTTTTCTGGAAACTTTCATTTTTTGATGAATAGTGAGACCACTAAGTGGTAGTTAAAAAAATGAATTTTAAATAAAACGTAATTTTACCGCTTCTTTGAATGGAATTTCAAAAATCCGAGAGACACGATTGATGTCAGTAAGTAAAATGTTGTTCAATGAGATGAAAATAATTTTTGGCGAATAGTAACTTTTTACTTTTTTTACCACGGTTAAAAGTAAATAGGGTAATTAAGGGTAAAAATGATATTATTATTACCCTAAAACATGTCATAATTCAATTGGATAAGTTTTATTCGACCAAAAACAACCTTAGGAATAAAATATGACCATTTAGGCCCACTTGGATTAGACTAGGACATTCATTATTATTTAATTCAAAGAAGAGTTAAAAGAGTTAAAATCATTGTTTATTTACTAAAACATTTTTAATATAGGGTTATACAAAAGATAAATTAGATTGTAAATATTCATTAGAAAGCTAATACGATTTCCTAAGTAATGATAATTTATTTATAATTTTTAGACAGTAAATAAATTAATTTATTTATGACACAATGATGATGCAGTAACTACCATAATAGTGAAAATTATAATAATTGATATTATAGATACCCAAATAAATGTAATTTGAGACTTTTTATGAATTCCAATAACTTTCTAGGTTAATATTAAATTCTAGTATTGATTTAATTAACTTTTTTCGAACTTATCATTCTCTTATGATTTTCACAAAAATCATTTACTAAATAGTGTCAAAATTGACATAAAATAGTTTTTAAAACAAATATTATATTATTAATTTTTATTTTATTCCTAAAAATCTAAGGTTAGGCAAAATGACTTAGATAAGGTTATATATATTAATAATAAACAACTTGGGGTTCGTTTGTCTTGATATAGTATGTTTATTAACCTTATAGTGTAAGAAAAAAAGAAGACACGGTAAATGTAAAATTATCTAACTTAACGTTAAATATAAATGATAAGGTTAAAATAGGAACCTAAACTTGTATAAATTCTATTGGATGAGGGGATTTCGATCCATCCCCACCTTAGTCTCTAAATAAGTCAATTTTGAGCTACTTAAAACCGAATATGACTTTATAATAAAATAATATTTTTAGTTTTCCAAAGGAGCCCCTCTCCTCCCTTATAAAAGGGCACCTCCTCCCTCTCTTCCTCACACCACATTGAGCCTTCAAGCTCGGCCAAACCCTACCAATTTCTCCTCTCCACTTCCCTATAAATATCCTAGATGTTCTGGTATTCTTCAAAAACCTATTTTGGTTCCCTAAAAAGAGGTCTCAAAGAAGCACTTCAAAGAAGAGGTAATGTCCGTTACCGATTCTTTCATCTTTATTTCTTATTCCACTTCTTCTTCTTTAGTTGTTTCATTATGAATTAATAACATAAGTATCACTCATATACTGATATGTTATTATAAGTATGAAACAACCCTATTTCACCATCTATCCATCCTACAGAAAAAGAAATCACCGCGCGTGCGTACGTACGGAATACCGTCTCCACGCCGTGGTGTAATCTATTTTCCACCACCACCTTACTTGGATGGGTATAATGGTGTAAATAATGACTATATATGACTATTATAAAGCGATATTAATTCTGTAATAGTATACATACACTCCAATACAATTCCACGATCAGGATAACGATATCATCGCTCGTGCGTACGTACGGACTACCATCTCCACGACGCGATGAGATTCATTCTTCACGTTAACCATTAATGAATGATTATAAAGTATATATAATCAGTAATCATCAAATATATGACATAATAATGATACTAGATTTATGTGTATATATATGTATGTCATCTACTTAATTCCATTCTACTTAATTCCATTCAACTTAATAAGGAAACGAAAACAGCGTTCATGCGTACGTACGGCCTACCGTCTCCATGAACAGTGTATTTCTTTCCATTTGCTGATCTATTATATATATGTATATTCTGAATATATATTATATATAAATCATGTTTTATATTCTGGATTTAATTATCCATGATCTAAGTAATCATATGAAAAATTACAAGTTAAAACACGAACAAGAAATGAGACAATTTTACCCAAAACACTACTTTAACATGAATTTACAAAAGAACGGGTAATATAAAGTCATAAGTGAACCATATATGATATAATAACAATTAATATGATTCTGTAATAAGTAAATGACATTATTTAAATCATTATACAGTAGGTTCGGACACTTACGAAGCAAATCGGACCTAAGGTAAGGGAAATATCACAATCTCATTTTTATCCGAGATTTTTTATATTATGGAATTTACTAGGGTGAATTTTATCATCCAAATCCATGTTTCCTCAATATGTAATATTTACATCATTCTAAAATATTTTATATCCAATTTTACCCTTCGGTGAGTGTATAGTAAAAGATATGAAAGGAATATTTTGTTGTTTTTTCATACGAGGTAATTTTTGACTTTTCCGACAAAAGCACGAGAATAATGTTTTTTTTAACTTATACGACATGAATGGATTTTTAAAACATTATTTCCAAGAATCTTCCTTTACAAGTTATCAAGTTTATTTTTAATCAACTTCTTTTATTTTATAATTGTATGAAATGATTAAGAAAGGAAAAGTGTTTTTGAAGTAGAAAGGATATTTTCCTCAAGAATGGTGTTCAAGTGTTTTATCAAAATTATTTTCCATCTAAGATAATAAAGGGTTCTTTTTCTATCCCTATTAATACATTGATTTGATTATGTTGTGATGGAATTATTTTTATGAATTCCTTTGTCTTATATGAATTGTTTTATGATGTCACAATGTTTAAGATTCCCATTTTTATTACATGGGTTATGCTATGATATATGGTTTATGATTTTGTGGCACACATAAGAATGGTATCATTATGAGATGGGTGGGAACTATATCTCCCTCCAATGCATTGGGTAAAGATTTTATATCTCATGAGATAGACATGGCTGGAACGGTAGGTTATACCGGTTCAGTGAAACAGGACTGAAACGAGGGTGACTCGGTTCATAAATGGACTTTGTCCACTAAGATAGTCTTGACAATGAGTCTTGACTAATAAGAAATGATACTCTATGATTATGTGTGTATGAAAAAAAGTTTCATGTTTTAAGTTATGATTATTGGGATTTCATTTCACAACTATGATTTATCCCATGTTATGATATTATGATCTGTTTTGCAGGTTAAGATTTCCAAAATGTTATGTTCTTATGAATATGATGTGATTGATATTTCTTTTGTTTACCCTTACTGAGAATTTGAGATCACCCTTTTATGTTTTCTTTTCCACAGGATATAAATAAAGGTTTTAGGTAAGAAAAAAAAAGGGAAGATCTTTATGGGAGATATTGAAGATTATTCATCACGATTAGAAGATTATATTCCAAGTTTCCAAAGACACTAAAATATTACGATCCTTGTGTGTGTGTTTTTGTTATGTAATAAGTATTCTGCAAAAGTAATGTAATGTCCATGTACGTCATGCTTCAAGTCTCTACAAAAAATAAGGTAGAGTAAGTATTAATCAGTAATTATCATGAAATTATTCAACAAATAGAGATTGAGATAAATCAAATGTTCAAGGATTTATTAAATATGAATAGGGGGATTTTTAAGGAAGGAGAAACATCACCCTTTTTTCAAATGATTGTTAAACCATCTTTACGGGAGAAAATTAAAATTTCTCAATCTGATGATGAAAATTTTGAAAAAAAATATCAATGATGGAAGATTGAAAGAATTTATATATGAGGAAATAATTTTGATATTTGTAATGTTTTTATGTGTTCCATAAATACCTAAGCTAAAAATGGAACTATTAGATGATTCTCATAGCTCAAATTTATCTATACTCTTCAGTAGTACCAAGATGTATAAAATTTTGAAGGAACATTTTTTTGGGATAATATGTAGTGGGAAATTATTAAATATGTGTCAATATGATTAGTTTTTAATCAATTAATGGTTGAGAGACAAAATCCTAGAGGATTTATTCAACCTATATCTATTCTTATTTGTATATGGTACGTTATTACTATTTACTTCCCCAATGAATTAAAAAATACCCAGAGAAAGAATTATAGGATATGGGTTATTGTTGATCACCTTAAAAAATAGTAACATTTTCTCACTATAAGAGAAAATTTTCAACTTGAGTTCCTAGAAAGAATCAATATTAATGAAGTTGTAAGACATATTGGTGCAGGTCTACTAATATTTTCTGACCACGATCCTCATTCTACCTCAAAATTATGTAAGAGTACTTATAAGGGTTTGGATACTGAGATTCATTTTATTTATTCTCATCACCCTCAAACTAAAAATAGTCTAAAATGGTTATTCAAATTTTATAAGTCATGTTGAGATCATTCTCACATGACTTTCAGGGTGTGTGTGATCAGTATTTACCTTTGGTCGAATTTTCCAATAATAATATTTTCCATTATAATATTCAAATGGCTGCATATGAAAAATTATATGGAAATATAATTAATAATAAAACATGTTGGGATAAAGTTGGTGATAGTTAAATTATGGGTTGAGAACATATTTAAGTGAAAATGATAAGGTTAATAACTATTTATAATCATATTAATGTTTCTTAAAGTAGGAAAACGAGTTATGTTGACAACTGGGAAAGGATTTAGAATATCATGTGGGAGAGAATATCTTTCCAAAATTATATCCATGGAAGGGTGTCATGAGGTTTGGTAAGAAAGGGAAACTAATCCCCAAGTACATCATTCAATTTGATAATTTCGAAGGATGTACAATAACTTACCAATTATCAATGCCACAATTTCCCTCCAATGATCATTATGTTTTCGAGATATCATTGTTAAATACGTACATTTCAGACACAATACATGTAATCACATGTGAAGAAATACAATTAGACCTGTTTTTCTTATTTTTAAAATCCTATTGTGATTCATGAAACTATAGAGTATGTATTGAGAAATAAAATGACACAGTTAGTAAAATTTCTCTTAAGAAACCATAAAATCGAAGAAGTGGTGTGGGAACCTGAGGATGTTATAAAGATTAACAAAACTCATCTATTTTGAAGGCAAATTTTAAAAACAAATCAATGATATAATTTATGAAGGAGGGAAGAATATAATAGCCCAAGATTTTTTGATGTGTATCTTCTTAAATAAAGTCAACTCTTTCGATTGGTTATTTTGTGCACAATATAATACTTGAATGAACAGTGATATACTATTAAATAGTAACATGAAAGTTTGAACAGTAACATGGAATTTAGGAATAGAAATCTAGCCAACAAGATAATATTCTCACCTATGAATGTATAGATAAAATTTATGAATCTTATAAATGAAAATATGATATAATTATATCATAATATAAGTAAATAAATGATTTAAAAATGTTAAATTATCTGTTGGTAATTCTATAAAACATTAATGTTTATTTAAAATTTCATAATTAATATAATTATATAGGAGAAAAATTATTTTTATCAAATATATTCATAAATTGTTATTTTTCCTTCATATGGTTTTAAGATAATTTTATGAGACCATAATTAATTTTTCAAAGTGTTAATAAATTAGATTAAATTTAGAAATCAGTATTTTTCAGACAAATAATGAATTTAATTAAAATTAAAATTTATCATATTTATATATTTTTTCTAAATTGACTATATTTTTTAATTCTACGCATTAAAAATGGTTAAGGTGAATGTTTTGTATTTTTCTAAAGTAGTAGAATTTATGGTGAATAGTGAAATACTGTAATTTATTGTATATAATAATATCAGATAAACACACCATTTATTTATTCATTACTGATTTAATAATCAAAATCTAGAAATATTCTTAACTATTTAAAATATTTAGTGATAAGGTTAAATACTATTGATAGTTTATAGAAAAAATGAAAAACTAATGAGTGAAACAATAAAAAACCCTCTCCTCCACTATAAATACTGCCTCTCACCACCTATTCTTATCTCAAATTCCAAGACTTTTAGCTTATTGAATTTATTGACAATAATTTTACCATGTCTCTCCCCCAAATCCATTATCATTTTTGTCAACAAATGACCAAACCAATGATTCTTAAGGATGTTCTCAAGGAGAACAACCCAGGTGGTAAAATCCTCTTTCGTTA
The DNA here is from genome assembly GCA_963277665.1 of Viscum album. Lineage (NCBI taxonomy): Eukaryota > Viridiplantae > Streptophyta > Magnoliopsida > Santalales > Viscaceae > Viscum > Viscum album. The sequence continues at coordinate 697,344,586 of OY728128.1, forward strand.
TATTTTAATTACTTTTAATTTAATTTATTTTCTTATCTTCTCCTCATATCCTATATCCAAAAATTCATAATAACTCTGGTATCTTATATTTAAGGTAATTGTATTATTTTCATTTAATTTCCATTATTAAACCCCTTGTCCTCTCCATTTTATTCTAAAATGAAGACATCGTCTTTGATGTTTCAATTTTATACCATCGTGGGAAATGCGTTTTTCATTTACCATTACCACATTAAAGGTTGGTCATAATCCAATTATTATGGAAAAATAATATTTTATTATACATATAATAAGTTCTATAATGTTATGTGAATAGTATATATACATAATTTTAATTAATAAAGAAAAACAAGTTTGTGAAGATAAAAAAAATAAGAGAAAATATAAATACTTATCATTAATGTTTTATCTATTGAATTATCTTTATATATGGGAAAAATGATATATAACACCATTTAATCTTCTTTATGTTCACTAATGACATAAAATTTCCATTATAGATTACTACTAAAATTTTACATGATATTTCATATGTGTATACAAGTAAACCTATCGTGAAAACCATGGAAATGAATACTCCCAATAGAAGAAATTGAATATTATAACTCATAAAAATTCCATAAAGAATCTCAAAAAATTATACTAAATAAAATACATGTTTAATGGTAACTTCATTAAATTATTAGTGAATCAATCTTCATTATAAATGACGTTAAGTTCATGTGTAGAACACTTTTGGACATAAGGTAAGGGATTCTCTCTAAACCCTCATATCTTTCCAAAAGGTTACACATTATCTCTCTTTACCAGAACTTAATTATTAATTATGATTTTTTAAACATACAATATTATTTTTTTTTTCAGAAATATTTAACTAGCTCAATTATTATTTATTTTAACAATAAATACATGTTTTTAAGGATTCATTTTCAATTACTACCTATAAGAAACCCTATTTTAATAGAACATCCAAATTTCTTTTCCATTTTCAAGTACAAACCATAATATATTTTAGTTCAATAATGTTTTTATAAAATCATCCTTTTATCATAAAAATCCATCTTTGTTAATTTCAGGTTTTATGAAAACAATTATTGCTTTTCCTGTTTTAAAAACATGTTAATATTTTCCTTTAAAAATCACTAAAGAGGATCCATTCTAATATTTCTTAAACACTATTTTTACATTTTTCACTTTATTAGGATATATTTTTTTAACGATCTATATCTATATACCCTCATTAATTACCATGTATGATGTATATATATTCTTTCCGGGACACCATTATGATATTCCCTAAGGTTATGCCTTATCTACCACTTAATCATTATATTCAGTGTATGTATAATTCCAATTTATTTATGATCATCATTCATGTAAGATTTCATTAAATATCAATATTTATTAAATCATGGATATGATTATTTTCTGAAATGTTAAATATTTTTAAATATGGTGTTTTCTTTGAATGTTGTTATTGAATCTAAGCAGTGTATAAAGAATTCATTCAATTAATAATTAATCAGTGGGGCTTGATTATTCATTTCTCCTATACTCATAGAAAGGTATAAAGGGACAAAAAGTTTAGTGAAAAACCCTTCATGTTTATTTCTAAGAAGAGTCAAATGGGATTCTACCTACGCACATCGACCATATTTATAGAATAATGGTTCAAGTTCTAGAAATATGACATCCAATAATTAAGCATTTTCTTCATTCAGTGTTCAATTATTATTTTCCATGATAATTTCACTATGAAAGAAATATATGGATGAATTATTATTGTAATTTTATTTATGGTGTGTGTCTTTTTATTTATTTATATTCCTATAATTATTATATTTTATTGTATTTTATTTCTTTATTATTGATTCTTGTAACCCTTACTGAGCATATAAGCTCACCCTTTTATTTTATTTCCACCTCCAGGTTATTATGATGAAATATTTGAATATGATTGAAGGGAGAAATTTATTTTTCTTTTTTAATGTTCTATGTTTAATTACTATTGTAATAAAATAACCTTGTATGTATCTAGTTACTCAGGAATACGAAAATTATTAATCCTTGGTGATGTGATCACTTATATATATGCCACTATAATAAAATTACCACTGAATTTGGGCTACTAGGGTGGGAGTTGTTACTGTAACTATATACCAAAGTAATGTATATTTCAACACAAGCATGTAATATATAAAGTATCATCCCCAAAAGGGACAATACTATAATATATTGACCAAGTAATCCACTTAATTTCTAATAAGATCATCTATAGAAAACATTGTATAATTTATACCTATAAGGGACACGAACCAAAGGGGATTGATCTAGGTGTCCTCTTTGAGTCCACAGAGCACATCCATAGAAAACAAAAAATATTGAAGAGCGAAAAGTTCCATGAAACCAAGACACTTGGATAAGGTATATTCTATTATTCCCTGGATATCATCCAGATAAAACACTTTATAAAATTTGGTAGATCCCATGGAGTAAAGTCAAGATGGTAAAAGAAAGCTAAAGGAAAGGAAATTATCCCTGGATTCCAATATAAATTGATCATCAGTTCCATACGGCAATGTCATCACCATAAATAATCATAAACCAATGAACATTTCACATTAAAGATCAAGATCCAAAGTTAGTTTCCTTAACTCTATCAATTTAATTCAACACATTAATTTCATTTACCAGTTCAATCAAAAGGGGTAAAAATATGGTCTATGATTGTTTCTATGACATCATAACAATTAAATTTATTACATTAAATTAATTAATCAATTCAATTGAAAGTGATTTAAATAGGGTCCATATTAGTGTCTATGCCCTTATTAATCAATGACATCATTAATCATAATACATGATTTTGTTTAACTCAATTAAAATTTCATTTATTTCTATTTGACTTATAAGTAAACATGTAATAAGAAGTATTCCACCCTTAACATCCTAATTTAGTTCATATATGGATTCAACTGATAATTGGAAAGATCAATACACCAATGGGGTGGCATAGTTATAGGAGTTCAATGAAAGAATGTTCAGGGGTGTATCAGGTTGATAACTACATCATCTAACCATATCAAAGAGGCAATAAAATATTAAAAACATTTCCTAGAATATTTGATTCATTTTATAAAATATTTTAGAATCAACACATAAAGAGTTCAGCCTGAAAAAATATTTCACCAGCAATGAATATCAATACAGTTATAGAAAAGGTATAGACCACCTACATTATTCTTTGGATGCTTCACTCATCCATTGTCATGATTTTATTCGAGTTGGTTTGACAGAAATTAATGAAATTAGTAATTTCCATGATAACATGGCATGCGATCTCACATGGTTTTAGCATTACAAATAAAAAGATAAATGTAGAAATTTGGATCAAGTAATCATTGACTAATCATTACACATCCAACATAATGAATGAATCTTGAATTAGTCCTATAACAATTGATTTTTTTATAGAGGTGGAGTGGAGGATAGGAAACATGAAGGTGGGCCTCTTGGCCAAATAAGGGTGAATAATGTATGAAAACATTTTAATGTTCAAAGAGTAAAATTGTTAATTGTTCTTTTTTAATGAGTCATATGGTTTGTATAGCAACCCAATATTATCTTACATCCATATTTCATCTTTTTAGATGAGTATTCACAAATTTCATTAACATATTCTTGAGGACCATAAAATTTTAGTGTCTTCAGAAACTAGAAACACAATATTTCTTATTTTATAAAATATATTCAAAATAACCCATAATTAACTTCTCACATATTACTCCTCTTAGGAATACCCTACCTAAACCTTTCATCATACCCCATGAAAGGACACATATAAAAGGGTGAGCTCATATGCTCATTTAGGGAAGAAATTGATGATTTTATACTATAATCATATGAAATAATAGGATAATCATATGTTTTTTTTGATAATGATCATAACTTAAAAATTTTATACCCAATTTATCATAGATCATAAATATGTGTAATATAATTAAACCATGTCATTTCTGAAAAAATGTACCATAAGAGTGATAAATCATCCAAAATTAATCATGAACCATAATCTCATGTCATAAAATTGTGTCACCATCATAAATATAAAAAAACATTTCATAAGTCCTTGTTATCTACCAATTACATAAGCATAGTGGATCTGGAATTATCACATGTTTCCAATTTTGGATCAGGACACACCTGTTTCCCATAGTGGATCCGGATCCACCTATTTTCTGTAGTGGATCATGGCACAACTGTTTCGCATAGTGTATCAATTCCATAGAATTTCTTCCAATTGTTATCTCTTGAGATATAATCATTTTCCCAATTCATTTGACGTAGATATAGGTCCCACTCAAAAATAATTAAAATCGTACATATGTGTTTCACAATATCATGAAACATTCAACTTATCATAAAACATTCAATGGGTTTCATTATTTCAAAAAAAATTCATATCATAAATTATGAAAAAGAGATGGGTTTCATAATCATTTCATCATAGAATATACAATGAAAAGTAGCTTCTTTTATATGAGTTTTATCCTAGTATAACCCATATTAGAGAAAAATGGTTTTATAATAATCTTTTAGTCATAAAAATAAACCATCCTATGAAAATAAAAGAATGGTATCCTCAGATCATATCCCTATCAAATCATAAGTGGCGTAAAATGATGTAATATTCAAAAAAATGATTTTTTCATACCATTTAAAAAATTTCTGGATGAAAATATATTTTCCTTAAAAATAAAAATTTAAAACAAAAAATTAAATAAAATTATTTCTAATACTTTTCATTTAAAATAAATTTGGAAACATATAATGTAATATGTTAAAAAAAATTAAAAAGTTTCATGGGGGAAATATCCTTTCCACTTTGTAAAACACATTAAAAAATAAAACATTTTTTTAAAAAAATTTCTTTAAAAATATCTTTGAAAAAATATAACGAAATATTAAATTAAATTAATGGTTATGATGGTGTAAAACTGTGATCATTACATACATATTAAAAAAATAAAACCTTTTACATTTTTGGTAAAATCAAAATGGGAATTATTCGAAAAATGATGTGATTAATCCTTTCAAAACCATTTTTTAAAAATTTAAAAAAATGGGTAAAATATATTTAATAAATGATCTGGAATATTTTAAAAACATTTTTAAAATTATTTTCAAAAAATATGGTTTTGTTAAAAAATTATGTTTTGATGGAAGGTAGAAATAAATATATTTTTTTAAAACATTATATTGAACTCCTGAGTACATAATGTAAATAATGTTAAGGTAAGTAATGTATTGTCATTACATAAATAGAGGATAATGAAATTCATGAGATTATTGAGAGGTATATCATAAGACTACATCATCCCAATCTTATTCATAAAAAATCCAAATAAATGATGAGACAGTAACATAAAATGAGTAAAAATTTATTAAAATTGAATCTTAATACCCATTAAAAAAATAGAATTAAATTACAAAATTAATATAATTAGTATAATTAAATTAATGATATATTATTTAAATGTTAATTTTATAAAACTAATATAAAGAGATATGTGTATAACATAACTTTGGTCTCTAAGAAGATAATTTTAGGCAAAAATCCTTACACCTTTGGTTACATTTGAACATTAAACAAAATGAAATAGAGATCCTAAAATGGATATGATAATAATGATAATTTTGAGGATAATAATAAATAAATTAAATAGATGGGAAGTGTATACACCATATGAAATAACCACACTGTGAATATATCTTGTGTCTCACGTAAAATAAATGTGAGATATAAATCCCTTACAGATTTAGTAATGTTTTAGATCATAACCAAAACAAATAATAACATCAATTTAAAATTTTAATAGTATGAAAATAATTTTATTCATGATATAAAATGTCCCATGGGAAGTAGATGTACCCCAAAAACGAAATGAGTGGTGAATTTTCATATATCTCCCAGAAATAAAAGAGAGACTAGAAATTCCATACCATAAATCATGATTTTATTATTACATATTTAAAAATAATATATAACAAATATAGGAATTTTATAAATATAGTAAGGAATAATACGTATATATATCTTACCATATAATATTTACTAATTCCCTTTTATTAGAAGTTTATTAACAATTCTCTGTTAAATTCATGTTTTGGGTAATCACTTTTTTTTCATGTATTTTTGGATTTATTATTTATAATACTCTACATTTATCATGGTTCAACTATAAATAAAATTTATTCCATGATAAAAATATAATATTTATTCATTATATATATTTTTATAGTAATACATAAATGTTACAGAAGAAAAATGAAAACACTGTTAATAGAGACAATAGTTCGTACGTACGCATGAACATTGTTTCCATTTTCTCAACTGATTAAATCATATAAAGTTAAATAAAATATTATATTTCCAAATAATTTTTTTCAAATATATCAAAAAAAATTTAAAAATTTTCTTTATTACTTTCTATGTATATCTTTTGTGAAGAACAAATCACATTCCTTCGCAAGGAAATAATTCAATGTACGCACGAATGTCATTATATTATTCCCACATACTATTAATTAAGTTAAAATATATTACATCCTAATTATAGAAAAATAATAATATCATAAATATCATATATTAACAATAAATCATTTATTTATCCACGTGTGATAAGTGTTTATTGAGAATGAATAACATCGGTTTGCGAGGCGGTAGTTCACCGTACACACAAATGAGGATTTACTAACCCATTTGATGGAATGGGAGAAATATTAAGGTCATTAAATTAACATAATAACATAATAATATGTAGAGGATACTAGGGGTTATATATCATCATGATTTAATAATAAATTAAGGATGTGGAGGATGAAACAAAATAAAATGATCGGTCATGGACATTACCTCTTGTCCATACAACTTCTTTTAGTTTGCTTAAAAAGGATTATTAGGTATAATTTCTGACAAAACAAGGGATTATAGTATGTGATTAGGTAATTATATTATTAATTTGGGAATTTATTGACCACAAAACTGTTTTCTGGATTTTTGATAAGAAAAGGAGAGGTGGTGGCCTTTTATAAGTGCGGCGAGTGACACTCTTGTAATTAATGAAAGGAAAAATATGTACCCATTTTTTCATATTAAAAAGTGTAAAAAATGGTGAATTAATAAACCTATCAGATATAAGTCCTAAATATTTCCCTGAATTATTCATTTTAAAAGTTTTGGGTCATTTAAAACCGTTATGAATTTATTTTTGTCCCCTGATTAACAAATTTTTACATTAGCCACTGTAAATTGTTTTAACTATTTTTACAATTAATTATGGTAAAAAATTAATTTGACTTTATTACTGAGTATATATAATTTTTATTCCACCTATGTAATATATTTTTCCATATTCCAATCACATAATATGAAAATTTTAATTTAAAATTAATCCTTCATCGGTGACAAGAAAGTGGGTTTTCATAGAGAATGTGTAAAAAATGTTAAAATGTTTTTACATAGGAATTAAATATGGTACTAATTAAAATGAATTTAATTGGATTAATAAATATATAATTTCACTAATTATTTCATTAAACCCATATTCAATTTTTTTGGATGTTTGTAAAAACATTAAATGAAATGAATATTTTAAAAAAACTAGTATTTTCTCTATTCCTCCCAAAATTTATTTTTTTTGGAAAATTATAAAATTTTCACCCTAATATATTATCAAAAATATGATTTCATAAATTCACATTTTTTTCAAATAAATTATCTAGTATTAAAAAAAGTTGTTTTCTAATACGTTCACAAATGAAGATAAACTGCTTTTTGGAAAAATACAGTTTTAAGCGTAAAAGTTGATTTATTCGTATACCATATTTATAAAACATATAAGAATAATGTTAAAAATTTTATTGAATATATAATATATAAATTTCATTAAAAATAATTCTTCAAAATTTTTTCTGTTAAATTTATTGAGGTAATACTTTCTTGTTTTCATTATATGTTTTTCCCAGAATGATATTTCCTTTATTTACAAATAGTTTTTATATTTATTAATAATTATCTGGTCACTAAATAATTAATTTTATACAAATTTTTCAATAGTATATTATCATAATTTTGTTAAAACTATTCATACCATCCATTCTAATGGTGATGTGATAAATATCATATTAAATAGTAGTATTTTAAAAGTATGTGTGGTTCTTTTAAACACAATGTTGCATGTAATGAATTCTAAACTCGCGGTTGTGTGTAATGCACCTTACAAAGAGATGTTCCTATAATTGAAGCTAAAATTCATGTTGTGTGAAATTAAAAATGTCAAAATATTTAAATTTATTTGAAAAAATACTTTACAAAATCACAGGATTTTATAGTTAGACAACATAGTTAGGAAAAAAATGCAGTTATAGTGTGGAACACACTTCTTAAGACTGACACCCCCTCTCATTACTTACTCATATTTTGAAAAACTATGTGCATATTTTGAACCCTCATCTACAATTTTCAACAGACACCTAACATGGTTATGCGACCCACCTCACATGGTCAATCAAATAGTGTTCCAACCTCTCTAAGTCACATGATTAGAAATAAACCCCTCCCATGGTTTATAAAAAACATACACTATTATAATCCATGCCACATGGTTAGGGGTACAATTAGCACTATTCATGAACTAAACTCTTTTCCCATATCCTTCTTTTCCTATAATAAGGTTCTCAAATCCCGATTCTTCTAAAACCCATCTGAACGCGTGATGCCAAAACCATGCTTTAACCACCATATGAGAACATCACTTTGGAGTACTCCAAATCGTTGAATTACCTTATAAATATTGGTTTAAAACATTAAAACTCCAACAAACAAAAAAATGTGAATTCCATTCAAATTTTTACTTTTCATAAACATAAAAATCTATAATCTCACCACATTATTTATTCTCATCGCGGATAATCCATGGTGGATATAAAAATGAATTACACAACATAATTGGGTTAGAAATTCTCACCCAAGTGGTTATGTTTCACTTTTGAACACCCAATGTGACTTGGAGTAATACTTCATAAATACAATACATAATCCCATAAAAACTAAATCTAAATATTTTATTCAAAACCAAAACAATTGGAATATTATTACCTGATCCCATATAACCCAATACACGTCTATGTAGTCATGTCTCTAATTAATTATCCTTCGGAACTCCCCATCCAAGACTCTAAACTAAACTACCAATTTAGAGTCACATTTCCCTCACCATCTAATTTTTTTTGGAAACATTTCCACGTCCTCATAACAAATCTTCTAACACAATTTTTAACCTAATACTCCTAGTCACACATGAGGATTATTAGTTTGGTGACTATACTAAAATGTTAAAATTCAAATCGACAATGATTTAAGTGGTCATGTTGGATTTTCATTGAAATCACTAGATATATATTTCAAAAAACTCATCTCATCTATCATAATGTGAAGGAAGCGATTCCCCACTGACCACATCTAATGATTATAAGAACTCAATATAAACCACCTATGGTCGACTACATTTGAAAATGACTAGCCTAAATAGTTGACATGTCAGCAAAACAGGATTCAAAGAACCATTATTCTAAGGAACATCAATATTATTATGAGAATACTCATCGAATGTCATAAATGAATTCTAGTGACATCTCCTAGAAAAAACATATCCGTATAATTTATATTACCATGAAATAGTCTAAACACTATTGTAAAACCTGATCCAAAATTCCTGAATCATCATAACATAACCATTATCTGATCCTGACCATAAGTCAGAGGTAACCTCGGGATCATAAAATTAATTTCAAGTATTTACCCTAAGTTATTCCACATAAAATTTATTTATAAGTGAAACTTCAGTACATAGATAAGACATTAACACGTCATAACCATTTTCCAAGCCCAAAGGTGGTATCTCACCTTGTATTTAATATGATGAATCGACTATAATTCATGAGTCTGTCAAAGGGATTACTGCTCGAGAATCCAAGTTTCATATAGCATGAACCATTCCCATATAGCATTCACAACCCATGAGCATAATCAAGCATAAAAACTAGTAGATTACCTGGTATTTACCAAGACATAAAGTTCTATATTTTATTATTTCATAAATGTAATTCCATATCCTAAATGACCATCTAATGATAGTTTTCAAAAACCAATGACCATTCTCACAAGAGGTTTATAACTGGTATCCAACACCCCAGTCTCTATCTTAGGAGAATCCAAATCATCATACCAATGACCTCCAAATACATTTTTTAAAATCTATTTTCCTTTCATATTCAAATTGACACAGGCATGTTTAAGAACCTATTCATCCTTGAGTGTTAATGAAAAAAATCATTTATTACCCATTCCCACTTCCCAAGACTAGTTTCCATGGAATATTATGAACATAAATTCTAAATGATGTGTTTCACCCTCAAATAACCAATGGTGTACTACATACAATCTATATTACATTAAAATAATCCTCGAGTGAAACTCCTAATATGTCCAATCATTAATCCATAAAAAACACTTTGATATATAGCTCTATGTATAGCATGTACTCTCTTATAATAAATATAAGGATGTGCAGATATTGTGCATGATCACCTCTAAAAAAATAGTACACTAATATTCCATAAATAAGTGTGTATTACTCTCTATGATCCCAGATTCATCAAAACATGATATACATGACTTTAATAAACCCATGATACCATGTCTCTGTGGAATTTCATTTCATGAAACTACTATTGGTCAAATATCTCATATCAACTGATTAATTACTAATATAACCCTCATAATAATATAAATCATTTAAATTATCCAAATGTCTAGGTATTTTTGCTAATAAGAATCACTTCTTTAAGTCTATCAGTACTCAGGTTTCACATGGATTCTCACTAATATTAAATTCTAAACTATTATTATATACTGTTACAGAATACCATTCATGCTAAACATAGTGGTTATACTTCCTATACCACCTAATTGAATTCCCAACTCAAACATTTATGATTCATCCCTAAATAAAGAAAAGATGACCATGTTATATGCAACTTTAGTGTTAACATGTCAGAATCTCCCTCAGAACCTCCCTTCAAAACTAGGCACCTATAAGAGTTGGTGTCCTAGAAATAACTGGTTTTATATTTATTACATGGTTATTTAATTTATTATTACATATTGTTCATTTTTCTTCATGATTATAATGTAAAAATTTCCTAGAGTATTTCTTGCATCGATAAGGTCATGGCAGTTCCCAGCTATAGTGTGAAAATTGAAATGATATAATAATATTCTTAAATATAGTTTTTCGGTTGGATGAAATGCTATGATGGGACACATATTATGAAGACAGTTAGGTGAGAGTACTCGTAAGAAGATGAGATCTCCTCTCATGAAGATTTCACTTGGTAATCTCCAAGATAAAAGATTATGAGAATGGACCTTCTAGTATAAATTTCACATGTTTTGGTGTCATTGGATATTTATATCAACGAGCATGTGTAATGATCATTAGACTTTAAGATTATCATTAATACGTGTCATGACTTACATACTTTGATTTAGTGACAAAAACTATCACGCAGATAGTTGGGGGATGTAGGGTACATTGGGTGCATCACGAGTGTCATGTTATTAATGTATAAGTCGAGGAATGTTTATTCGTTCCATTTATGGAAGATGATATCTCAGACTTTTTGTTGAAATAGAACCATCACGTGAAATTCAATGTCCATGGTGTAATGATGAGTTTATTTCAGGTAGTCAAAGAACGATATATCAAGCATAAAAGTTGATGACATAGTCATGAAACCTTCTTGATGAGATATTGCGACAAAGTGATTATATTAAACTGTGATAGTTTGTATGTGAATTTTGTCGTTGCGACTTTATGTTATTTCTCTTGGGTTCCTTGACCATTACTAGATAACACTCTTGGACTTTACTAAATCCCACCTAATGCCAACGAGAATGAATCCTAGAGGGTCACACACTATGTGTTCTTGGTGGTCTCGGTTAAATTCTATTTTAATTTAATTAATGAAATTAATATTATTCTCAAGACTGTAGAATAATTTTATTCGAGTTAAAATGATCTCATAAATTAAATAAAATATATTTATTTATTTTATTGAACATTTAATAAATATTTATTTTCTAGTTTGAAAATAAAATATTTATTTAAGAGAATAAATTATTTATTTATTTATTCGAGTGTTCAATAAATGGAAGTGGAGTTAGAGGGAACCAAGGTTGGTCCGGTAGTAAAATAAGTATATTCCAGACGGTAAATAATTATTTAACTAGTTGGCACAAATTAAAATAACGCTGCTATTATTTTGTGAGGTGGAATTTTATTTATAATTCCATTTTGTGCGAGTTGGCGCACCATAAATAATGACCCGGTATTATTATTAAATTCATGGGTTTTCACTATGTTCATGAATGTATTTAATTGTTGCTATGAAATTAAATATTGTAACTGAAATTCCATTTATATAAATAGGAAAGTACACCTATTGTTCCATAAACCACACCACACGCCTGGTGAATTGAGAATTGTTGAGCCAAACAATTTCTCTCTCGAATCCTCTTCTCTCCCATCTCAAGAATGAGAGACGTTCTTCAAGGCCGAAGAACGGGTGATCAATAATGACCAACACAAGACACTCGATTCGCTGCACTAGCACCTGTAGAATGAGCGACGTCGATTGCAGGCCATCGAAGCTTGTGTAGATCACCACTAGAGGGATTCTAGTTTGGATCCTTATAGGCGCAACAAGATAATCTGGAAGGGTCATTACGGATTATCAACATCATCAATGAAGGAAAATACCAAAGATCTAGGTATTATTTTTCTTTATGAAATTAACTAAATTAATTATAAACATGATGTGTAAGATCATATCTTAAGGTTTCAGGCCTCCTTTTTCTTTATATAAATCTTTGATTATATTCTTTGGAGACTGGCATTCATTATCGTATTGATCTTGGAATAATTATTGATCATGGTAAAAATCAAAATTGGGTGTCGTCCTAACCAGGCTTCTACTGCACCCAGAACCTTCAAGTGGTATCAGAGGGGTTACATCATAGTTTATAATTATTTAAATATTTCATTGATGACCTACACATTTAATAATTTAGTTGTTTCAATTCAAGTTAATCATTCTGAAAATCTGAATCTCGAGATCTATTCCTCCTATTTTGTTTATTGTTAACCATACAAAAACGATATTTTATTTTATTTATGATTAAACTAAAATAGAGGATCTAATCTATAGGTGCCAAATCATTTTGTTCATACAACCCCAGAACACACGACATGTATTCAGCAGTACACACCTTGTAGTCAAGATTCAATGCATCGAACCGATCCGCCAAACCAAGCCGTGTGTTTGAATCTTTCTAAGTCATAAATGACTCCGTGTGTTGACCAGGAAGAGGTAAAATGTAGTTTCTAGATTACACGTCGTGTGGCCCAATGGACACAGTGTGTAGTCCCTTTGGGTTAGTTTTGAACCGTGTACCCCGTACATGGATTTCCCAGCTAGAGGCCGTGTAACAAGGAACTACACGGTATGTGTCCCACTGGACATGCTGTGTACTCCGAAGATTTTTGAAGTATACTCACGTGTCGTTTCCCCGAGCGTATACTTTGGATTGATTGTGAAAATAGTACACACTGTGTAGTTGAAACTATTCGTCATGTACTCATCCAAATTACGTAGATTTATTAAAATTTATTATTATATTATAAAAACCCTTGAGATGTGTACCATCATGAAGGCGTAAATCCAAGGCACAACACAAGATAGGGGCTTTATATATATGTGCTTAATTTAACATCTTTGTAATGTTAATTTCTACTCATTTGGTAGTTATGAATATGAATTCACCAGGTTGCCTCCAAGGTACAAGTTACATACAAAGATAATTTTAAATGAATTTATTTGTTTAAAATTATGATGAGAATATCAAGGAAATTTAGAAAAGGGTTTAAGATAAAAGGATTGATTAATTAATGATGATAATTAATTGATTCGAGCGTGATTTATCATAAACAAGAAATATTAAAGAATTGATTGCTAGTTTTATTTATGCGTAAATATCGTTGCATGTATGGATGATCATGAGCTATACCAAGAGCTTTGTATGTCAATGGTTTCTTTTAATTTATTTATTTGAATTAAATTTGTTGGTCTTCAAGCCTTCTCCTCGTTAATATGTAGGACCTATGTGCCCAAGGTTTCTTTTATGTAAAACCCATTTTTACCCCTCACCTACACGTGAGTTAAAAAAGTCATATGTAATGGATGGAACTCCCATGCTATTGGAGATGGTTTAAGATGAATCCAAGACTAAACCAATCCCAGTAGATATAGAGGTAGACAGCTGGATGCTGTAAACACAAACCCAAAAGGTTCAAGGTATTTCTACTCTATGTCAGGGTTAGTTTATTAACTTCTAGATAAACTAACCATTAGAAAAGATCATGATCATGCCATTTACTTTATTTTATTTCATTTAGTTGCATGGTTTTTCATTATGGATGTGTTGTCACGATCACATAATTAATGAATTAAACAAGCATGCAAGATGGACCTAAAATAAACCAGACTTATGCATAAATATTATCAAGACATGGTTAATCACTTATGTAAGTTCCACTTAATATTAACAAGTGTGTTATAATGATAATAAGAAATTAATACATAATAGATAAAAATACATCATATAAAATATTAAGTTAGAACAATCATTCCGTTACTTGATTAAGGAAAAAACTCAACAAAACTATGTGTTTGAATAACCCTTGTTGGGACACTTACTTTTATAAAATAATAACTTATGAAAGGTTTTAGGCTGACTTAACCATATTACATCAAAAGGTGTATGCCTCGCTAGACTTTGTGTAATATTAGAGGCAAGAGTTGAGGAAATCCAATGTCATGATTTCGGGATTGGGGAGTCCACTCAACATATTAAAGAGCTGCAAGCCCACAGTTGGCAAAGACCTTCCTACATAAATACCCACTAATAGCTTGACCAAACCATGTTGGGTTTATTCTAAGGGTAATATGGATCCTTTTCACTATAATTTCATGGAAATTAGACATTATGTGTTCAATGTTTAGATCTATTGGGACTTGATAAAATAGTGAGAGACTTAGTAAAATTTTTTATTTCTTATAAAATGTAATCAAGAAGGTACTAATGATACGCTCTTTTAATTTTAGAATAAAAATGACAAACTTGTCAACCACAATATCCCTACGATCAAATCTAGATAAAGACAACATCCAAATCAGCATTAACTTCTAGGAATGGTTTAGATGCCTTCAGGTTATCCTACACCATGAATGGAAGTCTTACGTGCTGGAGTCAGCATTACCAGATCTGCCTACCAAAGAGGTGAGTGATGAGGATTTCCAGGTCTATGAGAAACATATGAACAACGTGGTCGACGTACAATGTTTGATACTATAATCAATGTATAGTGAGCTCATGAAGTCTCATGAAAACATGTATTCTTATAGCATGCTCGAGCACCTCCGTGGTATTTACCAGGAGAGAGAAAGACAGTAAAGGTTTGTGATCTCTAAGGCACTCTTTTAGAGTAAGCTTTAAGAAGGTTCCCCAGCTGGGCCTCATGTAGTCAAGCTCATAGAATACATTGAGTGCCTAGAGGTTATAGGGTATAAACTCCCCGAAGAACTAGGCACCGATCTCATACTCCCATCACTAGCTCAGAGATTCCTTAAATTTGGTTTCAATTTCAATATGAACAACATTGAGAAGTCTCTATTTGATCTTCTTATCCTCATTCGCCAAGTGGAAAAAGATATAAAGCACGAAAATCCTTCTCTCCTTATGGTAAATAAGAGGAAAGAGAAGCCAAAGATCTTTAATCCTAAATCTTCTTCACAGCCTTCCAAGAAAAGGATGGTCAAAGGGGTGGCAAGAGAATAGAAGGATATTTGTTTCACATGTGGAAAGAAGGGACACTATAAGAAGAACTGCACCCAGCCTTAGAAGCAAGGGAAATCTTCAAGTGAGTTTGATATCAAATGCAGTCTATATTTTTCTAAAAATTGAGTATTAGATACATCTTGTGGTGATCACATATGTATCCAAATACAAGAACCATGTAGATTCACGGATATTGATCAAGGGGAGGTAGATCTATGAGAATCCAATGGAGCCAGACTTGCTGATTTAGGTGTCGGGAACTACCACCCCACATTTCCAACTGGGATGATCTGGGTGTTAAAGAGTTTTTATTATATTCCTTATGTTACTAAAAGCATTATTTCTGTATCCAGATTAGATATAAATGGAATTGTTTTCATGTTTGGAAATGAATGTTACTTATTTTACAAATATAGCATTTGTTATGGTAGGGAAAATTTATACAATGGAATTTACATGTTGGATTAGACAATGCAAGTAATGGAAATCTATAACAAAGATACTTCACATGACTCATACCACACCCAATATTGGCATCACCATCTAGATCATATAAATGATAAATGCTTGAAAAAGATACATCAAGATGGATATTTAGAGTCTTTTGAAATAAAACCACTTGGTGTATGTCATGCATGTTTACAAGGTAAAATGACCAAATCCCCATTTAGTGGGATAGGTGAAAGGGATAAATAACTTCTTTAATTAGTTCATACCGATGTGTGTGGACCATTTCTAGTTGAAAAAAGGGGAGGGTACTCATACTTCATATAATTTATTGATGATTTTAGAAGATATGGATATATCTACTAAATGAGGTATAAGTCGTATTCTTTTGATAAGTTCAAAGAATACAAGAATGAAGTTGAGAACTAGCATGGTAAAAAGATTAAGAAACTCCACTTAGAACGAGGTGGAGAATATCTTAATCAAGACTTCATTGATTACATATGGGAGTTTGGGATCCCATCCCAACTCACTCCTCCAAACACACCCTTGTGTAATGGTGTGAGCGAAAGGAATAACCACACCATGTTGGTCATAGTTAGATCAATGATGACTCATGTGAGTCTTCCATTATCTTTTTGGGGATATGTGTTACAAACAGAAGCACGCATACTAAACCAAGTACCAACTAAAACGATAAACAATATTCCATATGAGTTTTAAAGTGGAAGAATAGCCATGTTATCAAATTTAAATGTGTGGGGTAGAAAAGCATTTGTTAAGGCCTCTTCAGGTAACAAACTCTCACCCTAAGCCACAAGGTGTACCTTTATAGGATAACCCAAGGAAACAAGGGGATATTAACTCTACAAATCCTTAGACAAAATGTTTATTGTGCCAAGACATGCCATATTCCTTGAGAGGGAGAACATCTCCAAAAAGATATAGTGGGAGAAAGATAGAATTCAATGAAGTCAAGGATCAAGGTACACAAGAGTTGGTATAGGAAAATATTTTACAAAGCCCAGTGGAAGAAGAATTTGTTCCAAAGACACAAGTATTGTGTAAGAGTACAAGAGAGGTTAGATAACTGGAATAGTAGGGTTTTCTAGCCACTGAGGATGGTGACTCATTATTAGTTGATAATAATGATCCTATAACCTACAAGGAATCAGTAAGTGGAACAGATATTACCAAGTGGAAAGAAGTCATGAATTCTGAAATGGATTCCATATACCAAAACCAAGTCTGGATTTTGGTAGATCCTCCAGTTTATGTAAAGACTATTGGTTCAAAATGGATATTCAAGAAGAAATTGGACATGTAAGAACAATTCAGTACCTATAAGGCACTACTGGTTGCAAAAGGTTTTAAAAAATTTCAAGGAATTGACTACGATGAAACCTTCTCACCAATTGAAATGATGAAATCCATCCTAATTATACTTTCCTCATGTGTCTGAGGATACATTTTCTTGGAATGATAAATACTTGGGAAATGACTCCATATGAATCAATTATTGGGCAATTCATGTATGTCATGCTATGTTCTAGGCCAAATGTCTCCTACACATTGACTATGGTGGGCAGATATCAAGATGACCCAGGTGACCACCATTGGATGGTAGTTAAGACTATCCTAAAGTATTTGAGGCATACTAATGATATGTTCCTCATTTATGGGGGAGATGAGGAACTTGTTATTATAGGATATGCATATGCTAGTTTCCAGAGTAATCATGTTAACATGAAGTTGAAAATGGGATACATTTTCACTTTAAATGGAGGTACAGTGAGCTTGAAGAGCTCAAAGAAAATTGTGGTCACAAATTCTTCAGCTGAGTCTGAGTATATTGAAACTTCTGAGTCAGCTAAACAAGTAGTTTGGATGTGAAGAATCATCCAGGAGCTTGATGTGATACCTAGTAGTAAATTTCCCATCAAATTTTACATTGATAATACTGCAGCGGTGGCTCTCGCAAAAGATCCAAGGTCACATCAGTGGATTAAGTACACACTTCAGAAGTATCATCCCTTGAGGGATTTTTCTCAGACATTTGAAGTTTCAGTGATCAGTGTTCCAATGGAAGACAACATGGATGGCCCCTTGACTAAAGCCTTGACTCAGTAGAGACATGATCATCATGTGATGTCTAGTGGACTGAAAGTCATAGGAAGTTAGCTCTAGTCCATGTAAGAGTTTGTAAGAGTTGGTGTCCTAGAGCCAACTAGTTTTACTTTGATTACATGGATATTTAATGTATTATTATATATTGTTCATTATTATTCCTGATTATGATGTAATAATGTCCTAGAGTATTTGTTTCATTGATAAGGTCATGAAAGTTCCCCGCTATGATGAGAACCTTGAAATGCTATAAAAACATTATCAAATATAGTTCTGCAGTTGGATGACATGCTATGATGGGACACATATAATGCAGACTGTCAGGTGCGAGTACTCGTAAGCAGATGATACTTCCTCTCATGAAGTTTTCACTTGGGAATCTCCAAGATAAAAGATTATGCGAACAGACCCGCTAGTAAGAATTCTGCATCTTTTGGTGACATCAAATATTTATATTTTCAAGAATTTGTAATGATCCTTAGACTTTAATATTATCATTAATACGTGTCACAACTTACGCACTTTGATTTACTGACGAAAACCTTCATGCAGATAGTTGGAAAGACGTAGGGTACGTTGGGTGCGTCAAAATTGATACGTTATTAATGGATATGTTGAGGAAGGATTTGTCTTTTATATTTATGGAAGTTGATATCTCAGCCCGTTGATTGAAATAGAACTATCTCGCGAAATTCCATGGCCACGGTGTAACGATGAGTTTATTTCAGGAAGTCAAAGAATGACGTATCTAGCATAAAAGTTGATGACACAGTCATGAAACCTACTTAATAAGATATCATGACAAAGGGATTATATTACACAGTGAGCGTCTTTATGTGGATGTCATTATTGATAATTTACGTTCTTTCTCTTGGGTGACTTGACCCATTGATAGAAAGTAATCTAGGACATTAGGCAATCCCTCCTAATTCCAATTAGAAAGAATCCTAGAGGGTCATACACTAAGTGTTTTTGGTGGTCTCAGTTAAATTCTATTTGATTTTAATTAATGAAATAAATATTATTCTCAAGACTGTGGAATTATTTTATTCAAGTTAAAATGATCAGAAAAATTAAAAAAAATATATTTATTTATTTTATTGAACATTTAATAAATATTTATTTACTAGTTCATAAATAAAATATTTATTTAATAGAATAAATTATTTATTTACTTATTCAGGTGTTCAATAAATATATGTGGAGTTTGAGCAGACCAAGGTTAGTCCATTAGTAAAATAATTATTTTCAAGATGGTAAACAATTATTTAACTAGTTGGAACAAATTAAAATAATGCTGCTATTATTTTGTGACGCATAATTTTATTTATAATTCGGTTTAGCGCAAGTTGGTGCACCATAAATAATGATGTAGTATTATTATTAAATGCATGGGTTTTCTCTAAGTTTATGATTGTATTTAATTGTTTCTATGAAATTAAATATTGTAACTAAAATTCCATATATATAAATAGGAAAGTATGCCCATTATGTCATACACCACACCAAACACCTGGTGAATTTAGAATTGTTGAGCCAAACAATTTCTCTCTCAATTCCTCTTCTCTCCCCTCTCAAGAATGAGAGACGTTATTTATGGTCGAAGAACAGGCGATCAGGAATGAGTAACACAAGACACTCGATTCACCATGCTATCACCCAGAGAATGAGCAGTGTCGATCAGAGGCCATTAGAGCACATGTGAATCACCGCTATAGAGATTCTAGTTTGGATACATACAAGTGCAATGAGATAATCTAGAAGGGTCATTCCGGATGATCAACATCATCAATGAAGAAAAATACAAAAGATACAAGTATTATTTTTCTTTGTGAAATCAATTAAATTAATTATAAACATGATGTGCAAGATCCTCTCTCAAGGTTTCAGACCTCTTTCTTCTTTATCTAAATCATTTTTTATATTATATGGAGACTAGCATTCATCGTCGTACTGATTCCAGAATAATCATTGATCATGGTACAAAAACAATTGGGTGTCATCCCAACCACGCTTCCGCTGTACCCAGAACCTTCATCACCATCATATACCATGATTTATGAAATGACCACCCACATAATGCGGTTATTTTAGAATTTATCGTCAACCACACAACTGCTAGTCATCTTGGCTAGACACAAAAACAATCATGACCATCAAAGCCCACTTTGATATACATCCCTTAAGTGATTCCTTGAAAACCATTGGAATCAACATGCCTATAATTGAAAACCCCAAGAACCACTCATGAATCAATCTAGAATGAAACATCAAACCAAGTTTAATTAATAAAAATTGAATCCATAAAATATGGTCCAACCTCTCTCACAAGTTTCCCTAGATTAAACTAAACCTTGATAAACCACTAAGGCCTATTTTAAAACTAAGGGCATCTAGGTCCCCCACTTATCCCTAAGGTCTCTTGCATAAGGAACGCATACCACGCAAGGAATTATATTCCATACTATATAATGTGTCTCTAACACTATCCCTAATAAGTTAAAACTATATGAAATATAAAGATATCATCAACCTAAATAGGTCAAATTATATTATCATAAACACAACATCATCACCCTCCAATCATTAACCTATAAGGTTCTGATCCTTTTTAATAATCCTCATATAGGAGTCCTCCCTATAGGGTCACAACACCAACATAGAAAGGATAGAGTATTTACACACATATATAATCCACATATTGTAATAGCCCCTCAAGGTCCAACTTACTGTTCAACCACCCATCTTCTTGTGGTGAAATTTTATTACAAAATCATTCTACTAAACTAAAATAATATTTTGGATAACACTTAATATTCAATGAAACATGGATTAATGGTATACTATTTTTTCTTTCATAAGGGAGTTACATCAACTAGGAAAACCTACCACATTAACATAAAGATTATATCTTTAAAACATATTTAGGGCTAAAAGGTCCCTGGTATATACCACCTAACTATTAGGTTCATGCAACAATATGAAGGAATCTAACATAGACCTCTGCAAATTTATTACATGCACATTTGAAATTTATCTCAACGAAATTTTAATGCTAAATGTTACATGAGTTTTCATGAAATAAAAACCTTTAAAATGATTCATTTCTATATATTTAATCGATACTGATTTATTGCAACATTTAGAGAAGATTATATATAAGTGGTATCACGTACCAGCTATCAAGTGAAACTGCACTATGTAATTTAGCTATATTACTCCATGAATCATTAGGAAAATTATATCAAAATTTCATTTCAAACCATTATTAACCCAATGTTCTCACAATTGACATTGGTTAATGAAAATGTAAATTCCAACCTATAGAGGAAAATAATCTTTAGGTTGTAATTGGAATTTTAATTTACTGATACCTCAAAACAATGAAGCTCAAAATGATACCAAGGTATCTTAATATTACATTAAAGGGGTTGTTCATGTATGAAACCACCATGAATTTATATGAAACACCATGTAAGAGACTAATAATTCTTTAAATGAAAATATCATTTAGTAAATGTATAATTCATGGGATTAAGTATTAAGGAACCTAAAGAAAAAGGAATCCTACAAGGCTCCCATAATTCTAACCTGTGTCTATATAAATATAAAATAATAATAGTTTATTTATTAAAGATTAATTAACAACATAGTGGGATTATTATATAAGTATATCATGTCAAGATCTACCTTTTAGGACCGAGTCCAGTTTATCTCATAAGCATAAAACATTTTGAATGAACTAATTAGGTCAAGTCTAACATTCCTAAGAAACAATCTAAATTTATTAGATAAAAAAACTTATTATAATTAATATTTCTACTCCCTGAGTAATGATTTAACAACATTTATATTTATACAAAGGGCTAGTTTGATGTATTACATTTCTAAGTGAATAATGGTACTTTAATTTATAAAATATAATTGGAATTAATATATATTAAACTAGTTATTTATATTAAATTATATATTATAACAATATAAAATATGTTGGATGGATTAAATTTGTTTCCCTTGATAATTATTAAAGTCCCATACACTTTATAAAAAATAATTGGCATCCATTTATTCACAAACATGATTGTTTTAGCCTTTGAAATTAGTGGTCCAAGACATAACCACATCATAATTCTTTAATTAATGTACCACTATCATTTTATTTGGGATAAACCATTTAGGATGATGTATACACTTTAATAAACAATATATCATATTAAAAAATGAATTTTCTTATAGGGAAATGAATAAGAGTTGGCATGACAAGATACTATATAAGTATAGTGTATATGTAAACATATAAAAATATCCAAAGTAGGGTATACAGATAATAATGCTAAATAGTCAAAAATAATGATACATATGAAATCATGCTTTACAATAAAATAATTCACATCCATCAAGTTTTATACAGTCAAGCGGTGAAATCTACTAGGAATGGACTATTCATGTAATGTGAATTTGTATGTTCCTACGATGATTCATGTAACAAATATTCCTTTTCATATAATTCTTGTGAAAAATAAATAAATTTGTAACTAGTGGAAGTACATCAATCTGTAAAGTCTAAAAAATAATAAACTATAATGAAAACCAACCTGAAAAAAGTCCCCTTCATGTCAACTTAGTATTCCTCCATGGGTGGGTTTTCTAGAACCATATATGGTCTATTTAGAAATTTTAGAAACATTTAATCACTCTTATCTACCATCCCAAAATAGTAATGTAATGAAAAAAATAACAATTTGATACCACTTTTTGATAAGACAATTAGGATCACTCTATAATGATTAGCTGGGATGGTGGGTCACATGGCCTCAGGCATGCCTCCAAGTGTGCCAAAGGACACCAAGTAGTAGTGAACATTTATGAATATACGGTGGGGATACTATACCATTATAATAAGGGTTCCACATTAGTATGTGATAAAGAAAAAAATACCAGATTCATAAGTATATAAAGAGTAGTATATGATCAAACTGGAAATCGATAAAAAATGAATAAACAACTTGGATGATTCTTAACATGAAATCCTTCCTAAAATTAACTTATTATAAAACGTAGTCGACATCTAACATTTTGTATAATAATAAGGGATATAATAAAACTAATAATAATTAAATGACCCAACTCCTATAATCATCCGGAGTATATGTTCGTAAGCTAACTCAATTTAATTTCATTGTCTATAAAAAATATTAATAAGCATAATCCATGCCCCAACATGAAGTTAGTTTCTATGACTCCATACCAACTTAATTTATCACATTCAATTCCTTAATCATTTAAATTAAAAGTGATAAAAAAGTTTCATGTTAGTATCCATGCTCTTATTAACCATTCGCATCATTATAGATAAGAAATGATATCATTCACCTCATTAAAATTTCATTGAATTCCATTTTAGTAATATATCAACATGGATAAAGAGTTATTCAATCCTTAACATCCCAATTTAGATCATATATGAATTATACTCATGAAAGTCAAGATCTACACACCCAAGGAAGACACATAGTCATAAAAGTTCAACAATAACACTTATAAAGGTGGTTAGAGTTAAATATGGGAACCTCCAACCATATAAATGGTGGAAATAGACTATCAAAATCATATTCTAAAAAATTTTATTCATGGTATAACTAATTATTCAATGGAAAACATATATATTATATATTTATTAACTACATTATGATTTATAAATATCAATAAATTAATAGAGAATGTATACACCACCTACCATTTTCTTAGAAAATCAATGCTTCCACCATTTGGTTCACATTTCCTAAGATCCAAACCCCCAGACTAGTTTGGACGTAGTTTAACAAACCATTCACAACTCATACTTCCTTCTATACACTTTTATACATACACCCTGTATGGATATGAATCCCACTATACATGGTCAATAAAACCATGTACCATACTCTCAAAATCACATGGTTTTCAGTAAGAACCTCTCATAGTTTACACATGCCGTTTATCTTTAAAAACATATTTCATGGTTAGGGTGTACTATTATAACTATCAATCCACACTTTTCTCCCCCTTACAAAAACATTATTCTCTAATCTATAATCTTTCGAAACCCATTTAAACATTCTATAAACAATCGGGGCCTTAAAACCCATCTAGAAATAACACTTTTTAGCATCAGTAGTCTTTGAATTAACTTCTGAATATTAGCTCAAAACATGGAACATCTACCAAATGGAGAAACTCGTATTTCTTGAGAAATTTCCATAGATAAAAACACAAGATGTAATACTTTTCATACCAACAATTTAATGTATAGTTTAATTTGATTGTTTTTAAATGTTAATATTTTAAATATTATGTCATGGTTTGTCATAAAATGATGTTGTGTGTAATGAAAGATATAAAATAAATTAATTATATTCAAAAAAATCATAAAATACTAGGGTGTAACATTCTACCCCCTTAAAATGGATTTCTCCATAAAAATTTATTATTCTATTATAAAATATGTGGATACTTCTGCCTCATCATATCCTCGATTTCCCATGCAGCTTCTTCAAAATAGTTGTTTCACAACAAAACAATGACTACTTGAGTGGTTTTATTTCTTATCACTTTATCATAATAATATAAAACCATCACTGGTTATTCTTCATAAGAAATGTATTTCCCCAATGTTACTCACTCCATGTTCATTACATGTGAAGGATCAGGTATATACTTCCCTATGAGAGATACATGAAATGTATTGTGAAGTTGAGAAATGTTTGGTGCTAGTGATAAGAAATATTCCACTATTTAAAATCAATCAATAATCAATAAGTTCCCTATATACCTAGGTATTAGATTTTATTTATTCTCAAATCACATATGTTTATTTCTCTGAAAAATAAATAGAAAAACATTCATACTGATTTCAAACCCTATATATTTTTGAAGATTTTTATTATAATTTATTTTCAACTCTAAGATTACTTAAGGTGATATTAAATGGTTCGAACATTCTATACCATTTCCTATGGTATTTTAGGTTCCTATATCTTTATTTATCTAACTTCATCATTCAACATTAGAGTTATACACTTATTTCTATTGATGGATTCATAATGGTCCATCAAGATTATCATGTGAATGATATTTTAAAATAAAAACATATCTAAAGGTGGGTGTTAATCACAAACACCTTTAAAATAAAAATACAAATATCTCATAATATCTTATATGGTTTTCATTGTTCTCTTAAACTGACAATATTTGTGAGGATGTGACATAGTTTGGAAGCACAATTCCATATCGAGATATTTATTAAGTATTCAACATAACATCTCGGTAAAACATGGATTCCAATTAGATATAAGAAAATATCATACACTATGAAACATTGAAACTTATTTAGTATAGATCTTGGTAATATAATCTAGAGAGAAATTTTCTTTTTTAGTAATGATGGTTGTTGAATTTGTAATGAAATTGAGTACAACCGTAATAAAAAATTTCCCTTTAGATATATTGCGGATTATGATGAAAATAATCAATTATGATGTGTTCCCTTTTTCATTATTGTATGGATAATTTTTGAAACAACCCCTTATTCATTTTTATCTAAGATATATTTTTTTGGCATACCGTGCATTTATATACAAACTCTACAATATCTATGTTCATTTCATCAAACTAGAATGATTTTTTGATGTCTCTAAACATATTTTTATCTCTATGGTGAATAGAAAATGAAGAACTATGAGATTAATCTAACCAATCCTTCTTTAAATATGGTATGGATGAAACACATACGTGGTTCATGAACCATAACATTCAATCATATACAAGGTCAAACTCAAGAATATTTATAACCTTATTCTATGGATAAACGTATTCATTTTATGAATCTTTAATCCTTAACAGTATATATGGTATAACACCCATGTGAGAAAGATAATATTTATTCACTTTTTTATTTCAATATATGACCGTCTCAATTATATAAATATTAGATATTTTATATACCTTATCATAGATAATAAATCATTATCCTTTCAACTCAATGTAGTGACCACCTTGTTTTCTTTCCCATGGTGGTAATGTATTGAGATGTCATAATCTTTAATCAGTTCTAACAAAATTCTTATGTGTATACTTAAAATTTTTTTGAGACTATATACATTAAACTTTTATCATCATTATTTATATCAAACCGTTCTTTGTAAATAAAATTCCTTCATGTATTAAATTAAAAAAGTAACACAGATAAATCAAAATAATTTGTTAGGTAACTTTTCTCAAGAACAATCAATTGTTGTGGATATTAGGCTACAACCAAGTCATTCTTCATGAGAGTATATCCCAATACAATATTCTATAAATCACTATTAATTTGAAACCCTTATCCACTACAGATTAATGTAAACAAATGTGTGCTGACTAACATTATCCTTAGTTCCTTGAAATTTTATTCAAATTCATCCCTCTAATGTAACTTGGCACCAATTTTAATTAACATAGTGATTTTATTGGATAGTTATAAGAATTTTACCTCAAAAAATAGAAAATATCCAAACCAGAAAAGGAAAATATGGATTTCAGTCACCATTCTTTGTCTGGACCAAGGTTTGATATCCTTCACCTTTTATGGATCCACTAATATAACACAAAAATGAAACCTTGTGTATCCAAAATTCACTTTTATCAATTTGTAATATATTTTCTCCTTTATTAGGGTCTTCAATACAACTATTATGTTATATTAATTCACTTAATTTATCATTGAATATATTAAAATACATTCTATAATGACTACCACAAACTGGTCAAGGTAATCACTAAATACTCTATTATTTATATCCTCGAGCATAGTAGAGAAATTAGTAAGACTAAATGGAATCACTATATATATATATAGTGTCTATACCATTTAAAAAATATTTTCTTTGATATATCTTCCTTCTTTACCCTTAATTTATGACATTCATAATGAAGGCAAATCTAGGAAAAGTGTTAAGATCCATATAGTTGATCAAATAAGTCATCAATACATGGTAGAGGATTTTTTTTCTTGATTGTGAACTTTTACAGTTCATGGAAATAAATTTTTGGTTTAATGGATGCAAATATCATATTAATAATAAGTAAAGGTTCACCTGAGGGTGGTGAAAATGGGTGAATAAATCCATTTCCAATATTATCCTAGATTTTAGTCTTCTTCTTGTAACACAATCTCGGTCATTTTATAGGGTTTATTTGAAATATGTGTAGCACTAGGTAGGAGTTATATTTAGAACATGGAATTAAACGTATATGGAGTACATTGAAACTC
This sequence comes from Viscum album, assembly GCA_963277665.1. Lineage (NCBI taxonomy): Eukaryota > Viridiplantae > Streptophyta > Magnoliopsida > Santalales > Viscaceae > Viscum > Viscum album. The sequence goes on from OY728128.1 coordinate 697,372,470, forward strand.
TTTGATAAAGACATCAATAAACTCATGTACAATTGTAATATCACATAGGATGAGTTTCTCCATAACTATCTGAGATAAGAACCCCATTTGTTAATAATTAAGACCCATACAATGGGTGTGATATCCATCAAATGTTAATATATATCATCAAACTAATATAAGATCATAGGTTGGTTTGGAATATAAAATGAGATTTATCTTTCCCAAATATTGATTTGGGATTTATGTAGTGAAATAAAATCCATACCTAATATAATATCAAATTAAACCAAGGGGATAATAAAAATATTTTCTTGAAGCACATTCCCATATACATCAACCTATGAAGGAACATAGATGTGAGATGAGATCATCATACCATTATAGGTTTTCACTACTAATTCATCATATAATCATTAGGTTGTAATTTAAATACCCTTATAAAATAATATACATATAATTGAGTTTGTAAATATAGAATGAAATAATACATTTCCTGTTCTAGATTTGATAGTAAGTGTACCTTTCATCACACTATTTTCATACCCTATATTAAGAATAGTGATGATAAGATATTTACATTTTTAAAACAACTTTTTTGGTTTTCAAAAATGATAATCATCATTAAACTTGGTATTTTATCACTAGTTTTCATAATTCTCACACTCCTTTCATTTTATGTATTAGATCATGGGTGGTGCTTCAATCAAAATATTATTCCCATCCATTTAATTAAGTATCCCATTCATTTACATTCAACATTAACATGATTTATGACCCACCCTTCTATATTTAAAACACCTCCCGGTACAATTCAATATGTTCCCTCGATTTTTATCCCAAATATTTTGACATGTAGATGGATGAATTTTTTCTATCATGTGATTATATTCCTGTTTTCATGAAGCTCGATCATGCCTTTGATATGAAGACCAAGGGAATGATGGGAATATTCAATTTTCCATTTCTGATGTGAGTGGACATTGAAAAAATTTCATTATATCACAAATGTAACATAGAGTTAATTCCTTTTATATAATTTGTTTCATCCCAATAATGATTTGATCAACATTATATTCACGTTGGATGATAATATCATAATAATACATCATGTGTATTATGCAAATTTTCTTATAGGTACCAATATATTCATAATTCATTTTCATCATATAATAGAATCCTCCTCCTTTTTTCTCTGAAGAATATGGGAATATTAATTATTGAAAAATAATATCCTAAACGCATCTGACTCTATAAATTCAATTTATTCTTATTCCATAATTCTCTTAATAATATTTTACAAATTATTTTCTTAATATTACAAATGATATATATCCAAAATAAGTTTATCATGATCCGAACATTGAATAATGGAAAATATTTTTTCATTGGTAATGATACATTGCTCAGAAACTTGTGGATTTGTTGAAAAAAATTTATTTTTGGAACTGCCTTGTGAAGTACTCAATAGATCAATGTTCCTACATTTTCCCACTTGGATGTTAATCATGATTCATTTCATGCACAATTTGTGTGAGATTTGAAATTAGATTTTGAATTCAAACTCCCATAACAATTGGTTACTCATGAAGACAATCATTATATTTTCAACCCCATTCAATATTAAAAAATTTATTATGGGCTCCATCCATTCAATTAAACCAAAAATGATTTTTTTGAGAAACAATAATCATATTGGGAAACTGTATTTTTATGAAAAATAATTCCTTGGATGTCTTAAATAATGAAAAATTATTTTTAGACTATGACACCATAGATTTAACAGTGGTAATTCAGAGTTATAATCTATTAAAATTCTTCTTGGTGGTTCATAATGTTTTTTAAATTTCTTAAACATATCTCCTATAAGAGTAGAAAATAGTTGTGCATCAAGGCTTATTGTCTTGCACTAGGTGACAATCGAGTCGAATTTCAACACACCTTTTTTCATAGATATTACCACTATGTGAAATTGTTTCAAATCCATATCCACTCATAGTATCAATACATGGATTTAATCTCTTGAATACCATTCTCTCTATCCTTCAGCAAAATTCCTGGATATTTTTCTATACATTGACTTTTCCCTAGGGTTCTTAGTAAAGTCATGTCATCCTTGTTTCAAGTGGTTAACTAAACTGTTATCTCATACCAACTATAGATACCCTAACTTTTATACATATACATCACATATTATTAGATGAATGATAATTATAAAACATATAAAACAATTACAGAATAAAATTGGTCCAGTTAGGTTAAAATATTGGATAGATAAACAATTGTTTCACAAGTTAATTACATCATCTCCCACTAGTTTTTTCATAACTGGAACACTTTTAATCATATATTCTATAATACCCATATTCATATTCATGGGAAATGAATCATAATAAATTGATAAGATATATTCTTGATAATGGTAACCATGGGATAAATTAATCAATAATCATATGAAAGTATAAGAAAAGAATAAAGATATGGTATCCTAAATATAACATATAGGGTTCATGCCTAATCTATTAGAGAAAATAAACATGATTCACGGAAACAAATATCATTTTAAAAGGCATGAATCATAAGTGTGATAAATCATCCTTAATAAATCATGATACACAAGTTCACATTATCTAAATGTTGTACCATCATATGTATTGAAACCATTATATATATCAAGGTTAAATACCAAGACCATAATATCATAACAAAGCATGCATAAAAACATATTTCCCATATCATTATAGATCAGGAGTCATTACCCACTTCCCATAGTGGATCATATACATCGATATATATACCATAGTAGATCAATCACATTGACTTGTTTCAAATAGGGGTATCAAGCACATGAACTTGATTCCCACAGTAGATCAAGGACACCAAATTTTGATTGAAAATTACCTCATGATATATAATATGTTATCCTATTCATTAGAGGGGAATATAGTTTTGGTCCCATCATTTACATAATGAAACACATATATATTTGTTTCGTATTTCATTAAACATTCATCATATCATAATATCATAACCTATGAAAATAAATTTGGTTTCATAAATATTTCTTCAATCTTCATAGCATAACCCATGGAAAATGAATGGGTTTCATAAATATCTCATATTTATAACAATAATAATAAATCCACTGAAATAATAAGGATGGATCCATTAGATCATATCCCCATTAAAATACAAGTAACACCAAAGGTTACTGTCATTGAAGAATAAAAATTCTATAAAAATAATAATAAAACATTCTTGTGGAAAATATCCTTTCATATTTGAAATCGCTTCTTAAAAAATATCTAAAATATTAAATAAATGACTATTTTAAGTTATCCATTGAAAATTTTTATATAATATATAAATTATTTAGTGATAATGATGGAAGAAAACACTATTCATACCATAAACATTAAAATAAATATTTCATTTAGTTTTTTGAAAAACATCAAAAGTATCCCATTTAGAATCTTACAATAATATTACATTTAATTAATTTTGAAAAAAAATTAAAAAGTGTAAAATTAAAATTGAAAAATTATTGTACAATATGAAATACATTCTTTTAAACATTCCATGAAAATATAGACTTGGAATAGAAACTACTATCAACCGAAGAGAAAAATAATTCGAATTTTCCATAAAAACATTATTTTAGTATCATTAGTGATTAAAGAGAATAAAATGAATAGAACATATTGAATTCTCAAGAAAAAAATAGATTATAAGAAAATTCATGTGTTTCTTGATAGATATATCATAATATTTCATCATTGGAAACTTTATCATAAATAATCTTGATAAACAATTAGATTTTAATATAATACCTTTACCAAATTGGAATCATTTGAATCATAACCCCCTGAATGAAATAATAATAGATTTATATGAAATTATAAAAAAAATTATATTAATAATCATTAAATGCATTCATGTTCTATATATACACTACAAAAAAAGCAATTGTTGGTCCATATGACATGTTCCTCACTAAGAAAAATGATAGATGGAAATCACTGACATTATGTTAAGACTTCCTTCATACACATTAAAACCCACTATATAATAATCAGAGTTTTATAAAAAATATATTATAGATCCCTAATCACATATATCATACCATATATTATTTAATCATAACCTTTTACCACCATTTTATTAATAATTCATTGTTAAAATCACTTTTCTGGGTGAAAACTGCTTTTTTTACTTGTCTATTTTAGTTGAGTTGTTTTGGTACATTTACATTGATTGTGGATCCATAATATCTATAAGTTTAATTAAGATATAAATATAATATTTATTCATTATATATATATATATATATATATATTCACAAACCATGTTAGGATTCCATCTAACCCAACATCTGACCCAGACCGAGATATGATCCAAAGGGCATTCCTGGTCCACACAGGATGACAACTAGTGATGGGTATCAAAGTGATCACCATGGGAATGATTTTTTTCAAAATAAATCATGATCAAATAAATAAACCGAATAAGTTGAAGAACCAACAATAAAAAAATATAAAGAAATATACAACTGATCTAATTAAAACAACTGAAAAAAACAGAACTGAATGAAAAATTAATACTGAACCATGCTACATGATCTCTAAGTCACAACATGGTTACAACCACCCTCAAGAATAACCATCACAAAATTAGAGAAACCAAACTAATATCATGCACCTTAAAAATATCTCAGGTCTACCAACACAAAATGGATTTAGAAGGGTGTGAGCTTTAACAACTCAGTAGGAAACCACCACAAAATTTGTACTGTTCATTTCCCAAAAGAGTCCATAAACACTAGTTTAAAAATACATTAAAAAAATTGTTCATATTCTTTTTGACAATAAAAACAACATTCTATATGATTCTATTTCAAAACAACACATGCCACTTTCCTTTGTAAAGTGGATTTAGCATTTTTCAAACCAAAATCCACAACGGGTCCATAACCAATAATACATGCTATGATGAAAATGAAATAAAGCGATAAAAAAAAGAAACCAAGTGAATTAAAAAACATAACAAGAACATGCAGATAGTATCCAAGGTCATTTCTTAAACATCCTAATAGAGATCACTGGATATAGTCCTATTGGACTCACCAACTGGTATATGGTGAAACACCATAGTCTGTGACTCACTGGATGTTTGATGAAGCTCATATTTTCACATATTTTATTATGTAATTAAATGTTTCTAAACCCAAAATAATGCTATTTGATGGGATATAGTCACATATTTATGTTTTTGTGTTATTTTTATCTTAAATTCAAAAATGGTCTAATTCTACAATTTTAATAGATTTTTAACATAGGGGTTTTTTTGACATTTAATTTAAAATACATTTCACAATTTTATGATTATAATTTTTTAGAACCCTTATATTATTTACTTAAACTGCGTATTTTGGACTAGGGTCTAATTAAAACATCTAGAGGCCCAAAAAAATCAACGAAGTTGAAGTTTTTTCGGGGGGACTACGTGGACCCCACCTTCGGAATGGAAACACAATGTCTCATAAACATCTCAAAATGAGATTACTACACTTGGAGATGAGTGAGGCCTCCAATAAGCGTTCACAAATTTAATTTCATGGAGTTTGTAATCAATTATTGGGTTCATTGAACAACATATTTTTGAGGATCCTTCATGGAACCTGTGTCGAGAATAGGAAACTGCCAATGAAACATTTATAACTCCAACACCTGATGCCCAATTAATCCGATATTTGGAGGGTGAATGTAAAACACATTTATTATAAACACTAATTAAGATTTACATGCATTAATCAGACAATAAAGCGGTCCAAAAGGTGACAAATACTAGAGTATAAAATCTTCCTATAAAAGGAGAGGAGCTCATACATCTCAAATCATTCCATTCCTTCCCAACACCATTATGGGGTTAAATCGACCAAAGAGAGATGAGTTTTAGATTCCATTATTAATAAGAGTAGTTCCTCTAATAATCAATCCATTATGGTCAAAACTCCATACAGTGGGGGGCCTTGATGGTCCGAGGACATTTACCCCTTTTGAGTTAGTGGTTTTTTTATTATAAACTCTTTTCATTTAAATAATCCTAGAATTTTTTTGCATGATTGAACGAGTTATATTATATATTGTTTTAATTATATTATATTTTATTCTATGATTTTTTATCAAATTATTATTGTAAAATATTTGTTCTGTTGTTTAAATTTCTTTGGGTGAGGTCTCCCAATTGAGCACAACATGTTCAACTGGTTTCGATTGCTTGGAGGTCTTTAGGAAATTAGATCACATTCATGAGAAGATAAACACCCATATTTGAAGTCTCTATATGGTTTATGGTCAATATAGGTGTATAACATGAGGTCTTGAGTTATACATTTGATAATTTCATTAGAAAAAAATTATTGACAATGATAAAAGGAATGTCTGAAGATCAAAACTTGTCCACCGCTGCCTTCTGTAGTTTGTTTTCTCAGTTCATTTTGCTTTGAATTTATAATCTCTAATGTATTTTTATTAATAAATTCTGAATTTATTAGTTTAGTTCATTTAAATCCACCCCCATATATATTAGATAAGCTAGTTTTATATTAGTTAAATTAAAAAAGATAAAAGAAAATACAGTGCATGTAAGAGGCCTCCTTGTGATTGACCCTAGGTTGTGCCACTATTGTATACAATTAAGAAAAGAAGAGTTTGATTGAATAGGGTAAAGTGAATTAAATCCCTACCATAAATTTGGCACTGTTTCTGGGGAGGCCAAGTGCTTACACATGATAATTTTCATAAAAAATAAAAAAATAAAAAAAAAGAAACAGAAAAAAGATTTTTTTTGAAAATCTTAAATTTTGTCAATAAATATGGATTTTTACGGAATTTATTATAATTATTATCCTATGGAAAACTTTTATGGTGATACAAGAAGTAAATATACACTAATGATTCAAATTCTGGAAAATTCACAGTAATAGGAAAAAAATGCCTTGATAATTCTAGAGAATTCCAAAATGCTGAAAAAAGAAAGCAAGATGTTGACATCGCTGACCGCCCAAGTTGAAGATGTTAAAGTCTTATAGATGGAATGATAACGAATAAAATTTGAGTAGAATGAAAAGCCTTTTCAACCTACCTTTCATGATAAAATCGGTGAGGTTGATGAAATACATGAAAATCCATTTCCCTCTCCAAAAAATTCATTCCCTATTGATCTTCTTGAAGAAGAGGAGTTTTAAGCTGAAATTTATGAGGGAGGTTTTATTTCTAAGTCTTATTTTTATTGAAATTTAGTTGATTATGAATTGAAAACTACTCTCCCCTATGAATATATTGTAGATTCATCATCACTACTATAGGCTCTTAATGAAGTAGAAGAAGGTCCTCATGTTGAGGAGATAACGGAGGTTCCTGTCAAGTTGTACACTGGTGAAAATGAGGATGATGAAAAAATAGAATGAATTCATTAAGAATAAATTGAATATCCTAAACCATAAGAGAATACACTTTCTATTCAACTTCCTATGACACCAGTGGACACCACTCCTCCAATGGAAGAAAATAGGGAGCACCCCTACATCCTTTTCCCTCCCCCTCTTAATATCAAATTCTATTTTTCATCTCATCTGTGGTTTGAGGCCATTATGATTTTACTTGGGGTTTCTCACATATGGAATCCACTGGTCGATGTTGGAAAAAGTAACATGTGGTGGTTCATGAGCAAGAAACCCCATCCACCTTCGGATTGGGGTTAACCTACTAAAACTACCAGACTATGGGTAGTAAAATCCTAGCACCTACTTGGGGGTCAAACAAATCATTATCCCTCCCTTTTCCACTTTCTATTTATTTTTCATTATTTTTCTAATGAATTTATTTATTTATTGCTTGGTAGGAAGAAGTAGTATAAGCTATAATCCAAACACAATGGTTCCGATGAAATATAAATTCAGGTAGTGCCTTTCCTTCTCTTTAGTTTTTCGGCCCTTATTTATATTTTTTAAAGATAAAATAAATGGTAGTAAAATTTAAGTGTGGAAAGTAGTGTCGACCTACTTATTTGTTTTTGTTTGATTTCATTCTATTTTGTTTTCATTTTTTAGTAACCTTGATCTTTGATGAATATTTTAATCACTTTTCACATATTAACTGATTTTGTGAAAATGGAAATGATTTTTGAAAAAATATATCTATTTTAAATGATTTTTGATGTGATTTTTTTCATTTAATTCGATTTTCAATCATTTTTATGAGTTTGAATAATTTTCGAAATCTATTCCCATGAAACACTGAATAAAATATTTTTCCCTTCTCGTGAGGTATTCTGAACCACTTTGACATATTCTTTATAATACCCACACATAATTGAATGAAACTTAGATTTTTTGTGAGAACTAGAATATTTTATTTATTCTACTTCAAATAATTGGATTCCATGGAAGGTTTTTAATATGGTTGAGGCGCTACTTTGGCTAGCCACATATTATATTGAGACTTACCTTTACATATATCCTTCATTAGACCTTAGATTCCATGAATTGCCTTATAGGTTTAAGCCACATTACATGATGATTTATCATTAACAACCCATTCTCTTGGTATTATATCATAGATATTTCATGTTTGATTTTGGTGGAAGGGCCTTTTGTGTCCGTTCATTGGGATGTGTTTCATTGATGGGTGGTGTGAGTTGTGCATCAATATTTTGGGAAATTGAGAATAAAATAATTGGGCAAGACTCATCATTTCATTATTCTTCATTTTTTTCATTCGGTTATCCTTCAAAAATAAAAAAATAAAATAATATTTGTGACTTTCTAGAGCTTTTAAAAAAATATAAAAAAGGGAAATAAAGTTGTACCTTTCTGGAGCATTACATAAAAAATTTAAAAAAATGGGGAGAACATGGATGATATAATTCCTTGAATGAATTGATTGACTCATGTACCATGTCAAAAATATAGTGGTGTGTTTTGTTTCACATTATAAAGGAGGATTTAGTGGGGAATTTGCTATGTTTTCTCTTTATTATTCATGCGTTGTACTTAAGAGTTAAAACCCCTCTTTCTAGCCTTGAATTTTTAAATCATTTATCCACTAACCCAAATCCACAAGGTCTTTTGAACATTTAATTAAATCCTTCATGATTTAATTCATTTTAATGCAACATGTTGTGGAGAAATGACAATCTTCACAAGCCTATGGTGATGCATGCACATTCCAAGTGTGAGAATTACTCCAGATTTAATTTCTCTCGAGTGAAGAGTGACATAATTTTCATGAAGTGGTAGGTTGTGATTGGGTCATGGATGGATTTATGAGGTTGAAAAAAATTTAAATTTGAATACTAAAAATGATAGATATTGTTTTTTTCAAATATGATACATTATTTAATTTTATTTTTGATGATATCATTGATGTTTCTCATTTTTTATTATTGAGTGGATTTTGATTAGAATATATGATAATTGCTTGAGAGTGCAATGCTTAAGTGTGGGGTATTGATGATGCTCATATTTTCACAGACTTTATTCTGTAATTCAATGTTTTTTAACCCATTATAATGTTATTTGATAGGCGATTGTCACATATTTATGTTTTTGTGTTATTTTGAGCATAAATGCCAAAATGGCCTAATTCTGCAATTTTAACATATTTTTAGCACATGGGTATTTTTTCATTTCATTTAAAATATATTTCCCAATTTTGTGATAATAATTTTTTAGAACCCTTATTATATTTACTTCAACATTTTCTTCTGGACCAGGGTCTGATTCATGCATCTAGAGGCCCAAAAAAAGCAAGGAAGTTGAAGATTTTTCCAGGCGGACTGTGTGGACACCATCTTCATAACAGAAACACAATTCGGCCTACGCACCTCAAAATGAGATTAATACACTTGGAGATGAAATAGTACTCCAAGTGTCATTCAAAAATTTAATTTCACGGCTTTTTGAATCCAAAATGGGGGCCATTTAACGACATATTTTAGAGGAACCTTCCTGGAACCTACGTCCTGAAAAAAAAACTCTACTAAAAAATTTATAACGCAAACCTAAGATGCCAAATTAATATTATATTTGGAGGTTGAGTCTATAGAAAATTTATTAACATCATTTATGAAGGGTTCCGTGCATGAATACTTCAATAAATAGGTAAAAAATGCGACAACTTTTGGAGGATGAAATCTGAGTATAAAAGAAGAGGAGATCCTACCTCTCAAATTATTCCATTCCTTCCAAAAACCATTTTGGGGATGACTAGATAAGAGGTATTTGTGTTAGATATTCCATTTCTTATAAGAGGATTCCCCCTAACAATGAATCCATGATGGGATAAACTCGAAGCGGTGGTGGGCGACGACAACCCGAGGACATTTACTACTCTTGAGTATGTGGTTTTTTCTATTGTAAACTCATTTCATTTAAATAATCCTAAAATTTGTTTTCATGATTTAATGAGGTATATTATCTCTTTTATTAATTTTTTTTATTTTTTCTATGAATTTTTATCAGCTTATGATTGTAAAATATTTGTATTTTTGTTTAAACTTTTTTGGGTGAGGGGTCCCCATTGAGTACAACATGTTGAACTTGTTTTGATTTCTTAGAGGTCTTTGGGAAATTAGATCACATTCATGAGTGGATAAAAACCCATATTTGAGGTCTCAATATGGTTTTTGGTCAATATAGGTGTATAACTTGAGGGCTTGAGTTATACATTGGATAATTTAATTAGATGAAAATTGTCGACAATGATAAAGGGAATGATTGAAGATCAAAGGTTGTCCACTATTGCCTTCTGTAGTTTGTTTTCTCAGTTCAGTTTTCATTTTATTTCTGATCTCTAATGTAGAATTATTAATACAGTCTCATTTTCTTTGTTTAGTTCATTTCAATTGACCCCCATATATATTATATAATCTAGTTTTATATTAGTTAAATTAAAAGTGAAAATAGAAAATATAGTGGATGTAAGTGGCCTCCTATTGATTGACCCTAGGTTGTGCCACTATAGTACACTCTTAGGAAAATAAGAATTTAATTAAATAGTGTAAAGTGACTAAAATCCATACCATGAATTTTTCACCAATTTTGGGGAGGCCAAGTTCTTACACATGCTGTTTTTCATAAAAAAATTGAAAAAATAGATTTGTTGCATATCTTTCATTTTGTTAGGAAACACAGATTTTATAGAAATTATTATAATTATTTGCCTATGGATAACTTTTATGGTGAGACAAGTAGGAATGATACATTTAAGATTCAAATACTTGAAAATTCGTAGCTAATAAAATTCCTTGATAATTCAAGATAATCCCAAAATTCCAGAAAAAGAAAGAGAGATGTTGACATCGCTGACCACCCAAGTTGAAGAAGTTAAAGTACTGTGGATGGAATGACAACCAAGAAAAGTTTAAGAGAATGAAAATCTTGTACCACCTACCTTCCAAGATGCAATTTGTGAGGTTAATGAAAAACATGAAGATCCATTTCTCTCTCCAAAAAATTCATTCCCCGGTGATCTCCATGAAGAAGAAGAGTTTGAAGCTGAAATTTATGAGGGAGATTTAATTTCGAAGCATTATTTTTATTCAAATTTAGTTTATTATAAATTGAAAACTCATATACCTTGTGAATATATTATATATTTAGCACCACTACAGTAGGCTCGGGAAGAAGAAGAAGAATGTCCCCATGTTGAGGGGAAATTGAGGTGTATGTCAAGTTGTACACTAGTGAAAATGATGATGATGGCATAATAGAAGAAATTCACAATGAATAAATTGAAGATCATATACCAGAAGAGAATCCACTTCCTATTCAACTACCTCTACCACCAGAGGACACCATTTCTCCAATAGAAGAAAAAAAAGAGAACCCCTATATCATTTTCTCTCCCCTCTTAATCGCAAATCCTATTTTTCATCTCTTCTAGGGGTTATGTATTTTTTTTCTTTGGCGGTTCTCAATTTTGGCATCCACCGATAGAGGTCAGAAGAAGAAACATGTGGTGGTTCATGAGCAAGAAACCACATCCACCATTGGATTGGGGTTAACCAATGCAAATTGCCTGATTAGGGGCAGTAAAAACCTAGCACCTACTTGGGGGTCAAACCAAGCATTATCCCCCCCCCCCCTTCCACTTTCTATTTATTTTTATTTATTTTTATAATTAATTTATTTCTTTCTTTCTTTCTAGGAATAATTTGTAGCAACTATGAGCATAACTCAATGGTTCTGCTGAAAAATAAAATCAGGTTGTGACTTTCATTCTCTTTAGTTTTTCTGCCCTTATTTATATTTTTTCAAGATGAAATAGAGGGTAGTGAAATTTAAGTAGGGGGGGAGTTTCGACCTGCTTAGTTCTTTTTGGGTGATTTCATTATTTTTTTGTTTTCATTTTTTTGGAACCGTGATATTTGATGAATATTCTGATCACTTCTCACATATAAATTGATCTTGAGATAACTAAAATGATTCTTGAAAAAAAATTAAATGATTGTTAATGTGATTTTTTTTCATTGAATTGGATTTTCAATAATTTTTATGAGTTCGGAAAATTTTTGAAATCAATTCCCATGAAACACTGACTAAAATATTTTTCCCATCTCATGAGGTATTATAAACCACTTTGACTTATTCTTTCTAATACCCACACTTTCTTGAGGGAAACATGGATTTTGTGTGAGAACTAGAACATGTGATTTATTCTCTTTCAAATAATTAGATTCCATGGAAGTTTTTTAATATGATTGAGGCACAACTTTGGTTAGCCACATATTATCTTGAGACATAACTTTACATTTATTTTTCATTAGCACTTAGATGTCATGAATTGACTTCTAGTTTTATTCTATATTTCAAGCTGATTTATCCTTAACTACCCATTCTCTTGGTATTATTTCAAGGATATTTCAAGTTTGAGTGGGGGGAAGGTCCTTTTGTGTGCATTCGTGGGGATGTGTTTCATTGATTGGTGGTGTGATTTGTGCATAAATATTTTGGGCAATAGAGAATGTAATAATTGGGCATGAGTCATTATTTCCTTAAGATTCATTTGTTTCAATCAGTTATACTTTATGAAAATAATATAAAATGTAATTTGTGCCTTTATGGAGCTTTTAAAAAAATATAAAAAAAGAAAATAATGTTATCCCTTTCTAGAGAATTACAAAAAAAAAGAAAAAAATGGAGATAACTTGGATGATATAATTTTTTTCAAGATTTTATTGGATCAAGTCCCATGTCAAAAAAATATTGTATTGTTTTTCTTCACATTCTCAGGGAGGATTGTGTGAGTAATTGCTTGTGTTTTCACTTTATTATTCATTCATTGTACTTAAGAGTCAAAACTCCTCTTTCTAACCTTGAATTTTTAAATCATTTATCCACCAACACAAATTCACAGATTCATTTCAACCTTTAATGAAATCCCTCATGATTGAATTCATTTTCATGTTTCACACTGTGGATAAATGATAATTGTCACAAGCCTATGGTGATACATGCACATTCCATGTATAAGCATAACTCCATATTTAATTTCTATCGAGTGAAGAGTGACATAAATTTAAAGGAGATGTAGGTTGTGATTGGGTCATGGATGAATTTAGGAGGTTGTAAAAAATTTAAATGTGTGTAATGAAAATTATAGATAATTGTTCTTAAAAAATGATACATGGTAGAATTTTATTTTGGAAGATATCATTGATGTTTGTTATATTATATTATTGCATGGATTTTTATTAGAATATATGATAATTGCTCGGGAGTGCAATGCTCAAGTGTGGGGGATTTATGAAGCTCATATTTTCACATATTGTATTCTGTAATTCAATGTTTTTAAATCCAAAATAATGTTATTTTATGGGAGATTGTATTATATTTATATTTTTCTGTTACTTTGAGCTTAAATGCAAAAATGGCCTAATTCTGCAATTTTAGTAGATTTTTATCACATTGGTATTTTTTCATTTATTTTAAAATATATTTCCAAATTTTTTTTTTTGAATTTTTTTAGAACCGTTATTATATTTAATCAATCTTTTTCTTCTGGACCAGGCTCTGATTCGTGCATCTAGAGGCCCAAAAAATCAATGAAGTTAATTTTTTTTAGAACGGAATGCGTAGACCCCACCTTCCTAACGGAAACACAATGTGGCCTCTACAACTAAAAATGAGATTAATTGACTTGTAAATGAAATAAGACTCTAAGTAATTTCATGGTGTTTGGAATCCATTATGGGAGCCATATAGCGACATATTTTGGAGGAACTTTCCTGGAACATGAATCCAGAAAAAGAAACCAGTAATGAATAATTCATAACTCAAACATACAGTGCCCAATTAATCCTAAATTTATAGGTTGAATGGATGAAAAATTTATGATCAACATTAATGAAGGAGTACACACGTGAATCATCCCACAAATAGGTAAAAAACGTGACAACTTCGTGAGGATGAAATCTGCCTATAAAAGGAGAGGAGCTCTAACATCTCAAATCATTCCATTCCTTCCCAACACCATTTTGGGGATGACTGGAACAACGGTGTAGAGACCCAAATCTTGACATACATGGACATTACATTAATTTTTTGGAATACATAATACATAACAAAAACAAACACACAAGGACCATAATAGTTTAGTGTCTTTGAAAATTCGGAACACAATCTTCTAATCGTGGTGGAAGATCTTCAAAATCTCCCATAAAGATCTCCCCCTTTTGTTTTCTTACCTAAAACCATTATTTATATCCTAGGGAAAAGAAAACATATAAAGGGTTAGCTCAAATGCTCAGTAAGGGTAATCATCGATAAAATAAAACAAATCAAATACATTTGAACTTAAAAACATGAACATAATGTTTAAACATCAAAATCTTGAGTAATGACATAAAGCATGGCAGTACATAAGGCATAGATCATAAAGAAACGTTAATCATGATAAAATAGAATGGGAATAAAACATGTTATTGTGGAAACAATTAAGCACATGATATGATTTCCATAGTAGCCAAGGCATTGCTGCCAAGACCATCTTAGTGGACAAAGTCCCTTTCTGAATCGACTTCACTCCTCGTTCCAGTCCTGTATTACTGAACCGAATTAACATACCATTCCAGCCATGTCTATCTAATGAGATATAAATATTTACCCAATTCATTTGAGGGAGATATAGGTCTCACCCATCTCATATTGAAATCATTCTTACTTGTGCCACAAAATAAACATACATCATTCATAATAACCCAAAGAATAAAATGGGTTTCAAAAACATCATCCAATCATCACATAATCCATAGAAAATAAATGGATATAATTTCATAATAATAAAATTGAAACCATTTAAATCATAGAGACATTATACTTGAAACATACACAGATGATATAATGTCTTCTTAGATGGAAAAATGGTTTTGATAAAACACTTGAAATGAATTCTTGAGGAAAATTTCATTTCTTTTTCAAAATCAATTTTTCTTCACAAAAGGTCATGAAATTTTATAAGAAAGAGATTTTCTTGAAAATAGTCATGAAATATTTTGGAGTAAGCTTCATGAAAATATGGCTTTATAAAACTGTAAAAATCCTTTCATGCCGTATAAATTAAAAAAACATTATTCTCGTACTTTTGCCGGAAAAGTCAAAAAAGTACCTCGTAACGTAAACAAAAGAAATATTACTTACATACCATGTAGAAAAATTCAAAAATGGGTAAAAAGTTCTTTAAACATACATGAAAACACTTTTATAAAACATGGACTTTGATGATAGAAATAACCCCAGTAAATACTTACGAATAAGCAATCTCGGATAAAAATGAGATTTGCACAATTATCCCTTACCTTAGGTCCGATATGCTTCATACGTATTCGAACCTCCTATATAATGATTTACATAATGTCATTGACTTATTAAAGAATCATATTCATTTTTATGATATCATATATGGTTCACTTATGACTTTATATTACCCGTTCTTTTGTAAGTTCCATGTTAAAGCACCGTTTTGGGTAAAATCGTTTTATTTATCGTACATGTTTGGACTTGTTGTTCTTGATATTATTACTTATATCCTGATTTACATAATTACAAAATGTAAAACATGATTTATATATAATATATATTCATCATATACATATATATTATAGATCGATAAAAGAAATGAAATACACCGTTCATGGAGACGGTAGGTCGTACGTACGCATGAACGCTATTTGTGTTTCCTTATTGAATTGAATGAAATTAAATAAATGACATACATATATATATACATAAATCCAGTAGAAATATTATGTCATATATTTCATTATTATTCATTATATATACTTTATAATCATTCTTGAATGGTTAATCATGGAAAATGAATCTCATTGCGTTCGTGGAGACGGTAGTCCGTCCGTACGCACGCGCGATGATATCATTCCCATGATCGTGGAATTGTATTTAAGTGTATGTATAATATTAAAAAATCAATATAACTTTAAAATCATAATATATAGTCATTATTTTCACCATTATACCCATCCAAGTAAGGTGGTGGTGGAAAATAGATTAAACCACGGCGTGGAGACGGTATTCCATACGTACGCACGCGCAGTGATTTCGTTTTCCGTAGGATGGATAGATGGTGAAATATGGTTGTTTCATACTTATAATAAAATATCAGTATATGAGTGATACTTATGTTATTACTTCATAATTAAACAACTAATGAAGAATATGTTGAAGAAGAAAGAAACTTGAAAGAATCGGTAACGGATATTACCTCTTCTTTGACACGCCTCTTTGAAACCTCCTCTTAGGGTACTAAAATTGGTCTTTGAAGAAGACCAAGACCTCTAGTATGTTTCAAGGGAATTTTAGAAGGGATATGGTCAGGGTATGACCATGCTTAAAGGCTCCAAATTGTGTGAGGAGAAGAGGAAGGACATTCCTTTTTATAAGGGAGGAGAGGGGCACCTTTGGAAATATAGGAAAATATTAATTTATATTAAATCCCAAGGCCACATAAAAACTTCCAAAATGACTCAAATACGAAGATTAGATGATATAGGGTTGTAATCTCATCAACCAATAAAATTTAAACATGTTAGGAATTTATTTTAAACATTATCAACTTGATTTATCCTTATTTAATCAATTTAATTTTATTTGTGGTAATAACATTATAAATTTTAATTTTTTTATAAATAGTAACATATTTGTTGTGAATTGTCCATAATTGGATAATTTATAACATTGTATACCATATAAATTTATATTTATATTTTTTAAATGCTTTTGTGATTTTTAAACAATTTTATAATATGTCATTTTTATAAAATAACAATTGTGTCAATTTTGACACTATTCATTTATTTGAATTTAGATAAAACATATAAAAAATATATGTTCGAACTAAAAGATTTAATAGATTTATAACATGTCATATATATCTAGAAAATTAGTGGAGAACATTAAATAGTTCATATAATATTTATTTTATTATTTTTAATACCATTTATTTGATATTTCTCTTAATAAAATAATTTCAACATCACTATTATGTCACCTTTAATGATAATTATTTAATCCCGAAAAATTATAAATAAATTCATATGATGTAGGTAATTTTATTAGATTTCAGGATACTATTCATGTTCGAAGTTTCATGAAGTTTATCACTAAATTAAAATTAATATACTTATAATAATTAAGAGAGTGACATGTTGTCACTTTCATTGGTTTTAATAATAATTATATTATTTCATGGTCAAAATTCTATGAAATGAATCTAGTCCGACCCTTAGGTGATATGGGTTGACTTTTATTCATCAAATAGGATTTTTGAATGTGTTATGGAAATTTTATAATTTATTTTTACCCTTAATTACCCAATTTACCTTTAACTTTAGTAAATAAAAATTACCGTAGTTACTATTCATAATATCAAAAAAAATAAAAGTAACGTAATAACATAATTTGGACACACTGAATCCCAATATGGAATCTAGTTTTTCAAATTCAATACACAGAAGTTGCAGAAATTAAATTAAAATTACTCACGTTGTCGAATGAAAATGGGTTTTTGTTTAAAACATTGCAAATGATTGAATCGATTTAACCTACGAATTTAATGTAAAATAAATGATAATGACATACATTATATTAAATGGTAAAAATATATTCTATTTATACTTTAAAACCATTCAATATTATAATTTAACCATATAAATTATTACGATGAAAAATGTTGTTTTTAATTAAAATATAGCGTGTTTTTACTATTCATTAAAATATGAAAGCTATCAGAATAATATGAAAATTTTATCCAATGTAAATTTTTATATCCTGATTCCAAAAAAGAATTTTATTTTTTCAAATTGAACTTATAAACATGTCAACAACTCGGATTAATGTGGGTGCGCCTTTAAAAGGTGGCAAAACTGCATTTTTTTAAAAATTAATTATTTTACCTGAAAAATTTATTTTGTTCTCATACCATGTTATAACAAATGTTTAAGATGAATAATAATGTTATAAAATTCAAAACTTAGTTAATACTATTCATAACTGCTAGTTCGTGATAATATTATAACCATATACCGTTGTTTAGTGAAACCCGGTATTGCGTACAACACACGCTATTGAGGAAGGTCGTGATTGCATGTAATGCATTCCAAATCAGGGTTGCGTGTAGTGAAAGACTCATTTGTTGTTGCGTATAACAAAATACAACCATATTTCCTTTATAAATTGAATATATATATATATATACACATACACACTCAATGTTGCGTAGAATAACAACTATCAAACAAACTTGAAATTGTGTGTAACACGTTCCAAGAATAATGTTGTGTATACTGCAAGCTAATACGGTGTTGTGTATAGCGCAAGATAATCTTGGTGTATCGTACAACAGAAGATCTTAAAGAAATTAAAAATAATATATCTTATAAAATCATGGGTTATTACATTCTACCCCCCTTAAAATGAATTTCTCCCTCGAAATTCGTTGGGGTTATAAATGGTTTTCTACTTGAAAGTTTCTTTAACTGAAACCCACATCGTAAAGAGGAATACCAAAACTAATCTTAGAAAACTAAAGTATGAAACTTAATGGTTACCCAAATAAACTAATCACTGGGTTTCCACATAGGAGAACATAGGTGAAAATATGGATATGGAAGAGAAATCTAACTATCATGTTCTGATAGAGAGTGGTAGAGAACATGGATGTAAAAAATCAAAAAATCACAAAGCCATAGATTTGCGATGATCTAAGGTACCATCTGATTCGTCAAATGTAAGAGCACTAGGACAACATTTTTGGTTTTCAATATCATTTCCCTAAAGTTGAAAATTTTGAATTAGAAGAAATACATGCTTGATTTTGGTAAAATCTCACTGTTTTTCATGCTTTGAACAATTTCCACTTCATCTCTTAAAGAAATGAAGTTGAATTTGTTATTTGTGAAGTGTTAACAGATCATGTGATAGAATGATGGGTCATTTCATCGGTTTCAAACAAAAGGTTAGCAAAAGTTATCAAATATACATAAGTCTATCTATGGTGTGGTTAATCATATACAATTCCAAAAATGAACTTATACTTCATATATCATACCGTTTAATAAAATAAAACTAGTTTCTACTCACCAGGGACTTCTTGTAGGCTAGTGGTAGGCGATAAAGGCCACTCGCACTTCGATTGTGGGTTCGATTCCCATAGCCTTGTCCGACGCAATGGGTTGTCGCCCGTCCTGCAGGTTGTCCTTTCTCTAAAACTACATTACTAGAACATCCCATCAATAATATCGAAAAAAACTTCTATCCTTAATCAATACTAACTTATTTCCAACATAATCCATTCCAATCTTTAGGCTTATCCAAAATACTTTGGTCTAAGATCATAGTATAAAGAAAATGATTACTTGAAATGTCATATAACAATCATGTGAATTCCATCATTTATCCCCCATATATCATAAGATATATCTTGTTGGTCAAATTACAAACATGTGAATACCTTAATCATGTATTCTCTTGAATAATGAATACCCATTGAACCATAGTGAAAACATGAATGTTATTAAATTTTAACACTTTCCATATACCAAAATCTGAAAAATTCTATATACTCAAACCATAATATCACATAGTCCTTATATCGGTCATGAGCTCATGAATACAATCAAACATATCATTATCTTCTTATCCCTTCATTATGGGCATATCATCTACTTTCCAAAAATATCTGAATAACCTTTCATGGTTACCGGTACCATTCAACATATACTTTAAAATATTTTAGGAAAAACAATAGTGTAACAATACTTAGATGATTCTTTATTCTATAGTACCATTAACTATGCAACATAACTCTTGATAAACATACAATCATTCCACTACCTTCTTAAACAACTGACTGAGCTTCAACACTTCTTTCATCTCATATATCATTTGTAGTCTCCTCATCATCATCCACATAAATACTACCAATATGACCATGCTGATTCTCTTCATGAGATTATCCATTAGGGAATTGGTTTGCATAATTCTCGTACATTCCACATTTAAAACATTTAACCATTGTTGATGTCTTAGAAATACCATTATCCTTGTCCATGGTGTTAACTAAACCTTTTCCTTTGCAATTACTGGATTTGTGTCCTTATTTTCAACACCCAAATAATCTTCCATTTCCTTTGAAACATTCTCCCTTAAGCCTCTTCCCACATGATTTACATGATGGGAATTGAACTTTCTTTCCTCTATGATCATCATGAAACTCCATCTTTCTCTTATTAGCTGAGTCAGGAAACTTACCAAAGTTGAGATTATTGATCATATTATGAGATTTATTATTAGGCATAATAAATATATGTGGACCTCCAGATCCAATTTCATTTGGTTTCTTATGAAGAATATCATTCCATTGTCCATCATATCCTCCATTATCATGAATCTTCATGTTTCCATCGATTTTCTAAAACCCAAAAAGAATAGTGTGAGAGGAAAAAAACATGCTAGGGAAAACAACATAGTAAAGGAGGAGTACCGTCATTATCTAACATCTTAGGATAAATTCTAAGATCATTAGCATAGTTCTAGGACTATATCATGTACGTATAATTATCCTTAGGGACATCCCTAGACATACCATACAAATATCTCTAGGGATCTCACTAACGTTTTCGCATCCTAGTTTCCAAAGGTTAACTAAACCTTTCCTATGATACCAAATGTAGAGACCCAAAGCTTGACATACAAAGACATTACATTACTTTTGCGGAATACTTAATACAAAACAAAAACAAACACGCAAGGACCGTAATAGTTCAGTGTCTTTGGAAACTCAGAACGTAATCTTCTAATCGTGGTGGAAGATCTTCAACATCTCCCGTAAAGATGATCCCCTTTTGTTTTCTTACCTAAAACCTTTATTTATATCCTGGGGAAAAGAAAACATATAAAGGGTGAGCTCAAATGATCAGTAAGGGTAAGCATGGATAAAATAAAACAAATCATATACATTTGAACTTAAAAACATGAACATAATGTTTAAACATCAAAATCTTGATCAATGACATAAAACATGGAAATACATAAGGCATAGATCATAAAGAAACATTAATCATAATAAAATATAATGAGAATAAAAAATGTTATTGGGGAAACCATTAAGCACATGATATGATTTCCATAGTATCCAAGGCATTGCTGCCAAGACCATCTTAGTGGACAAAGTCCCTTTCTGAATCGAGTTCACTCCTCATTCCAGTCCTGTATTACTGAACCGGATTAACTTACCGTTCCATCCATGTCTATCTCATGAGATATAAATCTTTACAAAATTCATTAGAGGGATATATAGGTCCCACCCATCTCATAATGAAATCATTCTTACTTGTGCCACAAAATAAAAATACATCATTCATAATAACCCAACGAATAAAATGGGTTTCAGAAACATCATCCCATCAACACATAATCTATATAAAATAAATGGATATAATTTCATAATAATAAACGTGAAACCATATAAATCATATGGACATTATACTTGAAACATACACATATGAAATAATGTCATCTTAGATGGAAAAATGGTTTTGATAAAACAATTAAAATGAATTCTTGAGGAAAATATAATTTCTTCTTCAAAATCAATTTCTTTTCACAAAACATCATGCAATTTTAAAATAAAGAGATTATGTTGAAAATATTCATGAAATCTTTTGGAGGAATCTTCATTAAAATATGTCTTTATAAAATCGTAAAAATCCTTTCATGCTGTATAAGTTAAAAAAACATTCTTCTCGTACTTTTGCTGCAAAAGTAAAAAATGTACCTCATAACGTAAAAAAAAGAAAGATTCCTTAAATACCATGTAGTAAAATTTAAAAATGGGTAAAAAGGAATTTAAACATACATGAAAACACTTTTATAAAACATGGACATGGATGATAGAAATAACCCCAGTAAATACTTACGAATAAGCAATCTCGGATAAAAATGAGATTTGAAAAATTATCCCTTACCTTAGGTCTGATATGCTTCGTATGTATCTAAACAACCTGTATAATGATTTAAATAATGATATTGAATTATTGAAGAATCATATTAATTGTTATGATATCATATATGGTTCAATTATTACTTTATATTACCCGTGCTTTTGTAAGTTCCATGTTAAAGCAGCGTTTTGGGTAAAATCGTTTTATTTATCGTGCATGTTTGGACTTGTTGTTCTTGATATTATTACTTATATCCTGATTTAATTAATTTCAGAATGTAAAAAATGATTTATATATAATATATATTCATCATATACATATATATTATAGATCGATAAAATGAAGGAAATACACCGTTCATGGAGACGGTAGGTCGTATGTACGCATGAACGTTGTTTTCGTTTCCTTATTGAATTGAATGAAATTAAATAGATGACGTAAATATATATACATAAATCCAGTAGCATTATTATGTCATATATTTCATTATTATTCATTATATATACTTTATAATCATTCATGAATGGTTAATCATGGAAAATGAATCTCATCGCGTTCGTGGAGACGGTAGTCTGTACGTACGCACGAGCGATGATATCATTCCCATGATCGTGGAATTGTATTGAAGTGTATGTATAATATTAAAGAATCAATATCACTTTACAATCATCATATATAGTCATTATTTTCACCATTATACCCATCCAAGTAAGGTGGTGGTGGAAAATAGATTACACCACGGCGTGGAGACGGTATTCCGTACGTACGCACGCGTGGTGATTTCGTTTTCCGTAGGATGGATAGATAGTTAAATATGGTTGTTTCATACTTTTAATAATATATTTGTATATTAGTGATACTGATGTTGTTACTTCATAATGAAACAACTAATGAAGAAGAAGCTGAAGAAGAACGAAACTTGAAAGAATCGGTAACGGATATTACATCTTCATTGACACGCCTCTTTGAAACCTCCTCTTAGGGTACTAAAATTGGTCTTTGAAGAAAACCAAGACCTCTAGTGTGTTTCTAGGGAAGTTGAGAAGGTAAATGGGCAGGGTTTTTCTGAGATTAAAGGCACCAAATTGTGTGAGTAGAAGAGGGAGGAGATTCCCTTTTATAAGGGAGGAGAGGGGCACCTTTGGAAATATAAGAAAATATTAATTTATAATAAATCCCAAGGCCACTTAAAAACTTACTAAATGACTCAAATACGAAGCTTAGATGATATAGGGTTGTAACCTCATCAACCAATAAAATTTAGACATGTTAGGAATTTATTTTAAACATTATCAACTTGATTTATCCTTATTTAATAAATTTATTTTTATTTGTTGTAATAACATTATAAATTTTATATTATTATAAATAATTACTTCTTTGTTGTGAATTTTCCATAATTGGATAATTTATAACATTTTAGACCATATAAATTTAAATTTATAATTTTTAAATATTTTGTTATTTTTAAACAATTTTATAATATGTTATTTTTATAAAAAAACAATAGTTTCAATTTTGACACTATTCATTTATTTGAATTTAAATAAAAAATATACAAGAAAATATGTTCGAAAAAAAAGATTTAATAGATTTATAACATGTCATATATATCTATAAAATTAGTGGTTAACATTAAATAGTTAATATAATATTTATTTTAATATTTTTGAAACCATTTATTTCATATTTCTATTAATAAAATAATTTCAACATCACTATTATGTCACCTTTAATGATACTTATTTAATCCCTAAAAATTATAGATAAATTCATATGATGTAGATAATTTTATTAGCGTCCATGATAATATTAATGTTTGAAGTTTCATGAAGTTTATCACTAACTTAAAATTAATATACTTATAATATTTAAGAGAGTGACATGTTTTCACTTTCTTTGGTTTTAATAATAATTATATTATTTCATGGTAAAAATTCCATGAAATGAATCTAGTCCGACCCTTAGGTGATATGGGTCGACTTGTAATCATCCAATAGGATTTTGGCAAGTGTTAGGGTAATTTTATAATCTTATTTTTACCCTTAATTACCCGATTTACCTTTAACCATAATAAATAAAAATTACCGTAGTTACTATTCATAATATCAAAAAAATAAAAGTAACCTATTAACATAATTTGGGCCCACTTAATCCAAATATTGAATCCATTTTTTCAAATTCAAAACACAGAGGTTGAAGAAATTTAATTAAAATTAATCTCGTTGTCGAATGAAAACATGTTTTTGTTTAAAACATTGCAAAAGATTGAATCGATTTAACCTACGAATTTAAAGTAAAATAAATTCTAATGACATACATTATATTAAATGGTAAAAATACATTCTATTAATACTTTAAAACCATTAAATATTATAATTTAACCATATAAATTATTACGATGAAAAAAGTTGTTTTTAATTAAAATATAGCGTGTTTTTACTATTCATTAAAATATGAAAGTTGTCAGAATAATATGAAAATTTTATCCAAAGTAAATTTATATATCCTGATTAAAAGAAGAATTTTATTTTGTCAAATTTAACTTATAAACATGTCAAAAACTAGATTTAAAGTGGGTGCGCCAACAAAAGGCGGCAAAACTGCATTTTTTGAAAAATACTTATTTTACTCGAAAAATTTATTTTGTTCTCATACAATGTTCTAGAAAATGTGTAAGATGAGTAATAAAGTTATAAAATTAAAAACTTTGTTAATACTATTCATAACGGCTAGTTCGTGATAATATTATAACTATATATCATTCTTTAGTGAAACCCGGTATTGCGTACAACACACGCTATTGAGGAAGGTCGCGATTGCGTGTAATGCAAGCCAAATCAGGGTTGCGTGTAGTGCAAGACTCTTTTGTTGTTGCGTATAACAAAATACAACCATATTTCATTTATACATTGAATATATATATATATATACATACATACACACTCAATGTTGCGTAGAATAACAACTATCAAACAAATTTGAAATTGTGTGTAACACGATCCAAGAATAATGTTGCGTATACTACAAGCTAATACGGTGTTTCATATAGCGCAAGATAATCATGGTGTATCGTACAACAGATGATATTAAAGAAATTAAAAAGAATATATCTTGTACTATCTCGGGTTATTACAAGAGGGATCTGAGTTATATATTCCATTATGGAGAAGAGGAGTTCCCCTGATAATCAAGAAATGATTGGATAAACTCCAAGTTGTGGTGGGTGGCGATGGTCTGAGGACATTTACCCCTTTTGAGTTTGTGGATTTTTTATTGTAAACTCTATTCATTTAAATAATCCTAGAATTTTTTTCTCATGATTGAATGAGGTATATTCTCTATTTTTTTAATTTTATTTTATTTTTTTCTTTGATTTTTTATCAAATTATGATTGTAAAATAGTTCTCTTGTCGTTAAACTTCATTGGATGAGGTCTTCCCATTGAGCACAACATGTTCAACTGGTTTGGATTGCTCGGAGGTCTTTGGGAAATTGGATCACATTCATGAGCAGATAAAAACCCATATTTTATGTCTATATATGGTTTCAGTTCAAGATAAGTGTATAAGTTGAGTTCTTGAGTTATACATTAGATAATTTAATTAGAATAAAATTATCGACAATAATAAAGGGAATGTCATAAGATCAAATCTTGTCCACCGTTGCCTTCAATAGTTTGTTTTCGTAGTTCGGTTTTCTTTAGATTTACAATCTCTAATGTAGATTTATTAATAGATTCTGAATTTCATAGTATAGTTCATTTCAATCCAACCCCATATATATTATATAAGCTAGTTTTATATTAGTTAAATTAAAAAGCGATAATAGAAAATACAGTGCATGTAAGCAGCCTCCTTGTGATCGAACCTGAGTTGTGTCACTATGGTACACTCTTAGGAAAATAAGAATTTAATTGAATAGGGTAAAGTGGCTAAAATCCCATCCATCACCATTATAACTTCCATTCTAGTTGAATAATCCCTCCTTTCCTTTAAACATCCAAGGGGTGAAAACCTGTCTTATTAGGGTCAATAATAAACCATCACTCGACCCTATAAAATACATGTACGATATACAAAAAAATATTACAAGGTTTAAGAAGTAGTCCCTCATAGACATGATTCAGTATACCAACCTCCCCTCACATGCCTACCTTAAACAAGTTCACCACCTATAGGATAACCCACTCTTGGTAAATCCTTCCAACAGAACCCAGTATTAGAATAAGAAATTCAACGGTGCCAACTCGGCCATCACATCACATGAAATTTCAAACAATTTCTCAAAACACTCTAAGATGACAACCTAGACTTCAACATTATTGAATCCAATTGTTTTAAAAAACTATTCCTAATACAACCTTAAATACCATATTTATGTAAAATACAAAATGAGACTTTACACCAATAATTTTACAAAACATTAATTAAGTTCCAAATAGGCCTCAACAAACCTTTAAAAGAACACTTATGAAAAACAAACTCATGGGAAAATCCTCTTCCAAATGTTTATTCACATACCAAAACCATTTTGGAATACATTTCACACCATTTTCACAATTTATGATGTCCATTTTAGAAAACTAAAATAAGAATGCTTATTCAAACAAAATTTTTCCATTGGTATAACTCATTTAAAAATTACATTCACATTAAAAACGTTTTTATAACATTTGAATTTTTTTTTTCAAAATTCAAAGATGCTTTTATAAATCACAAAAATAATCAAACATATAAAAAAACCAATTTATTTTTGAAATCCCACTTTCAATAAATTCTCATATCAATTCACTCAAAATACATATTTTCAATGAAACATCACTCTTTTTAAAACAATCCAAAAACCACACATATGATTCATGTCATAAAAGTCACCAATTCAAACAAAAAATTCCAAATTCACAACCCAAATTAATACCAAAATATTACCAAGGACAACCACCACTCAAAGAACACAATTTCACATTAAAATAAAAATTTACAATTTAATAATCACCCTGTTTAAATAAATACATAGCGTGTTTAAAGAAACACATTTACAACCACTTACAGTAATTTTTTACAACAAAAAAACTTCATAAAAATCCAACCAATCGTACCATAATCATGAAAAACAAACAAATCTATATTATTTAAAAATACACTAGAATACAATGGAATGAGTTGGAAATAAATGGATGGAAACTGTTACCTCAGTGGAGTGAGGATGCAATGAAACTCTCAAAAAATGAATAATAATCCCCAATGATGATATGAACACTGTAACAACAAAGTAATCGACCAAAATAATCCATCACTAACCCTAGGGTTCATCTAAGATAGAAACACACCTAGGAGGAGCATCAAATGTGGGAGGAGAACCAAAGGGAGAGGGGTTTTGCAGACACTTCATGCACCAAAAACTATCCAAGAAGGAAGGTGTCTCGATTTGGGGATAAAACATAAGAGGGTCACAATTATAATTTCATGTTTTATGAAATATTGGAAACTCATATAGTTTTTACATATAGTTTTCCAAACAGTGTTCAGGTCGTGCGGTTGGGACTGTCTAAAAGGACTGTACCCCATGAAATATTTCTATATGGCTCCCCAAACAGTGTAAGATCCACACATCTTACTCCTAGACCCAAAAATAATCGGCATTATTACCTAGGATAAGCGTCATGTTTTCCCTTAACCATATGGTACCCATGTTCCCCCTCCTACCAAGCCCAAACCTTTCATTTTTAAACAGAAATCAAAAATTCAAACCAAGAATCAACCCAAACCTCAACTAAAGGATCTGAGATCAAGAAAATAATAAAATAAATTGATGTCCATGGTTGGGGTGTGGAAATTCTCTCCACCACAATCACTTTCTACCCTAATACAGATGAAATATAAAGAAAACTCTATCCCAAATCTAAAATAAACTAAAAAAAGAATGAACCTCAGGGTGGTTTTTATCTCCATGATTCAAACATGATCATCTATAGAGAAAATCACAACATAAAGAACAATGGGATTACACGATATGGTTATCCCCACCACAGGGAATTGAACAACATCACCAACATTACAACCAAAACGCAGTGGTACTGACCCTAGAAACCCACCATAATGAAAACCAATAACTCCCAACCTCAGCCAAAAATCTGCCAACACAAGGGGATACCAATGGAATAAATCAAACCCAAATGGCAAACCAAACCCATTATTTAACAAACTACAAGATTCAACACATCCAACGACAACAATTTATAACTGAAACTAATCGACACAAGTGATAATCACACCAAAAATATGAAAACGAATTTAGAACCCACCTTCAAATAAACATAACTACACTTATTAATAAAAAATAACAAGTACATAAAACTTTTACTATAAAAATATGAACTTAAAAAAGTAGAAAACTAAACCAGGAAAACATTAAATGTCTCCCCCCACAACATGAGAGGAAAAATCATGGAAAATGTTTTTTCTAAACACACCTGATGATTCCCTAACATTGTACAAGCTTCCCTCCAAGGCCTATGGATAGAGCCATGTTGAATGAAGAACCCACTACCTCATAGTATGGTTTTAACATCATTTAATTAATACTTCACTCTTGGTAAATGATTCCTAAAAAATATCTCTAGATGGATTAGATGACCACAAAAATGAAAAGTCTTTAGAGGATTGTGACGTGATGTGATTGAGTGGCCAAAATAACTACACTAAAAGAACATGGGAAAATGGGCAGAAAATTTAGATGATAGAACTAGTGAATGTTAATTTGAAGAAAAAATCTCATCTATCACACCCCTATTGCTAGATGGAGAGCCTTCACTAATGATAACAGACAATAGATTTCCAACTTCCTGTTCTCCAGAAACCAACTTAGCTAAGAAGGATACGTTAAAAAACCTCTCAAAATTCATACAAATATAGGATAATGATCACTCCTTGATCTCTAGAAAAATTCTTAAAATGAAAAATGAGGTTTTCATTCGACCCTATGATGATATTTCTAGAGAGAATGAAACTAGTACCTTGAAATTTTCAATATAAGCCTTCATTATCTATGAAAGTTTCTAAACATTAATGAGCTCTTACACTTTCATTATCTTCACATCCTTGGTTAAAAACCATCAAAAAAACATACCTAAACACTTCCCTTTTCATCCCAACCAAAATCTGTGGTGGAGTAAAAATCTTCCACTAATCCAAATCTGGACCCTCAAACAAACCTAAAAATAGCACGCACCGCCACAGCTTTGGGTGTTTCCAACAATATAAGGACACACTCAACTTCCTCAATCCACTCAACTACCTATAACGGACCTTTATGAACACGATAGATAGAAAAAACCCAAGAAGTACTAGAAATAATTTAAGAATAATTAAATAATTGAGGACTTTTATGGGAGACATATTCTAAATAGAAGAGAACCCAAAACCAAAATCAACATCCACAAAAAAAAATTTAAATAACCACTTGAGGAATAACAACAAGAAAACAAGGAAATAACATACAAGAAAAATCAAAAATTCCATTTTTGAGAAACCAATCTTTTTCATTTCAATTTCGAATTCACCTTATTCCAAGGAGAATTTTCTTATTAAAAAAAGACACATAACATAAAAATCACTCTGAGAAGAAAAAATATCACATAAATTACTCATTTTAAAGGTACTTGTAATTTAATTTCCATTATTGATTTTTTTTTTGGGTTCCCCTTGAAATTTTGGAGGGAAGGGTGAGCTTTCTGTATCTGGGTCAAACCGTGAGCCCATTTCTTAATTTGAAAACAAACTTTGTTTCATTTATAACTCTTTATTTTTTCAACATTTTGAAACCATTATTCTTCCAAAATGTCCCCCTGACCTATTAAACCCACCATATCAATTTGTACCTTTTAGGAATAGATAATCATGGTGGATTTGGGTTTTTATTTAAGGAATTGGGACAGATCGTAAGCCCATTTCCAATTTAATTTTTTTTTATTTAATATCTTATACAATTTTTATGTGTTTTCTAAGATTTTAACTCTTACCCACTCCCACTGACCCATGTCATGCACCTATTCCCCTTTTCCCCACTTTGAAGCTCATATGCACGTGAATTAGGGAATAACTTCTTAGGCTTTCTCAAATCGTCTAGATTTGAAGATGTAACATGTTTCCATCATAACTCCATCAGTTTTTACACTTTTCCCCATTTCAGTTCTCACTTGACCTTATTTGTCTTATTAGAGCCTCACTTTCATTTTTTTTCTATTTGGAAATTCAGATACCAGTGTATTCAGGGTGATTTCTTCAAGATCTCTCAAGTAAGTGGGTCTCCATCCTTCTTCCTCCCATTTTCTTAGGGTTTATCCCATTTTCATGTGGTTTCTTCCTTTTATTCTTGGAGTTATTAATTTCTATCATGTGGGGATTTGAACCTAGGGTTTGATCTTGGGTTTTTTGGCCTAATATTGTGGTTTTATGCTTAATATATGTCCATTGTGGTGCGGCGGTGGTGCAATTAAACTTTAGCACAAAGAATCAATGGTTTTGACACTTATGGTAGGTGATTCCATGTGTAAGAACTTATGGATGAGTTAAATTTTCTTAATTTACATTTTTATCACACTTCTCCTTCATTATCCTTACTGGGAAATTTTTATTTGGTGACTTTTTTTAAGAAAATGATTTGTAGGTACCAATTTTGTGTTAAATGGGGATTTTTACATGTCTATTATATATTATGCCAATTGGGGTTGTTTTATAACTCTTGTAACGGATTAATAAAAATCATTTAGTTCTAAAAATTCTTTTTTGGACAATATGGGTATGCACATAGTGTTCAATGTGGGGTTTTTAATGGATTTGGTGTTGAAAACATTGTTAAATTTTGTGAAGTTATTCCTTTGAAATTATTAAGGTTTTATTGAGTGATGTAAGTGGTCCAAAGCATGTGTAACTAATATTTTGAGTTTATTGTGACCATAAGTGATGTTTTAATGTTCTAATGGCTTGTTTTAACATGTGGAAATGGTTTCCTCACAAAGTGGGAAACCTGAGTATCTATGAGGGTGGATATGTTCTAGTACGCTAGTGATCCAAAGCGATTTTACCCCTATTTCACTGAGAAAAATAGATAACAAGAACACTAAAAAATATATTTATGATTATTGGGGACCAATAGGTTATTATTATGTCCTCAACTAGTGTCTTTTTCATGAAAACATATTTTTCTATGGTTACTTTACCCCAAGATACAATGTACATGGGGCCTGAGACTAACTAGTGCATAGGGGTGTTCCCGAGATTAGTGCTCATTAAATATTTGGTATTTATGTAACGCCCCGACCCCAGTTACCCAGAGTCGGTGCATTACTTCGTAACATTGGCATGATCACAAGAAAGATCAAATCCCGAAAGACCGATTGGTTTAGTAGCCTTGGAAACACTAGATATAATCATAAAGTTTTACATTACATTTCAAAGTGAAAAACTACTACAACAACAAGGTCTTCATATCCACACTATTAACCCCTCATAATATCCCTGCAAGTCATTCATAATTTACTTCTTCACTACCTGGGAAAAACAAAACATAGAAAAGGGGTGAGCTCAAATGCCCAGTAAGGATAACAATATAGCGGAACATTCAAAATAAGCGTAAACATTTAAGGCAATGAATTACTAAAACAAAAGCCTTTTAAAATTGAACTTCAACATAGTATGGAAAAAGTAAAATGAAATAATGCCATTTACTTGTTCACATGGATATTCTACTAATCGAATAATCACATGCAATATCAATAACCACTTTCATAATGTTGGAATGCATAATGATAAACGTTAATTTCTTTGTCTAGGCCTTATCCCAAGACCTAGGGGTTACTTCTAACCGGAACCCAACCCGGAGTGCCTCTAATAACCGGACACCAACCCGGAGTGCCTCTAATAACCGGACACCAACCCGGAGGGCATACTTTTACCAGTCCCTAACCTGGAGGGCTTACTTTAACCAGTCCCCAACCTGGAGGGCTTACTTTTACCAGTCCCCAACCTGGAGGGCTTACTTTTACCGGTCCCCAACCCGGAACATACTTGTTTAGCACATTCATCTGAAGAAAAGTTTGAAATATAACATAAACATTCGGATTAAAACTAGCATACGAAATGTCAATAGTTTCACCATAAACTATGAATGGTATAAAATAGCACATCCACAGTCAAACATATCACAAAACCTTCAATACAATATAGAAGTTTTGTATTATAATAAATCAACTTCAAATAAGCGTAAAATCCATTAAAGGATGTTGACATAGATGAAATCAAAACACTTTTTAGAGAAATATCTCTTTCTATTTTTGAAATCATTTAAGAGCCATATAAAATAAAACATTTTCTTGAAAATATTCTTGTAAGCTTGTAAGGAAAGCTTTGACGATTTTATAACGGCAGAAAATAACGGCACCCGCCGTATAAGTAAAAAAAACATTCTTATCTCAATTCTGTCGAAAAGGTTAAAAAGGACCTTGTTTTGAAAACGACGGAAAGATTCCTTTATAAACCTCTTATAAAAAGTCAAACAAGGGTATAAATGACTTTAACCCATATTCTGGTAAATAGTAAAAATGTTTTGAAATACATTTCGAAGAAACATGGATGTGGATGATAAAGAGATCCCAGTAGATTATTACGTATAATACAACCTCGGATAATGAAGAGATTGTGAAATAACTCTTACCAATTTGGTAACTTATGAAACATACAACCCATAAAAGAGGTATCATACAATGAATATGTAAATACACATAAATTAGAGTGTATTACACAAATAATATAATTATGGGCAGTACATACACCACACAAAAGGTGATGGTGGCAATATGGCATGAATCTCACGGGAATAAAGAGTGAGATGAAAACCCCTTACCTTGTACTTTTCCTTTGTTGGGGTAGTTTAACCTCCTGTATAATGGTGAAATAATTGTTATTAAATTATACAAGAATCATTTACATTAATATGATATCATATATGATCTTTTAATATTGATATCTTAGTATTATCGTTGTTTCGGGTGTTAACTTACTTGTTTTCTTTCATATGTTTTGTTACGTAAGACATGTTTGTAAAGGATAGGTTGTATATTATTCATATCCAGAATGATATCAAGTCCTTAAAAATCATTTTTAAATCATCAAATGATAATTATACTTTAATGGTTATGATGGAGAATGAATCCCATCGCGTTCGTGGAGACGGTAGTCCGTACGTACGCACGAACGCTACTTCCATTTAATTTTTATTTTAAAAGAATCGAATCCAAATGATACATAGGTATATTACTATTCCAGTATAATATAAGATTTTATATATGTTACTTAAGTTCATTAACACCATCCTTTATACGTTCCATGTGTGGTATGAACGAGTCATATCATTTTAAGGGGGCGGTAGTCCGCACTTCCTCAAATGAAATTATCGTATGTATATACAACATGAAACGGATAATGGTATGAAATAAAATGGAATTACAGAATCTTATATATAAAATATATATCATTATTATCATATTTAATTACAGTGCCATCATAATTGCCACCATGAGAGGTGGTAAGATGTATTTGAACAATCATCGTTTCGTGAGGCGTTAGTTTGCCATCCACAGAAACATTATGTTCATCATCCATTAGATGGAGTTGTGTGTATGTGTAGTTTTAATCCTTCTTATAACAACATCCTAGTATATTGAGGATACTGGTGTTGTTACAAAAGAAAGGAAATAAAAAGAGTTTGGGGGTTGGAGAAGCAAAATAAATGAAAATAATTTAAGAGAAATCGTTACCTTTAATTTAGGTAACTCACTTTGGTTGGAACCAAAGGACTTCTTGAAATGCTTTCTGCCTAAGGGGAAGCTTCAAGGAGGAGGAGAGGGATGTGGGGAGCTTAGTTGGGCAGAGTTTGGACGAGCCAAGTGGCTTGAGAGGTGTGAAGAAATGAGAAGGAGGAGTGCCCTTTTATAAGAGGGGTGAGGGGTACTTTTGGAAAAGCTAGAAATATTAATTTATAATAAATTCATATTCGGTTTCCAAAGGCTCCAAAGTTGACTATTCAAAGGATTAGGTGGGGATAGGTCGAAAACAACTCATCCAATAGAATTTAGACAGGTTTGGGTACTTATATTAACCTTATCTTTAAGTATTAACTCTAAGTTAATTAGTTTCACTTTTACAACGTCTCTTTGTATTTTTATATGATATGGTTAATAAACATACTATATACATCCAAGCGACCCCCAAGTGGTCCATTAATGATTAAACTATCATAATATAAGTCTCTTGGCCGAACCTTAGATTTTTAGGAATTTAATATCAATTAATAATATAATATTTGTTTTAAGAACTCTTTTATGTCAATTTTGACACTATTCATTAGTTGATTTTTGTAAAACTCATAACAGATTGATTACTTCGAACAAAGTCCATTAAATCAATCCTAATATATCATATTAGCCTAGAAAATTAGTTTAATTCATTAAAAGTTTCATATTATATTTATTTGGGTATTTATAATATCAATTATTT
This sequence comes from Viscum album, assembly GCA_963277665.1. Classification (NCBI taxonomy): domain Eukaryota; kingdom Viridiplantae; phylum Streptophyta; class Magnoliopsida; order Santalales; family Viscaceae; genus Viscum; species Viscum album. Next base: position 697,407,524 of record OY728128.1, read on the forward strand.
TAATTTTTTACTATTATAGTAATTACTGCATCATCATTGTGTCATAAATAAAATAAATTATTTAATGTCTAAAAATTATAAATAAAATATCATTATGTAGGAAATCTTTTTATCTTTATAATTAATATTTATAATCGAAAATCCAACATGTATAACCCTATGTAAAAATTGATCTTCTAAAAGATGTAAGCTTATGCCATTTTTATTTTTATTTTAGCTTTATTAATATAATGTGTCATTATCACTTACAAGTGGATCCATGGGGTCCCAAAATTGACACAAAGATGCCCATGGTCGACCATGTATCAACAAATAGGGTTAAGACACGTTTTAGGGTAATTTAGTATTATTATAATATTATTTTTTTAACCCTTATTTACCGGATTTACCCTTAACCATGGTAAATAAAATATTTACCGCAGTAATTTTTCAAAATGTCTAAAAATAAAAGTTACCTATTTACACAATTTGAACATCCTGATTCCAAATATGGAATCCATTTTCCTAAATTCAAAACACAGAAGTGGCAGAAATTAATTTAAAATTAATTCCCGCCGTCAAAACAAAAAGCGTGTTTTTAAGAGATAATAACTATCAAAAGATTGACACTTGTTTATGTTCGGTTTAATTGTAAAATTATGTCCAATGACCAACATTATATTAAATGGTAAAAATATATTATAAATATACTTTAAAACCACTCAAATTCATAATTTATCACTATTAATTATTTTGATTAAAAAAGTTGTTTTTAATTAAAACTTAGTAATTTTAACTATTCATCAAAATATGAAAGTTATCCGAAATGTACCAAAATTTCACCTTAGGCTAAATTCGATATTCCGAATCCAAAAATGAAGTCCATTTTGAAATATAAAATATATATAATTTCAAAAATTAGGTATTACTATTCATAACGGCTAGTTTGATCGATTGTGGTGTGTGTTAAAACTCGAAGCTTGCGTACAACACACGCTACTGTATTATTCAAAGGAAAGCATACCGTGGAAGCTTGGGATGTTTCATTTTAAATTTTTTGATGTCCCCATTTAGTCAAAAAGTTTAAAATATTGTATTTAAAAAGGGTTCACTATTAAAAGTTGATAAAAGTGCAATACTGAAAATGAATTTGTTCTTGCATTATATCTAAGAAACTCATAATATGGATTCTAAAATTATAAGGATTATATAAAGTTTAAAATTTAGATAATACTATTCATAACCTCTTTTGAATGGCTTTTTTTTTGTAAGTCATGGTGTGATTGAACTCGGTGTTGCGTGTAGTGCAAGTTATTGAATTATTTTGAAGAAATAACACACTATGAAATCTTGGGGTGTTACATTCTCCCCTCCTTCAATAAATTGCGTCCTCGCAATTTTAAATTGTTCTTCGAAAATAAAAGGTTGAAAATAGAAAATATATTTGTGGGAAAACCCACATCAGAAATTGGGTTACTAAAATTTAGACTTAATATGAGGAAAAGAGAAATTAAAGGGTCACCACCAAATTATGATCTCGATTAGGAGAACATTGGTGGAATTTAGAGACATATAATTGGAGGAAAAACGTAAATATTTATAGGTAGTGATTGAGGTCATCAATCACAAACAAGTATAAAATTGAGGTCCTTAAATTCATCAATCTATGATGATTTGAAATACCACCGGTTCAACAAAACATAGGGTATTAGGATAACACATTTTTGACTTTTCAAAATATCCTAGTTGAAATCCCACATCGAAAAATGAATTAATGAGGCCTCTATTTAAAATAAAGAGTCGAAAGTATGAAGATTAACGAAAATAACACATACTAGGGTTCCATGTAGGAAAATATGGATATGGAAGAAAAATCTAACCATAAATTATCTGATGGAGAGTGGTAGAGAACATGGCTATGAAAAGGCCAACAATCCCAAAGCCATGAATTAGTAATGATTTAAGGTACCATCTAGGACAACATTTTTGTTCTAAGTTGCTTTTCTTAATATTGAGGAATTTATTTATGATATTGGCTAAGATCATAAGGAGATATACTTACTTTATAATTAGATTTTTGTCCATTAATAAATTTCTACCATAAACTCATCTTTCACTCGTAAAAAAAATTATATTTATACTATTCGTACAGGGTTCCAAAATAAATGAATTTATAATTCATCTACCAGATCTTTTAAAAAAACTACATTATTTAATCCAGGACATCTCTTGGGCCAGTGGTAGGTGATACACCCTTGTCGCCCTTCGGTTGCGGGTTCAAGTCTCGCAGCCTTGCCGGACGCGACGGGTTGCCGTCCGACCTCCGGGTTGTCCTTTTATGGAAATCCAAAATAATCCAAACTAGAACTATCCAAAATACTTCTATCCAAACTCACAGTCCAACATTTATAAGGAAGGTAAACATAATATAGATCCTTTTTACCCCGTAATAGCATATGAATACCTTCATCTTGTATTCTTTTAATAAACTGAAACATCTTGAATTACCATATTCCTTATTGATTACATTCATGCTCCCCTATTCCATATAGAATGCTGGATATACTTCATCAATCCAAAAATGTTTTAAACCCCAAAAAAAAGATGGAATATACAAATCATTAATCAGTTTCAAGGTAGTCAAGAATATCCAACATAATTTATCCAAATCAATCATGTATTATTCTAAAATCACTAACTCGGTATCAGAACCATATTATGGTTTATCTTTATCTCAACCATATATTTTCCAAAAATTTATCCTGCTATTGAGTCACTTTTCTTTGTTCCACACAATCTCAAGTCCTTAATGAAATAGTACTGCAGTACAATCCTTATATACTCCATAATTATTATAACAAGTACATTGTTGATAAAACACTCAATTGACATAATCAACATAAGAACTCTAATCATTCCTCTTCATCTGTGGTAGTATCATAACTTGATTATTATCCAATAGCATCATTTGCGGCATAGTCTGATGACTGGGGCATAGGTTCGCGTAGTCTCCAAACTCCTTGCAAATGAAGCATTGTACATTTGAAACCATTTTCTCACCCTTGCAGTCACGTACTTTGTGCCCTTTTCCTCCACACTTATAACAAACTCCCATTCCTTTCAGGCAAGTTCCAGGGTGTTTCTTTCCACAGTTACCACATATGGGAAAATTCTTCTTTTCACTCTTCCCTTTATCCATCTTTCTCTCTTCCATCTTTTTCTTCTCTTGCTTCCCTTCAAAGCCATAAGACTCAGTAAACTCTTTACTTATCTTATCAACACATGATATTATTTCTTCATATGATGATAATACATGGGAGACTATTTCTCTTATAAATTCTAGCTTAAGACCATGAGAGATATGATCCTTCCTTCTCTTTGAATCATGTGCATTTCTGGAGTTATCATTCCTTCTACTGGGCTCCATTTCTAAACAATGGCATAAACTAGATCAGTTTATGAATCAAAATACAAAATCCCATACTTATAAAACACTTAACAGAAATTGAACTATTTATGGATATAATCCATAATCATAAGAATGTTTTATTTGAGGAAGTATATACTCATAATCCCTTCAAAATTATTTGTAAAGAAAATGAGAGTTATCCTAAGCATATCCCCCGGGAGTGTCGTAACCAAGAGTGCAGCAAGGCCCGTTGTCGTGCACCAGTTCCCGTTCGAGTCTAGCTCAAAGCGGTGTTTTCGGGTTTTACCCCTAGGTACATCTGTGCCAGAGCCGCCTCTACCTGCTCGTATCCAGACAGGGATGTATTGCTCGGAAAACTCACAAAATCTCTACAATACCAAAATCCTAGGAAGTTCTTCTATACTAATCCTCAAAGTTCATCTTAGGTCTACGTTCTCTAATCAGAGTTTATCTAAATCTAGCTTCAAGGTTTGTACTAAACTTCCTCTGATACCAACTGTAACGCCCCGACCCCAGTTACCCAGAGTCGGTGCATTACTTCGTAACATTGGCATGATCACAAGAAAGATCAAATCCCGAAAGACCGATTGGTTTAGTAGCCTTGGAAACACTAGATATAATCATAAAGTTTTACATTACATTTCAAAGTGAAAAACTACTACAACAACAAGGTCTTCATATCCACACTATTAACCCCTCATAATATCCCTGCAAGTCATTCATAATTTACTTCTTCACTACCTGGGAAAAATAAAACATAGAAAAGGGGTGAGCTCAAATGCCCAGTAAGGATAACAATATAGCGGAACATTCAAAATAAGCGTAAACATTTAAGGCAATGAATTACTAAAACAAAAGCCTTTTAAAATTGAACTTCAACATAGTATGGAAAAAGTAAAATGAAATAATGCCATTTACTTGTTCACATGGATATTCTACTAATCGAATAATCACATGCAATATCAATAACCACTTTCATAATGTTGGAATGCATAATGATAAACGTTAATTTCTTTGTCTAGGCCTCATCCCAAGACCTAGGGGTTACTTCTAACCGGAACCCAACCCGGAGTGCCTCTAATAACCGGACACCAACCCGGAGTGCCTCTAATAACCGGACACCAACCCGGAGGGCATACTTTTACCAGTCCCTAACCTGGAGGGCTTACTTTAACCAGTCCCCAACCTGGAGGGCTTACTTTTACCAGTCCCCAACCTGGAGGGCTTACTTTTACCGGTCCCCAACCCGGAACATACTTGTTTAGCACATTCATCTGAAGAAAAGTTTGAAATATAACATAAACATTCGGATTAAAACTAGCATATGAAATGTCAATAGTTTCACCATAAACTATGAATGGTATAAAATAGCACATCCACAGTCAAACATATCACAAAACCTTCAATACAATATAGAAGTTTTGTATTATAATAAATCAACTTCAAATAAGCGTAAAATCCATTAAAGGATGTTGACATAGATGAAATCAAAACACTTTTTAGAGAAATATCTCTTTCTATTTTTGAAATCATTTAAGAGCCATATAAAATAAAACATTTTCTTGAAAATATTCTTGTAAGCTTGTAAGGAAATCTTTGACGATTTTATAACGGCAGAAAATAACGGCACCCGCCGTATAAGTAAAAAAAACATTCTTATCTCAATTCTGTCGAAAAGGTTAAAAAGGACCTTGTTTTGAAAACGACGGAAAGATTCCTTTATAAACCTTTTATAAAAAGTCAAACAAGGGTATAAATGACTTTAACCCATATTCTTGTAAATAGTAAAAATGTTTTGAAATACATTTCGAAGAAACATGGATGTGGATGATAAAGAGATCCCAGTAGATTATTACGTATAATACAACCTCGGATAATGAAGAGATTGTGAAATAACTCTTACCAATTTGGTAACTTATGAAACATACAACCCATAAAAGAGGTATCATACAATGAATATGTAAATACACATAAATTAGAGTGTATTACACAAATAATATAATTATGGGCAGTACATACACCACACAAAAGGTGATGGTGGCAATATGGCATGAATCTCACGGGAATAAAGAGTGAGATGAAAACCCCTTACCTTGTACTTTTCCTTTGTTGGGGTTGGTTAACCTCCTGTATAATGGTGAAATAATTGTTATTAAATTATACAAGAATCATTTACATTAATATGATATCATATATGATCTTTTAATATTGATATCTTAGTATTATCGTTGTTTCGGGTGTTAACTTACTTGTTTTCTTTCATATGTTTTGTTACGTAAGACATGTTTGTAAAGGATAGGTTGTATATTATTCATATCCAGAATGATATCAAGTCCTTAAACATCATTTTTAAATCATCAAATGATAATTATACTTTAATGGTTATGATGGAGAATGAATCTCATCGCGTTCGTGGAGACGGTAGTCCGTACGTACGCACAAACGCTACTTCCATTTAATTTTTATTTTAAAAGAATCGAATCCAAATGATACATAGGTATATTACTATTCCAGTATAATATAATATTTTATATATGTTACTTAAGTTCATTAACACCATCCTTTATACGTTCCATGTGTGGTATGAACGAGTCATATCATTTTAAGGGGGCGGTAGTCCGCACTTCCTCAAATGAAATTATCGTATGTATATACAACATGAAACGGATAATGGTATGAAATAAAATGGAATTACAGAATCTTATATATAAAATATATATCATTATTATCATATTTAATTACAGTTCCATCATAATGGCCACCATGAGAGGTGGTAAGATGTATTTGAACAATCATCGTTTCGTGAGGCGTTAGTTTGCCATCCACAGAAACATTATGTTCATCATCCATTAGATGGAGTTGTGTGTATGTGTAGTTTTAATCCTTCTTATAACAACATCCTAGTATATTGAGGATACTGGTGTTGTTACAAAAGAAAGGAAATAAAAAGAGTTTGGGGGTTGGAGAAGCAAAATAAATGAAAATAATTTAAGAGAAATCGTTACCTTTAATTTAGGTAACTCACTTTGGTTGGAACCAAAGGACTTCTTGAAATGCTTTCTGCCTAAGGGGAAGCTTCAAGGAGGAGGAGAGGGATGTGGGGAGCTTAGTTGGGCAGAGTTTGGACGAGCCAAGTGGCTTGAGAGGTGTGAAGAAATGAGAAGGAGGAGTGCCCTTTTATAAGAGGGGTGAGGGGTACTTTTGGAAAAGCTAGAAATATTAATTTATAATAAATTCATATTCGGTTTCCAAAGGCTCCAAAGTTGACTATTCAAAGGATGAGGTGGGGATAGGTCGAAAACAACTCATCCAATAGAATTTAGACAGGTTTGGGTACTTATATTAACCTTATCTTTAAGTATTAACTCTAAGTTAATTAGTTTCACTTTTACAACGTCTCTTTGTATTTTTATATGATATGGTTAATAAACTTACTATATACATCCAAGCGACCCCCAAGTGGTCCATTAATGATTAACCTATCATAATATAAGTCTCTTGGCCGAACCTTAGATTTTTAGGAATTTAATATCAATTAATAATATAATATTTGTTTTAAGAACTCTTTTATGTCAATTTTGACACTATTCATTAGTTGATTTTTGTAAAACTCATAACAGATTGATTACTTCGAACAAAGTCCATTAAATCAATCCTAATATATCATATTAGCCTAGAAAATTAGTTTAATTCATTAAAAGTTTCATATTATATTTATTTGGGTATTTATAATATCAATTATTTTAATTTTTTACTATTATAGTAATTACTGCATCATCATTGTGTCATAAATAAAATAAATTATTTAATGTCTAAAAATTATAAATAAAATATCATTATGTAGTAAATCTTTTTATCTTTCTAATGAATATTTATAATCGAAAATCCAACATGTATAACCCTATGTAAAAATTGATCTTCTAAAAGATGTAAGCTTATGCCATTTTTATTTTTATTTTAGCTTTATTAATATAATGTGTCATTATCACTTACAAGTGGATCCATGGGGTCCCAAAATTGACACAAATATGCCCATGGTCGACCATGTATCAACCAATAGGGTTAAGACACGTTTTAGGGTAATTTAGTATTATTATAATATTATTTTTTTTAACCCTTATTTACCGGATTTACCCTTAACCATGGTAAATAAAATATTTACCGCAGTAATTTTTCAAAATGTCTAAAAATAAAAGTTACCTATTTACACAATTTGAACATCCTGATTACAAATATGGAATCCATTTTCCTAAATTCAAAACACAGAAGTGGCAGAAATTAATTTAAAATTAATTCCCGCCGTCAAAACAAAAAGCGTGTTTTTAAGAGATAATAACTATCAAAAGATTGACACTTGTTTATGTTCGGTTTAATTGTAAAATTATGTCCAATGACCAACATTATATTAAATGGTAAAAATATATTCTAAATATACTTTAAAACCACTCAAATTCATAATTTATCACTATTAATTATTTTGATTAAAAAAGTTGTTTTTAATTAAAACTTAGTAATTTTCACTATTCATCAAAATATGAAAGTTATCCGAAATGTACCAAAATTTCACCTTAGGCTAAATTCGATATTCCGAATCCAAAAATGAAGTCCATTTTGAAATATAAAATATATATAATTTCAAAAATTAGGTATTACTATTCATAACGGCTAGTTTGATCGATTGTGGTGTGTGTTAAAACTCGAAGCTTGCGTACAACACACGCTACTGTATTATTCAAAGGAAAGCGTACCGTGGAAGCTTGGGATGTTTCATTTTAAATTTTTTTGATGTCCCCATTTAGTCAAAAAGTTTAAAATATTGTATTTAAAAAGGGTTCACTATTAAAAGTTGATAAAAGTGCAATACTGAAAATGAATTTGTTCTTGCATTATATCTAAGAAACTCATAATATGGATTCTAAAATTATAAGGATTATATAAAGTTTAAAATTTAGATAATACTATTCATAACCTCTTTTGAATGGCTTTTTTTTTGTAAGTCATGGTGTGATTGAACTCGGTGTTGCGTGTAGTGCAAGTTATTGAATTATTTTGAAGAAATAACACACTATGAAATCTTGGGGTGTTACAATTTATAAATTGAAAATTTTGTTTTTGGATGGAAAATACATTATCATACATGTTTTATTGAAATTTTAAAACTCATGAAAATTCCATTTGAAAACTATTTACATTTAAAAGTTTCATTCTTTAGAAATTATTCCCACCACATCATTCGTATCAAAACTAGCGTGCTTTTCATCATTTATTTCTTAATCTAGAATTTCTTGGTGGTATCCTATTGGGATTTCTCTCACACCTTACATACATCCCATGGGTGTAAGTAGACTTGATCATGATTGACATAGGTAAATCCAAGGCCTTAGGTGATGGTGGTTCGGGTTGCTAGTTCCCTTCCATGGTGCTGTGTTGTGGAGACAGCTTTTGGGTGATGACACCTTATCGTGTGGAGTCCTTGGGGATGTTTTACTGATACATTTACATGTATATGGACATCTTGTTTTATGCTTAAACCTATGAATTTAGTTTTGTAATTTTGTTTAAAGATTTTTTGGAATGAATTTTTAGATTCAGTTCATCAATTGTTTTTATGTTTTATTCATCCATACTCGGGTAAATTGTTCCCAAACCAAAATATATGATACCTGAGAACTTGTTAAAGATTTTGGGGATGAGGAATTCCCTTCGATCCTTGTCACAAGATGGGTTTGTTGGCAGTTTCTCTGGCGACCATATTCGGTTTGTGACAAAATGGTATTATAGGAAGTTAATGTTTTTGGGTTATATTATTATTTTGGAATGAGTTGGGATAGAAAAGAGATAGTACTATCAGGACTCATAGTTTTGGTCATGAGTAGGGTGCTTGGCCGGCACCTCTCTTGGTATACCTTGAGTCACCATGTGGAATTTGAATTGTTTGTTTGACTTGACTTCCAGGTGAGACATGTGGGCTGTAGACTATACGTGGACATCATGTGGGGGTGGGGTAGTTCATTCATTTATCTATGTAATGTGTTTGGATTATTTATATTTGATGTTATTGATGAAATTTTCATAATTTCTATACTTATTTTTTTTCTTGTGACTGTTGTCTCTTGTAGAAACATGCCTCCCCAGAAATCTCCCATGCCCCCAAGGGAGGAAGCTGGAGAGAGTTCTCCCTCACCACATGATCAGAGGCTAGTAGAGGTTGTGGTTCGGGGTGTCCAAGATCTAGGAAAAGGAATAGATCTTGTTACAGATCTTGTTAGAGAAAATTAGACTGGTCCTGGTAAGGAAAAGGCCCATGGGTTACAGAAAAACAAGCCTCCTACTTTCTGAGGTAGCATAGAACACCATGAAGAAGAGGAATTTCTCAAAAAGATAAAGCGTGTGTTCGAGTTCCTGGACACACCCAAGGAGGTCGGGGTGAAGTGGGCATCTTTTCTATTAGAGGGTTAGAGATGAAAGTGGTGTGAATCAATACTTCAAACTAGATAGAACAATCAGATGTGCTGGGGAGATTTCAAGGTCATGTTAAATGAACAGTACTACCCTAAAGTCTTTGTATATGCTAGATCTTGAGAGTTCATGGATTTTGTTTAGGGGGATCTTTTTGTGAAGGAGTACACTAACCATTTCACTGATATAGTTCAGTATGATCCTAAATGATTCTCTAATGAGCAAGCAAAGACCTAGAGGTTTGAGAAAGGATTACGACCAAAGATATACTCCCAAGTTTTCTTGTTTAAGCTGAGGACTTATGATGAGGTGGTTTACCGGGTGTGTATGGTAGAGATTGACCAAAAATGGTGGGATAGTTTCTCTGGGATAGTATCACTAGTGGGAAGTGGGAACTCTTCAAAGAATAAAAGGAAGTGAGAGGAGCAGGGGAAGAAGGGAGGAGGTAGTTCATGCCACTCTTCTAGGAAGTTTTCATCCAGGGCTTCTGATGCAAGATCTATCGTGTGCCACCAGTCTGGGAGGACAAGGCACATCCGACCAGTATTTCCATTTCCACCAAATCTCTATTATCAATGTGGAGGTATGGGTCACTAGAAATTATTGTCTGGGGTGGCACATCCACTTCAACGGGGGGAAAGATCAGTGGATTCAAGAGGAGTGCCAACTGAGTCAGAGTCGTCGAGGACAAGGGGATCTCAATTTGGTGGCCATGGTGGTAGGGTTAGTTCATATTCTAGGTAGAGCCAGTTTGGGCCACAAACACAGACTAGCAGTCATCCTTAGGTAGAGACCAGACATCTCCATACGGTGGATCAGGCACCAGTATTATCAGATGCAGGACTATCGATAGTTTGAGGTAAGGTTTTGATTGCATCTTCTAGATCTACTTATCTTTTTGATACCAGTGCCTATTTTTCTTTCATTTATGCCTATTTTTTGAATATTCTGAATTTTCAAACTGAGTTTTGTCCTTTTGCGATGGATTTGGTGACGTCGTTGGGAAATATGAAGGGGCATGGTCTTAGGTGCCTATCATGTACACTTTTTATGTTAGGGGTTGAGATGGACTGGGTCATCCTAGTCTTAGATATGAATTTATTTGACTTGATATTCTGCATGGATTGGATGGTACACTTTTAGGTTCACATCGATTGCTATAGGTGGTGGTTTTGTTTCATGGAACCTTATGGGAGTCTTTAGGTTTTTTTGGGGGAATGGGATCCTCCGTCGAGTCGTTCTGGGCCTCCACTCCCAGAGTTAGAAGATCTTGTTTTTTCATTATCTTCTCTTTTGATAGAGTACAATGGTCATGCTCTTAATGGTGGACTAACTCTTGTAGTGGAAAAGTTTCCTGAGGTATTTTTGGATGATTTTTCCGGTTTCCCCCCGGAGCGGGATGTGGAGTTCTCGATTGATCTGGCATGAGGAACACAGTCAATATCTTTTCCCTTATATCATATGGCCCCCACCGAGATGAGGGAATTAAAGATATGGCTAGATGACTTAGAATATAAAGGATTCATTTGGTCGACTGATTATACTTGGGTGGCTCCAATGTTGTTTGTGAAAAAGGTCGATGGATCCCTCTGGTTGTGCATTGACTACTAGAAGCTGAATAAGGTAACGATCAAGAAAAAATATCATTTCCCCGAATAGATGACTTGTTCAACAAGTTGAAGGAGGAAAGGTGGTTTTATAAAATAAAATTGTGTTTGGGATATCATAAACTTCAGGAGAAAGAGGTATATATCACAAAGACAGCCTTCTGAAGCAGGTACGACCACTTTGATTACATGGTCGTGCCCTTCGTATTGACCAATGCTCCAATAGTCTTTATGGAACTCATGAATAGGGTGTTCCGTCAGTATCTTGATTCTTTTGTCATGGTATTTTTGGATGAAATCCTAGTTTATTTGGGATATAAGGGGGAACATTAGAATCACTTGTAGATCATTATGGGAACTTTTCAAGAGCATCGCCTTTATGAAATATTTTTGAAGTGCACTTTCTAGATCAGGGAGGTGAAATTTTTGGGGAATGTGATCTCTGAGCATGGGGTTTTGGTGGACCCCAAGAAGATCATTGTAGTTATGTCATGGGAGAATTCTAGGAACGTGTTCAAGATCATTAGTTTTCTCAACCTGGATGGTTATTACAAGTATTTTTTTTCAGGATTTTTCTCTACTTGCTTCACAAATGACTGCGCTCACCCAAAAAGGGGTGATGTTTTTATGGCCGACATAATGTTAGGAATCTTTCCAGGGGATGAAGAGGCAGTTGACTAATATCCTCATTCTGATTTTCATAGAGTTTGGAAGGGGGTATGTGGGGTATTTTGATGCTTGGGTTATGGGTCTCAACAACATGCTTATGCAGGATGATCATATGGTGGCGTATGGATCTCACCAACTCCGACCACACGAAAAAAAATTACCTGATCCACGAGTTGGAGTTAGCAGTTGTGATGCTTTCTTTGAATACTTGGCGTCACTATATCTTTGGGGGGAATTTTGTGGTCTATTATAATCACAAAACATTGGCCTATATCTTCTCACAGAAGTACCTAAACATGAGTTAGTGTCATTAGATAGAGTACTTGTTGGGGTTTGACTTTGACATTGTCTATACCACAGGAAAGGGTAACGTGGTGGCCAATGCCTTAAGTTTAAGAGTCCCAATACAAGCTTTGAGGAAATCTATTGATGAGTGGATTCTTATTGCACTCATTTCTCAGATTCATGTGGAGACTAAGGAGAAAAATGGGGTTTCATTCTTAGAAAGCTTTCAGTTGACTCCTTCTCTGGTGGAGTTAATTTAGTAGAAATAGCCTAGTGAGTCGATTTGTCAGTAGTCAAAGTAGTTTCATCATGGTGGGGAGACATTTGCTGATTGGTAGTTGTCTCCCAAGGGTGTACTATGATTCAAGGATCGTTCAGTAGTGTAGTTATCTCTACGGAAGGTGGTGATATAGGATAGACACCATCCTTAGTGGGTTTTCCATATGAGTGCCACAAATATGTATTATGATGTCCATCAGCAGTTCTGGTGTCTTGGTATGAGACAAGACATCGTGGACATCATGTTGAGATGCTACACATGCCAGTAGGTGAAAGAAGGGAATAAAAGGCCCACTGGGTTTCTCCAGCCATTACCCATTCCTACATAGAAGTGGGACGAGGTTTCCATGAACATCATTGTTGTCTTGCCTCATGCACCTCAGGGTAATAATTCCATTAGGGTGGTGATTGATCGTTTGAAAAAAATCATCCCACTTATTTCCAATAAAAGATACATCTAAAGTGGATGAGTTGTGTGGTTTGTATATTCAGGAGGTGGTAAGGCTCCATGGCGTGTCTTTAGAATTTATCTCATATAGAGACCCCATTTTCACTTCTTAGTTTTGGGAATGACTTCAGAAGGCCTTGGGGTATCAGATTAAGATGATCATGGAATACCATCCTCAAATGGATTGTCAGACAGAGTGGGTGAATCAGATTTTGGAGTATAGGCTTCATGCATGTGTTCTAAATATTGGAGGTTCCTGGGATAGCCATTTGGGATTGGTTGAGCTATATTATAATAACAGTTACCAATTATTGATTCGAATTGCTCCTTTTTAGGCTCTTTATTGTCACCCTTGTCATTCCCCTTTGTTGGGATGAGGTAGGTGAGACCTCACTACTAGGGCTGATTTTGGTGCTGGAGACATCTGAGAAGGTTAAGTTGATCAGGAAGAACTTATTGATAGCTCATAGTCTCCATAAATAATATGATGACCAGAGGCATTGATACCTAGAGTTTTCTGTTGATGATAGGGTATTCTTGAAAGTGGCCCCTCATTTGGGCCATCGTCGATTGGGAAAGAAATGGAAGATGACGTCATAGTATGTCCGACCTGTTGTGGTCACCGAATGTATTGGAAAGTTGTAATATATGTTTTCCTTACCTTCTAAATTGAAATCCATCCATGACGTCTTCCATGTCTCCCAGTTGTATAAATACAACCCAAATCTATCCAATGTACTGAATTGGTAGAATTTGAATATAGATCTTGATTTATCTATTTTTGAGTGGCTGGTGTGATTAGTGGTCTTCCAAGAAAATTTTCTTTGGGGAAAGTCTATTCCATAATTGTTTGGGTTATTTTTAATCATGGTAATCATACACATGATACTTGGGAGTAGATGTTGTGGGTTGAGAAGGAGTACCCATTATTGTTTTCTGATCAAACATATAGTTTAGTTTTTGAGGTTGAAAGTCTTTCATGGTGTGGAAAATTGTCACATTCATGACTTATTTTAAATTTAAATTTATTTTAATTTCCATTCATTCTTTTGGGGGGGGGTTTCCAAGTAATTTTTGAAGAAAGGGTGTGTTTTCTGGACTTGGGCCAAACCGTGAGTCAATTTCCATATTTAAAAACCAATTTTGTTTCTTTTATAACTCCTTATTTTTTCAACCATTTCACACATTCCACTTACAAAATGGCCTCCCCTTACCTATTAACACCACCATATTAATTTGGAACCTTTAAGAATCTATAATTTTAGTGGCTTTGAGTTTTTATTTAAGAAATTAGGGCAACCTGTAATCCCATTTCATGTTTTTAAAATAAATTTTTTCTTTAAATATTATTAAATTTTTATGATTTTTTTGATGATTCAAGCTCTCACATATTCCCACTAACCGTAATCGTGACCCCATTCTATTTTCCACTTCATTAGAGCTTATATGCATCTCTAATTAGAAAAAAAATCTCTTAGGATTTTTGAAATACTCCATATTTGAAGACACAACTTGTTTCCTTCATAACTCCATCAATTTTTACTCTTTTCCCCATTTCAGTTATCACATTACCTTATCAACTTTATTAAAACCTCACTTTCATTTTTGGATGTTTTTAAAATCAGATACTAGTGTATTTTCCGGGATTTCTTCCAGATTCCTCAAGTAAGTGGGACTCCTTCCTTCTTCCTCCCATTTTATTAGGGTTTCTCCCATTTTCTTAGGGTTTCATATATTTATTCTTTATGTTCCTAATGTCCATAAAATGTGGATTCAAACCTATAGTCTTATCTTGGGATTATTTTTCTAATCCTGAGGTTATATTCTTGATCTAAGTCCCTTGTGGTGCGACAGTGGTGTAATTGAACTTTCGCACAATGAATCAAGGGTTTTGACACTTGTGGCAGGATATTACTTGTGTAATAACTTCTAGATGAGTTATATTTATTTAATTTCTATTTTTAAAACACTTATCTCTCATTATATTCGCTGATTTTTTTTTTGGTGACGTTTGTTAAGAAAATGATTTTAAGGTACCAATTTTGTGTTAAATGGGTTGTTTTCAATGACTATTCTATGTTATTCCAATTTCAGTTGATTTATAAATCTTTTAATGTATTTATAAAAAACATAGTGCTAAAAATTATGTTTTTGTGGATATTGGTATGCAAATAGTGTTCAAAGTGGGGTTTTTAATGTATTTTGTGTGCAAAACATTCTTAAATTGTGTGAAGTTATTCTATATAAATTCTAAATATTTTATTGATTGGAAGTAAGTTTTGAAAAGCATATGTAGCTACTATTTTGAGTTTATTATGAAAAGAACTGATTTTTTTATGTGCTAATGGATTTTGGTAACATGTGAAAATGGTTTGAGCACAATGGGGGAAACTCGAGTATCAAGTAGGGCATATATGTACTAGTACGCTAGTGATCAAGAGCGGTTTTATATCTGTTTCAATGAAAAAAATGGATAAATACAGCACTAAAAAACTATATTGATGATGTTTTGCAGCGAATAGGTAATTGGTATGTTCCATACCAGTGGACCATGCACGATAAATGATTTTTCTATTGTTAATTTACTACGAGATATGTTGTACATGGGGCCTGAGACTAACTAGTGCCTAGGGGTGTTCCTGAGATTAGTGCTCATTGACTCTTTTTTATTTATCTTTGTAAAATGGTGGTTCTGAATGTAAAATACAGTAGCATTAATGTTTTATTTAAAGGTTCCCACTCATGGAATATTACCTCTGAAAACTATTTACATTTAAAATTTTCATTCTTTAGAAATTATTTTCACCACTTCTTGCTTATCAAAACTGGCATGCTTTTTATCTTGTATTGATTACTATATAGAATATCTTAGTGGTATCCTATTGATATTTTGATCAAAACCTACTTACACTCCTTGGTTTTAAGTTTACTTTATCGTGTTTTACATAGGTAAAGTCAAGTCCTTGGGTGATGGAGGTTCGGGTTGTTAATTCCCTTCCATGCTGCGGTGTTGTGGAGACGTCTTGTGAGTGATGACCCCTTTTATTGTGGATTACTTATGGATATTTTTCTGATAATTTTATGTGTATTTGGACCTATTGCATTATGTTTAAACGTATGTATTCATTTCAGGATTTTTTTCTTAAATCTTGTTTGGAATTAATTTTCTAATTCGGTTTATCAAATGTTTTTTATGTTTTGTGTATCCATGCTCAGTTAAATCATTCCCAAACAAAAATATATGATACCAAAGAACTTGTGACAGCCCATGGGGATACGTAATTCCCTTAGGTCCTTGTCACGGTCTAGTTTTGGTGCTAGTTTGAGGATGACTAGATTGGTTTGGTGACAAAAACTACTTCCTGAAACCATTTCCTCCTTTCAAAAATTATTTTTGAAAATCCACGCCATGTCGTTGGTTTCAAATACACACCAACAAAATCCTATGAAACATCAAAAATATGTCTATCCATTCCTAATTACATCATTAATGAACAAGTTACAAAATGAACATTCCACAAAAACACACACATATGTGATCATCAATGAGGGATATAAAGGGATACCCATGCCACTTCATTATCAAAACATAATAATTTAGCAACTTTTAAATCCAAAAAACTTTCTTTGAAATCACATTTTTTAAAATTTCAACCTCACTTGAATGAAGCCATATTCATTTTCAAAAACCATTTTCATTTGAAAATATCACTTACACCATCCAAAACTGAAGAAAAACCCAACTCACACTAAACTACCATGATGAGTAACCAGTTGTCCTTCATAATTTAGCAACATGGTTAGTGGGCCATACCCCATGTAGGAATCAAAAACTAGGAGGATCTTGAAATGTCTACCCAGACTCAGAAATGGTCACTACTCCATGTGAGATCTTGAAATAACATAGTCTCATATCCATTGTAATTCCTCACCCAAAACAAAGACTAAAGACTCAAATCCTGGACTAACCATAGAAACTCAAGGATCAGAATGAGAAAGGGTTCATAACATAATTCGAAAACCTACCTCTTGAGTCTCGACAGTACTAATCTCCAACTACATGAAACCCCAAATATAAAAGGTCCTACCCTGATACCATTTATTCATGAACCAATCTAGGATATTATTAATCCTAACATTTGACTCAGTAAGAGACATGTCCTGAAGGTCATTCTGGATCCCCACAGGCTGAAAACTACTACTGGTCATCAATGTGATCACAATTGGAATGTTTTTTCCCAATAAACTATAATAAAATAAATTAACTAAATGTTCTTAATATCCAAAAATAATTCAATCTCAATAAATATAGAACTGATTTATGTAAAAAAACTAAAAAACAAAATAGAACTAAATAAAAAACTGAGACTGAACCATGCTATATGATATCCATGTGACCACTTGGTCACCATAACCCAAAAGTTTAGCCCGCTACAAAGGAATGAAACCAAACTAGCAACCAGCACCTACTAAATAGCTTGGGTATACTCACACGGAATGGCACAAGTAGGGTGTCAGATTTAATATCTTAGTAGGAAACAAGCGAATTATCCAAAAAAATCATTACCAAAATAGTATATAAACACTAGTTTGAAAATGAATTCCAAAACATGTTTTTATTCTTTTTAACAATCATGAAAAACATTCAATAATTTTTCTTCTTAAAAAACACTCACATTTTTTTATTTTTAAAACAGATTTACCATTTTTGAATCAAACTTGTACAATTATTCCAAAACCAGTAATACAATCTATTCTTAAAATAAAAATAATGATACCAAAGAGGAAACCAAGTGCCCCGGTTAAATAAATAACCACATACATATAGGTTCTATGGGAATTTCCTAAACATCTCTAGAGTAATCCCTAGACGTACTCGTGTCAGACTCAATTTTCAGCATACTTTGTAAATCTATAGTAAATAAATCATTGTCTATTCTAACATCCAATCCAGTGGAACAATCCCACCTAACCTCTAAAATATACATGGGGTAGAAACCCTTATATTCAAGGTTGATAATAAACCATCACTCAACCCATTAAAATAGGTCTAGGAAAACCAAGGTAAGAATACATAGTGAAAGGATGAACCCCTTGCACATGTGAATCAACTTACATTCCACCAACGCACTTGCCTACCACAAATAGTGACACCTACTATGTGATAAACAAATCCTTGTAAATATATAAAAGGGGTTCCCATATAACAAAAATCCATTCACAAGTCCCAACAGGTCTGTCACATCCCATGATATTTCTAACCATTTCTCCAAACATGTTGATATTTCAATTGACAATTAAACAGTATTGATTTCAATACATTTACAAATACATTTTCATGACAAAATTAAACCCTATTTTTATTCATAACACCAACCATGATTTTAGACCAATCATGTTACAAATCATATCATATTTATCAAATGGGTCTCAACCAACCATTCTACAAAAACATATGAATGTCAAAATCATGGAAAAATAACCTTCTCTGTGTTTAAAAACACACCAAGACTAATTGGTAATACATTTATGATCACTTATGAAAATTTTGAAGTCCATTTTAAAACACTATCAGATGAAATATTTTTAAAACCAAACATTTCTATGGGCATGGCCCCTTTATAATTCATATTCACATTAATACCCCTTTTTTATGACATTATTAACAATACTTTCACAATTCAAAGACACATTTATAAATCACAAAAAGAATATTACTATCATAAAAACAAATTTCATATCAAAATATAACATTCAACACATGCGATCATCAATTAAATATAAATAAATCATTTAAAAGAATCATCAATAGTTTTTAAAACAAGTTAACAACCACATATAAGATTCGTGCCATAAAAGTCACCAATTCACGCACACAAAACCAAATTCAGATCCCAAAAATGATACAAAAATATTTCCTAGTATAAAAACCAATCAAAGAACACATGTTCACTTTAAAAGAATAATTGAAAATTTATCAAACACCTTGTGTGAATAAATATTTAAAATGTTTAAAGAATCCCATTTAGAACCACTTCAACCAGATTTTTCCAAAACAAAAATGACATACCATGCCAAAAAATCATACCAAAAGCATGATATATATATATATATATTGTTTTAAAATCCTCAATCATCAAATAGAATGATCTGGACAAGAAATGGATAGAAAAACTTACCTTAACAGAGTGCTGATGTGAAGAAACTCTCAGAGAAGGAAAAATACACCCCAAAAGATAATCTACACACCCAAAGATGAAAAACAAATTGACCAAAATCAGCCAAAACTAACCCTAGTTTTTTGTAAAGAGATAAAATCACCAATAAATAACTAAGATTGAAGATATAAGAGATAGGGGAAGAGGGAATCAATGAGACAATCAGAGAATTTTACCTTGTAAACTTTGAGGAGCATCAATGGTGGGAGGAGAACCAAAGGGATAGGGGTTTTAGGACCACTTCGATAGCCAAAATCAAACAATGATGGAGGGGATCTATTTTTGTTTAAAACATAATAGGGGAATAATTATAATTTCATGTGTTATGAAATATGGGAAACCAACATAGTTTGCATGCACGGTTTTCCAAAACGTGCTCATGTCGTGCAGTTTTCAATATACAAATGGATATAACCTCATGCATGATTAGCACACAGTTACCTAAACTATAATAAACATATGTGAAATACTCCTAGAACCCATAAGAATATTAAAAATTACTTGGGCTAAGCCACATAGTTTCTCTGAAATGATCGCTACTCGTACACCCATTGCCGCCAAGACAAAACTTCTATTTTTCAACATAAATTGAAAAATTAAAAATGGGACTCAACCCAAACTCAAACATAGGATCCAAGATCAAGAAAATAATAAAATAAAATGATTTCCAAGGTCAATGTGTGATATATATTCATCCATAAAATATAGATATAAAAAATAATTATATTATTAATTGATATGGTAAGTCAGACGTGCACATGAATGTTGTTTCCATTTTATCGACAGATGGAACAAAATAAAGGTAAATTTTAATTCACCTGTGTAGAATAATTTTTATATAATAAATATCATATATATTCAATAAATGTATCCTTATTACCATCCACATAAAATTAAAATGAAAAACATATCACATCACTTCATAGAGAGGGTAGTCCACACATACTCATGAACAATGTTACTGTTTTCCAATGGATTTGAAGGTAAAAAGGTAGATGTGATATTATAATTTAAGAATTGTCTTTATTTAATTAATAGAATATAAATATATTATATTAATCATTATATCCCACCTATAAAAAATTAATGGAATCCAATTAACATTTGTTTGTGAGGCCGTAGTTTGTCGCACACATAATTGAAAGATTCATTTCCAATTTGATGGTAGGGGATATGTATTTCGTTTATGACACCAACATAATAAAATATTAGTATATATAAGATATGTAAATTATTATTCCATCATTTTTAAACAATTTAACATCCCAAACCCAGTTCACCCAAGAGCAATGAACCCCGATTGGACAGATGACCTCAACTGTCTTTCCCCATATTCCGAAGGCTACTAACTAGTAGCTTGGGTATATAATAGTTTTTGGGGAGAATATAAAATAGAGATTATATTGAAACACAATATTATACAATAAATATTTTGTAAATGGAACAAAAAATATATTTTATAGGCATAATTCATCCAGATATAATAAACAATAGAAGGAAAATCAATATCATTTACAAAATGATGGTCATGTCTGAAAGCAATACAAAAATGACAATTAAACAAAAAACATAGGGTTATGAATATAAAAAATTATAAAAAAGAAAAAAAATGGAAAAAATATATCCCATAGAATTTTTAGAAGAGGCTCGGTCCTCTAATCCATTAATTTATCCTATTATATATAAATAAGACATCTAATGTTGGAGAATTTTCATTGTCCCTAACTACATCCATATAGTCTTTTGTGGTGCCAAATGGTAGGCCGACATGGTGTGAGATATACTTAGTATTCCACTAAAAAGAGTTCCTTTTTATGACACTTTCACTAGGGTATGCCACCATGTGTTTTATTGTTCACTAACGTCACATTGTACCCCCGCAATCCCATATTCCCATGGTGGGAAACATTTATCACTCTCTTGATGATGTATTCTTCTTGATCAAAATATGATGATAAGATGACAGTTCCTCATTCCATGGAATCCTCTTTGGAATTTGCTTCCTATTCTGGGTCTCCATTGTATATTAATACCTGTTTCTTGAAACTCATTCATGATTTTATCTCTTTGTAGACATTAGTTAATTATGCTGCTTCTATAAGAAAATTACAAGGGTTGTTGACTAGACAACAACTATCAGTTAGAGAGGTAGTCAGTTTGGGCATCATGAGCATGTCTATATGCAAGAACATTAGTCACCTATTTTCTTACTAGTAAGAGGTAATCTCATGGTGGTGTCTCTGGTGTTGGACCTGAGTAATCCCATATTGATTATGGGTTATATGATGTTGATGTCTGGTATTTTGACGTTTTCCTTAGGAATCACATGTTTAACATGAGATAGGATTGTAATATATCATGAATTTAACATATTGTGGAAAGGATTAAAGGCTAATTAGTATGCCTAGTGAGGGAGGATTAAGAATATTTGTCCCTATAAGTGAGAACCTAAAAGGTTTACTAAATTGGTGGATTATACTACCCAATAAGATTGGACACCGAGTGGTGTGTTCCATAAAGACAAGATGTCACACCATGAAGGGGTATGACCCTAGGAGGTAAGCACCAAGGTGTACTATTGGACACGATTAAACCTCAAATATGAATCTTACAAACCATGTTTAGAAGGTAGGGATAAAAAACACACATAGTTTGATGAATTTAGTGTGGATTATGCATGGGAGATTCCCTAGTTGGATTATGTTGGATTGTGTGGGTCTTATGCATGGGAGATGCCCAGATGATGTTGGGGATAGCGATGAATCAGATGAGGCATACATATTGGAACAACCTAGACAGGTGGAATGATTCTATAGGGGTTTGGTGGCCCAGGTAAAATCTGGATGGATTATGGTGTATTGGATGGAGTGGATGGAATTAATGTATTATTTTTGGTGTTGGTCTTGAACCTTAGGGAGGTTTCATACGTATCCCAGTTATTTGGGAATCAAATTCAATGTAGTTATGGATGGGAAATTGGTTATTAAACCTAATGAGGTGTCCCAAATTAATTGGGGTATATGTTTGGGGATTACACATAGGAGATGTCTAGGCGATATGAGGAAGATTGGGGCTTACACCTAAAGAGGGTTCCATTTAGAAGGGACAAGATGGGGCTTACGTAGTGGAAAAACACGTACCCAGATAAAGACTAGGTATAACTCTAGGATTGATTCTTATTTTGGGACTATAAATATTTCATTGTCTCTACTAACCTCTAATCCCACATGATTCAAGCTCAGTGTGAGAAACAAGAGGAATTAATACACTCGACACTCATGTCGTGAAAGAAACATCGATAATATATAGTTTGGGGCTTATGCACAGAAGAATTTTGAGGTATATTTCATTAAATACAAGGAGCGTATCATTCCACATAATGGAGATCTCATTCTCTATCTATCATACAAAAAGAATCCCACCAAGTGTGCGATGGGGCTTACGTGTGGATAATACCCAAGGCATACAGGGCGACAAAGACCCAACAGATGGAGGTGGTGGATTCAGAGTATAGTAAGGAAGATATTCCTAGTAACTATTGTATATCTAATCTAATGGATTAGTGGGTAAGGAGGGGGAAAGTTGTTTACTCCTGCAAGAAATTCAAGGAGTTTACTCAAGAATTGATTCCTAGGAGGATGTCAGTCTCTATAGAGAGGATCTGATTCCATGTGAGAATGATATCATTCCATGTGTGGACTGATCGTATGAAGACCATCCCATATCACTCATACATGGATTATTTGGAAATTACTCCATAGGGTGGGTTTGTAGTTTAATTTCATGTGCTAAGGATAATGGTACTAGGCCTTTTTATGTCACGTATCTTAGACTTTGGGGGAATCACTCATCTGCCCGTATACTTACATAACTATCGCTCATCAATCCTTGGGTAAGGGATGTAGTCATTAATTCTAGATTTAAAAATAATGGTTGACCGGTCACTCTTAGGGTCAGCTTTACTGCAACTATTATTAAAAGAAAAATCAATTTGTGTACCTATTATGAAAGGAAACAGGTATGTAAATGCAACAAGGGACACCTCGTGTGGGACTAAGAAGTCACTATGTGCAATCCTGGAGGGTTTAGTGGAGGATATTCACACAATATATGAGGATTACATGAATTTTGTGCCCAATAATGGTTTGATGCACTAAAGACAACACTTGGATCCTCAATGAGTGTGTGTGTGAAATATTGGAGTGTTGTGTGCTAGAAGATGGGCTGATGGCATGAATGGGTGCACACAAAGTAGGAGGGGCATGTAAAAGGAGTCTATTCATTGAACTACCCTTATAACCCCAAAAAATAGTTAGTTTTAGGCCACATTAGGCCTATATGATGGTAGGACCCCAGGGAACTTTTCACACAAAATATTGTACCTTCATTATTCCATAGCTTGCGTGATGTTAAGGAAGTGGTGTCTCATTCGCAGTAGAGCGACACTTCAACTTCAGGAGGATCACCATAAATAAATAGGATGTACTGAAATATATAGAAATACTCTTTAGTAGTATATTGTAATATTTTGGGCATTGAAAAGGGTTTCATCATACATGTCCCTATGATCCACAATGACCATGTGTGAAAAGGCCTTAGTTGACGTCACATTGGGTACGTAAGAGCCTTGTGTGTGAATTTTGGGATTGCGCGCACATCATGAAACTAAATTGATCCTTCCTTAGGTTTCTTAGAATTTTCCATTTACCTAGAGGGTGCATCTAGTTTACCTATAGATAGAATTTATGTCTCTATTTGGAATTTATCATGAAAAAATGCCCCCCTAAGAATATGAGCTAAAAGGGGACCAAAAGGCCAGGTTACGGGGGAAATGTCGATGAGTGGTTTGGGTGGAAAGATCAAAACTCAATGTCCAAGTTCTTGTAAGGGAGACCACATTCTAGTATTCCCAGGGACATTAATACTAAAACTACATGTAATAGAAGGATAATCATCAAAATTATTCTCTAGGAAAGAGAAAATCCTAAAATGTCTAATCATAATCTGGATTCTAGTGATTTGGGACATCAACATGTGCATGTCTTATGCTGCTCCCTCTCAAATGACATAAGGATTTCTAGTTCTAGTCATTTAAATAATAAGTGGTGAGATATATCTGGTGGTTGATGTCCCTTTTTCGACCTAATAGCATTACCCAATGGATCTCAAGTCGTATAATTATTTTATTTCATAATGTCATACTTTTCATCGACTGAGTGGGTTGACTGATGTGATTTCTTCCATGAACTTCCTGGATGACTATGAACCCATCAAGTGGTATGGTTCTAGTCATCTATGGGATCGATTCTAATGGATGTACCAATTCAAGAAGAGTTGGTCATTCAAATCAATTCGAACATGGTGGTCCCGAATAAGCATGTGGTTATGACTGCAAGTGATGCCACTGGAGACATAGAACTTTAAGATGCCAATAGAGAGGATACTAAAGAATAATCAATTGAAGAACGATATGGATCCCGAACCATCATAGAGGATACTAGAGAAAGACCCTGCCACTGAGCTCTTTTCTTCCATTCCAGAATATGAGCCCGTTGATCCTTATGAGTTGGATGATTCCTACAGTGATGCGACCGATGAAAATCACATCATCTAGTGAAGGGTATGGAGATGAATTCATAACATCATATACCAGACCCCTGAACTACATCTATTGAGATGAATGGGGACACTCCAGTATTTTTTGTTCAAATTGTGTGCCGAAGGGGAAGATTATCAGGACCTCCATGAGCTAGTCCGTGATTTTCTTTCATAGAAGGTGTGATAAGGGATCTAGTATCTGGAAGTTTCATGATTCCATGAGAGGTCTGATATCATAAAAAACCTCATTATGTCACCTAAGATATTTAGAATATTGAAGAAGAAGTTATCGGGATTAATTATTTCTTCTGAACCCATTCAAATATCAATAGTAATATGAGGGATCAGCTAGAAGTTTCTGAGGACAGAATGAAGTAGGAAAATACTCAGATTCTAGATCACCAGGCTGAGTGGATATAAGATCATATAGGATTGAATGATCTTCATCCTGTTACCAAGGATAGAGAAGTAGAACATGAGAGGAAGGAACAAGTCTTGGGGGCCACATTTTAATGCATGTTGGGGATGATGTGGTCAATCACTAGAGTAATTCTATTGGGGTGATTGTACTTAAACTTATAACTCTCTCATTTAACTTAATGTATTCAGGGATACATTTCTGATTGGCTAAAATATCTCCCCTCAATCATATTAGTGAAATAAATAGTGAAAAATCCCTAATCTCATGTTAGTCATGCCCGGTGTGAGAAACAAGATAAGGCTACTAATTTTCCACTTTTTATGAGAGTTCCATATAATCCTCAAACACTCGAGGTGTTCTATTTGTTAAATGAACACAAAGAGTGTTTGGGGTGAGATAGGATATGGCTTGAGAATCGGGATTTATAAGTAGTAAACATGCCTTTCCCAAATGTGGGCTAGTGTGTAACTGGATAACTCCAGGGGTGTTAGAGTCGATCTGAATAAAGGGTAAATAAGAGTGTGAATTATGATGACCAAAATATGGAACATGTGGATCAGGACACGGTCATATAGGATGACTACTGACCACGTTAAAAACATAATATCCATATCACTGTCTCTAATTGGGGATAATGAAATGAGGGTTGAATGGTGACTATGTTCAAAACACGGAACCTAACTCAAAATTTTGTCTAAAGTCATCAGTAATATTGGCCTTGGATGGTAGGTGATATGAAGCTTCATAAAACTAGGCCATTATGGGGTACTGTTAGTCATGTAATAAGATGATGATCCAAATTATTGGAACACAAATCATGGGAGTGATGTGATGGAATGTTGCAATCTCTTCAAAAACTCTCATAATTACTCCACTATTTCTTATAGTTAATTGGTGTAGGTTCATTGTTTTGAAAAATTATAAAACCCATATTTCTAGGAGGACCACTCGAGTGATATCTTAGGATGTCTTGCGGGTTTTCATCATTAAAATGAGGATGATGAACATGAAGTTTAATGTCATGTGGTGAGCATGATGTAAGGTATAGTTTAACATTGTGTGGTCGGGACATGACCTAAAAATTAATGTCATGTGGACATGATGTTTCCAATGGTTTAAAGCAATTCTACCTAGACCCTAGTTATATGTTTAAATTCATGTTGTATAAACATTGTAAATGTCAATTCCTAGTACGACTATGTGGTATGGAGGAACTAAACTCAACATAAATGATCCAAAAAAGGCATGTGTACCACATAAGAGCTAGGAAACGGACGAGAAGGTGGAATACATGATATGGAGGGATAAAAGTACCATAGTGAGGCTATTATATTAAATTCATAGAGTTTTAACCAAGATGATGGTATCCCAAATGCATATGTTTGATGTGACGAATTAACAACCAGATGTGAATGAGGACCTCAAAGGCCCCATGGCACACTAAAAAGTCCTACTGATTCACACATAGTTTAAATTCATGATTAATTAGATTTTGTATTCTAGTTTAAGGTCATACAGTTCATACCAAGATGAAGATGTCAGTTCAAACCTTACTAGACTCGTATGCCCATATGATCCCTACTCGATGTGGGAAACATGGAATGGTATCAGGGATCTTCTGACATGTTAGAGTGAATATATAATGTAAGGGTAGTGAGCCAATAATTTCAAGGTTTGGATAAAGGGGGTGACTGGTGAGTGACGTTAGACTACTCACCATGATCTAAAATGAAGGAATCCATACATAACCATCCAGGAATAGGGAATGAAAATGAAAAATCGACTATTAACTATGTTCCAAAACATAGGATTGGAAATTTGTTAACATTGATCCATTAGGGTGTTGGAAAAAATGGGAGGTCAGCCAAAAGCAGCAAATGAACATCACCATCAAGTAGGACAATTTGGATTAGAAGGGGGATGGGGACCCAGACTGATAATGGTCTGGAGTGTGAAATGGGAATGTAATAGAGAATGAGAATCAAACCCATGATTTGTGGAAATTTTAATGTCATATTTCATGGAACATAATCAAGGGTAAGGGGTTTAATATCTAAGTGATCTTACGTCTAGTCTAGATGGAGAAATTTCCATGCATCGCTATGTATCTCAAGAGGATAGGAATAAACCACATGTAGTTCTTTGAACATAGTGCGTAAGATGACCAAAACTGGTATAGGAAATCCTTTATTGATAGAGAATGATGTATCCCACGATTATCATGGGGCATGTGAAACTTTATTAGGGTATGATTGCATTTTAATGTCGTATACTCAGGACGTGGGGTTTTAGTTTAAGGTTGTAACATTTAGTTTATTAAGGATGGTATCCCAAGTGGAATTGTATAAGGTGGTGTTTTGACTAAAGCTATATGAAGGAGACCATGGAGGTCAAACACTACCTGAAACATCCCAAAAGAGTCTTGCACGTAGTTTAAATTCATGATTCATGGACTTGAACATTTAGTTTAAGTTTGTGGAGCTTGGGCCTAGATGGGGGTCATCTCAAACAGACATGCATTGCACAATACTATAAAAAACCTAATGTTAATAAGGCCATGGAGGCTCAACAACACACCATAAAGTACATAGAAACCCCAAATATATTTTATAGTAACGTAACATGGACTATGAAGATTCCAAGGGGCTAAAAGATTGGAAGATCTATAGCTGGACCTAAAGAAAAAATGTCCAGGGATCACTACATATCCTATGAGGATGTAAATCAATAAAAAAATAGTTCATGAAATCCCATTAATTTTAATATAATTTGTCAAGGAAGAACATGAACCAGTGTTAATGATGGGAAAAGACATGGCTAGGCCCTAAATTGAAGATATGGGAATCACTACGTATCACAAAAGGATGAGATATAGAGAGGGGTGAATATTCCTTATAGTGAATGCACTTGGATATACAATCCAAGCATCTCTATGTATCATATATGGATATAAATCAAGTTATATGTATTTTATGAATCAAATATCCCTATGTGGTTATGATCCATACGTAGTGTGGTGGCATGGTTGGTGACAGTTTTCGAGAGAAATGATGTCATTGTTTAAGGTCATGTGACAAGACCATTCCATATTGATTAACATCATGTCGGAAGGTTATTGGTTTCCACAAATTTTATCATCATGATACTAGGAAATGAAGGTACAGGAGTGTTCCCAAGGGGTCTTATGGAATGACCATTTTAAATCTAACATGGATGAGGCCCTAAAAGGATCACATTCCCCACCACGCACTCCAAACAGAACCCTAGGACAAGAGTCTAAGGGATTGGGTTTATGGATGATCCTAAAGTCGATATGTGTGGGAATTTCTACATATCCCATAAGGAGGAGGATTATGCCACATGTATTTCTTAATGATGTAATGGAAGGTGACTGATGCCAGAGGAAATTTCCTCTTAGGTGAGGATATTATGGTATAGTTGATTTTACCATTGGATGTCTAGGATGATGGTTATACCTTTTAAGGTTTTGAAATGAATAACCATTAATGTTACATACTTTAACATCATGCAACTTAGATGATAGGGAAATAATCTCGACCCAAAATTTTATCTAGGCATGGAAGTAAAAAACTTGACATGAATGACGCCGAAGGAGGTAAGTGCTACACTGCATGGTCTTGACGAAACTCACATAAAATTTAGATTCATGTGGAAGGGACATTGTGGTGAGTATTCTACAAATAAATATGTATAGTGATGTCATGAAAAAACCTAACATGAATAAGGACCAAGGAGGCCCAACACCACATAATATATTCCTGAAGAAAAACCAACAAATAATTTCATGTCATACGGTTTGGACATGGGTTCCCAGTTTAATGTTTTGTGCTTGGAACATGGGTATGTGAATTTTAAGTTCATTCAAAAAGGATCATTAATGGTGTGCAGTTTAATGTCGTGCAACTAAGATGATGAACATGAAATTTAAAAAATATAGAATGGACGAGGTGTAAGATGTGTTTCAAGATAGATCTTAATGGTTTGGACACTATATCCTGATGTGAATGGGGAATTGAGAGTCCCCATTCCACACCATGAATTACCTTGGGGAACATTAACATTTTTAATGTAATGATGTTTAGACTCAGATTCCATGTTTAACGCCATGTTCCTAGGATATTGGTTGCTATGTAGTTTATCATCGTATGGATGGAACACTGATTGTTATTTATTTTATCATTTTATGATTAGGATGATAAATGTTACATAGTTTAAAGTCATGAAACATGGAATGGGGATCCCATTCATGAGAAATATTACTTGAGGAATGTGGAATTTTGTGTATAACTGATGATCTTTCCATATATGGTGACCAAGGAGTATACAACGTTGGGATAAACCTTATGAAGAGTGTACGACCATTCCATCTTGGGTTCCAAATTTGGTGTATTACTGTTAGGTATCTTTGATGTTTATAGATCCAAGACCATATCACCTTAGAGGAAATAGAATAGGTGAAGCTTATTGTTGAATGCTCTAGACATCTTCTTCTAGTGCCTCTCTAGATTATGCAAGGCTGAGGGCCTGATATTTTCAAGATCCTCCAGTTCATCTAGAAAAACTTTAGTTATTCTATCTAACATATATATATCACATTTATTATTTCATATTGATGAAAAATAGATCATGATGGGCATGAATACCTTTTTCCATACACTAGTCAATGTGGAGTCACCTGGGATAAAGTTCAGGTTTCCATCTGATAAGCCCAGAGAGCATTGTGGGGATTTTCCGACCAACTTGTCTAATTCTGTCCCACTATCTTATGGATAATAATGTAGATGGTTTTGTAACACATCAATCTATCCATTTTCTTATACAAGGTGGTAGGAATTATGGTTCGACCATGGATTTTTCTTGGTGTACAACGTATTTATCTTGGATGTATGAGAGTTGGTGTCATTGTTGGTGATAATATCATTAGGGATTGTAAACCAGTAGATTATATTGGATCTCACAAACTCAATGACTGTTTGGGAATTGAATTATTTGATATGGATCCCTTATTCCCACTATGATGGAAAAAAAATTTGTACTTATAATGAACATGCATTGGAAAGCTGGTTCTAGTGGATATGGTCCCACGACATAAATACGGTAGACCCAAAATGTCTAAGATTACTTGGTAGTGTGGAGGGGCTCCAAAAGTCGACGCACAATGATGGAATGGATCTAACATGCATGGAACCTGTTTGAGAAATTGATATAGTGATGGACTAGAGTGGGAAAGAAGTATCCCAACATTCGAATCTGGTGGGAGAGATTCTACCTTACCTGGTGAGTACCACAAGACCTAACCTGAAATTCCTATATAATCTAGTGAATCATGTATTGTTGAATAAAATAAAGGATAATTCTATCAATCCCATTCCTATAGGTAGTCTTCTAAAGGTTGGGTCTACTCTGGAGGGTAAACTGTGTTGCATGCCAATGTATTAGCTCGTGTTTGGATCTCTCTAGAGGGAGAGTGTCATGATGAGATACCACATTAAGGGGGGTTTCCAATTAGACGATTCCTCAGTTTAGGGGGGATCCAGAGGTCCCAATGTGGAAGCACTAGTTTTCAGGTTGTATACCAGTTGGTTGGCATCATCATCATAAATGACAAGAGCGATGACTCTTCGATGCACCCCATGAATGAAGATATCTTCTTTGGTTAGGCTCTGAAAGAGATGTGAATAGACTAGATATAGCATTATATCTACCATTCTGTAACCAAGGAACATGAGTCTCCTCTGGAAGAAAAGGGAACTAGGACATCATATGGATAGAATTCTTGAGTAGGGGAACAAGATCTGGCTTCCTTGCGATGTAATCACCATTGATTTCCTTGATGACCAACTTAGAGCCCCCATCACATGAAAATAGGGAACCTAAATCTCAAAATACAACTCAAGACTAATAGTGAGAGACATATAATATTCCTCATTGTTCATGCAGCCTTTTGATAGAATGGATGTGTACATTAGGAACATCTACATCAGGGTGATGAAGACGATTTCCAAACCCACTATATTGAGAATGGGATCATTGATGATTTTACCAACTAGGATCTGGGAGACACCATCGAAATGAATCTTCGAACATGGTGTGACTTGTTCCATGGAGAGAATATCCTCATTTTTGGAAACCAAAATCCATAGGCATTTTATCAGGGGATGGTTAAGCTTCCAGAAAGTCTTTTAGTGCTTGACCCTTGATGGCCATCTGCGAAACGAACCTGATGATGAACTACTAAAGAATCACTACTCAATGGTTTATCCATCTTATAAACATCCAGAAATTTAGGAAATAAATTACTATATTCACATGAGACACCGATTGTATCTCATGATGGTGCAGGTAATTCCGTAGCTTCTTCACTGTGAAAACTAGGGCAAGGTAGGTCTTCAAATTGGAAGAGTATCTAGACTCTATGTCATGGAGCATACTTTTGAGATAGTATAACATGTTCTCTAACCCTTTGTTTTTCTTTCAAGTGAGGAGGGAACTGAGGGATCCCTCTAGGGTGATCACATAGAGGACCATAGGATTCCCTGAGATGGGTGGCATCAAAACTGAAGGATGCAATAGATATATATTAATTTCCTCAAATGCCATCCAAAACTCTCCATTCCACTAGTAGATAACACAATTCTTCATGTTCATAGTAAAGGTATTTCACTACCTTTCTAGATTTTCAATGAATCGGTGTATGTTAGCTAAGTTTACTTGAAGTCTTTAGAGATCTCAGAGGTTTCTCAGAGGTGGAATTTGGTTGATATCCATGATATTATATGGGTTAATCTCAATGCCTTTGTACAAAAAATTGATACTGAGAATCATTCTAGAGGTAACCCTGAAAGTTCATTTCAAGGGGTTCATCTTCAACTACTAGGAGAAGGGAAGCCAAAGAATTTCTCAACATCATTAATATTGACCTAATGCTAGTGGTTTTGACCACCAAATAGTCCACATAGCATTCTACTATCATCTTGATGATCAGTTTGAGGATGTGGTGCATGACTCACTGATAGTAGGTTCTTATATTCTTAAAACCAAAATGAATCACTTGATAGCATTAAGTACCTTAGGTGCTCTTATGGTGGTATACTCCTCTTCTTCAGGGGCCATCTAGATATAGATTTACCCAAAATACCCATCAATGTATGAGAGATCCTATAACCTAGTTGTGGAATCAAATAGTAGCTTCATCACAAGAAGTGGAAATTCATCCTTCTGGTTGTGGCAGTTGAGATACTGGACGTCAAAACAGACTTTGAATTTCCCATTAATCTTCATAACTAGGACAATATTGGCTTCCACTTGGGGTACTGAACATCCTTGATAAAGTTGGATTTGATAATATTGTCAACGTTATCCCCGACCATGTCAATGTGGGATGGGTGTATCTTCATTGGAGGCTTCTTGAACCTATGATGGCTAATTGGGAGACCAAGATGGTGAATAGTGACCTTATGGCCGAGTCCTAAAATTTCTTCATAGCTCAAGGAAGAAACATCATGGTGCTACATCATAAAATCTATGTAATTTTTTTCTCTTTTTATTCATGGATGAATTGATTAGTGTACGCCTTTGATTTACATTGGTACCAAGATTCACCTAAACAAGCTCATCAATGGGGGTAGACACGCCTTACTCCCATGAATGAAGATTGTCTTCTAGAACATAATCATTGTCTAAGGTAGAGGGATCATTTGGATTTAGTTATTTGTAACACCCCAAGTATTTAAAAATATATTTAATATAAAATTTAATTCACCCAACACTAAGTCTCAGCAAAATAGATATTTGATAGTATAATTATTTAAACAAGATAATTACAACCTTTATGTAAAACATTGTAATTGGAATACTAAAAACTACTAATTCTTTTATTTATATTAGTTTCACATAAATGAAACATATTTATAATAAAATGTATAATTGTAAGTCAAATAAAAATTATTTTTGAATTTGGAATGTCAAATTTTATTTCGGGTGAATTTTTACTATTTTTCTGAGAAGTTCAATTTTTTAATGAATAGTGTAAAATCCTATATTATTGTCAAAAAAATGTGTTTTTTGTTTAAATAATTATTATAACTTATTCTTAATGTCACAATATATCATCGATAAGTTTATTAATCTAATGTAGATCATTGAAATCATTTTTTATACAGAAAATTAGATATAAAAACTTATTGAACCTTTGAGCGTTCTTTTAATCGCCTTCTTGCCACACTTGTGGTATTGGCATTAAAAATATTTTTTTCTTTTGTGTTTTGAATTTTGAAAAATGAATATACATCAATATGATAATTTTTTTAGAGTCTAATAGGATCATCTTAATCTTTGGTTAATAGTAACTTGACACTTATGAATAGTAATGTACCCTTATGAATAGAATTGTTACCCATATGAATAGTATTAAGACCCTTAATAATAGTAACTTAAATAATGATTTTATAAGGAAAATTTAGGCACCTTATAAATGAAGGTGAATATTTTAAATATTAATAATTACGTGTTGGTATTTTTTTGAGCAATAAATATTTAATTAAGATTTTATAATTAGTAATTTTGGAAGGAAATCCATTTTCAAAAAATGTATTCCTAAATCTAATTTTTTTGTCTTATGATTTTAGGATAATTTAAGGATACCTCAGTTAATTTTTAGGGTGTTATAAAATCAATATTAATTTTAAAAACTGCATTTTTGAAGGAAATGATGATTTTAATTAAAAATTAATTTTCTCATATATAGAAAATTATATTGATAAAATGGAGTCCTTTTTTAATCTAACTCATCAAAAAATGTGTGTGGTGATTTTTTTTTATTTTTCTAAAAGACATGAATTTTGGTGAATAGTAAAATATGATAATTTACAATAAATGATAAATACATGAATTATAGATACATGGATGTTGTTTGGATAGTGTAATAACCATTTGTTAAAACTCACATGAACTCGTTACTTTATTTAGTCACAATTATCAATAATATTACTTGTCTTTAGTAAAATAATACAATAATGAATAAAATAATGAGAAACTCCCCCTCTCCTCCATTATAAAAACCACATCTCACCCCACCTTCTCTTCACTCCTATAATCCTTGAATCATGTTAAATTTCTTGCCAAATCTACTTCTCAAGCCTTTCCCTAGGTCTAGGATCTCTTGGTCTTGAAAAAAGACCAAAACCTCTTCCATTAAGGAGGTTCTCAGGGAGGATATTTCAAGGGGTAAATCCCTTTCCTTTTTCATTTATTTTAATTTCAATTTATTTTCTTTTTGTAGTCTCTCATCAACTACTTTTTCCAAATGATCAAGAAAAATATAATATCATATATATAATTTATTTATATCATATTAATGGAATATACTTATTTAATCTATAATCTCTCTCTCTCTCTCTTTTATTTTTAAAAACAAAATCGTCGTCCAAGAGGTGCTGATTTACAACCTTCATGGATGACAAACGTTAGTTCTTCAATTTCTCCTTCAAGGATGGTCATGAAACCATTTTTATCATTTAAACAGATTATGAAATATTTATTAAGTTTTATTTAGTGTTATAGAACAATTATATATACCTAATACTAATTCATATTACATAACTAGTTCGTTATGATCGAAATACCGCGGTAACAATCTAAACAATTGTCCCTAATGTTTTATATAATAACTCATTATCATACCATATAAATTGTGGAATTGTATAAAAATTAAAAATATTTTAATTTCATTAGTGTATTATAAAATCCATTCTGGATAATTATATACATTACACATTAACTCCATTACTTATAAATGTGAAAATCAAACATCAAAACCAAGAAAGTCAATTTTCTTGAACAATGAATGTAAACTCTATAACTCATCAATAAAACCATAAAAACATAAAAAACTATAATTGAAATAATAAATTTAATAAAGATACAAATTTTTTAATTTAATTGATTTTATTTTATTATCCAAGAAATTAAGGTCTACTGCAGTACCCATTCGGATATAAGGTAAGGGTTTTCTCATCTCACTTCCATTTTTGTGAGATATTTCTTATTCACCATTATTTCTTTAATAGGGTGTATTTATGATCACCATTGATGTATCATATCATTAATATATTTATTTTCATGTAAATAAATGTATCGTTTTATGATTATTAATTTTGATTCATATGAATCGATTGATTAAAAAGATGTAAGGGTTTTCTCTTCTCACTTCCATTTTTTGGAGATATTTCTTATTCACCACTAGTTATTTTGTATGGAATATGTATATTGCCTATTTATTTATCATATCATGAATCTATTTAATTTTATTTTATTTAATGTATAATTTTATGGTTATTAATTTTGGGTCATATGAATCTATTGATTACAAAGTGGGACGGGTTTTCTCATCTCATATTAATTTTTGTGAGATATTTCTTATTCCACAATTTTTCTTTAAATGATATGTGTATCCATTACATTTATTTATCACATAATAAATCTATTTATTTTTATATTATTAAATTTATCATTTTATTATTGTTAATTTTGGGTCATATTAATTGATTGATTAAAAATTTATAAGGGTTTTCTCATCTCACATCCATTTTTTGTGAGATATTTATTATTTACCTCTATTTAGTGTGTAACATACCAAGTAAGTAATGAATAATAGATATTTTTATCTATGTCTATTAATGAACTAGATAGTGTTTTAGAGGCTTGAAATGAAAATAAAATCCAATCTTAAGCATGGAATACACTAATATTCTTAAAAGATAGTTTTACTGCCTTTTGATGGAAAACCATTTTTAAATCTATCTTTTGACAAATTTATAATATATGTTTGTAAAAATAAACTTATTCTTTATGATTGGGAAATCAAAATTTACTTTGTGTGAATTTTTGGTATTTTTCTGACAATGTTCATTTTTTTATGAATAGTGAAAAATACTGCATTTTACATCAAAAATGCTTTTTAATATAATTTATTTATATTATTAGATTATCTTTTGAATTGGGTTTTGAAGTGAAATTAGAATATATTTTTACCATTTAATCCAATGGTGGTCATTGGAATCAATTTCACATTGAAATTGGACTTAAACTGGTGTCAATCTTTTGATACTTATTGTTTCATAAAAACAATTTATTTGCTCTGACAGTGGGAATTAATTATTAAATTAATTAATGTGACTTATATGTATTTAATTTTGTAAAATAGACTTCATTTTTGAATTCGTAATATCAAATATAGCTTAGGGTGAATTTTTGGTAATTTTCTGAAAAACTTCAATTTTGATGAATAGTGAAACCACTAAGTGGTACTTATAAAAACTAATATTTCCGTTTAAATGAAATTTTGCCGTCATTGTGTTTTGAATTTCAAAAATCCGACATACATGGTTGTCATTAAGAAGTAAAATGTGGTTCAATGGGATTAAAATAATTTTTTGGTGAATAGTAACTTATTAAGTTTTTAATCGCGATTAGTGGTAATTAGGGTAGTTTAAGGTATAAATAATGCTTTAATAATATGAAATGACCTAGAAACATGTCCCAACCTTATTGGTTGTGTCATGGACGACCAAAAAAAGCCATGGGTCAACTTGGGGACCCCATGGAGACACTTTGGTTGGGAAATGACATAAATAACCTTTTATTAAATGTTAAAGTAAAAATGGCACAAACAAGATATGTTTTACGAAAACAATTTTTACATGGGGTTATAAAGATCATATTTTTGATTATAAATAGTCATTGGAAAGATAAAAAGATTTCCTACATCATAGTATTTGTTTTGTAATTTTTAGACTTTATATAAATTAAATTATTTATGACATCATGATGATGCAGCGATGACCTCATTATTTAACGATTTAAATAAAATGAAAAGATAATGAAAAATCTAAAACCTACACATGGCCAAAACCAATTGGATGAGTGGATTTAGAAGCCTTATAACCTTATACTCTAATTATATTAATGTGGGACCTTTTGAATCCGAAAATCTTTTTAAAATAAAGTAACTTATCGTTACTTTCCAAAAGTGCCCCTCCTCTTCTCTTATAAAAGGCCCCCACCTCTACCTCATTTCACACACTCCTCAAGCCTTTTGCTCGGCCAAACCCTGCCCATTTACTCTCTCCACATCCCTCTCCTCATACTAGAGGATTAAATTTGGGCAGAATACTTTCAAAGGAAGCCTTTAGGCTCAAATCAAAAGGAGTTACACTTTTAAAGGTAATTCATTCTCTCATGTTCATTAGTTTTATTTTGCTTCTCCAACCCCCTAAACTATTTTTATTTACTTCTTTTGTAACAACACCAGTATCTTCAATGTACTAGGATGTTTTTATAAGATTTATTTGAGCTACACTCTCGCACAACTACATCAAATGGTTAAAGAACATACGGTTTCCGTGGATGGCGAAATTCTGCCTCCCGAAACGATGATTGTTCAATACTCATTTAACACCTTCAAAGGTGGCCATTATGATGTCACTATTTTTATATATGATATATAATATGTTTATGTTTTCCTTAAGCTTCTGTTTTTTTTCATTTTGGGAATACCTTTATGGTTTCCATTATGGGTAAACACGATATCTTCATTTTAGGAAGTGCGGACTACCGCCCCCTCAAAGTGATTTGATTCGTTAAATACCATATGTGGGACATATAAAGGATGGAACTATGATATTATATATGATATTATACTCTAATTATAATATACCTTTATATCATTATGATTCCATTCTATAAAATATGAAATAGAAATGAAAGTAGCGTTCATGCGTACGTACAGCTTACCGTCTCCATGAATGGTGCATTTCATTTCTTACCTCTAAATGATTATGTAATATTATAAATGCATGTATGTACTGGATATATATGACATATATGATATCTACATCATGAATACCATTATGGATATAATGAATACATGAACAACATGTAAATATAAAGGGCTTATTTTTGACTCAAGTACTAATGATCGTTAAAACGACTGTTATTAACTTAAATAATTACATAGTGTTCATGACATGGTAATAAGTGATATAAAAGGAATAATGAACTTGAAAAAAGGTTCTTAAGCAAGTAGAAATTAACTCAAATTTATTATTCAGGACATTAAAGAATGATCGAGTCAAGTCGGACCCGAGGTATGGGACTTCGTCTCAATATCCTTTCATTGAGGCATATTTTATTTTATACACAACTTTCATTTATATGGTGTATAAACCCCTTTGAATTTTACGTTTATTCAAAAGGAATCTTTTTTATAGGAAGCGTTTACTAAACAAAAAAATGGAATGTTTTTGTCGTACGTATGCGGCGACAACGACTTCTCCGCCGTCGTGACCGTTATTTGAGTTTCGGCATCCTCTACAAGCCATACCTTCTTTTTAAAAGAAAAATAAATACCATGTTTTACTTTTCTTTTATTTTGGTATTGAAAATGGTTTTCACAATGTTTTTGGTGTTTTATTGATATCTTGTGATTGAAATGTGGAAATGTTATGTTTCCTTTATGCATGTTTTATGTGATACGATTATGTTATGGTTCTTGGGCATTATTATGAAGACGGGTGGTTCCGTGATAAACTAAGGGCGGGTGAGCCCGATATAGCTCTCCAATGCATTGGGTAACATGAAGGAGTGAAATGTTAAGGTTTCTACGAAGCGATTTAGGGAATATACTGTGATGAGAATTCCAAACGTAACCAAGAGGGTTACTCCCTACGTAAGAATGTTATGAATGCATCAAGTTACCTTTATGTCTTATGATTTCTATGATTTATTCATGATTTTATGAGGTATGTTAAAATGCCTATGTTTTATGGGTAAAGTATGATTTCACTCTTATGTATATATGTACCCATGTTTCCTTTTCATGTTTTTATAACCCATACTGAGTTTTTATGCTCATCCAGAGTTATTGAAATGTTCTTCATAGGTCAAGGGAAAGGTACATGATTAGGTGATAGAGTCAAGGATGTGTCAACAAATAATCCATGTTTTATTTTAAATGTGTTTCTATTGATGGGAATGAAGAATACTATCTTTATGTAACCACTTTGTTTATATGTGGAATGTAATTCATGTTTTATGATCTAATTCTCTAAAGCTCTAAACCCGAAAAGATCCTCAATGTGTAATCTTGTAATAACTCAAGATTAAGTAAGGTTTACAGCTGGGGCCTTATAGTTGGTATCAAAGGTCGGTTTAGATAACTTTAGGAGTTAGAATTCTATTAAATGATTATCCAGAAATATTTTTTTTATGGTCAAATTGAAGTGATATAGCATTTGAAGATTACCATGTTTCTTCATCTAAGACATGTTTGTTCAGAATGGTTTTCCGCAGTGGAAACAGGGAAGCAGTGCTAGGAAGGAATACAGAAGGACATAACCTTCCGAATCATCATCCTGAGATGGTCAGAATTGGAACTGAACAGTTTGCTGCAGTAATGGCGCAGTTGACTCAAGTGATAAATGGCAGTGGTATCCATGCACGAGATCAGCCAGATCAACCACAGAGGAACATGTCAGTGGTGGAACATTTCATGAGGCAACATCCCCCATCATTTAGAGGATCATCTGACCATGTGTTAGCTGAAGGGTGGATTAAAGAACTGGAGAAGATTTTCGATGTCATGGGGTGTTCAGACAATCAAAAGGTTAGTCTTTCTATTTACCGTTTGGAGGGTGAGGCAGATCAGTGGTGGTCGATGGTTAAAAATATCAGGGACGCTGATGAGATTGATGCTCTCGACTGGGATGAATTCAAAGGTATGTTTCTTGAGAAGTATTTCCCTAAGGCTGTTCGACTTAGGATGGAAAATCAATTCTTGGAATTGAGGCAAGAGGAAGACTCAGTGGCTGCCTATGAAGAAAGGTTCACTCGATTGGCAAGGTATGCTCTAAATTTTATCCGAGACCTTGATAGTAAAATTAATCGTTTTTACTCAGGATTAAAGCCAAAATATCAAAGGGAATTAGATTCTCGTGAGTTTAAAAGTTATGAAAAGCTTGTTCGATGTGCTGAGAAGGTGGAAATGGAGTTTTCCGATGACCAAGTGTTCTATAACAACCAACAGAAGAAGAGACCGAGGTGGCAGGAGAAAGGTAAAAATTATTCACAAAAGTCTGATGGTAAGAGAACTAAGTTTCCAGTTTGTGATAAATGTGGCAAAAGGCATGCTAGGGAATGTCTTCTGAATTCTAGAAAGTGCTACCGATGTGGTAAGATGGGACATAAGGCTCGTGATTGCACTGAAAAGGATCAAGGTGAAGGTAAGAACAAATTTGATTTACAGTTAGTGAAATGTTATAAGTGCAATGAGATGGGTCACTATGCAAACGAGTGTCCGACAAAGAGCTTGAGTGATGGGAAGCAGTTATACTACAAGCAGAAAGGGGTGGTGAAATCCTTTGCAACTACTTCAGCAGATGTCGGGCCATCAAATGAAGTGGTATCAGGTACTTTTTTTGTTTTTTCAGATTATGCCATTGTGTTGTTTGATTCGGGGTCTACACATTCTTTCATCTCTGAAACCTTTTCTAGTAAAATGGGAATACCATCTCAAGAAATGACTCCTGAACTTTTGGTGAAAACACCTGGGGGAAATTTTGAGGCAAAACGAATTTATAAGAATCTTCCTATCCTTATCTGTGGAAAGAACCTACTTTCAAACCTTATTGTTCTACCACTAGTAGAGTTTGATGTTATCCTGGGTATGGATTGGCTCTCTATTTACCATGCTAAGATTGACTGTAGATCTAAAGAAGTTTCTTTTCAGAAAGACTTTCAGTTTGTTTACAAGAATGAACCCTTACTTTTGATAACATATCAAGAGGTCGAGAAACTTGTAAAAGATGGAAATGAATGTTACCTTGCACACGTCATTGAAAATAAAGGAACTGTTCAGATTAATGATGTGCCAGGGGTAAATGAGTATCCTGATGTTTTTCCTGATGAGTTGCCTGGAATAATACCAGATCGGGAAGTTGAGTTTACTGTTGACTTAGTTCCCGATGCTAAGCCAATTTCAAAACCCCCTTATCGAATGGCTCAAATTGAACTTTTAGAGTTGAAGGAGCAATTGCAAGATTTATTAGAGAAAGGTTTCATTAGACCTAGCACATCACCATGGGGTGATCCTGTTTTATTTGTTAAAAATAAAGATTGTTCTATGAGACTTTTCATTGATTATAGAGCCTTGAATAATATCACTGTTAAGAACAAATATCCTTTGCCTCATATCGATGATTTGTTTGATCAGCTCCAGGGAGCTCAGTTTTTTTCAAAGATTGACCTGAGATCGGGGTACCATCAGCTGAGGGTAAAGGAGGCAGATATTCTGAAGACCGCGTTCCGTACGAGATATGGCCATTATGAATTTGTAGTAATGCCTTTTGGGCTAACCAATGCACCTGCTGTATTCATGGACTTAATGAATAGATTTTTCCATAAGTTCTTGGATAAGTTTGTGGTGGTTTTCATTGATGATATTTTGGTGTCTTCTAAAAGTAAAGAGGAGCATGAAAGACATTTAAGGTTATCTTTAAAACCTTAAAAGAAAAGAAACTGTATGGGAAATTCAGCAAGTGTGAGTTTTGGTTGCAACAAATTTCTTTCCTTGGTCATATTGTTTCTAAAGATGGAATAACTGTTGATCCTTCCAAAACAAAAAGTTGTGGAAGAATGGCCAAGACCCACAAATGTAACCGAGATTCGTAGCTTCCTTGGTTTGGTGGGATATTACCGAAGGTTTGTTAGAAATTTTTCATGGTTATCTAGTCCAATGACTAAGCTAACTCGGAAGGGTGTTAAGTTTATCTGTACAAAAGAATGTGATGATTTTTTTCAGGAATTGAAAAGAAGATTGGTGAATGCTCCAGTTTTGGAACTACCTTCCAGGAATGGTGAGTTTGTTATATACAATGATGCTTCATTGAAAGGACTTGGTTGCGTCCTAATGCAGAATGATCAGGTAATTGCTTATGCTTCACGACAGTTGAAAACTCATGAGGTAAATTACCCTACACATGATTTGGAATTAGTTGCTGTTGTTTTTGCTTTAAAAATTTGGAGGCATCATTTGTATGGAGTAAAGTGTGAAATATTTACCGATCACAAAAGTTTAAAGTATATATTCACTCAGAAAGAATTGAACATTAAACAAAGGATATGGCTAGAATTAATCAAGTATTATGATTGTACAATTCATTACCATCTGGGAAAAGCAAATAAAGTGGCTGATGCTTTGAGTAGAAAAAGTAATGCTTCATTAACAATGTTGCGTTTGGAACATGATCCTTTGGTTAAGGATTTGATGAACTTTGGAATAGAAGTTGTTGGTGCAGGGAGTCCTTCTGTTTTGTTTCAGGTATCAGTGAGATCATCTCTATCAGATAGAATCAAGCAATCACAGAAGCAAGACAGTGAGTTGCAGAAAAAGGTAGAGCTGGTTCAGAAAGGTAAGTTTCCTGAATTCAACATTGATAATGATTGTGTTTTGAGATTTGGGAAGAGATTGTGTGTGCCATGTGATTC
This sequence comes from Viscum album, assembly GCA_963277665.1. NCBI lineage: Eukaryota > Viridiplantae > Streptophyta > Magnoliopsida > Santalales > Viscaceae > Viscum > Viscum album. Next base: position 697,450,479 of record OY728128.1, read on the forward strand.
ACAGTTGAAGAGAGAGTTGTTATGTGAAGCTCACAGTTCTCCGTTTTCAGTTCATCCAGGCATTACTAAGATGTATAGAGATCTGCGGGAGTATTACTGGTGGGATGGAATGAAAAGAGATATTGCTGATTTTACTGTGAAGTGTCTGACTTGTCAGCAGGTTAAAGTAGAGCGGTAGTTGCCGAAAGGGATGCTTCAGCCTTTACCAGTGCTAGAGTGGAAATGGGAGAATATATCCATGGACTTTGTTGTTGGATTACCGAAGACATCTCGAGGTAATAATGCAATCTGGGTTATTGTTGATCGCTTGACCAAATCTGCTCATTTCCTTGCTATACGAGATACTTTATCTCTTGATCAACTTTCCCGTAGGTATCTTAAAGAGATAGTCAGGTTACATGGAGTTCCTCTCTCCATTTTATCGGATCGTGATCCGAGGTTTACTTCTATCTTTTGGAAAGGCCATCAGAAGTCGTTGGGTACTGAATTAAATTTTAGTACAGCTTTTCATCCTCAATCAGATGGGCAGTCAGAAAGAACAATTAAGACCTTGTAGGATATTCTACGAGCTTGTTCTATGAGTTATCAGGGAAGTTGGGACCAACATCTTTATTTGGTTGAGTTTTCATATAATAACAGTTTTCATTCCAGTATACAGATGGAACCATTTCAGGCATTATATGGGAAGCGGGGTCGAACTCCAGCTTTCTGGGATGAAGTGGGTGAAAGGAAGTTGATGGGACCAGAATTGGTAGAAGAGATGGTAGAAAAAGTTCAGCTGATTCAGAAACACATGTGAACAGCTCAGAGAAGGCAGAAGAGTTATGCGGATAACCGGAGGAAGGATCTATCTTTCGAGGTAGGTGATCATGTTTTTCTCAAGGTTTCTCCTTGGAAAAGTGTGATGAGATTTGGTAAGAAAGGAAAGTTGAGTCCAAGGTTCATTGGACCATACGAAATTCTGTAGAGAGTTGGATCAGTTGCTTACCGAGTGGCTTTACCTCCGAGTTTATCTCAGGTACACAATGTTGTTCATGTTTCGATGTTGAGAAAGTATATGCCAGATCCATCTCATGTTTTGAGTCCAGAGGTAGTTCAGCTGGAAGAGAACCTATCTTGTGAGGAACAACCGGTCCAGATTCTTGACCACAGGGAGCAAGTGTTACGGAATAAGGTGATTCACTAGGTAAAGGTTTTGTGGAAAAACCACATTATTGAAGAGGCAACATGGGAATCTGAAAATGCAATGAGGGATAAGTACCCCCATTTATTCGATAAGTAAATAAATTGCGGGGACACAATTTTCTAAAGGGGGGAAGGATGTAACATCCCAAGTGAGTAATGAATAATAGATATTTTTATCTATGTCTATTAATGAACTAGATAGTGTTTTAGAGGCTTAAAATGAAAATAAAATCCAATCTTAAGCATGGAATACACTAATATTCTTAAAAGATAGTTTTACTGCCTTTTGATGGCAAACCATTTTTAAATATATCTTTTGACAACTTTATAAGCTATTTTTGTCAAAATAAACTTATTCTTTATGATTGGGACATCAAAATTTACTTTGTGTTAATTTTTGGTATTTTTCTGACAATGTTCATTTTTTTTTGAATAGTGAAAAATACTGCATTTTACATCAAAAATGATTTTTATTCTAATTTATTTATATGATTAGATTATCATTTGAATTGGGTTTTGATGTGAAATTAGAATATATTTTTACCATTTAATCCAATGGTGGTCATTGGAATCAATTTCACTTTGAAATTGGACTTAAACTGGTGTCAATATTTTGATACTTATTGTTTCATAAAAACACGCTATTTGCTCTGACAGCGGGAATTAATTATTAAATTAATTAATGTGACTTATATGTATTTAATTTTGTAAAATAGAATTCATTTTTCAATTCGGAATATCAAATATATCTTAGGGTGAATTTTTGGTAATTTTCTGAAAAACTTCAATTTTTGATGAATAGTGAAACCGCTAAGTGGTACTTATAAAAACTAATTTTTCCGTTTAAATGAAATTTTTCCATCATTGTGTTTTGAATTTCAAAAATCCGACATACATGGTTGTCATTAAGAAGTAAAATGTGGTTCAATGGGATTAAAATAATTTTTTGGTGAATAGTAACTTATTAAGTTTTTAATCGCGATTAGTGGTAATTAGGGTAGTTTAAGGTATAAATAATGCTTTAATAATATTAAATGACCTAGAAACATGTCCCAGCCTTATTGTTTGTGTCATGGACGACCCATACAAGCCATGGGTCAACTTGGGGACCCCATGGAGACACTTTGGTTGGGAAATGACATAAATAACTTTTTATTAAATGTTAAAGTAAAAATGACACAAACAAGAGATGTTTTACGAAAACAATTTTTACATGGGGTTATAAAGATCATATTTTTGATTATAAATAGTAATTGGAAGGATAAAAATATTTCCTACATCATCGTATTTTTTTATAATTTTTATCCTTTAAATAAATTAAATTTTTTATGACATCATGATGATGCAGCGATGACCTCATTATTTAACGATTTAAATAAAATGGAAAGATAATGAAAAATCTAAAACCTACACATGGCCAATACCAATTGGATGAGTGGATTTCGAAGCCTTATCACCTTATCCTATAATTATAGCAATGTGGGACCTTTTTAATCCGAAACTCTTTTTAAAATAAAGTAACTTATCTTTACTTTCCAAAAGTGCCCCTCCTCTCCTCTTATAAAAGGCCCCCACCTCTACCTCATTTCACACACTCCTCAAGACTTTGTCTCGGCCAACCCCTTCCCATTTACTCTCTCCACATCCCTCTACTCATACTAGAGGATTCCCTTTGGGAATAATCCTTTCAAAGGAAGCCTTTAGGCTCAAATCAAATGGAGTTACACTTTTAAAGGTAATTCATTCTCTCATGTTCATTTGTTTTATTTTGCTTCTCCAACCCTCTAAACTCTTTTTATTTACTTCTTTTGTAACAACACCAGTATCTTCAATGTACTAGGATGTTGTTATAAGATTTATTTGAGCTACACTCTCACACAACTACATCAAATGGTTAAAGAACATACGGTTTCCGTGGATGGCGAAATTCTGCCTCCCGAAACGATGATTGTTCAATACTCATTTAACACCTTCAAAGGTGGCCATTATGATGTCACTATTTTTATATATGATATATAATATGTTTATGTTTTCCTTAAGCTTCTGTGTTTCTTCATTTTGGGCATACCTTTATGGTTTCCATTATAGGTAAACACGATATCTTCATTTTAGGAAGTGCAGACTACCGCCCCCTCAAAGTGATTTGATTCGTTAAATACCATATGTGGGACATATAAAGGATGGAACTATGATATTATATATGATATTATACTGGAAGTATAATATAACTTTATATCATTATGATTTCATTCTATAAAATATGAAATAGAAATGAAAGTAGCGTTCATGCGTACGTACGGCTTACCATCTCCATGAACGGTGCATTTCATTTCTTACCTCTAAATGATTATGTAATATTATAAATGAATGTATTTACTGGATATATATGACATATATGATATCTACATCATGAATACCATTCTGGATATAATGAATACATGAACAACATGTAACTATAAAGGGCTTATTTTTGACTCAAGTACTAATGATCGTTAAAACGACTGTTATTAACTTAAATAATTACATAGTGCTCATGACATGGTAATAAGTGATATAAAAGGAATAATGAACTTGAAAAAAGGTTCTTAAGCAAGTAGAAATTAACCCAGGTTTATTATTCAGGACATTAAAGAACGATCGAGTCAAGTCAGACCCGAGGTATGGAACTTCGTCTCAATCTCCATTCATTGAGGCATATTTTATTTTATACACAACTTTCTTTTATACGGTGTATAAACCCCTTTGACTTTTACGTTTATTCAAAAGGAATCTTTTTTATACGAAGCATTTACTAAACGAAAAAGGGAATGTTTTTGTCGTACGTATGTGGTGACAACGACTTCTCTGCCGTCGTGACCGTTATTTGAGTTTCGGCTTCCTCTACAAGGCATACCTTCTTTTTAAAAGAAAAATAAATACCATGTTTTACTTTTCTTTTATTTTGGTATTGAAAATGGTTTTCACAATGTTTTTGGTGTTTTATTGATATCTTGTGATTGAAATGTGGAAATGTTATGTTTCCTTTATGCATGTTCTATGTGATACGATTATGTTATGGTTCTTGGGCATTATTATGAAGACGGGTGGTTCCGTGATAAACTAAGGGTGGGTGAGCCCGATATAGCTCTCTAATGCATTGGGTAACGCGAAGGAGTGAAACGTTAAGGTTTCTCTGAAGAGATTTAGGGAATATACTGTGATGGGAATTCCAAACGTAACCAAGAGGGTTACTCCCTACGTAAGAATGTTATGAATGCCTCAAGTTACCTTTATGTCTTATGATTTCTATGATTTATTCATGATTTTATGAGGTATGTTAAAATGCCTATGTTTTATGGGTAAAGTATGATTTCACTCTTATGTATATATGTACCCATGTTTCCTTTCCATGTTTTTATAACCCATACTGAGTTTTTATGCTCATCCAAAGTTTTTGAAATGTACTTCACAGGTCAAGGGAAAGGTACATGATAAGGTGATAGAGTCAAGGATGTGTCAAGAAATAATCCATGTTTTATTTTAATTGTGTTTCTATTAATGGGAATGAAGAATACTATCTTTATGTAACCACTTTGTTTATATGTGGAATGTAATGCATGTTTTATGATCTAATTCTCTAAAACTCTAAACCCGAAAAGATCCTCAATGTGTAATCTTGTAATAACTCAAGATTAAGTAAGGTTTAAGGCTGGGGCCTTATATCGTGTGTTTGGTGTATGTATAATTTCCATTGCTGAATCATAAAATGAATCTATTTATTTTCATGGAATTAAATTTTTAATTGTATTAATATTAATTTTGGTTAATATGAATCAATTGATTACAAAGTCGTAATGGTTTTCTCATCTCACATCCATTTTGGAAAGATATTTCTTATTACGTACTATTTCTTGTGTATGGTGTTTGTATACTACAAATTAATGTATCATATCATTAATAATTTTATTTTAGTGGTATTCAATGCATAATTTACTTATTATTAACTTTTCATTCATATGAATCAATTGATTACAAAGAGGTAAGTGTTTTCCTCCGGAACCCTCATTTTCTATCATGTTACTCTTTTCATGTATTACCCCTATTATGTTCATTATTTAAATTATTTACTCCTCATAAATTATTTATGAATTTTTTAAATATTATTATAAATAATAATACTACTTTCTTTGATGGGGTACACATGTTTTATAAAGTACCCTTCTCAATTCTTCCCAATAAATAAGCCCAATTCAATGGAACTTCTCAATTTCTAACCGATTTTCATGTACACTCCAAAAATTTATTAAAGACACAATTATTTTTATAAAATCACTAATTTTATCATATAAATATGTCTTGGTTTATTTATGGTTTTATGAAAACAAACACATGTTTCCTCTATAAAATCTAATTAATATTTTCTTTAAATTGCATTAAAATGTTTTATTTTGAAAGATTCTTTAAAACTCATTATACATGACTTCACATCAGTGGGAAATAATTTATGCCATAAATATAATTCAAATGTACCTATATTTTATTTTCTATGTTATAAATTTTGAAAATATGATTTTATATCAAATAAAAATTATTTTCCAAAACAACTCTCCTTTCCAATGTAAAAAGGGTTTTTCTTGTCTCACTTTTACTTCTATGAGATATATTAGTTTTTCTCTATTTATTACTTGGGTGTGTGGTGTATGAAATTATTTTTTATATATTATATCAAGTGTATCCTTATTCTCATGATATAGTAAGGTATTATTATTTGAATGTTTTAAGGTGGTATGGGACACTTTGTGATGCTTAATGATTAATCTCTTTGATAATTTTTCAATGGTATCTCCATCTATGTCAGCCTATTTTGTTGAATCATGTACTTCATTGAGGTTTACCTCTTATGATAACATATAAAATATTATTTTGAATGGTTTATGATTATTTTTACTATTGGTTTTGTATCTTATAACATTCATATATTATGGTTGATTTATTCACATTTGGTATGCTAGTTTTTCAATAAAAATGTTTATATTATATACATCCCACCCTTTCCTATAAAAAATGAATTGGAGTTATTAAGTGTTGGGTGGGGGTAATTTTGGACCCTTTGATAATTATTATGTCTCTTGAGATAAATTATCTGGTGTTTATACCTATTTATGTATGGTCTTGGCATGAGGCCTTGATAGAATGGTTATGATGTCCCACATTATGTATTCCCTCGTTATGAATCTAGTTATCTATATTATGTGATAATGTTACTATAAGAATATCCATTTTTATGTTTTATTATGAAATTATTTATTCATAATCTATTCCGACCATATTATTCTCAAGATTATATTTTATTTTCATGTGTACTTTTACTTATTCACTATGCCTTATTACTTATGATTCTGCATTATTTTTCACCCTTACTTAGCATCTAATCTCACCCCTTTATTTTGTTTCATAATACCACAAGATGAAAATATATATATTATGAATGACTTGTAGGGATAATCTATGAGTTATATATTTTACAATAGAATTTACATATTTTATTTCCTTTCAAGTTGTAATGTTGAGTTTATGTTTGTATCTTTTTTTTCAAAGCTACTAAACTATTCGGACCTTTAGGATACATCTTCTTTTTTTATATTCCATGGTAATCAAATAAGGTATCATCTCTAGGAACTAGGGTTGGGTTACATAAAATTTTTATCAAAGGAAGTTTATTATAAACCGTGGAACATCATATAGAAAATGTATATTAGAGAATGTAACCCTAAGATATACTTTTAGATTAAGCTTACAAAAACATCCTACAATTTTGGTAAGGTATAGATTATGTGGATCTTCCTAAAAATGAATCCATATCTAGATACTAAAAGTGTACATGGTTCCGACATAAATTTACCTAGAAGTAACAACTCTGAGAAGGTTCTCTAGGCCTGACATAGGGTAACATAGTATACGATGACACTCCTTACGAGACACTTGATTTGACAATCTAAGGGGATATGATTAGGATAATTCACATTTTATGTATAAAATATTATCATTTATTTTATTATATAATGAAAATTAATAAACTAAGTTAAACCTAATATGTTTTAGTTTGAATATAATTTTTCATGATATTCTATAAATGATTATACATTTTTCTCACTATGACTATTGTTACTCACACTATGCTTTATGTTTTTATTCAGTGGTTGGTATCCAAAGGATCCATGTTAATATTTATCATGATATGAAAGTTAGTGGTAATGAGATACCAAATGGGATTTTGATAGTAGTGATAGATATTGTGTTCACACCTAATCAGTTTTCATGAAATATCATTAACAATATATACCTTAACCAAAACCTGAACCCACCAAATATGTGAAGACGGGAGTTTTCTAAGAGATACAACAATTGAGACGATGGAAAAAGAAGGATAGACTAACATCACGCAATAAATGTGTATGGAGACACCCAAGAAATTTTCTCCAAGGAATGGAGAAATTAATAATGTGTGGTAAAGAAGGACATACAGAAAAGAATTTCTACGAAAAAATGAAGAGTAAAATGGAAGGAAATAAAACTGATCCTATGAATTCATTTGTAGGTTTTTCCCATAATTATAAGGGACTTGGGTATTACCCGAGTTAGTTATCTATTCTATAGGATATCCCCTAGACTAGTGAAGGATCTCTGTAGAAATAAATGTACGATGTATTTATATATTGAGTTTGTATTGAAAATCTTAGTTAAAATAATGTTTAGTGATTGGCAATATTTTAACGATATCCATAATTTTTATTTTGGAGGTTATATGGTTTTACAAAAAAGAACAACTTGTATGTCAGGTGAAACCCACCATATTTAACAAGGTGGTTGAGTTTGAACCCACAATCGAAGGGTGGAAATGGTGTAGTTCATACCACTAGCCTATGTGAATTCTTGGTTGTCATGACTTTTTTAGTTAAAACATCAAATGGATAAATTTTATTTTCATTTTAGTGATTATTTTTTTATAAAATGGATAACTTTATGATTGGAAAATGATTTTTTTATGTGATTAATGTTATTTCATAAGATGTTCATAATTTTGGGATTCCTAAAAGATGTTTGTAAATATAATATTTCAAGCAATAAATGTTGAATAGTATTTTTTATTCAAATATGAATCTATTATGGAAATATGGCGATCAAGGATTTTTATCAAAATGTATATAATATCTTGGATATTATTTGATATGGGAAATTAAATATTTATTATAAGAGATTAATAGTTATCTATGTCATTTGGCCAAAAAATATAAATGAATTCTTTTTATATTGGGGTTATAGTCTAGAATTTTTTTTTTGAATAATGATTGTATTTATCACTCTCCATCATAACATTATCCTTAAATTATTCTTACATGTAGTTATTTTCACTTCACACTAATATTATCCTATTCGAATATGTAGTTTTGTAGTAACTTATGAATTCCCATTCCCCTATTATTAATAGAATATTTTATTGACTTGATTTTCAATGAGGGTTTCCCAAAATGTGATTTTAAAATATCAGAATTTAACATATGAATGGAAATTTTAATTGCGAGGATGAAATTTATTAATGGAGGGGAGTATGTAACACCCCAACTATTTACAAAAAAATAATATAGAATAAAATCCACCCAAAACTAAGTCTCAATAAAACTACACTTTGTTAGTATAATTATTTAATCATTTTAGTTATAATATAGATGTTAAACAAGGTAATTTGAGTAGTAATAATTGATATTAAATTTTATTTTTAACATTTTCATAGAACTAAAGCATATTTATAATAGAATGTCTAATTTTTTTTGTAAAATAAACATTATTTTTTACTTTTGAATGTCAAAATTAATTTACAATTTATTTTTAGTATTTTTTTGTGAAGTTTATATTTTTTATCAATAGTGAATAATAATATATTCTAGTTAAAAAATGTGTATTTAGTTTAAATAAATATTTTAATTTATTCTTAATGTCAAAATATATCAATTATACATATAGTAATCCAATGTAGATAATTGAAATCCTTTTTTATATAGAATATTAAATATAAAAACCCATCGAACTTTTTAACGGTCATTTACTCACCTTCTTTCCACACATACAACATTAGAATTAATTATATTTTTTCGCTTTTGTGTTTTTAATTTTAAAAAAAACGGACATACACCATTGCGATCATTAGGATTTATAAAGTCTAATTGGACCAACTTAATTTTTTAGTGAATTTTAACATGACCTTTATGAATAGTAATATAACTTCTTAAATAGTTATTTTATCCTTATTATTAGAAATATGACTCCTATTAATAGTAACATCACCCATGAAAGTATAAATAAAATTTAGGCCCCTTATAAATGAAAGTGAATATTTTAAAAATTAATAATTAAAACTTGGTATTTTTTGAGAATGAAATATTTCATAACAATTCAATAATTTATAAATATATTTAAAAGAATTAAATTTCATAAAATAAATTCCCAAATAAATATTTTGTTTTCCTATTATTTTAGAATAATTTAATGAGACCCTAATAAAATTTATAGGTGTTATAAAATCAGTTTTAAATTTTAAAAGTATATATTTTGTGTAAATGATAATTTTAATTAAAAATTCAATTTATAAAATTAAGAAAATTATTTTGATAAAATGGAGTACATTTTTTAATTCTACATGCCGAAAAATGGTTCTGGTGATTTTTTGTGATTTTTCTAGAATACTTGATTTTTTTGAATAGTAAAGTAAGATAATTTATGATAAATGCTAAATACATGAATTATAGAGTCATGGATGATGTTGGGATTATATAGGAACCATTGGTTAGAAATCACAAGCACTAATTACTATATTTAGTCACAAAAATGAATATTTTTTATTGTCTTGATAAAAATAATAAAATAGTGAATAAAATACTAATAAATTCCCCCTCTCATCCATGACAATACCACCCCACACCACCTATTATCCTAACACCTGTAAGACTTGAATATTTACAAAGTTCTTCCCAAATCATCTTCCCAAGCCTCTCCCAACATCTTATAGATCTTTGTATTCCTAAAAGACTACAACCCCTACACACAAATAGGTTCTCAAGGAGGATATTTCAAGAGGTAAATCCACTTCGTTTTTCATTTAATTTCATTTCAATTTGTTTTCTTATCTTAGTCTCTCCTCACATACTCTATCCAAATTATCATGATAAATCTACAATAATATATATATTGGAATTATATCTTGTCAATGTAATATTATTCCTCAATCTATTATCTTTTCCTCTATTTTATTTTTAAAAATGAAATCTGCATCCGAGAGGTGCCGATTTATAACCTTCATGGATGACGATCTTTCATTCTTCAATTTATCCTATAAGGATGGTCATGAAACCATTTTATGGTTGAACCATATTATAAAATATTTATTATTTATTATTTAATGTTCTATAATCTATATATGTACTTAATACTCATTGATACAACAAAACTAGTTCATGATGTTTGAAATACCACCGTAATAATCTAAATAATTATCACTAATGTTTTATCTAAAAACTCATTATGATTATAAGTAATGGTCCTTAAAAAAATTTTAATCATGAATTTTTATTCAATAACATACATTATAACACATTGAAGATATTTTTGGGTTTAGAGTTTTAGATAATTAGGATATTTTACATATATAACAAACCATATTCATACAAAGAGGATACTACTACAAACGGTATCCATTTTTCTCAAAATATAAAACATTAAAACTTAAAAAATGATTACTTTGAAAAAAATCCATATCATTCATCACGACTCCCTTATTTCTCTTTCCCATATTAATATCCTATGAAAAACATTTTTTAATCATGGGATGAGTATAAAACTCAATAAGGAATATAAAGAAATAAATTGTTAGTCAAGTGATAACATAAAAACCAATAAAACCCATAATCATAAAAACTCACATGCATAGGAAAATAATGTAGTTGTCTTGGGACATATTTAATATATCACTATTACATTCACCCTTACACGTGGAATATCCTTTTAATCAAATTCTATCTGCAGATTACCCAATGCATTGTAGAGATATAATGGGGCTCACCCGTCATATCTTTAGCTATAATGGGCTCAACCCAACATATCGTGAGCTATAATGGGGATAACCCATCATATAGTGGGCTATAATGGGATCAATCCAACATAAATAATTTCCAAGGAACATATCATGAATAAAACACTTTTTAAATCATTTACACCCTTGGTCAAAACCCATTCAAAATTTCCAATACCTTTTTCATATTGAAATAGTTTGAGAATATAAATATCACATAGACAATAATGAAATAATATTATTCAAAAATAACTATGAAAAAATATAATGGAGATATTATAGAAATAATGAATCATAAAATCAGAATATAACAGTCATAATATTATGAAAAAACAATCTCTTTTTATTTTATAAAGGAGGCATTTAAAAAGATTTAAGAGGAATGTTCTTTACAAATACCTTATCATTGAACAGAGAATTGATTAAATGAATGTATTATGTATATATACTATATGTACACATAATAAAACATTATATAATAAAATTAAATTTCTCAAGTAATCTTATCATGATAAAAAACATTGATGTTTTAGCTAACCCAAAGAACATAAATTGCGTTTAGAATCCACATACGAGATTTCGTTATGATAATGGATGTACATGGGGGATTAATGAGATATAACTGGGGTATATCATCATTAATCTATCATAAGAGAATTATGGGCGAGGTTTGAAAACATACACCATCATTAAGAATTAAAAATTAAAGAGAATAACATAGGGGTGATTCTTGAATAAAAGTGAGAAAGAGAGGATCCCTTACCTCGGGTTTGAATTCCCTAAAATGTGTTTAAACCTCCTATATAAAGGTTAAAATATTATTATTAATATTTTACAGAATCATATTCATGTTTATAAAATCTTTTCATGATGATTTTATAACAACATTCCACGCATTCATTAATAAAAAAATTTTAACTCCATTGTTTCGGGTGCGTTCAATACATGTTTTCCATGAGTGGTTCGTAAAGGATATTCTTGTCGATTTGAAGTGAAACTCTATAATTGTAATGGAATGGTATTTGATATTTTTATAACCATAAATTATAATATTTATCATTTTTAATTCTTTCATTAGGATGATTCATAAGTTAAAACATTATTGATATTTTTTAGGTCATTTTGGCGATTCTTTGATCATAATGAACTAATTTTGTTTTATAAATTAATAAAATGTGTAAAAAATGATTCCAGAACATTATATAAGATATAATACATAAATTATAATCTTTTGAAAACATAAAAGTGGTTTCATGACCAGGATTTAAGGATGTAAAATAAATTGAAATCACATCATCCACGATGTCAGTAAATAGACACATCATGGACGGTGTTTTAATTTCATGAATAAGTGGGAGAAGAGAAGAAGTATAATGGTTAATATTCCATAAAGTTGATGAAATCAATAATATGTAACAGACTGGATAATTCAAGCCTGTTGGATAAGGGGAGGTGAGGAAAGAATAATAATATAAATGAAAATAAATTAAAAGGAAAGAAAACAAAAGAGGATGTTTACCTCTTGATCACTTCTCCTTGAGATGCTTCTTAAGGCCCTTGTTTTTTGCCTTTTGGTGAGACCAGTAGGTATTAGAAGTGGGGAAGGGGCTTGAGAGGAGTATTTGGAAAAACTTTGAAAATAGGGAAGGCTTGAGAGGTGTGGGAGGAAGAAGGGGGAGTGGGTTGTATTTATAGTGAATGCGAGGAGGGGTTTTACATTATTATAAACAATATTTTATTATTTTGACATAAGAAAATAAATATTAACGATTCCATGAAAAAAATAGTAATAAATACATGAGATTATAAACTAATGGTTTTTTACATCAGCTCTGATGTAGTGAATAGTGTATTTATCTCCTAATGTATTTATACTGTAATTACTGTATTTTACTATTCACCAAAAATTCAAGTATTTCAAAAAAATCCCAAAAATTATCCCTATTATTTTTTGACATGTAGAATTCAAAAATGAATTACGTTTTTTGAAAATGATTTTCTAAATATGATTAATTTAGTTTTTAAAAAAAATAATATTTTATTTTAAAAACCATCAATTTTAAAACATTTATTTACTTATTCCAATATATGGGTATATCATAACTTCAATTAAATCTTATATATATACTATCATAGGTGGGGTTACTATTTATAAGGGTAACAATACTATTCTTAAGGGTATGTTACTATTCACAAAAATTAATTTGGACTTATCATACTCTAAATAACTTACTGATTGCAACCATGTGTGTCTATTTTTTGAAATTCAAAACATAAAATTGGGAGAATTAAGTTTAGTGCTAATTATAAATATCTACTTAAAACAATGTTTCGTGCATTTCAATTCACTTTTAAAACCATGGGGTGTCACAATGATACCATATAGAAAATTGAATTATATATCCATTTAATATTCATGAAGTCAATTAGTATCATATCAAATCTATTATAGAGAATTATATCCATTCCACAAGAACTCCATTACTTATGAACAAGTGAACTAACCGTGAAAACCAAAAAAATGAATGCTCTAGAATGATGAAATTAAACTCTATTACATATCAATAAATCCATAAATTAACATAGTAAAACTATAATGATACTAATAAATGTATAAAAGGATCAAAATTAATTAATTAATGTATTTAATTTTATTATCTAAGACAGTAAGGTCTAGTGCATAACACATTCTAACATAAGGTAAGGGTTTTCTAATCCCACTTCCATTTTTGTGAGATATTTTTTATTAATCACTATTTCTTGTGTATGATGTATATATACATCCCATTGAAGTATAATATCATTAATATATTTATTATAAGTGGATTAAATTTTTCATTTGATGATTTTTAATTTTGGGGCATATGAATGGATTGATAATAAATTAGTAAGGGTTTTCTCATATCACTTCAATTTTTGTGAGATATTTTTTATTCACCACTATTTCTTTTGAATAGATTATGTATAATAGACATTGATGTATCATATCATGAATCTATTTATATATATTCTATTCAATGTATTATTTTATGATTATTAATTTTGGGGCATATGAATTGACTGATTACAAAGTGGTAAGGGTTTTCTAATCTCACTTACATTTTTTGTTAGATATTTATTATTCAACAATATTTCTTGTGTATGGTGTTATTATACTAAAAATTTGGGTATCATATCATGAATATATTTATTTTATTTTTTTTCAATGTATCATTTTATAATTATTAATTTTTGGGTATATGAATCGATTGATTACAAAGTGGTATGGGTTTTCTCATCTCACTTCAATTTTTTGTGATATATTTCCTATTCACCATTATTTATTGAGTATTTTGTATGTATAATGAACATTGATGTATCATATCTTGAAAATATTTATTTTCATGGTATTTAATTAATTATATTATCATTATTAATTTTAGGTCATATGAATTATTTGATTTCAAAGTTGCAAGGGTTTTCTCATCTCACATCCATTTTTGGGAGAAGTTTTTTATTCACCACTATATCTTATGTATGGTGTATGTATACATCCAATAGATGTTTCATTTTATGAAACAATTTATTTTCATGGTATTCAATGTATCATTTTATTATTATTAATTTTGGGTCATATCAATTGATTTATTACAAAGTGGTAAGGGTTTTCTATCCAAACATCCATTTTCATTCAGGTTACGCTTTTTCTTTATCACCCTAATGAAATTCATAATTATTATTATGTAATTATAATTAACTCTGTATTAATTTTCTATATATAAGCAATAATAATAATCTTTCTTTATTTTATGGGGTACACATGTTTTAAAAATGTCCCCATCTCAATTCTTCCCGATAAACACGCCCAATTCAAGGGAAATTCTAGATATCACACCTAATTTCAATTGCAATCAAAAATATATTTTAATACACCATTATTATTATCAAATCACTAAATTTATCATTAAAACCTATCTTGGTTCATTTCTGGTTTTATGAATGAAAACATGCATTTCCACTTTGAAATATATGTAATATTTTCCTTATATTAAACTAAAAAGTTTTATTTCTAAAGTTTTTTAGAACTCTTTTTACATGATTTGACTTTAGTGGGACATAATTTATGCCACAAATATAATTCCAGTGTTCTTACCTTTTATTTTATATGATATAAAAGTTTAAAATATTAATTTATGACAAATAAAAATGATTTCTCAAAAGAACTCTTCTTTCCAAAGGAAAAAAGTGTTTTTCTTATCTCACTTATACTTTTATGAGATATATGAATTTTTCACCATTTATTCCATGTTTTTTTGGTGCACGTACTACCCTTTTACATATCATATCAATAGTATACTTATTTTTATGATATAATAATGTATTATGATTTAAATGTTTCAAAGTGGTATAAGACACTTTGAGATGTTTAATGATTAATTTCCTCAAGAATTTTTCAATGTTATTTCCATCTATGTTGACTTCATTTATTGAATATTGTTATTCATTGAGGATTATCTCTTATTATACCATCTTCCATATATAGTTTATGGTTGAAGTATTCACATTTCTTATGCTATTTTTTCATTACAAATTTTTGGGTTGTTTATGTTCCAGCCTCTCATATGAGGAATACATTGTAATTAGTATGTTTTAGATGAGTCTGGCTATTTCACCATGGTGATTTGTAGGTCTCAAGAGACAAACTATTTTTTGTTGTTACCTATTTATGTACGGTCTTGGCAGGAGGCCTTGACAATATGGTTATGATGTCCATCATTAATCATACCTTCATTATGAAAACAGTAATTGATAGTCCATGTGATTATTAAAATAGATAAAAAAACCATGGTTATGCTTTATTATGGAATTATTTATTCATAATTAATTCCTTAAATATTATGATCAAGATTATGTTTCAATGGAATGTGTACTTTTATTTATTTACCATTCCTTATTATTTATGCTTATGATGTATTTCATACCCTTACTGAGAATCTGAGACCACCCCTTTCTTATATTTTATATTTCCCCAATATGTAAGGAAGTGTACTATGAATTAATTTCAGGGATAATCTAGGAGTTATGGTTATTATAATGGAATTTAGAAAATTTATTTCCTATTAAGTTGTAATGTTGAGCTTATGTATCTATCTAGTTTCCCAATGTTTCTAAACTATTCGGTCATTTGGGATACATTTTCTTGTTTTTTATGACAATGTAAAAAAATAAGGTATTGGATCTGGGAAACTAGGGTCAGGGTTCTTTTAGTTGTTATCAAAGGTTTTTTAGTAGAAACCTTATAATATAGACATATAAAACATAGATTACAAAATGCAATCCTATGATTGAATTTGAGGATAAGCATATAAGAACATCATATAATTTTGTTAAGGTATAGATTATGTTGATATTCTATGAAAATGCATCCATGTCTGGATAATACATGTTAATGTGGTTCTGGCATAGATGTACCTTGGAGTAACAACTCTGACACGGTGTTCCAGTCACGACTTAGGCTAACTTGGTACATGAAAATATGCCATATGGTGGACCTGGTTTGACACTCCCATGGGATATTCTTAGGATAATTCACATTTACTTTACAAACCATTATTATGTATTGGAATATATTATGAAAATTAATAACCTATGGTAAAACTATTTTTTTAAGTTGAAATTGATATTTCATGGTATTCTATAAATGATTGTACATTTTTCTCATTATGACTATGGTTACTCACACTATACTTTCTAGTTTTAGTCAATGGCCGGAATCCATAGGATTCATTTTAACATTGAACATGATGGACACATTAGTGTCGAAGATAAACCAAATGTGATGTTGATTGAAGTGAAAGATATCATGTTCATGACTAATCAGCTTCCCAAAATATTGTTAACAACATATACCTTAACCAACACCCAAACCCACCAAAGAAGAGAATAATGGAGTTTTCTAAGAGCTACAGTAATAGAGAACATGGATAAGAGAAAAGATTGATTTATATCATTCATGAAATGTGTAATTAGACACCTTGGAAAGTGTCTCAAAGGAATGGATACATTATTTATGTGGGGTAAAGGGCATAAAGAAAATAATTGTTGAGGAAAAATGAAGAGTACAATTGAAAGAAATAAATCTGATCCTAGGAATCCATTTGTAGTTATTTTCCTTAAATGTAAGGGACCTAAGAATTTCCATAGTCATTTACCTGTTATATTGGATATCCCCTAGACCAAGGAAGACCCTATATGGAAATACATGTATGATGTATTTATGTAGTGATTTTTTTATTTAAAATCCTAGTTGAAATAATGTTTAGTGATTGACTTTATTTCAAGGACATCAATCATTTTTATTTTGTAGGATATGTGGTATTAGAATAAGGACAACCTAAATTTCGAGTGAAAAATAGCCACATTCAATAAGGCCTTCTAGTTTGAACCCCCAACTAAATGGTGATAAGGATGTAGAGCCTACCACTAGCCTACATGAAGTCATGGTTATCACAACTTTTTTTAGTTAAAAAATAAAATAGATAAATGTAATTTTGATTTTTGGGTCTTCTTGTTTTATAAAATAGATATCTTTTGGATTGGAAAATGATTTTGTGATTAAGTTATTAATGTTATTTTGGAAGACGTTCACAATTTTGGGAATCCTATAAGACTTTGCTAAATATAATGTTTTTAATAATAAAGGTTGAATTGTATTTTGGGGTCAAATATGATTTTATTATGAACATATGGTGATCCTAGTTATTTTCAGAAATGGCTAGAATATCATAGAGATTGTGTGATATGGTAAATTAAATTTTTGGTATTAGTGATAAAGAGTTTTTTATGTCAGTTGAAATACTATATAAAGAAATCCATCTAATTTTGGGGTTATAGTGTAGTATATCTTTTTATGAATGATAGTAATTTGAAAATTGGTCTATGTTGAACATTGAGTTTTATATTTGAATTTTGGAGATTAATGATTTTTCATAATATAAAGGATTATTGTTTTTTTGAATTATATTATCTTATCCTAAACATTTTGGATTTGGTTAATGTATTAAGATAATAGAAATAGATATTAATCTCTTATGGGATATCTGATCTATAAAAGTTTTATTCAAATTATTTAGGTTGGAGAAATCATCTTGAACATTCATTTCTAATTATATGGAATGAAGTAAAAATATATCTATGGACAACCAAAGGATGATATTATTCATATGACATGGAAATTTACCAAGTTAGTTTAATTTCCCATGTTCTTATCTAGTTAGAAAAGGAAAACCTTATTTCTAGGAAAAATATATTGTAATAGAAATGTTACCCCTATAGTTTTCTTCCTGAGAAATAAATTTTCTTTTATCCAATCACAAAATTTATATATTTTCTATGGTTAACATTATAATTACCATGTTCTGTATCACTATCCATCAGAACATGATGGTTAGATTATTCTTCTATGTATATATTTTCACTTCACACTAATGTTATCCTGTTGGATTGTGTAGTTTTGTAAGAAATTATGCATTTCTATTTCACTCTTATTAAGAGTATATTTAATTTACCTTATTTATGGTGTGGGATTACCAAAATGAAATATTCAAGTATCAACCTTTATCATTCTAAGTGCATTTTCAATTGCAATGACACAATTTATTGAAAGAAGGGAAAATGTAACACCCCAAGGATTTAGAAAAAAATTTAATCTAGAATGTAATGAACCTAACACCAAGCCCGAGAAAAACAACACTTTGTCAGTATTATTATTTTAATAATATAGTTATAACCTAGATGTTAAACATGGTAACTTTAATAGTAATAACTACAATAAAATTTAATTTATAAAGATTTCACATAAATGAGTCATAAATATAGTGAAATGTATAATTGTTTCTAAAATAAACATTGTTTTTGAATTTTTAATGTAAAAATAAATTTTGAGTGAATTCTGATTATTTTTTTGAGAAGTTTCTTTTTTTATGAATAATGATACTTTATTCTAGTTAAAAATTTGTTTTTAGATTAAATAATAATTATTGTTTATTCATAATTTCACAATATATCAATTATACATATATTAATCCAAAGTTGATCATTCAAATACTTTGTCATATTAAAAATTATATATAAAAACTTAATAAACTTTTAAATGTTTTTTTACCCACCTTCATCCCATAGTTGCAGGATAAGCAAAAAACATAATTTTTCTGCTTTTGTTGTTTTAATTTTTAAAAACGGACATACACTATTGCGATCAGTATGATTCTTAGAGTCTAATAGGATCAACATAATTTTTTAGTGAATAGTAACTTGACCCTTAAAAATATTTATGCACCCTTATGAATAGTAATGTTATCCTTATGAGTAGTAATATGACCCTTCTTAATAGTAACATCACCTATGAGAGGATAAATAAAATTTAGGAACCTTATAAATGGATGTGAATATTTTAAAAATTAATAATGTGTTGGTATTTTTGTGAGAAGGAAATTTTTAGTTGCATTTTTATAATTAATAAATTGGTTTAAAAGAAAATTAATTTTCATAAAATGAAATCCTAAATAAATATTTTTTTCCTTATACTTTTAGAGTAATTTAATGGGACACTAGTTAATTTTACAGGTGTCATAAAATCTGTTGAAATTTTAAAAAACTGTGTTTTTTGAGTAAATGATGATTTTAATTAAAAATTAAATTTCTAAAATATATAAAATTATTTTTACTAAATTTAGTTCTATTCTTTATTTCTACACAATAAAAATTGGTTATGGTCATTTTTGTGGATTTTTCTAAAATACTTGAATTTTCTAAATAGTAAAATATGATAATTTATGATAAATTCTAAATATAAGAATTATAGAGTCATGGATGGTGTTTGGATGATGTAAGGAAAATTGGTTCTAACTCACATTAACTCATTAAATAATTTAGCCACAGGAATCAATATTATTGCTTGTCTTGAAAATAATAATAAAATAATGTGAAATTCCCCCTCTCTTCCACTACAAAACCACCCCTCACCCCCTCTTCTCTTCACTCCTCTAAGTCTTGAAGATTTTTAATGTTCTACCCAAATAATCTTCTCTAGAATCTCCCCATATATAGTATCTATTTTTATATCCAAAAACAAAAACCCCATTCCACAAGGTGGTTCTCAAGTAGCATATTTCAAGAGGTAAATCCTCTTCCTTTTTCATTTAATTTATTTTCAATTTATTTTCTTTTCTAATAATCTCCTCACCTTATATATCCAAATGATCATGATGACTCAATTATCATATATATATATATATATTAATTATCTCTTGTTAAGAAAATATCATTCCACAATCTAATATCTCTCACTTTTATTTTTAATAACGAAATCATCATCTAGGAGGTGCCAATTTACGACTTTCGTGGATGTTGAAACTTCAATCATCAATTTTACCTTCACCAAAGTTCGTGGACCCATTTTTCTGTTTTAACCATATTATAAAATACTTATTATTTTTTATCTATTGTTCTAGAGCCATTATATATAACTAATCATTATTCTTATGACAAAACTCGTTCTTAATAATCGAAATACCACTGTAATAATCTAAACAATTATGACTCAAATTTTTTTAGTAAATAATCCAAATACCATATAAAAAATTGAAATATTTAACCATTTAATCTTATAAAAGTTCATTAGTATCATGTAAATTCAATTCTTGGGAATTATATCCATTCCATATGAACTCCATTACTTATAAACATGCGAACCGATCATGAAAACCCAAAAAATGACTGCTCTTTAAAGATGCAATTAAACTCTATAACACCTCAATAATTCCATTAATGAACTTAATAAAACAATAATAAAACTATTAAATGTATAAAATATTCTGAGTTAATTAATTTAAGGATTTTATTTTATCATCCAGTACATTAAGGTCTAGTTTAGAACACATTTGAATATAAGGTAAGAGTTTTCTCATCTCACTTCCTTTATTGTGAGATATTTCTTATTCACCACTATTTTTTGTGTATGGTGTATGTATAATTACAAATGCTTTATCATATCTTGAATATTTTTTATGGTATTCAATTTATCAATTGATGAATATTAATTTTGGGTCATATGAATTGATTGATTACAAAGTGGAATGGGGATTGACATCTTAATTCCATTTTTGTGAGATATTTGTTATTCACTGATATTTCTTTTGTGTGGTATATTTATAATTCCAATTTATGTATCATATCATGAATATATTTATTTTCATGTTATTTAATATATTATTTTATTATTATTAATTTTGGTGAATATGAATTGATTGATTACAAAGTGGTAAGGGTTTTCTCATCTCACTTCCATTTTTGTGAGATACATATTCTTCCCCACTATTTATCTGGGACGATGTCTATATACTTCCCATTGATGTATAATATATTTAATCTATTTATTTTCATGGAATACAATGTATCATTTAATTATTATTAATTTTTGGACACATGAATCAATTGATTACAAATTGGTAAGGGTTTTCTCATCTCAATTCCATTTCTGTGAGATATTTCTTATTCACAAATATTTCTTGTGTATGGTGTATTTATAAATTCATTTGATGTATCATATCATGAATCTATTTATTTTAATTATATCTGATGTATCATTTTATTATTATTAATTTTGGGTCATATGAATTGATTGATTACAAAGTGGTAAGGGTTTTCTCTTCTCAATTCCATTTTGTGAGATATTTCTTATTCAAAACTATTACATGTGCATGGTATATATATAATTCCAAATGATTTATCATATCATGAATCTATTTATATTCATGGTATTAAATTTATAATTTTATTATTAATAATTTTGGGTTATATGAATTGATTGATTAGAAAATGGTAATGGTTTTCGACTCGAACTTCCTTTTGATTTCATGTTACTTTTTTATTCATACTGCAATAAAATTAATAATTATTCTTCTTTACACCTCATAAATTATGAATAAATGTTATAAATATGAGTAGAAATCATAATAATACATTTATTTTATGGGGTAATCATTTTTTAAATAGGTTCCCTATTTAATTATTCCTAATAAACATGACCAATTAAAGGGAACTTCCCAATTTCATACTTGTTTTCAAGTGCACTATAAAATATGTTTTAAGAAACCATTATTTTTCTAAAATTAGACATTTTTTTAGGAAAAAAATATCTTGGTTAATTTCTGGTTTTATGAAAACAAAAATGAATTTCTTCTTTAAAATCTCTAAAATATTTTACTTAACTTTCACTAAAATGTTTTCTTTATAATGTTTCTTTAAAACTCAATTTACATTATTTCACTTTATAGGGAAATAATTTATGCCATGAATAAAATTTCAATGTCCTTAACTTTTATTTTATATTATATAAATTTTTGAAATCTGATTGTATGAAAAACACAAATTATTTTCCAAAATAATGCTTCCTTTAAATGTTAAAATGGGTTTTATCATCTGACTTTTACTTATATTAGATATATGCATTTTCAAAATTTATTCTTTTTTTGTATATACTTCCATTTTATATATCATATCAATAGTCTCCTTATTCTCATGATATTATATGGTATTACAATTTTGATGATTCAATGTGGTATGGGATACTTTTGAATTTTTAAAGATTAATTTCCTCCAGATTTTTTCAATGTTATCTTTATTATGTCGACTTCCTTTGATGAATATTTCAATTCATTGAGGTTTATCTCTTATGATACCATATAACATATTTTTTTGATGGTTTTAGGATCATTTTGACAATAGATGTGATATTTGATCCCATTCATAACTTATGGTTGAAGTATTCACATTTCATATGGATTTTTTTCAATATGAATGTTTATGTTGTTTATGTTTTAAACATTCATATGAGAAATGCATTGGACTTAGTAAGTATCGGTTGGGTCCCTCTATATCCCCTCGGTGCATCTTTAGGTCTCATGAGACAAACTAGTATGAGTTTTTACCCATTTATGTATGGTCCTGGAAAGTGGCTTTGACAATATGGTTATGATGTCCTACAATATGAATTTCCCGTTATGAAACTAGTAATTGATAGTCTATGTGATTATTCAAATATTATAATATCTATGGTTTTGTTTTACTATGGAACTATTTTTTCACCATTCATTCTTACCATATGATGCTCAAAATTATGTTTTAATGGCATGTGTACTTTTAATAATTACCCATGCTTTATTACACATTATTATTATGTATTTATTAACCATATTGAGCATATGAGATCACCACTTTTTTATGTTTTATATTTCCTTTGGATGAAAAAAATATATTATGAATGACTTTCAAAGATAATCTCGTAGTTCTTTATTTTTATAATGAAATTTACAAGTTGTATTTTATTTCAAGTTATAATGTTGATCTTATATATATATCCTATTTTCCAAGTCTAATAAACTATTACATCTGTCGAGATATGTCTTCCTTTTTTATATTAAAATATAATAAAATAAGGTACTGACTCTAGGAAACTGGGTTCGGGGTCCTTACATGATTCTTCCAGGATGACGGATGCTAGAAGAACACCAGTGCCATCCATGGTCATGGTGGAATCTTCTTCAAGAGACTTATGTACTACTAAAATCATGGTGATAGAGGTTTTCGTACTATCTACAATAGGTCATCGACCACATGTTCCATTCTTGATGTCAAAGTAATGGTGATGGGTCATCTTTTGAATGTTCACCCCAGCCTGTGACAGTTCAACATGGGTTCATGTGTCGTTTGTAACAAGGGACAAGAAAACTTTATATCAGTAATGAAAAAAAATATTCCCATGTATATAATCATAGTCTCTAACTGGTGAGTCGGGAGGAATAATGATTCATCTATATTTATCCACGACATGCTACGATGGAGGTATTCTCAACCTCATTGGTTTGAGCCTACTTGGCATTTCTTTAGTAGTAGGTTGTGTAAGGACCTGAGCCCAATTGCCCGGGGCCAGTGCCTTATTTGATTACACTGGAATATAAACAAGGAATATTCATCCTCAAGTACTAAGTAGTTTAGTAGTATTGGAAACAAGATATATAAATAAATTCAACTTTACTTCATGAAAGGAAATATAACACTAAATTATTCCATTAAAAACATCCATGCCTCATAGATTATGCTTGCAAGTCATTCATAACTTACTTCTTCATATGCTGGATAAAATGAAACATAAGAAAGGGGTGAGATAAAATGCTTAGTAAGGGTAATAAATACAATGGAAGATAGCATAAACATAAGACATAGGGAATAATTGAAAACACATGCCTTTAAAAATAATAAACATGAACTTATTATGGTAGGAATATGAGCTGGGTAAATAATTCCATAAACAAAACAAAATCATGGGTACTCTACTAGTCAAATAACCACATGAAAATTCAATTAATAGCATCATAATGAGGGAAGTGAATATTCTAGACATTTAGAAATATTGTTTCATGGCCTCAACCAAGACTTCTAAAAATTATTTAGGCCTTGTCCAAATCCATATATCGCATTGGGAAAGGACTCGGCCAATTCCACATCTATTTGTCTCATGCGACCTATCTATTAATCAAGGGGCTATAATGGGCCCCACCCATCACATAATAAGTCTGATGCATTAATTATATAAGTGGGGATAAACATTAACAACATATACATTCATATTGAAACTATCACATGAAATGTAACTAACTTTTTCCAATCATTAATCATAAAACACTAACCATTTTGAGTAATATGGTGAATGGTTTTAGGATAGATCATCCACAATAAAATTATTCATAAACAATTCAATAATATATTTTATTTGACATCATAAATTATTAAATCAAATAATACATAATAGTCAACAAGTGTGTTGAATTATACGAAAATACTCTTACAAAATCATAAACAATTATTAAGATAAATACTATTTTATCTCAAAGGAAGAGTTGTTTTGAAAAAAAATATTTTTATAAAACCGGAATTTAAGTATGATAGTATTTTAATAATAAAATGATTAATTTTATAAAGATAATTTTTTCCAAAAATACATTATACAGTGCCCTTGAAAATAGTTAAAAATTTGAGAAATTCCCTTGAATCGGGCTTGTATTTTGGAAACAATTTGGAATGTTTATTTTAAAATGTGTAACTATACATAAAATAGGGAAGGATTAAATTTTGTTTAAATATATATAATAATAACCAAGAATTTATCAGTAGTACTTAATAATAAATATGAATTTCTTTGAGGTAATTAGACAATGAAATTCACCCGTATGAAAATGGATGTTTAGGTGGAAAACCCTTACCTTAAGTTTGAATGTGTCACCCCTGTTGAACTAATGCTCCTGGATTAAGAAATTAAACTAATTAATAACTTAATTAAAAACCTATTAGACATGTATTTATTTTATCATAATTTTGTTTTGTTCATTTGTGATCTTATTTATATGTTATTATATTGAATTCTGTCGTTTCGGAGTGTTTGTTTTCATGATTTTCAAAATCGGTTCACTTGTTTTTAAATAATGGAATTCCTTGTGGAGTGGTTGTAAATCACCAAAATTTACATTAAATATTATTTATGAACATAAATAATTGTTAATGATCATTTCTATCATTTGGTTACATGGAAATAAGATGAATCATTAGATGATACCCACTTTGATTATTTGGCGGTATTTGGATTATTATGAACTAGTTTTGTCATATAACTTATTAATATGTACATATACTAGTTCCTGAGTATTAATTAGGTTATAATAAACATATTATAGTATTTTTAAACCATTTAAATGGTTTCATGACCAGTACTTAAGGATAAAATGAAGAACGTAACTTCGTCATCCACGAAGGTTATAAATTGGAACCTCATGGACGTTGATTTCGTTTATAAAAATAAAAGAGAGAGAGTAACAATATTGATGATGGTTCTTGCATTCACATGATATAATTATAGTATATAGATTATAATAGAGTTATAATGGTCATTTGGACAGAGGATGTGAGGAGAGAAAAAAGAAAAGAGATGAACTTGAAAATAAAAAAGAATTTGAGAGATCCCTTAAGAAAATTCGCCAGCCTAACGGCATCACTTAAATTTTAATAAAATTAAATGATGAGAGAAAAAGGGTATATAATCATATGGAAATAAAAAAGTAATGTAATAGGAATACATAACATCAACCCAAACATATGATAATGGAAATTCAAAGAGATAACATAAAAGAAGTGTCAACTAGAAGAGGAGGGTGAAGGATTCCCTTACCATGTATTGTAACTCCTGGAAGTTCATGGTTGGGACCTTGATAAAATAAGGACACCTTGGGAGGACTCCTAGGGAGGTAAAACCACCAGAGATTTGAGTATAAGGGATTTTTAATGAATTAAAAATAATGGATGAGTGGGTATGTATGGTAAAAGAGAGAGAAGTTTTTATTAATTAAAAAAGACACATCATTAGTGGTTTTTGTAAAACCATGGGATTTCCCATGGTATTTTCCCATGGTATTAGCCACTTAGGACACCTAATATCTTATATTACTATAAAAATGTCTACCATACCATTTATTTTAATTATTATTTCATTATGATGTCATCAAATATACTGAAAACTCAAAACCGTGTTTTTACTATTCACGAAAAAATCAAGTATTTTCGAAAAATCACAAAAATTCACCCCTACAATTTTATGACGTGTAGAATTAAAAAATGTACTCCATTTTTCAAAAATATTTTTATAAATATTACTAGTATATTTTTTAAATAAAATCATAGTTAATTTAAAAAATAACAATTTTACGGTATAATTAGTTTTATATCACATTGAAAAATTAATTTAGATCTCATTATCTTATTATCTTAAGAAAATAAAATAATATAATTATTTACTATTAATAAGGGTAATATTACTATTCACATTACTATTCATAATGGTATTTCACTATTCACCAAAAATAATGTTTGTTCTATTAGATTCCAAATGACTTACTGGTCACAACTCTAGATGACCGTTTTTTGAAATTCAAAACATTATGGAAGAAGATTTGTTTTTATGGATAGATTATAAAATGAACATATTTTCAAAACCGTGGGGGTGCTACATTCTCCCCCTACTTAAATAAATTTCATCCTCAAAATTCAAAAAAATGGTACCTAAAAACATTCGGGTATGTATTCAACATAAGCTCCTCAGGATCCCATGTTACTTCCTCCATCTTATGGTTCCTCCAAAGAACCATTATCAGACAATTTGTCTGATTTCTCAATACTTTTTCTCTGGTATCAAGAATCTAGATAGGTTCTTCAGAATAAGACAGATCAGGCTCAAGTTCTACTTCTTCATAGGTGAGTATATGTGTTAGGTCTGGCATGTATTTTCTTAACATTGATACATGGATCACCTTGTGAACTTTTGAGAGATTTGGTAGCATTTCCAAATGGTAAGCTACAACTCCAACTCGATCCATAATTTCAAAAGGTCCAATGTACTTGGACTTAAATTTACCTTCTTACTAAATCGTATAATACCCTTCTATGGAGATACCTTTAAGAAAACGTGATCTCATTCTTGAAATTCCAAATCCTTCCTTGAGTTATCAGCATAGATCTTTTTCCTACTTTGAGTTGTTTTGATATGGGTTTGGATAATCTTCACCTTTTCCGATTTTTCCTCAACAAGTTCTGGTCCTACAATCTTTCTCTCCCCAACATCATCCGAGAAAGATAGTGTACAACATCACTTTCCATATAACGCTTCATATGGTGCGATCTGAATACTTGAATAGGATCTATTGTTATATAAAAATTCTATGAGAGGTAAATATTGATCCCACATACATTGGAAGTCAAGTGAAAAAGGCCTCATCATGTCTTCCAATATTTGAATAGTCCGTTCTGATTGTCTATCAGTTTGTGGGTGGTAGGTAGATCTCAAATAAATATCTGTATCTAGGGCCTTATAAAGACTTTTCCAGAATTGTAACGTAAAATGGGGATCATGATCAGAAAAAATTGATAAAGGTATTCCATGAAGACTTAAAACTTAATTAATATATAGTCTTGCTAAACATTCAAGTGGAAAATCTTTTTTTGTTGCAATAAAATGTGCTGATTTTTTAAGACAGTCAACAATGACCGATATCACATTATTCTTTCTTGGAGTCTTTGGTAGCCCTATGGCAATGTCCATTGTAATTTCATCCCATTTACACATAGAAATAGGAAGGGGTTGCATGAATCCTCTAGGATTTTGTCTTCCAGCATTCACCAATTGACACACAAAACATCTCGACACATAATCATCAGTATCCCTCTTCATGTTTTCCCACGAAAAATGATCATCTATATCTCTATAATTTTTTCCCTACCAGGGTGTATAGATAAATTAGAGATATTAAAATCATCCAATAGTTTCCTCCTTAGCCTAGGAATAGTGGGAACACAAATCCTCTTTCCGAATTTCAAAAGGCCACCTTCATATACTAAGTCAATCAAATTCCCATCATTTATAGCATTAACTTTATTTTGAAACTCTTCATAATCATCCTGAGAACTTGTTATCCTTTCCAGTAAAGAAGGTTTGGAAAATATTTGAAAATGTAGCGATGTGTTACCTTCCTTTATAATTCCCATATCTTTCTTTACCAGATCCATGAATAGAGGATTCCTTTCAACTCTCATCTTGTTCAGAATTCTGCGATCCTTTCTACTCAAAGCGTCTTCCACCTTATTTTCCTTCCGTCATAGGTAGTGTATTGTGAAATCATAATCTTTGTGTAGCTCAATCCATCTTCTATGTCTCATGTTGAGTTATTTCTATGGTAAGATATATTTCAAACTCTTATGATCTGTATATATCTCAGATTTTTCGCCATAGAAGTAAGGTCTTTAAATATTCAGAGAAAAGATTACTATTGCTTACTCATGATCATGAGTTGTATAGTTTTGTTCAGGTATTTTTAGCTACATAGATTCATAGTAAATCACTTGATCATTATTCATAAGGATGCAACCAATTCCTTTTTTTGATGCATCGCTATAGATAACAAACCCATCATTCCCTGATGGTAGGGTTAGGATAGGATCATTCACTAACCTCCCATTCAATTCTTCAAAACATTCTTAACATTCCTTTGTACACATGATCTTAACCCCTTTTGTGTGATCTTGGTCATTAGGCTAGATAAATGGGAAAATTTCTAAACAAAATGCCGATAATAACCTGCTAAAACAATGAAACTGCGTACCTCAGTTATGTTCATTGGAGTATGTCATTTTTACACAGCCTTTTTCTTTATAGGATATATAGATATTCCATCCTTAGAGACAATGTGGCCAAGAAAAAAAACTGATAGAATCCAAAAATCACACTTTTTAAACATCCCATTTAATTCATTTCTTCTAACAGTGTTCAAATTAGTGCGCATGTGATTTTCATGATCTTCATAGATTTTAGATTATACCAGGATATCATCAATAAATACCACTACAAATTCATCAAGATATTCCTTGAAAACTCTATTCATTAGATCCATGAAAACAGATGGTTCATTAGTTAGTCCAAAAGGAATTACTGTAAACTCATAATTCCCGTACCTGGATCGAAATGCTATTTTTGGGATGTCTTCATTCTTCACAAGAAACTGATGATATCCAGATCGAAGATCAATATTAGAAAAATATTGTGCTCCATGAAGTTGGTCAAATAAATCACCAATTTGTGGTAGAGGATACTTATTTTTATTTTAATAGCATTGATTTCTCTGTAATCAATGCATAGCCTCATGGATCCATCTTTCTTCTTGACAAAGAGGACAAGGGCTCCCCATGGAAAACACTAGGTCAAGTAAATCCTTTATCATTCAATTCCTATAGTTGCTTATTTAGTTCCACAAACTCTATAGTGTCCATTATATAAGGGGTATTTGATATGGGCCTTCAACCAGGAATTAAATCAATGAAAAACTCAATTTATCGCTCTACAGGATTTCCAGGTAAATCCTACGGAAAGACATTAATATATTCATTCACAACAGGTACATATTCTTTTGGAACACTCTTTTTCTCACCTATAGTTATTGAATTATCTTCCTCCATAATAATTCAATTCAGTAGAGCTACTGGGAGTAGATCTAGATGAGAATCAAGTAGTGAGGTTTCTACCCTAAAGATAAGGGATTCCACATCACTCTCAAAAATTGTAACTTCCTTCTTCTTGCAATAGATCTTTGCATCATAATTTGAAAACCAATTCATAACAAGAATTATATCAAATTCAATCATTTGTATGATGACAAGGTTAACAACTAAAGAATGTTTATGTGTCAAGAGGGGGAAAAATTGACATGCCTTTGTTGCAATGATACCTCCACTAGGAGTTTTGACTCATAAATCGTTGATTAAATCAAATTGAACATATCTAATTTTATTTTCCAACAGGGAAGATATAATTGAATGAGACAATCTAGGATCAAATAAGTTATTGGCTATGTTTGATGAAACGATTAATGTACCTAACACCACAACATTCAGAACTTCATCCTCTGCAGTTGTGATCATATAAACTTGGCCTCGCTTCTTTGGCCTTTTTTGTGGCATGTTTCCTTGACTCTTTGGACAATCATTAGCATAGTGCCCCAAATCCTGACAATTATAGCATTGAATATTAATAACTTATTTCTTCCCCTTGAAATCACCAGAAAGATGGCCTTTCTATCCACATTTGTTGAATACTCCTTTTCCTTTTAAGGACATACCAGGGTGTTTCCTTCCACAATTATTATAGGGTGGAAATTCAACTCTTCCCTTCTTCCCTATTACCTTATTTCCTTTCTTAGAGATTTTATCAGTCATCTTCTCCTCTTACTTTCCCTTAAAGTAATAAGACTTACTGAATTTTTTTCTCTCTTGATAGCGCATGAAACTATATCCTCATATGATTAAAAACATTGGGAGACCAGTGCTCACAGGAGGAAAGGATTTAGACCATAAAATAATCAATCAATTTTTCTCATTAGATTTCATATGTAGTCTACAACATATCATGCTAACTTTGTGAAGTTGGGTTCATACATTGCAACATTCTCTTCTCCCTTCTGCCTCAGATTCAAGAATTGCCTCTCCATATCCTTACTCTGTTCACCAGGAAAGTATTTCTCTAGGAAGATTTCCTTAATGTCCCTCCATTCCATCTCCTCTATTTCATCATCCTCCTTTGTGTTCTGGATTAACGACCACCACCGATCAGCATCTCCCAATAGATGATAAACATCCATTACGAACTTCTCTCTTTCATTACATCCCAAAGTGAGAAATAATTTATCTAGGGGACTTATCCACTTCTCAGCTACAAATGGGTTTTTAGTCCCATTGAATGATGATGGTTTTTTTTCACATAAAGTGATCTAGAAAAGCTCTTCCATGTGGTAGATCTGGATGCTCCATACATGTAAGGTTATTATTCATAACCTGACTAAGTTGTCCCAGTATAGTTATAAGTTGCTCAGCACTCATCACAGCACCAGAGACAACATCATTATCATGCATCAGAGGGAAATCCCTATAAGGAAAATGCACGTTCGTGTGGTTTCCATTCCATCCATTAGGCGCCATTTATAAATAATTTCATACACTATATTAGGTTATGAATCCTAATGTATAATATCAATGTAGAAAAATACATAGAATAAATCAAATTTCTATGCATAGCTAATTTCATAATCATAAACATGGTATCTTTGAGGAAACATTTACATTTGAATCCTTCATAATGGATTGTATACAAAATGTGAATTATCTTAAGCATATCCCCCAGGAGTGTCGTAACCAAGAGCGTTGTAAGGACGGTTGTTGTGTACTAGGACATCCTAGGTCAATCCCAAAACTCGTAGTCGGAGCTTTCACTCCTAGGTACATCTGTGCCAGAGCCACCTCTACTTTCTCGTATCAATACATGGATGTATTTCTTGAAAGATCCACATAATATATTCCTTACCAAAATACCATGATGTTCTTTTATATTTATCCTCAAAGACTATATTAGGGACTCTTCCCTAATCCATGTTTTCTAAATCTAGTTTCCATGTTTTCTACTAAACTTCCTTTGATACCAACTGTAAGGACCCAACCCCAGTTGCCAAGAGTCAGTGCCTTATTTGATTACATTGGAATATAAACAAATAATATGCATCCTGAAGTACCAAGTAGTTTAGTAGTATTGGAAATAAGATACATAAATTAGTTCAAATTTACATCATGAATGGAAATACAACACTAAATTACTTCATTATAAACATCCAAGCCTCCAATATTATGCATTCAAGTCATTCATAACTTACTTATTCATATCCTAGGAAAAATGAAACATAAGAAATGGGTGAGCTCAAACACTCAGTAAAGGTAATTAATACCGCATAAGATAGCATAAACATAATACAAGGTGAATAATTGGAAAAACATGCCTTTAAAATAATAAACTTGAACACATTATGGCGGGAATATAAGGTGAGTAAATAATTCCATAAATAAAACATAATCATGGTACTCTAATAGTCGAATAACCACATGAAATTTCAATAACTTGCTTCATAATGAGGGAAGTGAACATGCCTTATATTCTTAAACTTTTATTCAGGGCTCATCCAAGACATTTAAAATGATTTTGGCCTCGACCAAATCCATTTATCACATTGAAAAAAGGCCTCAGCCAATTATGTGTCTATTTGTCTCATTAGACCTACCGATTCATTGAGGAGAAATAGCAGTCCCCAACCATCACATAATAAGTCCTATTCATGCCTCATATGAGTGGGGATAAACGTAAACAACATATACATTCATATAAAAACTATCATATGAAATGTTTCTAACTTTCCCCAATCATTAATCATAAAACACTAAGCATTCCGAGTAATATGGTGAATGGTTTTATGATAGATCATCCACAATAAAATTAGTCATAAACTATTAAATAAAATATTTTATATGATATCATAAATGATTAAATCCAATAATACATAATAATTAAGAAGAGTGCTAAATCAGATGAAAATACTCTTATAAAATCATTAACCAATTCTAGAGATAAATACTCTTTTATTTGAAAAGAAGAGTTCTTTGGAAAAATATTTGTATAAAACTAGAATTGAAATAAGATATTATTTTTATAATAAAATGAGTTATTTTATAAAGATAATGCTTTCCAAAAACAGATTATAGAGGGCACCTGAAAATAGGTAAGAATTTGAGAAATTCCCTTGAATCAGGCTTGTATTTTGGAAACAATTTTGAATGTTTATTTTAAAATGTGTAACTATCCATAAAATAGAAAAGGATTCTGGTCGGTGTACATATATATAATACTCTCCATGAATTTATGATGATTACATAATAATAAATAATAATTTGATTGAGGTAATTAGACATTGAAAGTAACCTAAATGAAAATGGATTTTTGGGTGGAAAACCCTTACCTTAAGTTTGAATGTGTCCCCCCACTTGAACAAAAGGTCCTAGAATATGAAATTAGACTCATTAATAACTTAATTAATAAACTATTAGTAATTTATATAGTTTATCATAATTCTATTTAGTTTATTTATGTTTTTATTTATAAGTTATATTATTGAATTTCATCGTTCCGGAGTGTTTGTTTACTAGATTTTCATAATTGGTTCACTTGTTTTTACAAAATGGAATTCATGTGGAATGTTTTTAAATCACCATAATTGATATTAAATATTATTTATGAATATAACTAATTATTAATGGTCATTTATATCATTTGGATACATTTAAATAAGATGAATTGGTAAATGATAACCACTTTGATTATTTGGCGGTATTTGGATTATTATGAACTAGTTTTGTCATAGAAATTAATAATATGTGCATATACAGGTTAATGATTATTAATTAGGTTATAATACATATATTATAGTATTTTTAAACCATTCAAATGTTTTCATGACTAGTATTGAGGGAGAAAATGAAGAACTAAACTTCGTCATCCATGAAGGTTATAAATTGGAACCTCATGGACGTTGATTTTGTTTAAAAAAATAAAAGGGAGAGAGTAAGAATATTGTTGATGGTTCATCAATTAACATGATATAATTTCAGTATATAGATTATAGTAGAGTTATAATGGTCATTTTTACATTGTAGGTGAGGACAGAAAAAATAAAAGAGAAGAACTTGAAAGTAGAAGATAATTTGAGAGATCCCTTATGAAAATTTGGAAACCTAACGACGTCACTTAAAATTTAATAAAATTAAATGATGAGAGAAAAAGGTTATATAATATTATTAAAATAAAAATTACAATAAGAGTAATACATAATATCATCCCCAACATATGATAATGTGAATTCAAAGAGATAACATAAAATAAGTGTCTACTAAAAGTGAAGGGTGAATGATTCCCTTACCTTGTAGAGTAACTCCTAGAACATGAATGTTGGGACCTTGGGAGCTTAAGGAAACCTTGGTAGGAATCATAGGGAGTTAAAACAACCATATCATCTAGGATTATGGATTTGTAATGAATTAAAATGAATTGATGAGTGGGTATTTATAGTAAAAGAGATCATTTTTTATTAATTTAAAAAGACACCTCATTAGTGGTTTGTGTAAAACCATGGGCTTTCCCATGGTATTTGCCCATGGTATTAGCCACTTGGGAAAACTGATATTTTATTTTACTATAAAAAATTTGACCAGCCCTTTTACTTTAATTATTATATCATTATGATGTCATCAAATATACCGAAAACTCAAAATTGTAGTTTTACTATTCATGAAAAATCAAGTATTTTAGAAAAATCCCCAAAATTTTTTGATATGTAGATTTAAAAAATGAACTCCATTTTTCAAAAATAATTTTCTTAATATTATTAGTTTAAGTTTTAATTAAATTAATAGTTAATTTGAAAAATAACAATTTTAAGGTATAATTAGTTTTATTTCACATTGAAAAAATAACTAAGATCTCATTATCTTATCACCTTAATAAAATAAAATAATATCATTATTTACTATTCATAAGGGTCATATTACTATTACTAAGGGTATGTTACTATTCACCAAAAATCATGTTTGTTCTATCAGACTCCAAATGACATACTGGTCACAACTCTTGATGACCTTTTTTTGAAATTAAAAAACATAGTAGAGCCGAAATTGGGTTTAATGGATAGATTATAAAATGTATTTATTTTCAAAAACATGGGATGATATAGCTCATTTCCATATAGTGTGCTTCACAAGAGGCAAAGGGAGAATCATTTCCTTGTATTATGCTTACTTGAATGTTGAGGGAGTACATAAGGCATTGGTGTTACGGGGAGGGAACTACTGCATGCATATTGATAAAGGGCCTACCTATCAATGCGTTTAAAGTGGTGTCATATGAGATAAAATTGAATTTAGTTTTTGATACCAAAATACCAAATTGGGACTTCAAAAGAATCCTTCTGCATTGTCATTGTATGGTCCTATCATAAACCTAAATCTTTAAGTAAGATGGGTTTAAGTCTCTTTCAATGAGTCCCAAACTTCTTAGCATCTAGGTATGGATGAGATTGATCCCAGAACCTATGAAAACTATACAATGACGGAACTCCACACCATTTAACTGACAAGAAATATAAAGTGGGAAGATGTTCCCCTATACAAGAGAACATGCATCCTCATTAGAGAAAGAGATGATGGTTTGGTATTCCGACTGATTGATCTCCTAGGCATAGAAAGTCTCGATAGATGAAACCTTTGTTTCAAACTATATAGGGATTTAAAATGACTTTTTAGGTAAAATCACATATCTTTGGAATGATGGAGAGCCTCGAGGATCGAGAGCTTGATAGGAATACTACCAAGATGATTCACCACATCATACTTTTATGATAGGAGCACAGTTATTCACGCATGAGGTCACTCTATGGTTAGAAGTACGGTGGGATCTAATTGTTGAACTACCAAACTTTGGCTAGTGTTTTCAACATCTTTCTTCCCATTGGATAATATGCCATCAACTACCATGAGATGATTGTCGGCTAAAATATGTCTTTTTGGTCACATTCGATCATGATGTGAATGTTGTTATTCTATCCAATTGATAAGAATGGTTCAAGGTGGGGTTGAATCTAAAAAAGTTGGGTGGATGTACTATGCAAGCCGGTTATTGTGTAACGCCTGATGTCTAGTCTTGGTGGCATGAAAGGCCTGGCTTGAAGCACTGGACTAAACATCATAGTGTCTTATATTTCCTCAACTTCTTCTCCAGTGGTGTCAACTGGGGACATTTTGAGGGATCTCAATATACTCCTCCTTATTTGGGATAATTTAGGTATCCACCAATTCTAATTTATTCAAAAAATCATACTCCCCATTTGCATTAGAGGAGTCCTTTAATGTTGGGTGGGTTGTGGTTGTGATTCCCATCTCTGGAGGCATTAAGTCCCTAAGTGGATGGGGCAGAATCAACATCAATACATGACATTTCATTCAAATTCACCATCGAAGCCTACTCTTCTGAGACATTTTATGGTTGATAAGTTGATGTAGAAGTAGAAGCTAGAAAATTCCAACAAATCATTATTCTTTTGGGTCCCATGGATGGAGACATATTTCCACTTACCAAAACCTTTACTATCATAGTCACGATATCTAAGATATGTGGAACCTATTCCATGACCCCACCCAGCCTGACTATAACATTATCCACCTGGCCCTATATCCAATCTGTGAAGAGATATAAATTCATGATGGTATGTACAGATATTATGTGGTAAGGTCAGTGATTGGGAAAATTTTTGATCTTCAGATCATGTGTATTTCATCATTCCATTAGCTTTATAATCCCTTATTCAGGAGAACTATTGAAATAACTTGGAACCATGGCCTCTGGAAGGGAGTAGGTTTAGCTTCACTTATCTGGAAAGGGAACTATGGGAGGCTATCCCTGATGACGGGCCAGATGTGGATGAGGTGATGGAACTAAATTATCTCATCTAGGGGGTGGTTCCTTATGAGTATGTGTCTTATAATTCTAATCTTGGAAAGGAAGAACATGTTGAGGCTACTATTTTTGACATGTATATGCTTGGTGAGGATCTGTAGGCAATATCTCTAGTGAATCTAGGTCCTCCAACTACACTACAGTAGAAGTATTTGTATAGGAGGATCTTCTTGTAAAAGCTACAAGAGCCTAGGTATGTGTCTCCTTGGCTAGTTATATGTCTTCCACTAGGAGTTGAGACTTATAGGATAAATAATGAAATCCACATGGAATCTTTTGTGTGATGAGGGTGGTAACTAGTTCAATTCTCATGTTCCCAACACACTTTTTAAAAAACTACTCTAGAGTATGTGGCTTGTCGACAGACCTTCTAAGGTCCTTCCACCTGGAAATGAATACTTCAATGTGCTTATCTAGTATATTATTGCACAAGGAGAGGTGATAAATACTTGTATTTCCAATAGTGGAACTAACCTAGTAGAGAAACTACATGCATAGATCTTCATAGATGGTGACACACCCACAATGTAACTAGATGTACCAGATAAATTGAGGCCCTTCCATTGTCTAAAAAAACATCAGGGCATGACTGCTTTTTACTAAATTGGGGATCCCAACATTGTTCGAAACCTAGACATGAAGTGTTATAGATGTTTCAGTAGGTATCCTATTCAATTTAAGGGGGGAAATGTAAGATTGAAAAAATATTTTGGGTGCTCACATGTCATCTACCCATTCCAGATACAACATTACGTTAGGTGGGATTTTACCTTTCTCATTTCCAAGAAATAAAACTGAGTAGTGAGAGTAGCTAGTAGATCATCCTAGAGGGGGTTAGAATCTTAGTGATGATTCTTGTTTACCATATAGTTATTGGGAGCGTCAATTAGATAGGAAGGATTAATGGCTTTCAAAGAAAACTCTATAATAGCATGAATAGAAACTTTATATGACTCCCAAAAGATATTCTCATGTTTTTTTTTGGAATGTTCAGTGACACATATCATGGTATCCTTCTATATCCCTTGGAATCTACTCTGTTTGGTTGTGTAGGTTCATCAAGATCGACTAGGAGAAACTTCTCAAGGAGGAACTTCGGCTATCCCTAATACCTTAGTGGTGGAGAAACATGGTCCTACCAATGAACATCCTAATATATATGTCACTCGGTAATGATATCACTAATTATTTTATGATTTTATGATGATCCTTAATCTCCTATTACAAAGTAGTGATTGCTGGATCATCTTTAGTCCACTGTGTTGTATTAGGAAGATATAAGGGTTTGAGTAGTCCCTTACCCTGATTGAGATTCTGGCCGATGGGAAATGTTGCAAGATGTTATTTTAATATAAGGGTGTGACTTTGTTGGTGAGTGAGGATACCAATATGAGGGTCCATGGGATATCGTGTTACCCTGTTAGGATAGATCTTTCCATTAGATCATATAGTGATGTACCCATCATTAGGCAGCATGAGGTCAGCCATGTTCATTATAATGTCACCTAGCGTATCCTCGATGTAATTGGGAGAATCAGGAAACCACTTGATAGGACTAAATTGGAAGGTGGCGTACTATCCCCAACTACATATTTGCATGTGTGGATATTTTTCTTCAATGATTTTGTAGAGTACTATGAAGTTCTAAACACATATATATTGAAGGGTCTGGTGGTGATTAGGTGATGTAATATTATGTTCCATTGGGATCATTGCTAATTCAAACATGATAAATTTATAGAGGATGTTGTGGAGGTGCTCTTGATATTTTGGGTATACCAATTAATATTAATGGAGGAGAAAATATATCACCCGGATGGTCATGTGAATGAATGATACCTCATCCAAAGTGAGGGTCTCTATAATTTTGAGGTCATGAACCACATTTTTCCACAACTCTTCAGACTGTTGGTCGATGTCTTGGGTATCACACAAGTTTTCCTATTTGGAAGAGAGACCATGATCTTGGATTCCCTAGTCTCTGATTGGTGTTTTATAATAAAATTGATTCAACATGTATGTGGACCACTAAGGCGGTGAACTTTCCCATGAAGAGAATACTACATGAATTTACTGATCACTGTGTGCTGGGTCGTCTCTAGGATGTGGTGTCAACTGTATAATCATGTATTTTTAGGATGAGGTTCCAACCAATACCTCATGTTATAGGGAAGTGGTGGTCATCTGCAAATCTCCTAGGTGATCACAATCTATCATGTCCCCGAAATACATTCAATGATCAGGTGTGAAGGTAGAGAATGAAGATGCTGATGACAGAGATGATTGTACCACAAAACATTGGATGGGTGTCAAGTATTCCTCCTCCTATATGTACCTATTAAGGGATTTATGTATAATGTGGAATTAAACATTGAGGATATTGATTATCACCATATAAAAACCTACCCCAAAATCTGATGCGGATGACTAGGGGGAATACTTAATCATCGAGTCACACCAGACATCATAATCTAAGAAGTAAACTGAATTTAAATTTACCAGGAATCTCCAAGATTAATTCTTCCAGTGATGACGGTTCTACCTTCAACCCTATGATAGTTCTTTAAGGTAGGGAACATTTTCGGCATAGGGAGGACCTTCATGTTTGGGTTTATTGCCTATGGAGGACCTTCGCTATGAATTTTTAGGATATTGGGAATACCTTCATATCAGTTGTTTCTTGAGAAGTTATTACCTCTGCTTTTGCTATTGATGTAGTATGTAGGACCTCTATTTTGGTCATCAGGAATATGGGTAGGACTTCCCTATAGGGTAGTATGAGTACGGGGAGGACCTTTATACAAGTTTCTATATGTTAAAGGAGGACCTCCACGGGAGTGTGTAAGACATCCATGATGTTTTTCTATGGAATTAGGGGGACATACATGTTTTTCAATGATTAGGGTATGAGGACAACCTTTTTACTGATCATTGATGAGGCAGGGAGGACCTCTTCTTTGGTGGAAGCTAGAGTGGGGAATAACTTCACAGGAGATAAGGATGATGTGAGGAGGACCTTCACAACACTTTTCAGAGACATAGAAAGGACCACCATATTGGGAACCGTATGTATGGGGTGGAAATTTTTAATTCACTTCAATGAAGCAGGGATGATCTCCCCTTTGGATGATGTTGGGAACATGGTGAGGGCTACAATGTTGGGTGTGAGAGCAGGGAGGACCTCCACTCTGACTGGAGACTACATAGGGAGGGGCTTTGTGATACGTCTTATCATTATGGACTATCTTGTAATGGATGTTAGAGACAACAATGGTGGAAAGAGTCATCCCAACCTTCTTATTAGGTGGATGAGGGCTTGATCCAAACTACAAATTGAGGATTCCATGATCTGAAGTATCAAGGACTTGGATGAATGTACTGGAGGTGGAAGGGGCCACTAGAGCTTGGGATGAAAATGTCCACTGATAGGAATCCTCTTATTCATGGTCCTGACATTGGCATTGAGTGAGTTATACTAGGTCTAGAAGAGTAAGGGAATGATTCTTCTTTTATGTGGCATGGATGACTGGTCATTTTTTGAATTGAAGTCTCCTGGTGGGAGCCCTTCTGGGAAACTCTAAAGCGGTTTTCATTGTTGGGGTGACTTGAGAATCCCCTACCACATCATCATAGGGGAGATAGTCAAATAATAACTCTAGTGAGAGGCTGTAAAATGAGTTCATCATTATATTGGGGAGAATGGGCTCCCTATGAGGCCTTTGGTGGTGGCAGTGTCATCAAGGAATAGTTACATCTTTGTCTTAGAGAGTCGTAACCATTGTGGGGATTACTCCCTCATTTTCCTTCCATCATTCGAGGGTGTAAATCACCCACCTTTGGAAGATTTTAGAGGGAGAAAATGGGTGCGTGAACCTAGTAGTTGAGAGAAAATTGGAAATTATGGAAGAGGTGGAGTCATGATGGATTGTTGCATCGACTGGTCTCATGCCCAATCATTAGCATGGATTGGGTGAATGGATATTAGATCCTATAAAGAAAGAAGATGTAGATATCAGTTTGAATGCTAGGAAATCAATTCCCAATTACCCATCATTGTCCAATATTCCATGGCTAGATAAAGAGTTATATACTAACAATGTCGCTGATCAAGATGCTCAAATTTCAACTATACCAGATATTGGTGAGTTCCATGACAGTTCCATAGTTTTATATGTATGACCTATCATCATATAGCTGGATTTGGTGGCATTCTAATCCATTGAATGAAATTATTTAATGCTACTAGTCCACACATTGAGTAGCAGAGATTAACATTTAGTTCACCATTTATGATTTTTATGATCTCACTAGGAATCTATACCTTTTTTCTCTCTAACATCACAATGTACACCACATTCCCACTTTCTAAAATTGGGTTCCATTCATCACATTCTCAGTGATGTATTCTCCTTGATCGAAATAGGATGGTGGGACTTCAGTTCCTCCATCCATGGATTTCTCCTTGGAATTTATGACCTAGTCTAGGTCTCCCTCAAAGATTAATACATGGTTCATGAAACTTGTTCCTACTACAATCTCTCAATGTACACTGGTTAATTAGGTTACTTATATCTAGACATTACAAGTGGTCTTGACAGGGAATAAACCATTGGTTATGGGAGTAGTCACATTGTCCATCCCTAGCATGTCTAGATACTTGAACATTGGTCACCTTTATTCTTCCTCATAAGAGGGAATATGAAAGAGTCATCTTAGGAATGTAACCTGAGGCATCTCATATTAATCAGGGGTATTTAATTCCAATTTCATGTATTCAAAGGTTTTCCTTAGGAATACCATGTTTAACAAAAGTTAGTAGTGTAACTGGTCACGAGTTTGAAATCTTGAAGAGACATTGAAAGGATGACTAGGACACCCATTAAAGGTGGATCAAGAATGTGTGTCCCTAGGAGGGAGTGCCTGAAAGGTTTAATAGATGGGTGGATCAGAATGCCCAATTAAATTAGAACTAGGGTGGTGGGTCTCCTAAAGAGAATATGTCAATCCATGAAGGGGTTCATCCCAATGAGAGAGTCCCCAAGGTTTACCATCAGTCGACATTGAACCTCAAAGAGGGATTCTCTATACCCAAATTAGAATAAAGTGATCAAACCCCTTGTGTTTCAATGAATAGAGTTGGGATTATGCATGGGTGACTCCCTTGATTGTATTGTGAGGGATTATGTGGGCCTTACAAAGAGGATATACCCGGATGTTAGTAGGAGAAATGATGATGTGGATGGGACTTACAAATATGAACAACGTAGTGGTTGGTATACTTCTATAGGGATGTGGAATCCCTGGTAATATAAGGATGGATTATGGTGGTTTGGATAGAGTGGACTGAATGTATGGATTATTGGGGGGTTGTGATTCAACCTTAGGGAGGTTTCCTATGTAACCTAGTTAGTTGGGATTCAAATTCCACCTTGTTATGGATGGGACATTGGGGATTACACCTATGGAGGTAGCCCAATAGAAGTGGAGATTATAGTTTGGGCTTAAGAAAAGGGGTTGTCTGGGGGACATGAGGATGATTGGGGAATGCACATGAAGATGAGGCCCATTTGAGCAGACATGTTTGGGATTATGTGTAGGAATGTCCCATATAAAGATTAAGACTATGACTTACTCTAGGAGAGTGACCATTTGGGGATTGGATGGATGGCATAGTCACTAAAAACCTATAAGACCACATGATTCATCCTTAATTTGATAAAAAAATTGGTGTAGAAGACCTGATGCTAGTTTCATGAAAGAAGTATCAATGATAGATGGTGTGGGTATTATGAATGGAATCTGATTGAATGGGATGTCATTCAATGTGAGGACGATCTCATTACATGTGGAAAAGATATAATTCTATGTCATTCATACATAGATCATCTTATCAAGGGAGCGTTGGGGCTTATATGTGGAAACTACCTAAGGATCAGATGGAGATAAATCCCAGATGGAGGGGGTGGTGGGTTGAGAGTAGGGGAAATGAGAGATTCTTGGTGACCATCCCATCTCTGATCTAGCAGCTGACGAGTTGAGGAGGAGAAAAGGTGTTTCCACCTATAATAAATTTTTGGATATTAATCTAGAATTGATGCCTAGGGGGGACGTCATTACTTATGGTGAGGATCTAATTACATGTGAGGAGGATCTCATTACATGGGAGTACATACGGTATGAACAAAATCCCCTGTCACTCATACATGGAGTATCTTGCACTTATTCCATGTGTTAGGGACGCAGTTTAATGTCATTCACCAAGGATGCAGGCATTATATAGTTTTATATTATGCATCTTGAAGGTTGGGGGATTAAATCCTCACCCCTTGGGCTTACAAAACCATCAGAAATCCACCCTTGTGGAAGGGATGGAATTGGATCTATCAGAAGATGAGGTTCTGTAGGAATGGTCACTCCCAAGTTTTATATTAGGATCGCTATGCTAAAAAAATCTATTAGCAAAACTATGATGAAAAGAAAGAGTTATGGAAATGCAGAAAGGGACACCTCATGAGGGGCCAATAAATCACTACACAAAATTCTAGAGGGCTACACAGAGGATATGTGAACAAGAGATGAGGAATGTGTGCAAGAGGGTCCTGATCAGGATGCTTTGGTGTAAAGACATCCCATGAAGCCACAGGGAGGGTGTGACTAAATATTTGAGGGTTGTGTGCAATAAGATGGGGTGACTATAATAATGGGTGCACACATGGTAGTAGGTGGACACAAAAGAATTCTTCTATGCACACATCCCTAAGGCACAAAAGAAAAGTGTAAGGGTTAAGCCATAATGGTC
Source organism: Viscum album (assembly GCA_963277665.1). Classification (NCBI taxonomy): domain Eukaryota; kingdom Viridiplantae; phylum Streptophyta; class Magnoliopsida; order Santalales; family Viscaceae; genus Viscum; species Viscum album. The sequence goes on from OY728128.1 coordinate 697,494,573, forward strand.
CAATATGAAGGCAGACCCGTAAACAACCTATCTTGCAAAAACCTGTTCCATGAGGGTTTTATGGATTTTGTAATGTCAGGGAAGAGGTGTCTTACTTGAAATAGAATAGAAATTATAATTATTGAGGATCACCCAAAAAAAGTGGTGGGGTATCTTCAATATAAAGAAATATACTTCAATGATGATGAACAATATTTTGGGTGTGGAAATGGTCTTCTGTAAACTTGTCCCTTCGATATGTGATGACAGGATACAGAAAGGCCTCAAATGATGTTGTATTGGGCGTGTAAATGCATTGTGCACATTATTATAGATTTCACACACATATTAAAACTTACATGCACCGTCATTTTTTTATAATGTTCTATTGTGTCGTAGGGTGCTTTTGGTTTACCCAAAGACGATCGTTATGGATCTTTAGAAAATTCAGCTCCAACATTGTCAAGAACTATCCAGTCTATGTATATAAAATGGGAATTGTCTAGGTTATAATCAATTTGTGGTTGAAATTTAAATTGTAAATGAATCGGTTCTAGTTTCTAAAGGTCACCATGATGACACTACCAATACCGTCCTTGGATGAGATATATCTAAAAAAGTATCCATATCAATATATAAGCATATAGGTATGTATGTCTATTTATAAACTATATATTTGTTAACATATAAATCCATATATTATAGATATTTTTTCTATCTAGGGATCGAGGCATAACTCAGGAATCCTTGGATAATTACAAGAGTCTCGTAGAATAATAATAGATTCCATGGCCAAGTATCATGAGGAATAAGTTACACCATGATCTAAAGTCATATTTTTAGGGAATCCATTCCTGAGTATATCATTTATTAATATAGTACATGCCCAAGTATCATCAAACATAATGGATTCTATACATGAGTATCGTATTTAGTAATAGACACCATGATTGTGATTAATGAATCATTATGGAATCCATTCCCAATTATTATGGTTAATAATAATAATTCTTAATCATGATTTAATAAAAGTCAAGAGATGTTTTACAACCAATCTAAAATTAATTCAGTTGAGGTGATAGTTTATTATTAACATAAGTGTCATTTAATTTGTTCATGCCACTCACATTCCATTTAATTTTGATATTATATTCAATATGATGGAAATCTATGAAAACATAGTATGTGGTTTGGGACCATTGGCATTTAAAAAGTCACGATAATTTAGCAATCACATCCAAAGGGATGGAACTAGTCTAAGTTAGTATCCTTTATCATCGAAAAATTTGAAAGAAGTAATTTCTAACATGGCTAACAATTACATTTAGAATCACACATATTTTTATGGATACACATAGAATGTATGGCATAAAACATGATGGTTCATGATGTAAAACAACTCAACATTTGGGGAAATGTACTACAAAACCAAACATGTGGTTGTAGATGACTCCTCATCAAGTGTTAGATTTCAATGTTTGAAATAATGGGTTAAATTAGCAAAAATTTGACATTCCTTAAAAATATGGCACATTAGCCTGCATGGATTTATCATTCCATTTGGTGGGGGAAATGATGTAAATAAGGAAGGGTAATGAAGAGATTACCAAAGTATATCGAACACAAAAGATGTTGAGGGAATCTGAGTCAAAAAAATGGTAGAGTCTCAAATCCTAGTAGGATATGAAAGGATGTTCCCATATTTGTATTCCTCTATGATTTATTTAAAGGATAAGTAGTTTTGAGGTTAAGAGGAGGCATGGTAAAATTAAATTTCACACATTTTTTATGGGGTGAAATGCTTTTCGAGACTGCTAGAAAAACCATTAACCAACCATGTTATCCTACTGGATATGATGCATTATGTGTGTGAGATAGTCACAGGGTTTGGCCATATCATATGAAGCTTGTACACCCCTATGCAGCACCCCACATTGTTTTTTTTTCAAAAACATGTGGACTCATGTGAATAGTTTAAACAACCCATCTAGCTTGCCTATTTTCTCTAAATATTGGGCTTCTTGGATTCAAACAATATTTATACACATCTGAAATGCTCCTCAATTTCTTGGAAAATTATATAGGTATAAAAATATAAGTTTACATTAAACATAAATATATCTATAACATATAATAAAATATATGATGTTATAAACACCCCGCTATAAAACAACTCATCCCCTAGTTTCCCTTTTGAGGGTGGGAAAATAACATCTTACAAAATATTCAACCACTAAGAAAGCACATCAGCCCCTACATTATAGGTATCATCTAGTACACTATTGTGTTAAAAAATCAATCATACTAAAGGAACTCGCCAGAATTAGAGAACCCTATTTCTATGATCAGTGACTAAAATAAGATGCTCCTCAAAATAAGAAACAACCTCCAACTCAATATACTCAGGATCAATGAAATATATTGATTCATAACAATAATGGTGAATATGAAATACATATATGACTTCATGTATGGCCTGCTAACACTGAGTAATGGCCAACCATGAGGATATTTCCTTAACTCCCTCCAAATTATTGAATGCACTGATAAGAAAAATGTGAATTATTTCCCTGTAGTCAAATTTTTCTATGACCCAAACGATGTGAAACTTGAAAAAAAAATTGATGTCCTATATTGAATTGAATTTTTTGTTGTAAATAATTGGTATAAGACTTATTCCTAGAATAAGCTCTCATTATACCAATATGGATAATATGTTCCAACATCGATGTCTCTTAAATGATATAAGGTACTAGTAGGGCCTCCTCCTTATCCTATGACGAGAACATGGGTGAATGGAATGACCTTATGTATAGGGCCTAATAAGGACCCATATGTACATTTTTTGAAAATCTACTCTTATAAGTACATTTGGAGAGAGGTGGGCGTTTATCCTAATCACCTTCAAAATCATGAATGTCTTCTCTAACCGCATCCTCTAGCACATGTATTTCATGATCAAACAGACCTTTGATCTGGGGATGATAAGTTATACTCAAAAGATATTATGAATGCAATGAATTCTAAAACCCATTACAAAAACACAATGTAAACCAAGTGTACCTATTTGAAATAATATAATTGGGAATACCATAAAGGCATATGATATCCTGGGTAAATATCCTCCCAAGATCATCCAAGAAAACTTTCTCTATGATAAGTAAAAATTGAGCAACCATGGTCAACCTATCTTTAATCAATCATACTGCATCATTGAAGTTTGGGATATTAGTGTAACTATAACAAAATCCAAAGTGACAACATCTCATTTCTATTCCAGAATCAGGAGAGGTTGTAAATGTCCAACAGGCTACAGGTGTCAGAGCATCACTTGTTAACATGGGGTACACCGTGTGTTAAATCCCGCAATATGTCTCTTCATATCAAGCCACCAACACTGGTGACATATTTCATGGTACATGTTTATAATCCAAGGTTGTACACCCAATTTAATGGAATGAGACTACTATATCAATTATCCAAGTATCTCTGTTGGCATATAGACACACCCATGAATGTACAAAATCTATTTCTCATTGATAAACTAACAAGGGAGTGGGTCAACACTAGAGTGACTCTCCCTTAACACTAGGCCCTTGAGATCATAATGTTGTCTCATATTTTTCCATTCCAGAAGAGAATATTTCACTACTAAGGATTATAAATGGGTACCCATAATACTCTTTAACCATTAGATGCATCTCAAAGAATAAGGTCATTAACTACCACTATCCACTAGCCTCTTCAAATACATGTGTCTGGGGATTTTGATATATAGAATCTCCAATGTAATTAACCATTATACATGTAAATGGAAGCTCAAAGTCAAATTATTATAGGTATTCTAAACATCTGAACTACTTGATATTCAAGTCACATTCAGTGTAAATGTATTAGATATTTTGGTGGTCTTTGTAAATTATGATATGTTCTCCCAGTAATTAATGCCACCAAAATCATAAGGCATGAACAATAACATCCAACTTAAGGTCATGTGTTGGTTCGTTACACTCTTTGTTCCTAAATTTAAGAGAACCAAAAGATAAAACGCAATCTCCCATGAATCAGAACAACTCCTAGTTGGATTCGTTTTTCATCACAATATAGTGTATAGATTATTCCAGATTCCAGATGAATTAGTAGTGGTGCTAAATATAACCTTATTTTAAACACGTGAAAGGGTGTTTTGGAAGGTTCATACCATAAAAAATTATTCAAGATTATACATGGAGCTATTAGGTGTGAAAAGTCCAAAATAAAATGGATATAATAACCATCCAACCCCTAGAATCTTCATATATCAGACATGTTCTTGTGATGATCATAGAGAACTGAAACTATCACATTGTATGGAACAACTTATACTCCCTCCGTGGAAATTATTTGACATAATAAATGAACTCAATCAATCTAAAATATGCATTTGGTGAGTTAGCATACATATTAGGCTCTCTCAGTGTATTCAAAACAATCTCATGATGTTTGTAACAATCGTGTTGAGTACTATAATACACAAAGATTTATTCCACAAAGAATACAAAAAATGACTCCAGATATAAGTGGAAATAAATTCATCAAGTTCATAAAAATTACATGAACATTCTTGAGATCGAACGACATGACCAAATAAATGTATAATATATATCTACTATGGAATGTTGTATATGGTATGTATAATGGTATCACATGCAACTGGTGATTTCCCAACCTCAAATCAATCATGTAGAACACCCAAACTCTTTATTGTTGGTGAAATATTTCATTTATATAAGGTAAAGGATATCAGTTATTTACTATAAGTTGATTAGACCTCTAATAATTCACACTATTACTAAGGCTAACATCCACCATCTTGAAGAATAGGTAAGGTGAACCCCATGGAGAAGTCCTAGTACATATATAACCCTTATCTTCCAATTCCTATAGAAACTTTATCAGTTCATGATGCTAAATAATATCAATCATATAAGGAGGAATGGACACTGGTTCTTCTGATTTCACTAGTTCTATAGTGAAGACTACCTCTCTCATATTAGGTAGTCCAAAAAATAGATCCAAGAATATTTCCCTGAAACGATCCACTATAGGATGAAAAACTATATGTATAATTCCTTAATCTCTTATAAAGATACTATAAATATAGGTTTTAACACCTCCGAGCTCATAATTATCTGGTCCAACTCAAATTTCCTAGACATCCCATACATACTTGTGAATATAAATACTACCCTCAGGAGATGTGAACGAAACCCTTTAGAAAAAACAATCAATTTGTTCATGATAGGTCACTAACCAATATATCCTATGTATGATGTCAAATCATGAAATATAAAGGGTAAATAGGTTCCATTTTAAATGATACTAACCTATCTCAAGGGTGTACTCCTTGTAGTATAATAAAATTTCTGATTGAACCCATTATATTGTGTCAAGAGTCATTACACAACAAAATTACCTTATATCTAGTCCCATAAATTACACAATTTTTTAATATATAGATGAATATGATATGACCATATAGAATAAAGAGGAAACTATCATAGAGAATAATATAATAGTACCTTGAACTATCAAATGCCTAAAACTATTCTCCTCTCTAATAGGTTTCACTGCATACAATTAGCCCGGTCCACAACCCTGAGCTATAACCTCAATAACTTGACTTGAACATATCTCTAGGTTCTACATGTCTAAAACCTGGGCACATCATCCACGACAACCTCATCACCCTAATTAGATGATAGTAATCTCACCACCTACCTGGTAAGGCACTACTGATCATGATCGTAAAGGTAGAGTTGGAATGGATCAACCCCCACTAAGAACACACTTGGAGGTCCTACAACAATGTTGAAGGTTTTCCAACATTCTGTAGCCTTGGGACTCCATAGGATCTTTGGGGCTCTAGGTATTATTATTCCATATATTTCCACACTGGTGACACACCATATAGATATCAACATGTGTCATATCACTCTTGACTCCCCCACCTGAAGTCTCAAAGTGATTATTCTTTCTACTAGATGAACGACCTCCCTATCTCTATGTTACATTACCCAAGCCTACACTGATATCTTCTCGTATTTTCTTCTCAATGATGAGGGAATGGTTCAATATCTTAGAAACATAGATCAAAAAGAAAATATTCATAAAAAAATGTATGGAATACACATGACCGTCATCAAAAAATTCCTCATTTACATCAACATGCCACAAGAAAGTGTCAGCGTGAATCATTTAATCTTGTTGAAACAATATGAATAATCAATTATAGACACATAACCCTTCTTTAGGTACGTAAACTACCTAGAATAGTCCAATATCAACGTTAGTAGAAAGATGTTGTCAAAAAATACTATCTGAAAGGTCACTCAGACCATACATTCATTTTAATCATCATGGGTAATTACATCCCACAAATTCTTGGCAGAGTCATGATGCATATAAGTTATGATATTGAACTCCTATCTTGAGGTTTCTCTATATGATTGAAAATATATTTCAAGACCTATAACGATGACTCAACAACATAGGGGACACTATTACCCATTACTGTGGGTAGATGTTGGTTCTAGGATTCTCAAATCAATTCTACCATAGTCGGGGATGATGGAAGAGCTCCTTGTAAAGACAACATAAATCATGGAAAGCTATCGTAGAACCCGGTTTCAACATCTAGATTTGGAATATCATGAGTTTCTTTAGGGGGCACTATAGGAAGAAATTCATGAGTCCCAAGGCCCAAAACCTCTATTTAATGGTCATTTAAACCCTCCTAGAATGTAGATCAATGATTTCAATGTGGTATGGCTCTAAACGTTCTAATAACATGCATTAAAAAAGGTTTACAAAACATACATGATCAGAGAAAACTGAATATGATAGGTTCATGCCTTTGAATATAAGAGTCAGACCACGACCAAAATCTAATGTCATGTATAGTTAAAATAGAAGATCATAAGGATCATGAAAGGAACATCTTATCATCCACTACTAAATTTGGGCAAGGTTCAAGGTCTAATATCACATGGCATAGGTCCTCATATATTGTATGTCAAATTATATGTTATAGAAGAAAGCACCATTTATGTTTCAATTGAATCCTCATTTAATGATAACCATTTTATTTAATAATTTAAATTAAATTATGTTCAAAGTATTATATATATATATATATATAATATTTTAATTAGATGTGTTACCATTCACAAATTATAAAGTCTTAATATTTAGAAATTGTAATTGGAATGTCATGTAACTATGAAATGTTCATTAATTCTAATATCAAGGTATAAAAGGTAATGTAACATGATTTTATTAGCTTAATAATCATTCCTAATTTATTAATTTACATGCTTCATAAATTACAACTTCCATTCATGTAACCAAAATCAATTAACATTTCAGCCCATGTGACCATTAGTCCATGGATAACAAATGGTCTAATTAATTACTTATGGTGAAACCATAGATATATATGGTGAAAACCATTTATCATAAAGAATAAACTATAATTAGTCTAATTATTTACCTCATTCATCCAGCAGAATTTTTTCCATGAACAGATGTAGAAATAAACCAACTTATAAAATTATTCAAGAAATGAAAAAAGTAAATAAATATGGCATGAAATATGCATGTTCTGGGAATCCTCAAGTACCTATTATGATTCATGAAATGATACACCTTTCCATACCAATCCAATGAAAAAAAATCATCATTATAATAACAATAATAATATACTATTTATGTGTTTCCCCCAATGCTGAAATAAATACAATTATAAGATGGAAAAACCCCAAAAGAAGTTTCCTAGTAAGAGTAATTTTTATTTTCCCTATACGTGGGTCAGTAACTACTAGGAATAGGATCAGTACCAAATTATGATACTTTTATGTTCACATTTCTACATATCTGAAATTATAATATAAAAAGGAAAAGTCCCCTATAATATGACTTTGTAGCATCCCACTCTCATTTCACTCATAAATATCCAAACTTGAACAGCCACATGACCTCAATAATGCCTCCTCGCATGCTAGAGGCCACTGGATATCAAGGATGGTCCATGATGATATGGTGGGGAGACTATACCCTCAAGATCACAGTATAGCATAGCGATATACAATTATATAAAATAGAAAAATCATTACAATTAGTTTACTTCAGAAGAATCAGCCATCTGAATATAATAAGTAATATGAGAAGAATCAATATCATATAAAAACTAATGATCATTTGGTGATTCTATTAAAAAATGGGAATTCACACAAGATATATAGAAATAGGAATATACAAAATGATAAACAAAACAAAAAAATGAAAAAAATTTCCCCAATGGCACCTCATGCATAAGAACAATCCTATGTTCCTATACTCCATCTTAGATTATAGAAATAAATCATCCAAGGCTAGACACTTCAATTTTTCCCTACTACATCCACAGTGCTTGTTCATGTATTAATCGATGACCTATACATGGATTGGTAATACACAATAGGCTAGCACCAATGATGTATACAACTATCCTATCTATTTATATAAAATGTGATGTTTGTAGGTAATAATCAATGTAAATTAAAAATTAAGACAATAAATGAGTCGGATCTAGTCCTCAAATGACTCTAGGCTGACACCCCCTTCTTTTCCCTAAGTAAGGATACCTCTAAACATGTAACCATATAAACATATATGTATATAGATATATATATATATATATATATTCACTATATACGTAGTAACAGACACACACATGTATATATATATCTGTATATATAGATAAGTTGTACAATCTAAGACCAACATAGTAACTCAGAAATCCATGGATTGTCACAAGAGTCTAATATAGTAATAAATGATTTCATTCCCCGGTATTATGAGGATTAAGGGATTCCATGATGAGTTTTGACAATTAATAAAGGACTTCATGCTTGAGTATAAAATTTAATAAGGGATTACATGGTTGAGTATCATGAATCATATGGTACATCATCCCTGAGTATATCATTTAATAAGGTAATCCATGCCAAAGAATCAAGAATCATAAGGGTTGACATTCCCATTAATTACGTTTAATAAAAATAGGTTTTGATCATTCTTAAATATAATTCAAGATATGGTTTCCAACCACTCTACATTTCATTTAGTAAATGGAATAATACACGATTTATAAAATATTTCTATGACATGGTCATACCACTCACATTTAGTTTAATTTTAATAATCCATTAAATAATGTGGATAACCCACACCACTTAGACGATGGTTTGGTGAAAGTAGTATTTAATAAGTTGGGGAATTTATTAAGAACAACGAAAAGGGTGGAACTAGTCTATGATGATAGATAACTCATCATCTAGTGTTATCCTCCAATCCAAGATAGAATAGAAAAAATTGATGAAAGTGAAAGATTCTATAACAATGGTGCATATTATCTAACATTGATTTATCATTTCATAGAGTAAGGGAAACAGTAAAAAGAAAAAATAATAATTAGTATATTACTGATGGTTATCTAATGCAACAGATTGAAATAGAATATAAGTCTTAAAGAATGTACAATCTAAATTCTTAGGAATAGAAAAAATTATTCTCTTAGTTGTGAGGCCCACTATAAAAAAGGGAAAGTAGAAGGAGTTTTGAGTTAAATAGTATGTAGGGAAAAAAATTAAATTTCACAATTTATTAATGTATAGACTCAAAAATTTCAAGGAAAATTTTTTCTTAAATACTTTGGAATTTTACGAGTCTGTGGCTTCTGACGGCACTTGATTCCAAGGCTCAGTGTGCCCGGAATCAATTTTTGAAGTTTAGCTCATGTACGTTCAGTAAAACGAATGAGCGTCTTTTTCTATCTTTTGAACCGGTGCTCAGAATTGAAATCTGAGGGCACCGATGAACTCGCAGTGCCGATAATTGCTTAAGGGGACCTTTACCGCAGTTGCGTTTTAAGCGGGATGAGAATTATTATTTGGGGATTTAGTTTAAAATAAATAAAATTATTGTAATAATTTTATTTTATATATAAGGAGGTTAATTCCTTCCATGGGAAGTTTTTGGTGGGGCCCACACCCACCGAACTTCTCATGTGTGGTTATATGAGAGGTGGGGCTCACACGATCCCCAACCTTTCATTTTCCCCAAACACCCTTAAACCCCCTTCATTAATTTTTTAAATTCTCTTAATTATGTAACTATTCATTCTCTCTCTATTCCTCTTTAACTCTTGCCAACACACCTTAACTAATTAATATAACCTATTCAATTAATTAATTAAGTGATTCAAATTTTGAATTCTAGGAAATTTTAATTAAAATAAGGAGAAGACTTATTTTAATTATGTTGGCACTTGTTTTGTTGGGGGAAATTTGGAGAGAGATCTTTTGTGAAGGAAGAGGGGAATTTCTCCTTTGTTGAAGAACACCAAACCTCCGGCAAAGAACGACACTCCCTTCCATGAAGAACGACAACACGCCCTCTTTTCTCTTCTCCATGACAAGAGAGGAGACGTCAATTCTTCTTCGGGTGGACTCCTACGACTACGGAAACGACACCATCATCCACGACACTTTCCAACCGCGAACCTTATCCGAGGTAGGGGTTATGTTCAATTTTTAATGGATTAAAAATTGTGCCTCGGTTCGTTGTTGTATAATATTGTTTTGTCCGACCTATTGCTATCGCTTAACGTGGAAGGTGCGAGCTGAACAAACACCGCCCGATGAACCTCCGTTTGATCTTGATTATTTTTGGAATTTGATATCGGAGGTGGAACACGGAAGAGGCGAGTGGCGCAAGGGCCGCCATCGCACACGCAAAGAAAGCTGTGACCAAGCGGGCCATGGCGGAGGAAGCATGGCGCCGTCACGCCGTGTCGGGGATGCGAAGCCGCGGCTATCATAGGTCGTGGCGAAGGAAGCTGGCGCCATCATGCCGGCTGTGTAGCGGGAACCACGGCCCGCTTTGTGGGCCACTTCGGTGGAAGGACCGGCCGGCCCGTCGGCTGACCGGGCGGAGCGAGGCCGCGACGCCAGGAGAGAACCGCGCAGGAGAACCCACGACCCGCCCATGCGGGATACTTGCGCGAGAAGGCCGGCCGGACTAGCCGGCCGGTTTGGGAGGGCGGTGCTGCTTGGCGCCGCCGGTTCGGGCTGGTAGGGGTCTGCACCCCCGCCTCGGACTGCTCGTCCTTCTAGCCGAGCCAGCCGGGTTGCGCGCCCCACTGGGACGCGCCCAGCCGAGCCACATCGGGTCGGGCCTCGCCGGGCCGGGCCCTGCCCTGCCGGGCCGGGCCGAGCCGTGCAAGTCATTGTGCTGGTCCGACACCCCTACTGGGTTGGACCCGCCAAACCTAGGTGACCTGACCTGCCAGCCCACTGGGCTTAATGGGTCGGGCCCGTTATTCACTTAAACATGAATAACATAAAGACCATGCATCTGATCGATGAGCCATCTGCGACACTGGTACCCTATCGATGAGGAGGTCCTTATGAGATACTCTAAGTGAGTTTTGGACAACTTTGGTAAATGGCCGGGTTTGGAATGAGCATATTTCCAACCGCGCCACTAAAATGAAAAAAACAATATCTCTCAGACCGGGCGTCCATTTGGCACGCCCTCTATTGGGTTGAGTTCCTTTTGAAGAGACAGAACTTCGGGATATCAACTATGGACTTCGTGATAGTTGATGTATCAACCCCTTTACTCGAGGAGCGGACCCTCCCGGAATCGAGTATGTTGTGAGCGGGAACCCTTGAGCTGGTTGTGACTGCGACGACTACCGTGCTGGAATCCTCTGTGTGTTCGATGACAATGAAGATTGTACATGGCTCCTACATGGGTTCGACATTGATGACGACCGTACTTGGATCCTACATGGGTTCGGCGTCAATGGTTACTGTACTTGGATCCTACGTGGGTTCAGCAGCGACGACTTCTGTATTTGGATCCTACGTGGGCTCGACAGAGGAGATGATTCAGAGGCTTCATCTAATCATCTCCACCTCTTTTAAAAAGAAGTATAACTGTGTGAGATGAGTCTTGTCTTTCAATAATTATCATTGATGTGATTGACTTCTTTATTGTGTGGACCGGATTTTTCATGGGCTCAGAAGTTGGAGCCGAACTGAAATTGATGACTTAGGTATATGTATGGGTATATACCTAAGTAAAGTTGGTTGATACTTTGTGTTTGTATCTTTACTTTGTGGTTTATCCTTCGTAGATTCTGGGAGACCTTAGGGAGTCTCGGGGTCCCTACTGAGTATCGTCATACTCACCCCTACACAGGAAATGCCTGCACTACATTTTGTAGGTTGCAGACGATGGACAACATTGATCATGGTTGAGGCTCGAAGAGCTGGACAGTATCCGGAGGTGGACCACCAGGAGGTACGTACACAGAGAGGACAGATGGACCCAAGGTACCAAGGAGACTGTCTATTCCCACCCTTCAGGTGGGATTCTTAGAGGATGACTCAGTGGTTGCTGCTTTACTTTACAACTATTGTACTTTCTTTCTCAGTTATACTGTACTTTCAATTGGGTTTGTATACTGGCCCATTTACATTCCAACACTAACTTTTGTACTCAGTTTTACTTAGTGCTTACTTCACTTGTGTACTCTGTTGTATTTGATTACTTTTATAAAGGCAATACCTTCCCTTTTTCCAGGATTTACGCTTTTGGTGCTAGTCACCAGCCCCTAGCCTATGGAAGGCGGGCATGGGGTAGTCATGAAACAGGCCCCAAGGGTGATTCATGACTAATTGGTATCAAAGGAGTCGGTTCTACCACAAAACTCAGGACTCTGATAATTTATTCTCTGTGAAGCAATAGTGTTAAGAGTATTGAGTGTGGTTTTTTTTTCAGGGAGTCCAGTGTTGTTGTAGCGGCTGATATATTCATACACCAGGACCTTGACTTCTGATTTCTGACTCAGTGTTCGAAAACACTGATTGTATGTGTGTTTCAAAAGTTTTCTTTGTGATTACTTTGTGTCATCTCACCAGGTATACTGTTTGATAGTGGAGCACCTGTTTCTTTTTAGGATGGCTCCACGAAGGCAGCCATCCAGGTATCATAGTTACGTGTGAGATGGAAGCCTACTTAGCGATGAGGCCTCGGTGCAGGGGCCCCATTATAGTGGAGGCACCAGGGGTAGCACTACCCTTTGTTCCATCGATTCCACCAGCCTCAGCAGCGGAGAGTGCACGCCACTTGAGTGTGTTGCACAGGTTTCAATGACAGAGGCCACCCAGGTTCTGTGCAGAGACAGACCCTCAGGAAGCCGAGAATTGGCTGGAGGCTATCATCAGAGTCTTAAGATTGGTAGGGACACCAGCAGACCTTATGGTGATCCTTGTCGCGAGTCTCCTGCACGTAGCTGCAGGTAGATGGTGGATCCTGATGCTCCAGGTGCACGATGAGGCATCACTACTTTGGACGGACATTGAGAGCCTCTTCCGCTTTGAGTTGTTCGAGCCACCCTCCATGCGGTGCGTATCTAGGAGTTACTACAGCTACGGCAGGGAAACATGATAGTAGCCCAGTACTTGGCAAGATTTACCAACCTCTCGCGTTACTCCACGAACTTTGTACGGGACCCATTATTCCGGGCTCGGACCTTTGAGCAGGGAATGAGGAATGAGATCAGGGCTTCTATGATCTCCCTTAGCATTCCGATGTAGGCATGAGTACTGGAGCGAGCCCTTCTTGTGGAGAGATTTCTTGCTGAGCCGACGCCAGCAGCGAGACCCACCACAGGGCGACACGTAGCGGAGTCTTCTGCAGCTGGTAGTAGACAGATGTCATAGAGGTCTAAGAAGACTAATCCATTAGGTGGGAGACCTCAGGATACTAGTTCGGAAGTGCGGGGCACATGCAGTAGATCCAGCCATACGAGTGGCAGGAAATGCTATGCATGCGGCGGGCAGGGCCACATGGCTCGTGACTGCCAGACCCGCCATTCAGACGAGTTTCAGACAGTGGAGGGACCTCCCAGGCAGAGGAAGAGGTTCGACCGTGGCGGTCCGCATAAAGTAGGCAGATGAGCCAGAGGAGCTGGTTGAGCAGTGGGTGGTGGACGACGCTTCGAGGCCCTACCACCACCACCACCATGAGGACCACCCAGACCACATGGAGCTGGCAGACAGGGGAAGGCTTAGCTCCAGGCAGTCGAGGCCTACGACCACGACACACCTGAGATGATTTGAGGTACTATCTGTGTCTAATCCAACCTTGTTGCAGTTATTATAGACACAGGAGTGGGTCATTCTTTTATTTCCACTGCCCTTGTTCGGAGCTCGGCGATTCCGAAAGAGCCGTTGGCTCGATCCTTACGGCTATAGACTCCTACGAGAGCAGACTAGATGATTACGCACTGGTGCCGGCAGTGTGTACTTACTCTAGGAGGCGAGAGCTTCGTCTGGGATCTTCTTGAAGTGGTGTCGAGGCCTTACGACATCATCTTTGGTATGGATTGGTTATCTATAGTCCATGCCCAGATCGACTGTATTAGGTTCAAAGTGTGGTGTGTCCGCACAGATGGGAGCAGTTTCACCTTCACCGGTGAGAAGGGAGCCTTTGTAGAACATGATGGACTTACGCAGAGAAGAGGGCAGCCGATCACACATCAGTTGGCTAGTCTCATCCTAGGAGTAGTTGATGTGCGGAGTTTGATTTTTCCTGTTGTGGTGGATCAGTATAGAGACGTTTTCCCTGACGATGTTCCAGGACTAACTCCTCACATAGAGGTAGAATTCTACATAGACCTGTACCCTATGACAGAACCGATATCTACTCCAGCATATCTGATGGCTCTCACCGAGCTTCGTGAGCTGCGGGTGCAGCTAGAAGACTTACAGGGAAAGGGATTCATCCGACCCAGTGTTTCACCCTGGGATTCTCCGATTTTATTTTCCAAGAAGGCGGATGGGAGATTACGACTATGTTTTGACTACCATCACCTGAATCAGGTGACCGTAAAGAACAAGTGCCCAATCCTGAGGATTGACGACCTCTTTGATCAGCTTAAGGGAGCACGATGGTTATCAAAGATAGACCTCAGGTCAGTCTATCACTAGCTCAGAGTTCTAGATGAGGATTTGCAGAAGATGGCCTTCAGGTGTCGGTACGACCAATATGAGTTCTTGGTTATTCCCTTCAGTATAACCAACTCTCCAGAAGTGTTCATGAGTCTCATGAACAGGATCTTTCAGACTTACCTCGATCGGTTTATCGTAGTATTCATTGATGACATACTGATTTTCTCGAATACTGAGGAGGAGCACGCCTACCACTTGAAGATTGTACTGTATACACTCTAAGAGCACCAACATTATGGTAAGATATCAAAGTTCCAGTTCTGGATTCAAGAGGTTCACTTCTTGGGGCAAGTCATCTCAGAGGCAGGAGTTGCTGTCGATCCTACGAAGATTGTGGCAGTACTTGTTTGGGAGCCACCCAGGAGTGTGACCGAGGTGCAGAGTTTCTGAGGTCTGGCTGGGTACTATCAGAGATTTGTTCCAGACTTCTCCAGAGTTGCAACACCACTTTCATTTTTGATGAATAAGGGGAAACCCTTCGTATGGTTAGATAGATGTCAGCAGAGTTTTCAGGAGCTGAGATAGAGATTGAATAGTTCACCCATCTGGAGGCTACCGGAGGAGGGCGTAGGGTACGTAGTTTATTGCGACGCATCAGGGACAGGACATGGGTGTGTCCTGATGTAGGAGCAAGCAGTGATCGCTTACAGTTCACATAATTTGAAATAGCATGAGTAGAACTATGCTACCCATGACTTGGAGTTAGCAGTAGTGGTCTTCGCCTTGAAGATGTGTGAAAATATCTTATGGGCGAGCGATTTACAGTCTACTGTAACCACCAGAGTCTCAGGTACAATTTCTCACAGAAGGACCTGAACCTGAGACAACGGTGATGGATCGAGTTCCTCTAGGACTATGACTTTGAGATATTCTATACTCCTGTGAAGGGGAACGTAGTAGCTGATTCTCTCAGCAGGAGATAGGGCATTCATCTACTTTGAGAGGTGATAGAGTAGTTAACCACTTTGCATATATCCTTCATGGATAGAGATGGGGAAGCCTTTCTACGGTCCCTCGCAGTCACTCCTCTACTACTTTTGCGGGTCAGAGTGGCACAGCGTGGGGACATTGACTGTGAGACGCGACGTGCTCAGATTTCCACAGGGTAGGTGCCTGATGGATTTTCTGAAAGAGGAGAGCACGTCATCCTCTTCAGGGAACATACCATGGTACCAGTTTCACTGCATGAGGAAGTGATGAGGGATTTTCATACTTCCCCTCTAGCGGTAAATCCAGGAGTGGTGAAGATGTACTAGGACCTCAGACGACAGCACTGGTGGCCGGGTATGAAGAAGGTTGTAGCAGAGTTTGTTTCACGACGCCTTCACTTGACAACAAGTGAAGGCAGAGCACCAGGTACCAGTAGGCTTGGTACATCCCTTGGAGGTTCCGGAGAGGAAGTGGGACAGGATATCCATGGATTTTGTGATGGGGCTTCTACGGACATCTAGGGGACACGAATCTATCTGGGTGATCGTGGAACGACTCACCAAGTCGGCCCACTTCCTTCTGATCATAGAGCAAGGCTCAGTAGAGATCTTAGAATGTCTCTACGTTTAGTAGATTATACAGCTTCATGGTGTGCCATCGTCTATCGTCTCTGATCGAGACACTCGCTTTACTTCCCGGATTTGGAAGGGTTTGCAGGAGGAATTCAGGATGCAACTACCCCTTAGCACCACCTTTCATCCCTAGACAGATGTCTAGATGGAGAGGACCATTAAGACTCTCGAGGACATGCTCCGAGCATGTGTCCTTTACTTTGGTCATAGTTGGGAGGATCACCTACCCTTGGTGGAGTTTTTGTACAACAGCAGCTACCACTCCACCATCGGGATGGAACCATACGAGGCACTGTATGGCCGACCCTACAGATCACCTCTGTGCTGGACTGACCCTGAGGAGTCAACACTTGTAGGACAAGAGATGGTTCATGCTATGACAGAGAAGGTTCAGATCATTTAGGAGCAGATGAGGACTACATAGAGCAGACAGAAGTCCTATACTGATAGGAGACGGAGACCACTGGAGTTCAAGGATGGTGACCACATTTTCTTACAGGTCTCACCTTGACGTGGATTATGGAGATTTGGGCAGGGTAGCAAGTTGTCTCTGCACTTCATCAGACCTTTCCAGGTCCTTAGTAGGGTAGGGGAGGTGGCTTACCGCCTGGCCCTTCCACCTTAGTTGCACCGGGTTCATGACGTCTTCCACATATCTCAGCTGAGGAGATACGTGCACGACCCGACCCACATCATTGATCATGGGGAGCTGTACATCGATGACGGGGCTACATTCACGGAGGTCCCGGTGGATATCGAGGATCAACAGGAGTGGGTCCTACGTGGATGGTCTATTCCTCTGGTACGCATTCATTGGCAGCATGTGAACCTCCAGGAGAGCACATTGGAGCGGGAGGCTCAGATGCGTGCTCAGTACCCTCCTTTGTTTTCCTATTTTATGTTGTAGGTTTACAGGGATGTAAAGCCCTGAGGTGGGAGTAATGTAAAGACCTGAAAATTACAAGGAAATTTTTTTCTTAAATACTTTGGAATTTTACGAGTCTATGGCTTCTGATGGAACTTGATTCTGAGGCCCGGTGTGCCTGTAATCAATTTCTGAAGTTTATCTTGGGTACGTTCAGTAAAAAGAATGAGTGGGTTTTTATATCTTTTGAACTAGTGCTCTGAATTGAAATCTGAGGGCACCGATGAAATCGTAGCGTCGATAATTGCATAAGGGTACCTTTACATCATTTGCGTTTTAAGAGGCTTGAGAATTATTATTTGGGGATTTAGTTTAAAATAAATCAAATTGTTGGACCAATTTTATTCTATATATAAGGAGGTTAATTCCTCCCATGGGAAGTTGTTGGTGAGGCCCACACCCACCCAACTTCCCATGTGTGGATATATAAGAGGTGGGGCCCACATGAGCCCCGACCGTTCATTTTCCCCAAACCCCCTTAAACCCCCTTCATTAATTTTTCAACTTCTCCTAAATATGTAAAACTTCCTTCTCTCTCTCTTCCTCATTAACTCTTGACAACACACCTTAATTAATTAATGGAACCTATTCAATTAATTAATTAAGTGATTTAAATTTTTAATGCTTGGAAAGTTTAATTAAAATAAGGAGAAGCCTTATTTTAATTGGGTTCGAACTTGTTTTGTTGGGGGAACTTTGGAGAGAGAGCTTTGTGAAGGAAGAGGGGAATTTATCCTTTGTTGAAGAAAACCAAACCTCCGGTGAAGAATGACACTCCCTTCCATGAATAACGACGATGCTCCCTCTTTTCTCTTCTCCACGACAAGAGAGGAGACGTCAATTCTTCTTTGGGTGCACTCCTATGATGACAAAAAAGATATCGTCATCCACGATGCTTGTCAACCACGAACCTTATCTGAGGTAGGGGTTATGTTCAATTTTTAATGGATTAAAAATTGTGCCTTGGTTCGTTATTGTATAATCTTGTTTTGTCCGACCTATTGCTATCGCATAACCCAGAGGTCGCGGGCCGAAAAAACACGGCCCGACGACCCTCCATTTGATCTTGATTATTATTAGAATTAGAAATTAGAGGAGGAACACGGAAGAGGTCGGCGGCGCAAGGTCCACCATCGCACATGCAAAGAAATCCGCGGCCAAGCAGGCCGCGACGGAGGAAGCACGGCGCCGTCACGCTGTGTTAGGGATGCGGAGCCGCGGCCAATGTAGGTCGCGGCGGAGGAATCCAGCGCCATCGCGCGTGCTGTGCAACGAGAACCGTGGCCCCCTTTGCGGGCCGGTTCGGCGGAAGGACCGGCCGGCCCATCGGCCGGTCGGGCGGAGCAAGGCCGCGGCGCCACGAGGGCGCCGCGTTGGAGAACCCACAGCCCGCCCATGTGGGCCGCCTGCGCTAGAAGGCCAACTAGCCAAGCCGACCGGTTTGGGAGGGCGGTGCCGCTGGTTCGGGCTAGCAGGGTACCACACCCTAGCCTTGGACTGCTCGGCCTTCGGGTCGAGCCAGTCGGACCGCGCACCCCGCAAAGCCGCACCGGGCCGGACCGAGCCGGGATGGGCCGGGCCGCACCCCGCCGGGCTGGGCCGCGCCACTTCGTGCCGGGCCACGCCCCCCGGGCCGAGCCGCGCAAGTCTTCGGGCCAGTCTGACACCCCTACCGGGTCTGACCCTCCAAAACTGGGTGACCCGACCCGCCAGCCCACTGGGCTTAACGGGTCAGGCCTGCTATTCACTTAAATGTGAATAACTTAAAGACCGCGCGTTCGATCGACGCGCCGTATGCGACACTGGGACCCTATCAATGAGGCGGTACTTTTGCGATACACTAAGTGAGTTTTAGACAACTTTGGTAAACATCCGAGTTTGGAACGAGCATATTTCCAACCAGACCCTTGGAGCGAAAATGACAAAATCTCTCAGACTGGGTGTCTGATTGACGCGTCGTCTATCGCGTTGAGTTCCTTTTGATGAGACAGAACTTCAGGACACATAAACTCTATACATCGTGACATTTTATGTATCAACCCCTTTACTCGAGGAGCAGACCCTCCTGAAATTGAGTATGCCGTGTGTGGGAACCCTTGAGCTGGTTGCGACTGCGACGACTACCGTGCTGCAATCCACTGTGGGTTTGATGACGATGACGACTATACTTGGATCCTACGTGGGTTCGGCAGTGACGACTTCTGTACTTGGATCCTACGTGGGTTCGACAGAGGAGATGATTCAGAGGCTTCATCTAATCATCTCCACCTCTCTTCGAAAGTAGTATACTTGTGTGATCTGATTTTTGTCTTTCAATCATTATCATTGATGTGATTGACTTCTTTCCTGTGTGGACTGGATTGTTCATGGGCTCGGAAGTTGGAGACAAACTGAAATTAATGACTTATGTATATGTATGGGCATATACCTAAGTAGAGTTGGTTGATACTCTGTGTTTGTATCTTTCCATTGTGGTTTATCATTTGTGGATTCTTGGAGACCTTCGGGAGTCTCAGAGTCCCTACTGAGTATTGTTATACTCACCCCTACACAGGCAATGCCCACACTACGTTGTGTTGGTTGCAGATAATGGACAACACTAATAGTGGTTGAGGCTTGAGGAGATGGACAGTATCTGGAGGTGGACCACCATGCAGGACGTACACGGAGCGGACGGACGGACCCGAGGTACCGACGTGACTATCTGTACCCACCCTTCAGGTGGGATTCCTAGAGGACGACTTGGTGGTTACTGTTTTACTTTATAACTATTGTACTTTCTTTCTAAATTGTATTTTTCTTTCAGTTGGGTTCGTATACTGGCCCATTTACTTTCCATCACTTACTTTTGTACTCAGTTTTACTTAGTGCTTACTTCACTTGTGTACTCTGTTGTGTTTGTTTGATTTTATAAAGGTAATTCCTTCCCTTTTCTGGGATTTATGCCTTTGGTGATATTTTCTAGACCTGGCCTATGGAAGGCGGGTTTGGGGTAGTCACGACACAGGCCCCAAGGACGAGTCGTGAAAAATAAGTGGTGCACGGTTTGGTCTCACATTCTGGACAAACCCTGCACCAATCGTGGACATGAACTACCTAAGTAGAACTAATTGTATTTTCTAGTAACATGGTTCGGAAAAACATTTCATATCCCATAAACGCATATTCATACCTATATATAAAGATTAATGGGTTTCACAAAACATAAGTACTTATTTATCAATATATTTTATTTATGTAAAACAATTATGCGTAATTTTCCAAATTTGGTTATCAAATTCATACATCCAAATATAAAAGATAATTTATGATGGTCTTGTTTAAATGATGATATTTATAATAGTATATTGAAGTTCGTCACAAGTCGGTGTTTCTTATAATGAAAGTAATCAATTAAATAAAATTTATTTCAAAATAATGGTATAAAATATTGGGATGTTATATATATATATCTCATTTATTCCAGATTTATAAAAATCAATACAAAAATATTATAGTTAGTGATGCATCCAATTCATCAACAATTTTAATATTTTTTCCACAGTGTTTAAAATCCTATTTTTATTGATGAATACCATGGATTAAACTAAGAGATAAACATTTCCATTAATCTCCCCTTTTTATTCAAATTCATGGCCCATTAGGATTAATATGCTGAGAAGGGTGTGAATTAAATTGTGACTGATTAAGAAAACACGATTTTGGATCTTGTTTCATCAATAAATAAAATAACCCCATCCTTCATTCCAATAACAATATACAAGTATAAATGAAAATAAAAACAAGGCACAAAAATTTTACAAGGTTAACCCTTAAGAAGAATTTGCTAAAGAGAATATAGTGGAAATTTGATTATATACCGAATACACTATAGAACATAACTATTATAATGTTTGGAGAAGACTAATTTTCCTTCCTAGTTCACTACCTATCTCAAATTGAAAGATTAAAACCCTATCAACTGAAATGTGCTCACTAATCCCCCACATGATTCAATAATTGATTTATTGAACCAATATAATTTACACAAATTTTGATGTGTTGATAATCATCAAATTTATGTAAATGATGAAAATAAATTTCGCCCATAATTTATTGGAAATAAATTATTGTTCACACAACTATCACTTTTTTATAATCGATACAAAGCACATGCACAACATCAAAATATTCATGAAACATTTAATTTTTTCATTGATCTCCCATCATTCATGTAACATTCAAGTTTATAATAGAAATTACAACATTCACATAAATTTTGGTTTGTCATGGGACTCATAGGATAATATAGAAAAGAGTCCCTATACTTCAAGAAACTATAATGATTGTGTAACTACTTCAAATAAAAAATTCCTTCACATAATTCTTATATCATTTAATAGAACTGATATTATCTTAGGTATTGATGCTCCAAATGGGGGGGTGGACTATAGATATGGATAACATTTCTCATAACTGCTCTATGTTCCTCCAAACAGACATGAAACTTTACCAATTCAAAATGATTTAACATTTTGAAGTTTCGTTTAATGCTCAACTCACTACTTTCATGAAACATTCATAAGCATTTATTGGGTTTTCAGAACTCAATCTATGTCATGAAATTATGAATTTCAAAAAATAGATGAACTTTTTAAAAACACTTTCCATTACCATATTTTATTATGGAAGCCTAAAATCATTAATTTTAGCCATGTTTACAATAATATTATAGATATTCACATAATTTTATCGATAGTCTGAACTATTTCATTTATATTAAAAATAAAATTTCTTATCCTCTAAATTATAGACTCCAAAAATTTGTAAATGACTAGGAAACCCCACCACCACATAAAAACAACTTTCTGATAACCTTTAAGATATTCTATACCTCAATTATCATATTTTATAGATAGATTTCTTTGAACTCATACATGTCTCCACCTGTAACACCCCGACCCCAGAAGGATAACAATAAAGAAGAAACTTTCATAAATAAGAATAAAGATTTAAGGAAATGTATAAAACTAAAACAAAAGCCATTTCAACATAAATTCCATCATAATGTGGAAAATTTAAATCAAAATAATATCATTTACTTACTCACATGGATATTCTACTAGTCTAATAATCACATGCAATATCAACAACCACTTTCATAGTTATGGAATGCATAATTTCAGACTTCATAACCACATAGTCAAGGCCTTATTCCAGGACTACAAATAAGATTTTTTTGAAGGCCTTATTCCAAGACACTAGTTTGTCTCATGAGACCTACCGATGCATCAAAGAGTTATAGCGAGCTCCACCCGTCACTTACTAAATCCAATGCATTCGTCATATGAAAAATTTTAAACATAACATAAACATTCAAATTAAAATTAGCAAATTAAATGTCAAAAATTTATCCATAAACCATGAATGGTATAAAAATAACACATCCATAGTTAAACATATCACAAAACCTTCAATACAATATGGATGATTTGTATCACAATCAATCATCTTCAAACAAGTTTAAAATCCATTAAAAGATGTTGACATAGATGAAAATGATTTGTAAAACTCTTTGAGAGAAATATCTCTTTTTGCATGAAAACATTTAAAAGTCACTCAATTTAGAAAGGAATACATTTAAAGACATTTTTGAATCAAGTTATCCCATTCCACTTTGAAACTTTTTAAAGGAATTAACATTTAAAAAAAATTCATGACCATAGAGATAAATCCTTAAAACCATTTTGAAAACATAGACATTAATGAGAATGATTTAGAGGAATAAATATTTAAAATATTTAAAATGACGTTTTGGTAAAAAAAATCCTTTAAAATCCCTTTGAAAACTCTTTCATGAAACATGGACATGGAAAATAAATATGTCCCAGTAGATACTTACGTAAAAACAACCTCGGATAATAAAGAGATTGTGAAATTAACCCTTACCTTGCAATTTCCTTTGGTCGAGGATACATTTAACCTCTTGTATAATGATCATTGTATGTTATTAGATTATACCAGAACCAGAACCATATTATTATTTATTATATCATACATGATTAATTTAGGTCTTTATACTACCCATTTAATAATGTTTTTCATGTTAAATTAAAATTTCAGGTAATAATCGCTTTCTTTATTGTACATATTTTAACTTTTTATTCTCGACCGTATCATTTAGATCATGATTTAAATACTTCAAGAATAAAAACCCTAATTCATATTTCATATATATTTAGAATATAAATATTTATAATAGATATATATATATGAAATGGAAAACATCATTTATGGAGACAGTAGGCTGTATGTACGCATAAACGTTGTTTCTGCTTTCATAACGTATTGAACAGAAGTAATTGAATAAGATATATGTAAGTACATAAATACAGAAAGGCAGACACACACACACAAACACATATATCTCCAGTTGAATTACTATATCATATATTACATACTTATTAGTAATATATATTTTTATCATCGTCAATGAATGGTGAACGTGGAAATGAATCTCATCACGTCGTGGAGATGGTAATCCGTACGCATGCACGAGCGACAATATCATTTCATTAAAGGTATGGAATTGGATGGTAAATTAATTTTACAGAGACATTATAATTTTATTTTCATTATTTATATACATATTAATCATCATTATATCCATCCAAATAACATAGTGTTGAATAACAAATTACACCACGGTGTGGAGACGGTAAGTCGTACGTACGCACGAATGGTGACATTATCATTCATAGGATGGATACAATAATGAATATGGTTATGCCATATTTATAATAACATCATAGTATATATAAGGTACTATATTTATTATTTTGGTATGGTAATAACAAATAAAGAGTAAGTGGAAGAATAAAAGAACTTGAAAGAGGGTGGTGAAATCATTACCTCTTCTCCGGGTTCTTCCTTTTGATTTGATTAAAAGGGCTTTGTAGGTTAGATTTATGACCATAGGAAGGACTATAGGATAAAGGTAGGATATTTATTAGGATATTTGGGCCGGGGTTGGCCGAGCCAAATGGATTTGGAGGTGTGAATTTTAGAGAAGGAGAAGTTCCCTTTTATAAGAGGGGTGAGGGGCACTCTAGGAAAAACTTAAAATATTATTTTATAATAAATTAATTTTCAGTTTATAATGGCTCAAAAATAAAATATTTAAATTATAATGTGTGGATGGGTCAAAAACCACTCAACCAATAGGTTTTAGATAGGTTTGGGTCACTATATTAACCTTATCTTTTAGATTTAACTCAGTTAAATAGTTTAACATTTACCATGCCTCTTTGTATTTTTATATTATATGGTTAATAAACTTATTATAAAATTTCAAGATAACATCAAGTGGTTCATTAATCACATATATAGTATTATTTAATCCCTTTGTACGAACCTTATATTTTTAGGAATAAAATAACAATTAATAATATAATATTTGTTTTAAAAACTCTTTTATGTCAATTTTGACACCATTTGGTATTTTGTTTTTTATAAATTTATAACAACATTATTACTTAGAAAAAAATTCATTTAATCAACCCTAATATGTCATATTAACCTATAAAATTAGTTTAGTTCATAAAAAGTCTCAAATTACATTTATTTGGGTATTTATAATATCATTTATTTTAATATTTTATTAATAAGGTAATTACTACATCATCATTGTGTCATAAATAAATTAAATTATTTAATGTATATAAATTATAAATAAAATACCATTATTTAGGAAATATTTTTATATTTCTAAGGAAAATTTATAGTTGAATTTATCTTATGTATAATCCTATATTAAAAAAAATTAGTTATTAAACTTTGATTTTAACTCTTTTAACTCTTCTTTAAATAAAATAATAATAAATGTCCTAATCTAATCCAAGTGGACCTAAAGGATCATATTTTATTCCTAAGGTTTTTTTGGTCGAATTACACTTATCCAATAGAATTAGGACATGTGTTAGGGTAATAATAATATCATTTTTACCCTTAATTACCCTATTTACTCTTAACCGTGGAAAATAAAAGTAAAAAATTACTATTCACCAAAAATTATTTTCATCTTATTGCACCAAATTTTACTTACTGATATCAACCGTGTCTGTAGGATTTTTAAAATTTAACTCACAAAAGCGGTAAAATTATGTTTTATGTAAATTTGCAAATGTTTCTAGGAGGTGGGTAAAAGACGGTAAAAAGTTCAATAAAATTTTTATATATCTAAAATTATTATAAACTGACTCCAATGAATTACATTGAACTTACATAGTTTTTATGTATCTATTTTGAACTATAATAAATTTAAATAAAATAAATAATTATTTAAATAAAAATTCGGTTTTAGACTATAACTCAGTGATTTGTACTATTCATCAAAATTGAACGTTTTTAGAGAAATACCAAATATTCACCCTAAGCTAATTTTGATATTCCAAATTAAAAAATTAATTCTATTTTACCAATTTCAAAGCATAGAAGTTGAAATAATAAATTTAAAATTAATTCCCGTTGTCAAAACCAAAAAACGTATTTATATGAAATAATAACTATCAAAAGATTGACACTTGTTTATTTCTAATTTTAAAGTGAAATTACTTACGATTACCATCATTAGATTAAATGGTAAAAATATAATCTAATTATACTTCCAAACCATTAAAATGTATAATTATACACTATAAATTATTTTTATTTAAAAATTTGTTTTCAGTTAAAATATAGTATTTTTCACTATTCCCCAAAATATGAAAGTTATCAGAAAAAAACCAAAAATTTATTGAAACTAAATTCTTATATTCCAATTATAAATAAGAAGTTTATTTTGTAAAATTTAATATATAAAATTTTCAAATATTTGATTTAAAAGGGGTTCTCCATTAAAAGGCGGTAATATTGCATTTTTTGAAAAACAATTCTTTTATCTGAAAAAAAGGAATTTTATCTTACATTATGTCTAAGAAACTCATAATATGAATTTTAAAATTTTAAGGATTATATAAAGTTAAAAATTCATTTAATACTATTCGTAACCGTATTTGAACGGCTATTTTGGAAAGTCATGGTGCGCTTGAACTCTGTGTTGCGTGTAGTGAAAGTTATTGCATTACTTTGAAGAAATAACATGATATGAAATATTGGGGTATTACATTTTTATCTTATTCAATATATTGCATCCTCGCAATTTGAAATTGTTCTTCGAAAATAAAAGGTTGAAAATAGAAAATACCTTTGTGGGAAAACCCACATCGGAAATTGGGTTAATAAAATTTAGTATTAATAAGAGGAAAAAGAGAATGAAAAAGTCACCACTAAATTATAATCTCGATTAGGAGAACATTGGTGGAAATTAGAGAAACATAATTGGAGGAAAAATGTAAATATTTATAGGGAGTGATTGAGGTCATCACTCACAAAAAAATTTAGAATTGAGGGCCTCAAAACCATCAATTTGTGACTATTTAAAATATCATCGGTTCAAAAAAACATACGGTATTAGGATAACACATTTTTAGTTTTAAGATCCCTTACCTAACGTTTATGAATTAATTTCTTCATAGAATAAGAGAAGAGAAAAATATATACTTGACAAGTAGATTTCCATCCTTTAACAAATTTTTACCACAAACTCATCTTTTACTCTAATAGATAATAGAACTTAAAAAAATATTCTATTTATCCTATTCGTATAGGCTTCCAAAAAATGAATTTATAATTCATATACCAGACCTTTTAAAAAAACTACATTATTCAATCCAGGACTTCACATGGGCCAGTGGTAGGTGATACATCCTTGTCGCCCTTCAATTTCCGGTTCAAGTCTCATGGACTTGCTGGACGCGATGGGTTTCCGCCCGGCCTCCAGGTTGTCCTTTTATGGAAATCCAAAAATAATCTCAAACCTGAATTATCCAAAATAATTCCGTCCAAACTCACGGTCCAAAATTTTTAAGAAAGGTAAACACAATTAAGATCCTTTTTTCCATGTAATAACATGTGAACACCTTCATCATGTATTCTTTTAAAACACTGCAACATTCTGAATTACCATGAAACATTATT
Organism: Viscum album; assembly: GCA_963277665.1. Classification (NCBI taxonomy): domain Eukaryota; kingdom Viridiplantae; phylum Streptophyta; class Magnoliopsida; order Santalales; family Viscaceae; genus Viscum; species Viscum album. Next base: position 697,522,199 of record OY728128.1, read on the forward strand.
TATTACAATAATGATCCCTTATTCCTTGTAGAATACTGGATATACTCCTTCAATCCAAAAATGTTGTAAACTCCAAAAATTATGGAATATAAAAATCATTAATCAGTTTCAAGGTAGTCATGAATATCCAATATAATTTATCCAAATCAATCATATCTTATTCCAAAATCACTACCTCAGTATCAGAGTCATATTAAGGTTTATCTTTCTATCAACCATATATTTTCCAAAACAATTAACCTACCATTGAGTCACTTTTCATGGCTCCACACAATCTCAATTCCTTAATGAAATATTACTACAGTACAGACCTTATATACCCTATAATTCTTATAACATATACATCCTTAATACAATATTCAAATGACACAATAATTTAATAACAACATAAGAAATCTAATAATTCCACTTCATCTTTGGTAGTATCATAACTTTATTATTATCCAATAGCAGCATTTGAGGTATACTCTGATGATTCGGAAATTGATTCGCGTAGTGTCCCAACTCCTTGCAGATGAAGCATTGTACATTTGAAACTTTTTTTTACCCTTGTAATCACGTACTTGGTGTCCTTTTTCTCCACACTTATAACAAACTATAATTCCCTTCAAACATTTACCAAGGTGATTCTTTACATAGTTATCACATATGGGAAAATACTTCTTTTCCCTTTTCCCTTTATCCATCTTTCTCTCTTCCATCCTTTTCATCTCTTGCTTCCCATCAAAGCCACATGACTCAGAGAATTATTTACTTATCTTATTAACACATGATACTATTATTTCATATGTTAAGAATACATGGGAGAATATTTCCCTTCTAAATTTTGGATTAATATTGTGAAAGATATGATCCTTCTTACTCTTTGGATCATATTTATTGCTGGAGTTCACATTCATTATACTGGGAACCATTTCTATACAATGGAATACACTAGGTCATTTTATAAATTGCAATGAATAATTCCAAACATGTAAAATAACTAACGTAAATTGAATGGTCTATGGATATAAACCATAATCATAAAAATATTTTCTTTTATGAGGTATATACTCACAAATCCTTCATAATGATTTGTAATGAAAATGATAATTATCCTAAGCATATCCCTCATGAGTGCCGTAACCAAGAGTGCAGCAAGGCCCATTTTCGTGCACCAGTTCTTGTTTGAGTCTATCTCAAAGTGGTATTTTTGAGTTTTACCCCTAGGTACATCTATGCCAGAGCTGCCTCTACCTTCTCGTATCAAGATAGGGTTGTATTGCTTGGAAAACTCACAAAATCTCTACAATACCAAAATTCTAGGAAATTCATCTATACTAACCCTCAAAGTCTATCTTAAGTTAATGTGCTCTAATAAGAGTTTATCTAAATCTAGATTCCAAGGTTTGTACTAAACTTCCTCTGATACCAACTATAACACCCTGACCCCAGAAGCCCAATGTCGGTCCATTATTACGTATCATTGGAATGATCCCAAAAGATCAATTCTCGAAAGACTAATTAGTTTAGTAGCCTTGGAAGTACTAGATACATTCATAAGGTTTACATTACATCATAAAGTAGAAAACCACAACAACATTGTTTCCATAGAAAACACTGATATCCTATAGACTATCCCTACAGTTCAGTCATAATATACTTCTTCGCATCCTGGAAGAAATAAAACATAGAATGGTGTGATCTCAGATGCTCAGTAAGGATAACAATACAACAGAAACATTCATAAATAAGCATAAACATTTATGGAAATTTATAAAACTAAAACAAAAGCCTTTTCAACATAAACGTCATTGTAATATGGAAAATATAAATCAAAATAATTCCATTTACTTACTCACATGGATATTCTACTAGTCGAGTAATCACATGCAATATCAATAGCCACTTTCATAATGATGGAATGAATAATACCATAATTCTTAACCACATAGTCAAGGCCTTGTGCCAAGACTAAAAATAAGATTCTATCAAGGCCTTATGCAAAGACACTATTTTGTCTCATGATACCTAACAATGCATCAAGGAGCTATAGCGGGCTCCACCCGTCACTTACTAAGTCCAATGCATTCCTCATACGAAAAGGTTTAAACATAACATAATCATTTGTATTAAAACTAGCATACGAAACGTCAATACTTTATCCATAAACCATGAATTGTATAAAAATAACACATCCACAGTCAGAAATATCACAAAACCTTCAATATAATATGGAAGATTCGTATCATAATAAATCATCTTCAAACAAGTTTAAAATCCATCAAAGGATGTTGACATAGATGAAAGTGATTTGTAAAACTCTTTGAGAGAAATATCCCTTTTCATGAAAAAAATAAAATTCAAACAATTTAGAAAAGAATAAATTTAAAGAAATTATTGAATCAATGTGTCCCATAAAACTTTGAAACTTTTTAAATGAATTAACATTTAAAAAACATTCATGCCCATATAGATAAATCCTTAAAAACCATTTTGAAAACATAGACCTTAATGAGAATGATTTAGAGTAATAAATATTATAAAATTTTAAAATGATGTTTTAGTAAAAAATTACCTAAAATAATCCATTTGAAAAATATTTAATGAAACATGGACATGGAAAATAAATATTTCCCATTAGATACTTACGTAAAAAAACCTCGGATAAAAAAGAGATTGTGAAATTAACCCTTACCTTGCACTTTCCTTTGCTCGAGGGTACGTTTAACCTACTGTACAATGACCATTTTATGTTATTTTATAATAAAAGAACCATATTCATATTTATTATATCATACATGATTTATTTATGACTTTATACTACCCATTTAATAATGATTTTCATGTTAAATTAATATTTCGTGTAATAATCGCTTTCTTTATCGTACGTATTTTAACATGGTATTCTTGACCGTATCATTTTGATCGTGATATAAATACTTCCAGAATAAAAACATGATTCATATATCATATATATTTAGAATATAAATATTTATAATAGGTAGATATATGAAATAGAAAACACTATTTATGGAGACGGTAGGCCGTACATACGCATAAATGCTCTTTCTGTTTTCATAACGTATTGAACAGAAGTAAGTGAATAAGATATATGTAAGTATATAAATAAATACATACATACATATACATATATATTTGTATATATATATGTCTCCAGTAGAATTACTATGTCATATATTACATACTTATTAGTAATATATATTTTTATAATTGTCGATGAATAGTGAACATGGAAATGAATCTCATCGCATCGTGGAGACGGTAATCCGTACGTACGCATGAGCGACAATTTAATTTCCTTAAAGGTGTGGAATTGGATGGTATATTAATTTTACAGATATATCATAATGATATTTTCTTTATTTATATATATATTACTCATCATTATATCCATCCAAATAACATAGTGGTGAATAACAAATTACACCATAGCGTGGAGACGGTAAGCCGTACGTATGCATGCATGGTGACATTATCATTCATATGATGGATAGAATAATGAATATGGTTATGAAATATTTATAATAACATAAAATTATATATAATGTACTGGAGTTATTATTTTGGTATGGTCATAAAAAATAAAGAGTAAGTGGAAGAATAAAAGAACATGAAAGAGGGTGGTGAAATCATTACCTCTTCTTCGGGTTCTTCCTTTGGATTTGATCAAAAGGGCTCCGTAGGATGGCTTTATGACCAAAGGAAGGACTCCAAGATGAAGGTAGGATATTTGGGAGGATATTTGGGCAGGTTTTGGCTGAGCCAAATGGCTTTGGAGGTGTTAATTTGAGAGAAGGGGAAGTGCCTTTTTATAAGAGGGGTGAGGGGCACCGTAAGAAAAACATAAAATATTATTTTATAATAAATTAATTTTCAGTTTCTAATGGCTTAAAAAAACATTTAAGGGATAAGGTGGGGATGGGTCGAGAACCACTCAACCAATAGGTTTTAGATAGTTTTGTGTCACTGTATTAACCTTATCATTTAGATTTAACTCTTAGATAAATAGTTTGACATTTACCATGTCTCGTTATATTTTTATATTATATGGTTAATAAACTTACTATAAAATTTCAAGATAACCCCAAGTGGTTAATTAATGAAATATATAATAGTATTCAATCCCTTTTGATATACCTTATATTTTTTTGGAATAGAATACCAATTAATAATATAATACTTTTTTTTAAAATTCTTTTATGTCAATTTTGACATTTTTTGTTATTTTGTTTTTTCTAAATTCATAAATGCATTATTACTTCAAATGAATTCATTTAATCAACCCTAATATGTCATATTAACCTATAAAATTAGTTTAATTAATAAAAAGTCTAAAATTACATTTATTTGGGTATTTATAATATCAATTATTTTAATATTCCATTAAAAAGATAATTACTACGTCATCATTATGTCATAAATAAATTAGATTATTAAACGTGTAAAAATTATAAATAAAATAAAATTATTTATGAAATCTTTTTATATTTATAATGAATATTTATAGTCGAATTTATATTATGTATAACCCTATATTAAAAATGGTTTACTTATTAAACATTGAGTTTTACTCTTTTAACTCTTCTTTAAATAAAATAACAATAAATGTCTTAATCTAATCCAGGTGGACCTAAATGATCATATTTTATTTCTAAGGTTGTTTTGGGTCGAATTAAACTTATCCAATAGAATTAGTACATGTTTTAGGGTAATAATAATATCATTTTTACCCTTAATTACCCAATTTACTTTTAACCGTGGTAAATAAAAGTAAAAATTTACTATTTACCAAAAAATATTTTCATCTTACTGAATGAAATTTTACTTACTGATATCAACCGTGTATCTTGGATTTAGGAAATTCAACTCACAGAATAGGTAAAATTATGGTTTATGTAAACTTGCAAATGCTCCTAGGAGGTGGGTAAAAGATGGTAAAAAGTTCAATAAAATTTTTATATATCTAAAATTATTAGAAACTGACTCCAATGAATTACATTGAAATTATAAAGGTTTTATGTATCTATTTTGGCCTAAAATAAATTTAAATAAAATAAATAATTATTTAAAAAAATCTGATTTAAACTATAACTCAATGTTTTTCACTATTTATCAAAATTGAAGGTTTTCAGAAAAATACCAAAAAATCACCGTAAGCTATTTTTGATATTCTGAATTCAAAAATTAATTCTATTTTACCAATTTCAAAACATATAAGTTGAATTAATTTTTTTAAAATTGATTTGCGCTGTCAAAACGAAAATGCATCTTTTTAAGAAATAATAACTATCATAAGATTGACACTTGTTTATGTCCAATTTTAAAGTGAAATTACTTACAATGACCATAATTAGATTAAATGGTAAAAATATAATCTAATTATACTTCAAACTCATTAAAATGTACAATTAAACACTATAAATTATTTTGATTAAAAAAAATTCAGTTAAAATATAGTATGTTTCACTATTCACCAAAATATGAAAGTTATCAGAAAAACACCAAGAATATAATGAAACTAAATTATAATGTCCCAATTTTAAAGAAGAAGTTTATTTCTTAAAATTAAATATATAAATTTTTCAAATATTGGATTTAAAAAGGGTTCTCCATTAAAAGGCGGAAAAATTTCATTTTTTAAAAAATAAGTATTTTATCTGAAAAAAAATGAATTTGTTCTTACATTGTGTCTAAGAAACTAATATTATGGATTCTAAAATTATAAGGATTATATAAGGTTCAAAATTCTGTTAATACTATTCATAACCACTTTTGAATGGCTAGTTTGGTAAGTCGTGGTGCGCTTGAACTCAGTGATGCGTGTAGTGCAAGTTATTGCATTACTTTGAAGAAATAACATACTATGAAATCTTGGGGTGTTACACCACCATCCTAGATATTTTTCCACAATTAAACTAGAAATTAACAACTATCTTTTTCAACTAGCTTTCTTAACAAACAAACAAAACCAACTCTCACTACAAATTCACCTTAATAGATGTCTTCCCATCATTATTGAGGATACAACATGGATGGTGTATCATTGAGTACACTGTGTTGTCAAAACGTTTCTAGTCACATATCCCTCTTTAATTTTTTATTTGGAATATTTTAATAAAAAACTAGTACTCACCTGTGAGTACACAGGAAAAATTGGATTAATGGTTTTTATTTAACAATAGAATGATATTTGTAAAAGTTACTAAAAAATAGTAATGTTGAATATTTTTTAACAACAAAGTAATGGTGCATAAAAATGAAATAGGGACAGATAAAATATAAACACCCTTAAATTACTTGAAAAAAGGTTGTATAAAATACATATTCCAATGATCTAAAAAATCCACTAGTCATATTAATAAGATCTACAAAGTACATGATCCGGTGTAAAAAACATGTATCACAAGTGTTAAAATAAAGTAATAACTAGGAGAAAAAAAATCCCCATATTCTTCTCTATTCCATGATGTTGTGTATATCACTAAAATTCAGTTATATTAAACCCTGTCACATTGAATGCATGAAAGAAACCATGCAATAATATTGACTATTTAAAGGAACTCACTTAATCAAAGATATAATGTTCATGCTCATGAAAGTATGAAAAGCTATATAAAATGCTATAAATCTAAAAAACCAACATGAACTATCCTTAAATTTCTCCCCAAACCGTGATCCCCTACCCCGATTCAATCTACAATAGTCGAAAATGGACAAAGCAACAACACGAAATCACAACTGATCATGATAAATTCGAATTTTTCCATGGTTTTATGAGGATGAGGATTATGTGATATAATATTACCTAGAAATGTGATGACTATAGGGGCATCGATTACCCTGAATCCAAACCTCTATTGAACAATGGATTTTCCCTCATTGTGGTCAATAAAAAATTTTCCCACCACTTCTACTCTGATATTCCTTCAACCTCTTCACCCTATTTTGAGTGGAGTATTGGGACCTCCTTGCTGATTTATCCACCACATCTGCTCTATTATTCCTTCCATCTTTTCTCCCTTTTTTGATTGGAATATGGGGCCATCCTAGCTGCATACAAAAAAATAAGAAAAAAATTAGGTCACAAAGCTGAAGGATATTGAAGTTATGTATGGTTGTTTTAGGTGCAGTTTTTGCTATGTCATCTATGATAATCAATGGGGTTAGACCAGATTCCCCTAAGAGGCCAATTTAAGTACAAACAAAAATTCACATAGGAGAAAATCCATAGATTTAGAATATTTTAATGATACTTTTTCTAAAATTAGGCTGTTTTACATGATATTTTTGGTATTACATATGTGTATATCATTGTGATTGATCCAAATCCAGATCAGTGTTCTATTAATGAAAAAATTAAAAAATCATTTGGGAAAACCACATAAAATGTCAAATCATTGAATGATATTTCAGTAAAATATGGTTGTTTTAGGTACTGTTTTTATGCAATATGGATAAAATTATGCATAAGAATTATTTTAAAACATTGTGTATGAGCAGTTAAGAAATAATTGAACAACCAATCCAAAAAAAGAGATAGTTTAAAAGAAAGTTAATATAACAAAATGTGTACATAAAATGCTTTATTTCAGAAAATAAGGTTGAGTTTTTCTGAAAAAAATCTTCTTTTAACTGTTTCTTTTGTGTCTGGAGAGATAGTGTCATTCACATCCTAGTTAGTAAAAGACTTCATGTCCTTGTTAGTAAAATGTTGATAGCAGTCGTTTGAATCATTGATGTAGTGAATCCCACATTTTGTATGTTTGTTTGACAACATTGTAGATCCCTACATTAGTTATTATGGGGGGGGTTGTGATTTCTCTTTTTTACAGTGGATAATAATATGTAAAAAAAATAAACTTGTTGAACCAAAAAAAAATTAAAGGAGATCTGTTAGATGTTACCTCTTATAGTTGAACAATATTCTCAAAATTCTGATATTTGTTGTTTCATTTGTTGGGAAGTAAGATAGTCAAATAAATTTAATATTGTATGTCATATCAAAATACATAAAGTAGAATAATGTTGAATAATTACCTAAATGGGTTTTTCTCTAAGCTCATATGCAGGTTTTTATATGAACAGAAATAGAACAATTAGGATAGAGAGACAATTCCTAGACTTATCTAGCTCTCATGTTGCTGGTATTGTGGAGGTTGTTCTGGAGATATAAGGTTTCATTCTATAACTAATTAGGTATGTTCAGAAAATATTCTCTTACAAAATGGAATCCAATTATAAGGAATTATAATCATCATCAAAGGAATACAAATTAAAAGGGTCCATATGTTTTGGTATTCCTAAAATTGATGGGGACTTATAAAGATGATTATAGATACATTTTCCTACAATATATCTATAATAGGAAGAATATATGAATTTTTTTCACCTATTTGTTTCCAATACCTAAATTGATCCATCGGTTACCTAGATAGAAAAAAGACTAAATTTCAGCAGTTGAGATTAATCTGAAATAGTAAAAACAATTCAGGAGATAAATACTACACAGTAGCTTCTGAATATTGAAATAGTTTTAAAAAAATATTGGTTATTAGTTCTAAGAACACACACAATATTTAGAAGAAATATGATGGTTACCAACTTAAACTGAGAAGAAGAAATGAAGTTTGTTTTATTGATACAGTCAATGTAAATGCAGCTAGAAAAGTCACTAATGTCTACTCTAATGTTGTAATGAAAATATAAGAAAATGAATATATAAATATTAATACCCGACTGCATGAAAAAAATTTAGTTCTTGTAACAAATCGACTGTCAGTGTTGCAACTATCTCTTAAACATCCAGTGCTTTCATGTTCCTATAACACAACAGTAAAAAAATTACAAAATTTTGGATTCCATTATTTCATAAAATGAAATATAAAGAGTCATAGAAATAAAAACATTTCCTTTGATGGTCAAAATTAATTGATCTATCTATTGGAAACTAATCTAAATTAAATATAACATATATAAACTGATGTGAACAGAATATATGTAAACATCTACAGAAAACATCTAGATAATATGTGAACAGATGTGATGTAGATGCCTTCAATAAAAAATTGTGTAGATATAAACATTCGAGGGAACTCCACATCTTTTATTTTCTTCGAAAAATTTAAATGCATGGGATGGTTTACCCCAGAGACACAAACCATAAAAAACATCATTAAAACATTAACAATTTAAAGGAAGACCTCTGAACATAAAATAAATAATAAGACCCAATGAAAGTTCAGTATGTCTTGAACTATAAATCCCATAGATATATATATATTATATGTTACTACAGTGGGTTTCATGACACATCTTTCCAATTATTTCAAAATCCAAATATCTTGTGCATGATCAATTTCACACTGTCTTAGATGCCGCTTACAATAAATGTTCATCATACTGTTGTATGTGTGAACATTCAGTGATGGTCCGGAAATCTCTAAATCCTTAAAAAATATATTTGATAAATTCTATTTCATTTTCGGTATCCAAACATTTTGATAAAAAGTTTAATAACCTTATTCTTGGTTAAAAACCCACATTTATATCCTAGAAAAAAAGATTAGTTGTATACTTGATCATTAAATTTTCTTTGAGGACCTTAATAGGCTCACTGATTACAACACACCCCTATGAAATTGGGAGATTTTAATAAAATAGAAAAAAGATCACAAAATTCAATATGAATGATTTGTGAATAGAACATATGTGAACTTCTATAGAAAAAATCTCCAAAATATGTGAACATATGGGATACATATTCCTTCAATCAATAATTGTGTAGGTGTAAGCATCTAGGGGCATTCTATAACTTTTAATTTCTTCAAAAACAATAATATCATTGGATAGGTCACCATTGAGACACATACCATAAATAACAGCATTATAACATTAACAGTTGATAGGGATACCTCTAAACCTCACATCCCAAATAAGACCCAAAGCAATCTTAGTATATCCAACATTGTAAATCCCATAGATATATATATATATCATATATTACAATAGTAGGTTTCATTACACTATTTTCCAATTATTTTAAAATCTCAAAAGCTGGTGAATGATAAATGTCACACTGCCCTAGCTGCAGCTTATAATAAAAGTTCATCATACATAGGATTAAACATTCAAGGATGGTCCAGACATATTTAATTCCATGAAAACGTATATTAGAAATTATTTTTCATTTTCAGTAGCCAAACACTTCAGTAAAAAGTTACTGGACCTGATTCGTGGGTAAAACCCGCTTCCATAGACTAGAAAAACACATCATTTGCATCCTTGTGGATTAAATTAGAATCAAGGACCTTAATAGGCTCACTGATTACAACATTTGACCTCTTTGCGATTGGTTGGTTCCAATAAAATAGAAAAGAGATCACATAATTCAATTTGAATGAAATGAAATAGATATAGTATTAAAATGGAAAATAAAACATCATTGGAAACATTAAAATGATTATAGAAATTAAATAAGATGTACTTAAAATTGAAAACCATTACCGAAAAACTACATAATGGGAAAACCCTGTTCATTCCCTAAAAGTATGGACCTGGTGGGGGTAGAAACCTAAAGAAAAAAACCAGAATGGATAGCTGACAAAAAATACAACAAAAAATGTCACAAGAACAAATATTTTGTGTCCCCACCATTATTTGAACCATTGTTAAAATTTATAAGGACTTTTTGATAAAAACATACACCTACTCCATATTATACATAATAAAATTCAAGGGGAACATATAGAAAACATGATAACATATATGAAAAAAAATTGGGTGCATTGGAGGGGGTTGACTGCAATACTATAAAACATAGGTGTGATCTTATTATATTTATATCCTAAAGATTTGATGCTAGTATAGATACAAGGCTGTATGAAACAATTATTGATAACTAACATCATATTACAACTAGTGTATCTAAAATAAAATAAGGACCAGTTAAAAGTGCATGAAACAATGATAAAAAACACAAATGTTTATGCCATGAAAACCTACCCAAATAAGAACATCACCATAAGCATTATAATACGGGGAACAAAAACATCATACTACCATTGAATCTCACTCATACCACAGGAAGAAGAAAAACCACTATCTAATAACACCATCCCAGACTGTCCATGTTATACATAACAAAATTTAATGGAAGCACATAGAAAACATGTTAACATATATGATAAAATTAATGGTTATAATGAAAGGGTTGACTATAATACTATAAAACATACGAGTAATCTTATTATATTAATTTTCTAAAGCATTTATGATAGTATTTATTATAGGTGGTATAAAACAATTATTGATAACTAACATCATAAAAAATGGTTCATCTGAAATGTAATAAGGACAAATTAAAAGTTCATGAAACAATGATAACAAAAAACAGCAGTTTAAGACATGAAAACCTACACACATAAGAACATCACAATGGGATGTGTAATGTGGGGAACAAAAACATTATACTTCTAATGAGTCTCACCCATACCAGGAGATGATGAAAAAAAACACTATCGAAGAACACCTTTACAAACTATCCGTATTATACATAATAAAATTTAATGTAAAAACATAGACAACATGTTAACATGTATGATAAAATTGTTGGTTGTAGTGGAAGGGGTTGACTGAAATAATTTTAAATAGAGGTGTGATATTATTATATTATTTTCTTAAAGCATTGATGATAGTATATATTGAAGGTAGTATGAAATGATTATTGATAACTAACATCATAGGACAACTGGTGTGTCTGAACTGAAATAAGGACCATTTAAAAGTTCATGAAAAAATGATAAAAAAACACAAAAGTTTAATCCATGAAAACATTCACATACTATCCATATTATATAAATAAAATTTAAGGTAAACACATATAAAACATGTTAACATATATGATAAATTTTTGGTTTCAATTGAAGGGGTTGACAGAAATACTATAAAACAGAGGTGTGATCTTATTGTATTAATTTCCTAAAGCATTGATTCTAGTATACATCGAAGGTTGTATGAAAAAATTATTGATAACTGACATCATTGGAAAACTGGTGTGTCTAAAATGAAATAAGGCCCAGTAAAAATTTCAACCAACCATGATAAAAAAACAAAAGTTTAAACCATGAAAACCTACACAAATAACAACATCACCATGAGAAATGTAATTTTGGGAACCAAAACATCATTCTACCATGTAATCTCACACATACCATGAGAAGAAGAAAAACCACTATCTAAGAACACCTTCACAGATAATCCAAGAATTAATTTTTTATAATGAAACTCCTTGGAATGATGCGAGAACATACCTATTCCAGAATCATGATCTATAAACATATAGGTGAATAAATATTGTCTAAATTTTTGAAATAAGTGTTGTAATTGGATAATGGGGAATAAATATCAAATTGGTACAAATTGATGGGTCACTAGAGGGAAAATGAAAGATAGTTGTAGTAGAATGCGTCGACAGAGTAACGAAAATGGCCAATGAATCTGTCAGACATGCATTTGGGAACAAAATGAACCAGAAGTGTGAAAATTTCTTCAAAATTAGGATTTTATACCTATTGAAGATATTTAAATATGTAGTATTTCTTAATATATTGTTTTTTTGGGTAAAGTGTATTTTTATCCCTAGTTTATTTTGTGGTGCGTTGAGAAGGTTACAATTGTGTAATTGCAGGTTCACCACAGATACATGCGAAAGAAAATGTGTGTTAATGTTGTTTCCAAGGGATTGATTGATTTCATTTGAAATAATGGTATGATTGATGGAATTTTGTGGATATAGATATCCTGGGAAGCGGGGGATCTAGAGGTAGAGAATTTGGTGGTAGAGGATCTGGATGCAGAGACTAAGAAGACGGAGCATGCGAAGAGGACCGACGCAAAGTAGGCAGAGACAAAGGCGGACGTTGAGGTGCAGAAGCGAGTTGCGAAGGTGGAGTCGGAGGACCCAGTGGAAAAGAAGATGTTTCTTGAGGAACCAGAGAATGGTAGGGTTTTCGAGGTTTGAGATGGATCAGAACATGGAGGGTGAAACCCTAGGAAGCATCGAATGGAAACACGAGTGGGAAGGTAGGATAGATTTGGAGTAATAATTAGTAATAGAAATGTGAATGGACACTGAGAGTTGGAACGTGACTTGGAACGCGATTATTGGTGGTGGTGAGGTCTCTTTTAGTGACATGTAAGGATGGATACACCCATGATTAGTATATATAATAGATTTTTCCTGATTGGTATCCATCTTTTAGAGATATATTAAAATAGTTTTTATGTTATTTTCAGAAAACAATCATTGACCTTTTTTGGTGTGTGTGTTTAGGTTATATATATGATTTAAAATCTAAGGTTATGTAAAAATGAGTTTCATGAAATGTTTTGGTTTAGGACCATTTAGGTGGTTTATCATAAAATAAAAATTGTTTAATGTTTTATTTTTGGAAACTTGGTGTCTCGGTTTAATTGTAAATTATTTTCAAATTTGAATCTTTTTTTTTAAAGTGATCAATTTATTATTATATTTAGAACGTTTTTTTAAAGTGAAATTTAACTTTAAAAGAAATATTTTAAAATTTATATTAACTTAATGTAATGTTTCAGTTTAATGATGGAAATTATGGATTATTTTATATATAAATGATTAATTTATTAATCATATATGAGTAATTTTTTTTAAGAAGGATGACAGTTTTTCAGGATAATGTAAATGTTTTGGAATATGTTGTAGGGAGTTGTATTTTTGACATGTGGTAAAATTATAAGATGGTTTTTTTATTTTCCGAATAAAATTATGTGTTTTAATAGACTGTTTTATTTTTAAAAGTATTTGAATTTATGAAATAATTTTTGAAATCTTGGTGTAATGTTGGTGGTTTAAATAAAATACAATATTTTTAGACATTTTGTTTCTAAATCAGTGATTCGTGTCGTTGGGTTGAATCCCATGATTATGATAGAGATTGTTAGTTTTAGTTGTGAAGTTTTAATTTGTTGGATTTCCATCTTATGGTATTTTGAAATTCCTCCCAAAATTGTTTAATATAATGTTGTTAGTATGTTTTTAAATATGACCCTGATGGTGAATCCTCTTTTTATTAACTATGACTCATCCATTTGTTGATTATAACCATAATCTATATAGAGAACTATAGTCATAAATTCTTATGTTTTAATATATATTAAGCCAGCAATCATTATCACTGTAGTGATATAGTCTTCTTTAGTTATCAATGAATTTTAGAAATATCATTTCTTGGAAGAAATATTCATTTGAACCTCAGAACTTATATGTTTTCATTTTTCTTTGTCTCTCATTATAAAGTGATTTAGTGGGATTCATAGATATAATTAGGATATATGTTATCACCTATTTTTGGATTTATGCTTGGTGGGTTTAGAGTATGTTGATGTTTTCAAGGTGACTATTGATTGATGTATTTTATTTGGGTGTTTCCTATATTCTTATTCGATATGTGATAATTATTGAAGAGTCCCTAGTGAAATTTATAATTATTATTACTCTTTGGGTTTCTATATTGTGATATCAATGTCTGAGAAATGGATTTTGAGGAATTACTAATGAGAAGACTTGGGTCTGAGTTAGGGTATCTTGGATGAGTGTTCTTGGTTGCTATTATTTGTGAGACTAGGGGATTATTGTTAGTTAGAACAAAAGTGTTACAGAGTTGGGTTTTTTACTAGGCTCTCAATTGACGGGTGTTCCACAAGAAAGGTACCAATATATTTACCCTCATTTATTGTGACATGATGTTAGTTCCCATGTTCTTTATCCTTAAGGCATGTTTTGAATGGTGTGTGTTTTTCAACCTTGTGTATTAATAGAATGGTTGAAATTCATGGTGTTCCCTTGATTATTTCCATATATTTTGTTAAATTTTGGGATTTTAAACTTCATTGGATGGTTTTTTGTGGCTGATATAGGATTATTTTTTCCATTATGGTATTTTGATGAAATTTTCATATTATGGTAATATCCAATATTTAAAGTGTTTATCGTTTACTAAATATTTTAGATGAAATAAATATGGTTTGGTGGATATTTTAGGTGTTTGTGATATTTGAGAATTTTGTACCCTGATTGTGGTTTGGGATGTTCATTTATTTTTTTATAATGTATGGGGATTCGTTTCCTATGATTGTGAGAAATTATGTTGATGGTCTGACTTTCGTTTCTAATTTTTCCCTGACGAGTTTCACCTAAACAACCCTCATATTGTGTTCTGATTTGGTACGTTAGGGCTTCCGTTTATTATACTTTTACTAGGATTTTGTAGTTGAAATATGTTACATGGTTTGGATAATAGGGATAACCACTTGTCTCTATGTTGAATTATATTAAATATTTTTTGGTGATTAGGAAGATTTATAGGCTATTATTTATAATTTTGGTTTTTTAGATTTTACGGTGGATTATAGTTCTATATTATTGAGTGTAATTATATAAAATGAATAGGTCATTCCATGACTCAGGTTTTAGGTTTTCTATTTTTTTCTACAGTGTGATTCACTATTTCATAGGTAGAATGTACCATAATGTTTGGTAGGGAGTCTATGATTTTGAGCTAGGGATGGGTTATAGCTTAATAGGGGAGGTCACATCAAGACTAAGACTAGGTAGTGGGGTAATTTGTTGAAGGCTATATTTTAATTGGGAGATACCTAAAAATATATATTTTTGGAATAAACTTAATTTCATTGATGTCTTATGATATATTCTCCACCTAGTTTAAACAAAATAATACACTCTATTAAAATATTATTTTTTCATGTAACCATTATAAACTTTCTATTATGTTGAATGGTATGAATAAGACTACCTAAATTTCCACAAATATATGGTTTACACATTTTCATTTGGTATTTATTAGTCAGGAATAAAAATATAAATCATTTTAAAGAAGAATAAATATTTTCTGAAAACCTATTTCATTGTACATTTGCACTTATGATAAAACTAATTTATAAAACTTTTTGAAAATATATTTGAAAAATGAAATAAATTTTATGAAATCATAATATTAAAAATAAATTAATGTTGACTTTTGGGGTTTTATAAAAATGTTTTATTTTTCAATGAACCATCAAAAAATAATGATTTTTATTAAAAACAACGGGTTTTTAAAGAATATTCAAATTTAATATTGTCTAAAAATTATTTCAAATGAAAAAAATAAATTATAATATAATTAATCCAATTTAGGTTATTGTAATAAATTATATTTCTTATTTTTGACATAAAAACAAATTAAACATTTTAAAACATTTCCTCAGAAAACTATTTTTTCATTGCGTCTATGAGTTTAATTTTGAATAAAATTATACAAAATATATGAGCTGAATTTTGTAAAATATATTCCATTTTTCAATTCATAATAATTAATATTATATAATATGGTTAAATTAATTGTTGACTATAATTAATAGTGAAAACATGAAAAATTAATTAAAAGTGTTAATGTGAAAACGAGTTTACTATGAAGTTAAACTAATGAGTTAAGGGTGAAACAAGAACTTAAATATATCAAATTATTATTTTATAGATGTATTTAGACCATAAATAATACTTTTTTTATAATGGTACATTTTAATCCTTTTATATTGTGAATTTCATTGTGTGTAAATCATTCTTTTAAAAATCATTTGTGTCCTCTCACCCACTAATAAAAGGCCACCCCATCTCCACCCCTCTTAACACTTCGAAACCCATTTATTATAGTCAATAAATACCCAAATAACTTAATTTTATCCCTAAAACATAATATATTACTTGGGTTTATCATAAATAAAACCTAAGAAGGATTTTGGTTCCAACCTGAAGAGGTCGTCCAAAGAATAGGTAACTCTCTTAAAATGGTGTTTTTATTTTATATATTATTGCACCACATAAAAATAATATTCAATAATAATAGTATAATAAAACCAGTATATATCACATTCTAATATGTCATTCTTTTAATGTAATATCCAATATCCATATCTTTTTCCATCAATTGGGAAACTAAAACATATGTTGTGTGTACAGAGAACTACCAACTCTGGAAATTATGTAACTCATTTTACTTTAAAATATTATCAAGGTTGTATATAATGATGGATTTAATATAAATATTTCATATTTAATATTTTATTATAGTTATTTAATTATAATACCACATAAAAAATATTAGTTACCAAACTATTTTAAATACAATATTGTCACTCATGTGTACGATTGATGACCACCTCGCAAAGCAGTGTGAGTAAATTTTTCTTTGTCTTTACAAATATGGTAATATGGAAATATTTAATGAATATATATTATATATATGATGTTATATTGATTATTTAAAATTATTATATAGTCCACTTACTTATCCTTTCAATTTATTAAATGATATTGTTTCTCGTGCGTACGCATAGATTTGCCTCTCCATGAAGCGATTCGAATAATTTTATATATAATTTTTTAAAAAAATATAGTATATATGTATCTAAAAATATATATATATTTATTGTAATTAATATCATTCAGGATAAGATGTAACTATACACTATTTTCATGATCTGGGACTTTCATGTCAATTTTGTTTAAGAAAATAATCTAATTAACACTCTAAACAATTGTGATAATGAATGATTATTAATGAACATGTTATAAGATGTCAAAAAAGGATAATATTTGATAATATAAACAATAATATGTTTCTAGAATAACTTATTAGAGTTTGATAAACCATTATACTATATTTTAATGCACATATCACTAAAGACAAGTGTGAGGTAAGGGATTTTATCTCAACTTCCACTCTATTGATACTTATTTAAAATTATGTATCTATTTATTTTTATATGGTGTATATACCACACATTTATAATATTTAACAAAAATATAAATTTATTAAGGATGGTTTATGATTCAATTAATGTTTTTTAATCAAAAAAATGTTTAAATGAAATGCCCGTATTATTTCCCTTTTGGCCAGTTATATTTTCTTCCATGTTCCCAAAGACTAGATTTCACCACAGAAACTATAACTATGATGAATTAAAACTAATATATTATTTATTTTACGGTAATATAAATTACCATAGAAAATTAACATTCTTATGATCATTAGAAATTGAATTTACCTTAAATATATATTCTTTATCAAGAAAATTCTTATCACTTTAGTTATATACCATTATTATATGTGAAATTTACAATAAATGTTTTTTAATTAACTTATCAAATATTGAAAAATCTATACTCTTTATTCACTAAAAATATTTTCTTATAAGGAATATTAGTCATTAATTAAATAGAAAATTTGATATATTAAGAATTATTTGGACATATAGTGACCAGTGGGACCAAAAATATATAGCACCCCAATTCATTGATAGGTCCCATGAGACAAATATTTTGCCCAAATTGAATTTTTTTTACAAGTTGTTTGAAACTATCTTCTAAAATATCCTAATAGAATAGGTATCATTATTCTTGAGATCATGATTTATAATAATTAATTGTTTTCATCATTGATAATTCAGTTATTATAGTTATCCATTAGTTCTTCTCTTTAATATTATCTTTGGATTGATTTCATTTCCAGTTTAATGATTAAATTTCAGGTTTTTTTATGGTTTTTACTTTTTTATATTTATAATTACTTATCTAATCAGGATAGATATGTTATTGATTAAATTCTATGTGTTCTTGGTTATTTACCTTTCCATATAAACTATTACATATTAATTAATGATAGATTCCACTCTATGTAACCCTTAATGATAATTTCATACCACCGTTATTTTGTTTCCATTACCTAGGATATAAATGAAATATATTTTAATGAGTTTCACAGATGAATATAATTTTATTATTTAATTCATTATGATTTAATTACAATGTAAAATGGGAATTATATATGTATCTAGTTCTTCAATACTACTAAATTGATCATTCCGAGGTGATGTGATCACTTGTATCTTATGATAATAAAATAAAATATCTAATGAATACAAATTATCATAATTGTGGTTATTATAGTTGGTAATATATTAATTTTAGTAGAAACCATGTGAACTTGATTTAGTAAAACACTAAGTAAGAAATATAAACATAATAATCTCTTTGACTATTTCTATAATTATAAGAGCATGTCAGAATTTTTGGTAAGGAAGAGAATATGTGGTTTTCATATTAATTAATTACCTATTTTTATACTACAATTGGATGAGGTTCTAGAATAGTTATATATATGGGTAATCACTCTGAAAATGGAGCATTGGGATTCACTCAAACAATACCTGCTACATGAAAAAATGCCTTACTGCACAACTGGTTTGACACTCCAATGATATATTCCTAGGTTAATTCCTATTTTATTTACAAAGAAATTTAAAATAAATGATATTGTTTCCAGGACTCAAAGTTATTCCCAAAGAAACCATGGTTTTTATTTAGAGATAAAAAATAAATAAATTTTCAATTTATGTTAAGTATTATGACATATTTAGATTTATACATTATGATTTAAAATTCAATATTTTTAAAGCTAATTCAACATGTTCCATTGTTTAGAAATTGATCCTGGAATACAAATGTATATCAATACTCTTGGATACTATTGATATTTCCTTATTGGGTAAGCCAATACAATATGTATTATAAATGAACAGATCCTGGCTATATTAGGGCATCCTAATCAAGTTATGACATATATCCTTTACCGAATAAAGAAACATATTTCTTCACATCATGATTCTCCAATCATTCATTTCGTAATGTGAAGAAATACCACATCATATAGTGAGACTACTAATCCCGTGGTAGTTCATAAATGGATTAAGTCCTTTGAAAAAATATTTTTGGCCTTATGATTCTATAAAACTGAAATGGCTATACATTAAGTATATTTTCACAATGTAAAAGCAGGTTAATGGTGATCAATGATCCAGAATACTATTGAGGAATTTTAAATAAATTCATATAATGGAGATATTTAGAAGAAACGTTATTTAAAAATATTTATCTAACAAATAAAAAAAAAATAGAGAAAATGTTCGCTATATTAATGAAAAATGTAGAATAATGTTTTTTTGGAGTATGATAGTAGCTTTACAAGGATATCAATGTACTTTTAAGATTACATATATAATACATAATGCTATATTTACCATTCCATTGAAGTGATTAATCAAATCCTCCAAAGATAACTACTTTCTTATACATTTTTATTTTATGAGGAGACATTTTATGTTCCATGAAAATGGAACACTATTTTCCTTGATCCTATACATTTAAGGAAAATCGAAAAAATAATATTTTTATTGAGCACCAAGAAAAATGGAATGCAACTAAGAACATGATTATATTAATGAAATTTAATCTTCTTAAAACATTAGAAAGAATAATCCAAGGAAATTCTTCAGGGAATGGGAATTATTTTATAGTTGTATAGATATGGGTAATTAGGGTAATGAATGAAAATGGAAGAAGGAAAACACTATTATACATTAAATAAAATATAATTAAATGGAGAATTATTCAAACAAATGTATCATTCAATAAGGGAGCCTACTATAAAAGAGGCCAAGGGAAGAAGACTAGGATTTTATAATCACAACAATAAAGGGTGAAGTTTCCAATAATGTGGTGGTCGATAATTAATTATTATGTTAAAATTTATTTTATATACTATTTTATTTGGGATACTCGAACACTTTTATACCTTCCATTCATTTTATGAAAGCTAGATATTTTCCTTCCACATTAAGAAGACAATTGTCAGTCAAAACACCTAGTGGAAGTCTCATTGTAACAGTGATGCGTCAGTTAGTTCCAATTATTAAATGTAAATATTCTCTCTTTTCAATCATTATTATCTATCCTATGGTTCATCTCATTTTAAAACTTGGTATATAATGGATTTAGAAATATGATTCAAAAATTTATTACAATGATAATGAAATTTTGATTATTGATGAGGATATAGATTTCCTTATCTTGAGAGAAAATACATCATCATATGATTCATGTATTGTTCCATACCAAGTAGATATTTTAAATGAGGTTCATGGGGAATAAGAGTAGACACAATATATTAATGGAAAAGGTAATCGTCAAATTGTGGATGTACCTATTGTATTGGAATATATTGAAATTCTTCATGAAGAATTACATATACATCCAATAGATCATGAAGTTGTGTTTTCCATTGATTTATTCCCTAATGAAAGAATTATATCGAATGTTCCCTATGGTAAGGACACTGGGGAATTAGTGACGTTAAATAAACAACTGTATGAGTTTGGTTATAAGTTATTTATTTGACCTTATGTTTCACCAAGGGGATCCCCTCTAATATTATTTAAGAAGAAATATGTATCCAGGATGTTGTGCATTGATTATAGTGAAATAAATCTTATTATGATAAATGAAATATATCATATTCCTAATATTGATGACTTATTCGATAAAAATCATGGAGGACAGTATTTTTAAAATATTGAACTTCATTCTAGGTATCATCAATAGTGGGTAAAGAAGGAAGATATTCTAGAGACATCATTCTGAATAAGGTATGAGCATTATGAGTTTACATTAATTCTTTTTGGATTTACTAATAGACTCTTTATTATTCTTGATCTAATGAACATAGTGTTTATGGAATAACATGATAACATTTTTTGTGTTAATAATTGATGATATATCTTTATATTCAAAATTCTATAAGGATCATGAGAATCACATGTGGGTCATTCTTGACAAACATAGATGAATTTTTTTTATGTGAAATATATATATTTTTTGGATTTTAGAAGATTATTTTCTTATAAATATTGTCTCCAAGGATAAAAAATAAGGTAATCCTATAAAGACAAATGCATTCAATGAATTTTCTTCACCAAAAAACATAACTATGGTACATAGTTTCTTTTGTTTGGAATATTAGCTTCAATTCTTAATTTAGAATATTTACTGATTGAATACCCTACAAACCAAGATAATGGATAAAGGGATAATTTATTAATAGAAAATGTAATATTAAGTCTGTTTTAAAGAATTGAAAATAATATTGTTAAATGATCCATATTTGACACCCCCATCAAGAAATGATGGGTTTATGATATATAAAGATTAATTAAATAATGGAATTGGTTGTGTCTCTATTATAAATGATAATTTTATTTAATATTAACTAAGGAAACTAATGAAACATGAGTATAAATATCATAGTCATGATCTTGAGTTGGTATCTATTATCATTACATTGAATATAAGGTGACATTTTACATATATTAAAATATATGAGATATACTTGTATCATAAAATCAAAAATAAATATTTTCATAGAATGTTCTCAATATGATTAAAATAAAATGGGTCAACCTACACAAATATTATGATTTCTCAACATACCACCACTTAAGTTAGGAAAATAATGTAGTGGATGCATTGAGTAATAAAAATCATGAAGTCCTGAACAAAATGAGGACTTAGATGGAATTTATGTTAATGTATCCAGTAAATATGGATATGGGGATTATTGTGGAATGTGATGCATCACTCATTTTTCAAATAATTCGAAGAAAATATTTATTATAAAAGATAAAATGTAGTCAATATGACAGTGAAAACTTTTAGAAGTCAATTAAAATCATTGATTATGGGAAATTGTTATAATTCTTGTATGAAGATGGTATTTGGAAATTTTTAAAGGGATTTTGTTTTATATCTACAAATAATATAAAAAGGGAATATTTGGATTATTCTCATAGACTTAATTTCTCAATACACAATTGTATCACCATATTGTATAGGGATTTGATAGACTGTTTTTTGTGGTATAACATGAATATGAAAATTATAGATTATATTTATAGATTTTTTTTTATGCTGGTGAAGTATGAGATACAACATCCTATAAAGTTCATGAAACCTCTATATATTCTTATGTGGAAATGGTATGACATTACTAGGAACTTTGTTACTAGTTTAACAAATACTTCCATAGAGAATGATATAACAAGGGTTATCATTGATCACCTTACCAAATCTAAAAAATTACATTTTATAAGAGAATATTTACCTCTATAGTTCCTCCTAAATATATATATTAATGAATTTGTAAGAATTCATGGTTTACATATTTAAATTTTGTTTAAACATGATATTTAATATATATTGTAAATTTGGAAATATATTAAAAGGGATCTTGATACTGAGATTCATTTGAACACCACTTGCCATCCCCAAACGGATGGAAATACTAAATGTGATATTCAAAAAAATGAATTAATGTTGATGTTATGGTCACTATACTTTCAAGGTATGTTGGGTCAATAATTTCACTTGGTAGAGTTTTTCAATAACAATAGTTTCCATTCAAGTATTGAAATGGTTCCATATAAAGTAATATATGGTAAGTTGTGTCAGAATCCCACTTACTATAATGATGTTAGTGAATTGAAAATCATTATCCCAAAAAATTTTAAGGATACAATAACCAATGTAAAGACTATTTAGACTGATTTTCAAGAAGCTCGAAGAAGGTAAAATAGATATGCTAACGACTAGAGGAATGATTTTGAATTCCATGTCTGAGATAAAGTTTTCAAGAATGTTTCTCTAAGGAAGGGTGTAATAAATTTTGGGGCGAAGGATAAATTTAGCCCCATGTACATTGGATCCTTTAAAATTCGTGAAATAATTCACATTATGTCATTCCATTATAAATCCCACTAATTCTTTCTAAAGAACATGATGTGTTCCATATCTCATTGTTAAGGGAGAACATGCTAGACAGAACACATGTGATAACCTCTAAAGAGATATAATTGGAACCAAATATGTCTTACTTGGAAGGCCTTATCATGATCTTGACACTAGATATCTTTTGTTGACAAAACTTGTAACTCGACTAGTAAAGTTACTTTTTGTGAAATCATTAAATGTACGAAGAAATTTGGGAACCTGAGGATGTTATAAATATGAACCACCCCTATCTTTTAAGATGTAAATTATCATGAAATTTTCAAGATGAGAATTTTGTACTAGATTAGAATTTTCACCATGAGAATTTACAATATATTTCATTTAGAATAAATTAAACTCTATTAATAGCATTCAATATACTCAATACTGAGTTAAAAAATACAATACTCTATTAAAATAATATTGTTTAGATGTTACCACTTTAACCCAGGCATTAAATTAGAGAGTATAAAAATGAATAAATATATTATGAAAAAAATAATTTTTTATATAGATTGATTTGGTATCTATTACATCAGAATAAAAATAAAAATCATTTGAAAGAAAAATAAATTTTTTCTGAAAGTCAATTTTTTTGTGTCTTGTACACATATATTAAAATTAATTTTATAAAATAAGAAGAGAAAAAATTAAAAAAATGAATTTAATTTTTTAAATCATAATATTTTAATTATCTTATTTTAACTTTATGTGATTTCTCTGAAAAGTTACATTTTTTAATTAATAGTGAAAATACCATTTTTCCAATTATTCATTTATTTTTAACTATTTTACATGATACATGTTATTTAAATTTTTTAAAATCATAGTTATTTCAATCATAATATTATTGATCTATTTTAGGCCATTTGAATAAATTATATGGTAATCTTTTATTTAAAAATGTTTTATACTTTTTAATACTTTTCCTTCAAAAACCCAATTTTTCATCACATCTACAGGTTTAAGCTTAAAATTAATCTTTCCACTTCTATGTTTTAAATTTAGTAAAATGGATTCCAAATTTTGAATTATAATAATATTATATGATAATTTATACATAATTTTTTACTATAATGAATTATGAAAACATCAAAAAATAATTACTGTGATAAAGGTGAAAATAGGTTTACCTAGTGTTTAATTAAGAGAATAAGGGTTAAAATGATATTAAAAATGTTAATGTTTAATTATATAGCCATATTTATACCCTATAACATCCAAGGATCCATGATAGTATAGTTTTTATTATTTTTTAATGTGTAATACATGGGTGCAATTCCTTTTTTTTCAATTATTTCAAGTGTGCCCTCTCCATAATTTATTAATGGCCACCCATGTGCACCCAAATTCTCACTTTAAAAGTCATTTAATATAGAAATTACCAACCCAAACTATTCATTTACATATATACTAATATAAAAGATTAATGTTTATCAAAAATACATCCTAGGATGTCTTTTTTTTCAAACCTAATATGGACTTCTGAAGAAGTGGTTATATTCTTAAACGAACATTTTAATTTTACTTCTTCTGTCACATCATTCAAATATTATTAAATAATTATAATATAAAAAATATATATCCCATATACTTATATGTTATTCTGTTCATGGAATAACCAATATCTATATCCTCTTCCATCAAATGGGAAACAAAATCAATGATCATTTGTACGGTCGACTATCAACTCACAAATCAATGTAAATCGTTCTCTATAAAAATTTATCATGATTAAACATAAGGATGAATTTAATTTATATATATAATATTTATGATATAATTAGACATAAAAAATTATAATATCATATATTTATATACTTTCTTTATTTTTTATTTAAAATACAATAATCTATGTCTTGTGTACGGAGGGTTGTCACCTCAAGAGGGGATGTGACTCATTTTTAATTATGTTTTTTGTAGATGGTAATAAAGAAAATTTTAATGAATATATATGATATATATGACATGTTATTTATTCTTGATGATTTATATATAACATTCTCCCTTACCCTTTCACCCATTATGAAATTAGAACCTCACTTGTATGTACATACGCATTCTCGTCTCCAAGAGAAAAATGTGATTCACATTCAATGTAGAATTTTCAAGATTTGTACTAAATTATATGTAATGAAAATAATAATATTTATAACATTATTATTATTTCGGAAATTATGGAACTATATGTTATGTAAAATATATTGTACTTTCATGTCATATTATACCATAGAAAACAAGGTAATTAACAACCAATGTAATAGTGATAAAGAAATATTATTGAAAAACTTGTGATAATATGATATAAAAGGATAATATACGATATCATAAATATTAATATGATTAGTTTTTATGTTATTAAAATATTTTAAACCCTTAAAAAAGATTATATATAGTGTTAAACTAAAGGTAACCCTAGGGTAAGTGATATAGTCGCAATTTCCAATCCAATAGGGCTTATTTGAAAGTATACACCAATTTATATTCAGGTTATGTTTATAACTACCCTTTCAGGTATTGAAATGAATATAAAAATATTCATGATTATTTGTGACTTAATTATAGTTATTTTTTCACTATGAATATTTAAATAAAATATAGTCTGATTCTACTTTTGATCAGTTATATTTTCAGTTCTAAAAGACTTAATTTTACTAAAAATTGATAATTATAATGAATTGAAAGTTATATATCATTTATTTTTTGGAAATTTACATTACCATGAAATATTCACATCCTTGTGATTGTTTTATATTGACTTTAAATTAAATATCCATTCATTATAATGGATACACTTATTTCTTAAACCATAAATGATTCTTATGTATAATGTTTACATTGAATTTCATTTGATTAATTAAGGAAATATTAAAAAAATCATATTATTTAATTAATATGGATATTGTTTGATAAGGGATACAATCCATGAATTAAATTTATCCTTTTATATATGAGGACTACTTTGAACCTATAGTGATGGTGGGCCCTATAATTATATAACCCCCAATGCATCAGCAAGTCTCATGTAACAAATCATTTGGCCATATTAAATGGGTTTTTACCCATTATATTAAAATTCATTGTAAATGGTCATGAATTTAGAGTTAGCATGCCACCTAATATCATTATGTCTAATAATTACTCATTTTCTTTGTTGATAATTCATCTATTATTTTTATCCATGAAATTTTCTCTTTAATATTATCTCTAATTGAATTTTATTCCCAATTTATTAAATAAATGAAACATGTTTTTAGTTTTTTAACTTTCGATATAGGTTATTCCTTATCTAATCATTATAATTAAGTTAATGAATGAATAGAATGTTTTTTTGTTATTTACCTTCCCATGTTGATTATTCCTTATTGATTCATTAGGAATTCCACTTTTGTAACCCTTACTGAGCATTTGGTCTTACCATTATTTTATTCACTTTTCCCAGGATATGATGAGGAAATATGTGAATGATGTTAAAGGATACAGATAATTTGATTTTTTATTTATTGGGTTTTGTTTCCAAAGTGAAATGGGAGTTATATATGAATATAGTTCTTCAAGAGTACCAAACATATTGATATTTGGTAATGTGATCCCTTGTATCTTATTCCAATGTAAAAAAATAACCATGGATTCAAGGTTACTTGAGTCAAGGTTGTTATAGTTTTGGATGACGTTCACATAATGATAAGTCAACCACATAGGAAGCATCACATTGTGAAGGTTGTGTCTCTCCAATACATAACACAGTGTAGTGAATCCATGATTCTTCTTGTATAAATATTAATTTTATGATGGTTAAATCACACATCAATGTTCTTATTCCTAGTTTTATGTTTTGGAATTTACAATTTCACCCCTATTTCATTTTAATGACTTTATAATAATTTTAAGTCCCATCCCTGAAACCAAACCATTGTTGATCTCTTAGATCTTCTATATTCATCCTCCTAGGATTTTGTAACCCCCAAATTCGATTTCATAATCTTATTCATGGTTTGACATTGATTATATTTATTCTCCTCTCCACAATATGATTTCATCCCAATTACCTTTTTTCATATAGAACGTAATGATAATGTGGACAAGATGAATGGTTGGTGTTGGTTTTAATTTTATTATTTCGTTTGGTAGGGTTTGTTTTGGTAGTTTCCTTGAATGTAGGTGATTACCACATCAAACAAGATGGGTTTTCTCATGATTAAGGTGTATATTTTGGTTAAATTCATTTTATAAATATTAATATATAATTTTCCTATAAAAATGGTTTGATAATAAATTATACACATATTTAATTCCAATTAGGGGTTTATAAAATAAATTAATGGTTGTAAATACATAACAAAACCTATTTTATAATTATTTTTATTGGCCATTTGAATTATAATTTTATGCATTCCATGTGTTTAGAAAATTCCGATTATGATAATTTTGATGGAATTTTATAAGAAAGGATTGTTTTTATAATTGATTTTATTTATAAAAAACCCAACACATGATTTTAGGGTTAGTTTTATTTAAATTATTCTTTTAACATAGTTTCCCATGATAGACTTTAAGGCCTAAAACAATCATAGCCTTGAATGTTACCATTGATGGTTATACATGTAAAATATGGGTTATTTCCTATAAGTGTGTTTTAGGTGATATTTTTTTATTTATGCATATTGATGTTTATTATGATAGTATTTTTAATTGATATGGAACCTATAATTTGGTTTGGTCATATTGGATTTGGGTAACTACATGGTATATTTAATGTCTGTGTTTGTGTGTTAGTCATACTAACATTGTTTGATAGTACTATAGTGAACTCTAATATATGATGTGGTATATCTATTTGACACTGACCTAGTTAGAATATAAAGTTATTTATATGGTGGCCTAGTAGGATTGTGGGAGATTATATAAAAATAGTAACATTTGAGTATGCATGTGAATGTCTCATATTACTTTCGAGGCTATTACCCAATTCCATAATTCATTTTATGATGGTGTTACCTAGGGGATTGACATTGTGTACTATATGTTGTTTACCATTGTGTCCATTTTGTTTAGTTTCACCATTTTTATTTTTACGGTTTATTCATATTATGCTACATGATATTTTGGTTCCATTTTTTTATATTCCCTCTTTTATTATGATTTTATTTACTTTTCAATAAAAGAATGTTTTGAAAAGGGGTATTGAGAAGGGTTTTGGATAAAGAAAATTATTTATTTTGAATAACTAAAACATGAATCAAATATTTTGGAATTCTATAAATAGTTTTTATTTTCAAAATTAAGGATTCCACTAATTTTGATTAAATGATTTTGAAAAAATATTATATGGTAATTTTGATAACAATGGTTTGGAGTCAGATATGTATTATTCAAAAAAATGTTTTTATTTAGGGTTTGGAAAAGGAATTAAAGAGTGATATTTGTTTTAATCTTTATTTATGATTATAAAAAACCATATTTTTTAAATGATTTACTAGTCATAATTTATGATATAATTTAAAAAAAACATATTCTCTTTGTGAAATCCTACTAGGTCAATTTAACTTACAACATGCATACACACTCGTTCATGTTTATACGCTACTATCACATTTTTATATGGGTTCAATTTTTTTTATCTCAGTTTATATGTTCTTTTGGATCTATAAATGGGCCTTTTGGATATGGTGAGTGACCATGGGTACAATGGTTATCTTTGAGTGGTGGATATGTATGTTTGTTTCATTTTGGGAACACTTTTGTATTGAATAATTCAGCCATGTGCATTTTTATTCAAATTCTTATTTGTATGTGCTTCCAATGGATGTTACTAATGCTTTGGGTTTTTTAGTATTTTCTATATTCTTGGATAAGAGTAATAAATTAATTTGATTATGTATCAGTGGATTTTTATTTGTTATTCCATGTTTTGGTTGTTTATTTAAAATTTATTGAAGCCCAATGTATAGATTCACAATTTCATAGTCTTAGTTATTACGGCCCCATATGTATTATGATCTTGGGGTGAAATTGTTCCAGTTGATTATATAGTTTGATACTTGGAACTAGTTTACATCCCATGGCTATTATGAATTTTTTTCCAACCTTCGGGTGGATTAGTTAATGTGACGTATCAAGTGGGCCTAGGATTGTTTGTTATACTGAAACACTCTTCAAACCTCCTCTCATAGTCTAATTAGAAACAATATCCCCCATTGAGAGTGGATAATGTTCTACGTTATTTTATAGAATCCATTATGTAACGACCTATTAATTTACAAATATATTTATAATAGAATGAATGAAACACTGAGTCTCTACAAAACACCACTTTGTTATAACATAGTGAAGTAAAAATAATTTTTCCACCTCTATGATTTCAATTTTGAAAAATTGACATACACAGTTGCATTCAGTAAGATATTTAGAATCAGATAAGACAAAAATAATTTTAGGTGAATAGTAAAACACCCTTATGAATAGTGGCATACCCTTGTGAATAGTAATGAATAGTAAATCATATAAAAAAAATACAAACTTCACCCATGAATATATAAATACAATTTAGACATTGTAAAACTAAAAAAATGATCATAGTATAATTATTAGTATTTTTGTATGACATAAATATTTAAGTTAAAATTTTTTGATTAATTAAATAATTTGTTATGAAATTTTTTTTTATAAAATTTAACAACAAATTGTAACTTTATTGTCATAGAGATATAATATAATTTTACAAGACCTTGATTAATTTCTCAAGGTCTTATAAAACAAGTTGTAGTTATAAAGTTTTTTTTGAATAAATTATGATTTTATTTAAAATTTAAATTAAAAACATTTGAATTTTTAAAAAAAAAATTGAGTTATTTTTTGAATTATACACATCAAAAAATGTTTAGGGTGAATTTTTTTGATTTTTCTAAAATACTTGAATTTTTCATGAATAGTAAAAATATAGTTTTGACTTTTCTGTAGTTTAATGAAATCATAATGACATAATAATTAAAATAAAAGCCTGGTAGACTTGTGTACAGTAAAATATGACATGAGGTTTCCCATGTGGCTAAAACCATTGGAAAATACAATGGGAAAGCCAATGGTTCTGTAAAAACCACTCATGGGGTGTCCCTTTGAAATTATTAAAAAACTCCCTCTCTTTTTCAAAAAATTCCCACTCATAAATTCGTTTTCCTTCATTAAAAATCCCTCATCTATAAAGATATGGAGGTTTTACCTCACTAGGAGTCCTCCCAAGGTTTGCGTAATCCCCCAAGGTCCCAACCTTCACGTTCTAGGTGTTACTCTACATGGTTAGGGAACCTTTCACATTCCTCACTTAGCCTGAATGGCCCAAAGGCCTTATTTTTTATTTTATTTCGGATAATCCCTCTTTTAAGGGTTGAAGGGGAACCCATACATGACACGTAGGCTTAAGGCACAAGGCCCAACTGACCAACAATACATGACCCGTAGGCCCAACCCTCTTGAACTGCCCCTCCCCAGCTTCTGCATCATTGATCACCTAAATCAAAACATTTCATTGATAATCAGATAGCATTTACCCATAAAAATATGCATGGTTCCTGGTCCCAATGGCGGCTTCCATACCCTCTCATTCTTCCAATCTGATTAGCTCTGCTTCTGGTGGATGCTACTCTTGTTGATCTGACCTCTTATGGGGCATGTTCTGTGAGAATTGGGCTACTCTATGGTCTAAGTGTCCTGAAGGCCATGTGGCCTGAAGGCCTTTGATGACTCGAAGGCCCTTGAGACCCATAGGCCCAAACCAGTGGCCCGAAGGCCCAAATTAGGTGAATAGTTCCAGCTGCTAGAGTACCAAACAGTAACAGCTACAATACTGATACATTACCCCCAGAAATTCACCTCCACCCAGTTATCTATTCATTTTACATTTCATTTTATTTTCATATTATAAAATTCCCTTTTTCTCTTATCAATTATTTTTATGAAATTTTAAGCAATGTAGTTAGGTTGCTGGATTTTCGTATGGGATATCTCAACTTTTCTTTTATTTTGAATTTAATCACTTTATTTTTCTCTCCTCACCTCTTCTATAAAAATTACCATGATAAGTCCAGTATTATCTATATACTATAATTATATCATGTGAATGGAATAACCATCATCAATATTATTACTCCCTTCCTTTTATTTTTATAAATGAAATCAACATCCATGAGGTTCTAATGTATAACCTTCATGGATGATGAAGTTTCGTTCTTCAATTTCTCATTCATTAATGGTCATGAAACCATTTAGATGGTTGTAAAAGAATAAAATATGTTTATTATAACCTAATTAATATTAAATAACTAGTATAAATTCATATTATTAAATCATATGACCACACTAGTTCCTAATAATCAAAATTCTGCTTAAATAATCAAAATGAATGTCATTAATATTTCATCAAATGATTCATCCTCATTACATGTAACAAAATGATATAAATTACCATTAAAAATTCAGGATGTTTATAAAAAATATTTAATTTCAATTATAGTGATTTAAAACCATTTTACCTGAACTCCATTACTTAAAAACAAGTGAACCGATTATGAAAATCAAGAAAATGAACACTCTGAGACGACAGAATTCTATATTATAACTTATCAATAAATAAATAAATGAACTAAAAAGAATTATTATAAACTGAATAAATGTATAATATTTTCATAATTAAGTTATTAATGAGTATAATTTTATATTCTTGGACCTTATGTTCAAGAGGAGAACACATTTGGACTTAATGTAAAGGTTTCGTCATCTCGCTTCCATTTTTGTGAGATTTTATGTATTCACTACTAATACTTGTTTATGGTGTATGCATATTGACCATTGATATAACATATCATGAATATATTTATTTTCATTGTATTAAATATATCATTGTAATATTATTAAGTTTTTGGCATTTGAATCGATTGATTACAAAGTGGTAAGGGTTTTCCACCCGAACCTCTATTTTCATTCGTGTTACTTTTATTGTCTAATTACATCAATGAAACTCTTGGGTATTATAATGTACTCATAATAAATTCATATTTAGTGTTATATATATGTTAAAAACCATAATCATTCCTTATTTTATGGATAATTACACATTTTAAAAGAAACATTCAAAATTATTTCTGAAATACTAACATGATTCAAGGGATCTTTTCAAATTGTTACCTGTTATCAAGTGCACATCATAATCTGTTTTAAGACACCATTATTTTTATAAAAAAATCATTTTATTATTAAAAATTATCTTTGATAATTTCTGTATTTAATATAACAAACAAGTCTTTCCACTTTAAAATTATCTTTAATACTTTCCTTAAAAAGTTCTAAAATGATTTAGTTCTAAAGAATCTTAAGAAATATTTTTTACATGATTTCACTTCAATGGGACATCATTTATGACTAAAATATAATTTCAATGTCCTAGTATTTTATTTTCTAGGATATTCATTTTTACAAACTGATTTAATGGAAAATACAAAGGATTTTCCAAAACAACTCTTCTTTCCAAAGTAAAAAAGGAGTTTTCTCATCTCACATTATCTTTTATGGGATATATTCCTTGTTCACCACTTACTTCTTACATGAGGTGTATCTAATACCCTTTTGAATATCATATAAAGAGTCTCCTAATTCGCTTGATATTATAAGGTATTATGATTTGAATGTTTCATGGTGGTATGTGAAACTTTGGAATGTTTAAGGATTATTTCCTCAAGGATTTTTCAATGGCCGCATTTAAAAGTACCTTCAATTATGTCAACATCCATTATTGAATATTTTAGATCATTGTGGTTTATCTCAAATGATATCATATAACATATTTAATTTAATGTTTTATTATTATTTCTGTTGTGGATGTGCTATCTTAAAACCATTCATCAATTTACTATGAATGGTTAGTGTTTATTCTTAATGTTCGGGGAAAGTTATTTACATTTCATATATTAGTTTCAATATGAATTTATATATTGTTTACATTTATCCCCATTCATTTGAGGAACTTATTGGACATAGAATGTTTTGGGTGGGGTCTGTTTTAGGCCCTCAATGCATCGGTAGGTCTCATTAGACAAATTAGGTCCTCACGCGAGG
Source organism: Viscum album (assembly GCA_963277665.1). Taxonomy (NCBI): domain Eukaryota; kingdom Viridiplantae; phylum Streptophyta; class Magnoliopsida; order Santalales; family Viscaceae; genus Viscum; species Viscum album. Next base: position 697,556,058 of record OY728128.1, read on the forward strand.
CCTTGACAAAATGGTTATTTATGGTCTTGGCATGAGGACTTGACAATGTGGTTAGGATGTCTGTCATATGAATTTTCCTCATTATGAAAATATTATTGATATTTCATGTGGTTATTCAACTAGTATAATACTCATGATTATGTTTTATTATGTCATTATCTAATCAGCTCTTATTCATGCCATAATGTGTTCAATTTTATTTTTAAAGGCATGTGTTCTAGTTATTCACCATGCCTAAATATTAACTTCATAATAACTTCTGTTGTATTGATTAACCCTTACTGAGGATTTGAGATCACCCCTTTCATTTATTTTTCCTTCCTCGTGTTATTAATAAGAGATCATTTATTGAGTTTTCAAGGATGAATTTTACTAGTTTTTGTTATGTAACATATTTTGTTAGCTTTCAAAATATAAAATGGGGCTCATGTATGTGCCTAGTTTATTCAGGACTACAAAACTGATTGGTACTTCAGGATTTGATTCCTTATAATAATTCCAATGTAAAATAATGCACGATGTCTTTGTTTTTGGAATCGGGGCGTTACAGTTGGTATCAAATGAAGTTTAGAAGAAAACTTAGAAACTAGATTTAGAATACATTGATTATGGAACAAATACATAAGATAGTCTTTGAGGATAAGCATACAAGAACATCCTATTATTTTGGTATGTAATAGATTATGTGTATCTTTCTATCAAATACATCCATGTCTGGATATAAATAGGTAGAGGTACCTCTGGCACAGATGTACCTAGGAGTGAAAACTCTAACAAAGAGTTTTAGGCTTCACCTAAGGTATCCCAGTACACGACAATGGGCCTTGTTGCACTCTTGGTATTGACACTCTCGGTGGATATACTTAGGAAAATTAACATTTTATTTACCCACTATTATTAAGGGTTTATTCCCCCAAAGTAACCAAAGTATATGGTTCTAGTATTTACACTGCATAAATTCAGGCTATGTGCTACACCGTGTTTAGAGTTATAGAGTATTCATAATTTTGTGAGATAATATATAATAAGGAATTGATTAGAAATGGATCCTAGTATAAGGAATGAGAACTTCACCAATGCACGTGATGTGAAGAGTAAGAAGGATCATATATCTAATGGTCTTAATACATCTTTTCAAAAAAAGATTGTCTCCAAAGTATTCCCATCATATGATGAAATAATATCATGTGTTAACAAGGTATGTAAATAATTCTCTAAATCCTATGGATTTAAAGGGAAGAAAAATAATAAAGGGATGGCAAAGAGACATAGGGATAAAGGGAAGATGAGAAAGAAGTGTTTTTTCACATTTGTTAAATGTGGAAAGAATCACCCTGGAAAATGCTTGAAGGGAATGAGTGTTTACTATATGTGTGAAAAAAAAGGACACCAAGGTCATGATTTAAATAGTAAAAAATGGTTTCAAATGTACAATACTTTAACTACAAGGAGATTGGAAACTATGCGAATCAATTTCCCAATCTTTAAAAGAATATACCCCAAATTGATGATTTTGTATAATGATCACGTAATGATGCTACTGCAGATGAACTAGAATGATTAATATTCCTATTCAAGAATCATTCCATTTGAATATTTTGTCGGTATTGTACTGGTTTTAAGAATTATGATATTTATAAGGATTATACTAAAGTACTATTTAATTATGGATTTGAGGCCATATGGTGAATGGTACAAAGGAAAAGTGATTCATTATAGAGTTAAACATTTTAGAAAACAAATGATTGAGGGAAAAGTGAATACAGGGCAATGAATTTTTCTGATATAGTTTTTATGGTAATTCAAGTTATTACCATATTTCAAGAGGATACATGATGATGTTATTCACATGATTGGAATATGAATTTTAGATCATCTTCTTGTTGATTTAAGGGTTAATGATATGTTCATCTTGGAAATTTAGAGCCCTTAATTATAATGTGTTAAATAATTATATTTTGAAATTTATAACCATTTACAAAATGGTTTAAGTTGATCATTTTATGTATTTTAGAGTTTAATGTTTCTACATGATGGTTTGGTTTTTCTTCATTGACTATGTTTTTCAATTAGAATGTGTTGTTTTGTAGTAACTGATGCTTTTACCTTACCTCTTATTAATAAAATATTTTTATAATATTCCTGTTGTGGTTTTTCCACAAGGGAATTTCCATGTATCAACCATTAACTTTCGATGTTCAATTTAAAATTTTGAGGACGCAATTTTTGTAAGGAGGGGATAACGTAACACCCTGATAATTTAAAAATAGTTTTATTATAGAATTCTTGAAATAATTATTCTCTTAAAAACACCACTTTTTTATAACCTAGTCAAGTGAACATTATTTTTCCACCTCTTTTATTTGAATTTTGAAATACATACATACACTGTTACGTTCAGTAAGATATTTAGAATCTGATAAGACAAACTTAATTTTATTGAATAGTTACATACCATTATAAATAGTGACATACCCTTAGGAATAGTAATGAATATTAAGTCATATAAAAAATAGAAACTTCACCCATGAATGTATAAATACAATTTAGACATCATAAAAGTGAAAAAACAATCATAGTATAAGTATTGTTATTTTTGTATGGAATGAATATTTAAATTACAATTTTCTGATTAATTTAATAATTTAAAATGGAAATTTATTTTCATAAAATGTAATCACAAATTTTTACTTTATTGTATTATGATTATAAGATAATTTTACAGGACCTTGATTAATTTTTCAAAGTCTTATAAAACAAGTTAGAGTTTTAAAGTGGTTTTTTAGAATAAAATATGATTTTACATAAAATATAAATTAAAATTATTTAGAAAACTATTTTCGAAAAATGGAGTTAATTTTCGAATTATACATGTCAAAAAATGGTTAGGGTGAAGTTTTTGGATTTTACTAAAATACATGAATTTTTCGTGAATGTAAAAATACAGTTTTGAGTTTTTGATAGTTTAGTGACATCATAATGACATAATAATTAAAATAAAAGCATGTTAGACTTGTGTACTGTAATATATGACATGAGGTGTCCCATGTGGCTAAAACCATGGGAAAATTCCATGGTAAATCCCATGGTTTTCCAAAAAACACTAATGTGGTGTCCCTTTGAAATTATTAAAAAACTCCGTCTCTTTTTCTATAAATACCCACTCATCCATTCGTTTTATTCCATTAAAAATCCCTAATCCTCTAATATATTGTGTTTTTACCTCCCTTAGAGTCCTCCCAAGGTGTTATTAATCCCCCAAGGTCCCAAACTTCAAGTTCTTGGAGTTACTCTACAAGGTAAGGAAACCTTTCACCCTCCTCTTTTAGTCAACACTTCTTTTATATTATCACTTTGAATTTACATTCTCATATGTTGGGGTTTTATATTATTTATTCCTATTAATTTCCATATGATTATATAACCTTTTTCTCTCATCAATTGTTTTATGAAATTTTACGCGACGTCGTTAGGATGCCGAATTTTCATAAGCGATATCTTAACTTTACTTTTATTTTCAAGTTAATCTCTTTCGTTTTCTCTTCTCACATCCTCTATCAAAATTACCATGATAACTCTAGTATCATATATATATAATGTAATTATATCATTTTAATGGAATAACCATCATAAATATTATTACTCCCTCCCTTTTATTTTTATAAATGAAATCAACGTCCATGAGGTTCCAATTTATAACTTTCATGGATGATGAGGTTTCATTCTTCAATTTATCATTCATTAATGGTCATTAAACCATTTAAATGGTTGAACCAGACTATAATATATGTGTTGAAACTTAATTTATATTCAGGAACTAGTATACATATGTATTATTAAATCATATGACCAAACTAGTTCCTAATAATCAAAATACCGCATAAATAATCTATGGGAATGTCATTAATATTTCATCTAATGATTCATCCTCATTCGATGTAACCAAATGATATAAATGACCATTAAAGATTATGGACGTTAATGAATAATATTTAGTTAAAATTTTGGAGATTTACAACCATTCCACATGAACTCCATTACTTAAAAACAAGTGAACCGATTATGAAAATCAAGAAAATGAACACTCCGGAATGATGGAACTCGATATTATAACTTAAGAATAAAGAAATAAATGAACTAATAATAATTATGATAAACTAAAGAAATTTCTAATAGGTTTTTAATTAATTTATTAATGAGTATATTTTCATATTATAGGACCTTAAGATCAAGAGGGGAACACATTCTGACTTAAGCCAATGGTTTCTTCATCTCACTTCTGTTTTTGTGAGATTTTCCATATTCACTATTAATAATTGTGTATAGTGTATATATATTTACCATTGATATAACATATCACTAATATATTTATTTTCATGGTATTCAATATATCATTTGAATATTATTAATTTTGGGTAATTTTAATCGATTGATTACAAAGTGGTAAGGGTTTTCCCACCCGAACCTCCATTTTCATTCGGGTTGTTTTTATTGTCTAATTACCTCAATGAAACTCTTGTGTATTATTATGGACTCTTCATAAATTATGTGTGAGTGTTCTATATATTTTCAACAACAATAATCATTACTTATTTTATGGACAGTTACATGTTTTAAATGGAACATTTAAAATTGTTTTTTAATACAAACCTGATTCAAGGGATCATTTTGAATTGTAACATGTTTTCAAGTGTGCACTAGAATCTATTTAATCCAGAATTATTTTTATAAAAATAGTCATTTTATCATGAAAAATGATCTTGGACCATTTCTGGATTTAATAGAACAAAATTTTCCTTCCAGTTTAAAAATCACTTTAATACTTTCCTTAAAATTTTCTAAAATGATTTAGTTATAAGGAATATTAAGAACTATTTTTAAATGATTTCACTTCAGTGGGACATGATTTATGCCTAAAATATAATTTCAATATCCTAGTATTTTATTTTCTAGTATATTCATTTTTAAAATCTTATTTCTGGGCAAATACAAAGGATTTTCCAAAAGAACTCTTCTGTCCAATGTAAAAATGATTTTTCTCATCTCACTTTCTCTTTTATGATATATATTCCTTGTTAACCACATACTTATTAAATGTGGTTTATGTACTGCACTTTGTTATATCATTAAAATAGTCTCCTTAATCTCATGATATTCAAATGGATTGTTATCTAAATGTTTCAAGGTGCTATGGGACACTTTGGAATGTTTAAGGATTATTTCCACAAGGATTTTTCAATGGTCACATTTAAAATCATCTTCATCTATGTCATTGTCCTTTATTTAATCTTGTACATAATTTTGGTTTATCTCCTATTATATCTTATAACATATTTAGTTTAATTGTTTATTATTATTTTGGTTGTGGATATGATATCTTAAAACCATTCATCAATTTACTCTGAATGGTTAGTGTTTATTAATAATGTTTGGGGAAAGTTATTTACATTTCATATATTAGTTTAAATATGAATGTATATGTTGTTTATATTTATCCCCATTTATATGAGAAATGAATTGGACATATAAGGAGTTGGGTGGTGCCTGCTATAGCCTCTTGATGCACCAGTAGATCTCATGAGAAAAACTAGATCATGACACGTGGCCTTGAAAAAATGGTTATTTATGGTCTTGGTACGGGGCCTTGAAAGTGTTGTTATGATGTATGTCATATAAATTTCACTCATTATGACAATAGTATTGATTGTTCAAGTGGAAATTCAACTAGTATAATACCCATGATTATGTTTTATTATTTCATTATTTATTCAGCTCTTATTCATGACATAATGTGTTCGAGTTAATTTTAAAGGCATGTGTTTTAGTTATTCACTATGCCTAATGTTTATATTTAGGTTATATTTTGTTGTATTTCTTAACCCTTACTAAGTATTTGAGCTAACCCCTTTCATTTCTTCTTCCTTCCCCGGATTATGAAGAATAGATCATTTGTTGAGTTTTCAAGGATCTTGTTTGTTAGCTTCTGTTATGTATCATATTTTATTTCCATTCAAAATATAAAATGGGTCCCATGTATATATCTATTTTATTCAATACTACTAAACTGATCGGTCCTTTGGGATTTGATTCCTTGTAATCATTAAAATTTAAAATAATGCATCAGGTCGAAGCTTCTAGAGTTGGGGCATTACATATTAGGTGCACTGTATATGAATACATATATGTGATTGACTATGAAATTGATATATCCCAAATAGACCTCCCTCATTTGATAATAATTATAGGTTCCACCACCATAGATTGAAGTTAGGTGACATATCTATCTTCCACTATTAGCCACCACATTTATTCTTCATTCTCTACAATTAACCACTCATTATCTCCTTCCTTCAGCAATTATACATGAAATTTATTTTATAGGCCATAGACCACCGCATTCCACTCCCCATGAGTATAAATGATCTCAAAGATTTAATCTTGTCGAAAATCTATCTACCAATAATTAATTTTATTGAAATACTACTTGGGGAAAATATAATTGATACACTTATGATCCTTATAGAATAAAAATCACTCACTGAGAAGGTAATTATTCAGGTTAGTTCCTTAAACCAACATGTTTTTAATTTGATTAATGGATCAAGAATTTATACATTTATTATCCCTAAAAAATAATGGTTATTATTCTTGTAAACCTTAATGTGTTATTTTACATTGATTATTTATCACATAAAAGGTTTATAATAGTTCCCTATTATAATTTGAACCTATATATTTAAAGAAATTATTCATAATTAATATTTCATATGGTCTATATAAAATATATTAAAAGTAAAAATATTATGTAAATCTATCAGGTGTTGGGGAATCATATATATTGATACATCTTATGAAGAATTCAAAAAAATATTCAAGAAGGGAATACATAAGAAAATAATCACTAATAGGAATTTCAAAAACTATATATTTCATTGAAACTTCTATAATATATGTGGTGTATTGGACCATGTTATTTCATATCATTATTAATGTATATCATAGATTACATAGTTTGATTTATGGATAAATATCATATAAATATTCTAGTGGTGAGGGAACATATATTTTTATGTCATAAGTGACATGAAATTATTTAAATGGTTAATAAATAGTTTTCCATCTCCTGTTATGGAATAATATATATGTTACCCATTGAACAAGATGGAAATGATTGATCAAAACTTATGTATATGATAGTTTACAAATAATTTCATTTTTGTAAGTCAAGGAAAGATTGATTAGACATATAAGATGATGATTTCAATTCCTTTTGATTGATGCGATTTTGGGTGACAAATTGATTTTATTAAATCCTTTCACTCATATATGTTACAATTGTGATACTAGTACAAAAAATATATTTAAAATCAAATTTTTACCACCTATTATTTATATAAATGATTTTAAAACCATTCCATGGAGAGTTTTAATATCATTTTTTCAAAAACCGATGCTAAAATTTTATTTTCATCTTTTTTAAAAATACACTATTAAAAATTTTATCTCGTGGGTTTATATTTAAAGTTATAATAATAACCAATATAAAATATATAATATAAAATCTAATAATAATAGTGTTTCAATTGTTTTAATACATGCCATTCCATTTTTAAATTAATGCCTATGATTTATTAAATCATGTTAAACATTTTAAATAACATATATATGTTTTTAGAATACAACTTTATTCATTTTAGATCTACACCTTCAATCCATATCCTTTCTCCTCTCGTTCCTCATTAAAATATTTCAATATGATAAGTTTAATTATTCTAGAATTATTTAATTTATTCATGATTATTTTTGAAAATCTATATACTTGTTAATGATTCATTTAATTATGATGAATAAAATATTATCAAACCAAGAAAAAAATATAATTCTTCAACATGGGATTTATTGGATGAAGTATAAAATTTAAAAAAGTAGTTGCTTTGGATGCCTCATGAGTTCTTTAATAAAAACATTAATCAATGTAAACCATAGAAAAAAACAAAATGAAATAAAATATTTAAGATTTTATTTATTTATTTTATTTGGTATCTGTAATTTTATTGAAAATATATATTTTATATTATTTTGAGGGAGTAATTAACGTTGATTTTTTTTAAAAAATTAGGCACTTTTAACATATGTTACTTCCTAAAAAATGTTAAAAGTATTTATTTTTTATCAAAAAAATCATTTTACATCTATTTTAATTTCTCAATTCAAAGATATATTTACTACATAACTTACATTTATTTCACCTAGAAATCAATGTTAAAAAAATAAAACCCAATATATATTTGTTGTATTAGTGTGATAATAGATTGTAACAACCAAGGATTTTTATACATAAATATCATGAATTTTTAGATGAATATTCAATACATTACGTGAGGAATATAATTGTTTATTTTCATTAGAGGCCAGGAACACAATCTTCTAATTTCATGAATTATATTCCATCATCTACCAAAAAATATTCCCCGATAGTACACCTCTTAGTCATTCCATACATAAAGCATTTCTTCATAACCAAGGGTAGGAAACATATGAAATGGTGATCTAAGATACTTAGAAAGGGTAAACATATGATATTTAAAAGTAATATAATTTGAAAGAATAATATAATCATAATGGTATGAGATCCTGAACATATCTTATGATGTTTACACCAAACATGTTGTAGATCATAAACATGGAAAATGGCACAAAACATTATGATTTTAGAAAAAAAGGGTCAAAAGAGTGAAAAATCATCATAAATAAATCATAGACCATATTTTAATGTCATAAATAAGTGAAACCCTCTTAAATATATATAAAAAATTCATATTTCAGGGTTAAATACCAAGACCATCAACATAGTAGATTGGGATGCACCCATTTATAATAGTGGATCAGGATGCACCGATTTCCCATAGTGGACCTGTGTGCACCTATTTCTAATAGTGGATCAATCTCATATACTTCTCCCCATTTATTATCTCATGATACACAAATCTTTACCCAATGAATTGTAGGTATATATAGGTACCACCATTCACATAATTTAAACCATATTTATGTGTGTCATAATGGAATAAAACATTAACCATATCATTCTATGATAACCAATGTAAAGAAAAAATGTTTTATAAACATTTAATAAATTCACCATTGAACAACCCATAAAAAAATAAATGGGTTTATTAAACACTAAATCAACATGAAAATTAACCATCCATATAAATAATATGTATTTTATTAGCCAATATTATCCTCAACAAGCATAAGTGACATAATATGATTTCATTTTAGATAAAAAATAATTTTGAAAGATCACTCAAGAAATTTATTTATGAATATAGCCTCTCTAATTTGAAAAAAAAAATTAAGCATAAAATATTTTCATGTTCATATTTTTCAAAAATAAATATTAAATCTTATAAATTATGTCTTAAAAATAATTAGAAATTTTTTTTTTGGGAAAATATCTTTTAAATTAGGAGAAATTTTTTTTAAAAAATTTATATAACATTTTTGAAACCATTTTAATTGAAAATAATATTAAAAACATATAATTTAAGCTTTTAATGAATTATTTGAACAAGATGGGAGAAAAAATCGTTCATGTCATAGAGGATAAAACCAAGATTCATTTCACATTTTTAGTAAAATCCAAACGAACTTTTTTTTTGGAAAATACATGATGGTTACTTGTAAAAAACAATTAAATGTGATACATTAATAAAAATTTCATTATTTAATTAATTTTATAATCTTAAATACATTTTAAAAAACATTTATCGGAAACAAGGTTTCGGAAGAAAAAGTGATTTCGACCTAAGAGATAGAGATAAGGTTAATTTTTCTTAAAAACTCTTTCAAAATCTTTTGTTAATGAAGAGGGTAAAATGAAATGAAAACAATTATTATCATTAATTATCCATTAGAGAAAAAATATATTTACTTTAAGATAGATATATCAAATAATTCCTCTAATGGAGACTTAAACAAAAATAAAACCAAAAAATAACGAGTCTATGAAATAAACTTTTACCAGTTTGATAATTTCTGAATCATAACCCCATAAAAGAAATATTTACAAAATGAAAAATTGAATAATATAAAATTAATTATAATCATGATATAAAATATAAAATGTGAGTGTATATCCCATACATTGGAATTAGTGGTGAATATGGCATATATCTTATGAAAGTAAAAGTGAGATGTAAAACCCTTACCTTAAGACTCAACTTCCTTCGTACTTGTTCTAACCTATTATATAAAAAATATATGTTTATTATAAATATATTACAGAACCATAATTATATATATCATAATATATATTATTTTCTTGTTACATTTTATTTCCCGTTTATTAACAACACCATGTTGATGCCACATTTTGGGCAATAACTACATTGTTTGTCTTGTATGTTTTCATTTTTTAATTTTTATCCTTTAAATTTGATCATGGTTTATATTATAAATAATTTCTAAAATTATATAAATATCCCATATATTTAGTATATATGTATTTATATTAATCTATAAAATTTAGAATTAGAAAATAAAATACACCATTCAGGGAGATGGTATGATGTATATATAGATGACTGTTGTTTCCATTTTCATAATGAATTTGAAAAAGAAATGTGAAAATTATATAACCATTAAATAAATATTATTATTTAATATATATAATTTATATTCATTCAATTTATCCACACTACCTTCTAAGTAATGTGTAAGTAAAAACGGATCGCATCAGTTCGGTTCACTTGGTGCTAGTCCAATGCACACATGAGTGATGTTATCATATCCAACAAAGAATGAAAAAAAGGAAAATTTGATATTTTAATTATAAAATTATTGTAATTTCATCAATATTGTATAAACATATTAAATAAATTATTAAATGTATACTTGAAGTTGGTGATGAAAGAAAAATTACATCAATAATTTTGTTTTCTATTTGATAGAAGTGGAGTTGAAAATTTGTTATTAAAACAACATAATTACATATCAGTATGTAAGATATAATTTTTTTATTATATTTTTTGATTTAAGAAAAAATTTATGGTATGAAAATAATAATAAAAATGATGATATTTGTGAATACAATTACCTTTACTTTAAAGATGGTCCATTGGATATCTTATTAAAGACCATAGATTTTGTCTTTTAGGTGGACCAGAAGCTCTCAAACATTAGTAAGGATGATGAATATTGATTTTGGTATATTAGGGATGAACTATATGACTTGAGGGGTGTGAATAGGTAATTTTTGGTGGTGGAAGTTTATAAGTGGGGGAAAGGAACCCACTTGGAAAGTAATTGGAAATTTCCATTCTATAATTTTAATTTATATGATTTAAATATTTCCATAAAATTTAATTTTATAACTATTATTTTCATTTTAACAATTATCCTCTCAGTTTAACCCCATATAAAATTATTTTTACCTTAGTCATGAAAATTAATATTTTCTATTCCCACTATTCATTATGGTAAAAAACTGTCTGGGATATATAATACAATATATGTTATTATAATTCAAAATATTGAATACTATTTTGAAATTTATAATCATTGAATTTGGAGAATTTAAATTAAAATTAAACCCAAAGATGGAATAAGAAAAACGTTTTCTAAAGGAAAATGTCAAAAATTATAAAAAAAATTATATAAAAATTAAAATTAGAATGATTAAAATAAAATTAATTTGATTAATTGATATAAAATTCATGTAATTGTTCTTTTGAAACAATTTTAAAACAAAAAGAAACATCATAATTCCTTTAAACTGAATTTAAGTTTTAAATAAAAATTGGTACTTTTCAGTATTCACTAAAAAATTAATTTTTTAAGAAAAATAATAAAATATCACCCTAAGAAAATATTAATATGATTAATAAAAAAATGAAGCACCTTTTTTAAAAAAAAATTATAAATTATATAAAATAACATAAAAATATGTGTGAAAATGGCACCAAAGCCAATTTTTATAAAAAGTGGTGTTTTTAAGTGAAAAAGTGTATTTATTCTAATTTATTATCTAGAAAAAGAAAAATATGAATGTTGAAAATTTTATTGAATATATAATATATAAATTTCCTTAAAGTTATTCAATAATTTTGATCTGATTAATTTATTGAGGTAAAAAATGTTTGTCTGTATAAAAAAATTTGTCAGAACAAGATTTCAATTATTTTCAAATACTTTTTATTTTAATTTATACTTAATTGGTCACAAAAAATTAATTTTATATATATGTGTAAACCATATTTATTCTAAAATTAGTTAATCATATTCATAACTAAGATTCCAATGGCGACGAATTACTATCATTTAAAATGAAAATATTTTAATAGTATGTCACATTTTGTTTTAACTCAGTGTTTCAAGTAAGGAAAGTTAAATTAGTGGTTTTACTGAAAAATATCAATAAGATTAATTTTTTTGAAAAAATTATTTCATAAAATCTTATGGTGTTATGTTCTACCCTCAATAAAATGCAATTTTTCCTAGAAATTCATTACTTTTGTAATAACAACTAAGAATAATTCTACCTCATTAAATCATATGGTTTCTATGTAGCTACATCAAGATGGTGGTTTCACTACAAAACATTGAACATGTAAGATGTATTTCTTGATAGGACTTTCTCTACTAAATCCATAATATCTACCAGTTATTCATCAAAATAAATACCATAATCTAGTGGTATTACATCTGATTTAATTATATGTGATAGATTATGTATGTACTTCCTTTAGAGAAATACATGGAACAAATATTGAACTTGAGAGAGGTTTTATGGAATCACTAATCGATAATATATCATCTCAATATGATCAAGAAATTCAAAAGTACCGATATACATGGGGTTTTGACTTCCTTTTTCATGTAAACACATATTCAAACATTGTTTGTGCTTTGATAAATTTACAATTCATCTCTTACTCCAAGAAATGAAGATGGTTCTTTTATGTATGAAGCACTAAAAAATCATAAGATACATAATATAATTATTTCCCATTCCCTATGTATATAATTATGAAAAAATTATTAGAACTGGTTATCCAATATTGATCAATATTCATATGGTGAACTAATACATTAATCTATAAAACCTCATCCCAATATTAACATAAACCATCTCATAATAGTATAACCTTTTGACCCTTCCAAAGTTGTAAAATCTATAAAATAATAAATAAGTTCATTAAATTTAATAAATTAACTTATCCTTAATCTCCCAAACATCATAATGTTGTATTATTTATCACATGCAAAAAATGAGAATACCATAATTATGAATTCTCTTTAAGCAAGGTAATGAACTAAATTACCATAAATACTCAATGAAAACACACATGATTCCTCATTTATTAAATAAAACCATAGACTATTAAATATATCCATGTATCCAATAATATCGTTATCCCCATATTTGCTAAGATATACCACTTGTTCAACGAATCATTAATTATTTCTAGTGCCATCAATATTATCCTATTTAATTTATCCATATCAATCATATCATTATCCAAACTAAACATGATTTTCTCCATGTCAAGAATATATTAATCATTATCTTCCCTTAATCATGAATTTTCAATAAAATGCCATTGTTCCACTAAAAATATCATGTAGGTCATTAGAACTGTTCAACGTATTCTTCTAAATCCATCATACAAAACTTCTAAGGATGAATCCTTATATATATTAATATTCAAATTACATAATTCTGGAATTCTAATATATAGAAAAAAAATTATTCCACCTCATCCTGAATCCATTAAATGGACTTCATCATCTTATTCCTTAAAACCTCATTCCATTAATATTACATTCTTAGTCGCTTCATCATCAATAAAAAAAACCATTACTAATTCATCCTTTCATATTCTCTTCATGATTTGTCCAATTAGGAAATCAAGTTTCACAATTCCAAATACATCCCTCATTTTAAATATTCAATGGTCGATGATACCTCAAGGATTCAATTATTCTCATCCATTTGGTTTACTAAACTTTTCCTTATCCTTTGTAAATTTCTTATTATATTCACTTATTCTCCAAAAATCAGGCATCTTCTCATTCCTTTAAGACATTCCCTAGAGTTATTCTTCCAATGTTCTCAACCTATAGGTAAATGAAGCTTATTTCCTCTATAGCCACCACCAATTTGGAGGATTTTTACATAGGTTAAGGTAGAAAGAGGGGTGGTCAGAGGAATATGATATCCCACCAATGAGAAGCACAAAGAAAATAGGAAAAGGATGACCCAAAATGGTAAAAGAATCACCATGAAAGAATCATGGGGGGGAGATCCCATGGTGGAGAAAATCTTTATATGTAGAGATATGGTTATAGGAGGATAAATGAGTGGAAGAAGTGAGGAAGAAGATATTCCAATGATCCATGATGAAGGATTTTAAGAGGAAACCTTTGGCAGAGCGAAGAGTGAGTGGGGAAAAATTGAGACAGAAGGGGGCTATCCCTCCCACAAGTAAAATTTCACTCCATTAATCATCCAATTTTGTTTCTCATAAATTCATTATCTATCACATTACACTTTAATATATTCCCTTCTGATTCCCTCTATTTACTAGAACCAGAGATCATAGTTTGATTAATAATATTTATAGTGGGAAACCACATAATCATAAGAAATAACTTGTCAAATGAATAATCATGAAACCTTATTTTCAATATATAAAACCTTAGGTTTAAACAAAAATATTCATTGTCATTATTTAAATAAATCAATATGATTCATAAAGAGTTTGTGAATTTCCAATAGATATCCCCATGACTGTAAACCCATGAGTTACACAAGACTAATTGTCATGGATTAAGTGATAATAGAGTTTTTCTCAAGAATCCTTTTTTTTAGTTATTTCCCCTTGGTACCACTTTGACAAATCCACATCAACTTATAGTATCTAGAGGGATATAATTTCATAGAAACCACTCTCTCTATCCTTTACCAAAATTTCAATGCATTTTCCTATACATTGACTCATCCTTTTTCCATTGAGGTATCCCTAAAAATATCATTAGAAATATCCATATGGATATTAATAATTGTTTATCATCTTAGTTTTGAATGGATAAATAAACCTTTCCTCTAATACCAACTATAGATGCCATGGATTTTCATGCATAAATATCTCATCTTTTTAGATGAATGTTAAATAAATGTCATAAACACATACCTGAGGAAAATAATAGTTTTGTGTATTTGGAGACTAGAAAATCAATATTATTATTCCATGAAAGATCATCAATTATAATACACAAATATATTCTTATGTTTTACTCCCTATTAGTAATACCATACAAAAACATTTATTCATAATAAGGGTATGGGAACATATGAAAGGGTGAAATTATATTCTTTGTAAGGTTAAACACGTTAGATATAAATCTATAATCATATGAAATCATCATATAATAATAATAATATTGAATCATCAACATAACTTATTATGTTTATACCCAACCTGTCATAAATCATAATCCTGTGTCCTATCATACACCTTTATCATTTTACAAAACATGATAAATAAGAGTGAGAAATCATCATAAATCAATCATGAACCATAATCTCATTACATAAAAGTATTGAACAACCATAAATATATAAAATCATTTCATATGAAAAAATTAACTAATAATACTATTAATATCGTGGATTAGGAAAGACATGATTCCCATAGTGAATCAAGAATTGCCTATTTCCCATAGTGGATCAAGATGCACCTATTTATGAAAGTGGATTAGGATGAAATTGTTTACCATAGTGGATCGAGGCAATCAAATTATTTCCCATCAGTATCTCTTGAGATATAAAGAATTACCCAATTCCTTGGGGAGAACATATATATCCCACCCATCTAATAATTAAAATCATACTTATGTGTTCCACAATTTCATAAAAAATTCTGCATATCATCACAGAATATTTCATGTAATGAAAAAGGGTTTCATAAAAATTTCATTAAGTTATCATATCATACAAAATGAACAAATAAATGGGTTTCAAAAAAATTTGATCAACATAAATATTAACCATCCATGTAAACAATAAAGATTTTATCATTCAAAATTTTCCCTTATAAATCATAAGTAAAATAAAAGGATGAAATTTTAGATGGAAAATTATTTCGAATGGTCACATGGAACATTTATTTTGGAATATATCCATTCCAATTTAAAAAAATTATAAAATAGAAACAAATTTCAAAATCATTTTCTTTATAAATAAATATTAAAACTTATAAAGTTATAATTAAAACACATTTAAAACATTGGTTGGGGAAAATAAACTTTTCATTTTAAAAATAAATTATTAATACTAAAAATTCATAAAAAGAGTTGGAAATGGTTTTCATTGAAAATAAACTTTTAATGTTATAAATAATCTTTAAAAATTGAGTTGTTCATAATGGTGGGAAAAATTATTCATGTTGTACATAATAAAAGAAAAATTGACTTCATATTTTTGGAAAAGAACTACTAGAAATTGGTTTTTGAAAAAGAGATGAATATTAATATTAAAATAGATTGAAAATATAATAAAAGGGTAAAAAAGTATTTATAAAATAATTTAGATAATGTTAATACCATTATGTGAAAATAGTTTTTTAAAACATTTTTCTCAATGAAATTGTTTTTTCCACTAAAGAGTGAGATTAGATCGATATTTCATAAAGCCATTATCTTGAAATTATATGTACATAAAAACAGGGAAATGATAGGAAAACATGTTTTCTCATGAGATAAAAATAATTTAAGAAACTATATTTATTTTATAGTTAGAATAAAAAATAATTACTCTATGGGTGACTTAAACAAAACAATCCTTTATAATGATGAGATCATGAAATAAACCCTTACCACATTGGTATGTTCTATATCGTAAGACACATTAAATAAAAAATAATCAAATGAAATGTTAAATACCTTGAATATAAATATATTAGTGATATAAAATAACAAATGTGATGTTTATATATTAAAAAAATAATATGTTTTGAATATGGTGTATGTCTCACAAAAGTAAAAGTGAGATGAGAAGTTATTAACATATGTATCGACTTCCTTCATACATGTTAACAATTAATTTATAATAAATATTATTTTATTATACTTAATTTAGGGAAATATTATTATATATATCATACCATATAATATTTTTTAATTACTATTTATTATCCATTTATTGTCAATTCCTTCAAAAAGTCACTTTTCTAGCAATAACAACATTGTTTTTCATGGGTGATTTGACTTTCTAATTTTGGTCATATTTATTTCATAATTGTCACACCATCTCCATAATTATTAAAATTATATAATCATCATATATATTCATATATATGTGTGTGTGTATTTATAGTCATCCATAAATCATAGAGATAAAAAATTAAATACACTGTTCAAGAAAACGGTATCCCATATGCATGCATTAATGTTATTTCCATTTTATTAGTGGATTGGATAAAAAATAAAATAATATATTATAATTCAATTATCATAATTAATTAAAATATACCATTAATATTCAATAATTATTTCCACTCAATTATTCATTTATAGTTTAAGAGAAAACGTATAACATCGCTTTGTGAGGCAGTCGTCTGTCGTACAAATATACAATGTTATCATATCCCCTACAGAATATAAAGAGTGTTATTTGAAATAATAATTCTACAAGAATATCAGTTTCGAATATATCATAAAAATATTTTAAATCCATCATTATATTAAGAATTTAAAAGAGATTATGAAAGACAGCTGCATTGGTTCACTAAGAGCTAGTCTCTCATACACAATATTGATAGTTTCATTTTCCATTTGATGGGTGTGAATATAGATATAGGTTATTAAATTAACATAATAAAATCCAAGAATATATGAGATACTGGTGTTATTATATAGAATGTTTTAAGAAAAAATTAAATGTGAATGAATTCAGATCTTAGTGAAGACAGTTTCCTTCTCTTATAAGTACCGTCTTTAGATCTCTTATTAAAGACCCTAGTGTTGTTCTTTTTTGAGGACCATTATCTTCAAAACAAGGATAGGGATGCTGAGGAGGGATTTATTCAAGGTTTTTAATATCATTATTTCTTTATATGTTTTAATAATTGATGCATGGTGGTGGCTTTTATAAGTGGGGGAAAGGAACCCACAAAGAAACTACTTGGAAATTTCCGAAAATGAATCCAAAATAATAAATCCATTCCCTCGAAGACAGCTTTCAAATTACCATAGATACTATTTTGTAAAGTATAATATTGAGATATGTTCATAAATAGTAAATTTTAGTGGTTATATGGTCATTTCAAACCTTATCTTCTTTGTTTAACCCCTCGTAAACCCATTTTTACCTTAATCATGGTAATGAATTTTTAATGCATGCACTATTCATTATGATTGATTATAAAGTAGAAATTATAATGTAATATAAACTATCCTAATTAAAAATATGGAATCCATTTTTCTGGAATTCATTGTATATAAGTAGGAATATTTAATTTAAAATTAAACTGACAAATACGGTGAGAAAGTAGTATTCCCATGAGAATTGTCAAATATAGAATGTTTTTATATTAAAATTCAACAGAAAAATGATTCTAATGAACTAAATTGGAATAATTTATTTTTGGATTAAATAATTTTACTTTTAGACCCATTTTAAAAATAGCATAATAAGTTCTTTAAATTAATAAGATATTTGTAATGAAAACATATATTTATAACTACTCACTGAAAAATAAATATTTTCAGAAAAAATACAATAACCTGAACCTTGGAACATTTTGATATTACAACATCAAAAATGAAGTTTATTTCTCTAAGAATTGTTTTTCTATATGTTGAAAAATTTTACTATAAAATTGTTGTTCAAAAAGCGACAAAGCATTATTTATATAAAATATATTTTTTACAGTAAAATTGGATTTATTATTATCTCTTGTCTATAAAACATATAAGAATACTTTTAATTTTGTTTAAATATATAATATATAAAATATTTATTAAAATCATTAACTAAAAATGATTTGATTAATTTATTTAGGTAAAATTAATTTGTTTATATAAAAAAGATTTTTTTAAAAAAATGATTTCCTTTATTTTGAAATAGTGTTTATTTTCATTTCTAGTTATTTTTTCACAAAAAAATCATTTTATATACCTATGTAAACCATATATTTTTATATTTCATTTAATAATATTTATAACTTCCATTCCAAAAAATTTTCAACAATTTCCATTTTAAATAATAATATTTTAATAATATCTAACATTTCATTTTAAACTAGTTCTTCTTGTAACACAAGATAAGCTCAATATTTAGAGTAATAAAAAAATATAATATTAAATTTATTTATAAAAAATATTTCACAAAACATGGTGTGTTACACATATCCTTTCATTATGAGATCATTAAGAGTTTCTAGATACCACTCTTGTTTGGTTGGTTAAGCTAACAGCTATAAAGAAAAGAACCTAGATGTTGACATATTAAGTGTATCCAAAATATCATTAGAATTACTAGAATATAAATTTCAAGAAAATAATTATTCAATGTTTTGGGAATAATATATATTCTTATTATATTAATTATGAATTCAATAAAAAGATTAATTTGGATATGAATAAGTGATTTGAATATTATCTCTCATTTATTCAAAATATGTATAAATATATTAATATTTTTTTAGATGAATAAATATAATATTTATTTATTTATTTTAATGTTAAGAAAATTAAAATAATTATTGTTTCACAATTATATTGAATTTAAATATTTATTTTATCTAATGAATAATTCATTATTCAAGATTTTTTTATTTTATAAGACGATGCATATCGAGCTAATTACTCAATAAATATATAAATTAACATCATATATATATATGAAACCATATTAGATAATTACTAGTTCCAAAAAATAATAAATATTATTATTTAAATGTGTTCACATGTCTAATTTATTTTTATATCATTATAATAAATGTATTGTTTATTTAAGAAATTATATTTAAAAATATCATGTCACCTTAAAATAATAATAAATTTTTACAATTATTTGAGAGATATGTGAGATGATTTTTTATTAAAAAACATTATATCAACAAATGTTAATAATTTTTTTCTACTAATTTAAGGGAAATTTGACATGGAATGTTTATTTGGATTAAATTTGAAGAATTAAATCCATTCTAAATCATTTAATATTGACCGATTTTATATTAACCGTATATGTAATAGAGAATTAAATGAGATAATCCTCTCAATTTCCCTCTAATCATTATAAAAAGACTTTTAAGGAGAATCGTATATGTTCTATAATGTTTCTATGAATGGGATGAAATATATATCATCGTATAATCAATAGTGAATGGAATATAGTAGTAAAATCCCTAATGCCAACACACGAGATAACAAGAATAATGTTTAGTGATTTTTAGAACATATATGGATATTACTGGAGGAATTATCATTGGGATTATTGATCAATGAAAACATCAAATTGATTAGTGATTTGATCGATAATGTAGGCACCATATAGAAGGGAAATTAGAAATAAAAGACCAATGTATTTATATAATTTTTATAATTAATTACAAATTAAATGTATGACCTTATTAATTTATTTTGTCCAATTTCATTGAGTTTTGATTGATAAATTTTAATAGGAATTATTCCCCAATGTTTTTTTTATTCCTAGGACCTTCAATTTGTATTATAGAGGTCAAACTAATATACATTTTATTATTTCAATTTTATTTATTAAAATTCAACTCAATGGTCTAGTTGAGGTTCCAATGGTCAAGAATAAAAATTAATGAGAGTTTTTATGGTCATAAATGGGCCAATGAAAAGGAAATTTGATTATAAACACATTTATTAAATTAATTAGGTTTACATAAAATAATAAAAATTAATGTGGTGTTTGATAGGATTAATAATTTTCCTTATTTAAGAATTTTCTTCCATAAAATTAATATATATATATATATATATATATGAGTGATAATATCATAATTTAAATTAATTTATATATATATAATAAATTTTTAAAAGGTTAATAATTAAAAACCATGAAATTAGGATGGATTCATTTTCTCTCAGGATCTATCGAGTTCTTTTCTTATCCATTGTGGGATTGTCTCCCCTTATAATGGAGAAAACTATTTCAGCCTTTTATTCTCATAATTTTTAATTATTCCTCATCATCCCTCCTCACATCAACTATCTCTTATTAGCTTCATTATTCACCCCTTGTGGCTTGGGTTCATGTTAGTCGATTATTCTTTTTATTTTCACTTCATCTTCTCTGTTGATCCTTGTAGTAACTAACATAAGTATCAGATCTAATAGTAGAAATTTCATCATAGGATATGTGGTGTAGGTTCATGGTCAGTGGTAAAAATATGGTGTGTGGGTCCACCTGCACTCATGTTATATCCGTGCTTCATATTGGGTTCTCCCTGTTTCCCTACCATCGATTCGAGTTGTGGGTCAGCAACTGTTGGGTGGTCAACCTTGATATTGGGCCCTATCGGAGGTGATAACATGAGGGGTAATGTGTAAGGTGGGTAGTTGGAAAAATTAAATGGTTAATGGGAAGAGATTATATGGAGTAGTTAGGTGGTTGTTGGGTGGTCAACATCGATCTAATGGTCGATGACATTGGTGGTGGTGGAAAAGGTTTTGGGTGATCAAATGACTCAAGAGTGGCACATGTGGGTTGTTATATGGTGTTTTTTTGAGTTCTAGGATCAATTACATTTGGTTTATATCATTTAAATAGTATTTGTTCCATCTAGGGTTCAATGGTTTTAAGTGACACTCAATCTATAGGACATGCAAACATGGCCTGTGGGACAACGTTAATGGGTTTCATGAGACGTGACCAGACCATACAAATGACTTAAAACATTTGGATTTTAAAACAAAATAGTGACATTAGTTGGGTAGTCTTGAAAGAGATATAAGAGTGATAAAACTCATCATTTATCCATTAGTCCTCATACTAATGGGTCAAAATGGGTTTCCCTATATATGACTATCTATATAGTGTTATCACTTAGATGAAGAGGAGAAGCCAGTTGACGATGTTGTGAGGGGAATCTAAAGAATTGACATGTTATGGGATCAAAATAATTATGGGTGTAATGGAACCCCTCATTTATCCCTCCTCTACACACCGATGTGGGATAGAGGGCTTCCATACCATGATGTGTCATTCTAACATGATACAACATCTCAAGATGGGTGATGAAAAATCTTGGACTTATAGCATGTGTGAAAATGGCTCTAGTAGGGGCAATATTAATCATGAATTTTTTTTGAAACTCCCATGAACCTTTTCTAACTTACAATTACCTTAATTAAGGTTATTAATGAACTATATATTGATACAATTCTTATTTAACTACCTTTTTGTATTGTCCTGTTAACCCTATGTTTCCCTCCTATTATTCATGTGTGAATTATAGTTCTATATTCATGACTGTCATAAAATTTAGTCAAGTATTAGCTTCCATAACTCTGTATTAGGAAATTGTAGAATTGATCTTTATTATGGTATATTTAACTCAATTGGTCAACTATAACATGTATAGATTGTGAGCAAAAAATTCATCCACTACATTAACTATGAGCCATAATTTTATACATGCATAGACCAAACAATTTGATGTATCGACCATCACTAGATGGTATGTTGGTCAAAAATGTTAATGAGTTAACCACATGAATGTTGTTTTGTTGATTGTACAAACAATTATTATGTATTGAAAATAAATATGACATTAAATTAACATGATCGAATATAAATGAACTTACAGTATAGTACCTCATGACTAAATCATTTTTTATCATATTTTATCATTTCTTTTTGCTGATATGAAATTACATGGTGATATTTCACTGTTACATTTACATGCAAGGAGAATCCTGATCATATAAAAAACTATCATGTTTAGGGTAGTATACAAATCCTAAAATTAACTCATTTCATGTAATCACATAAAACCTATGTATATTCACAACATTAGGAATGTGAATAGTGAATCATGTTTTTATGTTTAGTTTGAAATAGAAGTTTCACTCAACCTTACTCTTCTTTATATCACATATGTGTAATCCAACTCGTGATTAAGTCCCACTAATGTTGATTCTTTCATATGGCCTCCTATGATGGTGCGTATATGATAAGACAAGCTCCACCTATGCTCTAGTGCACCGAATGATGTTATCTATATTCCTAACCCCTATAAGTGATTTGTCTCTCACAATAAATCAACTTCATGACTATTATAGGATGATATTGTCACATTCTAGGACTAATCTAATACATGTACTCTTAGTTGACCTAGTTGATACTTTTTATATTTTTTTTGTAGACTCCAACTGAAATCACTTTTAAAAAAATAAAAAATCACCACATATAATTACCCACCCCCTGTTTAATTCTTCTTCAAATATTTATTCACAATAAACACATGTAAGAATAATCAATTTTAATTCAAAAATTCTTTAAACCTTCATCCATTTCCAACATATTATTTTTTATTTCCAATAACAATGAACGATTTCATTTCATTATCATTGTGAAAACTATAAGAGAAGAATATAATTCATGTATTGGGTGGTTAGTCTAATCCATCACCCAAATCATCACCTTTTAATAATAACATTGATAGTGAAAAATATCAATAATAAATCTAAGGGCCCTTCAATCTCCACCATTTTATTTTTTTAATTACATATATATGTAAATAGTTATTTCCATTATTATATACATAATTGAATTTAAATTAATGGTGGGAAAAGAATTTATCCCTATATTGATATATCATGAAGTATATACTCAGCTAAACATATATTTCCCTTTACTGAGTCTATAAAATTTAAGAATCTTTTTCTATTATTATGACTCCTAAAATGTAATAGTTGTGAAATGTCTTGTATTTTCAATATACTAATTGAAATTTACAAATATTGTCTCGATTTTAAAATAAAATATCCATGAAACAACATTATATAACCTTTATCATATTACCGTTATCTCTCACAATTCCTTGAGATAAGGAATTTAGATTGATTCACTGCCCACTGATTGCAAGTGACTATTAGAATTTAAAACTTGTAAAAAAATTATTAAATTAGTGTGGAATAAAATGTTCATTAATAGTGTTTTATCAATAAACCTTGTTAATGCGCACATGGTAATACCTAATTTGGTATTGACATATTCCCTAAATCATTTTTGACACTAGGGACCAATGTTTTCCCTCATTTCCTCAAAAAACCCACTTGATTTGGTAGGGTATTCATGCATTATTTGGGAAAGATCCAAATTAAATTAGAAATTTCACAAAAAAAATATTTTATAATTGATTCACCAAGATTGGGACACATTTAAGCTACATTCAATTTCTTTATAGGAGTTTCATTCTCAGTAGCTTTGTTCATTTAGATTTCCATGGTAGATACACTTTCTTACATAAAGTTATTATTTTTCATTGGTGTATTATCCTTCACTAAAACAATTATATGATTCCTATAATGGTTGTACCATCATTCTAAAAAAAATGACCAATTACTTTTAACATCACATAAAAATTCTCTAGAATTTAAAAAAGTTCTTACAAGGAAGCTTCTTTTAATTCTGTTGATTAGGTTCAGTAGTCATACTTCTACTTTCATATTTACTCCCCTTAATTCGACCAATTTCTTAATTCAGTACATTGATATGTTATGGTAATAATACATATCATTATGTCAAAACATCCATTATATCCAAAAAAATACTAGAAACAACATTTTTTAGTGGGTTTCCTTGTTTTTCCAAATTTTTAAACATACTAATTTTTTGAACTTTCACCATTCATGTTGAAAACTTTTTTGAGGTTTCTTATTATATATCATTTCAAATATACCCATGAGTTTTTGGTTTATTTCTCATGAATTTTCAAGACTTAATTTGGTAAAATAATTTATTTGTATCATGTATATGACCCAAAAATATGTTTCACATTATTACAATGAATATGTTTTTTGAGTAATCACACACTACTAGATACTATGAGATTAATCTTTAGAGGGTTAAAATCTATTATAAACTCTGGATGTTCTTGTTTGGAATCACTATAGATTATTTAATTTGACTTTTCATTCAATAAACATTATTCTATGTGTGTTATTTTCAACCATGAAACATTATAGTTTCCCTTACCATTATTTATTCATATTTTTAAACTCAACTTCCTACAATTTATTTCTTTCATGTAGGATTAATTCAGGATCCTTCAATTTTTTTTATTTCATCTCTAACCAAGCCTTCATAAAACCAGTAGCAGCTTGATGTGACTCTTTATATTCATTTTTCTTATTTTAACAATATTTTAAATTAATAATTTCATGCATAAAAAATAACTCCACTACCCCTTTTTCTCTTAGAATATTTATAAAAAATGATTCCTGAATCTTCTCCTAATTTGAAAAAATTTAGAATAATTCTCAAATTGTGAAAATATGAATTACAAGAACACTCATTGTATTTAACCTTAATAAAACAAACATAAACAGAATGTTTATTATATAGTTAATGATGCGAAAAATTGTATCTCATCCAAAAAATAATAACTCAACAACATAAAAAATTTGTTCTCAAAGAACTCATCTAGAATCACTAAAAAATAAGTTTCCAATGTTTATTTTATTATAAAAAATACAACGTCATAATAATAATATTCCATATCTAATTTATAGAGATTATGAAGTATCTTGAATCATATATATGATGTTATGTGTTGTTCATTGAAAAACAATATCAATATCATTTTCATGAAATTACCATTTACCAGTTATTAATTCTAGAACACCTTACATTAGATTCAAATTTTAATTTTTTAACCATTACATTACATTTAGATATTTGGGGTTACCACTATGTTTCCCTTGAAGTACTTGCAAGTTCATAAGTTTGTCTTATAATTTTCCCTAAATAAGTACCAGAAAGTTGATGTTGCCCATAGATATCACAATGAAACCTTGAAAAACATAATAGAAAAGTATATTGGTATCATAAATCAAAGGTGGGCTATTTTAAATGTTTAGATTACCATTACACAACCAATTGATAGTTTTATTAACCTTTACAAGGAGAAAATTTGACCTAAAACACCTTTTTTACCCATACATAACCCATTTTATATATTTACACAATATCAAATCATGTTTTTTGAACATAAACATTTAATAAATACATCATATAGCCACTAAGAACTTCAAATATGAAATTTTCATTTTACAACTGAATATACATTTTCACAGATTGTTCCCTTATCAACCATAAATAAAAATAGAGTAACCACATGAATGACCTATTGAACACATTTTACATTTAATCATAAAAATGAAAATTTCAAGTGAAAACACTCATAATTAAAGGGAATGTATAGTGAAATCATATAATGCATGAAAAAATAGCTGATAATGCACTTGCATGAGTTTTTTATTAATACAAAATATATGAACATCCTTAAAAATATTTATAATGTTCTTATGGAAAATTATAGAACAATTCAAACCATCAACAACTCGAATCCCATAAAAAAAATTTCTCCCCCTTTTGGATTTGTGAGAAAATACAATAAACTATACTAAATATTCACTAATTAGTTCTATAACATGTCATCATTATATGAATAATGAAATCATAGTCTATCACTCTTAGTTAATAATGAGAAATATCATTCACCACACACCTAGATAAGGATTTTTTTATATAATTCCTTCTCTTTATGAAAAGAATGTGTGCACAAATGACTAAAATGAACCCCCCTTACTTCATGAAATGAGGATCACTTTCAACATAATCCATCATTAAACATTATTCATAACTTCATATGAAAAAAGATTAATCAATCCTTATATTTTCAATATTTCTACTAAACATATTAAAAAATTGTTATTATTTCTCTGAATCTTTCAACAAAATAAAAATCAATGTGAGGTTGTTTTGGTTTTTCTATTTTGGGGAATCAAAATCCCAAGGGTAAAATATCATATTTCATTATGAGGTAGAGGGTGTCTCCGAAAACATATTTGTTTAATTTAAACATGTATAACCTCTTTATGCCAATAACTTCATGTGGAGGAATATTGGCCCATTTTTTTATGTTGAGTCTCCCATAAAAGTTTTAGTCAACCTCCCTCTAATAAATAACTCGATATGAATCATCTAACTATATATAAATCTCTATTAGTTTTTATTATAACTTGTGGCCTCATATGCAACCCCACATGTGGGATACTAAGCATCACATGTGATCCTAGCACTAGTGCAAAAAATGTTATTTACATCACCATTTTTTACGTCGGTTATATATAACCGACATGATAATATTTGAAACATAGTTTTTTACGTCTGTTATATTATAACCGACGTTAAAAATCGACCGCGTTCTTTTTTTACATCGGTTATAAATTAACCGACGTAAAAAACCAAAGCGTGGTATTTTTAGGTCGGTTATTTGATAACCGACGTAAAAAATGAGTTATCTATGAATTTTTTACGTCGGTTATTTTATAACCGACGTAAAAAAAGCGGATTTTGAGACCTTTTTGATGTAGATTATTTGATAACCGATGTTACAAAACAACCTGCCGAATTTTTTACGTCGGGTATTCTATCAATGACGTAAAAAACCAACACGCGGATTTTTTTACGTCAGTTATAAAATAACCGACGTAAAAAAAGCATTATCTGATACATGTATAACATCGGTTCTTATAATAACTGATGTTATAAATGTAAAAAAAATATTTTATAATGTCTGTTATTAAATAACCGACGTTATAAAACATTTAAAAAATTAACATGCCCCGTGGATTTTCATTTACAATTTTTCGATCGACAGTCCGGCGACTCGTCTCTCTCGCGTAGTAAACCCTAATCGAATCATCAATATAGTTGCGTTAAACTTGTTTTTTCATCATCTTTTATCATCTTTACTCTCCTCGAATCTATCATATCAACTCGCAACACTCAGGTAATCCTCTCACAACTTTATTTCGTTTGTTTTTCCAAGATAGTCTATATTTACGTTTTGCGATTTTTTTGTTTAAACTAGGTAAGATTATTCGATTTCAAACCCTCTTACCTCGTTTTTCCATCATTATCTTATTTATTATCCATAGATCTAGTAGATATACTGGCAATATTCATGTAAGCCTCACCTAATTCTATTTAGTTTGTTTTTGTTTCGCAAATACACGACATTGATGGTAATTTTTGTTTTCATTGACAACTAATGATCTCATTCACCTATATTACTGCATAGAATAGTTATTGATTAAATGTATGAATTGGGAAATGTTATTTCATGTGTTTTTGTTGCTTATGTTTATCCTATTTTATATGAGAATCTATTAGACATATAATGTAATGGATGTTGACCTCTATGGCCCTTCGATGCATCGCTATGTCTCATGATTCCAAATAGAATTGGGTTCCGCTGAGGGCTTACCCTAGTATTTTTTGAGGCCTTGGACAAGGCCTTGACAATATGTTTAAGATTTCTAGAATTATCCATTACCTTATTATGATATTAGTTATCGAGAAAACTTGTGATCATTTGAATAGTTGAATATCAATGGTTATTTTTCATTATCATATGATCATTTAAGTATCCATATTTAATAATATTTAATTCCATCTATTTCATGCTAAACTATATATTAAATACATGTGTTTTTAGTTGTTCACCATGCCTAGTATTTATATGTAAACCATTGTTTGGGGGATTGTCCGGGGGGTGGGGGTTGTCCAGACGGTTGGGGGTGTCCAAGGGGGTGTCCAAGGGGGTGGGTGGGTGTGGGGGGCTGTCCAAGGGGGTGGGGCCTGTCCAGAGGGTTGTGGGGGTTGTCCAGGGGGTGGGCGTTGTCCAGAGGGTTAGGGGGTGTCCTGGGGGGAGTCCAAGGGGGTAGGGGTGGGGGTGGTGTCTGGTAGGGGTGGGGGTGCTATCTAGAGGGTTGGGGGTTGTCTAGGGGGTGGGGGTTTCCAAAGGGTTGGGGGTGTCCAAGGGGGTAGGGGGTGGGGGTGGTGTCCAAGAGGGCTGGGGGTGCTGTCTAGAGGGGTGGGGGCTGTCCGGGGGGGGGGGGGCTGTCCAGAGGGTTGGGGGTGTCTAGGGGGGTTTTCAAGGGGGTGGGTGGGTGTGGGGGCGGTCCAAGGGGGTGGGGTCTTGTCCAAAGGGTTTTGGGGTTTGTCTGGGGGGTTGGGGGCTGTCCAGAGGGTTGGGGGTGTCCATGGGGTGTCCAAGGGGGTTGGGGGTGGGGGTGGTGTCTAGGAGGGGTGGGGAGGCTGTCTAGAGGGTTGGGGGATGTCCCGAGGGTGAGGGTCTGTCTAGAGGGTCTGGGGGTGTTTGGGGGGGTGTCCAAGTGGGTGGGGGTGGGGGTGGTGTCCAGGAGGGGTGGGGGTGCTGTCTAGAGGGGTGGGGTGCTGTCCAGGGGTGTGTCCATGGGGGTAGGGGTGGGGGTGGTGTCCAAGAGGGTGGGGGTGCTGTCTAGAGGGGTGGGGGCTGTCTAGGGGGTGGGGGTGTCCAGGAGGGGTTGGGGGGTTGTCCAAGGTTGTGGTGGTGTCCATGGGGTGTCCAAGGGGGTGGGGGTGGTGTCCAGGGGGGCTGTATAAGGTGGTGGTGGTGTCCAGAGGGTGTCCAAGGTGGTGGGGGATAAGTGTCAGTTGGGATTCACTACTGCATCATGGTTTCTGAGATTATAACATGATGAACGTGTCGTGATGATTAGCTTTACATTGTGATTTTCTCCATCTGAATTTTTATTTTAAATATGATTTGATTCTCAGGTTTACTCCATTTTCTCCAATTTTCTATCAACCACTATATGCCCCATGGTTTTCTTTGATTCAATGGAATTTAAAACGATTATATCTAACTATATTTTGTTTTTAAAATAATATTCAAGAATATTTTTTTAAATACGCATAGATTTTTTTTATATTTAAAATTTGTTTTACATTTAAATTATGATTTTTTTCATATAAACATATATTTGTCTTATCTTAAAAATATATATTTTTTTAATATTTGTTATAGGTAATAATGAGTTGAAGTTGGATTATGGCACATCGAATGAGAAATGAATATGAGGAAGGTGTTGATGCCTTTTTGGAATTTTCTAAACAAAATTTTCAAAGTAGTGACATTTTTTTCTGTCCATGCCTGAAATGTTTGAATATAAAGAAGTTGAAAAGTAGAGAGATAAAAGATCATCTGATTTGTCATGGTTTTAATCTGAGTTACAACCCTTGGATTTTGTAGCATCCCAAGTAAGTAATGAATAATATATATTTTTATATATGTCTATTTATGAATTAGATAGTGTTTTAGAGGCTTAAAATGAGAATAAATCCAATCTTAAGCATGGAATACACTAATATTTTTAAAAGATTGTTTTACTGCCTTTTGATGGCAAACCATTTTTAAATCAAACTTTTGAAAATTTTATAATATCTATTTGTAAAAATATACATATTCTTTATGATTGGGACATTAAAATATACATTGGATAAATTTTTGATATTTTTCTGACAATGTTCAGTTTTTAATGAATAGTGAAAAATACTGCATTTTACATCAAAACTGCTTTTTCATCTAATTTAATTATATGGTTAGATTGTCTTTTTAATTGGTCTTAAAGTGTGATTAGAATATATTTTTAACATTTAATCCAATTGTGGTCATTAGAATTAATTTCTATTTGAAATTGGACTTAAACTAGTGTCAATCTTTTGCTACTTATTGTTTCATAAAAACACGCTATTTGCTCTGACAGCGGGAATTAATTATTAAATTAATTAGTGTAACTTATATGTTTATAATTTTGTAAATTAGACATCATTTTTGAATTCGGAATATCAAATATATCTTAGGGTGATGTTTTGGTATTTTTCTGAAAAACTTCATTTTTTGATGAATAGTGAAACCACTAAGTGGTACATAAAAAACTGATTTTTCGTTTAAATGAAATTTTACCACCTCTGTGTTTTGAATTTCAAAAATCCGACATACATGGTTGTCATTAAGAAGTAAAATTTGGTTCAATGGGATTAAAATAATTTTTTGGTGAATAGTAACTTTTATGTTTTTAATCGCGATTAAAGGTAATTAGTGTAATTTAAGGTAAGAATAATGTTTTAATAATATGAAATGAACTTGACACATTTCCTACCCTTATTGGATGTGTCATGACCGACCAAAACAATCCATGGGTCAACCTGGGAACCCCAAGGAGCCACTTTGGAAGGAAAATGACATTAATATCTTTTTATTTAATGTTAAAGTAAAAAATGTCACAAACATGAGTTGTTTTACTAAAACAATTTTTAAATGGGGTTATACAAGTCAAATGTTTTACTATAAATAATCATTGGAAACATAAAAAGTTTTCCTACATCATAGTAGTTTTTTTTATAATTTTTAGACATTAAATAAATTAAATTATTTATGACACCATGATGATGCAGTGATTACCTCATTATTTAACGATTTAAATAAAATGATAATATAATGTAAAATATAAGACCTAAACTTATCAAAAACCTATTGGATGGGTGGATTTAGAACCCTTATCACCTTATCCTAGAAATTCATAATTGTGGGACCTTTTTTATCCGAAAATCATTTTATAACAAAGAATCTTTTCTTAACTTTCCAAGAGTGACCCTCCTCTCCTCTTATAAAAGGCCCCCACCTCTACCACCTTACCCACACTTTCAAAGCCTTTGACTCGGCCAACCCCTTCCCATTTTGTCTCTCCACATCCCTCTTTAACTCTTAGAATCCTCACTTTGGGCAGAAGTCTTCCCAAGGAATCCTTTGAGCTCAAATCAAAAAGATTTACCCGATTTAAAGGAGGTTAAAGAACGATCGAGTCAAGTCGGACCCAAGGTATGGGACTTCGTCTCAATCTCCTTTCATTGAGGCATATTTTGTTTTATACACAACCTTCTTTTATACGGTGTATACACCCATTTGAATATTATGTTTACCCAAAATGATTCTTTTTTATACAAAGCGTTTTACTAAACGACAAAAGGGAATATTTTTGTCGTACGTATGCGGCGACAACGACTTCTCCGCCGCCGTGACCATTATTTGGGTTTCGGCTTCCTCTACAATCCATAACTTTTTTTAAAGAAAAAAAATACCATGTTTTAATTTTCTTTTATTTTGGTATTGAAAGTAGTTTTCATAATGTTTTTATATCAATATGTTGTATTGATATCTTGTGATTGAAAAGTGGAAATTCTATGTTTCCTTTATGCATGTTTTATGTGATACGATTATGTTATGGTTCTTGGGCATTGTTATGAAGACGGGTGGTTCCATGATAAAATAAGGGTGGGTGATCCTGATATACCTCTCCAATGCGTTGGGTAACGCGAAGGAGTTAAACGTTAAGGTTTCTCCGAAGAGATTTAGGGAATATACTGTGATGGGTATTCTAAACGCAACCAAGAGGGTAACTCCCTACGTAAGAATGTTATGAATGCCTCAAGATACCTTTATGTCTTATGATTTCGATGATTTAATCCTGATTTGATGAGGTATGTTTATGTTATTATGTTTTATGAGTAGAGTATGGTTTCATTGATTCTTATGTATACATGTACTCATGTTTCCTTTCCATATTTTTATATCCCTTACTGAGCTTTTTATGCTCATCCCAAGTTTTTGAAATGTTTTTCACAGGTCAGGGGAAGTGTACTTGATATGATGATAGTGTCAAGTATGTTTCAAGAAAGAATCCATGTTTTATTTTAAATATGTTTCCGTTGGTGGGAAAAAAATGAATACTATGTTTTATTGTAACCACTTTGTTTAAATGTGGGATGTAATGCAAGTTTTATGATCTAATTCTATAAAACTCTAAACATGAAAATATCCTCAATGTGTAATCTTGTAATAACTCAAGATTAAGTAAGGTTTAAGGCTGGGGCCTTATAGTTGGTATTAGAGGTCGGTTTAGATAACTTTAGGAGTTATAATTCTATTAAATGATTATCCAAAAATATTTTTTTTATGGTCAAATTGAAATGATATAGCATTTGAAGATTACCATGTTTCTTCATCTAAGACATGTTTGTTCAGAATGGTTTTCCGCAGAGGAAACATAGAAGTAGTTCTAGGAAGGCATACAGAAGGAAATAACCTTCCGAATCAGCATCCTGAGATGGTCGGAATTGGAACTGAACGGTTTGTTGCAGTAATGGTGCAGTTGACTCAAGCGATAAATGGTGGCGGTATCTATGCACGAGATCATCTAGATCAACCGCAGAGGAATATGTCAGTGGTGGAACATTTCATGGGGCAACATCCCCCATCATTTAAAGGATCATATGACCCTGTGCTAGCTGAAGGGTGGATTAAAGCACTGGATAAGATTTTCGATGTCATGGGTTGTTCAGACAATCAAAAGGTTAGTCTTGCTATTTACCGTTTGGAGGGTGAAGCAGATCAGTGGTCGTCGGTGGTTAAAAATACAAGAGACACTGATGAGATTGATGCTCTCAACTGGGATGAATTCAAAGGTATGTTTCTTGAGAAGTATTTTCCTAAGGCTGTTCGACTTAGGATGGAAAAAAATTTCCTAGAATTGAGGCAGGAGGAAGACTCAGTGACTTCCTATGAAGAAAGGTTCACTCGATTGGCAAGGTATGCTCCAAACATTATCTGAGACCTTGATAGTAAAATAAATCGTTTTTACTCAGGATTAAATCCAAAATATCGAAGGGCTTTAGCTTCTCATGAGTTAAAAAGTTATGAAAAGCTTGTTCGATGTGTTGAGAGGGTGGAAATGGCATTT
Organism: Viscum album; assembly: GCA_963277665.1. Classification (NCBI taxonomy): domain Eukaryota; kingdom Viridiplantae; phylum Streptophyta; class Magnoliopsida; order Santalales; family Viscaceae; genus Viscum; species Viscum album. The sequence goes on from OY728128.1 coordinate 697,589,955, forward strand.
GCTGATGATCATGTGTTCTATAACAACCAACAAAAGAAGAGACTGAGGTGGCAGGAGAAAGGGAAGAATTCTTCAAACAATTCTAATGGTAAGAAAACTAAGTTTCCAAATTGTGAGAAATGTGGGAAAAGGCATGCTGGGGAATGCCTTCTAAATTTTGGAAAGTGCTACCGATGTGGTTAGATGGGACATAAGGCTCGTGATTGCACTGAAAAAGATCAAGGTGATGGTAAGACCAAATTTGATTTAAAGTTAGTGAAATGTTTTAAGTGAAATGAGATGGTTCACTATGAAAATGAGTTTCCGAAAAAGAGCTCGAGTGATGGGAATAAGTTAGACTACAAGCAGAAAGGGGTGGTGAAATCCTTTGAAACTACTTCAGCAGATGTTGGGCCATCAAATGAAGTTGAATCATGTACTTTGTTTATTTTTTCTGATTATGCCACTGTGTTGTTTGATTCGGGGTCTACACATTCTTTCATCTCTGAAAACTTTTCTAGTAAAATGGGAATACCATCTCAAGAAATGACTCATGAACTTGTGGTAAAAACACCTGGGGGAAATGTTGAGGAAAAAAGAATTTATAAGAATCTTTCTATCCTTATCCGTGGAAAGAACCTACTTGTGAACCTTATTGTTTTACCTCTTGTAGAGTTTGATGTTATCCTGGGTATGGATTGGATCTCTATTTACCATGCTAAGATTGACTGTAGAGCTAAAGAAGTTTCTTTTCAAAAATACTTTCAGTTTTTGTACATGAATGAACCCTTACTCTTGATAACTTATCAAGAGGCCTAGAAACTTGTAAAATATGGAAATGAATGTTACCTTGAACACATCATTGAAAACAAAGGAACTGTTCAGATTAATGATGTGCCAGTGGTAAATGAGTATCCTGATGTTTTTCCTGATGAGTTTCCTGGAATAATACTAGATTAGTAAGTTGAATTTACTGTTGACTTAGTTCCTGATGCTAAGCCAATTTCAAAACCCCCTTATCGAATGGCTCAAATTGAAATTTTGGAGTTGAAGGAGAAATTGCAAGATTTATTAGAGAAAGGTTTCATTCGACCTAGCATATCACCATGGGGTGCTCCTGTTTTATTTTTTAAAAAGAAAGATGGTTCAATGAGACTTTTCATTGATTATAGATCCTTGAATAACATCACTGTTAAGAACAAATATCTTTTGGCTCGTATCGATGATTTGTTTGATTGGCTCCAGGGAGCTCAGTATTTTTCAAAGATTGACCTAAGATCGGGGTACCATCAGCTAAAGGTAAAGGAAGAAGATGTTCTGAAGACTGCGTTTCGTACAAGATATGGCCATTATGAATTTGTAGTAATGCCTTTTGGGATAACCAATGCACCTGTTGTATTCATGGACTTAATGAATAGAATTTTCCATGAGTTCTTGGGTAAGTTTGTGGTGGTTTTCATTGATGATATTTTGGTGTTTTATAAAAGTAAAGAGGAGCATAAAAGACATTTAAGGGTTATTTTGAAAACCTTAAAAGAAAATAAATTGTATGGGAAATTCATCATGTGTGAGTTTTGGTTGCAAAAAATATTTTTCCTTGGTCACATTGTTTCTAAATATGGGATAACTGTTGATCCTGCAAAAACAAAGGTTGTTGAAGAATGGCCAAGACCCACAAATCTAACTGAGATTAGTAGTTTCCTTGGTTTGGCAGGCTATTACCAAAGGTTTGTTAGAAATTTTTCACGGTTATCTAGTAAAATGACTAAGCTAACTCTGAAGGGTGTTAATTTTATCTGGATAAAAGAATGTGATGATTGTTTTCAGGAACTGAAAAGAAGATTGGTGAATGCTCCAGTTTTGGCACTACCATCCAAGAATGAGGAGTTTGTTATCTATAGTGATGCTTCAATAAAAGGACTTGGTTGTGTCCTAATTCAGAATGATCAGGTAATTGCTTATGCTTCACGACAGTTGAAAACTCATGAGGTAAATTATCAAACACATGTTTTGGAATTAGCTACTGTAGTTTTCGCTTTAAAAATTTGGAGGCATCATTTGTATGGAGTAAAGTGTGAAATATATACCGATCTCAAAAGATTAAAGTATATATTCACTCATAACGAATTAAACATGAGACAGAGGAGATGTCTAGAATTAATCAAGGATTATGATTGTACAATTTATTACCATCTGGGAAAAGCAAATAAAGTGGTTGATGCTTTGAGTCGAAAAAGTAATGCTTCATTAACAATGTTGCGTTTGGAATGTGATCCTTTGGTTAAGGATTTGATGAACTTTGGAATAGAAGTTTTTGATGCAGGATGTTCTTCTGTTTTGTTTCAGGTATCAGTGAAATCTTCTCTATCAGACAGAATCAAGCAAGCACAGAAGCAAGATAGTGAGTTGCAGAAAAAGGTAGAGCTGATTCAGAAGGGTAAGTTGCCTGAATTCCACATTGATAATGATTTTGTTTTGAGATTTGGGAAGAGATTGTGTGTGCCTCATGATTCACAGTTGAAGAGAGAGTTGTTATGTGATGCTCATAGTTCTCAGTTTTCATTTCATCCTAGCAGTACTAAGATGTACAGAGATCTGTGGGAGTATTACTGGTGGGATGGAATGAAAAGAGATATTGTTGATTTTACAGTGAAGTGTTTGACTTGTCAACAGGTTAAAGCAGAGTGGCAGTTACTGAAAGGGATGCATCAGCCTTTACAAGTGCTAGAGTGGAAATGGGATAATATATCCATGGACTTCGTTATGGTATTGCTGAAGACACCTCGAGGAAATAATGAAATCTTGGTTATTATTGATCACTTGACTAAATATTCTCATTTCCTTGCTATGCAGGATACTTTTTCCCTAGATCAACTTTCTCGTTTGTATCTTAAAGAGATAGTCAGGTTACATGGAGTTCCTCTCTCCATCGTATTTGAACGTGATCCCAGGTTTACTTCTAACTTTTGGAAGGGCCTTCAGAAGTCGTTGGGTACTGAATTAAATTTTAGTACAGCTTTTCATCATCAATCAGATGGGCAGTCAGAACGAAAAATTTGAACTTTGGAAGATATGCTACTTTATTGTTTGGTGGATTATCAGGGAAGTTTGGAACAACATCTTTCTTTGGTTTAATTTTCATATAATAACAGTTTTCATTCTAGTATACAGATGGCACCATTTGAGGCGTTATATGGGAAGCGGTGTCGAACTCCAGATTTCTAGGATGAAGTGGGTGAAAGGAAGCTTATGGGACCGGAATTGGTTGAAGAGTTGGCAAAAAAAGTTCAGTTGATACAGAAACACATGAGAACGGCTCAGAGCAGGCAGAAGAGTTACGCAGACAACAGGAGGAAGGATCTCTCTTTTGAGGTAGGTGATCATGTTTTTCTCAAAGTATCACCATGGAAAAGTGTGATGCGATTTGGTAAGAAAGGAAATCTGAGTCCAAGGTTCATTGGACCATATGAAATTCTGGAGATAGTTGGATCTGTTGCTTACCGAGGGGCTTTACCTCCTAGTTTATCTCAGGTATACAATTTTTTTCATGTTTCAATGTTAAGGAAGTGCATGCCAGATCCATCTCATGTTTTGAGTCCAGATGTAGTTCAGCTGGAAGAGAACCTATCTTTTGAGGAACAACCGGTTCAGATTCTTGATCACAAGGAGAAAGTGTTTTGGAATAAGGTGATTCATCAAGTAAAGGTTTTGTGGAAAAACCACATGATTGAAGAGGCAACATGGGAATATGAGAATGTGATGAGGGATAAATACCCCCACTTATTTGATAAGTAAATAAATTGTGGGGACGCGATTTTCTAAAGGGGGGAAGGATGTAACATCCCAATTAAGTAATGAATAATATATATTTTTATCTATGTCTATTTATGAATTATATAGTGTTTTAGAGGCTTAAAATGAGAATAAATCCAATCTTAAGCATGGAATACACTAATATTTTTAAAAGATTGTTTTACTGCATTTTGATGGAAAACCATTTTTAAATCAAAATTTTGACAATTTTATAATCTCTATTTTCCAAAATAAACATCTTCTTTATGATTGGGACATTGAAATTTACATTGGATAAATTTTTGGTATTTTTCTGACAATGTTCATTTTTTAATGAATAGTGAAAAATATTGCATTTTACATCAAAACTGCTTTTTCATCTAATTTAATTATATGGTTAGATTATATTTTTAATTGGTTTTAAAGTGTAATTAGAATATATTTTTACCATTTAATCCAATGGTGGTCATTGGAATTAATTTTACATTGAAATTGGACTTAAACTAGTGTCAATCTTTTGATACTTATTGTTTCATAAAAACACCTTATTTGCTCTGACAGCGGGAATTAATTATTAAATTAATTAATGTAACTTATATGTTTTGAATTTTGTAAAATAGAAATCATTTTTGAATTCGGAATATAAAATATAGCTTAGGGTGAAGTTTTGGTATTTTTCTGAAAAACTTCAATTTTTGATGAATAGTGAAACCACTAAGTGGTACTTAAAAAACTGATTTTTTGTTTAAATGAAAATTTACCACCTCTGTGTTTTGAATTTCAAAAATCCGACATACATGGTTGTCATTAAGAAGTAAACTGTGGTTCAATGGGATTAAAATAATTTTTTGGTGAATAGTAACTTCTATGTTTTTAATCGCGATTAGAGGTAATTAGTGTAATTTAAGGTAAGAATAATGTTTTAATAATATGAAATGAACTTGAAACATGTTCTACCCATATTGGATGTGTCATGTCCGACCAAGACAATCCATGGGTCAACATGGGGACCCCATGGAGCCACTTTGGAAGGAAAATGACATTAATATCTTTTTATTTAATGTTAAAGTAAAAATGTCACAAACATGAGTTGTTTTACTAAAACAATTTTTAAATGTGGTTATACAAGTCAGAGTTTTGACTATAAATAGTCATTGGAAAGATAAAACTATTTCCTACATAATGGTATTTTTTTTATAATTTTTAGACATTAAATAAATTAAATTATTTATGACACCATGATGATGCAATGATTACCTCATTATTTAACTATTTAAATAAAATGAAAATATAATGTAAAATCTAAGACCTACACTTGTCAAAAACCTATTGGATGGGTGGATTTAGAGCCCTTGTCACCTTATCCTCGAAATTTATAATTTTGGGACATTTTTTATCCGAAAATCATTTTATAACAAAGACTCTTTTCTTAACTTTCCAAGAGTGCCCCTCCTCTCCTCTTATAAAAGGCCCCCACCTCTACCACCTTACCCACACATAAAAAGCCTTTGGCTTAGCCAACCCAGGCCCATTTTGTCTCTCCACATCCCTCTATAACTCTTAGAAGCCTCACTTTGGGCAGAAGTCTTCTCAAGGAAGCCTTTTAGCTCAAATCAAAAAGAGTTACTCGATTTAAAGGAGGTTAAAGAACGATCGAATCAAGTCGGACCCGAGGTGTGGGACTTCGTCTCAATCTCCTTTCATTGAGGCATATTTTGTTTTATACAGAACCTTATTTTATACGTTGTATAAACCCATTTGACTTTTACATTTACCCAAAAGGAATCTTTTTTATACGAAGCGTTTTACTAAATGACAAAAGGGAATGTTATTGTCGTACGTATACGGCGACAACGACTTCTCCACTGCCGTGAACATTTTTTGGGTTTCGGCTTCCACTACAAGCCATACCTTTTTTTATAAGAAAAAAAAATAAATACCATGTTTTACTTTTCTTTTATTTTGGTATTGAAAATGGTTTTCATAATGTTTTTATATCAATGTGTTGTATTGATATCTTGTGATTAAAAAGTGGAAATTCTATGTTTCCTTTATGCATGTTTTATGTGATACGATTATGTTATGGTTCTTGGGAATTGTTATGAAGATGGGTGGTTTTGTGATAAACTAAGGGCAGGTGAGCCCGATATATCTCTCCAATGCATTGGGTAATGCGAAGGAGTTAAACGTTAAGGTTTTCCGAAGAGATTTAGGGAATATACTATGATGGGTATTCCAAACGTAACCAAGAGGTTACTCCCTACGTAAGAATGTTATGAATGCCTCAAGTTACCTTTATGTCTTATGATTTCTATGATTTATTCATGATTTGATGCGGTATGTTTAAGTGCTTATGTTTTATGAGTAGAGTATGATTTCATTGATTCTTATGAATACATGTACTCATGTTTCCTTTCCATATTTTTATATCCCTTGCTGAGCTTTTTATGCTCATCCCATGTTTTTGAAATTTTTTTCACAGGTCAAGGGAAGGGTACTTGATATGATGATAGTTTCAAGGAAGATTCAAGAAAGAATACATGTTTTATTTTATATATGTTTCTGTTTATGGGAAAAAAATTAATACTATCTTTTATTGTAACCACTTTGTTTAAATCTGGGATGTAATGCCTGTTTTATGATCTAATTCTCTAAAACTCTAAACCTGAAAAGATCCTCAATGTGTAATCTTGTAATAATTCAAGATTAAGTAAAGTTTAAGGCTAGGGCCTTATAGATTTGGAATGGGGAAACTGGATGGAATGTCAATGATGATGATGATTCGCAAGATGGTAACTCTGATGGAATTGAAGAAACGATTCGTGATATTGTAGCAGAACAAATTGAGATAGAACCGATAGTTGCACGTCTATATGGTGATGCTGAAAAACCATTATATCCTGGTTATACAGATTTTATGGTTTTGTTGGTAGTGTTAATATTTATTAACCTAATGCAGAAACATGGATGGAGTGTCAGAAGTTTTATAGAGCTGCTACAATTGATGAAAGACATTCTTCCAAAAGATAATGATCTTCCAAATTCACATTATAAGGCCAAGAAAATATTTTTCCCGATGGGATTGGGATACAAGAAAATACATGCCTATCCAAAGGACTGCATTATATATAGGATGGAATATGAATTTCTGTCATAGTTTCCTAAATGCGGGACATCACGATATAAGGTGAATGAAAAATCATAGGCTGATGTAGAGATTACAAAGATCCCTTCAAAGGTATTTTGGTATCTTCCTATAATTCATCATTTCAAACGTTTATTTGCTAATTCACATGATGCAAAAAGGTTAATATGGCATGTTGATGAGCGGGTATGTGATGGAAAAATATTTCATCCAGCTGATTGTCTATAATGGAAGAAAATTGATGCGCAGTATTCTACATTTGGAAATGAAATTAGAAATCTCAGACTAGGGTTGTGCACAGATGGAATGAATCCATACCAAACCCTCAGTAACACACATAGTTCATGGCCAGTTTTATTGTTAATTTAAAACCTCTCTCCTGATGTTTGTATGAAGTGCAAATATGTCATGTTTAGTATAATAATCTATGGTCCAAAGCAACCCGACAATGATATTGATGTTTACTTGTCACCGTTGATTGATGATTTGAAATAGTTATGGGCTGATGTTATTAGGGTGTATGAAGCGCAAATATGTCATGTGAAAGCTTTGAAAATTTTGGAAAAGGATGAAATTTTTATACTTTTTCAATTGGAAATGTATTTTCCTCCAACTTTTTTTATATAATGGTGCATTTAATGTTTCATCTAGTTGGAGAAATAAAGATTTTTGGACCTGTATGTCTTCGTTGGATGTATCCTTTTGAAAGGTATATGAAAATATTAAAGGGGTATGTTAAACATCCATATCGACCTGAACCCTCCATTATTGAAAAGTATATTACTGAGGAGGTAGAATAGTTTTGTATGAGCTACTTGGCTGTGGCGCAACACATAGGTTTGCCTCCATCTTGCCATGAACGAGTTAATAATTAGAGAAAGGGGATTCGTGGATTGAAAGTCAAATCATTGTCATCTGAACAGATTAAAAAGTTAGAATCATACATCTTTAATAACATAGCTGATGCTCAACTGTATATCACATTTCATATTAATGAGTCGAAACAATGCCATCCAAAGAAGAAAGAAATGTGGATTTTGAATGAGCACAACAAAACTTTTTTGTCATGGTTTAAAAAGTCCTTTCTTGGTAGATCAGATGTATCAGAGACATTAAAATGGATAGTGGGTGGTCCATGTTTAAATGTGATAACATGGTCCGGATATGACATTAATGGCTATACATTTCATACGAAATATCAGCACAACAGAAGTGTAGTTCAGAATAGTGGTGTATTGGTGTTTGTAAAAGCAATGCATTTTTCTAGTGCTAAGGAAAAAAACCCAATTTTTGCATCAAGTTCATATTATGGAGTGATTGAAGACATATGGGAGGTTGATTACTTTAAAATTAAAGTTCATGTTTTTAACTGTAAATGGTTTATCGGTAACAGCAGTGTCAGACACGATGAATTGGGAATGACACTTGTTAATCTTAATATATTAGAAGACACAGCTGATTCTTTTATAATGGAAACACATGAAAAAAAATTTCTATGTATTAGATCAATCATATATGCAGTGGGCTATTGTTTTACAAGGGAAAAACAATATGTTGGTGAGGATGAACTTGATGAAGATGTTGATTTATGTGATATCCCTACTTCCATGGAAAGATTAACAGAACATAATGATGAGCATGTTAAAGAGACGGTTTGTTCCATAAGGAACGATCATGATGAAGGAATTTGGGAAAACAATCCATTTATACATTCCTAAAATTACAGGTAACATATGTTTATTTCTTGTTTACATTTATTTTTTTCATAAAATGTTATATATTGTAAGTTTTTAATATATTAAAACATGTATTAAAACAAAATAAGTATATGTTTTTGTTTGCTTTAAGTTTGTTTTAAGTTTTTTTAGTTTACTTTATCATGTTTACCATTACATGAATTATATATCTATTATTTTTGTTCAGTGAAAATTACTTTACCATGTTTACCATGTTTACCAAGATTACCATGTTTACCATGTTTACCATGTTTACCATGTTTACCATGTTTACCATGTTTACCATGTCTACCATCTTAACCATCTTTACCATCTTTACCATTGTTTAACATGCTTACCATATTACCAATGATTACTATTACGTAACTTAGTACACTTTTCTATTTTCTGATTACAGTAGTATTAAAATATTTGAATTTGTATATTTTTGAACTAATGTTTGTTTTTTTTGATTTGAAGGATAATGACAGATCATTCAGTTGATCAACCACATGATTTTGGAGATGAGGATATTGGTCATACCTCTGGGGAGGAATATTCACAAGCTCCTCTTGATGTTCCCCAATCTTCCTCATGTGCTCCTATTACGAAAAAGAGTTCAAAGGTTGGTAAACACGGGTCAAAACGTTTACCAAAATTAGCACTTGCTCGTACGCAGGATCAGAGGATACTCGTTGAGTTTGAGGATGATGATATTCCTAGAGGTCCAAATGAAAAAGATTTTAAGAGTTTTGTAGCAAATCAGGCTAAGAGAAAAGTAAGCATTCTGTATGATGACTGAAGAAGTGTGGATAAAGAGATAATCTCTCAGTTGTAGGAGATGATTTTGGTAAGATATTTTTCTATTGTTTGACTATTCTTTAAATGTTTCAAGAATATATAATATGTTTAACCTCTTCTTTATCAGATGACATTTGATATTTCTGACACTGGAGGAGTCAGAAAGAAATGCTTATTATTGGCTGCCAGGAGATGGAGGGATTTCAAATCAACCCTCTCATCTGATTTCATTTATGGTCAAAAGAGTCATAACAATCCATGTCGTATATATCCTTTTATAGATGAAGACACATGGAGACAGTTTTTTGAAAGTAGAAGAAAAGAGTCATTTTTGGTAAGGTCAATGTAAAATTTTTTAAGCTTTCTTATATAAATGATCTTATTAATGTTTTATTAATTATTTCTTATTTTTAATTTACAGAAAAAAAGGAAATCTCATCAGGAGATCCAATCTAAAAATGTATACCCTCATAGTTTATCTCAAGGAGGGTATGCATTTTTTGAAGAACAAATGATGGCAGAAAAATTTCAACAACTAAAAGCTGAGTCTTCAAGCTCTGGAGAGGTGGCCCCTCCATCCACTCCATCTAGACATGAAAAATGGAAGAGAGCTCGGAAGGACAAAAAAGGGAAATATATTTCGGAATAATCAAGAATCGTATCTGAGAGGATTGTAAGATGTCTATTTTATTTATTTAAGTTAACTATTTTCTTCATATAATTTCAATCATTACAAAAATGTTCAATTAATTAATACAGGACTCTCTTGAGGAGCAGAGTTCATAGGGGACATTTACAGCTATTGGGAGGAAAGATATTTTATCTGTAGCATTGGGAAATCCCGAACATCATGGTCTTGTAAGAGGATATTCGGTAGGTGTATTGGTAAGAAAAGTGTTTCCAAGTTCTTTAACTTCTAACGTTGAGGGGGTTTATAAAAAAAATAGAATCCTTGTAGGCTGAAGTTCATAATATTAATGCGACGATGGAGGAAAAGATTAGAGCGTCGGTACAGTCTATGTTTTCAGATATGAAAAGACAATTTCAGACTGCAGCTCCCACTCCTCCACCTCCACTTGCAGACCCCATTATTTATCCTCCACCTCTGCCAGTCACTCCCACTCCTCCACCTCAGCCTGCGGACCCCATTTTTTATCCTACTCCTCCGCCACAGCTTCCTACTTATTGCGAGTACTATATTGATGATTCTCAACATCATATAGTTTCATATAGGTTGGTATATTGTATAGGAGATACTGTTCATCATCAATAATTAGAGGTAGAGAATCAGAGGGTCACTGTATAGGATATTTTAGATAGATCAGCTCGGGTACCATTACCTACAGATGAGGTGATGACAGTTGGACATAGTATCAGCCATTTTTTAATTTGTCCATCCAAACTTCTTCGACTCATTATCATAGAGGTATGAATGTTATATCTTTTATTTTATTTTATTATTAAAGTTGTTTTATCATTTGCAAACTAATATATTTTTCAATTTATTTTTACAGGAATACTTCGAAGGTAAAGAAATACTGTATAAGCCAACAAAAAAGACAAATGGATATGACATCAGATATAGATTCTAGTAGTCTTGACAGATTTTCAAGATATTCAAATTTTTTGGTGGGTTATTATGAGTTTCCAATGGAAGCTCATGTTTGTGGACATGAAATAAGTGTGGGGATTATGAAAACTGAAATCATGGAGCTTGTTACTGGAGATAAGTTTGGCATCAATGTGGTGAAATGTTTTTCCATGTAAGTCTTAACACCTTTTCCTTGCATTATATTTATTACAAATGTATACTTATGTCTGTTTTGTATTAGGTATCTTTATAACATTTTTGAGAGGAATGAGCTGACATATGTATATGGATTCATGGACCCGCAATTTATTTCCCCTGAAGCCTGTGCATTGGATGAGGAACAAAGAATGCTTTATATTGCTGAAAGACTTGAAAAGAATATAGTCACACAATGTTGGATGATGCCTTTTTGTGAGAGGTATGAAACACATCTCTCTCAAAGAGTTAATTATCTTTTAACATAAAAAACCACTAATGTTAAATTCCCTTTTATATGTGATCATTGGATGTTAGGGGTTTTTTTCCCAAGGGAGAAAGCACTTTATTGGATATGCTCTATCCATGATGATTTGCGGGAAAGTTTTAAGAATATATTGGAAAAGTAAGTTTCAATTTCTCAATAGTTTTATATATTATAATGAATTTTAAATTTACCCCATTCGTATTATTTTCTAACAGGGCATGGGCCTACTTTCGAAAAAACACAAAGAAAAGGAGTGAAAAGATCAAATATGTAAATGTGAAGATAAATATCCATTTATAATTTGTAATTTTTGATTTATTACATAAAAATACTATATTGAATTTACACTCATTAAAACAGAATTTTCATGAACAAAAAGTCGTCATCGAATGCAGATATTATGTGTTAAGATTTATGTATGAAATAATAACAACTGGGAAAGTTGTGAATTTTGACCTGGTAAGATTTCCTCTTAAACATTTCCATAATATTTCAATTTGATTTATTCATTATACACATTAACTACTATCCTTTTCATTTGTATCTTTTTGATGACCCTCAACCCTATACTGCTGAAGACATCAAACAATTACAAGTGGAGTGGTCAAATTATTTTACAGGTTTGATTGAATTTTAGTTGTTTGTAATGTAAAATGTAATTTTGAATATTGTCGTTGTAATTGTCTATTTGGTAGTCCTTTAGGTTGGATTTAGTTTTTTTTGAAGTTGACAGTGTATGTTTTGAATGTTATATATGTGAATGTTTAATTTTTCTCTACTTCTTATTTTGATCTACTTATGATGATTTTTCTGGTATGGATTTTGGTCTGGGGGGGAGGTGTTCCAAGGGTGTGGGGGGTGTTCTGTGGGGTTAGGGGTGTCCAGAGGTCTGGGGGGATGTCTGGTGGGGTGGGGGCAGTCTAGGGGGTGGGAGTGTTTCTAGAAGGGTGGAAGCGCTGTCTAGGGGAGTGGGAGGTTGTCCATGGGGTGTCCAGGGGTGTGGGGGTGTCTTGTTGGGTGAGGGGGTTTCTAGGGTGGGGGAGCTTTCCAGTGGGGGGGGGGGGGTCCAGGGTGTCCATGAGGATTGGGGGGTAGTCTAGGGGTGTGGTGGGGGCTGTCTAGTGGGTTGAGGGGGTTCTGGTTTGTTTTTGGTAACTTTTTGGTCTGTTTCAAGGGTGTGGGAGGGCTATCTAGGGATGTGGGAGTGTTGTCTATGGGGGGTCTACAGGAGGGTGGGGGATGTCCAGGGGTGGTGGTGATGTCCAGGGGTCTGGGGGGAGTGTCCATGGGTGTGGTGGGAGTAGTCTTGTGGGGGAGGGGGTTCTGGTTTGTTTTCGGTAACTTTATGGTCTGTTTCAGGTATGTGGGAGGGCTGTCCAGGGGTGTGGAAGTGCTTTCCAGGGGGTGGGGGTATACATGAGGTTGGAGGGGTTTTCCAGGGGTGTTTAGGGATATCCAGGGGGTTGGGGAAACCTAGGGGTGTGGTGGGGGCTCCAATGTGGTGGGGGAGGGATGTCCATGGTGTGGGGGGTATACATGAGGGTGGGGGTTGTCCTAGGGTGTTTGGGGCTGTCCAGGGTGTCGAGGTCAGTCCAGGGGTGTGGTGGGGATGTCTAGTGGGGTGAGGGGGTGTTGTTCAGGAGGGTTGGGGGTTGTCCTGTGGTGTTTGGGGATGTCCACGGGGTTGGGGGCAGTCTAGGGGTGTGGTTGGGGCTCCACTGGGGTGGGGGAGGGTTGTCCAGGGTGTGGGGGGTATACATGAGGGTGGGGGGGTTGTCCCGGGGTGTTTGGGGCTATCCTGGGGGTCAGTGGTAGTCCAAGGGTGTGGTTGGGGTTGTCAAGTGGGGTGAGGGGGTGCTGTTCAGGAGGGTGGGGGTTGTCCTGAGGTGTTTGGGGATGTCTAGGGGGTCGGGGGCAGTCCAGGGGTGTGGTGGGGGCACCAATGGGGTGGGGTAGGGATTTCCAGGGTGTGTGGGGGGGGGGAGGGATATACATGAGGGTGGGGGTTGTCCCGGGGTGTTTGGGGTTGTCCTGGGGTGTTTGGGGTTGTCCAGGGGGTCGGGGTGCAGTCCAGGGGTGTGATGGGGGCTGTCAAGTGGGGTAAGTTTTATATGTTATCGATGTAAATGCTTAAATTTTCTTTAGTTCATGTTTTGATCTCCTTCTGTTTTTGTGGTACAAATTCTTGATTTGGTTTCTGGTTGTTTCTGGGGGAGAGCAGAAGACTGCATTCAATTTTTTTTAAAAAAAATGTCTTCCATGTCGGTTATTTTATAACCGGCGTGATAATGAAATCAAGAAGGGTTTATCAAATCGGTTTTTTTAATAACCTATGTGATAAACACCTGTGGAATGGTTTATCAAGTTAGTTATTTAATAACTGACATGATAAAAGGCCTGGGAAACGGTTTGTCACGTCCATTATTAAATAACTGATGAGATAAACTCCCCCTGGACTAGTTTAGCACGTCGGTTATTATATAACAGACATGATAAACCATTTCCCAGGGGTTTATCACATCGGTTATTTAATAACTGACGTGATAAACTCCCCCACATGTGTTTATAACGTCGGTTATTATATAACCGACGTGATAACCCCCCCCCCCCCCGGTTTATTAGGATGGTTATATAATAACCGATGTTATAACCCCCCCCCCCCCCAGTTTTTGCATGTCGGTTGTTAATTAAACGACATGATAAACCCCGAAATGTTATGTTTTTTTACGTCGGTTTTTAAATAAGAAACATAAAAACATTATTTATAACGGCGTCTGTATTAACGTCGGCTAAAACCCGACGTAAAAAATGAAAAATAACTGACGTAGATAACGTTTTCTTCACTACTGTACACACTAACCCAAAATCTATATGCATATTACCCCAACACAAGATTAAATCTCACTATACACCTCTTAAATGGACATTCTAGGTAAGGATATAGACAATATTGGACTATCCTAATACTATTATACTTTATTGGCTTCCATGATACATGGAATATTATTAAATTAACACTTAAAAAAAATTCCAAAAAAACACAATGTTACCTTATACAATTCTGCAAGGAATGTGTAATTATTCTCCTTATTTCTATTCATTATAAAAGAATGGATTCCTCCTAAAATTTAATTTTTATATTCTTTATGTCATAATTATTTTAAAACATAATATTACTACTTTACAACAAAATTTAGTGCTAGACATCTTTTATTATATCCGAAATCATATTTTTCATATATTTTTCATGTTTTGGGAGGTCACTAAAATAAATTACCCAACTCATCTACTTTACATAATGACATTGATTATGAAAAAAAATACAATCATAAATCTAAAGAAACCATAAAACACATATTTCTTTTTAAAGTAATAGTGTAGAAAATTATTATTCTAGTAACTTCTACAAAAAAATATATGAATCGTAAATTTCCAATCCACGTAACATATAATTATTTAAGATGAAGCATATTGAAATAATTATTTAATATATATAAAGTAGATTAATATTTTTTAATGTTAAATTAAATATATATTTCCTCATATTGTTTATTGAAAAAATTACCCCAACATACTTTACTTTCTATTAAAACCATTAATCAATCTTTATGTTCATTAATTATACCTTCATTAAATATTTAATATGGTCATCTAATTTATTATTCTATTTATGTAATGTTATAATAGAGTAATCATATATATTATTCTAAATATACAGAAGATATATATTATTCTAAAGTATATTAAATTCAAAATATATAACTAAAACAAAATATTCCATTTTTGTACTCTAATTTCAATTGATGATGTATATTAGACTCATTTCCCATGGTAATTCAAGTGATGAAAATTCACAAATACCCCATAAATATTTAATAGTTTTGAGAATATTTCTAGACCTCTGAGTAACATTGATGGTGTTATATGATCAATGGCTCTAATTAATTTTAATTTTTCAATCAAAGGGTATAGATTTCATTGAGAAATGTATGATGACATATTAAAAAAAAATTACTATAATGTAGTCACAAAAGATCAAATTAATTTTAAAAACACGAAAACTAAAACCAAGATAATTTTTCCATCTTGATAAGTACCCAAATCTAAGGAAGTCACTATCGATTCATATTAGAGTAAAATTTATTTTGAATTTTTTTAATGGATGAATCATATGTTTTAAATTCATTGTTCAAAAAATCCTTTTATTAATCATCTATAGGATTGAAGTATACATCATTTTATTCTCAATTAAAATTTAGTAAAAATAATTTAATTAGTAAAATAATTTTTATGCATATACATCTATAGAGATAGAATTTAAAGGAATGGAATAACAAACCAAATGTTGTAATTGATACTCAATGTCTCGAATGTGTTGTATATATTGGATTCCAATTCCAATATCATATACCTAGGATTATATGATTAATATGTATGTCATAAATATATTTTATTACATTCTTCTGTATCACTTGGATATCACATAAACTATTTTTTATTTTAAATGGAATACCAAGACATGTCCTTCATGGTTTTAGAGGGTATACATAATCCTTAAAAAAATTTATTAAGGATAAGTAATTAAAAAACTTATTAGAGAATTTTTTTTAAATCATCATATAATTTTGATTCATAATATGAATATTACTTTTTAAATTACCTTTATATTTTGGGTGTATTTTATAATCAAGTCTTCTTTAATCCTTTCTCAAACACAACATAAAATAATTAGGACATGCATGTATTTTTATTTAACAGATCTCAAGATTGTTAACAACATTTTTCAGGTCATAAAAATACATAAGGATGTTAGATTCTGTAATTGAATCCTAAAAAAATTCCAATATCATATCCATTTCTTTATTTATAATTTTTTATAGGCATTTTATAATATACAACTTCAATTGAAAATGATGTATTTAATACTTGATACATCATACATATAGAAGATAATTTACCTCACTATATAAATAATGAAAAACATTTTCTTATTTATTGTTTTTTTCTTTTTGATTGGTCTCGACATCAATAGGAAGATGATCCACTAATATGCTATAATAATGATTTGGATATCCCAAACATTTAAATACATCATCTTGAAATTTAATATGTGAAACCACTTCATCTAGTTGAACTTATATGTTTTAATGTAGATTATATTTCCATATATTATAAAAGAATAATTTAACGAGTTCTCAATTTCATTATCTAGAACTTAGGAATATAGTTTTTTTTTCTAATAATTGGCATCAGTTCCCAAACATTTTTCAATATTCAATTATCCTGGATAAATCTAATACACATATTGATCTAGTATCTTCCTCGATATCATTTTTTTATAAACATCATTTCCCTTTAGATATATTCCATATTTGTAACTAATCTACGGAAATTCTATTCTCGCATTCATAGATCATTCAAAAACTGAAAAATACAAAAAATCCTTTAAACTCTGATAAAAGTGAGGTGTGTTCCTAGGTATTATTATCCAATAATTATCTAAATTTGAAAAGATATATAAACTTTCAAAAAGAAATATTATTATATAATAAAATATAGGATCTTGTAAATAGTCTATAATAATATTAAAATTTACATCTTATAATCACCTTTTAGTAACATATTCACAACAATAAAAAAAATCAGTAAAAATATAAATATACGATCATGGGAATTATTGTCAATTGTTTCGAGTTCTAACATACCAAATTCATGAAAAAAAATGAATGATTTAATTATATTTTAAAAGTAGAATATTCCATTTTTAGAAACATTATAATACATATATATGGTTGGAAAATAATTAAAAATATGCAAGGCTCATGAAGACGCAGTAATGGAGCTTAAAATAATAACATGATTATTAACCATATAATAAAAATGAAAACATAATTTCTTTAAATTATTTAAAAATTAAATAGTTTCTCATATGAATAATTAAATGGGAAAAATATTTTATATTTATAACCCTATAATCCTCATATCACTATCCATATAAACTCATGGAATAAAAATAAATGAAAAATATTTCCCTCCCTTAATTTTTCATCAGTCCAAAACCTAAAAGACTAGTAATAGTTAAAGAAATAATAATCCTTTATATTTTTATGGATAATTATTAATTGTGAAAATGATATTTCTATATTGATATATATTTTCCATACATGAACATGCTTTAAAAACACTCCGTGATAAACTAATTACAAAATATATAAACACTAGGGTCTGAGTGATATCAAACAATAAACTCAAAACACTATAAAGAGGAACTATCTCTCAAAGACATGAGTTGCTCAAATTTTGACTCACACTATCAGATGATGTGTGACCCATCCTTAACCATTTCCCATGAATTATTTATCACTATAAATGGATTTTCTAACCCCCATACTATAATACCACACACCATTATAACAAATTTGGTTTTTGGGATGCACACATCATAAGGGTATAACATGTGATTATATTCATCACCTTAAAATTTCCACAATTGATGGGATACACTAATGAAAAAATCCACTATATGTGGTGTGTCCCTAATGAATCCAATATTCTATACTAAACCTTTAAGAAAAACCCCAATCCCAAATAGCTCAATTCTAGGTTACGAATTTATTGTTACCCAATATTTTATGGTAATATCTTAGAACATTCTCAAGAAATAAATTTAAAATGAAAAGGACCACTGACCAATATTAATAAAGAGTCATCCAATCCAATATCCTAGGATTAAAACACCTTTAATTTAATAAAATAGGAATTGAAAATGAAATATGCATGACATTCAGGATTTAAAGAGAAATATAAATAAACAAAATTCAACTAGATAAGTGATAATTCTCATCGACTTGATTTTTAGTCATCCTTAGGGACCATAAACATACCCTTAAATTAATAGATCCTAGTGATCATCACTTGGAGGAATACCTAAATTAGACAAATTTATTTCTGTTTACGCTACATTGTAGTGAATAAGTTGACTAAGGATGAGGGTATTGTGGAGTAATGTAGGGATCAAGGGGTAAATAGATTATTTATCATTTTTTTTAAATTATATAGTGGTTTTTAAAAATCAACATGAAGAAAAACTATATATTTTTTTCATGGATCGTTAAACTTCTATTAAAACCCATTATTAAATATAATAATTTCTTACTTCATCAGGAGTTGTTTCATTATCATTATTAGTCAAATTTGGACACTAGTGCTAAGAAAATATGGGTATAGGATTTTATGATTGGGGAATCTAATCAACATATCATGAAACTATAAGTAGATGTATTTGGAAAGAGTAATTCTTACTTATATGCATTCATATAATTAGAATAACCCTTTTCATTATTAGGAAAAGAGATATATGAATATTTATAACTAGATTATCCTAGGACCAGAATTTTTTAATCTAATTATGAGGGTTGTTTGGATTGACTAAAATAGTTTAAGAGATGAATAATTTGATAGTAAATAATTTAAAAATTAGTGTTCAAAATAAATTAATAATTTTCAATTTTTTATTATATAAAAATGGAATGAGAAAACAAATAAATATTATTATTTAAATCTATTTTAGATATTGATTATTTAATTAATGGTGAAAACATAAAATAGTAATTTAGGAACTTACATATTAGAATATGATCGGAATGAAAATATTATGTACTTGTGGGGATCTAATGTGGTTGTGAACTTTTTTCTGCCAGATACAAGAAGATGATGAATTAGATGTATGATGAATTTTGATATCATGAATGTCGTCTGACTTGTAAAATAGACCTGATGACCATGATACATACTCCATGTTTCCCCATATCCATGATATTTACTAGAAGAGAGTAGTATAAAAGAGATTTTAAATATATGAATCAATCATCATGGGCATGTTATGAATGTGATTCATTTTGGAACCTCATGTACAGAATATGATTGGATATGTTGAGATTTTGGAGAACATTGGATTCTTGTTGGAGAAATAGATATCCATAGATCTTATTATATTATCTATAACTCCATGGTTCTTATGTTATATTCTTAATTTTAACAAAAAAACATTATAAATTACCTCTGAATCATTTGAATTTGATCAGAAAACATGATAAATACATTATAGAAAATAATCCACTGTTTTTATTGAGAATAAAAAAAGGGACTGGATGTGATTATAATGATTGGGTTAATATAAATGGGGTATGAGAAACCTATTTAAAAGAAACAAAAGGTTTTGTGGGTCAGTAATGACCATGAATAAAATTGGTTAACATATGGAAAGAAAGTCCATCAGAATATGAACTTCAATGCAGTGAAGAAGAAAGGGGTAGTTTCAGGAAGCAAGTATATTATTATATATAAAAATAAGGAAATTGGATCATCATGCCATTAAAATATAAATTTTAATTGAATTAACTTTTAAATATTATTATTTCTTATGTTCTAGTGAAGTTATTTTCATTTTTCAAAACATTTATTATGTATTTATAATGACCATAAATTTCATATATTTTTTATACACAAGTGGATTTATTTATTGTTTAAAAATAAAATACAATATTATATAATGGTAAATAAATTTATTTATTTAATATAAAAATGTTTTATTTTGTCCTATAAAGGTAATAGAACAAAATTTAAAAATAATAAGAATTATTTTGATGGATTTATATACTTTTTTACAACATCTTACAACATCAGTAGATATATAAATGTTCCTATTCAATGAGTTATAAATACAATTACTTACATTTATTATGGAATTTAATATTGATGTTTTGAATCATATTTGAAGGATGATAAATAATAAATTATTATAATAATGTGAAAAATACATTGTGACGCTTTATTGATCTTGCGTCGCATATTTATTATGTTATCCTTTTATGAACAAATGGTACAATTAATGAGATAAAAACATAATCTAAAGTTCAAATCAACTTAGTAAAAAATATATCATATGAGTTATAGTCAGAAAGAAAATATATACTATCACATACATTTATACATGGATTTGAAGTGTTTATCAAGGAAACTTATGACCAGGAAATTCCTTCACAAGTCATGAAGTGTATATTTGAATGATCATATAGGTAAAACATTATATCTTGAGAGGGATAATTTCTCTAAAAGTGATAATGGGAGAAATATAGACTTTAATGATATCAAGGTTCAATATAAAAAATGGTTGTAATATGAACACAAAATCCACAAGACATAGTTGGAGAAGTTTCTCCAAAAATAAAACAAACTAAGTAGGATAATAAGAGATGTTAGAGAACTAGAGAGATATAGTTTTTTAATAAAAATAGAATATTAAATGTTATTTAATAGGAACAATGAACACCACTCCTATAATAAGAAATTAAATATGTATCTCTACAAATGGTTCATAAGAGTTCCAAAGTTTTACTAATAATATTTTCAAGGACATATTATTAATGTATATAAGATATCATTCTTTAAACCAATTATGATTCTATTTGAAACTAATTTACTTTTGAAAGTATTTGATAAAATATCCTATATTATAGTTATAAATATAATCACTAATAAATCCAAAGGGTTGTTTCAATTTGGTCAATGTATATATATCAAAAAGTTATTAAAAGATACAATATGGATAAATCAAGAGATACTTATTTCCAATGACACGTGACATATAGAATGAGTAGAATAACTTTCACCTTTTGATGAGATCTACCTTTATGTCATCTTATATTAAATTATGTCTTGGATAATTATGTTGAGAATCATTTAACACTATCCTATATTACGAATTATTAATTGAGGATATGATAATTATATATGGATTATATTAGAAATAATTCTTGTGGGGACTAATAAATTGTTTTCACAATGATCAGTTTGATTTTATATCACATGAATGAGAATGATAGTAAATGGGAAATAGAAACTAAAAGTAACTCATGGTTTTTAAAGAAATAAAAACCAAATATATTTCTAATGTTAATGCATATAAAGATTCAATATATATATATTATGAAAATTTCATCTCTTAATATGTTTTTCTAAAGAAGATGATGTTAGAGTTAACAATATAGAAACCATGTTAAATTTGGTAGTCTTAGTGACTAAATCCATTAATGTAATACACCAATAATTTAATTTAATTTCTATTTGAAAAAATATAACTTTCTTAGATACCTTATGTCACATGATACATAAACCTTAAACAAACCATAACATAATATCATTTAAATATGGATGGAAAAACCTAGTCATTTCATTGGTGGGTATTAATAGGATGAAATGAAATAAGAAAAAATATTTCCAAATTTTATATAAATATAATTTATTTATTATTAATAATAAATAATTGTAAAATTTTTAATAAAATTATTTTATGCCTCCAAATGAATTATATTCTTTAAAAAATGTTTTTACATAATTTTATTGTGCAAATATTATATTTTTTTACTGCCATTTGTTATGAAATTTTAGTTCAAAAAATATGAATATTTGTTAAAATAGTCATATAATAATATAATTGGGATAAATTTTTTATATTTTTTCTAAAAATGATGATTTTTACATGAATATTGAAAAAAATTTGATTTTTTTTATTAAAATGTCATTTTTTGATAAATAAAGTAAATAAGAAGTACCATTGTATAATTAAATTGATATTAATATAACATAAATCTATATTAATTATCTATTATTTAATAAATTATATAGGAATCAACATTGTGATTGATTTTTGTATAATTTTATTTTTGGGATTAGCAACGCATTTTTCTAAAAATTATTTTCTATTGCATTTTATGTAGTTACATTATAATTCATTCTCTCACTTATATAAATTTAATATTAAAAAACTGATTATATATTTTTAATTATTAGGTTCAAATTTATTAAATAGGTCACATTTGTTTCTTTTCATTATAAATAGTAATGTTTGAAAAGATCTTACCCCACTGTAAGGGTAAAATAGGAAAACATAGTTAACACTATGTTAAATGGACAAACAATATTCATAAAACAAGTCTTTAATTTATAGGATAATTTTTTCAACCATAAATATCCATGATTGATAAATATTACAATTTATATCAAATTTTACTTAATTATAACTTTTTGTAATTTTATGAAAAAGAATAAATACAAAATATCACCCTCCAAACATTAATTTATCTTATATGTTTTTATCGGGATAAAAATAAATTATGCAAGAATACAAAAAGAAATAATTCAAAATAAATAAATTAGTTATAGTATTCTAATTTATTTATAATTTTTCATAATGGTATATTTATATTAAATTATTTTTTCATCACTGACTCAATGTTTTTGAAAACCATAAGAATCATATTGTAATTTATTTTAAAAATATTATAGGATATATGTTTGGGATGAATTATTATTTTAAACTAATTTTATTGTTAACAATATTGTATAATTGATGGTAAAAGATTTTATATTTGAAATCCATTATTATATAGATGACCTTAATATGAAAATAATTGGAGATTCACAAAAACAACCTTAATAATTTTGTTATTTTGAATTATATTATTTGTTAAATAATAATTCATTATAAATAATTGTTTTATTAAAATATTTAAAAATAAAATAAAATCAGAAAATAGTATATATAGGATGGGAAATAGACATAAATTTCATCCATGGACTATTTTAATAGAGACCGAGGATTTTTATACATAAATATTAAATCGATTTAGAAGAATATACAATAAAATTAAAATAACTATGGGATTTAAAAGCTTATTTCATTGGATTCTAGATTTAAAATCCACTTATTTCATGAAAAAGTGTTCACATCACCCATAAATACCTTCCTATAAATTAATATTTTAATACACTCCCTATATAATTCTTTATTCATAAAATGGGAAAAATAAACAAAAAGGTGTGAGATCGTATGCTTAGTAAGGGGAACTAAGGGAGATATAAATGATCACATAAGCATAACTTGAGAAAAATTGTAATAGAATATGATCATAACAATTTAGAATCATACCTTATATATCATATATCATAGTATTTAGTCATGTTATAAATCATGGAAATTTATAAGACATGAATCCAAAAGGAATCAAATAACATGGGTCATAGGAGAATAACATTGGCATAAGATAGAAGTTTGTTCCACACACATAATGAAAGAAAATCATTTCCTTATAATCCAATCCCTACTACCAGTACTATCATAGATGATTGGATTTACTCCAAATTCCATAGTAGGGTTCACTCTCATGACAATCATATTGTATTGTGATCACTCGCCATTATATAGCCAAGTTCAACTCCAAAGACTATCAAAGTGGATTGGGTTCACTCCCCTATCTGTAGTAAATGACCACTCCCAATATTATCATTGTGGTCATATTCCCTTAACTAGGTTTAGTCTCCATTCAACCCCTTATTATTTCATGAAATGTCCATATTCCCTCCAATGAATTTGAGGGATATATTGTTCCAATTCCACTCATTTCATAATCATAATTCATTTATATGTGTTCCAAAAGAACATAAAAAATTCATCATATATTATAACCCATGAAAATAAAATGGGTTTCATAAACATTACAATAATCTATCATAACACAGAGGGAAATAAAAGTGTTTTGTAATAATATCCTAATAATGACCCATATAGAGAATGAATAAGAAATGAATCCATAGATAATTTTCTAAGTAAATTATAATTAACTTCAAATGATGTTATCATGAATGAAAACGTTTTTAAAATATATCTTGGATTATATCCTATGGAAAATACCCTTTTCTTTTTTGAATAAATTTTTAAAATTTAAAAATTTCCCAAATATTGACGAAAAACATTTCTTTGAAAATAAACGTGGAAACATGGGAAGGAAGATTCATTGAATTTATGGGTATTTATGGCATTAAATTTCATTCATTTTATGTAAATTGAAAAAAAAAATATTCATTTCACATGATCGGTAAAAAGTAAAAACTATTGTGAAAAGTGACAAGAATATTTAATTAAAACCAATTTTTTTAATAAAACCAAAAGTTAAAATGAATGTTAATGATAATAATATAATATTAAATACATTATTAATTGAATATTTAGAAAAAATTTATATTGAAGAAAAAATATATTCTATCGAAGAGATAAAAAAATTGGTTTTTCATTAATAACATTAATTCAATATCTTGAGAAATTAAAATGAAAATAAATGAAAAACATGTAATATCAATAAATATATATATTATGAGACATTTTGAGAGTTTTATGATATTTATATCTAAAAAAACCAACATTAAAATTCTAATCATAAACCAGCATGATAAATACTGATATTGTAGCATAAACCCCTTACCTCCCAAAAAACATTTAAATCATAATACCCATGAAATAATAACATAAAATGAAACATTAAGTATATCTAGAATAATTATATTAAAGATATAGTATGTAAAATAGGTATTATATACACCATACAAGATAAATTAGTGGTTAATAATGTATATATCTCTTGGAAATAGAAGTGTGATGACATATCCCCTTACCAAAAGTTTTCCTCCCCTAAAAAGTGTTATATCCTTCTATATAATAAATTAATTTTTATTATAAATCTATAAAATATTTATGTACAAAATTATAGTATCAAATATGTTTCACTTATAATATATTAAAAACCATTTACAAATATTTCCTTATTAAAATCTTCATTTTAGGGAGATAATTGTTTCCCTTTTCATGAGAATTTTCATACTATTGTTTTAGTCCTTATTATATGATAATGGTTACATAATCTTAAGAAATTTTATAATGATATAAATATCATATATATTCATTATATATATATGTTAAGATCCATCCATAAAGGATAAATATAGAAAAATGAATTACATTGTTCAGGGAGATGACACACCATACGTTTGAATAAACGATGTTCTAACTCTTTGAGTGATTGAAATAAAGAATGGTAAACAGTAATCAAACATTAAATAATAATTATTACATAATATATATCATATATATTAATTTAATATATTATTATTTATATCCATTTAATATATAAATGAAAATCGAATCCCAATGCTTCATGGAGGTGGTAGTCCTCACATATGCCCAAGCGACATTATTATTTTCCAAAGTATTTAAAGGTAAGAATGTAGGTTTGGTATTATGTTACCAAAATAAAATAATTTGATAAATATCATATAAGAAATTTTGAACCATCATGAGAATAATCCATTAAATATATATATGAAAAATTAATTTCACCTCTATGTGGAGATGGTAAGTCATACATACCCATAAATGACGTTTTTTCAATCATTTTGATTGAAAAGAAGAAAAAAATGGCTTCCAAATAATCAAAATAAAATATAATTAAATTTTAAAATCTAGATAAATAATTTTATTATTATTACAATTTATTTATAGGTTCTAGAATAATAAATAAATTTCGATGACTCTATAAATAAAATTACCCAATCTTTAGTAGAATTCCTTTAGAAATAATCTTAATTAACCTAGGGCTTGTATTTTGGGAATACGAATCCCAACAGGTCATGTATAAGGATGTTTATAATATAAATTTTAAGTGTTTTATTGATCTATATAGCTCAAAGTTGTGTAATGAAATGATAGATGGGTGTCCTTTTGTAGGAGGGAAAAAACACATTCTATAATTACAAAAAAGATTAAAATATAATTGACTCATTCCTAAAAATGATCTAAATAGATAAATATCTGAATAAAAATGGTACATCCTCAAAATATCAAAAACTAATAAAATTTAGACCAGTTTTAGTTCCATTTTCGACCTTATCATTTTTATTAACCCCATTGTTAACCTTTTTATCATTAATTATCATAACAACCTTTTCAATTTTAAACTATTAAATTTAACTCGTAAACTAATAATTGGATCATAAATTTCAAAAAGGTGAAATTATAGACCATACTTTATCTACATTGACCCCTTTAATGATTTTTTTTAATTTTAAATGATTAAATAAAAAATTATTCACGTAAAATATAACCATATTAAATTTTTACATTGTTTAATTTGACTCTGAATAAACCAAGAGAATGATAGTATTAGAATATAAAAAATTCATAATAAATTATTTTTATCTTAAAATTTCATTGGAATCTTTAAATCATCAATAAAATAATATTATAATATTTTCTTAAAATAATTTACTTCATTTTTATACTACTTTCATAAGCAATGTATCGATGTTTTGTAAGCATTTATGGTATTTACTTAAATACAAGAAATTAAAAATAAATTAAAATCATGAAAATTATTTAATTAATTTCAATATATACTATTTTATTCATGATATGATGTTTTTTCATAAATAACTAATCAATTATGTTATTATTATATTAACAATGAACCATAGTGGCACAACCTTTGGTCGATCTCATAGAGGCCACTCACAAACATTGTCTTCCAATTTTAACTATTATAATATAGCTAATATAAATCTAATAAACTAATATATATTAAGGTTATGAATACTAAATACATTATATAAATAAAAATATATATATATATATATAAATACATATCATAATGAAAAATAAAATACATAAATATGTTAGTAGAAGAAAACTATTTTAATGAGGGGGTTCACAATTATGTTATAATTATTATTCAAAAGAAATTACAGAGAGTATTAATCAATGTATAGATCAATAACTTTTACGATAAAACGTCTTATTTGAATGGTATTACCCTAAACTGAGACATTTGGATGTGTCACACCCCGACCCAACACTTTTCGATTACTTTATTTGTTTTTGAGTTTTTATTTAATTTTATTAATTTTCTACTTTTTTAAAAATTTAAATTAATTGAATTGAAAATAAAATAAAAATAAAATGAAAAAAATAAAAAAAAACCTAGTATGTATCCCCTCCCTCTTTCCTCGCGACGTGGCCAACCCCCCTTCCTCCTCCTGCGTGACGCCAACCCCCCCCCCCCCCCTCTCGGACCTCTGGCCTTACTCGCTACTCACTAGTTCACCCCCCTTATTGGTGCTCACCTTCGCACTGGCACACCGCACTCCCCTTCCAACTACATCGCACCACCCCACCCTCCTCCCGCATGGCCTCCTCCCATGCAACCACCTACCACACATCCTCTTCTAGAAAGGCCTCCTCCGGAAACCCCTCTCCCTTCACTGTGGGTGTGAATCACCTCGGGTGATATTTTCCCTCTACCAAGAGGGTTTTAGTTGGAATTTCTATTTTTTACGGTCCATTTTGATTTATTTTTTGTTGGAATCCTTGTTTTAGGGTTTAATTTGATCACCGAGTGGTGCAGTTGTGCTGCGATTTGAGTTTCACATAAAATTTTGGTAATTTCAATACTAAAGGTAGTGTTTTCCATACATAAACATTATTTGGTGATTTATTTTTATTGTTTAATTAATTTAGTAGGTTCATTGATTAATTTTTGTTGTGCGAAGTTAGTTTTAAAATGGGTTTAATATGAGTTTAATTTTTTATATAGTTAGTTCGTATGAAATGGGGTGTATTTTTTGAGGAAAACTCTTAAAGTGTCATTTAATTGGGTTTTATAAATTATGAAATTAGTTTATTAAATTATGTGTGGGATGATAATTATGTTTTGATATAGATTTGGTATGTGGTTAATTCTGGAAGAGGGGTTTGAGTGTTTTTTGTTGAGGAAGCTTAGGGAGTTACATAAATTGTTTTATAAATTATTTTAATGGTTTATTTTCATCATATTAAAGGTGTGAACCATTTGTGTAATATTTTTTACTGTGATTTTGATTTTAAAGAGTGGAGTTGGAGTATGTTTTTGTAAGTGATTATTTATTTTACATCTTGGAAAAGTTTTATTAATTATGTAAATGATATATTGAACTGTGAGTGTGATGTAAATTGGATTTATGACATGTTTTCCATGAAAGGTGTATTTTTTATGTTTTGAACTTATTTTAAATTATTTTACATGAAGTGAAATTGTTTTAGTTTTTTTGGATCCTTTGGTAGTTATTGGACTCCCTTTTATCATTTGAGGGTGCATTTTTTCTAGCGTTGTGGGTTTTGGTTATCTACGACAAGGACCTATAGGTATATACATGGGTAAGAATGTATATAGGTATATCCTCCTTGTGCATATTCCCTCATGGCATGGGGAATATGTACTTGGGTAAAAGGTTATATATATAAATATATTTTTATATGTGTATAGGTGAAGCGGTCTCAGGATGCTATCGTCAAAAGCTACATGTTTTGAGGTATGTTTTCCTACTTAGTTTATTCTTATTTATGTTTCTTGGTTGTTTTTCCATCTAATTAAAGTTCCTTGATTTTTTAAAAGGTCCTTATTTTATTTTTCATAGTACTCTAGACTGTTTGGTGCGGTTTTGAGTCGTCGGTCCAAGGGCGACTCGCCTGTGTGTGCATAAGTAAAAAAATATTTTCAAGTAGGTTCCCCCATTACGTGTATATTTTTCCATGGCATTGAATGTACATGTATGGGGCTAGGTGTTCCTATGTGTATATATAAAAATTCATATGCGAGTGAGTGGAGACTTCTATTTGCATATAAGTATACCTATAAGGATCCACGTTCACATGTTCATGAGCCATCTGAATGTATTCATAGGATCTAGGTGTCCTTGTATGTATATGAATACATATATCCTTAGTGGGGGAGTATGATGTTTTAGTTATAAAGCACCAGGAGCCAAATTGGATGTCTTGGTTCCACCTTGATGTAGGTCCCCTATGCCTATACCATTAAATTGAATTCTTTAATTGCTTCAGTGTTTTAAAAAGTATATTTTTTTATATCAGATAGTATATTCATTCTATGAAAAGGGATGGTGATTTTTGGTGTTTTTCTTTCTTTTATTTTTCAGGTTCTATTTAAGTGTTGACATGTGTATCTTCCATTGAAATATGATCCCATGCTTTTTTTAGAATTCTTATCATTTTAAAAGCTTAAAAGTAGTTTCTAAAATGGTTTTGGGTGTGTGGTAGGTATTTCTCAAAATTTTTGTGTTTATACTAGTTGTGAAAGTGGATTTAAATGAATAGGGGTTTTGATATGTTTAAAAAAAGAATTTTGGAACTTTTGAAGTGATGACAAAGGAATTTGAAAAGAGGATTTTTTATGGTGTACATAAATTGAAAAAGGTGATGTTTTGTAAATAGGGGTGTTTTCATTGAAATGTTTGGCCTTTGTGTGAATGTGGAGGTGTGGTGTGTGTGCATGTGAACTTCTACATGAGCAGAAGGGAAACCTCGGGTACCTAGGAGGGCGTACTAGGACTAGTACGCTATATGATATGTAAGTGGTTCCTCCCAGTTTCATCTAGCATGATTGACATTACAACACTAACTAAATACATGTGATGATTGGAGGCCACTGGTTTATGGGTTTTTTCCCTACTAGTGGTGCGTTCATGAGAATATAGAATGTTGTGGTTTTTATACCACGTTTCACCGAGGTACGAGGATCCTAGGTCCCCAACTAACACAAGATGCTTAAGGATTTTCCATGGTTCTTGGGATATGATCTTCAACTCAGTTGTTTCATGATTATTCCTCTTCTGTAAAAAACATATTTATATTTAAATTGATTCCCTTTTAGTTTGAAATGTTAATTCCTGTTTGGATTCTATTTCTAAAATTTAATGGTGAAGAAATGTTCTCTTAAAAGTGTAAACCTGTTTTTTAATTTTCAAAGGAACAAAACACAATATTTTAATGGGTCTTATTTTCAAACATTCATGTTTTGGGTTTATTTTTAAAGGTAAGTACATAGGGTGTTATTCCTTGGATTTTCTACTGAGAATCTCAGTGCTCACGCCTACTTTACTTTTCAGGTTCAAGTTAAGTCTTGGATCGCTCTTGGAGTGAGTGTGGTTCTACGTTTTTTGGTAACTCATGGGGTCAATTGGAGATATGTCTATCTGGTTACCTTTACTTTATTTTCTTGCAGTTAGTGTTTAGTTATTTTTTCCCTTTTATTTATATTTATTTATCTTTTATTTTCTAGGATAAATTGTTCCCAACTACTTGTATGGATGCCTGACACTAGTTTCCAGCCTGTGGGGATCGGGAAATGCCCTTCGGGCCATGTCGTGGATTCGGTCGGGCGACCGGTTCTGGGTTGACCTGGCTTGGTTCATGACAAAATGGTATCATGGGAGGTTTTTTTCTTGTTATTTTGGGTTTCTATTAAATCCGAGATACGATTTTCGGTACTCGAGTGGTAGGTAGGGGAATAGCATCTCGAACTCTTACTCATTCTGATCCTCAAGTAACTAAGGGTAGTCTGGGATTTATGTTTTTTGCATCAGTTTTTGTGGATGGGAAAGAAAATATAAGTAAACTGGTGCTACGCATAGTCTCACATGTAGTAGTGACCCATGTGATGCCTAAGAGTATGGTTCAGCACTCCTGGTGGTTAGCGCTTTCCTAGGGCAGACTCTGCTAAACCATGTAGCTGGGTTAGGCACAACCAATAGTTCTCCATCCAGGTGCTTTATTGTTCGTGATGTCTTGTTTCAAATTTGGGTTGCAACAAAGGGGGTCCTAAAAATAAAATGGACTTTTGGGTTTCTCTTATTTTCTCTTTGTGTGAGTTGGACATGATTTTTGGGGTGAGTTTCCCTTGTATCTTCTTTGTGAAATTTGGGGATTTATTTGATGAACTAAGATTTATAAAAGAAGGTCTTGGGTTATTTGAAATTATAGTGAGTTATATTGGAAATGGAAAGCATTTTGAAAATTTATCTTGAATTTTTAAAATAGATTTTAGAAAAAGGTATTTTCAGAATATTGGGAATGTTTTGTTTTGAATGAATTAGAGCCTTGTCTTATTCAATGGTATTCCTATGGATTCTCGTGTGTGCATGTGAACATGATTAATGGATAGTTGGTGGATTATGTGGATAGGTGTCTGAGTGGAATGTAAATGCATATCTGTAAGGAATCTGGGAGTATCAGTGGTCGGTGATTGATTTCTAAGGCCCCTTCTTGTTTTATGAAAATTTTATTTGGGTAAATGGTTAGAAAATTTCTCAATCTTTTCCTATGGGTTTTGGTTTTGTCGGGACTGTTTGCATAATTTTTTCTGAGAGAGGACATGAGAATAAAATTAGTTTTTTCTTCAAAATCTGGTTTTCTGCTTAAATGGTTTTTTAATTGGAAAATAGTTTTCAGTCCAAAGTGAAAACGATGGTTTCAAGAGAGATTTTGGGACTTGTTTTACAGTGCTTTATTTTTCAAGTGGGTGTCTTTCTATGAGAATGAATTAATGCCTTATGTTGGAATTTTTGGATTTTTTTGAAGTTTTGATGTTTATTTTGTGAGGATATTGTTTTTTTTGGAAGGTTATTTTTGTGTTTCTTGTTTGGGATATAACCCTTTGAAAGGTTTTATGTGTTTCCAGTAGTTCTCTCTCAGTCCTTCCCTCAGCCTAAAATCTCAATTGAGTGGCGATGTTGGGTTCTACTTGGTTGTGACAGTTTTTTATAGTCATTGAGGTCGGTTGAATATTGTTTAATGCTTTGGAAAAAGATTGGAGTGTCTCCAATTTTTGAGGGGATCCAAATGTTGTGCGTGTGTAAGTTGTCTCAGGTATGCTTGGAGGAGAGGTACTAAACCAGTGAATAGTAATAACTCTATTTTTGTTGTGAATGGGGATGTCTTGAGTGATCCCCAAAACTAACTTCATCTTGTGGTTGTATCTAATGAAGTGATGGTGAGGGAAAGTGGTGGATCTCGTAGGTGGTCGACCAGTCAACAAGTGGTGAAGGAGGGGTGTTGACCGTTCTAATGAGATAGTTTCATGTTTCCCAGAGGTTGTGTAGTTCAATAAGTTTAAAGCTCGTAATAGTTGTTGGTCTTGTTCATATTGTGGTAAGTGAAGGTTCCTCATCCGATGAGGAGTGTTAACTAAATGGAACTGTTCTAGGATTACTCATTCCATTAGTTTGTGTTTCATTTTTGACAGACCACTCAATCTCTTATCTCTAATCTGGTCAGTTGGGCACTCTAAGTTGTTCACCATAATTCTCAGTTTTTATGTTGAAGGAGTTGATTATTGGGACATGAGGAGAGGTTTGTAGGTTGATTTTCTAGTGGAAGATGATCCATTCAGATATGGTCAAATTATGACTACGAGGTGGTAGATGCTTCAAATATCAGGACCCCAGTCACAGTTCATGAAGTGAAGTTTGTGAACAGTCAAAAAAAATTCGTCGAATTTGGGATGGGTTTTGTCAAACTTAAGTCTACAGTGTCAAGATGAAGAAGGCTTAAATTTCACTATTGACGTATTTTCTCTGAAATCTTCATTTTTTTGGACAGGCATGAGGCCTTGTTTCCTTGTTGTGATCTTAATTTATGAAAATTCATCTTGGGCTTTGAGTAGGTTCTAAGAAGGAAGATTCTTGTAAATCTAGTGATAGTTCTCTATGAATGTAGATTCCCAAATATTTTACCTTCTTGTGGGTCAGTTAGGGATCGAAATTGTACTCTTTTTGGATATGCTCATGTAATTTGGAATTTAAGCGCACCTGTCTAGTTTTCCTCTTAGTTAGGGGTTTCAGCTATCAAAACCCTCCCATGCGGGGGAGTATTGGCCAATGTAGGAATATTCTGTGTAGGTCGGCCCGTGTTGGAGGGTTCGTGATGAAGAGTTCAGTCAGTATCACTCAAAGTAATCTCAGAACACATATGTTACTGTCATGGTGCTAGGAATGTTCTAAAATGGTGGGGGGGACCCACTATGGGTCTCTTCGGCATCTCCTCTTGTGTTGGTTTGGTTTAAATTAGGGAGCTTGGAGGTTCAAGCTAGTATTAAAGTTTTATCTGAGTTTTTTAGTCTTTTTGATTTGGAGAACCAATGTTTGAAAAGAATCTTAATATGGTGGGGAGACCACCATAGGGGCACATGTTAAAAACCTTGTTTTCAAAGTTCTCTTCGTGGGGAAACCCCTTGGTTCTACTCCGCCTGACCTTGACCATGGTAATTGGTTAGCTCGGGTAGTGGGTATCTTCACATGTTTTCTTGTAGATCTTGAGCGGTCCTAGTGATCCCTATGTTAGGGGTCGGGGTATTCCATGTTGAAGTAGTGTTTGGAGGTGAATTCTTTATTTTTGTTTATTTTCTTGGTGATTATGGTTTTGAGAACTTTAGAGTTTCCGATCATGTTTGTTTTGAATCCTCGGTCATCTGGATATTGGGGTTTTATTTTATGTATCTTCATGGTATTACAAGGAATCTTGGGTTGATCAAGTCTTTTGGGAATTTCTAGGGGTATAAAATGTCATGGTAGGGAGAATTGTCAAACCCTGACCTAACACTTTGTGATTATTATATTTATCTATGAGTTTCTAATTAATTATTTTTATTTTTTACATTTTTAAAAAAAATAAATTAATTTAATTAAAACTAAAATAAAAATAAAATGAAAAACAATGACATCCTAGTATGTATCCCCTCCCCCCTTTCCGGGTGAAGGGGATGACCCCCACCCCCTTACTCATGTTGCAGGATGCCGACCCCACTCTCTTGGACCTCCAGCCACACTACTTCCTCACTGGTGAAACCCATTTCCAGCGACCGCCTTCACATCAGTGCACCCTGCTCCCCTTCCATAATCATTGTACTACCTCTACCTCCTCCCACGCAGCCTCCTCCCGTGCAGCCTTCCACCACGCATCCTCCTCTGGTGCAGCCTCTGCTGGTGCGGCCTCCTACGACAACTGCTCTCCCTTATCCATGGGTGCAAATCAACTTGGGTGAGCTTTTCCTTCTACCGTTATGGTTTTAGTTAGGGTTTCCTTTTTTTAGGGTCCTTTTTTTATTTATGTTTGGATGGAATCCTTGTTTTAGGGTTTAATTTGATCACTGTGTGGTGCAGTTGTGCTGCGATTAGAGTTTCACACTAGTTTTTTTTTGGAATTTAGACAACAAAGGTAGTCGGTTCCATGAATAAACATTATTTGGATATTTATTTTTAGTGTTTAATTAATTTAGTATGTTCTTTGATTAATTTTTGTGGTGTGGAGTTAGTTTTTAAATGGGTTCAATATACGTTTAATTTTTTAAGTAGTTTTTTCATATGAAATGGGGTGTGATTTTTATGAAAACTCATAACGTGTCCTTTGATGGTGTTTTATAAATTGTGGAATTATTTTATTAAATTATTCGAGGGCAGAAAATTACATTTTTATGTGGCTTTGGTGTGCGGTTCATTCTTGAAAAGGGTTTTGAGTGATTTTTTCTAAGAAATTTTTGGGTGTTTCTTAAATTGTTTTATAAATTATTTCATGGTTTATTTTAATAATATAAAATGTGAGAACCATGTGTGGATTTTTTTTTGTGAGTTTGATTTTAAAGAGAGCAGTTAATGTATTTTTTTAAGTGAAGAATTTTTTTACATCATGGAAAAGTTTTATTAAATATGTAAATGATTTATTAAATTGTGGGTGTGATGAAAATTCTCTTTGTGACATGTTTTCTATGAAAGGTTTATTTTTCAGGTGTAGTAGTTAATTTATACATTATTATTGGAATTTAATTTTTTTTTAGTTTTTTTAGCCTTTGGCAGTTATTGGACTCCATTGCATTATTCTAGGGTGTTTTTTCATCACAGTGTGGGTTTTGGTCATCAGTGACAAACACATATAGGTATATACGTGGGTAAGAATTTACATATGTATATCCTACTGGCACATATTTCCCCATGGTATGAGGGATATGTACTTGGGTAAAAGGGTATATATATGAAAATGTATATGCATATAGGTGAAGTGGTCTCAGGCTGCCATCGTCAATATATGTGTGTTTTGAGGTATGTTTGGCAGCATAGTATATTTTTATTTCTACTCCTTGGTTATTGCACCACCTAATTTAAATTCCTTAACTGTTAAAAAGTTCCTTGGGTAGTTTTTTGTAGTGCGCTAGACTATTTGGTGTGGTTTTGAGTCACCGGTCCAAGGGAAACTCGCCTGCATGTTCATAGGTAAGTAAATATATACATGTTGGTTCCCTCGTTACATGTATATTCATCCATGGAATTGAATGTACATGTATAGGGCTATTTTTTCCTATGTGTATATATAAAAAATGCATATGCAGGTGAGTGATGACTGGTATATGCGTATAAACATACCTATAAGGATCCTATTTCACATATTCATGGGCCAAGAGAATTTATGCATAGGGTCTAGGTGTCCTTGCATGTACGTGAAGACACATATGCTTAGTGAGGGATCAGTAACATTTAGTTAAAAAGTCCCAAGAGCCAAAGTGGTTTTTTTGTTCAACCTTAAGGTAGGTCCCATATTCTTATACCTTTAAACTGAATTACTTAATTACTTGAGTGTTTTGAAAATATCTTTTTTTTTATATTAGATAGTATATGCATTCTATGAAAAGTGATGTCGATTATTGGTGTTGGTCTTTCCTTCATTTTTTCAAGATCTCTTTAAGTGGTGACATGTGTATTTTCTATTAAAATATGATCACAACATTATTTTACAATTATTAACATTTTAAATGTTTAAAAGGAGTTTCTAAAGTGGTTTTAGGTTAGTGGTGGGTATTTTTCAAAATGTTGGTGTGTATAATAGTTGTGAAAGTGGATTTAAATGAATATGGATTTTGGTATGTTTTAAAAAAAAAGGAATTTGGGAACATTATATGTGATGAAAAATGTATTTGAAAAGGGTTTTTCTGTGGTGTGTGTAAATTGAAAAAGGTTATGTTTTCTAAAGAGTGGTTTTTTCATTGAAATGTTTTTCCTTTGTGTGAATGTGGAGGTGTGGTGTGTGTGCATGCGATATTTAACTTAATCATAAGGGAAAGCCCAGGTACCGAGGTGGGAGGACTAGGAATAGTACTCTAGATGATACGTAAGTAGTTCGTCTCAGTTTTTTCTAGAACAATTGATGTTACAACACTAACTAAATACTTGTGATGATTGGAGACCACTAGGTTATTGGTGTGTTACCTACTAGTGGCTCGTGCATGATAATATAGATCATTGTGGTTGTTATTCCACATTTATCTGAGGTTTGAGGATCCTAGGTCCCAAACAAACACTATCTTATTAGGGATTTCCCCTGGTTCTTGTGATATGATCTTCAGCTTAGTTTTTTCATACTTGTTCCTATTTTTTGAAAACCATATTTAAATTTAAATTGATTACATTTCATTGTGAAATGTTAATGGTTTTTTGGATACTATTTTTAAAAAGTATTGGTGGAGTAATAATTCTCTTAAAAATGTAAACCTGTTACATAATTTTGGAAGGAATGAAAAAAATTATTTTAATGGGTATTATTTTCAAAATTTCATGTTTTGGGATTCATTTTAAAGGTAAGGGCATAGGGCATTATTCCTTGTCTTTCCGACTAATCATCTCAGTGCTCAAGCCTACATTACAATTTAGATTCAGTTTCTAGTCGTGGATAGAATTTTGAATGAGCATGGTTCGACATTATATGGTGAACCATGGGATCACTTTGAGTTTTACTAGCTGGTTACCTTTACTTTACTTTCCCATTTTTAGTGTTTACCTATTTTTTCTGGTTTATTTTCATTTATCTGTATTGTTTTCTGGGCTAAATCATTCCCAACTGCTTGTTTTGATTCCCAACACTAGTTGACAACCTATGGGGATTGGGAACACCCATTAGGATTTGTCGCAGACCAGGTCGGGCTACCGTTTTAGGTTTGAACCTGCTTGGTTCATAAGAGGATGTGTGATTAATCTCATCCACCTGATTACCTAAGACAAAATACATTATTTGAATGACAGATATATCAATGAGATTGAAAATGAGTGGGCGATGATGATGGAGATAGTAGTCGGGAAAGTGTTTCAAATTACAACCTTAATCATTTTAAACACTACTGAAATATCAGAATAAAATATAAGAAATCATTAAATCAAAAAAACGTTTAAAATCACAACTTCCTCCCTAGAACAACAGCGAAGGTTAGTTCCCCACAAACATGGAGATAAAAGAATCATATTGGGGGTAACACAAAATAATAAAAAATTAAAATAAATAAAGAATAAAAGATATTAAATAGTATATATCGAAATTATTATGAACTATTCTAATAGATATAATGTAACACCCCAAGTTTCCATGGTATGCTTCTCTTTGAATAATGCAGTAGTGCGTGTTCTACACAACTTCGAGTTATAACACACACCACAACCAATCAAACTAGCCGTTATGAA
This sequence comes from Viscum album, assembly GCA_963277665.1. Classification (NCBI taxonomy): domain Eukaryota; kingdom Viridiplantae; phylum Streptophyta; class Magnoliopsida; order Santalales; family Viscaceae; genus Viscum; species Viscum album. The sequence continues at coordinate 697,627,655 of OY728128.1, forward strand.
TAGTAATACACACTTTTTGAAATTTTATATATTTCATCTTTCAAAATGGACTTCTTTTTTGGATTCATAATATTGAAATTATCTTTGGGTTAATTTTTGGTACTTTTCAGATAACATTCATATTTTGATGAATAGTGAAAATTACTAAATTTTAATTAAAAACAACTTTTTTAATCGAGATAATTAATATTGATAAATTATGAATTTGAGTGATTTTAGAGTATAATTAAATTATATTTTTACCATTTAATCCAATGTTTTCCATTGGACATAATTTCACATTTAAATTGGACATAACCAAGTGCAAATCTTATGATAGTTATTATCTCTTAAAACACGCTTTTTGTTTTAACAACGGGAATTAATGTTAAATTAATTTCCTCCACTTTCGTGTTTTGAATTTAGAAAAATAGATTCCATATTTAGAATCAGGAGATACAAATTTTGTAAATTGGTAACTTTTATTTTTAGACATTTTGAATAATTACTTCGGTAAATATTCTATTTACCATGGTTAAAGGGTAAAATCCGATAAATAAGGGTAAAACAATAATATTATAATAATACCAATTTACCCTAAAACGTGTGATAACCCTATTGGTTGATACATGTCCGACCATGGGCATCTTTGGGTCGATTTTGGGACCCCATGGATCCACTTGTAAGTGATAAAGACACTTTATATTAATTATGTTAAAGTAAATACAAAAATGACATAACCATATATCTTTTAGAAAAATAGTTTTTACATAGGGTTATATATGTTATATATTTGACTATAAATATTCATTATAAATATAAAAATATTTCATATATAATTTTATTTTATTTATAATTTTTATACATTGAATAATTAAATTTATTTATGACACAATAATGATGAAGTATTTTCCTTACTAATGAAAGAATCAAATAATTATTATTATAAATGTTAAAATAAATATAATTTGAAAGTTTTGATTACATCCAAAAATTCTATTGGTTAATATGACATGTTACGATTTTTTAAATGAATTTTGTTCTAATTATTAATGTTTTTAATTCTTTAACAAAAATCAATTATTAAATAGTGTCAAAATTGACATAAATGAGTTTTTAAAAAAATTATATTATTAATTGATATTCTATTCCTAAAAATATAATTATTGGAAATAGGACTTATATAATTATAGTTTTATTATTAATGGACCACTTCGTGTCTCTTGGAAGATTATAGTAAGTTTATTGATTATATAATACAAAAATACAAAGAGACATGGTAAATGTAAAACTATTTAACTAAGAGTTAAATCAAAATGATAAAGTTAATATAGTGACCCAAATTTATCTCAAACCTATTGGTTGAGTGTTTTTCAATCTATTCCCACCTTAAACTTTAAATAATAAACATTGGATCCATTATAAAAGTAATATTAATTTATTATAAAATAACATTTCGAGCTTTTCTTAAGGTTCCCCTCACCCCTCTTATAAAAGGGCACTCCACCTTCTCACTAATTCATACCTTAAAAGCCTTTTGGATCAGCCAACCCATGCCCAAATATTCTCTCGACTTCCCTAAATTCAACCTAGAGGCCTTATTTTGATCAGAAAGCCAACCTAAGGATCCCGTTTGATCAAATCAAAAGGAAGAACCCGAAGAAGAGGTATTGTTTTCACCACCCTCTTCCAAGTTCCTTTCTTCTTCAACTTCTTCTTTATTTGTTTTTTTCATTCTAAAATAATAACTCTAGTATCTTCTATATACTGTGATGTTATTATAAATATGCTACAACCATATTCATGATTCTATCCATCCTTTGAATGACATGTCACCATATGTGCGTACGTACGGCTTACCGTCTCCACGTCGTGGTGTAATTGTTATTCAAAACATTATTATTTGGATGGGTATGATAATGTTGTGTAATTTCTGTAAATAATAAATATAACATGATAATGATTCTGTATATATGATATACCATCCAATTATATATTATTTAAATATTAAAATAATGATATTGTCGCTCGTGCGTACGTACGGACTACCGTCTCCACGAACGCGATGAGATTCGTTCCCCATCATATACATTCATGTCTAATTATCATTTGATGATTAAAAATAATTTTTAAGGACTTGATATCATTCTGGATATGAATAAGATACAAACTCTCCATAAAAAACACGGCTTATGTAACAAAACATATAAAAGAGAACGAGTAAGTTAACACCTGAAATGACGACAATACTAAGATATTATTAACAAAGCAGTGTTAAAAGATCATATATGATATCATATTAATGTATATGATTATTGTATAATTTAATATCAACTATTTCACCATTATAAATGAGGTTAAACTACCCTCGACCAATGAAATATACAAGGTAAGGGGTTTTCATCTCACTCCTTATTCCCGTGAGATTCGTGCCATATTGCCACTATTACCTTTTTTGTGGTGTATGTACTACCCATAATTGTATTCTTTGTGTAATAAACATTAATTTATGTGTATTTACATATTAATTTTATGATACCTCCTTCATGGGGTGTATGTTTCGTAAGTCACCATATTGGTAATGGTTTATTTCACAATCTCTTCATTATCCGAGGTTGTTTATATGTAATTATCTACTGGGACCTCTTTATCATCCACATCAATGTTTCTTAAAAATTTATTTCAAAATAGTCTTACTATTTTACATAATATGGTTTAAAGTAATTTATACCCTTTTTTGAATTTTTATAAGATGTTTATAAAGGAATCTTTCCGTTGTTTTCCAAATAAGGTCCTTTTTAACATTTTCAATAGAATTACGGTTAGAATGTCTTTTTTTTAAATTATAAGGCGGGTGCAGCTATTTTCCACTGTTATAAAACCGTCGAAGCTTCCCTTATAATATTATAAGAATATTTTAAGATTAAATGTTTTATTTTATAATTATGGTACCTTTAAATGATTTCAAAATGAATATTTTAAGAATTTGTGAAAGTTACTCTTTATCAAGATCATAATTTTAAATGTTTTAAAGATTTATCTTTCTAAATATTTTTAATTAATGTCCTAGTTTTCAAAATGATTTTAAGGATTTATTTATATGGACCTGAATGTTTTGAAATTATATTTATTTTGAAAAGTTTCAAGGTGGTATGGGACACTTTGATTCATATATCTCATTTAAATTAATTCCTTTATAAATGTGTGACCTTTCAATGATTTCAAAAAAAGAGATATTTATCTCAAATAGTTTTGATTTCATCTATTTCAACATCCTTTGTTGGATTTTAAGCTTATTTGAAGTTTATTTATTATGATAAAAAACTTCCATATTGTATTGAAGGTTTCGTGATATGTTTGAATATGGATGTGTTAGTTTTATACCATTCATGGTTTATAGAGAAAGTATTGACATTTCGTATGATAGTTTTAATACGAATGTTTATGTTATGTATAAACCTGTTTATATGAGGAATGCATTGGACTTAATAAGTGACGGGTAGAGCCCGCTACAGCTCCTCGATGCATCGGTAGGTCTCATGAGACAAACTAGTGTCTTGGCACAAGGCCTTGACAAAATCTTATTTGTAGTCTTGGCACAAGGCCTTGACTATGTGGTTATGATAGTCTGGTATTATGTATTCCATCATTATGAAAGTGGTTATTGATATTGCATGTGATTATTAGACTAGTATAATATCAATGTGAATAAGTAAATGGAATTATTTCATTTTAATTATTCCATATTATTCTGAATTTCAAGTTTAAAAGGCTTTTGTTTTAGTTATACATTGCCTTGAATGTTTTTGCTTATTTATGAAAGCTTCCACTATATTATTATCCTTACTGAGCATCTGAGCTCACCTCTTTCTATGTTTTTTTTAGATTATGTGAAAAGTATTTTATGAATGACCTGCTGGGATACTATAAGGGGATATGAGTGTGGAGACAAGATGTTGTTGTAGTTTTCAATTTATGATGTAGTGTAAACTTTATGAATTTATCTAGTGATTCTAAGGCAACTAAACTAATCAGTCTTTCGAGACTTGATATTTTGTGATCGTGCCAATGTATTAAAATAATGCACCGACTCTGGGTAACTGGGGTCAGGTGTTACAATTGGTATCACATGAAGTTTAGTATAAACCATGGAATCTAGATTTAGATAAACTCTGATTAGGGCACATAGACATAAGATAGACTTTGAAGATTAGTATAGAAGAACTTCCTAGAATTTAGGTATTGTAGATATTTTGTGAGTTTTCTGAGAAATACATCCCTGTCTGGATACGACCAGGTAGAGGCAGCTCTGGCACAGATGTACCTAGGGGTAAAACCTGAAAACACCACTTTGAGCTAAACTCGAATTGGAACTGGTGCACGACAATAGACCTTACTGTACTCTTTTTTAAGACACTACTGACGGATATGCTTAGGATAATTCTCATTTTCTTTACAAATCATTATGAAGGGATTATGAGTATATACTTCCTCAATGAAAACATCTTTATGATTATAGATTATATCCATAAACCATTCAATTTACGTTAGGTATTTTACCAGTTTGGAATTATTCATTGCAATTCATAAACTGACCTAGTTTATGCCATTGTATAGAAATGGCACCCAGTAGAAGGAATGTGAACTCCAACAATACGTATGATCTAAAGAGTAATAAGGATCATATCTTTCATGGTATTAAGACAACATTTATAAGGGAAATAGTATCCCATGTATTCTCAACATATGAAGAAATAGTATCATGTGTTAATAAGATAAGTAAAAAATTCTCTGAGTCCTATGGCTTTGAAGGGAAGCAAGATAAGAAAAGGATGGAAGAGGGAACAATGGATAAAGGGAAGAGGGAAAAGAAGAATTTTACCATATGTGATAACTATGGGAAGAAACACCTTGGAACTTGCCTAATGGGAATGGGAGTTTGTTATAAGTTTGGAGAAAAAGAACACCATGTATGTGAGTGCAAGGGTAAGAAAAAGATTTCAAATGTACAATGTTTCATCTGCAAGGAGTTGTGACACTATGCGAACCAATGTCCAAATCATAAGAGTATACCAAAAATAATGCTATTGGAAAATAATCATGTTATGATACTACCTTAGATGAAGAAGAATGACTAGTGTTCTTATTTTGTTATTATAGTATTATTTCATTTGAGTGTTGTATCAACAATATACTGGTTATACGAATTATAGAGATAAATAAGTATTGTACTGTAGTACTATTTTTTTGAGGAATTGAGATTATATGGTTCTAAGAAAAGTGACTTCATAGTAATCTAATTTTTTTTGAAAATACATGTTTGAAGGAAATTTAATCCTTAATATGGTCCTGATAATTAGGTAGTGTTTTTGGAATAAGAGATTGTTGATTTTGGTAATTCCGGATGTCGCAGTGTTGTAAAAGAATACATGATGAAGGCGTTCACATGTTATTACCTTGCAAAAGGGATCCTCATTGTGTTTAACTTCCTTATAAATTTTAGACTGTGAGTTTGGACAGAATTATTTTGGATAATTCTAGTATGAGATTGCTTTTGGATTACCATAAAAGGACAACTCGTAGGTCGGGCGGTAACCCGTCGCGTCCGGCAAGTCCGCGAGACTTGAACCCGCAACCGAAGGGCGACAAGGGTGTATCACCTACCACTGGCCCACAAGATGTCCTGGATTGAATAATGTAGTTTTTTTAAAGGCTCTGGTATATTAATTCTAAATTCATTCATTTGGAACCCTATAGGAATAGGATTAATAGAATAATTTTTTTAAGTTATATTATCTTTTATAGTGAAATATGAGTGTGTGGTAGAAATTAGTTAAAGGATGGAACTCTAATTGTCAAGTATATATTTTTCTTCTTCTCTTATTCTATGGAGAAATTAATTCTTATACTTTATTGAAGGGATCTTAAAACCAAAAATGTGTTATCCTAATACCTTATGTTTTGTTGAACTGATGGTATTTTAAATCATCATAAATTGATGAATTTATGGCCCTCAATTTTACACTTGTTTGTGATTGATGACCTCAATCACTACCTATAAATATTTATGTTTTCCTCTAATTATATGTCTCTAATTTCCACTAATGTTCTCCTAATAGAGATCATAATTTGGTGGTGACCCTTTCATTTCCCTTTTCCTATTATTATGACTAAATTTTATTAACCAAGTTTCCGATGTGGGTTTTCCAAAATGTATTTTCAATTTTCAACCTTTTAATTTTGAAAAGTAATTTAAAATTGAGAGGATGAAATTTATTGAAGGAAGGGAGAATGTAACACCCCACGCTTCCATGGTATGCTTCTCTTTTAATAATGTAGTAGCGTGTGTTGTACGCAACTTCGAGTCATAACAAACACCACAACAAATCAAACAAGTCGTTATGAACAGTAATACCCACTTTTTGAAATTTTATACATTTTATATTTCAAATTGGAATTCATTTTTTCATTCATAATATGGAGATTAGGTTAGGGTGAATTTTTGGTACATTTCGGATAACTTTCATATTTTGATGAATAGTGAAAATTACTAAATTTTAATTAAAAACAACTTTTTAAATAGAAATAATTAGTAGTGATAAATTATGAATTTGAGTGATTTTAGACTATAATTAGATTATATTTTTACCATTTAATACAATTTTGGCCATTTGACATAATTTCACATTTAAACTGGACATAAGAAAGTGTCAATCTTTTGATAGTTATTATCTCTTAAAAACACGCTTTTTGTTTTAACAACAGGAATTAATTTCAAATTAATTTATTCCACTTCTATGTATTGAATTTAGAAAAATGGATTCCATATTTATAATTAGGAGGTCAAAATTGTGTAAATAGGTAACTTTTATTTTTATACATTTTGAATAATTACTTCGGTAAATATTTTATTTACCATGGTTAAAGGGTAAATCCGGTAAATAAGGGTAAAACATTAATATTATAATGATACTAAATTATCCTAAAACGTGTCCTAACCCTATTGGTTGATACATTTCTGACCATGCGCATCTTTGGGTGGATTTTGGGACCCCATGGATCTACTTATAAGTGATAATGACACTTTATATTAATTAAGTTAAAGTAAATACAAAAATGACAAAAGCATATATCTTTTAGAAAAACAATTTTTACATAGGGTTATATATATTATATTTTCAACTATAAATATTCATTATAAATATAAAAATATTTACTAAATAATGGTATTTTTTTATAATTTTTAGACATTGAATAATTAAATTTATTTATGACACAATAATGATGCAGTATTTTCCTTATTAATTAAAGAATCAAATAATTAGTATTATAAGTGATAAAATAAATATAATTTGAATAATTTTATGAAATACAAAACTTTTATTGGTTAATGTGACATGTTATTATTTATTAAATGAATTTGTTTCTAATTAATAATGTTTTTAATACTTTAACAAAAATAAATTATTAAATAGTTTCAAAATTGACATTAAGGAGTTTTTAAAACAAATATTATATTATTAATTGATATTATATTCATAAAAATCTAAGGTTCGTCCAAAGGACTTATATAATGATATTTGTATTATTAATGGACCACTAGGGGGTCTCTTGGAAGTTTATAGTAAGTTTATTGACTTTATAATATAAAAATACAAAGAGACATGGTAATTGTCAAACTATTTAACTAAGAGTTAAATCAAAAAGATAAAGTTAATATAGTAACCCAAACCTGTGTAAACCCTATTTTTTTAGTGTTTTTCGACCTATTCCCACCTTAAACTCTAAATAATACACTTTGGAGCCATTAAAAACCAAATAAAAATTTATTATAAAATAATATTTTTAGATTTTCCTAAGGTGACCCTCCCCCGAATTATTAAAGGGCACTCCCCCTTCTCACTAATTCACACCTTAAAATCCTTTTTTCACAGACAAAACCTGCCGAAATATTATTTCAACTTCCCTAAATTAAACTTGGAGGCCTTATTTTGATCAGAAAACCAACCTAATTATCCCTTTTGATCAAGTCAAATGGAAGAACCCGAAGAAGAGGTAATGTTTTCACCACCCTCTTCCAAGTTCTTTTCTTCTTCAACTTATTATTTATTTATTTTTTCCATTCTAAAATAATAAATCCATTATATTCTATATACCGTGATGATATTATAAATATGGTACAACCATATTCAGTATTCTATCCATCCTTTTAATGACATGTCATCATACGTGTGTACGAACGACTTACCGTCTCCACGTCGTGGTGTAATTGTTATTCAAAACATTATTATTTCGATGGGTATGATAATGATGAGTAATTGATGTAAATAATACGTATAAAATGATTATTATTCTGTATATATGATATACCATCCAATTATATATTATTTTAATATCAAAATAATGATATTGTCGCCCGTGCGTATGTACAGACTACCCTCTCCACGAACGCGATGAGATTCATTCCCCATTGTATCCATTCAAGTATAATTCTCATTTGATGAATAAAAATAATGTTTATGTACTTGATATAATTATGGATATGAATAAGATACAAACTATCCATAAAACACATGGCTTATGTAACAAAACGTATAAAATAAAATGTGTAAGTTAACACCCGAAATGACGATAATACTAAGAAATTATTAACAAATCAATGTTAAAAGATCATATATGATATCATATTAATGTATATGATTATTTTATAATTTAATAACAACTATTTCACCATTATACAAGAGGTTAAACTACCCTCATCCATGGAAAAGTACAAGGTAATGGATTTTCATCTCACTCCTTATTCCTGTGAGATTCGTGCCATATTGCCATTATTACCTTTTGTGTGGTGTATGTACTGCACATAATTGTATTCTTTGTGTAATACACTTTAATTTATATGTATTTAAATATTAATTTTATGATAAATCTTTCATGGGGTGTATGTTTCATAAGTTACCAAATTGGTGAGGGTTTATTTCCCAATCTCTTGATTATCCAAGGTTGTTTATACGTAATTATCTACTGGGGCCTCTTTATCATCCACATCCATGTTTCTTAAAAATTTATTTCAAAACATTCTTACTATTTTACATAATATGGGTGAAAGTCATTTATACCTTTTTTTTAATTTTTATAAGATTTTTATAAAGGAATCATTCAATGGTTTTCCAAACAAGGTCCTTTTTAACCTTTTCAACAGAATTACGGTAAGAATGTGTTTTTTAACTTATACGGCGGGTGCAGCTATTTTCCGCCATTATAAAATCATAGAAGCTTCCCTTTCAAGCTTATAAGAATATTTTGAATGTAAATGTTTTATTTTAAAATTATGTGAATTTTAAATTATTTCAAAATGAATATTTTAAGAATTTTTGAAAGGTACACTTTATCAAGATCAGAATTTTAAATGTTTTAAAGATTTGTCTTTATAAAACTTTTTAATTAATGTCCATGTTTTCAAAATGATTTTAAGGATTTTTTTATATGGAAATGAATTTTTTTAAATGATATTTCTTTTCAAAAGTTTCAAATTGGTATGGGACACTTTGATTCATAAATCTCTTTTAAATTAATTCCTTTATAAATGTGTGACTTTTCAATGATTTCAAAAAAAGAGATATTTCTCTCAAATAGTTTTGACTTCATCTATGTCAACTTCCTTTGTTGGATTTTAAGCTTATTTGAAGTTTATTTATTATGATACAAAACATCCATATTATATTTAAGGTCTTGTGATATGTTTGACTATGGATGTGTTATTTTTATACCATTCACGGTTTGTAGAAAAGTATTGACATTGGGTATGCTAGTTTTAATATGAATGTTTATGTTATGCTTAAACCTGTTCATGTGAGGAATGAATTGGACTTAATAAGTGACAGGTGGAGCCCACTACAGCTTCTCAATGCATCGGTTGGTCTCATGAGACAAACTAGTGTCTTGGCACAAGGCCTTGACAAAATCTTATTTGTAGTCTTCGCACAAGGCCTTGACTATGTGGTTTTGATAGTATGGCATTATGAATTCCATCATTATGAATGTGGTTATTGATATTTCATGTGATTATTTTACTAGTAGAATATCCATGTGAATAAGTAAATGGAATTATTTCATTTTATTTCTACCATATTATGCTGAAGTTCACGTTTAAAAGGATTTTGTTTTAGTTATACATTTCCTTAAATGTTTATGCTTATTTATAAAAGTTTCTACTATATTGTTATCCTTACTGAGCATCTGAGGTCAAACCTTTCTATGTTTTATTTTTCCCAGGATGTGAAGAAGTATTTTATGAATGACCTGCAGGGATAGTATAAAGGGATATGAGTGTGGAGACAAGATGTTGTTGTTGTTTTCACTTTATGATGTAATGTAAACTTTATGAATGTATCTGGTGATTCCAAGGCTACTTAACTAATTTGTATTTCAGGACTTGATCTTTTGTGATCATTCCAATGTATTAAAATAATGAATCGAATCTAGGTAACTGTGGTTGGGGCGTTACATATAATCCACCTTAACCACCTAAAAATGGATTTAATTTAGTATGGAAGAGGTGGTTCAAATTTATAGGGAATGGGTGGATAGAGTTTGGCTCAAATTATATCTACCAAGGTTTTCTCACATTCTATGTATAATAATGTCCAAATTTGAAGAAATGAATTTGAGAAAGTTTATTTTTGATATATTTTTCATGAATCCTCAAAATTTTATCTTTCATGGACATGTAATGATGTATTTAGGAAATATTTTCTTTAGAAAATTATTTTCTCTAGTTTAACTATTCAAATTCAAATGCATCAAATTCTCAAGAAACTATGGCCTTGTAAGAGAAAAAATCTGGCATGGTCATAGGGAAGGAATTTCTTCATCATCCTCTTCTATGTCTCTATGTAAATTTTCACCTCATTAAGCATGGTAATTTGTGATATATGGTCACATTATTAAAATTTTCCATATCATTTTATGGATTTCAATGTCAGGATTTTGAAATAAAGTTGAAACATAAGATGTTTGGTTGATATTAGGATCTAGTTCAACAAAATTAAGAGAAATATGTTTGAAATCATAAGAAAGTATTTTCAAAATTTAAATTTTTTTTAATAATTTTGTGGCTAAAATAGATATTAAATTTTTAACTATATAATATCCAAATTTATGCAATTTTTTTAATTAAGCACAAAAAACTATAACATAAAAATGTGATAGCTACCCATAAAATAAAAATACTTTGGGATTATAAACATTTTATTATTGTATAAAATCACCGAAAATGATTACTTCATAAATCCCCCACACATAACCATTTGAATACCTAAAAATTATTAAATATTCAAATCAAAATCCACACAATAATCAAATATGAGAAAACATCCATGAAATTTTAAAAAATAGACTTCCATCATGTCTTTTCTATTTAAAAAATTCCCTTTAGTTTTCATCCCTAAAATTTCAATTCCTTCAACCTCAAATATCTATCCATGGACCAATAAAAACACACCTCAAATTTAATAATATTTATCTGTTCACTGAAGAGAAATTAAATTTGTGGTTATTCCCATACCTGGAAAAAGATTGTATCATTATAGGATATTGAAATTTCTTATCACTACATAGAAAAATAAATAAAAAATAATTCAATAATGATGTGTTTTTTGAGTAATTTCAATTCATTAGCATTTTTGGTTAAAATGATTTAAAAATTTATGGATGTAAAGAAGAGGTTAAACTCTTAAGTACCATACACTAATATTCAAGTAAGAAAATAGGATGAACCTCACTCTATATAAATTAAAAACTAGAAACACAACACCACCCCCTTTATTTGTGACATGGTGCATGATTCATGTAATGAATATAATTAATGGTTTTATCGAAATTATCATCCTTTTTTATTTTTTCCCATTTTTAATTTAATTTCATTTTTTTACTATAGGAGATGAAAATAGAATAATTTGAAAGAATGAAAATTCATGACCTTGATTTTTGATAGGGTCATGAGTCACAAAATTTTGAACAATAAAAAATTCAACATCATCTCCTTTTTTTATTTTTTTTTATTATTTTTTTAATATCATTTTAAGAAGAACCGGATATATAGATAATTCACAATAAAATGTTGAATCATGAAAATTTTGAAACATTATAAATTTCCCACAATAAATAAAACCACCACATGCCACCAAAAAAATAAATACAAACCTAATAAAACACATTAATGTCCTCCACCCACACTAGAAATTGAAATATCAATCAAAAAAATATAAAATGTGAAGGTAGGTATAGAAATATAACCATGTAATAAGGCCTAAGACTATAAATAAATTCTTGTATTCTAAGAGGAAAAAATGGTAAATATATAGGCAAGACTCACATCAAAATTTTTATATCAAATAAAATACCTCAATCCTTTTAAAAACATTCTATGAACTCCAAGTCTTCGATAGAGAAAAATCAAGTGTTCTTGCTCTAAAAAATAAATTTTTATATCAATAAATTGTGAGTATTATGATGAATATGTGAAAATTGATGATAATAACTCATTATACTGAATTTTTTCTTATTTAGTTATTTATGTTAATTTATTTATAAAAATAATTTAAACACATAAAACTTTTTGAAAATTAAATTCTAAAAAAAATTATCTATGCCTATAAAACTTTAAAATCCATTTTTATAAATAAATAATTTCAACTCAATAAAAATCAATTTATGTGTGAAATTTTATACAGATATACAATTAATCACAATGGTTATAAAAGATGAATAAAATAAAAAAACACACAAAAAAAACTATGCATATTGACACTCCCCCCAATTAAATACCCCTAATTTAAGCTCAAAAAAATATAAGGGTAGAAAATACAAAGATATGGAAAAATGAAACATAAAATTATTTTCAAGTGATATCTAGGAGTAAAATTCATAAGTAATTCAACTTAGACCTCAAAATTTAGAAAAACACATAATTTGAGAAAAATAAAGAAAAATAAAGAGAAAGGGAAAATTGGATGGAATATGGTTTGGTCCCCCATGTGGGAGCTCCATTTTTAATACCCTAAGTTAGGAAGTTATAGTTAATTTACCCCAATATGAAGGTGGATTTATTTTATTTCTCATGAACCACCATAAATGGTTTCTCCCAATATCAATGAATAGATTCCAATACTGAGGACCCCATTGAAAATACAAATATCCTCAACCCCTAGAATAGATGAAATTGAGAATTTGAGGTATAAAGGGGGTAAGAATATAAGGGTTCTCTCCCTATTTCTCAGTTATAAGAGTGGTGTATAATGGTGGTGAATATAGTATAATAGGATGTGTCTTCTCTTCAAGATTGGGTTTATAAAATGATTCCAGAATTATTTATTTTTTTCACCATCATTATTTTCACTAGTGTATAACTCAAATGCCTCCTCTATTATCTTCTCAAAATAAACAACTTCTTTATATTATTTAACCAAGTCCTAAAAAATTAGTAAAAAATATATAAAATCATCATAAGGGTGTCTAGTTTTAAATTTAGGAAACTTATGTTCCAATACATATAATGCTAAAAATTAAATCTCCCCTAAAAAATAAAGATAAATTATTTTTCTTTAAGAATAGATTATGTCAATTAATTTTTTATATAGTAATGTTGATCTCCAAGTATTCATTCAACCTCAAATATTTATTCATGAAATATTGGTGGGGAGTGAATTTAAATATCCTAATATTTTTTTGTTCATTCCTTTTCCGTTAACTTCATCAAATATACTATACAACAATGATACTATCTTTATTGTTTGTTCCAACTTCTTGAAATTCAATTGATGTATCATGAAATTTTGGTCCATTTTATGTTCATTTTTTTGAATTTGAATAATAATTTAATATTCCCCACTAGACTCTCTAAAATATATATTTATAGGTCATTAATTTGAAACATCATCATAAAAAACCTTTTGACCGAGGATACGAATAATATAAAATAAAAAACTTTTTTAGTTCTTGCTAATGTTTATTTTATTTTGTTTTTTTAATGAAACCCTCATGTGAAAGATCTTTTACTTTCATTAAATGGATAAAAATTAACAAGAAACCATTTTTCATGGACCACTGATAAATGTATTTCTTACTCTATAGAAATTATACTATAGTGGCATAACCTAGGGTCTATCTCATGGATGTAACTCTCACACACAATATTTATATTATAAATATTATAATCTAACTAATATAAAAAAATTATTTTCAATAAATATCTTCATAATTTTATTTACGATGTCATCCTTGTCCCTACTGTTCCATAAACCCTGTGAAATAACATTTTAAAACATGGGATGAGAATATAAGCTCAATAAGGTATATAATGAATGAAAATAAATAGTCTAGTGAAAACATGAAAACCCTTTAAAAACATTTTAACAAAAAACTCATTAAAAATCATAGAAACATCACATGGGTGTTATATGACATTATTACTATATCACTCATCGGTGATTATTTCAGTCAAGGACCCCTATTTATCTTTCAGTTTTGATAAGGTCAAAAGAAGTCAATCAATTCACATGTTTTGTTTAGTATGTTATACCATCCTAAAATAGAAGGCCATACGAGGTGGAAAAACCAAATTTTGGTAGACATGATCTGGGCATGAGTGTTGGATTTGGGTCTCTCATGGGATAACCATGTAGGATTGGTAGACTTTTTCTATAATTATAGTAACCTATCATTGATAAGAATTGAACCATTTGAGTCACTTTATTGTCAGTAGTGTCATTTTCCTTTGTATTTTATGGATGTTGGTGATACCTCATTATTGAGACCGAGCCTTGTGTACGATATGGCAGATAAAGTCATGTTAATCATTAAACATTTATATATAACACAAGTTTTTCATAAGTCTTGTGTGGATCAGTGGTTCCAAGCCTAGTAATTCTATTTTGGTAATGATGTATTTCTTTAGGTGGCCCCTCATTTGGTTCATCACTGTCTTGGTATGAAAGGAAAGGTAACTCTAGGAAATGTCAAACCTTTTGAGATTAGTGAGAGAGTTGGTATGGTGGCATACTGATTAAATTATCCTTCTTAGTTGACATAATTTCATTACATGTTCCATGTCTTGAAGTTGAAAAAGGTTCAATTTGGATCCACCTCATGTGGTTAATTGGGAGGATTTTTAGTTATAACAGGATTTATATATGTTTGAACGGTTAGTGTGTATTGTGGATTACCAAGAGAATGTGATTCATGGGAAATGTGTACCATTGGTTTGGGTTCATTGGTTACATTGTAATGTTAAACCTGAGATATGGTACTAGAATTATTGTGTTGAAGAGAAGTACTTTTTTTATTCACAGATCATACTTTGGGATGACTTTCTATGGGAGGAATGTTTTCATGATGGGGTGAATTTTAACATCTGTGATTTTATCTTGTGATAATACTCACTTTTATTTTAGTCTAATATTTATTTCTATGATTTTTCTAGGTGTTTTCGGAGAAAATTTAATTTTTTGGACTCGACAGCTGGTGGCACATGTTTGGTTCACAGTTAGTAGAAATCATGTACTATCCTTGAGGAGATCGTTCACCCTAGACAATGGCACATTCTACGACACATGGTTCATGGACGGGCATGCAACTAACCTTGCACCTAGACTATTGGATCTATTTGTGATAAATGGTCAACCACACAGGCATGCATCTTGAACCAAAAAATAATGCTACATATTTTTTCTTTTGTATAGAAGTTCCTTATATCTTCAACATGGTTTTCCAAACTATGCTGCCAAACCATGCATCATTTCTAGGTAAATAAAAATATGGAATTTTCTCCTTTTCCCACTTTTAATTTAACCCAAACCCACCCTTATCTCACCCAAATATATATATTTATCTTTAGGTAAACCATGAACTCCCTCTTGGATTTTTAGGCCTCGTTAATTTGGTGATTTTTTGTATATTCTTGAAGAAATCATCTTGAAAAAATATCTAGTTATTGTATCAAACTTTCTCTAGGAATATAATTCCTTCTTTAATGGGTTCTTCATTGTCCAATAGGTTTTTGACATAGATTAGTTTAAAACATGAATCTTTTGGATTAATCTTGGCAATTTTTTTATGATAATTTATTTATAGGGTCCCCTTGTGGAGTATTTGCGGTTTCTGAATAGATTCCAAAAGTTTCTAATCTTGATGTAGTGGTTTCCATGATTTTTCATTGTTTAGTGATTTTGGTATTATTGATATTATTTATAAATATGTTCTATAAATATTTTGGGTGGTGTGAACTATGTTTTCAATGGTTTTTTGTGTGAGTTTTGGTTTGAAACGTGTTTTATGCCAAGAAAATGGTTTTTTACGTTTTGGTTCCATTATTGGGTGCTTGTGTATGTGTTGTGGTGGTTTCTATGACATGGGGAATGTTTTTTCAATTCAACTTAGGGGTTCTAACTAATTAATTTTAATTTCAGAGTTGTATGTTCAAGAGGTGGTTCTTGGGAAATAGGAAAATGGAATTGAGCACAAAGGAAATACAAGGTTTCTTTTTTAGGAAAACTACGTCTAGTACACTATTTAGATCGGCGAGGTTGAGACCATGTTCCACAAAGTAGGATTGATTCTACCACACTAACTAAATATTTTATTGTCATCAAAAACCACTAGAACATTGGATTTAATCCTCTATAGTTGTTCATGTATGAGGACACTTTGAGTTATTGTTTCTATACCATGTTATTGAGGTATTAAAATCCTATGTACCCACTAACCAATGTGTACTAGGTATTACCTTTAGTGATAATTTGTGCAATTATTGTCACTCATCTTGGTGACATGTCTACCTTCCTAATTTTATTTTCAAATTATTTTTCATTTTAAAATGATTTCTTTTATTATAAGTTTTTCCTATTTAAAACTGGCATTTGGATTTGTAATGTGATGTCATAGCATGGAATCTTTATGGGTGATATCATACTGGGCATTGGATCACACCCCATATACACCCTTAGTTGTATGTATACCTTTTTATTTTTAACCCAGGTAAAGGACTGATGTTTCGTGGTGGTGAAGGTGGATCCTATTATTAGTGATCTCTTTTTTTCAGGTGTTGGTGGTGGTGGCATGAGGGTGTGGAATATCTTGTTGCATAAAGGTTTCTGGTTGTATAGTTGGTTATTCTTATAGTTTGGTATTTTTTTTATTTATGATTTTTGTTAAAATATAAAACCACTGACTTCAGATTGTTTTATTCCTCTTGATTATATACATTATTTTAGATGTGATGTTCATTACTTTTATTGGTTTATGGATATTTCTCTTGGTTGAAATCATTCCCAAAAGTAATGTTTTATGGATATACACTAGTTTCCAGCATATGGGGATTGGTAACTCCCTTTGGTAATTTCCATGGGCTAGGTCGGGTGTTGGGTTGGGTGGCACCCCGGATTTGTTCACGACAAGATTGCTCTAAGCTCATTGGGGTAAGTCTAGGTGTTTTCTTTATTTTAAAGATAGTGATGAAGCCCTATTTTTATTATTAATACATAAAAATATTTCTATCAAGGTCTAGGTATCTTCATTAAATACCTCATAGGCCTATTTAAATGTGTCTCATTACATTTTTAGAAGGCCTAGTGTAGAATCATGCTTGTGGCATCCTCTTTAAGACAACATGAATGCACCCATGCCTTCCTACATCATCTCTGTGTCACCACATACATGGTTATGGAGTAATAAATCCTCCCATCAGGTCTTGAAACTAATACCTCCTAGATGTGGAGGCTTGTGGCTATGTGCCTCTCCCCCAAGGATCTAGCCCCAAAATGTGTGTATAGATTACACATGACTCATAGTAGGCCACCCAACCATTCCCCATGCCCGATGTACGTTCCCCAGTTGGGAATTAGATTTGAATGTCTTTATGCACAATACACACATTTTTTATGTCTGCCAAGACTTAATCATGTGCCAGTTCCTATGGAGAGTGAGGGTTACAACGAGTGGGTACCAATAGATTTACACCCCATGTGATGTATATGGATTATATTTTATCCTCAAACAATGAATTTTTTCACTACTTCTTATTTTCCAAAAGAACCATTAATAATGAGGTGGAAAACCAGTAAATTATTTTATGCCTAGAGATATCCTTATAGATATAGAAAGCCAATCTAATTTTAAACTAGACAAAGAGCTCGTGATCAAAAAAATTAATAGTGAATATGTCATCAAGAAGGAATAATTTACCCCACTCATCATTTATATGAGGGGAATCATGGTTGAGTTCCCCTTTGAACCAATTATCTATAAAATATCATGATAATTTAATGCATGGTAATATGGAGTAGAAAATAAAACCATGATCCTATGAAATCATGATTAGGAAGAGTTGGCCTTACACATCACATACCAAAGTGTAGTATAACTAGTCATATTATAGGACATGAATGATATCAATCAGACTAATGATACCCAATGGAACAATGATCTGAATGAAATTCATAGATGGGTGACCACCATAATATATTACCTACAAAATGGGACCTTCCTATTTGATCAATCCAAAAAAAGAGTAGATCTGGTGCCAAGCAGTAGACTTTACACTTCAGGATTGGAAAAATGAATTGAAATCCTTCTATAAATGATGCTTTGATGGATTTCTCAATATATACATTGTTGAAGTATAGAGCCCTTATTTTATAATGGAAATAAATGTACACTAACCAAAATTGTGATCTTAGGTAATTTCCTTCCCTATACATGGGGGGTATAAATTTTTGTTATATGGTTTAGCTGTACATAGAAAATCCACCACATATTTCTCATTTTGTAACAATTTAGCGGTGATTCTTTATATTTAGAGGTGGTTTTTATATGTGCTGTATTAGGATCATTTAGGTCCAGTTTCCAATTAATTTAGAGAATTGTTTTTCAAAAAAACAATCCAAAATGAAAACAAGTGAAATAAACAAGGTTGTTTCTATAATATATAGCGAGAGTTATGCTTTTTGGTTGTTAATGATAACCAAATATAAATAAAACAATAAAGCATATATATATATATAAGTGGTTAATATTGGTTTCCACTAAATATATCTCGAAAAAAAATTATTTTATAAATATATATATATATATATATATAATACCTCAGACGAGAAATAAACTAAAACATAAATTCATAATAAACTAATTATATATACACCATCATACATATATAGTTATATATATAAAATCTCAATCAACCCATAACTCGGAAAACCCTTAACTCAATCAACTCATAGCACAATCATCAATATATAAATAAAAAATATGTCCACTAATAACAAACCAAATTCAATATATATCCATTCTATGAACATGGATGCATCCATATACCTCCACATCATCTCATCAACTAGAACTGACCATATCATCTCATCAAATAAAAAATTAATAAAAAACATAGAATATATCATAATAAATATTAATTATACAAATATAATTGATTATATTTAAACAAACTATAGAATTTGGTTTGTTATTCCTGGATCAGTGATTTTAGTACTAAGTCCTTTTGATAAAAAACTTCTTTAGATTTGTTAACTCCGTCAATAAACCACTTAAATAATTAGAGATACAACATTGTGGGGTAATCCTAGAAAATATCAAATAAAAATTCTTTTTGGTTCCCATGTTCTTTTGGGTCTAGCGGTTTTAACAATTACATTAATATGTTTCAAAAGTATTTTACATTGATTAGAAATTCTACTACAAAAGTTAACTGATTATTTTGAGTGATAAAATTTTTTAAAACCAAAAAATGAGGATTACTAAAGAAAAATTCATTTTCATAATGACCATTAATTACACAATAACAAAATTTAATAGTGGACATATTTTTTTCTATTTAAATTATGAACACAATAATTATTTTATATTTTTATTCTTTCACTATTTCTTCTTATTCAAAGTTTTTCTTTTTAAATTTTATTTTTTCCAATAATATGATTTAAATATTCTTCTCCACTTATCAGCATACTTGAATCATGTTTTTAATCATTTACTTCATCCAATAATACTTTAATATTAATATCATGAAAATCACTGTAAATTTTAGAAGAATTATACTTTAACCCGATAATCTATTTCAAAAAATTTCCTTCATCTAATAAAATAGTATCATAGGATTTTTAAAATTTTCTATTATCCTTTTTTAAGTATTCATTTTTATCTTATATAATAAAAAAATGTTTATTTAATTCATCATAAGATAATTTTTCACAAGTAGAATTTTGAGAGTAATAATATTGTACCTCATGACTAGTGTGATTCGTAAGACATGCCTTTTTTTATTTTATGATTAACCTTAGAATCTATAGAAGATTCATCATTTAAACAAGAAGTATTACTCCTAATATGCTTTATAACTTTATTTCCCTTTCTCCTGTAATCATATTTCTTTTTTTCTTTGAGTAAATGTAACGCCTAGACCCCAGTTACCCAGAGTCATTTCATTATTACATAACATTTTCATGATCACAAAAGATCAAGTCTTGAATGACTGATTAGTTTGGTAGCCTTGGAAACACTAGATACATTCATAAGTCTTACATTACATCATAAAGTGAAAAAATTCAACAACATATCTTCTATAGTCCAAACTCATATCCCCTCAGAATATCCCTACAGTTCAGTCATAATATACTTCTTCACATCCGGGGAAAAATAAAACATAGAAAGGGGTGAGCTCAGATGCTCATTAAGGATAACAATATAGCAGAAACTTTCATAAATAAGCATAAACATTTAAGGCAATGTATAACTAAAAAAATCCTTTTAAACATGAAATTCAGCATAATATTTAAAAAATAAAATGATATAATGCCATTTACTTATTCACATGGATATTCTACTAGTTGAATAATCACATGCAATATCAATAACTACTTTCATAATGATGGATTTCATAATTCCAGACTATCATGACCATATAGTCAAGGCCTTGTGCCAAGACTACAAATAAGATTTTGTCAAGGCCTTGTACCAAGACTCTACTTTGTCTCATGAGACCCACTGATGCATCGAGGA
This sequence comes from Viscum album, assembly GCA_963277665.1. Lineage (NCBI taxonomy): Eukaryota > Viridiplantae > Streptophyta > Magnoliopsida > Santalales > Viscaceae > Viscum > Viscum album. The sequence continues at coordinate 697,648,694 of OY728128.1, forward strand.
GCTATAGCGGGCTCCACCCGTCACTTATTAATTCCAATGCATTCCTCATATGAACAAGTTTGAACATAACATAAACATTTGTATTAAAACTAGCATTCAAAATGAAAATACATTCTCCATAAACCATGAATGGTATAAAAATAACACATCCACAATCAAAAATATCAAAAAACCTTCAATACAATATGGAAGTTTTGTATCATAATAAATCAACTTCAAATAAGCTTAAAATCCATCAAAGGATTTTGACATAGATGAAATCAAAACTATTTGAGATAAATATCTCTTTTTTTTAAATAATTTAAAAGTTAAATAATTATAAAATAAAATATTTACTTTAAAAATATTTTTATAAGATTTTAAGGGAAGCTTAGACAATTTTAGAATGGTGGAAAATAGCCACACCCTACGTATAAGTTAAAAAAAGACATTCTTACCTTAATTTTGTCATAAAGGTTAAAAGAGACCTTGTTTGGTTAACGACGGGAATATTCCTTTATAAAAATCTTATAAAAAGTAAAAAAAAGGGTATAAATGACTTTAAACCATAGTCTATAAATTATTAAGAATTTTTTGAATAACATTTTTAAGAAACATGGATGTGGATGATAAAGAGGTCCTAGTAGATAATTACGTATAAACAACATCGAATAATGAAGAGATTGTGAAATAAACCCTTACCTTGTAATTTTCTTTGGTATAGGGTAGGTTGACCTCCTTTATAATGGTGAAATAATTGTTATTAAATTATACAAGAATCATATACATTAATATGATATCATATATGATTTTTCTAACATTGTTTTGTTAATAATATCTTAGTATTATCATTGTTTTGGGTGTTAACGGATTCATTTTCCTTTATATTCCTTGGTATGTGAGTCATAATTGTTATGGATGGGATGTATGTTATTCATATCCAGAATTATATCAAGTCTTTAAACATTATTTTTAATAATCTAATGAAAATTAGTCTTGAATGGATATGATGGGGAATGAATCTCATCGCGTTCGTGGAGACGGTAATCCGTACATACGCATGAGCGACAATATCATTATTTTTATATTAAAATAATATATAATTGGATGGTATATCATATAAACAAAATCATTATAATTTTATATTTATTATTTACATGAATTACATATCATTATTATACCCATCGAAATAATAATATATTGAATAACAATTACACCACGACGTGGAGACGGTAATCCGTACATATGCACGTATTGTGACATGACATTAAAAGGATGGATAGAGTAATGAATATGGATGTACCATATTTATAATAAATTTACAGTATATAGAAGATACTAGAGTTATTATATTAGAATGTAAATAACAAAGAAAGAAGAAGTGGAAGAATAAAATAACATGAAAGAGGGTGGTGAAATTATTACCTCTTCTTTGGGTTCTTCCTTTTGATTTGATCGAAAGGGATCCTTAAGTTGGCTTTCTGACTAAAAGAAGAACTCTAGGACGAAGTGAGGTAAGTTGAAAGGATATTTGGGAAGGTTTTGGCTGATCCAAAAGGCTTTTAAGGTGTGAATTAGAGAGAAGGGGGAGTTCCCTTTTATAAGATGGGTGACGGGCACCTTAGAAAAAGCGAGAAATATTATTTTAAAATAAAATAATTTTCGGTTTGTAATGGCTCCAAAATGGATTATTTAAAGGATAATGTGGGTATGGGTCGCAAACCACTCAACCAATAGGTTTTAGAAAGGTTTGGGTCATTATGATAAATTTAACTTTTAAATTTAACTCTTAGTTAAATAGATTGTCATTTACCATGTCTCTTTATATATTTATATTATATGGTTAATAAACTTACTATATACTTCCAATAGAACCCCTAGTGGTTCATTAATGATTCACCTATCACTATATAAGTCCTTTGGACGAACCGTATATTTTTAGGAATATAATATCTATTAATAATATAATATTTGTTTTTAAAACGCTTTTATGTTAATTTTGACACTATTTGGTATTTTGTTTTTTCTAAATTCATAAAAGCATTATTTATTCGAAAACAATTCATATAACCAAACCTAATATGTCATATTAACCTAGAAAATTAGTTTAATTCATAAAAAGTCTTAACTTACATTTATTTGGATATTTATAATATCAATTATTTTAATATTTCATTAATTAGGTAATTACTGCATCACCATTGTGTCATAAATAAATTAAATTATTTAATGTCTAAAAATTATAAATAAAATATAATTATGTAGGAAATCGTTTTAGATTTCTAATTAATATTTATAATCGAATTTATCATATGTATAACCCTATATTAAAAAAATTAGTTATTAAACTTTGATTTTAACTCTTTTAACTCTTCTTTGAATTAAATAATAATAAATGTCCTAATCTAATCCAACTGGACAAAGGAGGTTCGTATTTTATTCCTAAGGTTGTTTTTTGTCGATTAATACTTAGCCAATAGAATTTGGACATGTGTTAGGGTAATAATAATATCATTTTTACCCTTAATTACCCTATTTACTTTTAACCGCGGTAAATAAAAGTAAAAAGTTACTATTCATCAAAAATTATTTTTATCTTATTGAACCACAGTTTACTCCTTCATATTAACCGTGTGTCTCGGATTTTTGAAATTCAACTCATAGAAGCGGTAAAATTAAGTTTATATGAATTTTTAAATTCTCCTAGGAGGTGGATAAAAGACGGTGAAAAGTTAAATAAAATTTCTGTATATCTAAAAGTATTATAAACTGAATCCAATGAATTACATTAAACTTATATAGGTATTATGTATCTATTTTTACCTAAAATAAATTTAAATAAAATAAATAATTATTTAAATAAAAATTCAGTTTTAAACTATAACTTAATGTTTTTTCACTATTCATCAAAAATTGAACGTTTTTAGAAAAATACCAAAAATTCACCCTAAGCTAATTTTGATATTCCGAATCCAAAAATGAATTCCATTTTGAAAGATAAAATTTATAAATTTTCAGAAACTGGGTATTACTATTTAAAATGGCTAGTTTGATTGGTTGTGGTGTGTTAGAACTCGAAGTTGTGTACAACACGAGCTACTGTATTATTCAAATATAAGTGTACCGTGGAAGCTTGGGGTGTTACAGTAAAAGATAATTTTCATTTGTATGACCCTTTTCCTTGCACTTACAACATTTATTTTCTCTATTCCCTTTCTTTTTCTTTATGTACAACTTCTCAAACCTATCATCCAGATCTAATAATTCATTATCCAAATCTAGATGACATGAATCAGTTGATTCATCCGTAGGAGTTTTGAGTGCAGAATCCTTTAATTTAATATGATTTTCAACTTCATCCTAAATCTCAACTTCATACATCATCAATGTCCTCATTAATTCTTTCATACCAAATTCTTCACTAGTGTAGTTTGAAGTATAGCTATAGATATTTCATTCTACGTACAAGCTATTACTCTGATTACTTTTAATGCTTGATTAGATTGTGAAATTGGATCTCCCAAATCAAAAATATTATTTAATGTCTCTTTCAATATTATACTCATTTTCATAATATTTTCTTCCTCATACATTCTGAACATGTCAAACTATAATTTCATAGTAGTGTAACTTAATTGTATTACATTTTTAGTTCCATTATATGCAACATCAATTGTCTTTCACATATCATATTCATTAGGGCATTGAGATACTCATTTGAATTTAGATGTTCATAAAAAACACACAATAGTATTCATAGATTTGGAATTGAGATCATACTCTCTTTCTTTATTATTATTCCAATCTTCCAAATCTTATCTAGGAATGTCACAAGGTTTAATAGTCTTCATATAAACCCTTATTCCAATATTTTTTAAATAAATAATCATACAGGATTTCCAACATCTCTAATTATCACCATTAAAATAGAAAGAATGGATCATTGACATAACCTCTCTAAGATCATCCATTTCACAATGTCCTTGTCTAAATCTTTAACACAATATTTTTAGAGCTAGTAAATATTTAGTAGAGCCTTATGATACCACTTGTTGATATTGGATAGATCAAACATAATATTCAAGAATATTTCTAGCCTTAGATATTAATTTTCAATATCAAATAGATCCAAAAATATTCAAGGTTTTCCAAAAAAAATAAAGAAATATATAACTTCTTTTGATGTCAATAGTTGATATCAGATAGGAAAAATAAATTTAATGAAGAAAATATACCAGTAGTTCTTTTAATTTGATACTAATTGTTTGGATGAGATGATAATAATGAAGACAAATACATAATAGGGGTGACTTGTGGTCTTAAAAAACTTTGACATATTCATAACACTTATTTTGTTATACATTGAACCATTCCTTTTCTATTTTGAGATGAATGGGTAGCAGAAATAAACAAAAGAAATGAACAATGTGGGGGTATCGTGGTTCAGGGAAAAAAGGTCCCTTATTTCACTCCACCAACACTCAACACCAAGACATTGATTATTTTTACTAAGTCCTTCTATCTAGATACCATTAAACAAACATTGAGTCCAAGTAGTTGAAAACATTACAACAAGACTATACAAAGCCTTCTGGTTATTTTACCAAGAACTTTAAATCTATAGCTTAGTGCAAGAATCTAACACTTAAACACAATTGAGTCTGACTAGTCAAAACTCCATTAAATAAATAGAGATTGATTTTTTTGAGTATATTGGTTAAACTTCACAGTTGTAGTAACAATTGATAGATGTATTTTTATATTCAATAAGGAATATTAGAAAATAGAACTTCAACAAATAATAGGCTTTCTTCAAATAAAAATAGTGGAAAAAACCAGATATATTTTTAAACATGTATGTCTCCAAAGTGTATCTCTAACAAATAATTATTCATTCTAGAATAATAAAATGTTACAATAAAATGATGTAGAAATGACATCAATAGTTTTAGGGAGTAAATCAGATAGATCAAAACATATAAGTATCCAAAGTGTATCTCTGAAGGTGATTAAACACAGTTCTCTCTTATTTATATCTCCTCTATATATTATAAATATTACAATTATTAATGTCCTAATATTTATACTATTTTTCAAATTACTTCAGGTCAAACTAGCTCAAGATATATCACACAATAAATCATAAATATTTTAATTAAAAACATTCAAAATAGGTTGTAACTTCCCTTAGAAATAGGAAAGATTTACTCCTCTGAAAATGAACATTTTAATCGATCATAAAATATCTTTAATTTATATTTACTTTCATCAAGACCAATGTATAAATCATGGATAATATATTGGATTTAAAACACCATTGTTAAATAATCAAATGTAGGGTTCCTTCATGTGATGAAAAAACACCCAACGTAGGGTTGACAATGTATAGTTGATAACAAAACTAGGATTGATTTTCCATATGTTTATATCCATAAATGTAGGGTTCCATAAAAACATAGGTTTATTTATCAATACATTTTTTCTCAAATGTAAGGTTCCATCCAAATGTAGTTTTGATTCTCTATACATTCCCGACAACAAAGGGTAGATGATCTATACATGTTGTTACAAACATATGGTTGATTCCTTATGTTATGCTTGCACATGTAGGGTAAGACAAGTGTTTCTATAATAAATTAAAAACATGTCAGGAATAATTTAAAAAATATTCCTCATGAAAAATTTATTGAATATAATTCCATAATAAATATTCTAATGAATAATAATCTCCCCAAATTTACTTAAAGTAAATTTATTTTTAACATAATGGTGGGTGTTCTTGAGAATCAAAAACAAAAAGAAATTACTAAAACCATTTAATCAATGGATGATCAATATACTATCTAGGTAACACTACTAGAATTATACCATATACTAATGCTTCAAAACCACTAGTATAGGCTGGAGGACTATTGGTATTACGTATAGCAATGGTTCTCCCAACTGTTGGGTATAGGGTTTTAGGAAAATACATACACCAATGGTTCTTATTAAACCATTATAGACCTACAGCACCTCCACCCAACCCACAAAACCTATAACACCCACCATAACATGCACAAATATCAACCAGAAACTACTCTAGTTGCAACCAAAGGCCACTCCATCACCCTTACCTGGTTAATTACATAAAATAATCACCAAAAAATAAACAAATAATGATAAAAAAAATTAATTCATTTAACCAGTGATAACACATTCAAAACATCACATATATTCATACATAAATAATCATCAAACATTATATATTTGAAATAATAGTTGAAAATGTAAATGATCAATTTTTCATTCATCACCCTGACTGTCATCATTGTAGTCCATGTACTCATACTCACCCTCATCCTCATCCTCCTCCTCATGATCATCATCACCATCAACCTCAGTTTAATCCTCCCTATCATCTTCATCGTCATCCCTGCCATTACCATTTCCATCGCCAGGAATGTCATCATCCCAACCACCATGAGGACTACTACCCAGTTCACTATATAACATAAGAATCATCAACATATATTCATCACAAGTCATAGTAGTATCTAGTGTAAGTGATAGACATAATACTTCCATAAATTTAATAAATTCATTATTTTCCCTTTGATTCCATCCACACTCCTGTGTGACCATTTTTAAGACTTCTATGCCTTTTCATGAGCTACTGTTTCCCATGAATCATCTTTTTTCAACTTGGTGCTACCAGAATTGAAACCTAAATTTAGATAATAACTCATCAGGATAATACTCTTCACTATTCAGCATCATACTCTTCCATGGTTTTATCTCTTAAAAACTAATTTATGTGATCATTTCACCCATAGTTTTTACCATCCTACTCATCAGGGTCATCCGAATCACATTGTTACAAATATAAATGGACTATTAAGTTAAAATTAGATATTATAATTTAAAATAAATAAATAAAAATTTATAATTTACTATTTTGTTTTTTCTTTTACTAAGCTTCCAACTTTTTTTCTTTCTGATCGAGTAAAAAAAATTGTTCAAGGCACACATCCTTCAATATTAAAAACCTCCCTCTGAAAGTAAATTTATTAAAAAATCCATAATTACAAACAAGTTATTAATAATTAATTTAATAACTAAATTAAAATGGATATTAATTCTAAATGAAGTTGATAAGATAAAAATATTGTAAATGAATTATAGTGAAAATTTAAACCATATATTGTTTTTTATGATACTCAACAATATATCATTCTTAAAATATAAATATATGAATATATATCTCATCTCAAACTATACTAGTTAAAAAAAATGTGAATAAACAACATATTCATACCATTTACTTGGGTAGTGGAATATATTATAACTCTTGATAAATAATTCTAGTAATTTTCTGTTCTCTAATAAAATATTTTCACGAATATCCATTTGGGGTTTCATAAAATCATTGAATAATAGTATAGGATCCTGGATCTCCCTTAAGGTATGTTTTTGTTTATGTTTCAGTTTAAGTTCCTTATTTTTGTTAAATAATTGTTTCCAATAGTTAATGATGAGGCTTGGGGGTGTCTCGGGGGTGTCTCGGGGGTTCAGGTCACCAAAGAAGAGGAAAAATGAATTTCTAGGCATGTTTCATAGTTTTCGCATGGTTTGTGAAAACCGTGCAGAGCATTATAGGTAACCGTTCTACCTTGGATACAGGATTGTGCATGGTTACCGCACAATTAAGATAACTGTGAAGAAATTCTAGGAAACCGTGCAAGGGGGATATTCTCAGACATTAGAATCTACATGGTCTGCTCATGGTTTGGAAAACCATGTAGGTAAATCATTCGGCCCATAAAATTTATGAAATTTAAAAAACAATCCAATACAACATTTTAACTTCCACTCGGGATTTTACACCTTTATTCTCCCTTGAACCCTTGTGACTCCCCAAAAGCTTCATGAGCTTCCATAAATAGATCTCCCTCATCTTAGGTCAATTTGATGTGTTGTTAGTTTCAAATATAAGATCTAGGTAAGTCAAATCCCACTCTTACTTCTCTTTTTTGATTAGGATTTTCATCCCCTCTTTATCTCCATTTGAAGCTCTAAAAACATTATTTTATGGTGGTTTTTAGGTTGATGCTTCAAAGGGTGGTTGAATGAGGATATAAGGCCTTGATTAAGAGTGTGTTTACCAATAGATTCAAGGTAAGTGGTCTACAAGTGATATACCATATTTTATACATTGATTTTTTCATATAGGGTTATGCTCTTAATTTTCCCGTATTGTATTCATCGTTTCCTTTGAAACTTTTAACATAATGGGTGTCAAATAAACCAATGTAACCCTTCAGGATACTTGTGGGATGCATGGAGGATGAAATAAAAAATTTCGGGCCACCCATGGGATGTGATGCCCCTCCCAATTAGGCTAACGAAGATGTAAGGTGTTAAATTGACTCGTAATGATGTAGAGACATAGTGAGTAGATTACTTGGTTTTTGTAATGAGTTATAAGGGATGGTGGATAGTCATGTATAATGTGGTTAAAAGAGAAGGAATTATTTTGTTGACATATAAATAGGATAAATGTGATTAATGGAAACATGATAATAAATTATGTTCACACTTGAATATGCTTCATTAGAGAGGCATGAAAAATGGGAAATGGGGATAAAGGGTTTAATTTATATAAATAAATAATGTTTTAATGGATTAATTCATAATGCTAATTTCCCATTTATTTATATTATTTTGATGTTGAAAATGATTTTATCTATTCTTGTTGTGTGGTTGTTAATTATGGTGAATGATAAGTAAGCATGTGCACATGGCTTGGTAGAGTGGGATAAAAAATTGAGGTCTTATGCCCATTGGTTGAGCTAGATAGAGCTTCTAAATACACCCCTAAATGCATGGGTTGGGGAAGGGGAGTGAGTTTCAATCCCCTAACAGTTGTATTCCACCTGGACTGAGGCTTTGAGGTGAAGATTATGAGGTTATTATAATGTGATTCCTAGTGAGATAGGACTTGATTTTGTTCTCATATTATTGAGAGTTTTGAACAATCCTAATCCATTGAACACATAAAAAGTTATATTAACCATGGGATGCCTAAGTAGAGAACCTAGATTCAACGGTAGCATAATTTAAAAGAACATAGTCTAGAATAGATTATTGAAGTTTTTGCCTTTACTTGCAATTATTTATCACTTTCAACCACTATATACTTTTTCTATATATTTTGTAGACACTGTTGGTGGTGGCCTACTAAGTTATAATCACACCCTGATCGGGCCTTCATTGGGTACCCTAGTAGATTTCATGGTTGCAGGTCAAGAAAAGGGCTAGGGACCCATGCTTGGGAAGTGAGTCGGGTTCATTATGTACACGGATGTGGTATGGGACATGGAGACAGGACCATTTTGGGGATTCCATTTTTTTCTTTCTTTTGGGGTTTTTTCACTTAGCACTGTATCATGGAACGACATGTTTACTCTTGGATATGGTTTGTACCCAGTTTGGATGTGGGTTATTTATGAATGTTTTGATTTTTTTCCTATTATGTCCACTATTTAAATTGTTTTCTATTGTGGGTTTCTCTTGTAAAGATGGTATAATCTCCCCATGTATTCTATTAAACCATCACTGCTAGTCAGAAACCTCTGGTGTATGGGGAGGTGTTCCTGAGGTCATGTGGTGACTTGGATCGGGGAACTGGTTTAGTGGCTTCTAGGTCAGGGATGTTACAAAGTGGTATCAGATGATTTATTTTTTCTTTCTTACTATTTGGGTATGGTAGACATGTGGTTAAGAAAGTGTTGGGCCTTGGTAATGAACTCGTGCTTGGAAATATCTAACACATGTATGGGGGAAAACCCAAGTCACCCAGGGAGGGGATTGTTGTTATTGTTTTGTGTTGTTATATTTTTTGGCATTTCACCATTGGGTGATTCACTTGTTTTCTTATTTAACAGTTTTGTGATATTTCTCTCATGGTCATAAGGATATGAGGTTGTGCATTCATGCATCATTCTAGGAACCTGTGTAGGTATGTGACGTGTGTCATGGTAGGTACACACACGAGATGGGTGTGAAGGATATAATGGCAAGAATGTATTTTTTTCTTAAAAGTAATGAAATTGTTCAAAGTAAGATAGTATGAATGGGTAAAAAGGGAAGCGAAAATGTCAAGTAGTAATTAGAAAATGATCCTTTAAAAAGAATTAAAAGTGGATTAACCTATTGTAAGATTAAATTATAATTTGGAAATTGTTTTTAATTGGGGTAAAAGATAAGTATTGTAACCATGTAAATTAGATACGCATGTTTGTCATGGCCTTAGGAGAGATGGAAAAGGGTAGTGATTTGGTTGTGAGTGGGAACGTTTGGGTAGTGTATGTGAAGTGGATTGGTTATGGAAAGTAATGATCCTACCTATATCTTTTTCCCTTTCATAAAAATCTTTATGATTGTGTGATAAAGATCATGTTTGGAATTGTAGACAAATGAAATCTCAAAGATGTGTGCCTATTGGGTGATAGGAGGACGTTGCCGAGAATTTTCCTCCAGTAGTGGAGCAAGGGAATGTGGCGATCCAAGAAGATAGGGAAGACCAGTTCCAGGAGAAATTTTCTCTTTTTATAGAGATCATGGTATGAGACTCAGGGTGGGATACACTGAGTATGTTTGAGATGACTAGGGAGTTTCAGCTAAATCACCCTCCGACCATTACTAGAGAGGTTGGGCCATACGCAGTGAAGTTCTGAATAGAGTACATCTAAACTATTCTTGACCATGTAGATACTCCTCTGGATAATCAAGTCTTGTTACCAGCCTATATGCTAATAGGACAAGAAAAGTGTTGGTGAGATATCATGGTCCATACAGAGCAGGCCGAAGGAATGATGTGGAAAGATTTTCTGGAAAGGTTTCTTTTTACCCAGAAACCTTAGGTAGTACAAGGATGGAGATTTTATGAGGTTGAACCTAGGTATAATGTTGGTAATGGATTATTATAGTCATTTCACTAATTTTATATGCTTTATTTTGAGTTTGATAGAAGATGAGGAAGTCATTTCAAAACCATTCTACGACTGGTTGAGACACAAGATCAGTTCTCACTGGAATATTTTCTATCTAAAAAAGTTTGATTAAGTGGTGGTAAAAGCCCTTATCTCAAAAGGGAACCCAAAGGGGTGTTTGGGTAGTGAACATGTGGTGCCATCTGGGAAGACATGCGTTGTGGATTCTGAGAGTAGGAAATGTTGTTTTGGAAATTTTAAACTGGGTGGAAGTGCACAAAGAAGTCAAAATAAGGGGCCATTTTCTCAAAGTCGGGACCCTGTATACTGTTATTAGTGTGGTAGCTTGGGGTACAAGAGTGACTAGTGTCCCCAACCACGAGTTGAGTACTGAACTTCCAGAAGGTTAGGCCATATACAAAGGCTCTTTATGAACCCACAATAGTTAGGGAATGCTGGATGTTTGATGTATATGTCGAGTGTAGGTAGGGTTATGTTACCTTATATCAGTTAGGTAGTTGGATCTCCACATGTGGTACTGGTAGGGGTGGTGGATGTGGAAATCCAGGATGATATCATCCTTACTAATAGGGAAGTGCAGTGCAGGGTACTCAGGCCAGAGCCCAGGGTAAAGAGGCAGGTCATCTCCATGCAGTTCAAACTACACATGAAGGTGGTGAGGTGGGAACATCAACTATTCAAGGTACGATTATTGTATCTTACATGCACTATAGTGCTTTATTTTATATAGGTGTTGTGCATTATTTTATTTCTACTCAGCTCATAGTTGTTCTAGTATTAATTGTAGAGAGCTCTTGTGGAGTAATGTCACTAGATACTCCACTAGGGGTGTGAGTTGAGGATATCATGCAGTGTAAGGGATGTGCTATAGAGGTTGGTGGATATCATTTTATGTGGGATCTATTTGTCCTATAGATGTTCGGTTTTTACTAAATCATGGGGAAAGATTATTTGGGGTTATATCACACTCATATCACATGTTATTCACATCAGTTAACATTAACATCTCTCTATGGGTGCACACATGTCCTTTATGGTGATTGTGATACTCGAGCGGGTTTTCCAGGGCCTCTAAGCCAACAATTGGTAGAATTCACAACCCAAGTAGACTGCCTTATGTTTGATGATGGGGTGAAAGTGAAACCAGTATTCCCTCTTGTTGTGGACCAGTTTCAAGATGTTTTTTCTCAATAATTATCAGGTTTACCACCTGAGATTGAAGTTTTTTCCTTAGTGTTTTATAAGATCAATTTGAGATCAAGATACCAACAGTTGAAGGTGAGACCTTCTGACACACCCTATATAGATTTCCAAAGTTGGTACGGGTTGTATTAATTTTTTGCGATGTCATTTGGATTAACCAATGCACTGAATGTTCTCATGGCCTTCATGAACTGAATATTCAACTCATACCAGGATCAGTTTGTAGATGCCTTTGTTAATGACAACTTGGTGCACTCTAGAAATCATGATGATCATGGAAAAGATCTTGAAATTATCTTGAGTACACTAAGAGAGCATAAGATTTATTCCAATATATTAAAATGTGATTTTTGGATTGACAAGGTGCACTTTTTGGGACACAGTGTTACTAAATCAGGTGTGTTGGTGGATCTAGTGAAGGTGGACGTTGTGGTTTCTTGGGAGCATACCAACAACATTTTTGATGTTCAGAGTTTTCTAGGTTCATCCAGTTATTATCAGATCTTCATTAGATATTTATCTTTTTTGGTAGTGCCACTCTCAGGTTTAACTGAGAAGAGGGTTAAATTTTAATGGGCAGAGGCTTGTGATAATTCCTTTCTGAAGGTGAAGAAGCGGTTGACTACTGCACTGATTTTCATCTTACCCGAACCAAGTAAGAGGTAAATCTAATTATGTGATGCATCCAATGTTTGAATTGTGGTAGTGTTGATGTAGGATGATTAGGTTTTATCTTGTGGTTCATGACAATTTATACCTCATGAAACGAATTACCCTACTCATGACCCTGATCTTACTACTTTGGTTCATACCTTGAAGATTTAGAGGCATTACTTGTTGGAAGAACATTTAAAAGTGTTTATAGACTTTAAACATCTCAAATACATATTCTATCAGTGGAATTTGAATCTTAGACAGTCAAGGTGGTTCGAGTACCTACAATCCTTCAATTTAGAGTTGGTCAACATGCCAAGGAAAGTGAATAGTGTCACTGATGCTCTGAGATGGGAGACTTAGAATCAGGTGGTTCAAGAATCTCGTTCAGAGTGAAAGATGATGGCCTTGTTTACTAAGATGCATTTGGGGTGTAGTATAGGCATGAAAAGATGACCCTTGCATCTATATTAGTTGAATCCCCGCATTTGAGATGAGTTAAAGAGATTCAGTTGGTGGATCTTGAGTGTTTGGATATAAAGGAAATCTTTAAATATTGGGAGCCACCTTCTAGTTGGTATTTTAGTACATATGGAGTTTCTTATGTTCATGGTCATGTCCTAGTGCCGGTAGGTGTACGATAGGAGTTGATGCGCATGTTTCACATGTCATAGTGGGCAGTGCATCCTATATTGACTAAGATGTATCCTGATCTTTGTGAGATGTTCTGGTGGTTGGGAATGGAGAAAGAAGTTGCGATATTGGTGGCATGATGCCTTACCTATCAACAAGTAAATGATGAAAATCAGGATCCAGGTGGGTTATTGTATTCATTACCTATTCCATAGTGGAAGTGAAATGACATAATTATGGACTTTGTAGTGGTTCTTCCGAGGACTCCTCAGAAGAATGGTGAAAATTGGGTGGTGGTAGATCAGTTAACCAAATTTTTTCATTTAATGCCAATCTAGCAGGCCTATACAGTCAACCTATTGGCTGAATTTTATTTTCGAGAAATAGTACGGTTTCATGGTGTGTTGAGAACCATATTTTCTTATCGGGATCCTTGTTTCACCTCATGCTTCTATAAGGGGTTATAGAAGTCTCTTGGTATCTGTCATTTTCTGATTACGTCTTATAACATGAAGAATAACGGGCATTCTGAGCATACAATTCAGGTATTAAAAGACATGTTGAGATCTTGTGTTCTGGATTTCGGTAGTTTATGGGAAAATCACTTGTCACTTGTTGAGTTTTTTTACAACAATAGATTTCAGGATACAGTTTAGATGGATCCATTTGAGGAACACTATGGGAGAATTTGTAGATCCTCACTATATTGGTTAGAGGATGGGGAGTCTGAGTGATTAGGATTGAGTATTGTATAGTAGATTTCGAAGAAGGTTTGATTGATTCAGAAGTGTATGTAAATAGCTCAGAGTAGGAATAATTCCTATGTTGATAGACATTTTATACCCCTCAGGTTTATTTTGGAAGATAGTGTGTTTCTTCAGGTGTCTCCATGGTTGGATCACCACCATATCTAGAAATAGGGCAAGTTGGCACCAAGGTATGTAAAGCCATTTGAGATTCAGCATAGTATCTGGCATGTGGAAAACCAATTAGATCTCATATAGTGGTATAGTGGGATGCATTATGTTTTCTATGTTTGACAACTCTCACAATATCACCCAGATCCATCTCATGTGATAAATGTTGATGATGTCGATCATGATTTTGATCCATCCTCTAAGGAGCACCTGATTCGTATTGTGGATCAAAGTGAGAAGGTATTTTCGGGAATGGTTGTGCCTTTGGTTATAGTTTTATCGAATCATGTAATTTTTTAATAGGAAACATGGGAGTGGGAATTGGATATGCCGACCTACTGGCCTGATCACTTTTCTTTGGGAACCCAATGATGCTTTAGAAGAGTTGCTTGAGGATGATCCATCATAAGGTGGGGGAGCTTGTAAGATACTGGATCATCTTTAAGGTATTTTTTTGTCTAATTTTTAGTTTAAGTTTCTTATTTTTGTTAAATAATATCTTCCCAATGTTCATGAAGAGGCTCGGGGGTGTCCATGGGGTTCGGGGTATGGAAGAGGAGGGAAAAGGAATTTCTAGGCATGTTGCATGATTTTATCATGGTTAGTGCAAACCATGCAGAGCATCCCAGGTAAACGTATAGCCGTGGATAGAGGATTGTATATGGTCACCACACGGTTAAGGTAACCATGAAAAAATCCTAGGTTACTTTGCGAGGGGATTGTTCTCAGATAGTATCATCCACACTGTTTGTGCATGGTTTGGAAAACTGTGTAGGAAAACCTTGTGGCCCCAAAAAGATAAGAAATTGAAAAATTATCAATTATGGGATTTTAAGTTCCACTCGGTATTTTCTACTTTTCTTCTCCCATGAACCCTAATGACACCTCAAAAGCTTCAAGATCTTACATGGATAGATCTCCCTCATCATAGCGCCATTTGAAATGTCGTTGGTTGCATATCGAAGGTACAAGTAATGTTAATCCCACACTTCCTTCTCTTTTTGGTTTAGGGTTTTCATCTCTTCCTTCTCTCCATCTCAAGATCTAAAAACCTTATTTTCTGATATGTTTTAGGTTGAGGCTTCAAATAGTGGTTGAATCAGGATATAATTCCTATATTAGGAGTTCATTCTCCAATGGATTCAAGGTAGGTGGTCTAAAACTGATATCCCATAGTTTATACTTGGATTTGTGCATGTTGGCTTATGTTCTTGATTTTCCATTATTTTGTTATTGGTTTACTTTGAAATGTTTAACTTGTTGGGTCTGAAAACAACCAATTAAACGCCTCATGATCCCTGTAGGATGAATGGATGATTACTTGAACAATTTAGGGCCACCCATGGCATTTGTTCCCCCCCCCCAATTAGGCTAACAGAAATGTAAGGTGTGAAACTGAATCGTAATGATGTAGATACTTAACGAATATGTTAATTAGTTTCTGTAATGAGTAATAATAAATGATGGATATTTGTGTATAATGTGGTTAAAGGATAAGGGCTTATTTAGTTAACATTTAAATAGGTTAAATTGGAATAATGGGAACATGATAAGGAATTATATTTACACATGAATATGCTTAGTGAGATAGGCCTGGGAAATGGGAAATTGGGATAAAGGGGTTAAGTGATATAAATGATGAATGTGTTAATATATTGAGGAATAATGTTAATTTCTCATTAATTGATATTATTTTGATGTTGGAAATGGTTTTAGGTATGATTTTTGTGAGGTGGATAATTATGGTGAACAATAAGTAAGCATGTGGACATGGCTTGGTGGAGGGGGGTATAGACTTAAGGTTCTATGACCATGGGTCGATTTGGACTGAGTTTCTATCTCCTCTAATAAATTCATGGGTTAGGGAAGGGGACCGAGTTTTATTCCCCTAAAGTTGTCATTCCACCTAGACTGATGCTTCGAGGTGAGGATTATGAGGTTATTTTAATGTGATGCCTAGTGAGATAGGACATGATTTTGTTCCCATATTCTTCATTTTTTTGAACATTCCTAATCCATTAAACACATGAAAAAGGTAGATTAAACCATTGGATTTCTATGTAGTGAACCTGGATTAAATAGTAGAATAATTTAAAGGAACATGGTCTAGAATACTTGTTGAACTATTTACCTTTACATTCCAATATTTATCACTTTCATCCACTATCTACTTTTTCTGTATATTTTGTAGAACGTGTTAGTGGTGGACTACTGATTTATACCCACACCCTACTCAGACCATCGTTGGGTAGTTGAGTAGATTTTATGGTTTCAGGTTCAGAAAAGGGCAAGGGCCCCATGTTTGGGAGGTTATTCGGGTTCGGTATGTGCATGGATGAGGTCTGGGACATGGATCCAGGACCATTTTGTGGATTCCACTATTTTTCATTATTTTGGGTTATTTTCACTTGTCACTATAGCATGGAATGACATGTTTACTATTGGATATGGTTTTTACCTAGTTTGGGAGTGTGTTATTTATGCTTGTTATTTATTTGTTTACTATTGTTTCGACTATTTAAATAATTTTCTACTATTGATTTCTCTGGTAAAGAGGGTATAGTCTCCCAACATATCCTATTAGACCCTTCCTACTAGTCGCTGACCTCTGGAATATGGGGAGGCATGCTTGAGTTCATGTGGTGACCTAGCTAGGGGCACCGGTTAAGTAGATATATGGTCGGGGGTGTTATAAACATACCCTAAACATGTGTTTCAAGGGTTTCATATTTATCTTACATTTTAATCATATATAATTTTCCATATGTAAATAGACCTCTATGTATTAATCATAGAAATATATATATATATATATCCTATCTAAAAATAAATGAAAAATCATCACCACTAGTAGAAACCTAAATACCATGTATAATTGACATATCCTACATGTTAAGTATAAACCATCCCCAAATATCAGTAGATATTTATATGGTTATAATGAAACTTTTCAACATTTCTTTAGGCTATTTCCTTTGTAGTGGATATTATACCACCATTAGAATGATCAAATATCATTAGGTCATAGTTATCCATAAATAAAGTTCTTCTTTTCTAATTCATTCAAGTAATTAGAAACATTTAATGAAAAATACACCATATCCACTGGAAAATGGGATAAATTGGTTGGAATAAATCAACTATTTGAAAACTATTCTCTACCAATAAATTCTATATTAGTATCTATCATTTCATAGTCCAATTTTTTTTGGAAAGTAATGGTAGTATATAATGAAATTTATACATGAATCCATAAAATTACTCAATAAAATCCATAACCATATATAAATTAGATACTCTGAATTATGTGTTTAATAATTTTCTAGCTTTTTAGAATACTCCTATAATTAAGAATCATATTTTTTATTAGTTAATATATTAAAAAAAGTAAAAAGATATATCAAACTATATGGGGATAATTTTCAAAAAATATTTGGATACATTTAAAAAGATAATTTTAAAAACTATATGAGGATACTTTTAAAAAGTTATATCAAACTATATGAGGATACTTTTAAAACAATAAATTTATTGGTGATAAAAAGCTATTGAAAAAACAAAAATTCAACTTCAATGATTTTGTCTAAGAATTTTGATAGATATGAAAGAATAATATTAAGGAAATACCCAAATTTTGATGGATTGATGGAATTTAGGTAGCCTAAAAATGATCAAATTAAATGTCTTGAAATATTCTGGAATATTTGGTGAAAATTATAATTCAATTTTATAAATAATGAAATTTAATATTATGGGAAAAAAAATTCCCACAAATATAGAAGTTAAAGTATCATTGATTTTAAAGATATAAATTATAAAAAAAAATATTTGAAAAATACTAAAAATAAATCTTCTATTAAGAAGAATGTGTTATGAAGCTTTAGAAATTTTGGTTTTTAAGAATAATTCAAAATTGATGGTTTTTTAAATGAAGAATAGAATGTGATATATTCATGTTAATTTGTTCTTTTTAAAGGTAAGTGTTAATTTAAAGGGTGTTGTTGGCACTATGGAATCTAAGGGAATATGGAAAGGAGATTTTTTTTAATTGAAAATATTTTATTTAATCTAGATTATTTGGTATAATATATTTTAAAATGATTATTTCTTCTCAAAGGAAAATAATTTCAGCAGAAATCTAAAAAACCAAAGATAGAAATACGAAATAATGCATTCCAAGTATATGATATAGGGTTAGGAGACTTCTAAAAAAATAAACATGATCTAAAAAATACATAAGATTATTCACCTAACCTTAATAGGAATATTACCTATTATGTTTATGGAAATTTAATAATATTATTAGTGGTTGTTTAGGTTCATGACATTCTAAAAAACCTAACAATACTAATCATAAAATTTTAGTACACACTAAATACATTCAAAAATATAATATAGAATGAATGATCATTTATCTAGCCTAATTATAAACAAAATTCAATATGGAACAAACAATATAAATTTCAAATCCTAAAGAAAATTTATAAATAAGTGTCGTTCATGCTTCCTCTAACAGTCTAACATCGTAGTCTTCTCGAAAGTGTGGACGTATTTCTTAGAATATTTTTTTTTATTTCTCCCTAAAACGTCCTAGAAAATAATTATAAATAATAAAATACAAATCATTAATGAAAATCAGGGTTATTTTCATTGTAAAACATCAAAGTTGATTAATAACTTGAACTCGGTACTC
The DNA here is from genome assembly GCA_963277665.1 of Viscum album. Lineage (NCBI taxonomy): Eukaryota > Viridiplantae > Streptophyta > Magnoliopsida > Santalales > Viscaceae > Viscum > Viscum album. The sequence goes on from OY728128.1 coordinate 697,667,767, forward strand.
ATCCAATGAGCAATAACTTCCTGATAATATTCTACTGGAAAATCATTCAAGAAAGGTGTGGTCTATAAATCTATACCAACTATATCATTGCAACTAGTATACAAATAATTCTTATATTATCTCTATAGATCCCCAAATTACTTGAGCCATGCTATCCTTGTAACTTCACCTTCATGAAAATTAAAATGAATCTGGCATCAAAATATTAATTCATATAAATATAATAATAATATAACATTAAATCCAATTAATTTTATTACACATATTTTCAGCCCAAGAATTATCCTTTACATCACTTGTCAAGTGTATCTAAGTGATTGTCCTGGTTGGAATGTTGTCAGAGTATTTAGAAAGCATCACCCTAAAATGATTATATTCTCACCCTATTTTTTCCAATAATTTGGTTTTAGTTATAGTACTCAACCATCATATGTGTGTGGAGGTTCCAAACTGCATGCATACATGTATGCCCATTCCACCTATCGAAAATAAAGATGTTAAATAAAAAAATAAATGTTATATTAATAAATATTATAATGAAAATAAATCATGGTAAAAATTTACTAGGGTTATATAAATAAACCTGAGCTAGTCTGATCAGTGGGTGTTCCTAGATCACAAGGCTTTAAAGGAACATAAACCTATATATATGGAGTTATACCCAATGTATGCTTTGAGGGTTTGAACGTGTCAAAGAAAAAGTCGAAGGAGAGGGAATACAATAGATTGACGAGAAGGGAGTAGAAGTAAAAGAGTATGGAATATAAGTCCGTGGAAATTCATAACATGGATGAGTGGGAACCCTCATCATATAAGAGATTGAAAGGCAAGATGACCCGATGTAAATAATGGTGAAAAAATATGGGGCCAAAATATCATATGTGTCTTTAATGACATTCCAGTATCAGAATGTGTAGTATGCGGTATGTTAGGGGTAGGTACGAGGTGTGATTGGATACACAGAGTGGAGCACATACCCACCCACCCATATCATTAGCCTGAGCGCTAAAACCACTAGGTTGGTCGGATAATATTTGTCACCTTGGTGGTAGATAATAATTAAAATACTCAAAATAGGCACCAAAGGAGGTATTGTCATCTCTCTCAGTGAGTGATTATTGTCTTTCATCCTTTTTCTTTGTATCTCCTCAATGTTTTTCATTTCTTGTCTTTCAAAAAAATATATGAAATTAATTATAAATACCTAACTAATGTTTATTATAAACAAGAAAGAATATCATACATTACATAATTAAGGAATACCAATTGTCAAACCAAATATAGGATACATAGTGATATAAAAAAATTATATTTATTTGGAACAATTTAAAAACATAAAATACATGTTATAGAATATTCGATATGTTCAAATTAGCATGCTTATCAAGGTTATGAAATAGTTTTCTTCTATTTTTAGTTTTATCCTGTCATGACCCATCGCCTGAGGCTTGTGTCGTGACTACCCCAAGCCCGCCTTCCATGGGCCAGGGGCTGGTGACTAGCACCGAAGGCATATTCCCTAAAACCGGGAAGGCATTGCCTTTATATCATGTAAACACACGGTATCCTTGGTGGTACCCAGCCTTAAGTACGGTGGACTTCCTGGGTTGAGATGTAGGGCCCACAACGAGCATGTTGTGCCTTAAAGGGGGGTGGTTATTGTAACAGCCACCAAATGATAAACGGTTAAATGACTAAATGAAATGACTCATGTTAAAATTGTGCATCTTTCTTTTCATGATCCTACCTGATTAGAACTCCATAGCTAAGAGTGCTTGGCATGGAGTAGTGATCAGGATGGGTGACCTTCTGGGAAGTTTCCCAGGGTGTATGTGAGTGAGGACAAAACACACTGGAAAGGACATGTGTTGGCCTCTAGGGACAGTCATTAGTCATATGACCTGTTCGGGCATATGTTTGGGCCCCAATGTGGGGACTACATGTTTGCGGGGGAATTAGTTGTACCTGATGGGCTAGTACCTAACGACCATGTTAAAGTAGGGTTTTTGTGGTATCACCAGGACCCTGTTGTTACATATCAAATTCGATTTTGGTTAGGTCATTTGGTTTGTTTCGGCCAATTGATTTGGTTATTTTTCAATTTTTCTTGGGACATTTGGTTCATTTTGGTCAATTTATTATATCATTTTTTCATTTTTATTTTTCTTAGGTCATTTGGTTTATATTTTGGGTTATTTTATTTTTTTATATTTTTAGTTAGGTAATTATTTTCATTGGTTTAGATTTTCATATCAATTAATATAATATTTCCAATTCAATTCATCATTTTTTATTCTAATTTAATTTTTTTTGTTTTTTTCTTTGGTAGGTTCGAATACATTTCAATTCAATATTAGAAAATGAAACTCAAATAAAACTACAACCATTATATGTTGAGAATTCACGTGAAGTTCAAGTTTGATACAACATATTTTTAATAAATAGTAAATAAATTTTGATCATACCAACCATAATAACTCAAGTTTATCTAAACCAAAATAATTTAGAAAACAAATGGATGATTCTAAATATTTTACACCATAACATTAGGTTATCAATCAACTATGAAAATTTAACTATTGGAGTCATAATAATGAATAAATTGATCGAGGTTAATGAGAGTAAGGATTGAGTAAATTCAATCACCACCATCATTAAAAATATGTCTTTGGATTACATCAATAATGACACCATATTTAGGACTAATAAGATCTCCCACTTAAAAACATTCTTCACCATTGATGTCAATACATATGGTTAATCGGTAGCAAGAGTACAGATCATGTCAATAACTTGAAATCCATAATCATTAATAAATGTTCCAGGCCTCACCATCGAATCAAACCACTTGAATTTCATCATACTAACTCAACAATGAGAGTAATAATCTAATATTAGTAATTTATCAATGACTCCATAATAAGATTAATTTTTAAATCATATTATACTATCCAATACACTGGCATGACAGTCTTTCGTGGCAGTTACCATAACACCATCATGTTGTGTTCTCATGTTCTTTGCATGTTCAGTGAAAAAAAATATGTAACCATTGATCATAATTGATTTTCATTCAAAAACCACAAAATTTGGACAAAAGATGAAGTTATTATTTCCTTAAGGATATAGTCATCAGGAAAACTCAATAAATGAAATATATGTGAATATTATACTTATTTGAATATTAATTTTTTAATTTATCATAACAATATTTCTAACTTCAATTTCATCTCTATAGAAAACTCTTTACTAAGAAAAGTATCTATCCTTATCAAAGATAAAGAATGATGCTTTCTATTTATCATTTTTTATGTTCCCTATATAAAAAATAGAAATATTTTAACATATATATAAAATTACATGAGTTGAGATAAGATATAAATACTCAATATACTTACCTGATGTATTCATCGAACAAAACATATTTAAACATAATTGTGTGATGTGTCATCTCTCGCACTGCAAGGATTAATGTGGTCAATATATAAGATCTTGGAATTTTGCATGTTTGAGGAATTGATTAAAAACTAGGTTATATTTTCTCAAGTTGTTCTTAATTATTTTCCATTTTTCTCTTCGATATCATATCCATATCATTAAAAACAATTAAATTGAAATCCATAAATTCTTGATCCAAGTAACCTTTCACGAAATAAACTTCATGATGATTCATATTCGAGACATAAGACTTCAATGTGTATATGTTTATTTTAGTTCGATAAATTCAATGAAAGAAAAAAATTTCTCCAAAAAGTATTTCTGTTGGAGGATGAACAATTATATGCATCATGTGTGTGAGAAATGATGGAAAAAAGTATTTTCTCTAACACACACAAATTTAATAGTGCATATGCCAATACATTTTTCAAGAAATACTTTTAAAACTTCTTATCAAAAATATCTCTATAAAAATGGCACAACTGAATAACTGACACCGTTACATTATTGGATAGAAGACGATGTATTTCTATTGGAACCAACTCATGTATAAGGATTTGAAAATCACAAGTCTTCAAAAATTTATGCTTAAACTCTCTTCTATTGACCCATTTTGATATTTTTCTTTAATATACATTAGGAACTTTAATATCCTCTTGAACTTATAGAAATTGATTTTTTTCTGCATTTGTCATCACATAAGAAGCACAGTAAAAATTCCATTAATTTCCCCTAAAACACACTGGATGTAATTCTGGTCTGAGGCCCCAATCCACCAAGTCATAACGAGATCATAAATCTTATTTTTTATTTCTATTTACATTAAGAAACATTTAAAGAAATATTTCACATATTTTTCTTTCAAATTCTGTTACGTCTAAGAAATGATGAAACAAATTGGTTGACCAATAATGAAACTCAAAGAAGATACTTTTCTTCTTCCAATTGTAACTAGTTTCAGTAAAAACATTATTCCTCTTTCAGTATATCATCTGACCCTTCCAGGATGAAAAATTGAAACTTTTTAATTCATTAAGCATGACAATTACCAACATACGATGAGGTGGATTGTTAGTTTCCATGGTATGGTCAAATATTGAATGATTTTTTATATATGGATTCTTCTTTATAAATAATCATCGATGTCCTATAAAAATGAAACTATAGTGATATTTAAGTATTATGGAATATGTATCTTCATAAAAATAGGAAAGGATAGCTTTCCCTTTATTCTCCATCCAAAAATTATTACATAAGAAAGAAAATCATTTATCATCCACATAAGTGAAACACACATATGAAAATTGTCTTTCAAAAATGCATCTTATGTGAATGGACCCGCATTCCAAATATGCTTCAACCGTATTATTAAAGTTTGAATATATAAATATATATCATTTCTAGGATCATAAGGGCTAGACTTTTGTATACTCATGAAAGTGAATATTTTTTCATAAATATCTATGGAGGAAGGTTATAAATGTGTATGAAAACCGGCCATGTGCAGTGTGAAGTAAGAATCTATCCAAATGGATTAAAACCATCACATGATAGACTCAACCTCACATAATACACATCACCTCTGAAATTAACATATTTAGCATCATATGTATTCCATAAAAATACATCTATAGGGTGAATGAACACATCATTATCCTTATTTCTCTTGATTCACGCCATTGCATTTTTATTGATATTTTATCAGACATGAAACTATTCTATATAATTGGAATCAATGTAAAGTGCCACAATACTTCTTCTAGAACATATAATGGAATCCCATCCACATTATTCTTCCATCAGGGTGTGTCACATTTTATTAAATCATTTTTTCGTAGTTTCCTCCTAGAATAATCTATAATGCTTTGGGCAGACATGAATTTTGTTTTTAGAAAATCCATGTTCCTCAACCAACTTCCATGCCATATAATTTTTTTAGGTAATATATATATCCTCTATAATTAATTCATTAAAAATTTAATAATATAATCAAAAGAAGCATTATAAATCCCATACATGTTTTTTCCATGAAACTTTCAGATTAAAAATTAAGTTTTTTCATTTTACCATATCACTGATACACTAGATTTATTGAATCATAATTAAATTTTATCACCCTATCAACATCATTATTTTCACTACTTGCATCATTTGTTCTCCTATAGAAATATTCTTAGGTTAGTATCCTTTTCTTATCATGATGAATAATAAATAGAAACATGTCAACCAATAAATTCTATAATCCAGTCCTCTCATTTGAATCAAGAACATTTTGAGATTGCATTTTCTCCCCATTATGATACCACATATATTAGTGTATTTTAAGACCATAATTTTTTATATGGAATCTAACTTCTTCATGAATTAACCAAATACTTACAACACAATTAAAATAAGGGAATTGTATGTGACCACTATCTGAATCATAGTTGAATGAAAAATCTAAATATCTCTCCAATTTGATTTAAAAATCGCTTGACATCTGATCATATTCATACTTCCAAATTCAATCCATTCTGTAAAAAACTGTTATATGAAAAGTTGTAAAAAAAAATTAAATTATATTTAAGTTGAATTAAAAATATATTTAAGTAAACAATAATTATTCACTTTATATGAAACCATAACTGACACACTAGTCTGGATGAGAATTATAATATAAAAGATAAAAAAATACTATATATAAAACAAAATACTATAAATATAAAACCATGATACTGAATTCAATTACATAAATGAGTAATAATGTGCCAAATCCATCGAGGTTCAATGATTTAATTATGATAATGTGTCTTATAGAAAATAAAAACCTATAGGTATTTTTTAAATGATATTTAATTGAGTGAATAAATTTATGAGGCATAAAGGACCTTCAGATAGGGTCCTTAGTGACTCTACCCTATAGTTTGTTCTTGTATTGGTTCATTTTATTCAGTTTTTTTGGTTTTTGTTATGTAAAATTAATAGGGTTCATTTAAATTCAGTTTTACATAGGTTTGTTTAGGTGATATTTTATTCATTTGGTCTAGTTTAATTCAGTTGGGGTTGTTTATATTCAGTTCAAGTGCATATGGTTTGGTTTAATTTCATTTGTTTCAATTTGGGATATTTTGATTCAAATTGGGTTAGTTTGGTTCAAATGGTCTCAATTTACTTTTGTAACACCCCAAGATTTCATAGTGTGTTATTCAATAACTTGCACTACACGCAACACTGAGTTCAATTGCACCATGACTTACCAAAAAAAAGCCATTAAAAGAGGTCATGAATAGTATTAACTAAATTTTAAACTTTATATAATCCTTATAATTTTAGAATCCATATTATGAGTTTCTTAGTCATAATGCAAGAATAGATTCATTTTCAGTACTGCACTTTTATCAACTTTTTATAGTGAAACCTTTTTAAATACAATATTTTAAACTTTTTGACTAAATGGAGACATCAAAAAATTTAAAATGAAACATCCCAAGCTTCCACGGTACGCTTTCCTTTGAATAAAACAGTAGCGTGTGTTGTACGCAACTTCGAGTTCTAACACACCGTAACCAATCAAACTAGCTGTTATGAATAGTAATACCTACTTTTTGAAGTTATATATATTTTATATTTTAAAATGGACTTCATTTTTGGATTCGGAATATCAAATTTAGCCTAAGGTGAAATTTTGGTACTTTTCGGATAACTTTCATATTTTGATGAATAGTGAAAATTACTAAATTTTAATTAAAAACAACTTTTTTAATCAAAATAATTAATAGTGATAAATTATGAATTTGAGTGGTTTTAAAATATATTTAGAATATATTTTTACTATTTAATATAATTTTGGTCATTGGACATAATTTTACAATTAAACCGAACATAAACAAGTGTCAATCTTTTGATAGTTATTATCTCTTAAAAACACGCTTTTTGTTTTGACAGCGGGAATTAATTTTAAATTAATTTCTGCCACTTCTGTGTTTTGAATTTAGGAAAATGGATTCCATATTTGGAATCAGGATGTTAAAATTGTGTAAATAGGTAACTTTTATTTTTAGACATTTTGAATAATTACTGCGGTAAATATTTTATTTACCATGGTTAAGGGTAAATCCGGTAAATAAGGGTTAAAAAATAATATTATAATAATACTAAATTACCCTAAAACGTGTCTTAAACCTATTGGTTGATACATGGTCGACCATGGGAATCTTTGGGTCTATTTTAAGACCCCATGGATCCACTTGTAAGTGATAATGACACTTTATTTTAATTAAGTTAAAATGAATACACAAGCATATATATTTTAGAAAAACAATTGTTATATTGGGTTATATATGTTGGATTTTATATTATAAATATTCATTAGAAAGCTAAAACGATTTCCTACATAATTATATTTTATTTATAATTTTTAGACATTAAATAAGTTATTTTATTTATGACACAATGATGATGCAGTAATTACTATAATAGTGAAAAATTAAAATAATTGATATTATAAATACCCAAATAAATATATTATGAAACTTTTAATGAATTAAACTAATTTTATAGGATAATAAGATATATTAGGATTGATTTAATTTACTTTTTTCGAAGTAATCAATCTGTTATGAGTTTCACAAAAATCAACTATTGAATAGTGTCAAAATTGACATAAAAGAGTTCTTAAAACAAATATTATATTATTAATTGATATTAAATTCCTAAAAATCTAAGGTTCGGCCAAGAGACTTATATCATGATAGTTCCATCATTAATGGACCACTTGGGGGTCGCTTGTATGTATATAGTAAGTTTATTAACCATATTATATAAAAATACAAAGAGACATTCTAAAAGTGAAACTAATTAACTTAGAGTTAATACTTAAAGATAAGGTTAATATAAGTACCCAAACCTGTCTAAATTCTATTGGTTGAGTGGTTTTCGACCTATACCCACCTTATCATTTGAATAGTCAACTTTGGAGCCATTGGAAACCGAATATGAATTTATTATAAATTAATATTTCTAGCTTTTCCAAAGGTGCCCCTCACCCCTCTTATAAAAGGGCACTCCTCCTTCTCATTTCTTCACACCTTCAAAGCCTTTTGGTTCGGCCAAACTCTGCCCAAATACTCTCCCAACATCCCTCACTACAACCTAGAGGCCTTAGTTTGATTATAAAGCCAACCTAAGGAGCCCTTTTGATCAAATCAAAAGGAAGAACCCGAAGAAGAGGTAATGATTTCACCACCCTTTTCTAAGTTCATTTCTTCTTCCACTTCTTCTTCCTTTGTTCTTACCATTCTAAAATAATAACTCCAGTATCTCACATATACTGTGATGTTATTATAAGTATGGTACAACCATATTCAGTATTCTATCCACCCTTTGAATAACATGTCACCATACGTGCGTACGTACGGCTTACCGTCTCCACGTCGTGGTGTAATTGTTATTCAATATAATATTATTTGGATGGGTATAATAATGATGTGTAAATCATGTAAATAATAAATATAACATGTTAATGATTCTGTATATATGATATACCATTCATTTATATATTATTTTAATATCAAAAGAATGATATTGTCGCTCGTGCGTACGTACGGACTACCGTCTCCACAAACGCGATGAGATTCATTCTCCATCGTAACCATTCAAGTATAATTATCATTTGATGATTTAAAAATGATTTTTAAGGACTACATATCATTCTGGATAAGAATAAGATACAAAAACCATGGCTTATGTAACAAAACATATAAATAAAATGAGTAAGTTAACACCCGAAACGACGATAATTCTAAGATATTATTAACAATCAATGTTAAAAGATCATATATGATATCATATTATTATATATGATTCTTGTATAATTTAATAACAACTATTTCACCATTATACAGGAGGTTAACCTACCCCAACCAAGGAAAAGTACAAGGTAAGGGTTTACTTTACAACCTCTTCATTATCCAAGGTTGTTTATACGTAATAATCTACTGGGATCTCTTTATCATCCACATCCATGTTTCTTAAAAATGTATTTCAAAACATTTTTACTATTACAAGAATATAGGTTAAAGTCATTTATACCCTTTTTGAATTTTTATAAGAGGTTTATAAAGGAATCTTTCCGTCGTTTTCAAAACAAGGTCCTTTTTAACCTTTTCGACAGAATTGAGGTAAGAATGTTTTTTTTAACTTATACGGCGGGTGCGGTTATTTTACGCCGTTATAAAATCTTCAAAGCTTTCCTTACAAGCTTATAAGAATATTTTCAAAGAAAATGTTTTATTTTATATGGATCTTAAATGATATCAAAATAAAAAGAGATATTTTTTTAAAAAGAATTTTGATTTCATCTATGTCAACATCCTTTGATAGATTTTACGCTTATTTGAAGTTGATTTATTGTAATACAAAGCTTCTATATTGTATTGAAAGTTTTGTGATATGTTTGACTGTGGATGTGCTATTTTTATACCATTCATAGTTTATGGTGAAAGTATTGACATTTCGTACGCTAGTTCCAATAAGAATGTCTATGTTATATTTCAATCTTTACTTCATATGAATGTGTTGGACAAGTATGTTCCAGGTTGGGGACTGGTTAAAGTAAGCCCTCCAGGTTGGGGACTAGTAAAAGTAAGCCCTCCAGGTTAGGTACTGGTAAAAGTAAGCCCTCCGGGTTGGTGTCCGGTTATTAGAGGCACTCCGGGTTGGTGTCTGGTTATTAGAGGCACTCCGGGTTGGGTTCCGGTTACAGTTAGCCCCAAGGTCTTGGGAAGAGGCCTTGAAAAGTAATTAAAGTTTAGCATTATGCATTCCAACATTATGAAAGTGGTTATTGATTTTTGCATGTGATTATTCGATTAGTAGAATATCCATGTGAATAAGTAAATGGCATTATTTCATTTTATTTATGCCATACCATGTTGAAAGTTCATGTTTAAAAGGATTTTGTTTTAGTTATACATTGCCTTAAATGTTTATTCTTATTGATGAAAGTTTCCGCTATATTGTTATCCTTACTGGGCATTTGAGCTCACCCATTTTCTATGTTTTATTTTTCCCAGGAAGTGAAGATGTAAGTTATGAATGACCTGCAGGGATATTATGAGGGGATTATAGTTTGGACTGTGGAAACATTATGTTGTTGTAGTAGTTTTTCATTTTATGATGTAATGTAAAACTTATGAATATATCTAGTGTTTCCAAGACTACTAAACCAATCGGTCTTTCGAGATTTGATCTTTCTTGTGATCATGCCAATGTTATGTAATAATGCACCGACTCTAGGCAACTAGGGTCGGGGCGTTACAGTTGGTATCAGAGGAGGTTTAGTACAAACCTTGGAAACTAGATTTAGATAAACTCTGATTAGAGCACGTAGACCTAAGATGAACATTGAGGATTAGTATAGAAGAACTTCCTAGAATTTTGGTATTGTAGAGATTTTGTGAGTTTTCTGAGCAATACATCCCTGTCTGGATACGAGCAGGTAGAGGCGGCTCTGGCACAGATGTACCTAGGGGTAAAACCCGAAAACACCGCTTTGAGCTAGACTCGAACGGGAACTGGTGCACGACAACGGTCCTTGCTGCACTCTTGGTTACGACACTCCCGGGGGATATGCTTAGGATAACTCTCATTTTTTTTACATATCATTTTGAAGGGATTATGAGTATATACATCCTCAAAGAAAACATTCTTATGATTATGGATTATATCCATAAATAGTTCAATTTATGTTAAGTGTTTTATAAGTTTGGGATTATGTGTTTTGATTCATAAACTGATCTAGTTTATGCCATGGTATAGAAATGGCGCCCAGTAGAAGGAATGAGAACTCCAGAAATACACATGATTCAAAGAGAAGGAAGGATCATATCTTTCATGGTCTTAAGCTAGAATTTATAAGAGAAATAGTCTCCGATGTATTATCATCATATGAAGAAATAATATCATGTGTTGATAAGATATGTAAAGAGTTTACTGAGTCCTATGGCTTTGAAGGGAAGCAAGAGAAGAAAAGGATGGAAGAGAGAAAGATGGATAAAGGGAAGAGGGAAAAGAAGAATTTTCCCATATGTGGTAACTGTGGAAAGAAACACCCTGGAACTTGCCTGAAAGGAATGGGAGTTTGTTATAAGTGTGGAGGAAAAGGGCACAAAGTACGTGACTGCAAGGGTAAGAAAATGGTTTTAAATGTACAATGCTTCATTTGCAAGGAGTTTGGACACTACACGAACCTATGTCCCAGTCATCAGACTATGCCGCAAATGATGTTATTGGATAATAACCAAGTTATGATACTACCACAGATGAAGAGGAATGATTAGAGTTCTTATGTTGATTATGTCAATTGAGTGTTGTATCAACAATGTACTTGTTATAATAATTATGGAGTATATAAGGATTGTACTGCAGTACTATTTCATTAAGGACTTGAGATTATGTGGAACAAAGAAAAGTGACTCAATAGCAGGATAAATTTTTGGAAAATATATGGTTGAGAGAATGATAAATCATAATATAGTTCTGATACTGAGGTAGTGATTTTGGAATAATATGTGATTGTTTTGGATAAATTATATTGGATATTCTTGACTACCTTGGAACTGATTAATGATTTTTATATTCCATCATTGTTGGGGTTTAAAACATTTTTGGATTAATGAAGTATATCCAGCATTCTATATGGAATAAGGGAGCATGAATGTAATCAATAAGGAATATGGTAATACATGATGAAGGTATTCATATGCTATTACGGGGTAAAAAGGATCTATATTATGTTTACCTTCCTTATAAATTTTGGACTGTGAGTTTGGACAGAAGTATTTTGGATAGTTCTAGTTTGGATTATTTTGGATTGCCATAAAAGGACAACCCGGAGGTCGGGTGGCGACCCGTCGCGTCCGGAAAGGCTGCGAGACTTGAACCCGCAACCGAAGGGCGACAAGGGTGTATCACCTACCACTGGCCCAAGAGATGTCCTGGATTAAATAATGTATTTTTTTTAAAAGATCTGGTAGATGAATTATAAATTCGTTTATTTTGGAACCCTGTACGAATAGTATAAATATAATTTTTTTACGAGTGAAAGATGAGTTTATGGTAGAAACTTATTAATGGATAAAACTCTGATTATAAAGTAAGTATATCTCCTTATGATCTTAGCCAATCTCATAAATAAATTCCTCAACATTAATAAATGGAACTTAGAACAAAAATGTTTCCCTAGATGGTACCTTAAATCATCACTAATTTATGGCTTTGGGATTGTTGGCCTTTTCATAGCCATGTTCTCTACCACTCTCCATCAGATAATTGATGGTTAGATTTCTCTTCCATATCCATATTTTCCTACATGGAACCCTAGTATGTGTTATTTTCGGTAATCTTCATACTTTCCACTCTTTATTTTAAATAGAGGCCTCATTAATTCATTTTTCGATGTGGGATTTCAACTAAGATATTTCGAAACGTCAAAAATGTGTTATCCCAATACCCTATATTTTGTTGAACCGATGGTACTTCAAATCATCATAGATTGATGAGTTTAAGGACCTCAATTTTATACTTTTTGTGATTGATGACCTCAATCACTACCTATAAATATTTACGTTTTTCCTCCAATTATATGTCTCTAATTGCCACCAATGTTCTCCTAATCAAGATCATAATTTGGTGGTGACCCTTTGATTTCTCTTTTCCTCATATTAAGACTAAATTTTAGTAACCCAATTTCCGATGTGGGTTTTCCCACAAATATATTTTCTACTTTCAACCTTTTATTTTTGAAGAACAATTTCAAATTGCGAGGACGCAATTTATTGAAGGAGGGGAGAATGTAACACCCCAAGATTTCATAGTGTGTTATTCAATAACTTGCACTACACGCAACACTGAGTTCAATTGCACCATGACTTACCAAAAAAAAGCCATTAAAAGAGGTCATGAATAGTATTAACTAAATTTTAAACTTTATATAATCCTTATAATTTTAGAATCCATATTATGAGTTTCTTAGTCATAATGCAAGAACAGGTTAATTTTCAGTACTACACTTTTATCAACTTTTGATAGTGAAACCTTTTTAAATACAATATTTTAAACTTTTTGACTAAATGGAGACATCAAGAAATTTAAAATGAAACATCTCAAGCTTCCACGGTACGCTTTCCTTTGAATAAAACAGTAGCGTGTGTTGTACGCAACTTCGAGTTCTAACACACCGTAACCAATCAAACTAAGTGTTATGAATAGTAATACCTACTTTTTGAAGTTATATATATTTTATATTTTAAAATGGACTTCATTTTTGGATTCGAAATATCAAATTTAGCCTAAGGTGAAATTTTGGTACTTTTCGGATAACTTTCATATTTTGATGAATAGTGAAAATTACTAAATTTTAATTAAAAACAACTTTTTTAATCAAAATAATTAATAGTGATAAATTATGAATTTGAGTGGTTTTAAAATATATTTAGAATATATTTTTACTATTTAATATAATGTTGGTCATTTGACATAATTTTACAATTAAACCGAACATAAACAAGTGTCAATCTTTTGATAGTTATTATCTCTTAAAAACACGCTTTTTGTTTTGACAGTGGGAATTAATTTTAAATTAATTTCTGCCACTTCTGGGTTTTGAATTTAGGAAAATGGATTCCATATTTGGAATCAGGATGTTCAAATTTTGTAAATTGGTAACTTTTATTTTTAGACATTTTGAATAATTACTGCGGTAAATATTTTATTTACCATGGTTAAGGGTAAATCCGGTAAATAAGGGTTAAAAAATAATATTATAATAATACTAAATTACCCTAAAACGTGTCTTAAACCTATTGGTTGATACATGGTCGACCATGTGAATCTTTGGGTCTATTTTGGGACCCCATGGATCCACTTGTAAGTGATAATGACACTTTATTTTAATTAAGTTAAAATGAATACACAAGCATATATCTTTTAGAAAATAAATTGTTACATAGGGTTATATATGTTGGATTTTAGATTATAAATATTCATTAAAAATCTAAAAAGATTTACTGAATAATTATATTTTATTTATAATTTTTAGACATTAAATAATTTATTTTATTTATGACACAATGATGATGCAGTAATTACTATAATAGTGAAAAATTAAAATAATTGATATTATAAATACCCAAATAAATATAATATGAAACTTTTAATGAATTAAACTAATTTTCTAGGATAATATGATATATTAGTATTGATTTAATTGACTTTGTTCGAAGTAATAAATCTGTTATGAGTTTCAAAAAAATCAACTATTGAATAGTATCAAAATAGACATAAAAGAGTTATTAAAAAAATATTATATTATTAATTGATATTAAATTCCTAAAAATCTAAGGTTCGGACAAGAGACTTATATCAGGATAGGTTCATCATTAATGGACCACTTGGGGGTCGCTTGGATGTATATAGTAAGTTTATTAACCATATTATATAAAAATACAAAGAGACATTGTAAAAGTGAAACTAATTAACTTAGAGTTAATACTTAAAGATAAGGTTAATATAAGTACCCAAACCTGTCTAAATTATATTGGTTGAGTGGTTTTAGACCTATCCCCACCTTATCCTTTTAATAGTCAACTTTGGAGCCATTGGAAACCGAATATGAATTTATTATAAATAAATATTTCTAGCTTTTCCAAAGGTGCCCCTCACCCCTCTTATAAAAGGGCACTCCTCCTTCTCATTTCTTCACACCTTCAAAGCCTTTTGGATCGGCCAAACTCTGCCCAAATACTCTCCCAACATCCCTCACTACAACCTAGAGGCCTTAGTTTGATCAGAAAGCCAACCTAAGGAGCCCTTTTGATCAAATCAAAAGGAAGAACCCGAAGAAGAGGTAATGATTTCACCACCCTTTTCTAAGTTCATTTCTTCTTCCACTTCTTCTTCCTTTGTTCTTACCATTCTAAAATAATAACTCCAGTATCTCACATATACTGTGATGTTATTATAATTATGGTACAACCATATTCAGTATTCTATCCACCCTTTGAATAACATGTCACCATACGTTCGTACGTACGGCTTACCGTCTCCACGTCGTGGTGTAATTGTTATTCAATATAATATTATTTGGATGGGTATAATAATGATGTGTAACTCATGTAAATAATAAATATAACATGTTAATGATTCTGTATATATGATATACCATTCATTTATATATTATTTTAATATCAAAAGAATGATATTGTCGCTCGTGCGTACGTACGGACTACTGTCTCCACAAACGCGATGAGATTCATTCTCCATCGTAACCATTAAAGTATAATTATCATTTGATGATTTAAAAATGATTTTTAAGGACTAGATATCATTCTGGATAAGAATAAGATACAACAACCATGGCTTATGTAACAAAACATATAAATAAAATGAGTAAGTTAACACCCGAAACGACGATAATTCTAAGATATTATTAACAATCAATGTTAAAAGATCATATATGATATCATATTATTATATATGATTCTTGTATAATTTAATAAAAACTATTTCACCATTATACAGGAGGTTAACCTACCCCAACCAAGGAAAAGTACAAGGTAAGGGTTTACTTTACAACCTCTTCATTATCCAAGGTTGTTTATATGTAATAATCTACTGGGATCTCTTTATCATCCACATCCATGTTTCTTAAAAATGTATTTCAAAACATTTTTACTATTACAAGAATATGGGTTAAAGTCATTTATACCCTTGTTTGACTTTTTATAAGAGGTTTATAAAGGAATATTTCCGTCGTTTTCAAAACAAGGTCCTTTTTAACCTTTTCGACAGAATTGAGGTAAGAATGTTTTTTTTAACTTATACGGCGGGTGCGGTTATTTTACGCCGTTATAAAATCTTCAAAGCTTTCCTTACAAGCTTATAAGAATATTTTCAAAGAAAATGTTTTATTTTATATGGATCTTAAATGATTTCAAAATAAAAAGATATATTTCTTTAAAAAGATTTTTGATTTCATCTATGTCAACATCCTTTGATGGATTTTACGCTTATTTGAAGTTGATTTATTGTAATACAAAGCTTCTATATTGTATTGAAAGTTTTGTGATATGTTTGACTGTGGATGTTCTATTTTTATACCATTCATAGTTTATGGTGAAAGTATTGACATTTCGTATGCTAGTTCCAATAAGAATGTCTATGTTATATTTCAATCATTACTTCATATGAATGTGTTGGACAAGTATGTTCCAGGTTGGGGACTGGTTAAAGTAAGCCCTTCAGGTTGGGGACTGGTAAAAGTAAGCCCTCCAGGTTAGGGACTGGTAAAAGTAAGCCCTCCGGGTTGGTGTCCGGTTATTAGAGGCACTCCGGGTTGGTGTCCGGTTATTAGAGGCACTCCGGGTTGGTGTCCGGTTATTAGAGGCACTCCGGGTTGGTGTCCGGTTATTAGAGGCACTCCGGGTTGGGTTCCGGTTACAGTTAGCCCCAAGGTCTTAGGACGAGGCCTTGAAAAGTAATTAAAGTTTAGCATTATGCATTCCAACATTATGAAAGTGGTTATTGATTTTTGCATGTGATTATTCGATTAGTAGAATATCCATATGAATAAGTAAATGGCATTATTTCATTTTATTTATGCCATACCATGTTGAAAGTTCATGTTTAAAAGGCTTTTGTTTTAGTTATACATTGCCTTAAATGTTTATTCTTATTGATGAAAGTTTCCGCTATATTGTTATCCTTACTGGGCATTTGAGCTCACCCCTTTTCTATGTTTTATTTTTCCCAGGAAGTGAAGATGTAAGTTATGAATGACCTGCAGGGATATTATGAGGGGATTATAGTGTGGACTGTGGAAACATTATGTTGTTGTAGTAGTTTTTCATTTTATGATGTAATGTAAAACTTATGAATATATCTAGTGTTTCCAAGACTACTAAACCAATCGGTCTTTCGAGATTTGATCTTTCTTGTGATCATGCCAATGTTATGTAATAATGCACCGACTCTAGGCAACTAGGGTCGGGGCGTTACAACTTTGGTTCAGATAAATTCTATTTTTTGGTTTGTTTTTTTGTTGGGTTGGGTTAATTCGATACATTTATTCTATTTTGTTCTATACATTCTATTTGATTTAGATCAATTTTGGTCAGTTATGTTAGTTAATGATTAGTATAGTTCTGGTTGATTTTTTTGGGTTAGTGCATGCCTAAAAATGTTTTATTTAAAATTTTCTATTTTATCTTATATTTTATCATCACTATATTTTTTATTTTAGTTAGGTTCAATTTAGTTCAGTTATTTTTATTTAATTTTAGTTTAATGCAGTTTAGTGTATTTCATTTCTAATCAATTCTACATGGGTCTGATCATGTCATTTCAATTCAATTTAGTTTGTTTGGTCGAGTTAGTTCAGTTAGGTTTTAGTGTGTAATGGGTTGATCAGTTTGGTTAATCTATTTCCAATCATAGTTAGGTAAATTTGGTACAATTTAGTTTTCTTTGGGTCTGATCATTTCATTTAAATTTAGTATATTTAGTTTTTAATTAGGTCTTCATGGTATGTATCACTTTTCTTTAGTTTGGATAAGTTCCATTTTTTATGTGAGTCCATTTCAAGTAAATTTGGTTCCGTTTGGTTAAGAGTTAATTTTGATCCATTTCAGGCCATTTGAATTTGGCTTATTTGGGTAATGTAAACTCAATTTATTTTTTATTTCATCAGTCTAAATAATTTCCATTCAATTAGGTTTGTTTCCTATTTTTTTAGTTTGGTTATGTTCAATGTAGTTTGTATCGAGTCTGGTCAATGTGGTTTTATATTGCAGTTTGAGTAACAAGTTATGTAATGAGCATTTATTTACAATAAGGTGACGTGGTAGTATAGAGTACATTTAATGGTTTTGTTAGATCATTATTTATATTTTATTTATAAATTAATATGTGGTTTTATTAGGAAATGTAACTTATTATTCATGTTTTTTAACTATTATCAAAAATCAGATCTAGATGAGAGGGATTATATTACGGAAAATCATCTTAAGCTAGAATAATTCCTGGAATATTCTATGTGTTGGACATAAAAATAACATCTACATTAATTTTAAGGGTTTTAGGGGAATGATATGATTTCATTTGGGGAATCAATTATTATCGATTTATGAGTAGGTATATTGAACTATTAGGATAAAATATTAGTGAAAATGTGGTAGATATTTATACTAGAGGTATTCTTGAGTGTTTATGTCTCATTTGTATTCAGTGTAATAGATGCATGATGTTTTATAGGGGATAACCTAGGAGAAAAACTGATTCACATCTATCACGTCTACCCTAGGGTTAGGTATTAATTCATAAACTAATTAAATTTTATATCTTGTTCTAGGACTCACTCGAATATATATTTTTCATTCAATCAGAAATGATCACATTCATAAATTTGAGATAATGAATTCAATCAATATCATATTTAAATGATCTCAAGTTGAATAATATATCATTTCACCTTTATGTAATTCACAAGGTCATACCATTATACACCCTCATATCACAATTGATGCTCAGATTAAGGATTCCAAAAAAAAATTACTCAAGAACCCTTTAAAACAAAAAAAAAATATCATCAAAAGGTATGATATAAACCTATAAAATAATATATCATAAATCACATGGTATAATTAATATATAAATCATCTAAATCAAGAACCAAATTTGTTAAAAATAATATAAGATATCATCTCAAGGTTATGAAAATCCTTACCTAAGTATATGTAATGGCCTAGACCTCTCGGGTCCATTCATTTTCAAAAATCATGTGTATGAGGTGATTCAGGAGGTCAATGTGACTTATCCCCAACACTTTCCCAATTTTCCAGTTTGGTGAACAGTTACAATAGTAAATAGTTGTGTACAGTGCAACGGTAACCTTATATGAATAGTTCAATCGGTGAACAGTTCTATCGGTGAGGTCTAATGGTAACCTCTCTTTCCTTATCCAAATTTTAAAATTCTATGAATAGTTCCATCAGTGAATAGTTCTATTGGTAACCTCTAACGTTCACCTCTCTTTCCTTTGATAATTTTCTAATTCTATGAATAGTTCCATTGGTGAATAGTTCTATCGGTAACCTCTAATAGTAACCTCTCTTTCCTTTTCCAAATTTCCAATTCTATGAACTGTTCCATCGGTGAACAGTTCTATCGATAATCTCTAACGGTAAACCCTTTTTCCTTTTCAAAATTTTGAGATCATGAATAGTGTTTTCAAAATGGCGAGGTCTATCGGTAACCTCTATCAGTAAACTCTATTTTCCTTTTCCAAATTTTGATTTTGTAAAAAGTTTTTCTAGAACGTTGAGGTCTATCGGTAACCTCTATTTCCTTTTCTAAATTTTGAGTTCATGAACATTGTTTCTAGAACGACAAGGTCTATCTGTAACCTCTATCGGTAACCTCTATTTCCTTTACCAAATTTTGAGTTCGTGAGCAGTGTTTCCAGAATAGTGAGGTCTATCAGAAACCTCTATTTCCTTTGACAAATTTTGAGTTCATGAACAGTGTTTCCAACTTCCTATAATTTAGCCCCTTTAACGTTTCCTTTGACGTAAAATTAATTTAAAACATTATTTTAAAGACTCTAAGGCCGATTCAAAGGCCATAACTCCTATATAAATTTATCCTAAGTCTCGGGACGTTTTTACTTGGTCAAACAACATGATTTAATGCAATCCACTTTTAATAGAAAACCTAGTGTATCTTAAACCATCACTCCATTAAATATTCTAAAGGGACATGATATCTTCTTCCCTAGTTCTTCCACCTTGTTCTTAGCTATGAGACTCCATAACCTTTCATTCAATTCCATAGGGGTTGTGCAATCAAACTTTCCTCCTAGGATTGGTTCTGATCTATTTTGATGCAATCAAGTAGTATTGATCAATCTTCAGTATAAGGTATGATCTATCGCCATTATTTTGGGTTTTTCTCCTTATATTTCTCCTTTACCTATTATGGTATGTGATCTACATAATACTAAGGGAGTTTTATTGGGTTTTCATTTGTGTGGTCATACTACAGCATCCTCGGGTGGATACAGTTGTCACAGGAGGAGGAGATCGTGATTCTTTGTATGGATCATTCTTGTATAAACAATGACAAGAACCATTTGAGGTAGGGGATTCATTTCTTATCTTTTCTGTTATGTGAAACTATATAGTTATCAAGTTTTATCTCACTGGATGGCAATGTAATTGACATAATAAAAATTTGAATCGGAAAATAAATTGATATCAATCGTATGTTATTGCCTCTTGTTTTCCTAGATAGTGTGATGTCTATGCTTTCTTCGTATAGATGTTCTTTCTTGATTGAAATTTCTAATGAACGTAAACTATAATTAATTGATAATGGTTCAGCTAAAGATAAATATGCATGTAAGTGATTCTAGTTCTTCTTGTTGTAATTTGATGGTAATCAAAATGGTGCAGTAAGCATGTTTACTTATTTGTGATAGCTTACTATTTAGGTTTCCCAATTTTGGAACCTATGATTAAAAAATAATTTAATCTAAGATGGATTAGAGAACTGGTGGTTTGATAAAAAAAAATAATCCCTTTTAGGGTTCATAGTTACCCTCTTGGTTGTTTAAGGTCCACGATCACATTTGAAATGATGTTTGTTTTTTCCTACTACTTGTGTTGTGGTGTGGGCCTGGATGGTTGTTGTGATATGTGGGGGCATGGAGGCCTATTGATTTTTGAATTATTTGACACCTAGAGTGGTGAGATGCATCAGTTTATGCACATGGGTGTCAGGGAGGACACTAGTGATGATGGAACATGTTGGATTTGAATGTTTGGATGCCTGCTGATTCTTATTGGTTTTTTTTGTGCTTTACTTCTCTCTACTGATCAAGGAATCCGGTCTTACTTACCCTTCTTCTGAATGGGGTGAAGAAACATGGGGTATGCCACGTGCATTCCGTTTTTATCTTCTCAAGGGAGAATGGGTAAACTCTCTTGTTATATGCGGTAAAGACTCGATGGGTAGTTCATCTACTCACCGTGTTGAGCCCATTGTGTTTAGTAGCATGGAATGTTTTTTTAGAATTCCTAAGAATACGGGGAAGTAATACTGTAAATAAATAATTGAATAAATTATGTTAAACCACGGGGTTTGAATCTTGCTAGGGTGCAATGTTGAGGTTGTGATTTAAAGGAACATTGTACTTTGGGTGTGATGCTAAAGATATTTAATTTGGAATCATTATTGGTTAGTTAATTTTTAAAGATTTAATTAACATAAAGTGAAAATGATAAAAAGAGAATGAAATAATGTATTAAATATCTTTAAATGGTTGTGTGCTTATAGGATTTCTTGTCTTAGAAGTGGCAGCCCGGAGTTCGAGAGATGTTAGATGCAGTTGAGTTTAAGACTAGGTTATTCCCATAGTGTTGTTGTGAGCTATAGTATATTCTGAACTTTTTATGTTTCTATACACTACTACACCATTTCAGTAAGGTCAACTGACACCCAGGGATTTTGAGCCCTGGGGGGTGTTTTCCCCAACATTCTGGTGGGAGGATGAATGGCTGAATACCCCCTTTGGCCCCGCTCTCTTCTCTTGGTAGATAATTGTGCTGGTAGTCACAATGGTCAGTTTTCCCCATATATGTTTGTAGAGGGTTGTAATGACTTGTGGTTATTCACACACAAATATTCTATATATAGTTTCCTATGGACTACTATAGGTGTAATGTGTATTGGCTGTGATGGCTTCAGGATCCTTACTCGTTGTATGGGCTATAATGACTTGAGGTATAATACCCGACATATGATACACATTATGCAGGCTATGGTGGCTCCTAGAAACTACTTGGTTACTTTGATTACGAGGGCGTGGTGGTTTTTTTGCACGAGGTGTATGTTGTGGTGCTTCGCCCAGGTGTCTATAGTAAAGCCTTTTTGAGAGATATGCTCGAGACGTGCGACATTGGGGAAAAGAAGCAAACCAGTGGGGAAGTAGTAGTAGGGTACCCTTGATATTATTTATTATATGATATATTCTTGTATGTTTTACTTGTTGAGAGTAGCCATGGTGAGCTAGGAAACTTAGTATACCTCTTTAGGTGATGAGTCAGTTTCAATTGTTATTCACTGTGCTTTAGCATACTTTCTTTACTTTTGCATGAGAGGATTCGGGGAGGATCTTACATAGTATACTGTTATACTCACTCTATGTATATATAAACTGCTTTTCAAGTCACTTAGAGAAGGTTAGAGATCAGGCTGGTTACTACCAGCTTGCGGTTGCAGGAGCTGTTCGGGCTTCTGGTTGCTGGTGTTTTACTTCCTTTTTGGGTACTTGCAGTTTTTTCCCTTTGGGTTGTAGTAGGTTTGTATGACATTTCATATGTATACTTCAGATTTCTTTCATCTTATTTGTTGAGTTGGAGTTGGTTGGTGTCTATCTTATCTCTCTTCCCCATGTGTTCTCTTAGAGGTAAATGTCTCTCATTTGTGTGTTTACTATACCATCGGTGCTAGTCGTCAGCCCAGGGCCTACTTGAGGCGGGAATCAGGGGTTATTATCTCCCTTCTCACATTTCCAGCCCAGGAGGGGTATACTCTGTGGGAAGGGGGTCATGACAGTATAGATAATAATTTTATAGAATTTACAATTAATCTATGAAATTACCTCATTGTAGAATAAATAAAATATCTAAAAAATCACCAGATTGTAACTTATCACATCCAACATATCACTGCTCACCAAATAAAATATCAATATATTTTTAGAAATCACAATCATAACAAGAATATCAAAAGGGTTCATCATGTTAGGCTAAATAATAAAAATATAAACTTAACTACAAAAATTAATAAAATTAGCCATTAAAGAAGACTAAAAATAAAATAATGAACTAAATAAAATATTTTAACAAAATTAGAAAATTTGAAATTAAAGAGGACCCAACATTCAACAAAAAAAATTTCCGTCACTTATCCCTCATATACATAATCCCAAACACTACTCATACTATAAATTCTTGTGTTTTTATAACCAGGTTAAAATATGAAATTTTTCATTTACTGGATAGGTCAGTCTTAAAAAAATCAATGGGATGAAGTTTTTCGAGTTGGGATCATTTAAACATGTTTGTTTTAGGTTTGGGTAAAGGCTTGAGGAGTTTCCTGAATGGATGATTAGAATTCGGGAGCATCAAATTAGGAAAAGTTGGGTTTTTAAGAAACAGTAGAGAGAACATGGTTGACACATGGCATGTTAAACCATGTGGCCTGCTACAGAAAATTGTGAAGCTTAATTTTCAGAGATAGAGGCACACACAAGGTTTGCACAAGGTTAGGAAAATTGTGTAAGGTGAGTGACTTAACCAGAGATGATCGTACAGTCTAAGAACGATTAGGAAAACTGTGCGGGACATACCATGTGAAGTGGGTTCCTTAGATAGAAGGATCCTCATAGTTGGTGCACAGTTTTCTAGATTGTGTGAGCCAAACCATGTGTTTTACCCAGTATTCGGTTTTAGGTTAATTTATTTGATTAAATTCCCAGATGATATGGATTTTATTAAATGTCATGATATATGGGTTTTATTTAATTAAATTCTAGGTTAAGAGGGATTTAATTAATTTATATGAAATCGGGTTTCATTAAATTAAATTAATGTTGGATGAATTTCATTAAATGATACTGATTTGGAGTTTTATTTAATTAAATCTAGGTGAATGTAATTTAATTAAATTATGAATGAATGTAATGTTGGGTTTTTATTTAATTAAATTCAAGGTTAGGATGAATCTAATTATTTAATGAAAAATGGGGGATTTATTTAATTAAACTGTGTTGTGATAATTTTATTAAATTTTTTGGATATAATTTAATTAAATGATGTGTAATGGGGGAATTGTGTGGTTTATCAAGGAAGAGTTTAAATTAAATAATAATAATAATGATAATATGGTTTCCATTATTATTATTATTATTATTATTATGTTAATTCATATAAATATAATTAGGGTTTTTATATGGAGAAATTAAGAGGGAGGTGCACCCCATCTCCTGTTCCTATGTGATGCACGACCCCACTCATCTCCCATGGTGGAGGCACACCACCACCTTTTCTCGGCTTCGCTTTGTGCGTCAGATCATGGTGGTTCATTCAAAGAATTTTTCTGTCTCATTGAAGTATGTCC
Source organism: Viscum album (assembly GCA_963277665.1). NCBI lineage: Eukaryota > Viridiplantae > Streptophyta > Magnoliopsida > Santalales > Viscaceae > Viscum > Viscum album. The sequence goes on from OY728128.1 coordinate 697,692,424, forward strand.
TTCTCCACATGTTTCATTCTTCACATTATTCATCTCATATCTCATTTTCATAGTCTTGATTAGGCTGAAACCCTAATGCCCTATATTAATACAGGTTCATCCTTTTTTCCAATTCTAGGTGGTGCGGAGGATGTCTTGGAACCCATTGGTTTGTATTTCAACATCTATCACTGAAGTAATTGTGGTTTGGGTTGATTTGGTTCATCACTTTCATATTTTGGTAAGTCTATATACCCGATAATTGATTTCACACCCCTTGAATTAGGTTTTTATGGGGTATTTTGGGTTGCAGTTAATTAATTTAATGTGAATTGGTCCTCGAGGCACTAATTATGGGTGTCAGTTATCGTTGTATGGTGATGCGACCAATTTTGAGTGTGTGTGCACTGTTGATGTAGTGAATGTATGTGAGAAGATGACATTTTATGTTTCAAATAATTGGATCATCATATTCCTTGAGGTAGGTTCCTCAACTTTTCTTAATTAATAAAATGCAGTATTAGTGTAATTTATATTGTTGATAAGTTTGACTGGAAATGATGAATGAATGGTTTATTGGTATAAAATGATTTTACAGATTACAGAATCATTTTTTTGTAATAAAACTCTCCCAATGTATGTGCACTGCCTTCAATCTAAAAACAAAATGTTTAGACTAATATGATCATTTAGCTTGTTGTTGTGTGATTTTCTATTTCTACCCTTTATATGTTGAAGCACTTGGGTAATGTGGTAATTTTGAGTATTGGGTGGAATAAGTTGAGATAATTAATTGGGTAATTAATTATGTGTTTTTAATTAGATAATTTAAGATAATTAGTGATGGATTAATTACAATCCTTGATATTGAAATATAGATAATTAATCTGGGGATTAATTATGATGATTGACCATGATAAGTTGAGATAATTAATTTTTGAATAAATTATGTGATTTGAGTTTGGAATATGGATAATTAATTGATGAATTAATTATACGATATTGAATTGGATAAATGGAATAATTAATCAGTGGATTAATTTTGTTATGTTTCTTTGAATAAATTGAGATAAATAATAGTGTATTAATTATGTTCTTTTGCTGTAATGTTTGGGATAATTAATTATGGAGAATTAATTAAGGAATAATATTTGTTTTAACAAATTAATTAATTCATGAATTAATTAATGGAATTTTGGACCTAGTTAATTATGGGGTAAACTAATGGTTTTTGATATGTTTCAATAATCATTGGATTAGTGTGGGAATGAATGTGCATAAATCATGAGGAATTAATTATTGGGAATGGATTAATTAATTTGTGAATAAATTAGTGAATGGGAACTGGGTGCTTGACATGGAATTTAAACACAAAATGAATGAAAATAATAAATTATGAAATGAATGGGAGACATGTATCAAACCTAAGTTAAATGTGATTAAATAAAGAAAATTAGAGAATGATTATAATTCCAACATGGTCCAAAGATAGTTTCAAGATAAGGGAAATTATGTGAACCTTTGAGATAATAAATGGTTAAATAGGGAATAATTGTTAAAGTGTTGAAATGTATTTATTCTTAATAAATATACTTGTATGATTCTTGTGTAGACTCTTATTCCGGCTATGGAGCGAAGCAGCTATCTCCATCAGGTGTCCCTTTAGAACCTGGATGGGTTGTTAGTTATTTATTCAGTTTTTTTATTATCTTGTTATATCTGCACACCTTTTGTTACATTTCATTGTCTAGATTGAGCTAGAAAATTTGTGGTCCTGACCTACTAATATGCATATCACACACCCTATCCAGGTCACCATTACACTAGGGAACCTGATTAGGCCTTCTTTTTTGTTGATTATGGACATTTTCTAATGGTTTTTACTTTTACTTGGGAGTTAGGAGAAATGGTCTGAGAGGGAGATATGGATGCTTGTGGAGATATCCCTGGTGTATTTTAGTCTTTTATTTATTTCTATATTGGAATGTAAAGTTTTTTGTTTTTTTTACTCATTTTTTGATATGTATCACCATGATAAGAATGCATTGTATAAAATGGTATTGGCCATTTTCATTATTTATTTGATTATTGTTTTACGTCAACTTCTACTATTGTCGGAGTTTATTATCTATTTTTTTGTGCACTCTGAATATGTGGGTATAGTCTCCCCACTGACTATACATAGATCATAACTGCTATTCGGCAGCCTATGACATACGTGGAGGCATTCTTGAGGTCATGTGGTGATCGGTCTTTCTACCAGTTCGAAAGTAATCAAGGTCAAGATGTTACAAAGTGGTATCAGAGGATCAAGTTTTCATTCTTTTTTCCGTTTTCTTTCTATTTTGGGTTGGTAACAAGAGACTAGGAAAGTGTTGGAGCTCAGTTAATATCCACGCATCAGACTGATCACCCAATTTACAAAAATGACCAAGTGGCCAGGTTTGTGAATTGATGTTTATGTTGTTTGAGGTTAAAATTGATATGATTTCACCTTGAGTGACTAGAGTATTTTCCTCTACTTATTGATTTTTAGAATTTTTAAAATTTTCCTTGGCCTAATATGGAAAGGAAATTGCATTACATGCATCTTATTAGGAACTTAAATATTCACATTCCATGCATATCACATGCCATGTAGTTGCATTAGTATGATTCATGCTAATTTTGATTGTGTTCTTTGGGTGGAATTCCATGTTTTGATTTTATTTATCATGCCCCTTTATATGGCATGTTTGGGTTATATATATAACATTCTTGGGTGTTTATATCCCATGATTCCTCTATTATTAGCATGTTTTTATGTAGTTACATGCTTCTATGTAATAGAATTTTATTGTGTTACAACTTATGATAACATGATAGAGATTTTTTATTGGGTAAATGGTTGTATGAGTTGAAAATTGAATGATTTCATTTATGATGGGATCTAATTTTAGTTATAAGGTGTATGGGTGCTTATAACTGGGAAACGGGTAACCCATGTATTTGAATATGTTGTTGTTAAAGTTATAATGTTAAATGGAAATTGAATATGATAAATGGGATCCAAATTCTAGTATTAAGGTGTGTGGGGTCCTTATAGATTAGTATATGGACACCCATGTGACTAATCCATGTATAACCATTTTGTGTTTGAAAATTCTTATAAATGTAAAACTGTTGAGATTTTTGAAATGAACTGTTATAGGGTTTCTTTTTGAATAACCTGGATGTTTTGAATAAATGGGACCCTTGGAGGACACATTCGGATTGGAATGAATTTAGATGGTAAATTTCATATTTAAAATGAAGTGACTCTAAATTTTAAATGATTAAGAGGAAATTTTTTATAGCTTTCTTTTTTGGCTGAAGAGCATTGCTAGAAAACCAAGTTCCTTATTATGGAATAGTACTTGTGAGTTTGTTTAAATTATATCAAAAGTATAGAGGTTTAAATGAATTAATGAAATGTATAAAAATAAAAAAGGGTCTTTGGAGCCTACTGTTTTTAATTTTTCATGACCAAGAGACAAGGTTGGTGTGTATTCTTTGTAAGGAACTAGTCATAGTAGGTATCATCCTTAAAGGTTGAAATGCCTTGTTTATACTGTGAGAATTTGACATTGGTACCTTTTATTTCCATTTTACCTAGTAAGACTTTTGGGTTTTAAAGAACGAAAACCATGTTTAGTGGGGTGATCATTGTATCTTGACTCTTGATATGAGAATATTCATTGAGGAATGCTTGGTTTAGAATGATAGATATTCCTTGGGCATGGTCAGCCATTAAAGATGTCCTTCGGTTAACTCTTGAGTAGCATGTTTGGGGAATTAAGGTATGTTCATCCCACTACTAGAGAGGAATTTTTGGGACTCATGTGTTTTGGCATGCTGGTAGGTTTAATTTTCAGCTTTCATGTGAGATGTTGATGTTGTTATCGTGGTTCATGGGAAGTTACACATGTGTTTAAGGTGTTTCTGAACCAGTCCACTTGTGAGCGTCTGATCTATTTATTAATGAAAAGGAAAATCATATTGTGGGTAGTGTCGCATGGGTATGTTTTTGGAAGAGTTTTTCTTGGAAACATTGAAGGAACAAGGATGAATTGGGTGATAGAGGCATCAAGGTTTGGTTGATGATGTGTCTTAAGGAGAAGCCGAGCCTTTTTGTAAATAGTCAATCGGGGATAGATAACCTGATCTTTTGGTGACCCGAGTTTACTCTTATTGTTCTCCTCCTATTGAGATGAGAATGTACCCTATCTTGACCTCATCCTGGAGACACTGATATAGCATTGGTCTTATGTCATAGTAATGTTTTTAAATTCATTATTCCTGATAAGTGGTTGTTATTTGGGTTGCTCATGGGATTCATGGTTCTTTAGGTTATTCCTTTCTTCATGTTGAGGTAAAAAAGTTTTTAAATAATCTTTATGAAGGATTGACTTGGAGAGGTCACTAGAAGTCGGGTGAGAACTTTGGCTTACACGCAGTTGGTGATGGAATTGTTTTAATGGTCCGTCACCAGTTTAAGGGTGAGTGTGGGTTTTATGGTTTAGTGATATCTTTCATGGACATAGATGTGGTTGGGAAGTTTTACCATTTAATTATAAGAGCATTTGTGGAAAGAACCAATGAGAAGGTGGTTGAGGATACAATGGCAGATCATGTCTCTAGTTGTTTGGTCTTGGTTATGTGTCATTTTTATGTTTTGGGTTGGATTCAGAGCTTTGGATCAGGTTTAAAAAGTTTTAATCTATTGGGTTTTTTATTTGGTTAAAGGTGTGTTTAGTTTTATAAATGAAACGTGATCTTTCAAGTGAGGCTTTATAACCATTGTGGGTTGGTTAACACTATAGTAGTTCCTGATGGATTCTTGAGGATGATAAGTTTTTAAGATGGGTGGATTGTAATGTCTCATGTTTTTGAACTAGGTTAAAATACAATTTTTTTTTAACTTTGTCATTTTTTGGATGGTTCTATATTAAAACCAAGCATTGGGATGAAATTTCATGAGTTGGGATAGTTGAAACATGTTTACATCGGGCTTGGGTAAAGGCTCAAGGTGTTTCCCAGATGGATGATTGGAATTCAGGAGCATCAGATCGGGAAAAGTCGGGTTTTTATGCAATAGTAAATAGAACATGATTGGTGCACGACCTGTTAAACCATGCGGCATGCCACAAGAAACTGTGAAGCTTAATTTTGGGAGACATGGGTGCAAACACGGTCTACACACAGTTAGGAAAACCATGCTGGAAAAACTGTTCAAGGTGAGTGTCTTAAACAGAGATGCTCACACAGTCTACGCACAGTTAGGAAAACCATGTGGGATAGACCGTGGAAAGTGGTATCTTTAGAAAAAAGGTTTTTCATAGATGGTGCATGGTTTTCCAAACATTGCGAGTCAAACCGTGCGGCTTTCCCAATTTAGTGTTTTGATCTAATTTATTTAATTAAATTTCTAGCAGAGAGGGATTTAATTAAATGTCGTGATATAGGGGTTTTTTTAATTAAATTTTGGGTTTGGAGGAATTTAATTAATTGATGAAAAATGGGGTTTCATTTAACTAAATAAATTGTGATAGAATTTAATTAAATGATAATGAGTTGGAGTTTTATTTTACTAAATCTAGGTGAATTTAATTTAATTAAATTATGAATAAATTTGATGTTTGGGTTTTATTTAATTAAATCTAAGGTTAGGATGAATCTAATTATTTAATCAAAATGGGGGTTTTTTTTAAATTTTTTCAAGAAATTTAATTAAATAATGATGAGTTTGAGTATTTATTTAATTAAATTCATTAGAGGAGAATTTAATTAAATTATGTGTAATGGTGGAATTATGGGGTTTATCAAAGAAGCGTTTAAATTAAATGATGATAATAATAATATGGTGGTTATTATTATTATTATAATTATTGTTATATTAATTCTTGTAAATATAATTCGGGTTATTTTTGGGAGAAAATAAGAGGGAGGTGGACCCCATCTTCTCCTCCTATGTGAAGCGCGACCCCCTCATCTCCCATAGTGGAGGTGCACCACCCCCTCTTCTTGGCTCCTCTCCGCATGCCGGATCGCGGTGGTTGTAACACCCCGAGATTTTATGAGATACATTCTTTTTAATTTATTAGATGTATTTTGTTTTACACTACACCAAGATTATCATTCACTATATGCAACACTATATTAGATTTTAGTATATGCAACACTATACTTGGATTGTGTTACACACAATTTCATGTTTTTTTGATAGAATTCATTTCATGCAACACTGAGTATAGATTTTGTTCAATGAATAAAAGAAATATGTTAGGATTATGTAATACATGACACCAAAGGAATCTTTCACTACATGCAACACTGACTTGTCTTACATTACACGCAAGAGCGACCTTCCTCGATAGTTTTCTTTTTATGCAATTCTGAGTTTCAATAAACAATGATTAATTATAAAAATATTATTATTTAATGGGATATAAATTAGATTTTAAAAATAGCATTAACCATATTTTGAATTTTATATAACATTAACATGAATCTTATGTATTCTATAGACAATATATAACAACGAATTCAATTTTTTGTATAGATGAAATATTATTCAAAAAATTCGTTTTTTCCTCCTTTTGGTGGCACAAAAATTTTAAATCTATTTATTTATATTTTTTAGATTTTATTTGAAAAAATAAATGACTTATTTTAAATACTGACATCAAAATTTACTTTTATTGAAATTTTGGTATTTTTCTAATAAAATTCATATTTAAATGAATTGTGAAAAATACTACATTTTAATTCAAAACCATTTTTTTAATCTAATTTATTTATATAGATAGATTATCTATTTAATTGTTTTTTAAGCATAAATAGATTATATTTTTATCATTTAATCCAATTTTATTCATTTAAAGTAATTTCACATTTAAATTGTACATAAACACATGTCAATCTTTTGATAATTTTTACTTCTTAAAAACTTTCTTTATGGTTTTGACAATGGGAATTAATTTTAAATTAATTAATTCAACTTATATGTTTTGAATTTTGAAAAATGGATTCCATATTTTAAATCAGTGGGTCCAAATTATGTTTATAGGTTACTTTTAGTTTTTTGGATATTATGAATAGTAACTACGGTAATATTTATTTACCACAGTTAAAGGCAAATCATGTAAATTATAGTAACAAACTATATGATAAAGATAATAAAATTATCATAAAACTTGAAAAAATCCTATTGGATGAATTAAATTCGACCAATATCACATAAGTGTATTCATTTATCCATTTAATGGGATTTGTTTCATGAACGTGATGTAATTATAATTAAAACAAGAGAAAGTGACAACATGTCACTCTCTTATATCTTATAAGTATAATAAATTTAATATCATGATAGACGTCATAATACATAGAAAATAAATACACTCTAGAAATATAATGAAATTATATACATCATTTAAATTTATTTAAAAAATTTAGAGACTAAATAATTACCATTAATGATGACACATTAGTGGTGTATAAATTATTTTATTGATATAAATATTAAATAAATGGTTTTAAAAATATTAAAATAAATATCATATGAACTAATTAATGTGCTACATGATTTTTCTAGGTCACTATTACATCTTAGGAATCTATTAAATATTTTGTTTTGAATTTATCTTCTATTTGTATTTTATTTGAAATCAAATAAATGAATAGTGTCAAAATTGACACTATTAATATTTTATAAAAATAACATATTATTAAATTATATAAAAATCACATAAATATTTAAAAATTATAACGTAAAAATTATAATGTCTAAAATGTCATAAATTATCCAATTGTAGATAATTTACAACACATAAGTAAATATTTATAACCATCTAAAATTTAGAATAATATTACCACAAATAAAATTAAATAAATTAAATAAAGATAAATCTAAATGATAAGGTTTAAAATAAAATAAAAACAAATCTAAATTTTATTGGTTGAGAGTATTTCAACCCATAATAATCATATATTATAAATAAATTAGTTTAGGACCATTATAATTTGAAAATAAATTCATAATAAATTAATATTTCAAGACATTCCTAAAGTGCCCCTTCACCCTCTTATAAAAGGACACCACATCTACCCACTTACTCACACCTGTAAACCCTTTTGGCTCATCCAAAATCTACTCAAATAATCTCCCCAAATCCCTCCCTTCCTCCTAGCGGCCACAGTTTGGGAAGAAAACCATCCAAGGGAGACCTTTTGTGCAAATCAAATGTAGATACTCAAAAAAGAGGTAATGGTTTTATAACCTCTTTCAAAATTATTTTCTTATTATACTTCCTATTCTTATGTTGTTTCCATAATAAAGTAATAAGTCAAGTGTCTTAAATATTCTTATATGTTATTAGAATTATGTGCCAATAAGCCTGTACCTGAGTGGTAGGGGCTCTTGCTTGGTATCCAAGAGACCCAGGTTCAAAACCGGGTGGAGGTGAATTTCCGGGTTACTATAGAATCACTGTAGCAGGTATAGTTCCTTACTGTAGCAGCTGAAACTATTCACCTGATTTGGGCCTTCGAGCCACCGATTTGGGCCTACGGGTCTCCAGGGCCTTCGAGTCATCAATGGTCTTTGGGCCTCCGGGCCTTCGGGCCACAAACGTCCATGGAGTAGCCCAATTCACACAGAGTAGGCCCCAGAAGAGGATCAGAGCAACAAGACTAGCAGTCACCAGAAGCAGAGCTACCAGATTGGAAGAATGAGAAGGTATGGCAACCGCCATCGGGACCAGGAACCGTCCAGCTTTGTACGGGGCAATGCTAGTCGTTTAACAATGCAAGGTGGGGAGCTAGGTGATAAATGATGCAGAAGCTAGGGGAGGGGAAGTTCCTGTGGGTTGGGAATATGGGTCATGTATTGGGAATAGTATGCCTCTGGTCCTTCAGGGCCTGTATTCTGAGTCATGTCGGGCCTTGTGCCTTGGGCCTACGGGTCATGTACGAGTTCCCCTTCATCCCTTAAAAAATGTGGGATTATCTATAATAAAATAAAAAATAAGGCCTTTGGGAAATTCATAGTATTAGAATTATGCTACTACCTTATACCACCTTTTATTCATCCGAAAAATAACAATATCACCATTCATGTGTACGTATGGCTTACCATCTCTATTTCATGGTGTAACTGTTATTCAAAAATACTTAATTTGGATGGCTAAATTAATGAATATAATGGATTTAAATAATGAATATAACATAATAATTATTATATAAAATTCATATATCATCCAATCCCATATTATTTAACCATCAAAGGAGTGATATCCTCACTCGTGCATACGTATAGATTACCGTCTCCACGACATGATGAGATTTATTCCCTCTACTAACCATTCAAAAAATGATTATAAACTATATATAATAAATAATCATGAAAAATATGACATAATAATTCTACTATATTTATTTATATATAAATATATATTTCAGTTACTTGATTCCATTCAATTCAATAACTTTTCAAATCTTGTATTTATCTGAGATTGTTTATTCATAAGTATTCATTGGGGTATATATATTATCCACATCCATGACTCCAAAATATTTATTTCAAAATATTATTTATATTATTATATAATTGTTAAAATTAAACTGTAACCATTAGAGAATTTTTACTAAATGGTATAAATGGAATATTTTGTCATTTTCGGTACGAGGAACTTTTTGACTTTTCTGAAAAAAATACGAGAATTATTTTTTTTTAACTTGTACCGCATGAATGGATTTTTACGCTTTCATAATGCCTTTTTTCCTCAAATCTTCCCCTCTATTATTACAAGGTTATTTTCACATAAAATTATTTCTTCTAAAATTGTGTGTCATTTTGAGGAAGGAAAACATTTTTGAAGAAGAAAGGATGTTTTCCTCAATAATTAACTTCAAGTGTTTTCTTAACCATCTAAGATGTCACTATTTAAATACAATTATATTTTTATCCTTGTTATTACTATGATTTTATTTTTTTTATGATTGAATTTTATTTAAGAAATCCAATTGTTTTATATCAATTATAATGGAATTATATTTAAGAAACCCATTTTATATCACAGTTTATCCTATGGTGAATGTCTTTATGTTTTTATGGAATACATAAGAATGGTTTCATTATAAGATGGGTGGGACCTATATATTCCTCCAATGCATTGGGTAAATATTTATATCTTACTATATAGACATGATTGGAATGGAAAATAAATCCGGTTTAGTAATATAGGGATGGAACAATAAGTAAATATGGTTCAATAATATATGGACGACACGACAAGTTAACCCAGTTCAGTAATGGGATTTTTCCACTAGATAGTCTTAGTAGCAATCCATTGGATACAATGGAAATAATATTATCATCTTATTTGTTTTCCATAATTCCATGTTTTATGCCAATGCTATTTTATCATGGTTAATGTTCCTTTATGATATATGCCTTATATACTTCCAAGATTTATTTCCTGACTCAAGATTTTGATATTTAAACTTTATGTTCATGTTTATAAATTCTTAGGTTTATGGTTTGTTTTATGTTCTCCATGTTTACCTTAACTGAGCATTTGAGCACACCCTTTTTATTTTTTCTTTTCCCCAGGATATAGAGAAAGGTTTTAGGTGGGAAAACTGAAGGGGAAGATATTTACTGGAGATATTGAAGATATTTCACCAACATAGAAGATTATGTTCCATGTTTCCAAATACACTAAACTAATACAGTCTTTAGGAATGTATTAGAGTCAGGTATTAAGTATTCTTAAAAATAAATGTAATTTCTATGTATGTCAATCTTGGGATTTTATAGTTGGTATCAGAATGAAGGTTTAGTTAACATTTTGAAACTAGTATGTGAAAACTTTAGTGACATCCATAGAGATATTTCTACGATATGTCTAGGGATGTCCTTAAGGGTATGTATAACTAAAGGTTACCATCCTAGAATTATGGTAATGATCACGAATAACCTAGTATTAAACCTAATATGTTAGAGATTGGAATTAATCCCCCTTGATTATGTTATTTTCCAAGTATGATTTTTTCCTCTAACACTATTTTTTTGGCTTTACATAATGGTTAGAACCTGGAGGAACTATATTAATGATCAATGCACTAGGAAATGAAATTATTTTCCCCCTAAATTTCCAAATGTTATGGGAGATAGAATTTAAAATCTTATTGCTACACCTACACAAGCTATGAATCATTATGGATTTCCAAATTAGCATAGAGAGGAATAAAATTATGTTAAGTCCTTTATGAGGAAACTCCTACCTTCTTTCAGTGGGTCCCCCAATCCACTTGTTGCTAAACAATGGATCAGTACCACTGAAAAGATATTTCACATCCTTCAGTGTTCAGAACATGAAAAATTCTTATTGGTTGTTTATCATTCAAAATGAAAATATAAGCAGTTGTTGAATCTAATCAAGAATACAAGGCATCAAGATGAAATTGAATCCATTGAATGTGATATGTTCATGAACCCATTTTTCAATAATTGCATTCCTTTTATTCTCCAAATAAATATGGTAAAGGAGTTCCTTGATATTACGCAAAAGGATGATAGATCTATTAGTACTTATGATGCAAATTTTACAATACATTCAAGGTATGCTTCCTGATTTATCATTCAACCGAAAATTAAAGTTGATATATTCTTCAGTGGCTTAAAACAAAGTCTTCTATGGGAATTAGCTATAAGAGATATTAGTAGTTATTAAGATATTATGTGTTGTGATATCAAGGTAGAAATATAATTTGGTGTTATATATCAATCTCATAGTTTTGAAAAGAAACAAAAGATGGTGTTCAAGGGAAAATCTCAAAACAATGGTGAAAAGAATATGAATGTTTCCTTATGCTCAATGTGTGGAAGGAATAATGGTAGAGATTGACTTAAATGGACTAGGAAATGTTTCAAGTGTAAAAAATAAGGCCATAAAGTAGTTGAGTTCCAAAGTAATGGAAAAAATATTGATAATGATGTGAATAGAGAAAATACTATAGAGAATGCACCACCAACACTTCAATGTTACAAGTGTATGGAAATGGGGAATTATGCTAACCAATACCCTAATCCAAGGGTTAATGATGTTCGACATCAAGAACCTCATAAGGAAAAAAGACAAATGGATGTCACATGTGATCACTATTGGTGATGTTTAGTGTGAAAACAAAGTGGGGGGTGATTAAGTGTTTATGTAATGGTATTCTAAAATAGTGTAGTGGAATCTAATATATATTATTGAGGAATATTGGTTTATCTATGTATTGGTACATTGTTGTTTTCCATAATTATATAGTACTGGTAAACATGAAAAGTGATTTAAATATTTCTAGAAATCACAGGATAGGTTTATAATGAAGGGGTAAAGAGATAATGAGATTTTTGATAGTATTAATAACCTAATGATTGATATAAGGAAAAAGTGATTTCATGGTTTTAGTATATAAATTTTTTGGTGTTTTTTGTTTGTGGAAGAGTTAATTTGGAAAAAATGCATGTTTTCATTATGTTTCTATGGAAATTCATGTTATTATCATGTTTCAAGAGAATACATGGTTAACTTATTCACATATTCAGAATGTGCCAACAAAGAAATACCTTGTGAGATATGGGAGATAAATGTTAAGTTGATTTAGTTCACCAATTTTTATTTTTTTATTTTTTTATTTTTTAGAAGGATTGTAATGTTATCCATTTATGGATAGTGAAGGTTATATTCTAGTTCAAGTTTTTTAGATTAATGTATTATCTCACTATAGGTGGACTTATGCATATTTCACTGCATGTGATAACATTTTATTGAGACATATGGAATGACCAATCATTTTATCGCATGATCTACTAACACTTCTATAATTTCAAATTAAAATTTATTAATTTAAATAAGAGGTGAATTTAAAATTGTTCAATGAACGAACAATGGTGAGATTTTCCCAAAATCAAGTAAGTATTTATTCACAAGCTAAAATTTTCAATTTTAGGGAAAGTATCTTGAAAACCAAAAAAAATTATCATACATACTTCTTAGCTAGTGAATCGGATAGTCCCTTAAATCATCACAGATTCATGGAATTCTAGATGTTAAATTTCTCCAACCGTGTTCTCTAAAACTATCCATCAAAACTTGATGGCTATATTTCTCTTCCATATCCATATTTTCACTTACCAACTATGTTCTCATATGTGGAAACCTAGTGATGAGTTACTTTGGGTAACTGTTATGTTTCTAAAATTCCTTTTTAAAATGATGTTTTAGTATTCCTTCTTACTATGTGTGTTTCTATGAAAGAAACTTTTAATTAGTAAACCTTTTATAACCTAGAGAAATTTTAAGGGTGAAATTCATTTTAAGGGAGGTATAATGTAACACCTTGAGATTTTCTGAGATAGATTCTTTTTAATTTATTTGATATCATGGGTTGTATGATACACCAAGATTATCGTGCACTATACGCAACACCATATTATCTTGCAGTATATGGAACACTATACTTGGCTTGTGTTGCACACAATTTCATGTTCTTTTGATAGAATTCATTTCATGCTACACTGAGTATAGATTTTGTTTAATTTATAAAAGAACTATGTAAGGATTATGTTATATGTAACACCAAATGAATATTTCATAACACTCAACACTAACTTGGATTATATTACACGTTAGAGAAACCTTCCTCGATAGCTTATGATGTACGCAATACTGAGTTTCCCTAAAAACGATATATTATTAAAATATTATTATTTAATGGGTTATAAACAATCCATTATGAAAATTATTAACCAAATTTATAATTTTATATAACATTAAAATTAATATTATGTATTTTCTAGACATGATATAACAACTAATTCAAATTTTCAGATAAAAGAATTATTATTCAAAAAATGCATTTTTACAGCCTTTAAATGGTGAAAAAAATTTACATCTAGTTTTTAACACTTTTATATATTATATTTTACCAAATAAAAATATTTTTTTAAGAGAGACATCAAAATTTAATTTGGCTAAAATTTTGGTATTTTCTGATAAAAATCATATTTTAATGAATAGTGAAAAATATAGCATTTTAATTTAAAACTGCATTTTCATATAATTTATATAGTTAGATTGTATTTTTAATTGGTTTTAAAGTGTAATTATATTAATCTTTTATAATTTAATCCAATTTTATTCATTGATGTAATTTCACATTTAAATTGTACATAAACACATGTCAATATTTTGATAGTTTTTACTTCTTAAAAACTCACTTTCTGGTTTTGACAAGAGAATTAATTTTAAATTAATTAATGAATCTCATGTGTTTTTAATTTTGAAAAATTTATTCCATATTTGGAATCAGTGGGTCCAAATTAGGTTGATTGGTTACTTTTATTTTTTTGGATATTATGAATAGTAACTATAGCAATTTTTATTTACCACACATTAAGGTAAATCAGGTAAATTATGGTAACAAAAAATATGATAAAGATAATAAAATTATCCTAACACATTTCAAAATACTATTGGATGAATTAAATTCTACCAATATCACCAATGGGTCTGAATTGATCCATTTAATGGAATTTTCCCATCAAAGTAACGTAATTTTAATTAAAACAAAAGAAAGTGAAAGCATGTCACACTCCTACATCTTATAAGTATAATAATTCTAATATAATGATAAACATCATAAAATGAAAATAAATAGTATCCATAAAGAAAATAAACTTTTATACATCATGTTAATTGTTTTAAAACTTTTAGAGACTAAATAATTACCATTAATGATGATACAATTGTGAGGTAGAAATAATTTTATTGATAGAAATATCAAATAAATGGTTTTTAATATATTAAAATAAATATCATATGAACTAATTAATGTGATAAATGAATTTTCTAGTTTCATATGACATGTTATTAGTGTATTAAATATTTTGGTTTTAATTTATATTCTGTGTGGATTTTATTTAAGTTCAAATAAATGAATAGTGTCAAAAATTGACCCTATTGATATTTTATAAAAATAACATATTATTAAATTATTTAAAAATAAAAAAATATTTAGAAATCACAATGTTAAACTTATATGGTCTAAAATTTCATAAATTATCCAATTATGGACAATTGAAAACACATAAGTAAATATTTATATCCATTTAATATTTAGAATATTATTACCAAAAATAAAATAAAATTTATTAAATAAGGATAAATCAAAATGATAAGTTTTAAAATAATATTAAAATAGGTCTAAATTTTATTGGATTAGATTATTTATAACCATACTCATCTTATATTCTAAATAAATGTGTTTGGGACCATTATAAACTGAAAATAAATTTATAATAATTAATATTTCAAGACTTTCCTAATGTACCCCTCTTCCCACTTATAAAAGGCCACCACCTCTACACACTTACTCACACCTTTCAATCCCTTTTGATCATCCAAACTCTGCTCAAATAAGTTGTCAAAATCCCTCCCTTCATCCTAGAGGCAACACTTTGTGTATAAATATATCCTAGAGAGACATTTTGGGCAAATCGAACGGATATACTCGAAAAAGAGGTAATTGTTTTATCATATCTTTCAAAATTCGTTTCTTATTCTACTACCTCTTCTTATGTGTTTTCCACATAAAAGTAATAAATAAAATATATAATACATGATTATATGGTATTATAATTATGTTACAACCATATACCTTCTTTTATTCATACTACGAAAAACAAAATCACCATGTGTGCGTACATACAACTAACCCTCTCCACGCCATGGTGTAATTGTTATTAAAAAATACATAATTTGGATGCATATATTGATGAGTATAATGGATTTAAAAAATGAAAATAGCATAATAATTATTCTGTATAATTCAAATATCATCCCATTCCATACTATTTTACCATCAAGGGAATGATATCATTGCTCGTGAGTATATACGTCATACCGTCCCCACGACATGATGAGATTCATTCCCCATGTTAACCATTCAATAATGATTATAATGTATATATAATAAATAATCATGAAATATATCACATAATAATTCTACTGTATTTATGTATATGTACATATATATATGTTATTTTCCTGCTTCCATTCAATTCAATAAGTAAACGGAAACTGCGCTCAAGCATACGTATAACCTACCTCCCCATGAACAGTGTATTCCATTTCATTTATCTATCTATTATATATACTTATATACTGAATATATATGATATATAAATCATTTTTTACATTCTAGAATTAATTAAATGATTATATAAGAAATAATATCATGAATACCAATTCATAACACGTACAATAAATAAAACTATTATTACCCAAAACGTTGCTTCGACATGGATTTAATAAATGAATGAGTAATATAAATTCATGAGTGAATCATATATGTTATCACAAATATTAATATCATTATTTTACAAGTTAATAATATGTTTAAACCCATGATATAGTAGTTTCATATATATACAAAGCATATCAGACCTAAGGTAATGAATAACTTTGCAAATATGGTTTTTATCAAAAATTCTTTATTCGTGTGTATTTATTGTGGTATATTTATCATCCATGTCCATGTTTAAAAAATATATATTTCAAAATAGTATTTATATTATTCTATATTTGTTTAATGTCAATTGTACCCTTTGGTGAATTTTTACTAAATGGTATGAATGTATTCTTTTTTCATTTTCAGTACAAGGTAATTTTTTACTTTTCTTGAAAATGCACCAGAAGAATGTTTTTTTAACATATACAGAATTAACAGAAATTTATTCTTTTATAATGAATTTTTTCTTTTAATCTTCCCCAATAAGCTTATAAGGTTAGTTTCACATAAAATTATTTCTTCAAAAATTATGTAGCATTTTGAGGAAGGAAAACATTTTTGAAGAAGAGAGGATATTTTCCATAAGAATTAATTTCAAGTGTTTTCTAAAAATTATTTTCCATCTAAGATGACACTATTTAAATAGGGTTATATTTCTATCTGTGTTATTTCTATGATTTTATGGTGTTATGATGGAATTTTATTTAGGAAATTTATTTTCTATTTCAATTATGTAGGAAGGATGTTTAAGATACCAATTTTATTTCAGGGGTTTTCCTATGGTAAATGTTTTTATGTTTTTGTGGAACACAAGAGAATGGTTTTAGTATGATATGGGTGGGACCTATATCTCCCCCCCCCCACGGAATTGGGTGATGATTTACATCTCATGAGATAGATATGACTGGAACGACAAGAAAATATGGTTTCATTAATACAGGGATGAAATGGAAAGCAAATGTGGTTTAGTAATACATGGCTAGAATGGTAAGTAAACCTTGTTCAGTAATGGACCCTCTCCACAATGATAGTCTTGTAAGAAATTCCTTTTCTACTATGGAAATCATAATATGTGGTTATTTTTTCCACAATTCCATGTTTTCTTCCAATGTTGTTTTATCATTGTAAATGTTCCTTTATGATTTATGTCCTACGTACTGCCATGATTTATTTCATGACTCAATATTTTGATATTTAAACTTTACGCTCATGTTTTTACATTCTTTTGTTTATGTTTTGTTTTATGTTATACATTTTTACCCTAACTAGGCATTTGCTCTCACCCTTTTTATGTTTTCTTTTCCCCAAGATATAAAGAATTGTTTTAGGTAGGAAAACAAAAGGGGAAGATAGTTATGGTAGTTGTTGAAGATCATTCACCAAGTTAGAAGATTATGTTTCAAGTTTCCAAATACACTAAACTAATATAGTCTTTGGGCGCATATTTGAGTCGGGTATTAGGTATTGTTCAAAATAAATGTAATATTCATGTACGTCAAGCTTGGGTTGCTATAGTGTTTCCTTCACGAATGTTGTTCATCTCATCGAGGTAAGTTGTTCTCCAAATGTTTCATTATTCATAGCATCTGTCTATACTCTGCTTCACCCGATCTCCATTAGGCTGAAAACGTAAGGCTCGAGATTATTATTATTTTCTTCCTCTGTTGAAATTCTAGGTGGTGTGGAGGATTTCTCAGGACCCATTAGCCCGTATTTTGACAACTATTGCCGAAGGCATGGTGGTTTGCATGATTTAGTTCATTGCCATCATATTCAAGTAAGTCTATATACCCAATAATTTGTTTCGCACCCCATGAATTAGGTGACTATGGTTTATTTTCAGTTAGGGTTAATTAATTGGAGGTGTATTGGTCCTCGCTACACTAAGTGTGGGTGTCAGTTATCGTTATAGGGTGATGTGACAAATTTCGAGTGTGTTCACGCTATTATTGTGGTGTGTGTATGTGGGCAGATGACGGTTTATGTTAGAATGCACTGGCTCGGCCAATTCCTTGATGTAGGATCCTCAATTTTTCTTAATAAAAAACATTTTATTTTTTAATTACTATATTTGATAAGTTTGACTAAAAATTCTTAATGAATGGTTTATTAGTATAAAATGATTTGACATATTACAGAATCAAGTTTTTTAATAAAACTCTTCCAACAGAGGTGCACTTGCTTCAAGCTAAAAACATAATGTTTATACTAATATGATGGTTTATCTTGTTGTTATGTGATTTTATATTTCTTCTCTTTACATGTTGAAACACATAGGTTAAGTGGTAATTATATGTTTTGGAAGGTATAAGTTGATATCTTTAATCAGGGAATTAATTTTGATATTTTAATTTGATAATTTAAAATAATTAATTGTGTATTAATTACAAGCCTTGAGATTGAAACATAGACAATTAAATAGGGGATTAATTATGTTTTATGAGAAGGATTAGTTGAGATAATTTATTTGTGAATTGATTATGTTCTTTGAGGTTCGAATATATATAATTAATCAGTGGATTAATTATAAAATATTAAATTGGCTAAATTAGTTAATTAATTAGTTGATTAATTGTGATATGTTTATTTGGATAAATTGCGATAATTAACAGTGTATTAATTATGTGCTTTTGTAGTAATGTTTGGGATAATTAATTATGTATAATTAATTATGGATAATAAATTATTGAATGAGATTTGTGTTACTCGATTAATTAATTGATAAATTAATTAATGACATTGTAGAATTAGTTAATTATGGGGTTAACTAGTTTTTTTAATATGTTTCACTAATCGTTGCACTAGTAAGGGAATGAATGTGGATAATTCTTGAGCAATTAATTATTGGGATTCAATTTATTAGTTTTTGAATTAACTAATAAATGATAACTAGGTTCTTGACATGGCGTTCAAATAAAAAACTAATGAAAATAATTAATTATGAAATGAACGAGATATTTGGATCAAACCCAAGTTAAATGTGATTAAATAAAGAAAGGATTAGAATGATTTGAATTAGGGCATCAGATGAAGATATTATTGAGGTATGAGAAATCATGAGAACATTGGAGATAATAAATAATTAAATATATAATAATTGTTAAAGTGTTAAAAGTTTTTTTATGATTGATTAATATGATTGTATGATTCTTGTGAAGAATCTTATTCCGTCTACGGGCCAAATCAGTTATCTTCATCAGTTGTCCTTTTGGAACCGCCATGGGCTGTTGGTTATTTATTCAGTTCTGTTATTGCCTTGTTATATATGCACACATTTTGTTACATTGACTTTTCTGGATTATGATAGACAACCAATGGTCCCAACCTACTGATATGTATATCTCACATCCTATTTGAGCCGTTATTACACTGGGGTACCTGAGTAGACCTTCTTGTTTGAAGAACTGCGGACCTTTTCATGTGGCTGTTACTTGAACTTGGGAATTAAGTGAAAAGGACCAAGCAGGATCTTGGGATTCTCATTGATATCACCCTTAGGTCATTTAGTCTTTTCTTTATTTCTATATTTTAATGTAAAGCATGTTGTTTTATTTACTACATTCTGATATGTATCACCATTACATGTATACATTATATAAACTCGCGTTGGCCTTTTTCATTATTCAGTTGATTATTATTTTACCTCTACTTCCGCTATTATCTGAGTTTATTATCTATTTACACTATTCACTCTAAATATGAGGTTATAGTCTCCACACTGACTATCCATAGACCCTCACTACTAGTCGGAAGCCTTTGGCGTATGAGGAGGCACGCTTGAGGTCATGTGGTGACCAGTCCGGTTACCAGTTTGAGCGTAAGCTAAGCCCGAATGTTACACATATCATCTCACCAACATAATATATGTTAGAATATATTAATCTAAATACATAGTATGGAAGTATGAGTATGACCCATAAACAATAAATCTTGGAAAAAGGTTGTTCAATCACCACTTTACACATAGCAAGCTATTTTTTAAAGAAACCACAAATCGAATATAGGGAAACTATTGGAGGGGAATAATAAATAATAGATCTAGAACTCAATAATTTGATGTTAAACAAAAACTGGATGAAATAAGAAAATGAAGATCTCTCACTGTGGTTGGGGATGAATTGTAATGCACTCGTAGGGATCACTATCGGTAAGAATTAGATCCAAGGAGGTGCAGGTCACAGTTACAATTTAGGGCCTATTCTATACCAATGGTTTTTTAAATCCGTTTTAATAGAAATACAGAGAGCTATATGTTAACAGTTCATTAGAACCTTTGGTATTTCCCTATATATTCCATTCTATACCAAAGGTTTTAAGAAACCATTGGTATAGAGTTCACTTACGCCAATGGTTATTTTAAACCCATTTGAAAATATTATTTTATAGATTTTATAGAAAGGGTGATTCAAAACTATTGGTATAGATTCTATTTAAACAACATATAACAATATTTTTTATAAAACCATTGGGATATGATCATTTCTATAGCCTATATCGATGTTTTTTGAAAACTGTGTGTATATCCCTATTGTTATAGATAAATTTTTCAATAGTGTGATGGCTGCCTTTTTCATCAATTGAAGAGTTTATGGATTCTTGAGGTGTTGAGGATATTAATAGAACAGCCTCAAAAAATAGTAATGAGTGGACCTGGGATAAGATCCTCATCCTGCATCATGGGTAAAATATGATGACCTGACATTTGGGGTTGAACATAAATATGGGCCTACTGCATGACAGTTATTTGAATATGTTGATAATTATCCAGTACCGTGGGGATATAATCACACGGCTAAGAAGCTACTAGAGTATGTCGGTGAGATTTTGTATTATCGGCAGGGATATGATCATGACTTTAGGTGGTTTCTAGAATTATTTTTTCAATCATGGTTGAAGTTGGTATATGATCCTGGTTCAAATATGCATTCCCCATTAGAATATGCCAACATTCCTTTGGAATGAGATAAGGGATATGAGCCTCCTCCTGTATAGCCTCTAAAGTATACTGGTAACTTTTTTTATCATCAGAAGTTAGGATATTATCCTGGATTCTGTGAATGTCTATAATATGTTGATTAGCTTCACTAGTAGGGGTATGAGCTTTCTATAAGGATACCTCCATATTATAAAGATATAACTAGAATTTAATGGGGATATAAGTCCGTTCCAATTCCATTTTAGTATTATGCCTATCTTTTTTGATAATAACCTCATCCTTTCTTGAGGCACATGTCTACCTCACTTGATGATCCCCAATTAGAATGGGTATATGAGATAGGTCTTATTCCTTTTGAGTATGTCACTATTCCTTTTCACAATAATGTGAGCCTCTCCTGAGGAATGTGCTACTCTCACTTGGAGAACCCCGATTGGAATGGGGTATGATCCTAGGCATATGCCTTTAGAGTATGTTTCCTTACTTTTTAAACAAGAATGTGATCATGTTCCAAAGTAAGTTAGTGATCCTAGGTAGTAATGAGGATATGATATTTTTCCTATGCTTCATCATTAACAAGTATATTCCAGAAATCCTCACAGATATGAGTAGGTATGTGAGCTTTATCTAGAGTATACACATGTTAATACTGATCAAGGTGTTGTGCATATCTGGATTTCGAGATAGGAATATGTGTTTGTCCCTCTATTTGTACAGGGGTTGGAATATTCCAGTGAAGTTATTTGGCGGTTTCTATAATTTTGTGACACTTTGGAAAAGAGAGTGAAGGAATTTAGGCCTTATCATTTTTTTTCACCTATATATACTGCAATATATCTTTGATTGAAGTAGAGATATGTGACTAATAATTTCCTCCTTATGCCATCATAATTTCTCGAAGGGATTCATGTGTTGGGGTTGGGATATGTTCCTCCCCCATGCGTGTTCTATGGATATTCATGTAGACATGATTTGAGAAAACAGTGATATGAGTGTTCCCACTAGCTATAGCCGGAATATGCCCATGGGCTTCATCAGTAGAATCAAGGATATGATCCCACTCATATTTATCCACATCTTTCCTTTCTCAAAAAAACATCCTTGGTACCCAAGAATGGGTATCTACAATTGCAATTTTTCAGGTGTTACCCTTAACAAGCGACTGATGGGAACCAACGCGATGACACTAGTGATGGTAGTTGACTAAAACTCTCATTGGAAGATACTACATGGTGATGGGTTCATATTTGACTCCATGATCCACCTTACATATATATGGAGGGTTCTGATTTCTATTCTTTGTGGATAAGATTCCAAAGTGATTAGTGGTGGTGATAGCTACTTCTAGTCTCTTTGCATCATTCCCTATATGGGACGGGATTTTTGGATTCAGTGTTTGAATACCTCTATGTGATTCCTCAAGCATCAATATTTGCCATGTAGGCAGTATTCATGGACCATTCAATTTTTCACATGAAGTTGAATGGGTCAGGTGGGTTAGGTTCTAATGTGACCCAAATAGTTTGCAACCATAGCTGAAGATCCCAAACATTCGCTCGAAGAAAACATGATATTAGGTAAAAATATTATTTGTGAGAGTAGTATCTATAATAATTAATACAATGAGGAACAAGGTCATCAGTTAGTGTGTCATCACATGTATGAATCATACATAATCAGATATGCACTGGTAACACAGTTTTTCTTTCTTATTTATGGTTTATACATTTTTATCAAATGTAATTTTCACATTTAGAATGTAATATTTGTGAGGAACCATAGTTATTTTGGATTTTACATTGGTTTCACCAAAATGGACTAATGTATTATCAACCGATCATTCCGATTATTTTAGAGTTCACTTCAGGTTCACTATTTATATTTCCCTTAAAAGATGACAGGTGTATTGTTTCACCAAGGTTTTGGAGGAATGAAGTTGAATCTTTATAATGATTCGGTTATTTTTTCATTATATGCTTTCCCACTAGGTTCTTCATATTTGTTCTATATCTAAGTATTGATTGTGGGGAGTCATGGTTATTCAATCATTTTCCTCAGGTTTACTGTTTTCATCTTTCATAGATACTCTCAATGGTTCCCCAATCTATAATTCTGTCTATACCTACATTCCAAAGGAAGGTGTGCATTTGGGGTTTCAGACCCAATGGTACATAGAAACTCACATTGGTCGAGAGGATAGGAGTTTGGGCTCATCATACCCATTTGGGGTGAATTATTTCCTTTTTTGGGACTCTTTTATAGATTTAATATATGTTCATGAATATATTTATATTCCCAATATGGAACCACCTACCCTAAAAAATGACTAGTTGTTTAATCCTACTATTTATAAAGGGGTGTCTATTAATGAGACCATCTATATGTATCTAAATTTATTCATCCATTCCCCATTATTCCTTAGAAATGGGTTATTGATTATATTTTTATGTCATCTAACCAAGGAATCTAGCATTTATGGTCATCTAGGAATATGATTAATATATAAAAGATGGGATTGAAATTTTATAAGGTGTCCTATGTATCCAATTTTTAATAGGAATAAAAAAACATAGTTTTTTTTAAACTGTTCAATTTTAGTTCATGTATAAAGGATATATATTAGGTTACATAGGCTCCGAGTATGGTGCTCAATCCTTTGGAAGGTGTCATATGTATCCTACTTATAATGGGATTCAGATTTATTATAGATCGATCTCCCTTAAACCCTTTAATGATTGGTGATAGAAAATTGATGCACATGAGGGTTATTTATTGAGGTTTTACCAATATAGTAGTGTCTTTAAGACTTACCCCAAGCTGTATTCCCTTACTTGCAAGGTTTTTATATCATACCACAGAGTGGATCCTACAAAATATGGTTTCCCTAGTTATGTGAAATTCATGATGTGAGAGATATGATCATTTAGAATCACTAATATTACATGATTCATGTTTGGTGTGATAAATAAGGGGTAATAAGTGATTAGTCTAATCACAAACGGTTAAAGGTCTTATGCATTTGGGAATCCCTTATGGGGTGTTTGATAAGGAGCTCAAGATTTAGGGAGCCATCCTATGTATCCTATTTATAACATGAATCAGAGTCCTTATTGTTCAGTTAGCTTTTCAATCCATTGATGGATAAGGAAGAATGATTACACTTAGATAAATTATTATTATCCCATAGGTCCATGAATATTAGGTATTTAGACTAGGATGGAGGCCTATTTGAACTCAGGAATTAGAAATTCATCCTACGTATCCTATTTGGATTGGAATTAGATTCCTCATAGTTCAATGAACTTTATATTTTAATATGTCTAATAGAAATGGCTATCATGTCCCAAGGTATCTTCCTGACAATATTGACATTTCGGAGGGTCTATACCTAGCATATATAGATTATATATTTGACATATCCTGATATTCTTCATGGAAATCTGGATGGCATAGGGTACTTTTTATGATTGAAGAAGGCATATCGTAGATCGACCACATGATCTAACTGACATGTCTGGAGGAGTTTTGCATAACTTGTCTGAAACATTTGAGGGTCTTTGTGTGATCAACATAGAAATGTACAAGTGTGTTGCGCGATCTAGGATGACATGTCACAGGTCTATCTCTTTATTTGGATGTCATCTGTGGAGTACTTCTCATGACCTAGATGATATGTCTAGAGGACCTTACAAGTAATAAGTCCATAGGACATTTCAAGACATGGGATATATGTCCAAAGGATTTCACAAGACTTTAGAGACATGTACAGTGGTCTTAGGAAGACTGGGGAGACATGTCTAGAGGAATTCACAAGACTTGTTTGACATGTCCTAGCATTGTTTCATGGTTTGGATAGTTCATGGTAGTTGTATTATGCCTCCACATGGAAATCGTCATATTGATATTTGTGTAAATCTTCCATATTTTTCAATGTTTATTATGTATATGCATCAAGGATCTTCAAGAATTATCTTATTGAGGTTTATCAAGACCAAGACAACATGAAGAATATCTTTTTCATGATCTAGTCATCCCGTTGGATGTACTTCACATGATCTATAAGGCAATCACATGAAGAGAATATTCTTTCCATGTTATCCTATAGGTTGTTACCCGAATTTTACATGCTGTAAAAACCATTCAATGGTGTTGATTTATGCTCTAATAATTCCACTCTTATGCACTCCAATGGGTTTTCCTTGCATCTTATATGTGTGTGTTTTTATGATGATGGGGGGATTTATAGGCCTCACCACCCCAGTTATACTCTACCCTGAACATCTCTTATGAACACTCTATAATCACCATATTTATTGGACCCATAATCATCAAAGGGATTTCATATAATCATGTTAACATGTAAAACATCCTTTTCACTGATGAGACTACATGTCTGATAGTCTTAGTGAGATTAAAATTCCATCATAAATTCTTTCGTGTTATCAAATAACACTTGTATGGGGTCCTTTTGGAAATTAAGATGACATTTTAGAGGCCTTTTGTAAGATCAAGTTTTCTTGTCAAGGAGGCCTCTATGAGATAAGTGTGAGAATTCAAAGGGCCTTTGTGTGACCAATGGTGATAATAGAAGGAACATAACCTATTTCTCATGAAAATAATATTATCTTCCTTTCATGAGAGTATTCCACCTTTTCTAATTTATATTACTTATTTTACAAGTCATTCACCCTTTCCCATTGATCTTCTATTAGGGAATCACATGGTCAATAGAGGATCTCATGATGATGAGAAAGCACTATCATTGATAGTCTCCCAGCTCATCTGCGATGCATCGTATAACCAAATTGTAACTTCAAAGGGATTCAAAAAGGCTAGGCTGACATGTTTGAGAGTCTTCATGAGATTATTTTTCTTGTTGGAAAGGATTTTGTATGATCATTGTAGACTTTTCCATGGACCATTGGAAGATCAAGAGAAATGGTCAGATATATTTCATGAGATAAAAATATTTTTCCCAATGACCTTTGAGTGATTGATGGTGATTATAGGAGGAACATAACCCCTTCTCCTAGAACACAGTATAACTTTTACCACATGAATCCTATGCCTTTTTCAGTAATTTTTCCATACTTTACAAGGGTATTTGGATGATTGGTAGGTGTATATCGCCTAGCGTATTTCATGATCAGAGGAGCTCATCTGGAAGCCTCCTCATGATCATGAGTGCTTGTAGGGATGCCTTCAAAAGAACATTAGGGTTTTTTTGAGGGGAATGGAATGATCATTAAAATATCATGTGGAACATATGATCCATTCTCATGACCTTTCCAGGGTCATGTGATCACATGTCCTCTCAGATGTTATGTGCTTTGCAAGATTTTGACATCTGAAATCCATATAGTCAAGATCATCATTACATTGTTTTTTGGAGAAACTAACACCCATGACTTAGGTATTTCTTCAATTATATAATTTTTTATTCTCATTTTGTGGACTTTAATAAATTTATAATGAAACATTTAATGATACAAGAACCCTTCAAAGACTTTCCTTGATCCATTCAATGAAAATTTTTTATCTTTAATTATGTATTTCATATGTAATCCATAGCAAACATGGATTGTATTTTAAAGATAGAACCATAATTCACAACACTTTCTTATTAATTTTTCTTTAATATAAGGAACTTTCACTTCATTTTAGTTCATTGATCAGAAGCGAAATATTTCTTGAATAATTTTTCCTTAAAATATCTCTAGTCTATTTGATATATTTCATCTTCCTCTCTAGTATTCTAGATCAATGACCACTATTAATCAACATTACCTTTGATATAGTATACATCCAATATAACATTTCCCTTTTTATCACATCCAAAGTCTAGAAATATCTTATTAAGGGACTTAATCCATTTCTCAGCAACCACTACATTAGTAGTCACACAAACTGATTGGGACTTATATCTCATGAAGCGATCCAACATAGAATAATTAAACTGTAGAATGATAGATTTATCAATTTGGAAAATGATTTTTTTCATAAACTAATCAAGATTTCATAATATAGACACAATTTTTTTCGCTCCAATTCTATATATATTAGCTATCTCGGTAGGGAAATATCTACAATTTCCATTAGCATTGGTACCTTGTCTTATTCATGGAAATATTTCTAAAAAATAGTGTATAACAGGTTATATCATAGAATTATTACTTTTAAATCTTAATATATAATTCTAAACATGGTGTAACACTAAATATAATTGAAAATTTTTGCATTTTTAATCTTAGAATCTAAAACTTGGTTTTTTGGGGGATATATTCATTTTTAAATTCATCATAGTTTTTTGTAAATAAAATATGAATTATCCTATATATATCCCTTAGGAGTGTCAAACCTTGTGTGTAGTAAGGCCTGTTTTTGTGCACCAGGTGATGATCTATTATATCCCAATGCACCATTTTCTAAGTTATTACACATAGGTACAACTGTTATAGAACCACATCAACTTGTTATATCCAGATGGGGATTTATTACTAGGAAAATACACATAATATATTGTTTACCAAAACTTTAGGATGTTATTATATAATTATATTCAAATTATAACATAGGTTTGTGTTCCCTAATATATGTTTTCTTAAATATAGATCCCAAGGATTATACTAAACTTCCTATGATTCAAAATGCAATAAACTTGACCCCAGTAACCTGGATATGACATCTACTTCATTATAGTGGAATAAGATACAAGTGACTACTTCACCAAGGTTTGATTGGTTTAGTAGTATTATAGAACCAAATACATACATTATACCCATTTTGTTTTGGGAAATAAAAAGATACAAAGAATAGTTATGGAAAAAAATTTGTATCCTTGAACTCATTCAATGAATTATTTTTCATATCTTGGGAAAAAGAAACAAGATAAGTGGAATCTAAAATAATTAGTGAGATTTATGTACATAGGGTGTTATCATGAATATATAAGGAATAATCAATATGGGAACATAAATAACCAAAAACACATGTCATTTAATCAATAACTTGACTATCATAACTAGATAAGGCATAATCATTATGGCATGGTAAATAACTAAACACATATGTCATTTAATTAATAAACTAAGTATGAAATCCATCCATAGATAATATAAATGAAAAAATATCATGTATAATAATAATAAATGAATTTTTATTTAAGTCAAATATTAATTATTAAACATTATGATCTGAGGAATCATGATACCTCTACTTTCAATACCTTTCACATGACAATTTAAATATCTTCAAAATACCTATTTAATTATAGATAACTAATTCACCTCATGAGACTATTAATGCATTAAGGGACTATCTATAACTGGTCCCACATGTCACTGTGTTTCCAAATCATTCCTCTCATATCAAATAATCAATTTAATTAATGAAAAATGTGTTGTATCATCAAATATCTACATGAAGTAATTAATGTGGATTTATCAATATTTCAATAGATAATCAAATAACATTAAAATTAAACACTATATGTATAAATGGTAGATATTTTAAGAAATAACCATATACATGATATATAGAATATGGATATTTAAAATAAATGAAATGTCTAATGAAAAATGATAACAATAAATTGATTATCTCAATAGAAAGCTAACAAAAACAAAATTAAAAAAGAAATGAAAGGTGAGAATCAATTAATTTGGAATATAGGTTTTTAAAATAAAATCATGAATAAATATGTATTCATCTTAAATAAATCAATGGGATAGAATATACACTACCTGAAATTGAATACGTGCATATTGACAAATATTTCTGGATGAAATGGAACTTTATATGAAATCTATTACTTCACACTTCATTTTGGTTGAACATGATTTAACCTTATTTTTAAGTGTTTTAATAATTTTATTAATTTATACCATAGACCTATTCATATTTATAATGTCATATATGATCTTATTATAACATTTTACTAATGTTTCTTTAACAAAATTTCGTTATTTTCATTGTTTTGGGTATTAGTTAAGATATTTTCTCATGTATTTCATGTCATGAAAGTTCTAATTATTATGTATAGGATAAAGATACATCATATTCATAATTATAATAATTTTTGAATATAAAATTTATTCATTATATATATATTTATAATTATTCTTTAATGTTGTTCAAGGAAAATGAATCACATCTCTTTGTGGAGACGGTAGGTCATACGTATACACAAGTAACGATATCATTCCATTATTGAGTGAAATGGTAAGTAAGTGGGTGATATATTAATTTTAGAAAATAAATATCATGTCATATATATCACATATATTCATTAAATATACCTTTTCTTACTTTCCATGTAAAGCGTAAGTGAAAAACGAATCACATCGCTTCGTGAGGTGGTTGTTTGTCGTACAAACAGGCGACATTATATTATATTAAATGACATTAAAAGTAAGAATAGATATATATATATATATATGAAATTAAAATTAAATAAGTACAATAATATCAAAAATATTGTTTAAATATTAAATAAATCATAATATATAATCATGAGATGCGTTTATAGAAAAGGAGTTACATTGATTCGTGAGACGGTAGTCCTCCGTACACATGATCGATGCTTTCCCTTCCCATTTTATATAAGAGGATATGGATATATGTTATTTAATTAAAATAATATATTCTTAAAATATAAGATATAATTTTTTATTATATTTTAAGTGTTAATAAATAATTTAAGGTGGTAAAAGAATAAATAAAATGAAAGAGATTCATTAAAATGATTTCTTTCTCTTTGAGAAACCCATTTTGGATATCATATTAAGTACACTAGGGTTAGTCTTTTTAGAATACCAGAATATCTATAATGTGGATAAAGATTTTGGGGATAGATTTTTGGGTATGTTTGAGCTATAAGGCTTGATATATGTGAAGAATTTAAGGGATGGAGAGTCCTTTTATAAGTGGCAGAGAGAACACACATTAAATTTTTTAAAAGAATAATGTGTAGACAATAATTTCATATTCCAAAAGGCTCTAAAAATGGTATATTATTATGATAACTTCTAAATATGTCCATAAAAGTTTTTTTGACAAGTTTTAGTTTATAACCCTTATCTTCTTAGTTTAACCCCCCCCCCTAGTAACCCATTTTCAACTTAACCCTCGTAATTAATTTTTATTTTTTTCACTATTCATTATGTTAAAAATTAAGTTGAAATTATTAGATAATAAAAATTATTATTATTATAAATATGGAATCCATTTTTTCAAATTCAATTCATAGAAGTTCAATAATTCAATTTAAAATGAAACCTAGAGACGTGTCAAAAAATGATTTTTCTAATGAAAAACATTCAAAAGTATAAAAACAATTTATATTAAAATTGATCATATAAATTATTAGAATAAAAAAATAATATTAATTTTTATTTAATTAAAATAATTTTTATTTTAAATCAGTTTTTTAGAAAAATGATACTTTTATATTTCTTAAACGAAAAAGAAGTTTTTAATAAAAATCATTGTTTTTTACTATTCATTATGAAATGAAAAGTTCCCCAAAAAATACCAAAAATGAACCCTAATACAATTTTGATATCCCTAATTAAAAAATAATTTTTATTTTTTCAAATTAATTTTATTATAGTGTTAAAAATTAATTTCAAAATTGGTGTGAAAAATACAACAAACCCTATTTTTAGAAAAAAATACAATTTTTCAGAATACATCATTTTTTCTTTTAAATTACTTTTATTTTTACTTGTAATAAATATTTAAAAAATGAAATTGTGTAAACCATATATTTTTATAAATTATTTATTCATATTCGTATCCACCATGTTAATATCTCGGTTATAATAGTCATATTTAAATAATAATATTTTGATAGAGTATTGTGTTTAATTTAAACATCGTGTTTCATATATCGTCAGCAAACGAATAAATTAAATTTATTCTAAAATGAAAATTTTGTAGATTATTTGGTCGTTACAATTTTTATGTCATTATTTGGTTTGTTATTATCCAAATATATGTTAAGTGGCATTCAAAATAATCTAAAACTGAATTCCACCATGTGGATACTTAATAGAAACAGACCAAAAATACTTTTTGTAGTTTAAAAAATTACTTACGTTTAAAAAGGGTTAAAATTGGGTTTTATAAATTCAAAATCACATTTTTTTAATTATGTTTTACATTATAAAAATATATTGTGAAAAAATTTGGTTTCATAAACATTTAAATCATACTTATATTATGACAAAGTCTTAAATATTTTTGAATTTGCATAATCAGTGTTTTTACCATTCATCCCAAAATTCAACCTTTTTATAAAGATCTAAAAAAGTCATTATAAGAAAGCAGCCTTAAAACATTACATAATCTTGAATTAAATGGATAATTCACAATGAAGGTATTTTCATGTTTATAGTTTTAGAGATTTACGCAATAACTATTACATTACATTTCAAAAAATTACAAAGTAGACACTTCTACTCAGTTTACATTTTTCATAAAATAAAAACTCTTGAAAAATATAGCCATGTCTAGTACCATGTTTTAGATAGCATGACTTTTCCTTGATCCCATCCTCGACCCTATTCATCTTTAAGTCATGTGAAAAACATTTCAAAACATGGGATAAGAATAAAAATCTCAATAACGGTTATAAAACAAAGAAAAAAAACATTAGTTCATCAATACATACATAACATAATATCTTTATCATATATCATGAAATCATAAGATTTATGAATAAAACATAAAAATTATAGATCATAAAGGTAACTTGTGGAATCCATATCATATTTACATTGTAGCTATCACAGCTTCATATGGAGTTACATTGGAATACCCATCACAGTATATTCCCTAAATCTATTAGTAGAAACAATAATGTTTACCTCCGTCATGTTACCCAATGAATTGGAGAGCTATGTCGGGCCCACCAGCCTTAGGTTTATCACAGAACCATCCGTATACGTAAACAATGTCGAAGAACCATAATAGATTCATAGCACATAAAACAAATATAATTGAAAGATAACATTTCCACATTTCAATCACAATATATCATTTAAATATACTGACATAACAAATCCATTATCAAATCCATTTTCTATACCAAAATTCATAAAAAGGGTATATGGTATTTATTTTCCTTTTAAAAACACTACATTTTGTTAAGGAATATAAAGATCAAATAAAACTCGCGACGACGGAAAGGTCGTTGTCACAACTTAAGTAAAAAAGAAACATTGTTCTTAGTCATTTAGTAAAACCCTTAGTAGAGAAAATATTCCTTTTGAGTAAAATTAAAAGTCAAATTGGTTTATACATTGTATAAAATAATATCCTATATAAATCAAAATATGCCTTAATGAAAGGAGATTGAGACGAAATCCCTTACCCTCTGTCCGACTTGACCCGTTCGTTCTTTAATCTCTTGAATAATAAACTAAAGTTAATTTTTACTTTTTTAAGAACCTTTTTCAAGTTTATTATTCCTTTAATATAACTTATTACATTTTTATAAACATTATGTAATTGTTTATGTTAATAATGGTCATTTTGTCAATATTTGGAACTTGAGTCAAAATTGAACTCCTTATAATTAAAAGTTCTACAAGTGGTAAAAATTTCAATACCTCCAGCATTATATTAATGATTTAGATTTCATATATATTATATATAAATCTAGTATATATATGTATTTATAATATTACATAACATTTGAAGATAGGAAATGAAATGCACCGTTAATGGAGATGGTAAGTCGTACGTACACATGAATGTTACTTTCATTTGTATTTCGTATTTTAATGGAATGAATAATTAATCATATATAGGTATATTATAATTCTAGTATAATATAAAATATAATTTCATTAAATCCACCCTTTATATGTTCCATGTATGGCATGAACAAGTCATATCACTTTGAGGGGATGGTAGTCTCCACCTCCTCAAATGAAATTATCGTTTTTACCCATTATGTAAACTATAAAGGTATGATATAAATAAAAAATAAATAAGTATAGAGACAATATAAATATAATATATATCACATATAAATACATTTTCATCTTAATGGCCACCATAAGAGGTAGTAGGAGAATATTGAACAATCATTATTTCGTGAGGCAATAGTTCGTCGTCCACAGAAACAGTATATTCTTTAACCATTAGATGGAGGTGTGTGTAATTTAAGTTTTAATACTTCCCATAAAAACATACTAGTACATTGAATATACTGTTGTTGTTATAAAATAAGGAAATAAATATATTTTAGGGGGTTGGAGAGGGAAAATAAAATAAAATAACTTAAGAGAAGACGTTACCTTTAAATCGGGTAACTCCCTTTAGTTTGAACCAAAAGGCTTTATTGAAATGTCGTCTACCTAAGGGAAGGATTCTAGGAGTAAGGGAGGGATGTAGGTAGAATAATTGGGAAGAGTTTGGATAATCCATGGGGCTTGAGAGGTGTGAGTAATGGGTTATAAGTGATGCCTTTTTATAAGGGGGAGGATGGGCTCTTTAGGAATGATTGAAAATATAATTTTATTATATATTTATTAATGGTTTCTAAAGTTCAAAAACAAATTAAAGTAAAATATAATATGACTATTGTTCTAAATAAAATCATCCAATAAGAATTTTACAGGTTTTGGATTTTTTAATCATTATAAATTTATTTATTCAAATCATTCATTATTGAGGTAAACACTCCATCATTATTGTGTCATAAATAACATTATTTATTCGATGTTTAAAAATTATATAAAAATTACCATGATGTAAGAAATCTGTTTTTATTTCAAATAAATATATATAGTTGAATATATAACTTATATAACCCCATGTAATAATTTATTTACTAAAAGATGTATATTTATATAATTTTTGTCATTACTTTAAATTTATTAATATAAAGTGTCATTATCACTCTTAAGTGGCTCTATGGTGTCTCAAAATCGACCCAAGGATGCCTATGGTGGGACATGTGTCAAAAAATATTATTAGGACACATTTTAGGGTAATTTAACATTATTAATATATTTTTTTACCTTGAATCTCTCTATTTACCTTTAACCGCAGTAAATAAAAGTCTAAAGTGACTTTTCACAAAAAAATTATTTTCTTCATATTGAACTAAATTTTACTTACTAATTACAACCGTGTATGTAAAATTTTCAAAATTGAATTCATAGAAGCTGTAAAATTTCATTTGAATGAAAAAATTTGGGTTTTTAACTACTACTTAGTGTTTTCACTATTCATCAAAAATTGATGTTTTTCAGAAAATTACCAAACATTCAACCTAAGATATATTTGATATTCAGAATTAAAAAATGATGTCTATTTTACCAAATTAAAAACATATAATTTTCATTAATGTATTTAAAATTGATTCCCATTGTCAAAACAAAAAGTGTGTTTTTAAGAAATAATAACTATCAAAAGATTGACATTTGTTTATGTCCAATTTCAAAGTGAAATTACTTACAATGACCAATATTTTATTAAATTGTAAAAATATAATCTAATTAAAATTTAAAACCAATTAAAAATATAATCTAACCATATAAATAAGTTAGATTAAAATGCATTTTTGAATTAAAATATAGTATTTTTAACTATTCGTTAGAAAATGAATGTTATCATAAAAATACCAAAAACTTACCCAAAGTAAATTTTCATGTCCTAATTCTAATGAAGAATTTTATTTTGTCCAATATAACATATAAAAGTTACCAAAACTATATTTAAATAGCGTTCTCCCTCAAAAGGAGGTAAATCGACCTTTTAATTAATATTAGAGTATTTATGCTTAAAATCTGATTCATTCTTATTTAAAGTCTCTAACATTTTTTGGATAAATGTAAAAACATTAAACGAACATGTATAATCATATTATAGTTAGTTATATTCATTCCCACCAATACAATGACTAGGTGTTAACTACAATTTAAAATAATATTATATTATTATTTTTCAGTATGACTCAGCATTGTGTGCAACATAAGATTTCAAAGAAACTAGTTATTGCATATTGGGTATGCCATCAAACATAGAATCCCCTTTAAAGTAAAATTAATATTTAATTAAAAAATATTAATAAACGTGAAAATGTATTATTCTTTATTTACCTAGGATGTTACATTCATACTAGGGTAATTCTGAAATTCAGAATTAAAAAATGAAGTTAATTTTATAAAATATCAATTATAACATTTATAAGTTTAGTTTTTAAAATACAAAATAAAAAATATAATGAAAATATTTTTATTTAAAATGAAGTATTGTAAGTGTTCATAATATTATAACATATCAATTTATAGTTTTAAAGAAATTAATATATTAGTTTATAAATAATATTTTAAAATTGGTCTATTTATTTTATCAGGAAAGCATATACAATACTTTAAAAATAGTTATTTAATAATGAATAATATTTTTTAATGTTGAATCCTATTAATTACTAATCCCATACATATAATAAATTTTAGTTGAGTAAAATATTTTAATTTTCTATAGGTGTTATTATTAATACAATTTTCTTAATAGTATTCATATATTTTGTCATGAATCATTTTAATTTGGTGTTTCGTGTAGAGAAAAATATCGAACACATTTTATTTATTTAAAGGGATGATATATAATAAAATATGGGTGAATTCCAGTGATCTTATTATATTATTGACATGTTTATGGATTGTCTAGATCAAAGTCATTAAAAAATCACTTATGAGAGGAAACCAATTTTTTATGATTTTTTTGTGATTTAGTTTTAGAAACATAGTTTTAGAAAATTGTTTTAAGATGTACATTCAATCACCCTTTTAATTTTTGAAACTAATTGGAATGGGTCTTATACATTCACATTTAGTTTTATGTCATTGGTCCTTGAGAAATGAAGTCAAACGATGATAAAAGAAAAAATAAAAGAGAAAAATAATGAGTAAGTGATTTATTAGATAGTGGAATATTTCTTTAAATCCAATATAATGTGTTCACATTTTTTAATGTTTTAGAAATTTTCATTCCACACATAGACTTCATGTAGAATTTTTTCGTATATGATATAGAATACTCATATTAATACCATCATTCCTTATTTTAAACGTAATTTTTTATGTAATTGAAGGACTATGATAAGGGAATACCATCATGCCTGGTTTTAAATGTTATTTTTTATGGAATTGAATATGTATGATGAGGGATAGATGGAATAAAGAAAATCATGAGAATATTTATTTGTGGAATCATGATTTGGGGAGTTTAGTTTATTTATATAGATGAAATTGCAATATTTTTATTCTTTGATTTCCCAATGTTTATGTTAATTGATTTCTTATTATTATTCAGGCCATGAGTGATTGTCCAATATTATGATTCTCATTCCTTTTATGGTTATACAACATTTTATAATATTGTTTAATATACCCTATATATTGAGATATACTTAGGTCTTGTTGAAAATTATAATTTTAATCAATGTCTATCAAAACTATGAATGAAAATAAAGAACCCTTGGTTTGGAATTATTGTTTTTTTATTTTTTAACAATGTTTTTTTGTAAATATTATTGGGCTTAATTTTTTTTGGATCAAATAATGAGAGTATAGAAGATTATTTGAAGATGATCTCCATGATTTAATAAAGGTAAAATTGTGAGGTTATCCGAAGATGAGAAGTTGTGTGATTCCATTAGAATGAGTATAATCCGTTCAGAAAAAATGGGTTCATATACAATTAATGTGACAATTATAAGGTGAAAATAATTATCATAAGAATTATTTTTATGGATTTATAGAGAAATAACTACATAATGACAGTGAGATACACTTTTTTGTAAATATTTTTTGATTATCACTAGAAGAATAACAAAAAATGTTAATGTGTTAGAAGAAGATGATGAAATTTCATGTACAACTGAGGAGAGTCCAAGTAGCATAAGGAGATAATGCATGTTAAATATGGAAAAATAATAAATATGTTATGAATTTTGATAATCTTGTTATAGAATACATGATAAGTATCATGATCTTGTGATATTTATTAATTTTATGTCCATTGAAAAAATATAGACATGCACCAAAGTGATACCCAACATGAGGAATAGAGGTGGAATACATGTATTTTCAGGAAGTCGGAAAATATA
The DNA here is from genome assembly GCA_963277665.1 of Viscum album. NCBI lineage: Eukaryota > Viridiplantae > Streptophyta > Magnoliopsida > Santalales > Viscaceae > Viscum > Viscum album. Next base: position 697,729,830 of record OY728128.1, read on the forward strand.
ATTGGAGGAATAAATAGTGTATATCATTTGATAAATTATATTATATGTATAATTTTGTAACCTAGTTTCATCAAAACTATATTGGACAAATTATAAACCCGTGACAATTTTGAAATAAATATGATGAAGGAATTATAAGAACAACCATAAAATAGATGTTGGTGTAGATGATAAAACTAATTTATCGAATGATACCACAAGATAAGCACAATATGATTAAGTTCAGTGTAATGGAAAATTTATATAATAAATATGAAAACTTAATGTACAATGAGGCTTGAAATTTCAAGCATTTACTCAAAAAATGGACTACACATTATGAAACACATGGATGGAAGTGAAACATTCATATAAACCAAGACTGTAAGGTTCATATAGTTATTTAAGGGAATTAGTATATTTTAATTAACTTATATTATTTAGCAGATATACGTGGCTTAGGATAGTAATATGGCATAGTAAGGACAAGATATCCACATTGGTGCTTAACCTTCTAAAAAATTGTGTGCACCAAATTTATTTTATTATTCATTACTTATGTGTGAGGATCAACTTTAATTTTGAGTGGATCAAAACCTTCCTATGTTATAGAGGTTAATTTTATGATAAAATAAGTTAAAAATATCACTATTAATTATATCCCCCCCATCTCAGTGGTTCGTATTTCTTGGGAATGTTAATGGGTATTCACATAGTAATTTCCTTATATTTTCATCATGGATAATCTAAATGTAGTTAATTGAAGAGGTATTCCTACATTTCAAGGAAAAAAATTTCATAGACAGAAAAACAAAATGATACCCTTTCTTAAGTATCTTGGTAAAAATGTGATTGATGTAGAAAATATCAGATTTCTACCCATGGAGAAAGATTCCTCATTGTTATTTTTTTACAAACCCAATATCAAGTTTGATAGAAGAGCACATAATTTTATTCTTATATACATGTACAACAAAATGTATATGAAGGTGATAGGTCTCAAAAATATTAATGAAACATTGGAAACATTAAATCATCTTTATGGCATATATAAAATTATAGGACACAAAGCCTAAAAATGGAAAAGAAAGTATGAAGATATTAAGATTGAAAAAGAAGAAACTTTTGATTATTACATCACCTGAGTGAATAGAATTTCTAGAAACATCATAGGATTTGGACATTCATTTTAATATTCAACTATTATTAAAAACAATTGATGATTAACTTTCTAGATATTTTTATCCTAATTTTTTTTATTTAAAATATAGATATAATTTATCCCTTGATAAACTAAATAACATATGTGTTGTATATCAAATTATTAAATCTCCATCATTCAAAAATGTTATTATGGATGAAATTGTGTTTGAAGCTATGAGGAAGCTTAACATCCAAAAATTATAATATGAGGTTTTGTTCTCAAGTGAATTAGAAGAATATGAAGATAATGATTAAGATCATAAATGAATTATATCTCTTATCTATAGGAATTTTTGAAAAGGAAGAGGAAAAAATAAAATGAAATCTTACCCTAAAATGTTCTAAGTGTGGGAGAATTAGACAATCCTAAAAAATATCTAAATAATAAAGGTTTAGAATATTATAATGATGATTCTTAAGAAAAATATCTAAAGAAGAATTTTGGTAAAACCTCAAAGGATGTTAAAAAATCCATCTGAATCAAGAAAAAGTTCACCAAAAAATAAAGGAGAAATATTTTAAGATAAGAATAGGTTTTCTATTATACTGATAATAATATTTTGGAAGAAGAAATCCTAGAAATGTTTTGATCCTTCATGGATCATGTTGAAATAAAGTAAGATACTTCATGAAGTGAAGAAGGAGGATAAGAATAATCTTACATAGAATATATATTAAGATTATAACTTCAGTCATATCTTGAAAAAATCATCTACCTCAAGAAAGAGTTTTGGGTATTGAAAAAGGAAGGATAAAATATTAATTAAGGAAGATAATAATTCTTCAAAAAGGGAAGATTCATACATTAATAATGTTAAATTCCTGAAGTTAAAAGATGCAGAATAGGAAAAAAATATAAGATACCTTGATAAAAAAACATGTTTCTAAAGAATAATTGTAATATAAAACTCAATAAATATGTATCACGTATAAAAAATATTGAATAAGATAAATTATAACTTCCAAAAAGATTCATAGGTGAAGGAAGAAACATCTCAAGCTACTCACAAAACTATTCCAAAATAATATGTGAAATATACTCCCACTAAACTTAAGAGTTTACATAATTTTTATAACCATACAAATTCAATAATCGATAATGGGGGATATTAGGTTGATAAAGGATATGATAAATCCAACACATAAACAAAATTTAAGATTTACTTTTAGAATAATTATTTTCTAATAAGGGAATTTGGATATTTTAACATCCACTAAATATAAACAAACATAACCCATAGAAAAATCATACTACAATAGAATATTGGGGTTTAATGGATATTATTGGTGTTTTTTATATTTATAAACAAAGTGTATAACTTTTGGTATATCATGTCACTCCATGGGAGTATTCATGAACCGAGGAGAGAAATAATGGATTAAAAGGAAGAAACTTCTTCAAGATAAATATAAATAAATTAAAGTAAGATAAAAAAACTAAATTCAATGTGATTTAAAAATCCCTCAAGTTAAAATAAATTTTTCATCCTAGTAGATATTTATTCTATGTGTGACCAAATAGGTCAATATGATAAAAATTTTCATGTAAAAACTTCCGGTGCAAGTTATTTATTCCAAAAAGTAATATGAATATAGGAAATGGAAGGTGGAAGATAAAAAATTATTGTTAACATTGATATAAATCATAGAAAAAAGTATATACATTGGATACATGAAAATAGTTTTTCCTCACATATAAAAAGTTATGTGAAAATATTGAAAAACATTGAATACCATAAGGGAGGAACAATTACCTTAAGAAATGATAGTTCTTTAAAAATAAGAGGAATCAGTATGGATAGAATTGAATATTAAAAATTAAAGTTAAAGTAATTATTATTTGTTGATGGGCATAAACACAACTTAGTGAGTGATAGAAAACTATATGATGATGGTGAGGAAGTTATATTTAGAAAATATTTATGTATCATCTAATTTTTAAAATATGGAAATGTTGTTATATAGTGACCCAAGATTTTAATACATAAATATTATATATTTTTATATGAATATTCAATATAATCCAAAAATACTAACCTGAGGATAGAAAAAATTTAGTGTCTTTAGAGACTAGATACAAAATCTTATTTTTTGTGAATGTTATTCAATATAATTCATAAAGATCATCCAATTTAGTACTCTTCATATACATTCCCAACATAAACCGTTCTTAATAACCTAGGGAAAGTAAACATAATAAAGTGTGAGCTTAGATGACCAGTAAGGGTAACCATGGGAGATATCAGCCAATGATTATATAAATGCATAATATATGAATTAGAGTATATAAATATGATTATAACCTCCAAATTTCATACCCAATAGATCATTTATCATAAACATGGGTCATGGAATAAATCATTATAATTTCAAAATACACGAATCATATGATTGAGACGTCTTCATAAATCAATCATGAACAATAACTTCATGTCACAAAAGTGTCTCTCCATCATATGTATAGAAACAATTACCTATTCGATGGTTAACTACTGAGACTATAAAATCATAATGAATTATTAATTATCACTTTTTTATCATAGTAGGTCAATCACATTAACTTATTTCCCATAGTGGATCATGCACGCAGACTTGTTTCCCATAATGCGTCAAGCACATTGAATTATTTCTCATAACAGATCAAGAAAATCAACATGTTTCTGATAACTATATCATGAGATATATTAATTTACCCAATACATTAGAGGGAGATATAATTTGGGTACCGCCCATCAGATAATTAAAACCATACATATGTATTTTGTAAGATCATAAAATATTCATCATATCATCACATCATAACTTTCATAAATAAAACAGGTTTAATAAAAATTTCATCAATCCATCATAACATAACCCATTGAAATAAATTATTTTTATAGACATCTCATCATAATAAAACATCCTAAGAAATAATAATGATATTATCATTAGATTATATCCCCAGTAAAAAATAATTAACATCAAAGGATGTTATCATAGATGAAAGTTATTTTAAATGACTCAATATGTTATTTTATTAGGAAAATACATGTTTCACTTTAAAATAACTTATTTAAAATCTAAAAAATTCCCAAATATTAAGGACAAAATATTATTTAAAAAGAAACTTGGAAAAATTTCATTTAATCTTCATATAATTGAATGGGATGGATGGAAATAAATTTTTTTCATTCTATATACATTAAAATAAAACATTCTTTTCAAACTTTTGTAATAATACAGAAAATTCATTTTCGGAAAATTACAAGAAGATTGATTATAAAATATTTTGTACAAATTCTTTCATTTTTGAAAAATAACATTAAAAAATTATATTATAATATTAAAAACATTCTTGAAAAACTTTTTAGAAAACCTAGATTTGGGAGAAAAGTCATTTTTGACTGAAGAGAGAAATAAATTAGGTTTTTATTAAAATTTATTATAGAATCTTGAATACATAAAGTGAGTAATATGAAAACATAATATTAAATCTCAAGAAATAAATAGAGTAAAAGAATAGTTTTATGTTTCTTGAGAGTTAGACCAAAATATTTCATCATTAAAAACATAATCATAAACAATCTTGATAAACGATGAGATTGTAACATAAAACCCTTACCACTTTGGAAATAAAAAACTCAAGAAAGAGATAACCTTCTATGGAAATGTAAATCACCATTACATTTATGTGGATTATCATAAAATACATTCATGTACATGATCTACACTATATAAAAGAAACAAGTGGTGAATATGGAATGTGACTCATAGAAGTAAAATTGAGACGAAAATCCATTATGTCGAGTTATAATTACATAAAAATCACTCTAAAATCATATAAAATAAATTAAAATATATTATAATTATATAAAATAATCATTTAGATATTTAAAATATCATAAATTATCCAATTAAAATGTTTCAACATTAATTTATTAATAATTCCTTATTAAATCCATCATTTTTGTGGTAAACTATTTCGGTATTCCAAAGAGTTTTTGTTTGGTAGTTCTCATCCATTTACATTGATCATGGTTAAATTATCTAAAGAATGTTTATAATGATATAAATATCACATATATTCATTATATATATATATAGAATCATCCCTAAATTATAGATATAGAAAAATAAATTACACTGTTCGTGGAGACGGTAAGCTGTATGTACACAAGAACATTGTTTTCACTTTTCAAAGGATCGATAAAAAATTAGATTTTAATTCACATTTATAGAATAATTATTATATCATATATATCATATATATTCATTAAATTTATCTTTATTACCATCTATGTAAATAGAAAATGAACAATGAATCACATCGCTTTTTGGAGGTGGTAATCCACACGTTTGCAAGAGAGACATTATCATTTTCCAACAGATTGGAAGGTAATGAGGTATATGTGATATTATAATTTCATAAGTATAATTTTTTAATAAATATAATATATATATATATATAATTTAAATCAATTAATGTATTTGGTCATGATAGGTGGTGATTAAAAATGAATTACATCGGTTCATGAGGCGGTAGTTCGCCATACACATGATTGACTATTTCATTTCCCATTTAAAGGAAGAGGATATAGATATAGTTTATTCCATAAATATAATAAAATATATGTATATATAATTTATTGGTTTTATTTAATTGGAATCATTATGAAATAATTGAAGTTTGTAAAAGTATAATTAAAAAAGAAACATCTTAGTGAAGACAATTACATTTTCCTAGAAAAATATCCTTTTGAAATCTTATTTAGGGAAATTGGGTTGGTCTTTTTGGAATAAAAATAGATCTATAACATGGATGAGGATTTTTTTAAATATAATATTTCTTTTTTGGTCGATCTAAATGACTTAATAAATTTAACTCCCTGGCCCGAGTGCCACACACTGGTTCCCTAATCCAGTTAGTCACATGACCTTAGGTGTGCCTCCTTGTATGCCAGAGCCTTTTGACTAACAGGGAGTGTCTAGTAAATTAGTAATGGGGAAAGTATAACCTCTTTTATTTGAGTAAAAACCAGTAGAAATATACAGACAATAGAAGAAGAATAAATAACCATAAACAATACCAATATCTCAAGATAATCATTGCAGGAAATATGATATCCAACTGAAATAGAAAACATGCCATACTAACGTAAGTGTCAAGTGTCTAAAAAAAATTAAAATAAAGACACTGAATAATCCAAAGTGGGTCCCAAACCATGTATGTTTCCCTCATCCAAGCTCCATCCAAACTCATCCATTCAACTGAGAGCATTTTTCCATAACATATCCAAAAAATATAATGTTTATTCAGGTACTGATTAGGCAGACTGGTTAAGGTGTGAGTAAAACTCAGTAGACCACCCCTAATGGTGTATAAAAAATATCCATTCAATTAATTGTGTATGCAGTTGTATAATGAAATAATTTTCATTCATAATTAAATAGTTACCACATTATCAATTAATCTCTATTTAACTACATAAACCCTCAAGCACAAGTGAATACCTAAACCTCAATACCTACTTCGTCTCGTACTGGATTCTGAACTATTCGATGTTTTCAATTCACAATTTATTAAATAAATGGGCATCCATTATCCATTAAATATCAATTTTTTAAAATGGGTAATTAGAACCATAGTCCAATACCAACAATTTGGATCTAGAACGTCTCGTCTAGGACCCTATGGGCTTAGGAATTAGAAAACCATCTCTCAAACACACACACACACACAAAAATATGTATATATATCTCACAATATGCTTCATAAGTAGTAGAACATGTCCCTCTCACAAACATATATATATATATATATCACGATGGGCGTTAGAATTATCATACCATGTCCCAAAAATGTTTATCAAACAATTTATCACTATGGTCTTTGGAAGTAGCAGACCATGTCCTAGACATGTATATCACACAATCATTTATATCACATTTATCACATATCACATAAATAATTATTAATATATATTTACCCTTTTATCATAATTAACTGTCACATTCTTCCATGAATTAGTTCAATAATTAATTTATCCAATTCCATTAATTAATTCCACAATTAATTAAGCATTCCTCAATTCAACATCCAATAATTAATTCACTAAGTTATTATCCCCAATTCAAAATTCAACAATTCTCATAAATCAATTAGAAAATTAATTTATTCAATTCAAAAATATCAATATTCCATTGTCAATTCAATAATTAATTATCTAATTTGCAATCCCAATATCTCATAATTAATTCCCCAATTAATTATTTATTTCAACAATCCAAAAACCACAAAGTTTCCTAATTGATTAATTGACCACATTAATTAATAAAATATTGTGATTTCAATTTCTATAAAATTTTATAAGTTCTACAAATTTCACAAATGTAATCAAGATCATTACTATTGGATTTGAATATTACACCACCTACCTTGATTCATTAATGAAAGATCGCCCTACTAAATCCCCAAAATTGAGCTTCAAAATGACTTATATTAGAATCTATATCTAAAACCCTAAATTAAGATTAAAGACATCATGATCTTATGAATATGGATCTGGATCCACAATCCTAGCTCTAGATTTATCAAATCTAGTTTTAAATCGAGTGAAAACATAATTTCACATCCACCAAAAAATGGTGTGAACATAAGAGTATGAATGGTAAAGTAGTGGGATTGGATCCACTTACTAGGACAGGAGACTATATTCAATCCTTCCTTAGGATCATCAATAAAAATGGTTGGGAGGGATTCTAATTTGTTAGGAGAGCTCCAAAAATGTGAAATATGACCTATGGTTGAATGGGGGTTGAAATTTTTGAGTTCTGGGGTCTCAGGAAATTTTTGAATTAATTTTCAAGCCTAATTAATACCCATGCATGGTTTTCTAGGAAGGGTTACATGGTTTTCCAAAACCATGCACCAACAGCACACTTGTTCTTGAGGGGAGCACCTTTACTCTTAAGAGGGCATGTTATTTGAAAATCTATGCACCAACCATTTTATTCCCCATTGTCTAGGGTTTCATGATTTTCTATGTTGTGGAGCAAGTTTTTCCTTAACTGTGCATCAACTTTCTAAAACACATTTTTCTTAAAGTTTTCTCATAATTCTCCCAAACACACCCCAAGTTATAAGCCAAACAAAAACTATTCAAATAAAGAAAAAATTGTACCTAAAAACAAGTTTGAGTAAAGTCCATAAATGTTTAGGATATTACAATATTACCAGATTATAATATATTATCTTCGAGTAGAACTCCCAAGTTCTATATTATTCCAAGTCAAAAAGATCAGGCCACTAAGATCGCGTATCAGATTCCATGTACCATGTTTCTTCTTGCATGCACCAATGTTTCCATAATACATGAACAAGAGGTGCGGTATACTCCTTCAACTCATTCTCACTATAATCTAATACACGTATCAGATGATTCTCAAAGGACACATATATCTCAAAGTAAACCTCAACCACATCAATTACATGATAAGGGTTGGAGTGATACCACAATAGTTTTGATTCGTGGAAAACATTATGCATGGAACTATATTTATGTGTAAGGGCCAATTGTTATTCCACCAGCCTGATTCTATCCACAAAACATACATTCTATGAACCTTATTTAAACTCTACTAGATGTTAAAAGTATATTGTGAGTCATGATCTGAAACTATAGTTTGTGTTTCCCCATGCATTTGGACTATCTCTTAAACAATCATTTCACTTAACTTCTCTATCATGAAGGTTTCTCATATTTGAAATAAATGATATACATTCATTAGTCAATCCAAATAAAATATATAACATTATTCTTACTAATAATATTTGTAAGGCATACCAAAAATTTCATGTTCACATCATACCAATTCCATTCTAGAATAGGAAAAGGAAGTAGCAAACCATCAGGTTGTTGATTCTCTGCCTTCACCTGTTAATAGGTGAAGCATCATGTCATGAACCCTACTATCTCTTTCTTCATGAATGTCCACCAAAATTTTCTTTGTTGGTCATTGTACATTTTGGTCACACCTGGATTTACCTCCCACTTTAAAGCATGAAATTATTGCATGAGCTCACACCATATGCATGTAGGCACAAAAACATGATTCTTGACATAGATGACCTCAATATCCTCTATTCCCTAATTTGAAGGTATCTCCCCACCTTCAAGGCCTTATCTCAAGTTAAAACACTATAGATCCTAATACTATATATCCTAGATCTATCTCAAGAGTGTATACTCTTCTCTAACTGATACGAGATTCATCTACTCCTAAATCTCTAGAGCCACTACATTCATCTCATCCAGTAAATCCATCATATTCCACTCAATGCTAGACTCTTAAACTTCCTGAGCCTATGTCTTCCTACTCAAATAATCAGTAACTCTATTTCCTTTTCCATATGTATATACTACCTAGAAATCAAAAAAATGAATATACTCAACCAATATCTACTTCTAGATATTCAAATATCACTATGATAATATATACCTTAAACTCTTGTGATTGGTAAGCACCATAAACTTCTCACCCAATACATAATTCTACCAAAACATTAACTCATAAACCAGTGCCACATTCTCAAGGTTTTGTGTAGGGTAGTGATATTCATGATTCTTCAACTTCCAAGACATGTACACCACAACTCAATATCCATACATCAAAAATACTCAGATTCCTGTCCAAAAACTATCACAATACACCATATACTCCTCACCTGGCTCTGTTAGGATCAATATTGGTGCAGATTTCAAGTGCTTATTTAAATCATAGAAGTCCTTCTCATAATCTTCTAACCATTAAAACATTATCCCTTTTTTGGTCAAGCTTGAAAGCGGCACTTCCAAATGGGAAAAATATTGGGTAAATATTTGATACTATATAGCTAACCATAGAAATCTATGTATATCAAAAACGTTTTGAGGATACTCCCAAGAAACTACTACCTAAACCTTTTCCGGGTCCACCAACACACCTTCCTCCAAGATTATGTGTCCGAAGAAGTACACCTGATCAATCCAAAACTGACACTTAGATAGAATAGTGTATATATGATTCTCTCTTAGTATACTCAGGATGATATCAATATGTTGGGCATGATAATCATGAGTCTTGTATTACACCAAGATTTCATCTATGAACACTACCAAAACGGATCTTGGTATGGAAGAAAGATCATATTCATCAAGACCATATACACTACTAGTGCATTCGTTAACCCAAAAGGCCCTACAACGAACTCATATAGTCTGTAACTGATTCTGAAAGTAGTCCTCAGTATATCAGAAGTTCTAACTCCCAACTAATGATACTCTAATCTCAAGTGGATCATTGAGAACACACTAGCTCCTTTCTACTAGCCGAATAGATCGTTAATATGCATAAGAGGATACTATTTTTTCGTAGTCATCTTGTTCAACTTTCAATAATCGTCACACATGTACAAACGCTTATTAGACACTATTTCAAAAAACATAGGTGATCCCAAAGGTGATGTACTTGGATAGATAAACCCTTTATCCTCCAACGCCTCCAGTTGAGTCCTAATCTCTTAAAGCTCGGGAGGTGCCATTTTGTATGGTAAAATAGACACTAGATAAGTTCCAAACTTGAACTAAATAGTGAATTTTACATATCTATCAGGTATAAACCCTACGATTTCTTCAATAAAAACATCCTGAAACTGTTCCACTACTAGTGGAAAAATATCATGGTTTACCTCTTTGTCATCCAGCAATAAACTAGTAACCTAGGTTGTGAGATCTTTTAGTTGCTGAGTAATTAGACCTTCTTGGACTACCTGGATATCCCATTATCCATGGTGAATATATTTTTCATCCATTAGATATGTAAAGTTCACCTTCATATGGTAAGAATTAATGTGGGATCAGTATACAATTAGACAGTTCATACCCCAAATCAGGTCGAATCCTGACATAACAAGAATGTAGAGATCCTAGAATAAATGGTGATACCTGGTCTCTAGAGAACATCCCTTGAACATATATATTTCTATATACCTCACTCCCAAAAATGTATAAATTGTCATTACCTCACTCATAAACTCCACTCCCATGCCAAAACAATTAACAAACTTTGTAGATATAAAAGAATGGGATGCAACAGTATCAAATCAGGAATTAGCTAATGTAGAAGCTATGAGAATAGTACCTTTCTCTATCAATGACTCATTATCACTATCCATAACTATTAGTTTCACCATATACAACTTTCCTACCCCTCTTCCATGTTATGTATTCTGACTCCCATGAGTTGCACCACTCTGATGATGTGGGTTATCTTGCCCAGAATCACCACATCCACTACCTCTAGAACATTGGAAATTAGGACTCCAGTTTTTAGTCTGATAAGCTGTAGAAGATCGCCTCCCAGCACCCTAGATCTGTCTAGATCCTCTTTAACTAACTATCTGTCTCAGGTTCCTACAGAATTTTTGTAGATGTCCCATCTTTCCCCGAGCATGGAACTCTACTGGTGGATGGGGAAAATGTTTTCAGAAGTTTCATGTCCTACCACACTGGTGTAAAAACACATTTGTAAGGTCATGTGTATCTAACCCTTCCTCCTATCTACCCTTCTTTACACTACTCTAAGAAAAATTATTGTAATGATATGCTCGAATTTCAGTAGTCACACCTATATAATGTTTAGAAAAAAACACTTATCTTCCCCTAGAAGCCTCTTTTAGGTTCCCCTCAAAGATGAGAGCCTGATTTACCTCTTCTGAAAACATCTTTAGAGTAATGATATTCACCTATGACTTAATTTCACACTTAAGATCATCCTGAAACATCTTTTTCATAGTATCCTTGTCCCCTTCCAAAGACGGAGAAAAGCACTAAAAATCAATGAAGCGTCCAACATAGTCCATCATGGAAATCTTCCCCTGAGTCAACCTCATGAACTTAGCTTCTCTCTCCTACTTGAGATTACCTAGATAAAAGTTTTCAAATAACTTCTCTTTAATGTCGTTCCACTCTATAGTCTCTAGCTATCCATCTCGAGTCTGAATGTATCACTAATCCTTCACTTTTACATGTAACATGTAAGTCGCTAACTTATCCATTATCTTAGTATCACTCTCTATGTGGTCAATTATAGTCTAAATGGACTAGATCTAGAACTCATCTCCCTCAGATCCACCCTCTCTAGTAAAAGTGGGAGGGTGTTGCAATTGAAACCCCCTCTTCAAGTTAGAAATGTCTTCACATCTCACATTATGTCTCTTTCCATTAACTGCATTAAGCGGGTAAAGCTCTCTCAAAACTGATCCCTCTCTTCCTCACCTGAAACTATCGGTGCCTCTGGTTCAACTACTGGTAAAGCATCTTCATCAATTTCTTCTTTCCATCCCCTCAACTGGTGTCATAATGGAGGCATGTCTCCACAATTATAGAAACACGTCTTATGAATCATAACAAAACATTATTATGCTTATGTAGGAGAAAAATCATAACAAGTCACAATAAGTCTTTCCCTAAGTCTCTCCTTGTAGTCAAAACTATGGTGTTATCACCACCCTTAATCATCATACACCAATGTCTTGTTTAACAAGGGTAATCACATTTTAATATCATGTTTTTTATTTTCAAACTCATTTATTCTCATTTTTCATCATTTTAGCATTATCAATTTCATATTAGGAACCTTTTACAATTAAATTTCATAAGATAGTAAAACAATTTAAGTTCAAAAAGTTACCCTAAACCTATTTTCATATGCATGCCTAAAATGATGCATATGTACAAAAATAATCATGAGCTCCTAAAATGATGCATTAAGACTCATCTCTCATTCCATTCAGGGTTATGATTCAATATCAACAAATTTCAAAAATAATAATCATACAACACAACAAGTATGTCACCCAAGGTGAAATAATATTCAACTGTAACAGTAAACAACAATAACAACAATCCCACCCTGGGTACCTGGGTTTTCCCCCATACATGTGTTTACAACTCCAATGCATGATATTGTTACCAAGCCCCAGCTCTTTCGAGTGTCCTATCTACATTTCCCATATAGTTATAAAAAAGGGAAAAAATAAAATTGGGCCTTTGATACCAATTTGTAATCTCCTAGCTCAGGTACCACTTATTGGTGCCCCAAACCAGTTGGTCCCATGACCTCAGGAATGACTCCCCATAAACCAGAGGCTACCGACTAGCAATGAGGTTCTACTTAGTCCGTAATGGTAAGACTATACCCTATTTTATCAGATTAAAACCCAAGAAAAAATAAATAGGCAATAGAGGAATCATAAATAACCATAAACAATACCAATATCTCAAGATAATCAATATAGTAAATACAATATCCAATTAAAATAGAAAATTATCCATACTAATGTAAGTATTATGTGTATAAAATTAAAACTAAAAATAAATACTCTGAAGACTCCCAAGTAGGTCCCAAACCATGTTGGGTTCCCTAATCGAAGCTCCATCCCAACTCAGTCATCTAACTCAGGGAATTTTCCCTTAACCTACCGAGAAAATACAAATTCTATTTGGGTACCGATCAAGAATCCCATGTAAGGTGTGAGTACAGATCAGTAGGTAACCACCAACGGTGTCTAAAACAATACCCCTTCAATTAATTGTGTATGCAGTTTTATAAAGAAATTATAAAAAATCATGAGTAAACAACTATCACATGATCAATTAATCTTAATTTTACTACATAAACATCTGAGATCCCATGGATACCCAAACCTCAATACTAGATTAAGCCCATTCCGGAGTCTAAACCATTCAACATTATTGATTCAAAATTTGTTAAATAAATGATATTTCATTATCCATTCAATTTTAATTCATTAAAATGTCAAATTGGAACCATAGTCCAATGCCAAAAATTTGACTCTACATCATAATGTCTAGGACCATGTGGGCTTGGGAAGCTGCAAACCATGCCCCCCTCGCACACACGCATATATACCTCACAATGGGATTAAGAAGCTGAAAATCATGTCCCGCTCACATATATATAGCATTAGAACTTTTTCCACATATGTTTATCAAACAATTTATCGCTATGAGCTTTGGAAAAACAGAACATGTCCCAGAAACATAAATCACACAATCATTTATATCACATTTATCACATATCACATAAAGCATGATTTATCAACATTAACACTTTTTGTCACAATCCTTTATAAATTAATTCAATAATAAATTTATCCAATTCCATTAATTAGTTCAAAAATTAATTAATCATTCCTCAATTCGACATCTAATAATTAATTCACCAATTTATTTTCCCCAACTCACAATTCAACAATTCTCATAAATTAATTCAACAATTAATTTATAAAATTTAATGATATCAATATTATATAATCATTTCAAAAATTAATTACCTAATTTGGAATCCCAATATCTCATAATTATTTATTTAATTCAACAATCCCTAATCCTCACAGTTTCTGAATTAATTAACTGACCACATTATTTAATTAAATATAGTAATTTCAATTACTAAACAACTCTATAAATTATACAAATTTCAAACACATAATCAAGTTAAACACTATGGTATTTGATTATTAGATTGCATAACACAATTTTTTTAAGAATTATCTCCCAATGGAAATCCCCAAAATTGATCCACATAATGATGTAGATCAAAATGTGGAACTAAATCCCTAAACCATGATTAAAGACAATAAGATATTATGAATCTAGATCAATATCCACAATCCTAAATATATATTTATCAAATATAGATCTATATCTAGAGAAAAAAGAAGATCACATCCACCAAAATAAAGAGTTAATATAGAAGGATGAATGGGAAGGAAATGGGATTGGATCAACTTATTGGGAGAGAAGAAGATCTTCAATCCGTGCTTCACATTGCAAGAACAGTGGTCATGATGTCTTGGAATTTGTATTGGGAGCTCCAAAAATGATAAATAGGACATATGGTCGAATTTGGGTCCAAATAGGTAATTTATAGGGGTTCAGGTTATTTTAAAATAATTTTGGGCTTAATTAAATCCTGCTCACTATTTACTGGGTTGGGGGCACGATTTTCCATAATCGTGCACCAACTGTGTGCATGTTCTTCTAGGGGTGAACGGTTACTCTTAAGAGGGTCCACAATTTGATAAACCATGAACCAACCATGTCATTCCCCACTATCATGGGTTACACGGTTTTTTGGGCTATGGCGCATGATTTTCCTTAAACGTGCTCCAACCATGTAGAACCCTTTTTCATTCAATATTTCTCAAAATTCAAACAAAATCACTCCAAGTTATAACCCAAACAAAAATTTCTCAAATAAGAAAAAAAATAGTACTAAAAAATACCTATTCAATACTATAACATTTTAGGATCTTATAATAGGTGTGAATAATTTAGTGTAATGGGTACCCTCTTATAATTGAGGTGAGTGGAAAAATATTAATTTTTCATGGTTTTAAAATAATGTCAAGTAAATTTCTTGGAAAATGAATCCTAAATGAACCATTATATAACCAAATATGAAATAAGGTCTAAATATGGCGAAACCATAGGAATTAGGCATGTTTTAAGGTCATTTTAACCCTTATCTTTCAAGTTTAACACCTTAGTGAACATGTTTTAAAATTAACCATGGAAATAGATTTTTACTATTTTTACTATCCATTATTATAAAAAATTATGTTACACCTTTAAATTAATATTAATTATGTTTATTTTAAAAATACAATCAAACTTATCAAATTAAATTCATATAAGTTTCAAATTTTAATTTAAAATTAAACCTGTAATCGTGAAGAAAACGAAATTTTCAAAAGAAAATATTTTCTTAAGTATACAAAGTTTTTATATAAAAATTACACATATAATTGATTAAAATGACTTAAATTAGATAATGATAATCTAATTGAACAAATTTTACCATTTTTAAGCCAAATGGAACGATTTAAATACTTTAAATGAAATTAGATTATTTAATAATAAAAAAATATTCATTGGAATTTTAATATATTTATAAAATTATCAAACATTAACTCTAAAATGATCTTGAATTTCTGGTTTAATAATTTAATTTAATTTTATAAAATATATTTTTTAAACTGGTAAAAATTAGATAAAAAATAAGTTTTCAAAATGAAAAAAAGGTTTTTTGAAAAAAAAAATACATATTTTAATCATCAAACTAGATTTATTCATATCTCATACCTAGAATGAAATATTAGAAAAATCATAAAAAAAATATATGACATATAAATTTCATTAAAATCAATTTCTAATAGTTACTAATTTAATTTATTATGAAAAAGCACATAGCGCACAAAAAATAGTTTTTCAAAAAAAACAATTCTTTTAATTTAAAAAGTTTTCTATTATCATTTTTAATTAATTGATAACCAATGAATTTATTTTATACGTGGGTAAACCATATGATTTTAATAATATATTTTATATTATACATACCCACCAATTTAATGACTAGGTTGTAATGCTATACTATATTACGGTTCATCTAGACTTGGTGTTGTGTGTATCACAAGCTATCAAAGTGATTAAATTTATTTAAAAACAAATATATCATAAAATCTCGAGTTTTTAACTTATACCCCATTAAAATGAATTTAACCCTAATTTTTTTTCTATAATAAAAAATGAGTGTATCTCTACCTCATCACAACCTCTGGTTCTCATGTGGCTTCTTCAAATTTTTAATTCCTCAAGAGAACTTTAACAAGATGAGTAATCTTGTTCTGTAGTACAATATCTCTACAATACATTATTTCGATAGGTTTTTATTTATAAGAAATATCATGATTTAGTGGTATAGCCAATGATTAAAGTACATGTGATTTATTATGTGTTTACTTATTCAAGAGAGATACGTGGTACGCATCGTGAACCTAAGATAAGTTCATAAGAAGTTCGTATCAATAAGAAGTCATCCCTACTCAATCAGGATTCTCATAGGGTCTATACACTTAGGGATCATATTTCATTTCATTCTAAATATCATAAAATTATTCTATGTACAAATTCACAGAAACACCTTCTCACCGACTTCAAAATCGAGATCTCACTAATAATTATCATGATAACTTTTTTTCAACTCTGAGATTCCTTGACGTGATATTAAATTACTCTAAATTTCTATATCATTTCCTCAGCTAGATCAAGTCTCAATAGCTTTATTTATCCAATATGATTCCAAAAAAAATAAATTCTACACTTATTTAAATAGAAATATTTATAAGGAAACATATAAATGATCGAGTGAAGGATGTTGTTGTAATAAAACTCGAATAGAGGAAGGTCTTGATCCCAACCACTTTTTAAATCCCTAAAACAAGATCTTAGTATATCCTCTAGGGTTGGAATGATTCTCTCAGGTTGACCACCAATATAAGGATGGTAATCTGTATTGAAACTTTACTTTATATCTAGAGCCTACTAAAGACTTTTCTAGAACATCAAGGAAAACCTCAGATCCCAGTCAAATATATTAGAATATGGTATATATGGAACCTTATTGTAATGACCCATAATTTTTTCAATAAAAATTCAT
Organism: Viscum album; assembly: GCA_963277665.1. Lineage (NCBI taxonomy): Eukaryota > Viridiplantae > Streptophyta > Magnoliopsida > Santalales > Viscaceae > Viscum > Viscum album. The sequence goes on from OY728128.1 coordinate 697,747,557, forward strand.
CTCTTATAATTATTTCATAAATTATAAACATCATACATCACATAGAAAAACTAAAAAAACATTATTCTTATAAATGAATATTGATACATTATTTTGAAACCAAAATAATAAGAATTCCAAATATTATAGCAGGACAATAAATTGATAATAATGTAATAAATATAGGAAACTTTCTTGATCCACTAGAATGACTAGACTCACGAACAAAGATGTAGAAATAAAACATAATGTTAATAAGAAAACATTCATTTTTAAGATGAATGTATATATATAACCTTGGTAGAAAATAGAAGTTACCGAATAATGATGGAATAAGTGTTATTTATAGTAAGTACTAAACCCATATGACCCTTATAAATCTGAACGTTAGAATATTAATGTGACCATAAAGATATTTATCTGACAATTATAATAGAAAATTCATCTAGTAAAGTGTTAAATAATATTTAGGTATCTTATAAATTAAAATATTATATATTTATATCATGGTAGAAGTAAATAATTGTTTTTAAAGTGATAAATTAAGTTTTTGTATTTTTGTAAAACGTAAATGTTTTATTTTCATTCTTATAATGAATATAATGATTTAAAAGAAAATTTATCTTCATAAAATTATTTCATAAATTAATTATATGTTTTATTAAAATTATTAGATAATTTTACGATCCCCTAATTAATTTTTCATAGGGTTATAAATTTTAATATAATATTTAAATTGGAATTTTTCATATAAATGAGGATTTTATTAAAAAATTCGATTTTCCTTATTTTAAAAAATTATTTTCCTAAAATCGAGTCCATTTTTGAAATCTAAAAATTGAAAAATGGTTAGTGTTAATTGCTAGGATTTCTATAAAATATTTGAAGTTTTGTTAAATAGTGAAATATAGTAATTTATGGTATTTAACATTTTAAGCCAAATATATGGATTTGTTTGTCATGGATGATGGAAGAACCCATTATTTCAAAATCACAGGGATGAGTTACTGTATACAGTCACAAGAATCAACACCGCTGATAGTCTTGAGCCAAAATTATAAAGTAGTGAAAATAATAATAAAAAACACCCATATCCCCTTATAAATACCACCCCTTATCCTCACACATTCTAAGACTTGGATATTTTCAATATTTTATCCAATTCTCATACCAATACTATGTTGAAATAGTGTGTTACTTAGACTCAACTATACAGTGATTTTGATTACCATGTCATGTATATAGTTCGTTATACATGATGTTTACTTACCATTTTAGTGTAGATTTTTCAATTTTCACTTTTTAATGGTAATGTCCATAGATTAATTGTTGTATAAAAAGGTTATAGATGATATCAAGCTATGATAATAACCTTGATATACTATGACATTAATCATAAACAATGGTCTTATGGTCTTGATACATTATACTAACTGGACATAGTTCATGTTTGACAGTCAAGTGTTGGGGGATGATAATCATTGAGAATTATTTCTCACAAGGTTCACACTTGGTGATCTCTAGTTTTGAGATCATGAGGATAGATCCCCCAATAGGAACACCACATGTTTTGGGTGGCATTGGATGTTCCTATCAATGGACATGTGTAATGGTCTCCTGACTTGAGATCATTTTTAATGTGTAGCATTTTATTGCATACATTGACGAAATGAGAAAACCATGATAATGGAATCGTGGTGAGGTAGCTTGTGTTGGGTGCATCATAGGTGGTATGACATTGGTTGAATGATCAAGAATTACTTTGTTACATCTAGTTTAGGGAAGTAATATATTGTTGTCCATGTTAATCGGTATGGTAGTACCTTCATAAGTCCATGGTCATGGTAGTTGAGGGTAAATCTTTCCAATTAGATCAAAAAAAAAACAAGAAGAGGGTAATGACACAAGTTTTTGTACTTCTTTATGAGATATTAATGACAATGGTAGTATATTGAATTTTGTGTGTTCGTAGGTTGGTTGTCTATTTTGTGACTATCCTTATGTCTTTATAGGCCATGATGGGTTTCTAGATCCTACCCTTGGGCTGTGAATGGTATTCACTACTATCTAAATAATGTCTTAGATGTTCACACATAATATCATATTCAACAATCTTCTATATTCAGTTGTATATGTATATTGGACATGGTGGAACCCAAATCTAGGTTCAGGGATTTTTCCATGGAGATATGATCACCAAAGTAATAAATAAATTCATATTATTCATGTTAAGAATAATTGGTATTAGATTTATTTATTAAATGTACATACAATTTCAAATTAAATACATGAAAATATTAATTGAAAGAATATTTGTTTAAAATATTCAAGGATCATTTAATATTCGAGGGAATGAAGAGTCGAGTTAGTGGCTCGGTTATTATCACATAATATGTTTATTATATTACAATAAAGTGATAATAATATAAATGATATTTATGTCTTAGTATAGTAGTCATAATATTATTTGCATAACGTGTTAATTATTCGGGGGTCGAAGAGGTAATTCCAGGTAATTGAATACACATTATATATAGAAGAGGAGAGCCTACCACCACAAACTATTCACAGCCTCTCTCACTCCACTTCTCTCTCCATCACTCTAAAGAGAGAGTCTTTGGATCTAGAAATTCAATTTGAGCTCCCTCTCATGCATCACAAGCATGGAAATGTGGTGATCATTAGAGATTTAAGGGCAACGTTGGATCTCTTCGGTGGCACCTGAAATTTGATAATCGGAAATCCTATGGTTTCTTAAAGAAAATGTGGAAAAATCAATAGTAATTTAGCTTTATATTCTTCAATAAGAGATCATAAATAATGAGATGAATTCTAACACGGCTTCTAATTAAACCATTTATTTTATGGTTTTAATTTTTTGCTTAATTTCTTTCACACGTAATCTTCATGAAGTAATTGGGAAATTCTTTTCCGCGGATTACAAGTACATGTCGATCGTCAGTGGAAAAATTTTAAAATCCCATTTTTGGGGTTTCCACTGAGTTCCTAGAACCTTAAATTGGTATCATATGGAGGCATAAAAAATTTAAGACAAGAAAAATTAAAATTGCATTAATTTTTTAAAAAAGGTGTTGTTCTTGTCCTAACGCTACAGACAGTTTTTCAGTCTGACCCAGATGATCAGTCTGTGGCCATCGAAAGTTTTAAGTATGGATTGAATTTATTTTTTTATGGGTTTTAATGAAAATAAAATGTATATATTATTTTTTTAATTGTATACCCAATAGATTTGGGGTGGTTTTTTAGCATTAAAAATGATCACCTACGCTTTTCTGATCATCATAATAGTTAATTCCCACCACCAGAATTTTTCCACCATTAAGTCTTATAATAATTATTTATTATAATAATAATCATAATATAATAATTATTTTATTTTTCTATTCTATCATTATAGTCTTAGAAATTCGATAAAGTCTTATGACCAGATAATTTTAAGGGGTGGGGCTAGGCTTCACTATTAAGGCAAAAGAAGAAACTAAAATAATTAAAAAAGGGGAGAATACTTTAAACTGGGTCTTCCCTAGTGGAGCTCCACCTTCCTTTGGACTTCTACCTTCTTTGGAGACAGCCTACCACCACCCACTTAACTAGGCAGAGGGGCTCCCCTTGGCCTCGCGTACTAGGAAGCACCTGGTCACTGCGTGCCTCCACCCATGGTCGCCGGCCTCCTCACATCCATTGCCTCCCTACCCTATATTGAGATGCCCTGAGACCCCAACTGCCTCATTGAGCCAGATCCTACCCTAACTAATTTGGCGCCTCCCCTTCATCCAATTGGGCTCCTCCGTCGACCACTACACTGGGAAGCATGTTGTCACCACTATGGGCTTCATCGCCCTAGGATCTATAGATCTGGCCGCTCTCACATATGATGAGTTGTAGCATCGGGTGTTGCCTTCTCCTTCTTGTCAGAATAGATCAATAATGGTTTCCCCTTTCCATGACACTTTTCTTGTTCGCAACAATTGGGTGTGGCCTTTTCTTTTAAGAGTGTGTTCCATATGCCCCAAGCCATTGTATCACCACTCGACACCACCTCCATCCAACATGAATCTGTCGTAATGAGTCCAGTCAGTGTTTGTCCGTACTCTTGCTGGATTTGGCCACCAGCCGGTATGCACCTCTACTACTATAGTCCTCTGTTTAGTTCATGAGTGACAGAGGAAACCTCGGTTCGACCTAATCTACCCAAACAGTTTCCAAGCAGGGTCAGCCCAATCCAAAACTAGTCTAGGTGGGCCCACGCATCCCAAAAAGCCCCTGCATGGGGACTGCACAGCCCAGACTAGGCCTGTACGGGTTTTCCCTGACCCATCAAGGCCCTTACCGAGGTCTTCAAGGATAGATTAATTTTAATACAATCAAAAAGTAATTTATTTATTTTAATTAATTTTTTTTTGAAAGTTAAATTAATTAAATATTAATTTTTTTATTTTGAAAATATTTTTATTAATTAAGGCTTAAATTAATTTAATTTGGGGTTAAAATGTAAATAATTAATTAATTTAATTTTTGGTTTTAAAATTAAATTAATTGGTGGGACTGAACGAGAAAAAATATTAAATTAAAATAAGAGTGATATTTTAATTCAATAAAATGCCCTTGAAAATATTTTAACTCATGTTTGATTTTATTTCTATATTTAGTTTTGACACACATGTTTAAAGCATATTAAACTGATCATGAACACTTGGAACAACTAATGCATGTTTGGTATATATTTAATTTATTCATTTAAATATTGCATTGTTTGTAAAAATTATTTTCATTAATGATGATTTGTGAATCCTCTAATCGGCTTTATATGTATAAGGGTATGCATGTGAATATCAGATTTGTATTTTATACACCCTAATTCCCCTCTCCTGTGAGGGACTATAGTTCTATAATGATAAGATGAGGAGTGTCACACTTATCACCATGTTATGGTGCAGAACTAGAAAGGAGATGGATGCATTGGTTGGGAAAGTGCTGCATTTTCAGTCACAAGTGACACGACTCAAGGTATTACCCCTAGGGTCAAGTTTGATCCATTACTCAATCAATTGATCAACCTCTAGTATCAGATCATGATAACATGATCATATTATTTTTACATGGTTTATTATTTTTTAAAGGTGTAGTTTAGGCGTGATCGCATAGAATAATAAACAAGCTCACACAGATAAAATGAAAATGTGACACGATGAATATTTTCTATTTATTTCATGGTCAGTTGTGAGTGTGATCACATAGTATGTTCTTAGAATATAGAAAATGATTTCTTTCATCACATAAAAATATAAAACCCTCAATAAAATATGAATTTGTAATAGCCTTCCATCGTTCTACTTTGAACAAAACTAAGTGTTCTGGGTGCTCATCATGCCAAAGTTGAGGATTCCTCTTACTATCAGGGACTTATTATGAGAGTAGTGGTTTGACTTAACTAAAGTGGTAGTAAGTATTATACAATGATAAATATCTATCATTTTAGAGGAAATAATTAAGTAAATCAAGTTATTCTTTTAGAAGCTAGGAATTCACTCAACATATCAAGGAATCACAAATAAATACAATTGGCTAGTCTAATGCCTACCCAAAACCAACCATGTAATGGCATAGGAAATGATTATAGACTATGAGGGGAGGTTTGGGGTTATTTTCCACTAGAATACTCAAGCGATCATGTATTTCTATTAAATAACATAGGGTTCCTAGAATTCGATAAAAATAGTTGGAGACATTTAATGATTTAATTAATTAATCAAAATTTATAAACCGTTAATTGCAATGAAAGTATTAATCTGAGATCATTTTATTTTTGTAGAAAATGAAAAGTAATTCCAAAATTAAAAATATGATAAATAATGGACATAGTAAATTTCCATACTAATGGGAGTTTTAATGTGTAGTATAGGCATTTTCATATAATACTATTGTTTTTGAAATTCAAGGTGCAATTGTACCTAAAACCTATTAAAATACCTCAATAATCAAAGGTGAGAAATGTCCATATAGAAGACTCGTGTATAGAGAATATAATAGTTATTTAATTATGCTATAATCAACATTTGATGTCAGTTACAATCACTATATTGGTACATAAGTGATATAATATGTAGTCTCATATCCGAGTTGTTTGCAAGGAGGAAGTGAAGAAAAGATGTGGAAAGGAAACGATTACACTGGATCTATGTAAATGGAATGATAAATTATGTTCTTTCAATTCATCCTATTCCAATATCTTTATCACCCATTTACTCAAGTCTCGTTGTATGTTACAAAAACAATAGTATTGATTAAACAATTCATTACCTATTTATGTAAGGTTCTCCATGTAAATAAGAATAAAAAATATAGTTTAATCTTAATTCTTATAGAGAACAAATTAAAAAGAAAAGAAAAAAAATCCAGTAGAAAGTAATACCAGAATAAGATTAAAAATTTCCTTAAATACAATGAGATTGGTTAATAAATTGGTGCTTATTTTCTTATCATGTCATAAAATAATTTTATGGATGTTTAAATTCAAAAGTTGAATTAAATAAGAAAGTTAATGCTTCTTCTTAATGTATATTCATCAATGTAATGTTTATGTTTTATTTATTGATTTTTCAATAAAATATGCCTATCACATGTGTGTATTGATATATGGTAACAAAGTTATTATAGAAACATTAATAATATGTAATGTGTATTCTCAAAGCAGCTAGGAAAGGGTGATTCCTAACTTGGTGGTGAGATGTACATGACTTCTATATTTCCAAGTGAATGATTTTCATAAAACTATTGTTGAGTATATCCACAAAATTTATCTCTTGTGTCCTTTTTATAGAAGGATAAATTATTTCAGGTTCAAGAATGAATGATGTTTGTGGTTTCTCATATTCAATCAATAGTTCAGCAAAACCTCAATCATAGGAAATAACTGATGAATATAAAATGTAAGACTAATTTACCAAGTTGTGGAAAGATCATTCATTGTCAAGAAAAACTAACATTGGATATAAATTATATACCAAGTTTGGTATTTAATATTAGTAATGATAAACACCTTTGGTATTATCGACGTCTTTAGTTTGGACAAATAAACCTTTAGAAATAAAGGTATGCCACAAAGCTTTAAGAATTAGTATTTCATGAGAGAATGGACTATTAAAAGTGTAAGCTAGAGTATTATATATACATCATAAGATTCCTTTAATTAATTGAGGAATGGTAAAGTGAAGTATATTCATGGTCAAGAAGATATGAGTTACTTCGGGATGGAATGCCGAAGAATATCTTGACCAAGAGTTTATCGATCAAAATGTAGTGTGAGGTAATTTCTAAATGCACATTACCTTTTCTATATCATGAAATTTATGTTAATTAGTATGATCAATGATGATGTCTTAATTTTTACCATTAATAAATAGTGGGGGGGGGGGATTCTTAAATGCACATTTTTACATCAATGTTATGATGTAAGGAGTATCAATGTTTCAACTTGCAGAAAATTTCATTATATTTCAAGACGTTATTTGCAAATAACAGATATATCCCAAAACCATATGAAAAAACTAATTAGTAATGGATATCATAACTATTTTGTTATGATGGAAATACATTATGTCATAAAGATATGTGCTTAGATGAAAATATTTTGTTAGGACATAAACAAACTTGCATTAAGGACAAACACATTATGCATCTAATGTAATTATCCTAATGGTTTCTTAGTATATTAATTAAATCCCTATGATTTAAATGTGGTATTCAAGTGATATACTACATATATATAAAGGTTTTACATAACTATTTGAGATAGTGGCATCCATATTGACTTCACTTTGTTCAATGCTTAAGATTCACAAGTAGCTGTTATAGGAACTAGTTACACAAGTGCATGTGGAACGGGAATGTTCTAGAGACACATACTGCATAGGAAAGAAAAACCATAGGGATGGTTTTGAAATCACAACAGAAGGCGATAAAATATTTTTTGTGAATAATATTTTCTATAAGTAATCCATATATTGAAATTATATAAGATTTACAAGATCAATTAAAATTCAATAATGGGTTACATATATCACAATTCAAAGGGGCCTATAATTTTTAATATTGTGGTAGGTATTCAAATGAGATGATACATGGATGGTACAAGTGTAGTATCAATAAGGCTAGATTAGTTATACTAAATCGTTATTTCTAAATCCAATAAAATTCTACTTGTCGTAACTACTTTCTATGATCATATTATATTGAGCATTAGATGTCATGACCACCAAACATGGATGGTGTCTATCAACACAACCAAAAATTGATTGTCACATCACAAAATGATAATAATGGTTACAAGTTACTGATATCTGGTTCATGATTGAAGTAAGTAATAGTATCATAGAATATACATTTTTAATAAATGTTTTCCATGTTTCTACCAATGGTTTTTGGGAAAACAATATTTTTTCAAGTAAAATATGATTGGAAACATATGGAAAACCCCTCTTGGTCTTCAAGTTAGTTAAAACCAAGTTGAAATGTATTCTATAGTGATTGACTTAATGTAGAAACCTATATTCTAGGGTATAGGATATACAAAGGTAGATCAAAAAGGATACTTATACATATTAAATCATATATATAGTGTCATATTATTGAAAAAATTCAGGTTGGGACAATTAAATGGAAGAATTATTTCCCCTACCACATAGAATAATCACTCCAAGTTGCATGTCTAGGACATGGGAGGAGATTAATGCGGTGAGTTGAAATCCATATGCTTATGTGATGGATCTATAATGTATGACATGATAAGTACAAGAACTGATATTTCCAAAATATACATTATAGTAGGAAAATATCAGTTATATCAAGGATAACTTCAAGTGAAGAAATTATAACTATCTGATTATACTTTTTAAAGTACAAAAGAAATGTATATGGGATTTGGAGAAGAAAGGATAGCAGTTTTATGGGAAACTACACTTCCTTAGATCCATGTGATCTAATATTGTATTAAGGCTAAGGTGTGGAGTGATACAAGATCATAAAATCCAGTGTTAATCGTACCTATAATCACCGACTACGTTGTATATTATGAGGTAGATAAGAAGTGGTTATACAAAATTATTTATTCCAGTTATTAGAATCACACCTAGTAAGTTATTCATTATCTTAAGAAAAATTATGATATTATTACTAACCAAGATGTCAAGTAATGATAGTGAAAAAAATTCATATAATAGGAATACCATCTGTTGATAAGTTTTACTCAATGAGGTGAGGTCACATATAGCAGAATAATCATGCAATAGAATCTTGGAAGACCCAACAACTAATGTGGTGACATTGCAGAAATATGACCTCAATCATGTGAGAGCTAAAATGTATGGTTAGAAATTTGGCTCTACTATAAGTTGGAGTGTGGAGGTGGTGGGTTCGCTTGACCCAACTATATAGTTATTTTGTTTACTATATCATGTATACAGTTAGTTATACATGATTTTTACTTACTATTATAGTGTATACTTTTCTTTATCCTCTATTTAATGGTAATTAAAATATATTAATTTTCTTATCAACAGGTTATAGAATATCCAAGGCTATAATGAGAACCTCTAGATGTTATGACATTAATATTAAACAAATTTCCAATGGTTTAGGTACATCATATTGACTGGACACAGAAGATGTTTGACGATCATGTGTTAGGTGCTTATAAGAATTGTGACATCTTCTCATGAAGTTTTCACTTGGTGATCTCTTGTAGTGAGATAATAAGGAAAAACCCATCATTTGAAACCCCACGTGTTTTAGTTGTAATTGGATGCTTCTATCTATGAACATGCCTAACAGTCTATTGGCTTGGAATCATTTTCAATGTGTACCATTTGATCATGTACATTGATTCAAGGAAAAACCTTAATAATGAAATCTAGGAGATTTATCTTGTGTTGGGTGTATCATTTGTGGTATTCCATTGGTTGAATAATCAATAAAGGATTTTCCTCTTCTATGTTAAGGAAGTAATATATCTCAGTCCATGTTGATCAAGATGATAGTAACTTCATAACTCTATGGCCATGGAATTTGAGGGTAAATTCATCCACTTAGATTGACAGATAATAAATCAAGAAAATGGTGATGACACAGGTGTGTATCCTGCTTTATAAGATATTAAATACAAAGATATTATATTACACAGTATGTGTTTGTAGGTTGGTTTTCATTGTTGTGACTATCCTTATCTCTTTTGGGGTCAGGATGGGTTGATAGATCCCACTCTTATTCTGTGATGGAATTCACTACTATTGAGATTACGGAGTAGAGGGTCACACACAATAGTGTGTTAAAGAATCTTCCATATTCAGTTGAATAGGTATATTGGAAATGGTGGGCCCCACCACTAGGGTCTGAGATTTTTCCATGGAGATACGATCACCAAATTAATAAATTAATTCATATTATCCATGTTGATATTAATTGGTATTGAATTTATTTATTATATGTATTTACAAGTTTTAAAGTAAATAAAAGAAAATATTAATTGAAAGAATATTAGTTTAAAGTATTCATGGTTCATTTAATATTTTTGGGAATAATGAGTTGAGTAAATGGCTCAGTTATTATCATGTAATATAATTATTATATTATAGGAAAGTGATAAAAATATAAATGACATTTATGGCTCAGTATAGTAGTCCTAATATCATTTTTAAATCCTGTTAATTATTCAGGGGTTATAAAGGAAATTAATGATAATTTAAAACACACAATATATATAAGAGGAGAGCCTCCCACCAAGGACTATTCATATCCTCTCTCTATCCTCTTCTCTCTTTCACACTCTATAGATATAGGATCTATATCTAGGATATTGGGTCGATCTCCCTCCCATGAATTGCAAGAAAGGTGATGTGTTTATCATTAGAGCGTCAAAGTCATCATTGTATCTTTGCACCAGCACCCAAAAATTTATTATCAATGCTCTCATAGTTTCTTTATGTGTGTGTGGACAATATAAAGGAATCCATCTTTAGATTATTTAAGAATCGATAATTGATGATTAATAGATTTCAAAAAAGTCTTCGGACTAGACTAGATCTTTTATGGTTTTAATTTGGTGCTTAATTTCCTTTATGCTTGATCCTCGGAAAGTAATCAGGAAATGTTTCACTGATAATGATGATTTCATGTCGATTGTCAGTGGAAAAATTTTAAAATCCCATTTTGTACTTCTAGTATTATTCATGGTTCCTTTAATTAGTATCATAGGGACGAGTGAATAATTTAAGCAAATAAAAATTAAAATTACATTAATTGTTGAAGAGGGTGTCATTCTGATCCCAACACCATAGACGGTTTTCATATCCTACCCTAGATGGCCAGTCTACGACCATCCAATGTTTTAATTTTAGATTGAATTTATCTTGTTGTAGGTTTTTACGTGAATAAAATTAATATATTATATGTTAATTTTATACCCAATATTTGTGGCATGATTTTTATACTATAAACAGAATCACCGGGGATTTTCCAATCACCAGAATAGTAAATTATCCCCAATAAAATTTTTGCATTGGTCAGTATTACAATAATTATTTATTATAATAATAATTTTATTACAATAATATATTTATTATTCTAGTATATCATTATAGGATTATAAATTCGATAAATCTTTCTAAAAAGACAATTTTGAGGGGTGGGATCTGTCTTCTCTATTAGTCCAAAAGAAGAAACAAAAAAAAATAAAATTAATGGGAGAGAATACAAAAACATGGGTCTTCCCTTATGTAGGACTCACTTCCCTCATCCCTCTCCCTTACCTAGTCATGGTCGGCAACAACCCACCGAACTAGACGGATGGATACCCATTGGTCGTGCATACCATGTAGCTCCCAAAAACCACATGCCTCTACCTTGGGTCACCACCCACCTTGTCTCTGATGCCTCCCTACCCTACATCAATCCACCCCAAGAACCCATATCCATCACCGATCTGGCACCTCCCATCACTTCATCGACACCTCCCCTTCATAGATCCTGGCTCCCCCGTCGGTCGCTGCACCATGTAGCACACCGCCACCATTATGGGTTTCACCACCTTCAGATCTACAGATCTAGTTGTCCTTATATTTGATAAGATGCAGCATCAGATGACTACTCCTCCTATTTCTCAACACTACTTTCCCTGATATGTGGTTGTTTTATCCGTCATAATAGCTAGGTGTGTCCCCTGCCACAGGAAGTGTGGTCTATTCACACCAAGTCGGCATAGTGCCACTCGACACCACATCTATCCCGCGTGAGTCCACCATGATGAGCCCAGTTGGGGTGTGACCTTCCTATTACTTGATCTAGCCCCCATCTGATGTTTTCCACCACCACCAATGTCATGTGTTCAGCGCATGGGTGACAGAGGTACCCTATGTTGGACATGATCTTCCCTAAAAGTTCCCAATACAGGTCGAAATAATCAGAAATGAATCTCGGTGGGGCCTCCCATCCCATAATGGCCCTACCTTGGGATTGCACAGCCCGGACTAGGCCTTCAACGGTTCAACCCAACCCACAGGGGGCCCACCCGAGGGCTTTGAGGACCAATTTATTTTAATACAATAAAAAACTATTTTAATTAATTAATTTAATTTTGGTTTCAAATTATATTAATTAAATATTTATTTTTTTACTAAAAAATATTTTTATTAATTAAAACATAAATAAATTTAATTTGGTGTGAAAATTAAATTAATTAATGGGACCGAATGATAAAAATATTGAATTAAAATAATAGGGAGATTTTAATTCAATAAAATTCCCTCAAAAAAAATTTAAATCAAGATTAATTTTATTTCTATATTTAATTTTAATTCATAGGTTTAAATCATATTAGATAGATTATGAGCTCTTAAACCAATCAATTCATGTTTGGTGTGTGTTTAATTTATTTGTTTAATTCTTGTATAGTTTGTAATAATTAGTTAAATTAAAGAATATCTGTGAATCTTCTAATCATTATTAAATGTATAAGGGCCTAAGTATCTATATCATATTTGTATTTTATACTACCTAGTTCCCCTCACCTATGAGTGAGTACTGTTTTATAATGATGAGATGAGGAGCGACACACTTTGTGCCAAGTTATGGCGATGCACCAAATAGGACTTGGATGCATTGGATGGTAAAGTGATCCATTTAAAGTCGCCAGTGATGTGACTCAAGGTATTACCCCTAAGGTCTAGATTAATCCATTATTAAATAAATGGATAATCCTCTAGCATTGGATCATTATCACATCATAATTTAATTTTATTCAAGGTTTATTATATTTTGAATGAGCATTTTACATGAGATCACATAAAATAATAAACAAGCTTGCACAAATAAAATGAACATGTGACGTGATGAATATTTTATATTTATTTCATGGTCAGTTGTGAGTGTGATCACATAGTACGTGACAAGAAGATATAACAAGATTTCAGTTATCACATAAAAATTTAAAACCCCCAAAGAAATATATAGTTGTAATAGCCTTCCATCATTTGAGTTTGAACAAAATAGGGTGTTCAGGGTGCTCCTCATGCCAAATATGAGGGTGCCTCATTCTACTGAGGAGTTCTTATGAGACTGGTGGGTTGAATTAACTAAAGTGGTAGTAAGTATTAGAAAAATATAACTTTATATCATTTTAGAGGAATGAATTGTGTAAATAAATTTATGATTTTATGATCTGGAACTTCACTCAACATATCAAGGAATCACGATTGAATGTGGTTGGCCAAACTAACACCTACCTTGAACCCTCCATGTAATGGAATAGCCAAACCTTATAGACAATGAGGGGAGGATCATGGATTATTTACACTAGAATACTAAAGAAACATATTATTCTAACTCTATCACAATGGATTCTGATAATTCAATAAAAATTGTGGCATACATTTAATGATTTACTTAATTAAGAAAACTATCTAAACTGTTAATCGCAGTAAAAGTACTAATCTGCTAGAATTTTGTTTTTTATAAAATGAAAAGTAATACAAAAATTAAAACTGTGACGAATAATGGACATAGTAAATGTTCATACAAGTACGAGTTTCTAAGAGTAGTACTCGGGTATGCATATGATACTAGACTTTTGGAAATTCAAGGTGCAATTATCCCCAAAACCTATTACACTACCTTGATAAGAAGAGGTTATAAATTTAATTATAGGGGACTCATATATAAATCATATGATGGTTATGTAATTATGCTATCATCAACATTTGATGTTATTTGTAGTCACTGCAACAGGACATGACTAATATAACATGTAGTATCATCTCTGTGTTGTTTGCAAGGAGAAACTGAAGAAAAGATATGAATGAGAAATGATTACACCGGATCTGTGTAAATTAGAAGGAGGATTAAGTTATTTTAATGCATCATATTCCAATGTCATTATAACCTATTTAATTATGTTTCATTATAGGTTTCAAAATGTACAACATTGATTAAAATCTTCATTACCTTTTTAGGTAAGGTTCCCCAATTAAATAAGTATAAAAAAAGACTGTTTGATCCTAATTCTTAAGGTGAGCAAATTTAAAGTATTAAAGAAAAGGCCAATGGAATGTAATTCCATATACACATTTGTAGCATCCTTCAATACAATGAGGCTAGTTAACAAATATGAAGTTATTTTCTTTTCATATCATGAAATAATTTTTTGGATGTTTAAATGAAATATAATAAATTAAAGAAGTAAGTTTCTTCTTCTTCTTTAGGTATATTCGTTAATGTAATGTTTCATTTTTACTTATTGGGTATTCAATAAAATATTACTATCTCATGTGTGTGTTTATATACATTAAACCAGTGAGTATAGAAACCTTGCTAACAATTAAGATTTATTCTCCAAGTAGTTGATAAATTGTGATTCTTAAGTCAGTAGTGAGAAGTACACAACTTCTATATTGACAAGTGAATGATTTTTATAGAACTATTATTGTGAATAACAAAAACATTTATATCATGTGTAATGTTTACAAAAGGATAAATTATTCCATGTATAATAATGATTTTTTTTGGAATCTCATACTCAATCAATAGTTCAGTAAAATATGAATCATAAGAATAACTTATGAATATAAAATGTAAGACTTATTCACCAAGTAATGTCCAGATTATTCTTTGTAAAGTAAAACTAAAAGTGGACATCAATTATATTCCTATTTTGTTATTTAGTCTCAGTAAATAAAATTTTCCTTGGTATTATCGATGTCTTTAGTTTGAAAAAAGAAACCTTTAGAAATTAAGGTATCTCACAAAGCTTTTGGAATTAGTTCAGCTTGATAGCGTGAATTATTCCAAGGGTAAGATGGAGCTGTATATATATATATATATATGATAGATATAATATTTTCATCCTTTTTTATATGTAATTCAATTATTTAATCACTAAAAATTTATCAATTTGTGTTATTTACATCAATTTTGTATTTATAGGGTGTTTTGTGCTTAAATGTGAAAACTTCTTAATTTGGAAATATAGATAGATTTTAATATCTTCGGTAATTATAGAATATATTTTAAAATATAAATCTAATTTATGTGATTACTTTTTTATTGGATTCCTATATTTATTTTCTTCATCTTTTTCTTTTGGACCATGATTTAATTCGACCATCCAAGGGTCTGACAAATTCAATCAAGTTGGACAATTATTCTGGATGACTATTTAGATGCCACCTCACTAAATTAATCATAAATCTGTCTACATACATCCAATTTATGTGATTCCAATTTTATTTGAAATAATATTTAATGGGTATTTTGGCTATTAAAGATCATGAAGATATTCCTTCATTAAGGTGTCTCATGGATGCTCAGATTTTGTGCAAAAAATCGAAACAATAATACAAGATTTAATTATCCATATCTCATACTACACGAGGAGTATAAATCTGAAATTTTGGGATTAAACGTAAAAGTTATTTTGTAAGATCTTTCAGGGAGACACTACGCCAAAATTCGGGCATTAAATTTGCCTACCATTATTAAAATTTTGGTGGAAGAAATCTGTATGAAATCTTAAACATAGATTTTGAAGATCTAAGATTTGAAGACCCAAGGATGGAATCCCTTCGCCTATATAAGGAGGAGTTCACCCATGATGATAGAGGATTTCAACACCACACTGTGATATGGGAGCAATCCAAGGGACACTTATGGACCATCTCCTTCAGCATCATTCAATTTTCTTCTATTATTTTCTTTAGTTTAAAATGTCTATCCTCTCCCGCATCATCTACCATACCCCATCCATGGAGGGGTAGTTTCATTTGAGTGATCAAAAAGAGGAAAGGTTGGACTTATGTGTGATCTTGAGTTATTGTGCTTGAAATGAATCAAATTCCTTCTTTCTTATTCTGGTTACAATTTTTAATTCAGTTTGAAATTCCAAAAGCGGTTGTGTTAGGTTTTGATTAGGTTATTATAAATTTCTTTGGTCGATGATCACATATCCCTCCACCCAATTCTAATCTCTATATGGTGGAACAAGATTAAGATTTCATGGTGAGTGTTCTACGGTAGTCAAGCACGTGTGTAGGATTGTATGTCAGAATATGGGTTTATTAGGAAACAACAACTTTGGTTCAAATATTGCTCTAATAAATCAAGAAACCTTCTGAAACCCTAAACACATTGGAAGGAGGATATACAAATATAAGCTTTTGGATATAAAAATTCTCATAACATCCATTTGACCAAGGGAGAGAGAGGAATCGATATATGAATCTCTCTCTTACCAATTAAAGGAAGAAAAGGAGCCATAATTTGGAAACCATGGTGGCACTATACTAGGTCTAGTCGAACCCAATCCAATCATCATCTTTATCATTTATTAACACCAATAAATTAAATATATTTATTTCTCTCATAGTCATTCAAATTAATTAAAACCAATCCTTTTCAGAAAACCTACAAAAAGTGACAACCTTGTTTTTTGTGCACTCTTCTTCATGAGACTACCTAGGATCAACTTCTATACTATACTTAGGTAATTAATTTTTTTCACAACTAAAAAAAGGCATGCTTCAAACTTGAAAACTTTTTTGGGGAGGCAGTTCCTTAAAAAAATTGAAAAAAAATATTTTCAATGAACTATAGTTCAAATAGAAATTTATTTGAATTCAATCCATAAATTGAATGCACAATAACCAAATTGAGAAAGAAAAATATTCTAATATATTTCAAAGAAATAAATCTCACAAGTTCAAGTGACAACTTTAGTGAACACTTTGAAACTGTAATACTGGCTATATATCACAGTAGAACCTTGCATTAAATATGTGCACCTCAATTTGTCAATCAAAATAACCAACTTGTATTCTGTTCCATAGAAAATGATTTTGAAATGCGAATTAACACGATCCAAGTGCTTCCAAAATTTCATGGTCTCTCAAGTAAAGACCTGAATTGAAATATCCAAGAATTCACCTATGTCTTCTCCAACTTCAAACCTTGAGGTGTCATGGAAGTGCATGTGAAGTGGAGGGCATTCCCCTTCCCACTATAGGGAGCAGTGAAGGAATGGTTGTATAATCTATAAATGGGGGAGATCAGTGATTGGGAAGATCTGAAAAAATTCTTCCTACAAAGATTCTTCCAAATATCTAGGAGAACTACAATAAAAATAGAGATTTATGTTATACATCAATAAACTAGAGAAACAGTCTATGAATACTGGGAACATTTCAAGAAGCCCTGTGTAAGTTTCCCACACCAAGAAATGGAACATGACCAATTCCTTGTGTGAATTTACCAAGTATTTCTTGACAGTGATAGGATTCTACTAGATGCCTCATTGGAAGGAGACCTCATTGAAAAATTGCCTACAAATATTCGAGTTCTAATTAACAATATTGCACTAAATTCACAGCATTTTGGCACTCGAGGTATGAGCACCAGAGGAATCCATGAGGTGATAATATCTGATTCAGTAGATTTAATTAGAAATGAAATGGGTGAACTCACCGGATTAGTGAAACAAATAGCTATGAAACATGGTAAGGAGAAACAATGACCGAATCAGGTATGTGGTTTATGCTCTTATAATCCTCATTATACTGATCATTGTCCAGAAGTGTAGGGGATAGAAAGCGGTTTTGCAACCTATCAGCAAAGGAAATACAAACCGCAAACCCATCTAGGGTATGGGTTTCAACAGAACCAAGCCATCCCACATTTTCAACAGCAATATCAGAACCATATATCATTCCAATATCCTTATAATCATCCCTTCCAACAACATCAAACTTTCCAACCTCCAACTTTCCAGTGGAATAACTTTGAGCAACCATCCAAAAGTGCACTGACAACTGAAGATCAAAAGTTAAAGATAGGAGTTGTGGGAATGGAAGATAAAATGTACAAGCTAGCTAGTCAATTTGTAAGAATTATGGATGCCCTCACCAAAAATCAAGGTAAGCTTCCTACACAAATAGTTCTAAATCTAAAGGAGAATGTTAGTGAAATCACCACCTGAAGCTATAAGGAGCTCACACCCACTAAACAATGTGAGGGTTATGTTTTCAAGAAACCTCCATAATTTCTTCCTCTCCAACCAAAAGATGAATTCAATAAAAAAAGGATAAAGAACAAGGTTCAGGAAGGAAAGGATAGAAAAACCTTTTAAAAAACAAAAAAAAGGATAAAAAGGATATTCCAACACCATTCCCATCTACATTGGTTGATTCAAAGAAGGGGGAAGAAGAATGACTTCAATAGTATATTCTAGAAACCATCTGGAAAGTTGAGATTAACATCCCATTACTCGATGAAATCCGAAAAATCTCTCAGTATGAAAAAAATTCTAAAAGTTCATTGTACTAAAAGAAAAAGGATTGACAGAAATGAAAGAATCAACTTAGGAAGAAGCATCTCAGCATTGATCACACCACTGATACAATAAAAACGTCAAGATCTAGGGACATTCTCTATTCCTTGTACTATCGGTTAATTAAATTTTACGAATTCACTATGTGATCTCAGATATTCGATAAATATGATGCCTCACTCAGTGTTTTCATCATTAAAGATCGGATAACTAAAACAAACATGAGTGGTGGTAAAATTATCAAACATATCCACCATTTTCCCTGTTATAGTCATTGAATATGTACTT
The DNA here is from genome assembly GCA_963277665.1 of Viscum album. NCBI lineage: Eukaryota > Viridiplantae > Streptophyta > Magnoliopsida > Santalales > Viscaceae > Viscum > Viscum album. The sequence continues at coordinate 697,766,707 of OY728128.1, forward strand.
TTAGGAGTGAGAGGACTAATCTTTACAGCATACTTTTATGTCCTTTCCATGGATGAAGGCTGAGAACCTACCCAATATCCTATCATACTAGGGAGACCCTTCTTGAAAACAATAAGGATGGCCATCAACATGCATGAAGGAACACTCACCATGGAGATTAGGGACATTACGATACAATTCAACAATCTTCATACGATGAAACATCCATCCAGCAATCAGTCACATTTTGTGATCTCCCATGATGAAGGTATGGAACCAATTGAAGACTCAGGTATGCTTCATGACTTCTTATCACTAGGAGAACACTTTTATTTTGAATTTTATAATTCCCAAGAACCAAAAAATTATAAAATAATGATGGAGGATGATGTAAAATATGATTTTTTTTTTCGATGATTTGTTAAAATAGAGTGAGATTATACAAGATAATAATACCTTAGAAGTAGGAAACCTAACTACAATATTGTTCCCTCAACAACCCCCATGTATATAACTGAATCATTTTAAATGTGATTTGAAGTATTCTTACCTAATGGAAAGAGATAAATTTCCAGCAATCATTTCCAATAACCTATCCCATTCATAAGAACAAATATTGATTGACCTTCTCAAAAGGAATGTCAAAATGGTAGGATGGAGTTTAGGTAAAATTTTTGGAATCAACCCAAAGGTATTCTCTCACAGGATATTTTAAAAAATTGATTCCCAACCAGTTAGACTCCCACATAGAAGACTCAATCCCACAATTATGGAGTTCATTAAGAAACAGACAGAGAAATTGTTAGCAGTTGACATCATTTACCCAATATCTGATTCTCAATGGGTAAGCCCAATTCATGTAGTCTTCAAGAAAACCGGCCCAACCACTATTAAAAATTAAAGAAACGAACCGATCCCCATGGGAGTAAAAAATAGCTAGAGAGTGTGTATAGATTACAGGAAGCTAAATCAAGTTACTAGAAAATACCACTTTCTTATTCCATTCATTGATAAGATTCTTGAAAGGTTAGCTTGAAAAACTCATAACTGTTTTTTATATGGATTCTCATGATATATTCAAGTATTGATCACATAAGAAGACCAAGAGAAGATGACCTCCACATTTCCTTTTAGAACATTCTCCTAAAAAAGGATTTATTTCAAGCTATCCAATTCCCCAGGTACATGTCAATGGTGTATGGTGAGTATTTTCATGGACCACATTTTGGACTGATTGAAGGTGTTTCTGTAGAGACCCGAAGCTTTATGTACATGGACATTACATTACTTTTGCGGAATACTTAATACATAACAAAAACAGACACATAAGGATCGTAATAGTTTAGTGTCTTTGGAAACTCGGAATATAAACATCTAATAATGTTGAAAGATCTTCAACATCTCCCATAATGATCTTACCCTTTTCGTTTCCGTACCTAAAACCTTTATTTATTTCATGGGGAAAATAAAACATAGAAAGGGTGAGCTCAAATGCTCAGTAAGGGAAAACATAGAGAACATAAAACAATCCATAAACATTTGAAATCAAAAACTTGAACATGAAATCTAAACATTAAAACCTCGAGCAAAGACATAAATCTTGGAAGTAAGTAAGGCATTTATCATAAAGGAACATCAATCATGATAAAATAGCATGGTAATAAAACATGTAATTGTGGAAACCATTCAGCACATGTTATGATTTCCATAGTATCCAAGGCATTGCTACCAAGACCATCTTAGTGGACAAAGTCCCTTTCTGAATCGAGTTCACTCCTCGTTTCAGTCTTGTAACACTGAACCGGATTAACTTACCATTCCAGCCATGTATATCTCATGAGAAATAAATATTTACCCAATTAATTGAAGGGAGATATAGGTACCTCCCATCTCATAATTAAATCATTCTTACTTGTGCCACAAAATAAACATACATCATTCATAATAACCCAACAAATAAAATGGGTTTCATAAACATCATCCCATAATCACATAATCCATATAAAAGAAATGGATATGATTTCATAATAAGAAATGTGAAACCATATAAATCATAGAGACTTTATACTTGAACCATACATATATTAAATAATTTCATCTTAGATGGAAAATGGTTTTGATAAGTCACTTGAAATGAATTCTTGGGGAAAATATCCTTTCTTCTTCAAAATCAATTTCTTTTCAAAAAACATCATGCAATTTTAAAAGAAAAAGATTTTGTTGAAAATATTTAAGAAATATTTTGGAGGAAGATTCATGAAAATAGGGCTTTATAAAACCGTAAAAATCCTTTCATTCTATATAAGTCAAAAAAAATTCTCCTCGTAACTTTGTCGGAAAAGTCAAAAAGTACCTCGTAACGTAAACAAAAGAAAGATTCCTTACATACCATGTCGTAAAAGTCAAAATGGGTAAAAAGGACATTAACCATACATAAAAACACTTTTAGAAAACATGGACATGGATGATAACAATAACCCCAGTAAATACTTACGTATAAGCAATCTCGGATAAAAATGAGATTTGCAAAATTATCCCTTACCTTAGGTCTGATATGCTTCATACGTATCCAAACCTCCTGTATAATGATTTAAATAATTTCATTGACTTATTACAGAATCATATTCATTGTTATTATATCATATATGGTTCACTTATGACTTTATATTACCCATTCTTTTGTAAATTCATGTTAAACTAGCATTTTGGGTAAAATCGTTTCATTTGTCGTTCGTGTTTTAACTTGTAATTATTCATATGGTTACATAGATCATGATTACATACATCCAGAATGTAAAAAATTATTTATATATAATATATATTCAGAATATACATATATATAATAGATCTATAAATGGTACGAAATACACCGTTCATGGAGACAGTAGGCTGTACGTACGCATGAATGCTGTTTTCGTTTCCTTATTGAATTGAATGGAATTAAGTAGATGAAATAAATATATATATATATATATATACATAAATCCAGTAGAATTATTGTGTCATATATTCATTGATTACTTATTATATATACTTTATAATCATTCTTGAATGGTTAACATGGAGAGTGAATCTCATCACGTCGTGGAGACGGTAGTCCGTACGTACGCACAAGCGATGATATCATTCCCAAGATCGTGGAATTGTATTAAAGTGTATGTATAATATTACCGAATCAATATCAATTTAAAAAAATCATATATATTCATTACTTTTACCATTATACCCATCCAAGTAAGGTGGTGGTGGAAAATAGATTACACCACGGCGTGGAGACGGTATTCCATACGTACGCACGCGCGGTGATTTCATTTTACGTAACATGGATAGATGGTGAAATATGGTTGTTTCATACTTATAATAACATATTAGTATATGAGTGATACTGATTTTATTACCTCATAATGAAACAACTAAAAAAATAAGTGAAAAAGAAATAAAATTGAAAGAATCGGTAACAGACATTACCTCTTCTTTGAAGCGCCTCTTTGAGACCTCCTCTTAGGGTACTAAACATGGTCTTTGAAGAATATCAGGACCTATAAAATGTTTCTAGGGAAGTGTAGAAGAGAATTTGGCAGGGTTTTGACGAGCTTGAAGGCTCAAAGTGGTGTGAGGAAGAGAGGGAGGAGGTGCCCTTTTATAAGGGAGGAGAGGGGAACCTTTGGAAATATAAGAAATATTAGTTTATATTAAATCCCAACCCCATTTAAAAACATAAAAAATGACTCATATCCGAATATTAAATGATATAGGGTTTTAATATCATCAACCAATAAAATTTAGACATGTTATGAACTTATTTTAAACATTATCAACTTTATTTATCCTTATTTATCAATTTAATTTTATTTGTGGTAATAATATTATAAATTTTAAATTATTAAAATAATTACATATGTGTTGTGAATTTTCCATAATTTGACACATTATGACATTTTTTACCATATAAATTTTAATTTATAATTTTTAAATATTTTTTTTATTTTTAAATAATTTTATAATATGTTATTTTTATAAAATAACAATAGTGTCAATTTTGAAACTATTCATTTATTTGAATTTAAATAAAATATATAAAGAATATATGTTCTAAATAAAAGATTAAATAGATTCATAAAATGTCATATGTATCTATAAAATTAGTGGATCACATTAAATAGTTCATATAATATATATTTTAATATTTTTAAAATCATTTATTTGATATTTAATTAATAAAATAATTTCAACATCACTATTGTGTCATACTTAATGATAATTATTTAATCCCTAAAATTTCTAAATAAATTCCTATGATGTAGATAATTGTATTAGATTTCTGTAGAATATTCATTTTCTAAGTTTCATTAAGTTTATCACTAAATTAAAATTATTATACTTATAAGATTTAAGAAAGTGACATGTTGTCACTTTCTTTCGTTTTAATAATAATTAAATTATTTTCATGGTAAAAAGTCCATTAAATGAATCTAATCAGACCCTTAAGTGATATGGGTTGACTTTTAGTCATCCAATAGGATTCTTACAGGTGTTAGGGTAATTTTATAATCTTATATTTACCCTTAATTACCCGATTTACCTTTAACTATGGTAAATAAAATTTTCCGTAGTTACTATTCATAGTACCCAAAAATAAAAAGTAGCTTATTAACATAATTTGGACCCACTGATTCCAAATATGGAATCCATTTTTCCTAATTCAGTACATAAAAGTTGCATAAATTAAATTAAAATTAATCCCATTGTCGAAAGAAAACGAGTTTTTGGTTAAAACATTGCAAAAGATTGAATTGATTTATCCTACGAATTCAAGGTAAAATCAATTCTAATGACATAAATTTTATTAAATGGTAAAAATATATTCTATTTATACTTTAAAACCATTCAATATTATAATTTAACCATATAAATTATTACGATGAAAAAATTTGTTTTTAATTAAAATATAGCGTGTTTTTATTATTCATTAAAATATGAAAGTTATCAGAATAATATGAAAAATTTATCCAAAATAAATTTTTATATCCTGATTCCAAAGAATAATTTCATTTTGTCAAATTGATCTTCTAAACATGTCAAAAACTAGATTTAATATGGGTGCTCTATCAAAAGGCGGCAAAACTACATTTTTTTTAAAAAATACTTATTTTACCCGAAAAATTTATTTTGTTCTTATACCATGTTCTATAAAATGAGTAAGATGAAATAATAATTTTATAACATTAAAAATTTAGTTAATACTATTCATAACGGCTAGTTCATAACAATATTATAATAATATATCGTTGTTTAGTAAAACCTGATTTTGCGTACAACACACGCTATCGAGAAGGGTCGTGATTGCGTGTAATGCAAGCCAAGTCAGGGTTGCGTGTTATGCAAGAATCCTTCATTATTTCGTATAACATAATCCAACCATATTTCATTTGTACATTGAATATATATATATTTATATATATACACTCAATGTATCGTATAATAACTACTATCAAAATTGTGTGTAACGTGATCAAAGAATAGTGTTGTGTATACTGCAAGCTCATACGGTGTTGCGTATAGCGCAAGGTAATCTTGTTTTATCTTACAACACAAGACATCAATGAAATTAAAAGAATATTTTTCAGAAAATCTCGGGATGTTACATTCTACCCCCCTTAAAATGAATTTCGTCCTCGAAATTCGTCGGGGTTATAAATCGTTTACTATTTATAGAAACCCACATCATAAAAAGGAATACTAAAACTTAATTTTAAAAACTAACGTATGAAATGTAACGATTAACCAAAGTAACTCATCCCTGGGTTTCCATATAAGATAACATAGGTGAAAATATGGATATGGAAGAAAAATCTAACCCTCAAGTTATGATGGAGAGTGGTAGAGAACGTGGCTATGAAAAATCCATCAATCACAAAGCCATAGATTTGTGATGATCTAAGGTACCATCTGATTCATCGGATATAAGGGAACTAGGACAACATTTTTGGTTTTCAAGATCATTTCCCTAAAGTTGATGAAATTGGAATTAGAAGAAATAATTTCATGATTTTGGTACAATCTCACCATTGGTCGTTCTTTGGACAATTTCCACTTCATCTCTTAAAGAAATGAAGTTGAATTTGTCATTCGTGAAGTGTTAGCAGATCATGTTATAGAATGATGGGTAATTCCATCTGTCTCAAACAAAAGGTTAGAAAAGTTATCAAAAATACATAAGTCCATCTATAGTGAGATTAATCATATATGGTTCCTAAAATGGACTTATACTTCATATATCATAATGCTTAATATAATAAAACTAGTTTCTACTAAACAGGGACTTTCTGTAGGCCAGTGGTAGGCGATAAAGGCCAGTCGCACTTCGGTTGTGGGTTCGATTCCCACAGCCTTCTCCGACGCGATGGGCTGTCGCCCATCCTGCAGGTTGTCCTTTTTCTAAAACTACATTACTATAAAATCCCATCAATAATATTGAAAAAAATTCTATCCTTAAACAATACTAACTTATGTCCAACATAATCCATTCCAATCTTTAGGCTTATCCATAATACTGCAGTCCACTCTCATATTATAGTGAATACGATTAATAGAGATTTCATATAACAAGAATTATAATACCATCGTTGATCCCCATATATCATAAGATATGTCTTGTTGGTCACATTCCAAACATTCGAAGGCCTTAATCATGTATTCTCTTGAAAAATGAATACCCATTGAATCTTAGTGAAAACATGAGTACTGTCAAAAGTTAACTCTTTCCACATACCAAAACCCCAAAACTCTATATACTCAAACCGTCTTATAACTATTTTCTTATATCAGTCATGAGCTCATGAATACTGTCAAACATTTCATTTTCTCATTATCCCTTCATTATGCACATATCATCTTTTTTCCTAAAATATCTGAATAACATTTCATGGTTACTGGTACCATTCATCATACACTTCAAAACATAAGGAAAGACAACAGTGTAACAATCCTTAGATGTCTCTTTATTCCATAGTACCATGAGATTACTTATACAACATTACACTTGATAAACATGTAATCATTCCACTACCTTCCTAAACCATTCACTGAGCTTCAATAATTCTTTCATCTCACATATCATTTGTAGTCTCTTCATCATCATCAAGATAAATACTACCCATACGACCATGTTGATTCTCTTCATGAGACTTTCACTTAGGGAATTGGTTTGCATAATGCCCGTAAATTCCACATTTAAAACATTTAACCATTGTTGATGTCATAGAAATACCATTATTCTTGTCCATGGTGTTAACTGAATCTTTTCCTTTGCACTTACTGGATTTGTGTCCTTCTTTTCCACACCCAAAGCATCTTCCGGTTCCTTTGAAACATTATCCTTGATTCCTCTTCCCACATGATTTACATAGTGGAAATTGAACTTTCTTTCCTCTATGATCATCAGGAAACTCCTATCTTTCTCTTATTAGCCAAGTCAGGAAACTTACCAAATTTGTGTTTATTGATCATATTATGAGATTTCTGATTCAGCATAATAATGATGTTTGGACTTCCAAATCCCATTTCATTTGGTTTCTCATGAATAATATCATTCCATTTTCCGCCATATCCTCCATTATCGTGAATCTTCTTGTTTCCAGCCATTTTCTAAAACCCAAAAAGAATAGTGTGAGAGGAAAAAATCATGCTAGGGAAAACAACATAGTAAAGGGGGAGTACCCTAAATATCTAACATCTTAGGTTAAATTCTAATATCGTTACCGTAGTTCTAGGACTATATCCTATACCTATACTTATCCTTAGGGACATCCCTAGACATACCTTAGAAAAATATCTAGGGATCTCACTAACGTTTTCGCATCCTAGTTTCCAAAGGTTAACTAAATCTTTCCACTGATACCAACTATACAGACCCGAAGCTTGACGTACATGGACATTACATTACTTTTGTGGAATACTTAATACATAACAAAAACAGACACACAAGGATCGTAATAGTTTAGTGTCTTTGGAAACTCTGAATATAAACATCTAATAATGTTGAAAGATCTTCAACATCTCCCATAACGATCTTCCCCTTTTCGTTTCCTTACCTAAAACCTTTGTTTATTTCCTGGGGAAAATAAAACATAAAAAGGGTGAGCTCAAATTTTCAGTAAGGGAAAACATAGAGAACATAAAACAATCCATAAACATTTGAAAGCAAAAACTTGAACATGAAATCTAAACCTTAAAACCTCGATCAAAGACATAAAACTTGGAAGTAAGTAAGGCATTTATCATAAAGGAACATCAATCATGATAAAATAGCATGGGAATAAAACATGTAATTGTGGAAACCATTCAACACATGTTATGATTTCCATAGTAGCTAAGGCATTGCTGCCAAGACCATCTTAGTGGACAAAGTCCCTTTCTGAATCGAGTTCACTCCTCGTTTCAGTCCTGTAACACTGAACCAGATTAACATACCATTCCAGCCATGTCTATCTCATGAGATATAAATATTTACCCAATGCATTGGAGGGAGATATAGGTCCCACCCATCTCATAAAGAAATCATTCTTACTTGTTCCACAAAATAAACATACATCATTCATAATAACCCAACGAATAAAATGGGTTTCAAAAACATCATCCCATCATCACATAATCTATATAAAATAAATGGATATCATTTCATAATAAGAAAAGTGAAACCATGTAAATCATAGAGACTTTATACTTGAACCATACACATATTAAATAATTTCATCTTAGATGGAAAATGGTTTTGATAAGACACTTGAAATGAATTCAGGAGGAAAATATCCTTTCTTCTTCAAAATCAATTTCTTTTCACAAAACATCATGAGATTTTAAAAGCAAAATATTTTGTTGAAAATATTCATGAAATATTTTGGAGGAATCTTCATTAAAATAGGGCTTTATAAAATCATAAAAATCCTTTCATTCTGTATAAGTCAAAAAAAACATTCTCCTCGTACTTTTGTCGAAAAAGTCAAAAAGTTCCTCGTAACGTAAACAAAAGAAATATTCCTTACATACCATGTAGTAAAATTCAAAATGGGTAAAAAGGAAATTAAACATACATAAAAACACTTTTATAAAACATGTAAATGGATGGTAACAATAACCCCAGTAAATATTTACGTATAAGCAATCTCGGATAAAAAATAGATTTGCAAAATTATCCCTTAACTAAGGTCCGATATGCTTCGTATGTATCCAAACCTTCTGTATAATGATTTAAATAATGTCATTGACTTAATACATAATCATATTCATTGTTATTATATCATATATGGTTCACTTTTGACTTTATATTACTCATTCTTTTGTAAATTCGTGTTAAAGTAGCGTTTTGGGTAAAATCGTTTCATTTGTCGTTCGTGTTTTAACTTGTAATTATTCATATGATTGCATAGATCATGATTACTTACATCCAGAATGTAAAACATGATTTATATATAACATATATTCAGAATATATATATATATAATAGATCGATAAATGGAAAGAAATACACCGTTCATGGAGACGGTAGGCCGTACGTACGCATGAACGCTGTTTTCGTTTCCTTATTGAATTGAATGGAATTAAGTAGATGACATAAATATATATATATATATACATAAATCCAGTAGAATTATTATGTCACATATTTCATGGTTACTTATTATATATACTTTATAATCATTCTTTAATGGTTAACATGGAGAGTGAATCTCATCGCATCGTGGAGACGGTAGTCCGTACGTACGCACGAGCGATGATATCATTCCCAAGATCATGGAATTGTATTAAATTGTATGTATAATATTACAGAATAAATATCACTTTACAATAATCATATATATTCATTACTTTCACGATTATACCAATCCAAGTAAGGTGGTGGTGGAAAATAGATTACACCACGGCGTGGAGACGGTATTTCGTATGTACGCACGCGCGGTGATTTCATTTTCCGTAGGACGGATAGATGGTGAAATATGGTTGTTTCATAATTATAATAAGATATCATTATATGATTGATAATGATGTTATTACCTCATAATGAAACAACTAAAAAATAATAGGTGGAAGAAGAAATAAAGTTGACAGAATCGGTAACGGACATTACCTCTTCTTTGAAGCACCTCTTTGAGACCTCCTCTTAGGGCACTAAAATTGGTCTTTGAAGAAGACCAGGATCTATAGGATGTTTCTAGGGAAGTTGAGAAGATAATATTTCTGGGTTTCGCCGAGCTTGAAGGCTCAAAGTGGTGTGAGGAAGAGAGGGAGGAGGTGCCCTTTTATAAGGGAGGAGAGGGGCACCTTTGGAAATATAAGAAATATTAGTTTATATTAAATCCCAACCCCACTTAAAAACTTCCAAAATGACTTATATCTGAATATTAGATGAGATAGGGTTGTAATATAATCAACAAATAAAATTTGGACATGTTAGGAATTTATTTTAAACATTATCAACTTGATTTATCCTTATTTATCAATTTAATTTTATTTGTGGTAATAATATTCTAAATATTAAATTATTATAACTAATTACATATGTGTTGTGAATTTTCCATAATTTGAAACTTTATGACATTGTTGACCATATAAATTTTAATTTATAATTTTTAAATATTTTTGTTATTTTTAAATAATTTTATAATATGTTATTTTTATAAAATAACAATAGTGTCAATTTTGACACTATTCATCTATTTGAATTTAAATAAAATATATACAAAAGATATGTTCAAAATAAAAGCTTTAATAGATTCATAACATGTCTTTTGTTTCTATAAAATTAGTGGAGCACATTAAATAATTCATATAATATTTATTTTAATATTTTATAATCATTTATTTGATATTTTAATTAATAAAAATATTTCATCATCACTATTGTGTCATACTTAATGATAATTATTTAATCCCTAAAATTTATAAATAAATTCTTATGATGTAGATAGTTTTATTAGATTTCTGGAGACTATTCATGTTCTAAGTTTCATTAAGTTTATCACTAATGTAAAATTATTATACTTATAAGATTTAAGAAAGTGACATGTTGTCACTTTCTTTGGTTTTAATAATAATTAAATTATTTTCATAGAAAATAGTCCATTAAATGAATCTAATCTGACCCTTAGGTGATATGGGTCTACTTTTAGTCATACAATAGGATTTTGGCAGGTTTTAGGGAAATTTTATAATCTAATATTTACCCTTAATTACCCGATTTACCTTTAACTATGGTAAATAAAATTTACCGTAGATACTATTCATAATGCCCAAAGATAGAAAATAGCTTATTAAAATAATTTGGACCCAATAATTCCAAATATGGAATCCATTTTTCCAAATTCAATATACAAAAGTTGCAGAAATTAAATTGAAATTAATCCTATTGTCGAAAGAAAACAGGTTTTTGGTTAAAACATTGCAAAAGATTGAATTGATTTATCCTACGAATTCAAGGTAAAATAAATTCTAATGACATAAATTATATTAAATGGTAAAAATATATTCTATTTATACTTTAAAACCATTAAATATTATAATTTAACCATATAAATTATTACGATGAAAAAAGTTGTTTTTAATTAAAATATAGCGTGTTTTTACTATTTATTAAAATATGAAAGTTATCATAATAATATGAAGAAATTATCCAAAGTAAATTTTTATATAATTATTCCAAAGAATAATTTTATTTTGTCAAATTGAAATTATAAACATGTCAAAAACTAGATTTAAAGTGGGTGCGCCATCAAAAGGCGGCAAAACTGCATTTTTTTGAAAAATACATATTTTACCCGAAAATTTTATTTTGTTCTTATACCATGTTCTAGAAAATGAGTAAGATGAAATAATAATGTTATAACATTAAAATTTTAGTTAATACTATTCATAATGGCTAGTTCATAATAATATTATAATAATATATCGTTGTTTAGTAAAACCTGGTATTGTGTACAACAGACGCTATCGAGGAAGGTCATGATTGCGTGTAATGCAAGCCAAGTCAGGGTTGCGTGTTGTGCAAGAATCCTTCATTATTTCATATAACAGAATCCAACCATATTTCATTTATACATTGAATATATATATATTTATATATATACACTCAAAGTTTCGTAGAATAACTACTATCAAAATTGTGTGTAGCATGATCCAAGAAAAGTGTTGTGTATACTGCAAGCTCATACGGTGTTGCGTACAGCGCAAGGTAATATTTTTGTAGATTACAACACAAGACATCAATGAAATTAAAAGAATTTTTTTCATAAAATCTCGGGGTGTTACAGTTTCTTGATGATTTCAAAAAAAAATTGGAAATTCATTTGATCATTTCTTGTGAAATTTGGAAAACGTTTTGAAAACATGCCTTGAAAAGAACCTTGTCCTAAATTTCGAAAAATATCTTTTTGATGGTTGAAAAATGAATAGTTTTGGGGAACATAATTTCAAAAAAACATAGATTTAGGTTGATAGATCCAAAATTGATATAATAAATTCCCAGCTATATCCAACTTGTGTAAAACATGTTAGATCTTTTTTAGGGAATGTAGGATTTTATAGAAGATTCATCAAGGATTTTAGATAGATATCTCTCCCTATATTTAGATTAATTTTAAAGGATGGTGAATTAAATATTAATTGTACATTCTAGGAATCATTTGATAAATTGAATAAAAAGTTGATAACACCACCAGTAATGAAACCACCCAACTGGGATTATCCTTTTCAGTTACTTTGTGATGCATCTAACTAAGCGGTGGGAACTACTCTATCACATAGAATTGACCGCAAGCCTCAAGTTATCTCCTACAAATCAAGGACCCTGGATTCCACATAAATAAATTACACAACCTCTAAGAATGAGTTCCTTGCATTCATTTTTTCACTTGATAAGTTCCGCTCATATCTTTTTGGCACTAAAGTTGTTGTTTTTTCTGATCATGCAGCACTGAGGTACATAATTGAAAAGGCGAATGCTAAAACATTGTTGGTGAGATGGGTGCTACTCTTAAAAGAGTTCAATTTGGAAATCAAAGATTATAAGGGGACTGAAAATCATGTGGTCGATCATTTGAGTCGACTACCCCACACCATTGAAGTCGAAATCCCAAACTTGAACCTACTTAATGATGACCATCTTAGAGAAAAACTATACATCATCAATGGTAAAGAACCATGGTATGCCAACATTGTCAACTATTTGGTTACATATCAGGTAATCTCTCATTTAAGCTCTCATCAACAACATAAGATTAAATCTGAACCAATATTTTATATTTGGGAAGATCTGTTTTTGTGGAAAATTTGTAATGATCAAATCATAAAGAAGATTCTTACCAAAAAGTGAAATTGAATCAATGTTTGAATTTTGCCATAAATTTTCTTGTGGAGGCCACTTTGAATTTCAAAGGACTTCCAAAAAAGTTTTAAAATCTATACTCTATTGGACCACCTTATTCAATGATGCATATAAATTTTGTAAAAGATGTTAAAAAATCCAATTTTCTGGTAACATATCCAAACAACATGAAATTCCTCAAAAACCAATAACCATTTGTGAAATTTTTGAATTATGGGGCATATATTTCATGGGACCATTCCCAATGGAATTTTAAAATTCATATATTATTTTGCCTGTAGACTGTGTTTCAAAATGGGTGGAAGCAAATGAAACTAGAACAGATGATGATAAAGTTGTTTGTGATTTTTTCAGGGCTATCATTTTTTACAGGTTTGGGATTCCACGAGAAATCATCAGTGATCAGGGAAATCATTTATGCAATAGGAAAATAGAAGCATTACTGAAGAAGTATGGGATACATCATAGAACATCCACCCCATAACATCCCTAAACAAATGGCCATGCCAAAGTCTCCAATAGATAGATCAAATCCATTCTGAAAAAGCATGTTAAACCCAACAGGAAGGACTGGAGAAAAAGGTACGATGATACCTTATGGGCATACATAATAGATTATAAGACACCTATTGGGATGAGACCGTACATATGGATTTATGGAAAGAGTTTCCACCTACCTATGGAGTTGGATAATATAGCCTACTGGGCAATTAGAGAGATGAATCAGGACCCTAAGAAAGCTGTGAAAGTGATATGATTGTAGTTGCAGGAGATAGTGGAAATCAGAAGAGACTATTTTGAAAACTCAATGATCTATAAAGAGAGAACATGGATGGCCCATTACAAGGTTATTTAACCAAGAACCTTCAACCCTAAGGATCAAGTGTTACTCTACAAATCTAGACATAATATTATGCTAGGTAAACATTTTTTCAGATGGAAATGCCCCTTCACTTTTATTCATGTATACCCCATTGATGTCGTCCATATTAAAAATGAAGGAGGTGGAAACCTATTAACTATAAATGGGAAGAGGCTGAAGAAGTTCCATGGGATAATACCTCAAGAATCAATGGAGGATATCTCACTCCTTCACCTAGATTAAAAATGAAGACCTACCAAGTTGCATCATTCTGTTACACTTAATTAAATGAAGAAAACCTATATTTTTTAAACTTACATTAAAAAATTCCATTTTCATGCATTGAGGAAACTAAATCAAATAATTGTGGGGTAGGGAATCTTGTAGGCTATGATTTTTTGAAAAAAATAAATTTTTTTAGTCGAGCCAAAGACATTAAACAAAAGAGCATCTAAGAGGCAACTCGCATTTTTTTTACCATTTTCCACTTGTCCTATGGGTCATATATCAGCATGATTTAATATGAACGAACTATCAGTTATTTTTATTCTTATATTTCAGGTCCATTAATGAATATTTTGTATTGAAAAAAATCAAGCCAATGAATAACTCTCAACACAGGTGGAAAGAAGGAAAAGAAGCTATAGTGGGATAACACATTGTGAAGATTAGTTACATGTCATGAATGAATCGTGATAGAACCTGCACAGCTGATTTTGAAGCATCCATTTGAAAGGTGAGTAATAGTTTCAATTATATATTCTTAAATTGTATTCCATACATTTTTAGTCATTTAAATCGTTAATTAGAAAATTCATTCCCACGATTGAATTAATGTTATACTTGACTTCTCTAGGAGACAAGAGTCTATTAGGAATCTAGTGAATCCATGTTTTATATTTCAATGTTAATAAGATTTAATGAGTAAAATGGATAATTTAATTTTTAAAATGAATAAGGGATATTGAGAAAATTAATCATGATTTAAATGAATTAGTTGATTCATGTAAATGAAATTTCCCTACCATCCTTCATGCTTTGAATTTCTGATGTTCATATGGATTAATTTTGTATTATTAATCATGCCATGACTGATTTTCCAATGTTATATTTCCCATTATTGAGAGGATTTATGCACTGAATACTTCCTATTTATCTTGAGCATGTTTCTTGAGTGATCTTGGGACATGCTACCTACCAGAACTTGTGTTGAAATTTTTCAATGCTACGATTGTGAAAAAAACATTTAAAATTATTGAGGCACTAATTTGGTTAGCGTCATATTTAAATGAGACCCAACCTTACATTTATCTTTCATTATCCTGTATATACCATGAATTTCTTTATAGGTTTAAGCCAAATTACAATCTATTTTTCCTCACATACCCACTCTTTTAGTATTTTTGCATGGATATTTCGATTTTGAGTGTGGGGGAAGGGCGTTTCGTGTGCGTTCATTGGGATGCGTATCATTTATGGGTGGTGTGACGTGTGAGTCATCATCTTGTGAAGTGTATTATTAGAAAATTGGGAAGGATTCATCATTTCATTATAATTATTTTACTTCATCCGGTTCTCCTTCAAAAAAAATAAAAAAAAATGACAAAATAAATTTGTGCCTTTCTAAATATTTTTAAAGAAATTAAAAAAAAATAAGCTTTTACATTTTAGAGAATTATTTAAAAAGGGGTGAGAACTTGGTTGATATCATTATTTGTAATAATTTATTAACTCATTTCTCATTTCATAAAAAGGGGGTGGTGTTGTGTTTCACATTCTCAAGGAGATTTGAGAGAGGTTAATCCTGTGTTTCCACTTGATTAATCATGCATTGTACTTAAGAGTCAAATGAACTACATCTGGACTTAAATTATTTCAATCGTTTACCCAACAACCCTAAGCCACAGATTCATTTGAACCATTATTGCAAGTCCTCGTGATTTTATGTGATTTTTTTCTTTACAAAGTATAGAAAGTATTTCCTTTACAAGCTTATGGATAAGGATTATATTCTCATTATATGAGCATAACCCTACTTTAATTGTATCATGAGTGGTAACAGAAAAGATTCAAAAGAGAGGTAGATAATGATTTGGAATGTTTAATAATAATAAAATGAGAAGCTTGAATGAATTAAAGGAGAAGATACATCATTTTTTAAATGGTAAAAGTAAAAAAGTATGAATTTATTGTTTCTTTGAAAAATGGGAAATTAAATTGATATTTTTGTGGAACATGAAAATTTGATTGTACATTGATAATTGGGTTATTTTATTATTTTGAAATTTGAATATCGGTAACATTGGTTCCCTTTGAATTCCATGTTGAGATTTTATGCTTGAGGAAAAGCATATTTTAAGTGTGAGGGAATTGATAAAGAAAATATTTTCATCATTTTTATATGTAATTCAATTATTTAATCACTAAAAATTTCTCAATTTGTGTTATTTACATCAATTTTGGATTTATATGGTGTTTTGACCATAAATGTGAAAACTACTTAATTTGAAAATATATATAAATTTTAATATCTTTGGTAATTCGATAATACCTTTTAAAATATAAATCCAATTTATGTGATTATTTTTTTATTGGATTCATATATTTATTTTCTTTATCTTTTTCTTCTGAACTATGATTTTACTCAGCCATCCAAGGGTCTAAAAATTCAATCAATTTGGAAAATTTTTCTTGACCCCCATTTGGAACCCACCTCACTAAATTAATAATAAATTTGTCTATATAAATCCAACTGGTGTGTTCCAATTTTATTGGAAATAATATTTAATGGGGATTCTGTCTGTTGAAGATCATTGAAATATTCTTTCATTAAGGTGGGCCATGGATGCTCAAATTTTGGGGTAGAAAAAGAGAACATTCGTCTAGAATAAAATCTCATATTTAATTAGCAATATCTCATACTAAAAAGGGATAATAAGTATGAAATTTTTGGATAAGACATAAAATCTATTTTTGAAGATCTTTCAAGAAGACACTGTTCCAAAATTCATCCATTAAATTGTCCTAACATGATCAAACTTTCAGTGGAAAGAATCCGCATGAAATCTTAAATAGAGATTTTAAAGATCTGAAATTTGAAGACCCGAGGTTGGAATCCCTTGTCCTATATAAGGAGGAGTTCACCCATGATGAAGGAGGTGTTTATCAAAACCCTAGGAGATGGTTTTAAGCTAAGGGACACTCAGGGACCATCTCCTTCAGCATCATTCTATTTTTTTCTTTTATTTTATTTACTTTAAAATGTCTCTCCTCTCACGAATCATATTGCTTGCCCCATCCATGGAAAGGTAGTTTCATTTGAGTGATTTGGAAGAGGTTATGATGGACCTATGTGTGTTATTGAGTTATTGTGCTTGAAATGAATCAAATTCCTTCTTCTTTCTTATTCTGGTTTCAATTGTTAATTCGGTTTTAAATTACAAATGCAGTTGTGTTAGGTATTGATTTTGTTATTATAAATTTCTCTGGTCTATGATCACATATCCCTACACCCAATTATAATATGTATACAGTGGAAGAAGATTAGGGTTGGGTGGTGAGTTCTAGATGGCATTCAATCACATTTGTAGCATTGTATGTCGGAATATTGGTTTATTAGGGAACAAAAATAATGGGTTAGGGATTGCTTTAATTAATCAAGAAACCTTCTTCAAACCTAAACACATTGGAATGAGGATAGACCAATATAAGGTTTTGGATTGGAATATTATAATCACATTCATCTGACCAAGGGAGAGAGAGGACTCGATAGATGAATCTCTCTCTTATCAGTTACAGGAAGAAAAAGAGACAAAATTTGGAAACCATGATGGCACAACACTAAGTCTAGCCGAACCCAATCTGATCACCATCATTATAATTTTTTAACACCAATCAATTAAATCTATTTATTTATCTCATATTCATTCAAATTAATTAAAACCAATCCTTTTCAGAAAACCTACAAAAATTGACAACCTTGTTTTGTGTGAACTCCTCTTTGAGAGACTACTTAGGATCAACTACTATACTATACTTAGGAAATTAAAATATTTTTTTATACGCCCCATGATAGGCATGGATAAATATACTTAATAATATTCTTTTAAGTAATAAATTAATATTAAATTGAAGTATATGCATGGTTAGGATATATGAGTTACTTCAAGAGAGCATGCCAAATAATATCTTGACCAAGCATTCATCGATCAAAATGAAGCATGAAGTGATTACTAAATGTACATTACCTTATCTATATCACAACATTGATGTTAATTAGGATGATCGATGATTAAGTATTACTTATTAACACTGATCCACAAAATGTAGAATAGGTTAATTTTTAAATGCACATTTTTACATCGGAGTTGTGATGTAAGGAGTATCAATGTTGCAACTTGTAGAAAGATTCAATATATTACAAGAAGTGATTTGAAAATAATGGAGATATCCCATAACAAATTTATAACTATAATCACTAATGGATATCATAAAAATTTTATTATTAAAGAAATCCATTATTTCATAAGGATATGTGTTTATATTCAAAGAGTTTGAAAGGACATAAACAAACTTTCATCAAGAAAAAAACATTATGGATCAAAAGTAATTATCCTAATGGTTTCTTAGGATATTTATTAAATCACTATGATTGAAAATTGGAAGTCAATTTATAGACTATATTTCTATAAATGGTTAACATCTCTTTTAGAGATATTGGGATCCAAATTGACTTGAGTTTAGCCAATTCATAAGATTCACAAGTAGTTGTCATAAGAACTAGTTCCACAAGTGCATGTGGAAAAAGAATTCCCCAGAGACACATACTGCATATGAAGGAAAAATCATAGTGATGGTTTTGAATTCACAACTTCATGTGGTAAATTTTTCATTGCGAATAATATTTCCTAAAAGTAAGTAGTATATGGTAATTAGCTAATATTAACAAGATTAATTAAAATTCAATAATGGATTCCATGTGTCACATTGAAAAGGGGTATATAATTTTGAATATTGTGGTGGGTATTCAAATAAGATAATCCATGGATGTTTCAAGAATTGTATCGATAAGGATTGATTGGTTATACCAAGTTCATATGCCTAAATCTGTTCGAATTTTACTTTTCATAGTTGTATTCTATGATCATATTTTATTGGGAATTAGATGTCATGACCACTGAATATGGAAGGTATCTATATGGTGCAACCAAAAAGAAATGGTAACATCACATAATGCTAATAATGCTTCCAAGATACTGATATTCAATTTAGGATTGAAGTAAGCAATAGGATCATAGAATATAAATTGGAATAAATTTTTTCCATGTGTCTACCAGAGGTTAGTGGGAGAACTATAGTTTTCCAAGTAAAATATGTTTGACATCTTATGGAAAACACCACTTGCTCTTCAAGTTAGTTAAGACCAAAATGAAGTTTATTCTCTAGTAATTGAATTAAAGTAGAAAACTATGTTCTAGATAATAGGATCTAATGAGGTAGATATAAAAGGTTTCTTAGACCTTTTCAACCATACATATAGTGACATGGTATTGAAAAAATACAAGTTGGAACAATTTAATGGAAGAATTGTTGCCAGTGTCACATGGAATAATCCCTCTAGGTTGCATGTCTAGGATATGGGGGGAGATTAATGTGGTGATTTTAAATCCATATGCTTATGATATAGATCAATCATGTATTTCATGATATGTACAAGAACATATATTTCAATGATATACTTTACATTAGAAAAATATCAATCATATCTATGTGAACTGCTAGTGATGTAGTCAGAAATATCTTATTTTTCTTCGGCAAGTACAAAAGATATATACCTGGGATGTGGAGAAGAAATGATACTAGTTTTAAGGGAAAATTATGATCCTTAAATCCATGTGATATAGTATCAATGTAAGGACAAGGTATTGAGTGAGACAAGATCATAAAAGCCAATGGTATCCATAACTATAAACATTCGGTTTGATGAATCCTTTAAGGTAGAAAATAAGGAGTCATACGCAAAAAAAATTCCATTTACTAGAATTACACCTAGTAAGTTTTTCATTATCATAAGACAAATTATGATATTCTTACTAGCCATGATATTGAGTAATGACAGTGGAAAAAAGGGATACACTTTGGGATACCATCTCTTGAAAAGATTTAATCAATGAGGTGCGGTCACATATAGCAGAATAGCCACACTGTGGAATCATGGAAGACCCCATAACTAAAGCCATGACTCAGGAGAAATAGGATCTTAATCATTTTAGAGCTAAAAATTGTGGTTATAAAGTTAGATCTAGTTCAAGTGGGATTTTTTAAAGAGTGGGTTCCCTATACCTAACTATGCATCTCTTTTGATTACCATATCATCTATACAGTTAGTCACACATGATGTTTACTTACCATTATAATGTAGAACTTTCTACATACACTATTTAATAGTATTTTCCATAGATTAATTTTTATATCAAATGGTTATAGAAGATATTTAAGGTTATAATGTGAACCTATAGATTCTATGACATTGTTATTAAACAATGGTCATATGGTTTAGATACATCATATTTACTGTACATAGTAGATGTTTGACTATCAGGTGTTGGAGGCCTATAAATATTTAGAATTCATCTCATGAAGTTTTCACTTGGTGATTTCTAGTAGTGAGATCATGAGGAAAGACCTTACAATAGTAACACCCCATGTTTTGGGTGTCAATGAATGTTTCTATCTACAGACATGTGAAATGGACTCCCACTACAAGAAATTGGCCATTTCGCTGTGGTTTTTTTTGGATATGGCAGCAGTTTAAACAGACGCCATATTGGTCTACAACGGTTTAAAAAAATGCCACTAAATTGTGTGTCAACATAAAATATGTGGTGGTTTACTCGATTTAGTAGTGGTTTATGTTAATCGTTATAGTGGACACATTTAGTGGTGGGATTTTATGGTTTAGTAGTGGTTTTAAGCGCCGCTAAATTATTGTCTGTACCGACAGTTTTAACTACCATGGATAGAAAAATACTGAAATTATAGTGGCGGTTAATACCTCTGCTAAATTTATTACATTTATTTAGTGGTGGTTAAAACCTCCACTAAATCCATATTTACAAAAAAAACAGCTGATTCTGGTTCCCAGTACCAGTTCCCTGAAATGAAAAACCATTCCAATTTCACATGAACATATATATCACATCCAAAAGAATACCAGAATACCAACATCTTCATAATAATCACATGATAGATACTTGAATAATAGGTTTAGTATGATTTGGGTACATAAAATTTATAAGAATATAATGTGTCAGTTTTGGATATAATGGTTTCACAATCAGGGATAGTAGTTGATATTGAGTATGTTGATGTATTTGTGTATCTATTATAACCAAGTAATGTAATCGATAGTTGATGTTTTATTGGATTTTATGGGAACTAAATTAGAATCATTTTGGAGATATCTCACTTAGAATTTCCAATTACCACAGTTACCAAGAATGGATTCATGTTTGGTTGTACATACTAGTGTGAGGAAGTTTCCATAGGTCTGAAGAAGTGGTTGTTGTCATCTCTAATCCTAAGAATTCCTGAACCAAATGTTGTAAATGTAGTGAAATGTGATGAATCTGGTTATGTATTAGGATATGTTAGGATTTAGAGTGATAAATTAGTCACTTTGGGTTTCATCAGCTTTTAACCCACAAGATGAAATACTCTAATCCTGTATTTTAGTTTGTAGTTGTGGTCCATTAATTGAAATGATCTTGACCGAACCTCTTGGGAGATAAATTTTCTGGGTACATGTGCACCTAGAGTTCATATAATATTTTATCATTTCACGGAAATTATATTTATCAGATGAATTTCATAGAGTACTTGTATTTTTTTGACATCGATAAATTGTATTCAACTAGAAATAGAAATGTCGTGGTAAATGCATTGGGATATAAAATATAGGAGATGGGAGAATAGATTTCATTAGCTAAATATAAGATATTATCTTCACAGTAAGACTAGTTGATGGGTGTAGTTGAGGGTTTAGGGGAAGCAATGTGGGTGTCCTTAGAGATAATGTCTTCATTTGTTAAAGAAGTAAAGACAAGTTAGATTATTGTTTTGGAATGTATCATGATGTGTGATAGGTTGGAAGAATGTGAACCTATTACAAGATTTAATTTTGATATACATGGTGTGTTTATAGTTTATATCATGGTAATGGTCACATATTCCATGAGATATGAGTTTATGAGATCCTATAATTGTTTGAAGTGGGATGTTCACCCATGGCCGACTATGATTTATAATAATGAAAATTGGATGTTCTAGTGGCCCTCCATAGTACGAGAAATTAAATTCTTTGTTTCTGATTGATTGACTTGTCCAAAAATTATCATCGAGGGTCAGATTTGATAGTTGAAGTGGGATGTTCACCCAGGGTTTACCTATTTTACCTCATAGTTTTGGTAATTATAATATAATTCTATAAATTGATAGTTGAAGTTGGATATAACATTTTATCCTTAGATTGATGAGCAGATAGGAAGGATGATCCAAACCATATATGACATGCTTCATGATTTTGCTATATATTTTAGCCACCAGATGCATCTTTTGGGGAGATACAAATTCAGGTAGTTTAAGACACTCAAGTGTTCAACAGATATTTGTAAATTCTACTATTAATGAAGTGGACAGTCCCTATACCTTAACAGGATCAAGACACTCAAGTGTTCAAAAGATATTTTTAAATCTTATCAAAACTATTTTGAATAAGAGGGGAGAAAAAGTCGGATTGATCACATGATAACTATAAAACATGAGAAGATAATACTATAAAATTTGAATAAAGAAGGGTTATCCACTAAAAACAAGTTGAAGGGAGTTACAAAACTGTATATTCCCAAGAAAATCAATAAGATGGTTAAGCGTTCATCCTTGGGTGAAAAAAAAATTAGAGAAAATGAATCATAAAAAATGATTCATGACAATAAATAATCAACATATATGGTTCATACCACACTCGAGAAAACAAGACATAAAAGGAAACATCATAAATCAATAAAATACATAAAAGGAAACATGAGAAATCAAGAAAATGTTAGGTCATGAAAATGTTTGGTGGCAACTATGTGCCAAAAATGATACATATATGAACTAAGTATTAGCATATTTGTCCAACATATCAACAGTAAAATTATTCACAGTCTGATGATGAACACATCTCGTCACCCTCTCCACCTCCATCTCTACTTCGTGCTACCACCTGTAAGAACATTATATTGAAAATAAATACAATTGTATATTTAAATTTAAACGTAAAGCCAATAGATTTTTTCAAAATAAATGATTTTGATTTTTTTTGATTTACACGTTCACCACCAATTGATAAAATTCAACTGGGGGTAGATCTTGTCATCTTCTAATATAAATCAATCAACGCTTTCTGAAAAGTGGATATCTAATCCCCCTTGTATTGAATTGTGTTTCATAGAGAAACAATCTATCTCTGAGTATCTCGGGGTATGGACTGACTACAACTAGAAGTAGATAAAGTTTCAATCCCCAGTTTCCTTCTAAAGACCACATATGGTACAGGTCCCAAACCCATCCTGTGCACTCTACCAGGATGCTCCTTCCCAAGGACTTTAGCAATCAGGTCATCATGGGAAACTGAGTAGGACTGCACAGGATTGGCATCCCAGAGTTATTTAATTTTTACCTATAAATAAAATAGTAGTCATATTAAAAGTAATATATATTAACATAGTAAAAACTAATAATAAGTTATTATAATGAAAAAGTAGTTCATACCCCCAACCTATTTTCCAGGCTCATTAACAAAACTTCGATCAGATTTTTTTGTGAACATTCAACCAAACATCTATTCGGGATGCTTCGTGACCTAAACTCTGTGACTGAATTAAACAAAAATAAATAAAAAATTTAATATATTAAAAAAAAAATATTCTTATAAATATTTAAACTAATGAAAAGATTACCAGAACAGATTGGTTTCTAAAATAACTCTTTGACCCCGCAGTGTGAGGGATAGCCTGCTTATCCCGGCATGTTGCATTCATTCTTGCAAGATCTTGAAACAAATAAATTGAAAATTAATATTAATGTATTCAATGTCATATCCTCTTCATATACATGTATAAAATTAAAATGAGATTAATATTAATATATATTTAAATACCATCTATATCTCATCACTATGTCTGTCAACAAAAACTTTTCATTTCTCTTTGGGTACCCCATCGGGTAGCTTTCCATACATCTGTTGGGAAGTCAACAAAGTATCGTTGACATCACCCCACAATCTCCATTTAAAGACTTTCCCTTTTTTGGAAAGATTTTTCAATTTCCACATTCGTGCTATCACATCAACAACTATAAAGTGGGAAAACATCTGTAAACCTAAATTCATTTTTGAAAATATTAATAACATGAAATTCAATTACACAATAATGTATTAAAATTACCTTTATTTGGGAATCAAAAACTTAATTTTTCTATCTTACAGGCATATTCCTCCAATCATCATATGAAATAGGAAGGGAAACGGGCTCTATGACTAGCTGGCCTAAAATCTGGCCAAGTAATCCTACGGCGTCATCCGTAGGGACCCCATATGAATCAAATGGGACAACTATCTTCTCTCTGGTCAAATTCCATACTTTTTAACTTCTTATATTTTTCTCCACACTTGTATTGTTTCCATCATTAATGAACAAACATTTTGTATAAAAAAAATTCAATAAATTTATTCATATTAATATTTGTACCTATAATAGTCACCCTCCATTATCCCTATGAAGAACTAGAAGTGGCACACCGCTCCCCCACTACTAAGGCTCCTAAAGTGGGAGGCGATGCATGAGCTGCTGAAGGGACACTCCTAGAGAATGTGAGAGATGGTGCAGGGTGAAAGCAGATAGTGGCTCAGATGCTCTAGGGAGGGAGACAGATGGATCGTCATCTGTCACAGTGGTCGATGAAATAGTATATCGCTTCCTCCTTGTCATTCCTATTATTTAATCAAATAAAATTAAGTTCATAACATATATTTCAAAAAAATTATGCATAAAAAAATTAAAATTGATAACAGATGCACAATACTACTACACAAAATATACATAACGATGATAATGAATTATTTCACAAATTAAATAAGTGGTTTCTAAATAGATAAATAACTGTATATAAAATAATTTTCTACCTCAATCATGTTAGTTTCATACTCCATTACTTCATCCACTTCATTCATCGTTGCTCGACTAATATTCTCAATATCATGATGGAGAAATAATTCTGATTCTTGTTGTTGATGAGATTCAATTTCAGAGGTCAAATATTCAACTTCATCACCCATTTCATACAAATATCTTTGTTTTACATGATCTTATACACTCTGCCCTTAATCCACAACATCATTCATATAATATAAATTTTTTTCTTGCGATGATAAGATATATGGATCATTCAGTTCAAGATCACCATAATCTATCAAAGCGAGAGAAGTTCACAAAAGTAAATTGTATAGAATCTATTTTAACACCTCTGATAATATCGACCCAATTGTAGAGATCACTTCTTTATGGAAGGGTAAGAGTGATTGTTGCTATGGAACTTCATGAAAATTCTTAACGTGTGAAAGAAACTATACATTGGTTATATGGGATTCCTATTTTTTGTAGAGTATTGGAGTGGACAGCACCCCCCCCCCACACCCCTGCAACTCCCCTACCCCCCTGCATCCCCCAGGATAGCCCCCCCCCCCACCTGAATAGTCCCCACCCCACCTGGATAGCCCACCCCCACCCCCCTCCTGGAAATCCCCCCTCCTCCTTGGACATCCCACACCCCTCCCCCACCTAGAAAACCCACCCCCTTGGATATCCCACTTTCAAGAAATCCCCCACCCCCACCTCCACCCCCACCTGGACAGCCCCCCCCCCCCACCCCATCTGGACAGCCCCCCCCCCACCTAGACAGCCCCCACCCTCACATAGACAGCCCACCCCCACCTAGATAGACCCCCACCTGGAAAGCCCCCCACCCCCAACCTGGATAACCCCCCCCCCCCCCCACACACACACACATTGCCACCTGGATATCCCCCCCCCCCACCCCACCTGGTCAGCCCACCCCCCCCCCCTCGACAGCCTCCCCCCCAACCTAGACAGCCCACCCCCACCTGGACATCCCCCCACCCCCACCCCACCTGGACAACCCCCCCCCCCCTCCCAACATGGGAAGCCCACCCCCACCACTCCCACCTAGACAACCCACACCCCCAGCCCACCTCGACAACCCCCCAACCCCACATGGACAGTCCACCACCCCACCTCAACATCACCCCACCCCCCCCCCCTACCTAGACAACCCTCCGCCCACCTAGACACCCCCCCCCCACCTGGATAGCTCACCCCCTCCCTGGATAGCCCACACCCCCCCCCCCCCCATCTGGACAACCCACCCCCACCATCACCCCTAGACATCCCACACCCCCTCCCCCACCTAGACAACCTACCGTGACCCCCGCCCCTTGGATAGCCCACACCCCTCCTTGGACAGCTCACACCCCCTCCCCCACACCCCTACACCCCCTTCCCCCTGTTTCCCATACACCCTGGACAACCCACCCCCACCTAGACAGCCCCCCACCCTCTTGGTTAATTTATTTAAAACCATTTTATTCATTAATAAAGGATAGGGAACCTAAAAAAATAAAACATAATATTTTTATATATCGAATGATGTATATAGGGTGTGAGAAAAACAAATCCTAGTAGGATCTCAACAAGGATTTTTGAAAGTCTTATCAAAACACATCTCATTTATGAAGATTTTAAATATAGTTAGAAAATATATTTTTGTGTATAATCAAATGAGAAACCAAATATCACCTTAACATCCATTTGATAAACTTCCATTTTCTTCTTCTTTAAATGAAAATAATAATTTTCAAAATATTACATTAAACCCCAAACATTCTTTTAAGCCACCCATTACCATTTCAATTTTAAAAATAATTTTGAAACACCAATTTGAAAACACTTAAAAAAATTAATGAAACAAACCCATTCCCATAAACTGTAAAAATAAAATACCAAGTCGCCAAATCACAAATGAGATATGAGTAAACTAGGAGAAAATTTCATGGTTCCCACCATATTAATCAAACTAGGGGACACAAGTAATGGGAGTATCCAAATTGAGTCCATATAGTATCATGGGAAACAAAAAAATGTCATAAATTAAGATAGTTCTAGACCTTACCAATACATGATACCTACCACTGGTATATGTTTCATCCAAAAACCACAAGTCACTTGAGTATCCTGCACCTATCATCATAGGGGGAACTCCCCACTATCCATGGTATGCAACACAACTAGGGGACACCAATAGTGTGTGACTATCTAGTGTAACATCAATATATACCTCTCTCTCAGTGCCTAGTGTACCCTTGGTAGAAATAATAGGAGACTAGTAATCAAACAAGTTACATGATTAATTCAACATAATATAAATCTAACATCACCTCCAACACCCTTTCAATAAACAACACTAAAAATATCATCCACTTCATAAAAATACATCTAATGAGAAGGGGGAATCATTGGGGGTATTACATACATTATAAGTAGTTCATTATGAAAGTTACAAATGAGAATTATAAAAATAATCATAATTCTAGGTTACTTTAATCCTCTTTAAAATCCCATTTCAAATAATTCATTAAAACTAACCATTTATATACTTTACTGGCACATGAAATAGTTGAATGTATCTTAATTATACTCATAATATATACCATCTACTAATCCAAATATTTTGGGGTTTAAACAGAAATATTAAACCTAAATATTTAATAGTCCAAGAGGAAAATGAAATAAAAAACACGTCATTTGAGGATCTATATGGATCTATCATGACCTATGAGATCACAAAGAAGTTACATGCTAAAAAATCCAAATAATCCATTAATAAAAAAATATTTTCTTTTAAATAAATTAATGATGAAACCTATAATGATGATGAAATGGATCATCAATCAAAGAATATGAACATATTCATCAAAATAAAGAAATCATAAAATTGATTAAATAAGGTGGATAATGATAGAGAACAACAAGTGATGTTATGCCAATGAAAAAAAGTAACACAGAAGGTCGTAATTATATATGACTAACAAAAGGAATAAGTGGAAGAATAAAAAAATCCATGAAACCTTCAATGATTCAACTTAGTGTGTGAGAAATGAAACCCTCCTATAAAGAGAATCAATGGTAAAATGTTCATAGTATCTCATGACTAAAATAGAGGTTAGTCATGATGTAAAATCTAACTCTTATTCATCTTCAACTAAAAATTACTCCTCTCCCTCTTATTCTTTATCCAATCACCTATGCTATAAAGATATAAAATATTCTTGTTGAAAACATGATGAAGGTTTTTTAACGAAATTTAATATATAAATATCTTAAAAATAAATATAATCAATCCCTCAATGATAAGTAAAAACTCACAATAAAAAAACTGAATTATCAAAAGAATGTTCAACATAATTTTATTAAGTTACAATGTAATATTTATTATTTCAAAATTAATATTTTTAAATTCACCAAAGTCTAAAAAAATTATACAAAAAATTGGGTTTACAATTTTTGAAAATAGTAATATTCTCTGGGCTTTTAAAAAAATGAATGTTCTTTAAAAATAAAAAACTATTTATTAATTGATCTAACAAAAAATGTTTTATAATCACTATAATAAAATAGATAATATAATTCATGAAAATAATTAAATGAATGGTATCAAATGAACTAGATGTTTTGGGTTAACTGCTATGGTGTAAGGATATTTTCTCAAAGTTCAATTTGATGGTGTGGAGGGTTTATAATCATATACTTCCAAGTGATGAAAATATCATGTGCATGTGTCTGATTATGGCCTCTAGGTGATAGTGTTATAACTATAGGATCGAATAAGAAGAATAAGGATGATATTGAGTGGTGGCAAGAAGCATCAAGTGGTTCCACGGGTTAGGACCTACAGCGGGGAGGCAAACTAGGGCTTTGGGGGGTCGGCGGTGAGGGGCGACAATCCGCGCTGAGGGGCGGCGAGGGAGCGAGGCACGCTAAGGGGAGGTGTATGTCTTCGAGGGTCAGGGGGTATCTCATGGGGGTTGAGGGATAAGGGGGAGTCTCAAGGGGGTTGGGGGAGAAGTGTCGGTATTGAAAAAAATAGTTTAGTGGCAGTTTTTAATAAACCGCCTCTAAAAGACCACCACAAAAGACTATTTATGTTGTAGTGTACCATAATAAGACCATGTCCATGGTCGTAGAGGGTAAATCCATCCAGTTAGATCATAAAATAATAAATAATGAAGAGATCTATGACACGTGTGTGCATCCTTCTTTATGAAATATTAAAGGCAAAGAGATTATATTACACAGTGTGTGTTCATAGTTTTTTTGTCGTTGTTGTGACTATATTTATCTATTTAGGGGCCATGATGGGTTTCTAGATCTCACTCTTGGTATGATAATGGTATTCACTACTATCAAGATAATGCCTTAGAGGATCACACACAATATCATATTTAAGAATCCATCCTATTCAGTTCAATATGTATATTGGATTGGTGGTCCCCACCACTGAGGTTCTTTAATTTTTCAAGAAGATAAGATCTCCAAATTAATAAATAAATTCATATTATTAAAGTTATGAATAATTGGTATTGAATTTATTTATTAAATGTATTTAAAATTTTTTAAGTAAATACATGAAAATATTAATTTAAATAAAGTTAGTTAAAAATATTCAATGATTGTTTAATATTTTCAGGAACTATGAGTCGAGTTAATTTCATGGTTATTCTCACGTAATATATTTATTATATTTTAGTAAATTGATAATAATATAAATGATATGTATGGATTATTATAGTAGTCATAATATCATTGTTATAATGTGTTAATTATGTGGGGGCCGGAGAGGAAGCTTTGGGTAATTAAAAACACACTATATATAGAAGAGGAGAGCCTCCTGCCATAGAATATTTACATCACCTCTCTCATATATTCTCACCTGCACTCTAGAGAGAGAGGCTCTAGATCTAGGAGTTTGGAATGATATCCCTCTCATTCATCTCATGAAAGGAGATGTGGTGATTGTTGGAGTGTCGAAGGTGTTGTTATATCTCTATGCTAGCACCTGGTATTCAATGATCGGTTCTTACACAGTTTCTTGAAATGTGTGTGGACGATCTAGAGGAATTCAGATTTATATTCTTTCAGCAGTAATCACCGATGACAAGTAGACATCAAACATGTATTTTGATTAAACCATGTATTTTATAGTCTTAATTTTCTACTTAATTTCCATCACACAGGATCATTGGGAATTAATTAAGCAATGTTTCAACACCTATGATGAGTTCATCTCAATCATCGGTAAAAAAATTTGAAAATACCACTTTTGGGGATTCTAATTCATGCTTTTACCTTCATACTCTTCCCAATGTCCTATTGTTTTTGGTCTCACCTAAATACAAAACCTAGACTCCTTATGGAGGTTCTCAAAGAGACAACCTTCAAGAGGTAAAATTATCCATCTTTATATTTTGAATTCTTCATTTCTTATATCTTAACCTCACCCCAAATCTATAGATTCATGATAATTCCAATATCATATCAATAATATAATTTTATTTTTTTAATAAAAAACAATAATAAAATCTTCTACCCTCTTTATCTCATCCCTCTTTCCCAGGTACTTCCATGTTTATCCTGTGCAGATATTGGATCTCAAAGGAGGTTAAGAGATCATTGTGGAGATTAAATAAAAGATATTTTTTATTCTTGTTTCATGCTTTCTAATTATGAAACTGGTCTTCAAATACACTATAATTTTTTTCCTTGGTTTTTTATGGATAATAATGATTAAAATCTGGTAATAGTGTATGAAAATGATAGGGTCTCTATAGTTTATATCAAAACATGGTCTAGTTATTTTTTTGGATTAGAAGTTTAAAAATTTCACAAGATATCTAGGGATAATTCTATCACCATGGAAAACCTAGTTTGAAAAATTAAGGAATCATAAGTTAAGATATACTTTTCATTTATAAGTTTATCCTTCTATGTTCATGTTGCCTTTTTATAACCTCATTAGCTATGTATTCAAGAAACATAATTTTATTTCTATTTTTCTAATTAATGGTGGGAAATAAGAAAACTCATGTCAACAACCAATTTGATTGGAAACGTGATGATTTCCCAAAGGATATTCCAAACCGGATGGGAATGGGAGCTCATAACATCATGATAGTACTAGATCAACTGACTAAAGTTATTAATAAAAACCTAAATCATGTGGAATAACCTCTTTATCCAAATAAATATAACATTGTGGTTGAATACTTTATATGAAAAATGCCTCCTATATTTAGTGGATCTTATGATACCCTCATCATGTAACAACATATTAACTCCATTAAGAAGATATTATTTATCCTATAATTATCATAAGAAGATAAATTCATGCTGGTGGTCTATAATTTTGATATAGAAGCTTATCATTGGTGGACACTAATAAATAACATGAAGTCTAGAGAGGAAATTGATTCCATTGATAGGGGAGGATTAAAAAAATATTTTTTAATCAATATTTTCCCCAAACTCTCAATATTAATATGGAGATAGAGTTCCTCTGACTAAAACATAAGGAAGATGACTCTGTCAGTGTGTACGAGGAAAACATTATAGGTCTTGCATCATACACCTCTAGCTTTTCCATGAATAGTGAAATAAATATGGATTGCTTCTTTTGTGGAAATAAATTGATTCTATGAAAATCCTTGGAAATTAGAGACTTTGACAACTATGAAAAGATTTCCAATTGTTACCTTAAGGTTGCAATGGAGATTACATACTCTCAATGATATTGTGGGATTGATGATAAAAAGACAAAAATGGAGTTTAATATGATTGGATCGAAAAATAAATCCCATAAATGAAAGAAAATAAATCATCTCATGTGAAAAAGTGTGGGAAGAAGAATCCTAGGAACTATCAAGAGGGAACCATGAGGTTCTTGAAATTTTGAAAAGAGGGTTATCAGGATAATAATTTCCAAATATATAAAAAGAATCCCACAAATGAAGAATAACACATGAAGGATAAGATCAATACTCAACCTACAATATAGTGTTTCAACTTTAATAAAAACATGAATTATGTGATCCAATTCCCTAAGCCAAGTGTTATTGAATAAAATAAATGAAAACAACATATAAGGTTTAAATAAATGACATATTCAGTCAAAACTACTAAGATGGATCCCAAATATGCTGTGGAAATATGTGTACTGGTCATTCATTCAGTAATAGCGACCATGCTATTTGATTTTGGTTCTTCAAATTCTTTAATATCTTACAATTTTAGTACTACTATTCAAAAAACACCTCAAAATATGGTAGTCGAGTTATCTGTGAGGCCAGTAAATGGGGAAATTATTTCATCCAAAGTGTATAACTCCTCCCTAGTCAATTTTTTGACTAAAATACCCTTAAAATCTCTTATTACTTCATTTGGTGGATTTTGATTCTACATTGGGCATGGTTGGGGTATCATTATATAAAGACAACATCAAATATTAGGAAAGGGATATCACTCTTCGTATCCCAAGGAATTCTCTAGTTATATACAAGTGTAAGGAATGGGTGAATCTTTTTTAGAATCAAAATTTTAATTTTGGAAATTATTTCCCCATTATCAATCATATCTAGATCAAATGGTTGAGGAAAAGTAGAGGATCATGCTTAATGGCATTCCCATTATGAGGAACTACACTGATGTGTTCCCCATAGAATTGCCTAATAATCCTCCTAATTGAGAGTTTGAGTTCTCAATTGAACTTACACTTGGAACCCTACCCCTATCAAATACTCCTTACATAATGGAAACCATTGAGATAAAAGAACTGAAGAAGCAGTTATAAGAGAATCTTGGCTAGGGAACTATACACCTGATTTCTTAACCGTGGGGTGTGCCAATCCTCTTTTTATAGTTAAATGATGGATCAATGCAACTCTACATTGATAATAAAAATCTCAAAAAATTCAAGATAAAAAACAAGTATCCCCTACCATGGATAGATGAATTTTTACATCAGTTATGTGGGTCCAAGTTTACATCTAAGGAGGACCTTCAGTTAGGATATCAAAAATTAAAGGTGTATGTCATGACTCGTCCTAGTGGGGCCCATGTCGCGACAGCCAAATCCCACCTCCAATAGGTTAGGGGCTGGTGACTAGCACCGAGTAGGTATATCTCTAACATAGGAAGAATTTCCTAAGTACCTATACACACGCACACATCTCCAAGCCCAAAAATGATGAAAAGTAAAAACCACTAAGGAACCAAAATTCATGAATGCAACTAAACCCAAACAACAGAGTACAACAAAAAGTAAGTATAGAAAGTAAACTGGGCTAGAATACATGACCACTAAAAGAAAGAGTCTAAAAACTATAAAGTCCAACCTGTAAGAAAAATAAGTATTGGGACTACTTCTTATGGATTTAAGAACACCTCCGCCTATAAGGAACTCTGAAATATCAGTCTGGTCTTTGTCTACCATGGACTCCATCAAAAGGTTTCTCATCTGCACAATACACAACCCATGCGGGCAAAGCCCTTATAGGGGTGAGTATAAGAATACTCAATAAGTTACCCCAAAAACCAAAAAGCAATAAACAAAGAAAAGGTATAGTAAGCTCTACATAGTATATGGCTTCTAAACATATAACAAGACAAAAACATCTAGATATACTCGAAACCCAGACCCGTAGTCTAGATAAAAGTCACAACAACTGCATACCTGCACAAGGGATTCAGTTTGATGATTCCACAAAGAACTCGTCCAAGATAACTCTTTCCATGAGTCTGATAACACTGATGACGTTCTGCTGATAAGTAATTTTCATCAGGAAAATCAATGAGAGAGATAGATGCACTGATAGAATCTGAAGAGATAACATATACTCACATTCTCGGAGAACACACTCCTGAGTGGGAAAATATCTCAATACACATATGAGGATCACTACTAGGTCCTTTGAAAATACCACGACTCATTTGGATTCCACCTGCTAAGTATAGGATAGGTGTCCTGTAGGATTGGTCACGCCGATACCTGACTCTACCTGTGGTCAATAATGGATAGAGGATCTCACTCTAGGCCTCTCGAAGGGATACCTGACTATATCTCAAAAATTCCGACTGAAGGGATCATACTCTTATGGA
This sequence comes from Viscum album, assembly GCA_963277665.1. Lineage (NCBI taxonomy): Eukaryota > Viridiplantae > Streptophyta > Magnoliopsida > Santalales > Viscaceae > Viscum > Viscum album. Next base: position 697,801,250 of record OY728128.1, read on the forward strand.
TGGAAACGATACATGACCTTTAGGGGAATAATAAAATTGGGCACTAACCCAAAAAAACTTATCCATGTAATGGTGGAAACGAAGATCAATCAATATAGAAGGCGGTACACAACATGTAGAAGGGGTCACACGCTATGTCCCTTGACTCTAGGTACTACCCGTGTACAATCTCCCAAGTCTGGAGAACATGTATTGTAAAAAATTATTTACACGTCAGGTAGTAAGGATAACATGCTATGTCTGAGTATTCAGGGTTCACTTTGTGTATGCTGGCCATGTGCCCGTACATGAATTCAACCTGCGTGTCCCAGATTGTGTACTGGTACACTGGGTGGTATGTGTATCCGGACAGGTCTGGTCGTGTGGTGGAGTACATGTCATGTACTCCAACCTGTTTTCTTGTATCTCCCTGAGACACATGATGGGTATGCGTAAGGTCCCACATGTCATGTGACAATGGTCACACCCCGTGTATATGCCTCCTATTGCCCATAACTCCAACCACCACTGGATGGGGCCCACACATTGTGTCCTCGCAGAATCTTGTTGTGTCCTTCACCGTGTGTAGTGCAGATACCCTATCCACCACCATGTCGGTCTCACATGGCGTGTTATTTATAATACACTCTGTGTTCATCAGGATTTTCCAGAAATTGTCATTCTTTATCGCCGCACCCCAGTGCTCCTTTGGTATTCGATCCGACCATCGATCACCTCGAATCTCATGATTCCCGGTCACCCCAACACCACAAGTTCCTTTCTTTTGGTTTCGGGCCTCCAATATTCCACAAGAACGAGTCACGATCCTCCCACTTGAGGAATGCTCAAAGAATGATCCTCCTCGATTCGAGATTATTTTCATCTTCCATCATCATTGCACCTCTGCAAGGTTTTTTTGATGCCTGATCTACATTTTGGGATCGTTTCATTGAGAAACAGATTCACAATGATCCGTTATTCATCTCCACATGAAAATTGTGAAGAATGTGGGGTAAAAAAGGAATAAAATTCAATAAATGAAGAAGTAACGCACCTCCGCCTTCGTTCTTCACGGTGTCAATTCCCTCTCATTAATAGGCTTAATAGGTGAATCAAAACAACAATTCAACAATTACCATGAAATCAATGCCCAAATCAAAACCCATGAAGAAATGGAAAACAACATCCCCCCGCAAGAATGCATGATCTATGGATCAACCGATTTGTTGTTTGATTCACGTTCATCATTTTAATCCAAGAACGGGTAAGAAATAAATAAAAATAAAAAACCCCTGCCTTGATTATCTTAACAAATGGTCATTTTTTCATGTTCTATGGTGATGTTCCGTCGAATCCAATATGCATTGATCGATTGATCCATCATCATTCATCGTTATGAGGTTTCTCCAACGTGTCTTCTCTCCACGCCTCCAGCGAATTTCTGGATTATGCGGCTAACCCTATAGATTCTCTTAACAGCTTATTTAAAAGCTCCCATCACCGAATTATGGAAACGTTTAAAATAAACTATTTAATTTTATTTTATTTCCTTTAAAACATTGAAAAACTAACTTACGTTTCTGACCCACGTAGGTCGATTTTAGGCCCCGCCTAAGGTAAATTTAATATTCTGAATGCAACGATGCCCTTGGATTTCTAATCTAGGGAATTGTTTAAAAGTTGTTTCACATTTTTCGAGAAAACAACTCACGTGTTCTATTTAGAGTTTAAATTATTTCAATAATTTATTCCCTACAACCCAGGCCTTGGAATCACACACAGTCACAAAGATTGATCTCATAATAATTCCATATAATATTTAAAAATAATACACAGAAAATCCAAGACATTACATTCTCCCCACCTTAGGGATTTACGTCCAAGAAATCCAAAGAAATAGGGGAATACTAAAAAAATACATGGGTAATGTGCATGAATCTGAGCCTCCCACTCCCACACTATCTCCTAAAGACTCCTATGTTTCCACTGGACACACACTAGGGGAATCGCTCGCCCATGAAGGATCCTCTCATATCGATCCTCAATCATCACTGGGTACTCTATGAAGGTCGCTTCATCCTCGATGTCCAACTCACCCCAGTTGATGACGTGCAATTGGGAATGCATTTACCTCCTTAGTTATGGAATGTAGAATACATCATGTACTTGGTGCAACTACAGTGGTAGAGTTAGGTGGTACGACACCTCGCCAACTCTATGCAGTATCTGAAAAGGGCCGATGAGATTCAGAGATAACATTCTACCCCATCCAAACATCTGGAACCCTCGTTGAGGTGAGACCTGAAGGAAGACATGGTCTCCCTCATTGAACTCCATAGGTCTCTATAATCTATCATCATATGACTTCATCAGGCTCTTTGTAGTCTAAATTTGATCCTGGATGATCTGCATGTTCTCGGTGGTAGCTCGCACAAACTCTGGACCCATGAGTGCTGACTCTCCAGGGTCAATCCAGCAAATCAATGACTGGAAGGGTCGCCCATATAAAGCCTCAAAAAGTGACATACCGGTGGTGGATTGGTAGCTATTTTTGTCTACAAACTCCATTAGTGGTAGGTGGTCCTCCCAAATGTGAGAAAAGTCCATGATATGAGCCCACAACATATCCTCTAAAACCTGAATGGTTCTCTTCATCTGACCATCTGTCTGGGGATGGAACATTGTGCTCAAGCATAGCTGGGTCCCAAATGCCTCATCCAATCCATTCCACAACCAAGATGTGAAATGATCATTGTGATCTGATACTATCATCAAAGGTACACCATGAATACAAACTATCTTCTGCATGTAGAGGCATCCCAAACACTCTATGGAACTATTCTCTTTAATAGCTAGGAAGTGGGATGAATTGGTGAGTCCATCAATGATCACCCAGATGGAATCATGTCCCTCGAGAATCTATGGTAATCCAGTCATAAGTCCATTGATATTCTATCCCACTTCCACTTCGGCACTTCCATGGGGTGAGCTAACCATGTAGGAACCTAGTGCTCATCCTTCACCTGCTAGCACATAAGGCATCAATAAAGGAACTCTTCTACTTCCTTCTTCATACCTATCCATCAAAACTAATTCCAGATATCGTGGTACATTTTTGATACTCTTGGGTGTACCACCAGGTGGGATTTCTGAAACTCCCTTAGAACCTCCTCTCTCAATACCGCTAGCACAACTGTGCATCCTCTGAAAAGGATTACATTCTTCACACCTTGTGAATATCCATCAAGATCATGTCCTTTGGATAACTGAGAACATGATGTCTAACAGTCGACGTCCCCTAACTGTGCCTCCCTGTATCAATGTAAGAGTGGAGGTGTGACAACCATCAACTAGAGATAAGATTCATCATATCCATCCATAAAGGATAATTATAGCCAGGCCAGCTACTCGGATGCCCCACTATGGATCTATGAAATCGATCTCCTGCTGAGATAATCTTCCACAATGTTCCTCTTCCCATGAGTATAGATGAAATTAATGTCATAATCCTGGAGGAACTCTATCCATCACCTCTAACTCAAATTTAGATCATTATTTTAGAAGATGTACTTGAGTCTCTTGTGGTTAGAGTAGATGACAAATTTTTCGCCCATCAGGTACTGTCACCACATCTTCAGTATGAAGACTACCACTACCAACATAAAATCATGGGTCATGTAGTTCTTCTCATGTGACCTTAGATGGCATGAACCAAAAGCAATAATCGTGTGTATCTTCATCAGGACACAACCAAGCCTGATCCATGATGCATCACAGAAAACTACATACCTAACACCCTCTTTTGGAAATCTCAAGATCAGAGCGCTTTTCAAACTCTACCTCAACTATGGGAAAGCCTGCTGGCACTTCTCCATCCATGTGAAAGGTTTCCCCTTCCAGGTAAAGGCTTTCATCAGTGCTGATATCCAGGGTGGCCCCCATGCTAACATCGCCTCAACCTTGGCTGGGTCCACTGCTACTCCATCTCTTGAGATAACATGTCCCAATAATTGGGCCTCCTATTTCTATAACCGACACTTTGAGAGCTTCCCATAAAGCTGGTGCTCCCATATTACATCTAGAACCATCTGCAGGTGTCTCGCATGCTCCTCCTCTGACGTTGAGTACACAAGGATGTCATTAATGAAGACAAATACAAACCGGTCTAAATATGGTCGAAAGACCTGGTTCCAAAGTACTATGAAAACTATAAGGGAGTTCACCACACTAAAAGGCATCACCAAGTACTTTTAGTGAACATAGAAACATCTGAAATCAATCTTTAGTATATCCTCATCCTGTACTCATAACTAGTGGTAACATAATCGAATTTAAACCTTCGAGAACCATTTATCCCCTCTTAGCTAATCAAAGAGGTCATTGATCCTCGGTAGTGGATACTTGTTCTTCACTATTACCTAATTTAGGTGTCGATAATCCACACACAACCTAAAACTCCCATCCACCTTCTTGGAAAATAGAACTAGGTTCACCAAGGGTGAAACATCGGGTCTTATGCATCCCTTACTCTACAAATCCTCCAACATCATCCTCAGCTCACGAAGCTCTGCATGAGCCATCCAATATGATGACAAGGATATCAGTGTCATCTTGGGGCGTAAGTATATATAGAAGTTGATCTCCCAATGGGGAGGTAATCATAGAATATCTTCTGGAAAGATGTCATCGTACTCCACCACCACTACTGGGAACTGGAATTTCACAACATCCACTACTCTGAGGGTAAGGATAGCCAACTCATGAGTGATCGGTTCCACCCTCTTATGCATGAGCCCATTCTATGCTGCATGGGTTTCCTTTTCACCAGCAAAGGAAAACCTCATACCATCACTGTGTACACAACACACTCTTTGCCTAAAGTAGTCAATCTGGGCGTAGACTGAAGATAAACAATCCATACGAAGAATGATATTGTAAGGCCTCGACGCTTCCACCAAGATACTCCAATAGAAACACTCACCTAAAAGGTAAATATCACACTATCTTTAATGATGTGTGATCATTCAGTATCCTCCCCTAGGTGTCTCCAAGAATAAGGGTCGATTCAACAGCTCCACCAAAATCTCAAGGTTTAGCAAAAGACATGTGGTGAGGAAGGAATGACTGGAACCTAGGTCTATATGTGAAAAATATAAGGTATAAAATACACAGATCGTACCTCAGATCATCCCTGGAGTCCCTGGGTTGTACGCCTCTACCACATTCAACTTTTCCGTCCCTTTCCCCCAACTCCCTGAGACTGGTGCAGACTTCCTAGGTGTGGTGGTGGATGTATATCAAAGCATCTTCCACCACCTATAGCTCTCCCTGCTCCTCTTCCAAATCCACTGCCTAGCAGGTCTACTTTCCCCACTCTATACCTCTACCCCGGTGGTCCATCCACTACCTCCCTGTCAACTGCTCGATGGGTTGGATAGTCTCTAGTGAGATGTCCTCTACTGTCGCACAAGTGTCATCACCTCTCCCAAGGCTAACTGGATCTAGCCTAAGATCCCTAGACTTTTTATCCCCTATCATGGGTCCTCCTATGATATCTCCCACATCCTGAACCCTGTGCTCGACATCATCTCCCTAATGCTGAGGTCTCTACACCTGTCTTCCTACTGCTAACTACTACTGGATGTTTCGGCACTTCCAAGAAGCTCTTGACCACCAAAGCTCACTCGATCACTCCTACATAAGTTAAAATTCATTGAGGTACTACACAATCTCGGATGTCACGTTTTTTACCTCGCTCAACAGTCTGAGATCTAAAGTACTGATCCCGGACCATATCCCTCGAGTACCTAGCGAGGTTAGTAAACCTCAATGAATAGTCAACCACCATCAAACTAACCTACTAGAGATAAAGAAGCTCCTCGATACGCACTTCTCTCAGTGTAACCAGAGAGAACTCATCCCTAAAGAGTTGCTCAAAATCCATCCATAAAAGAGTCTCCTCGTCATGATTCTTCATAGTTAAACTCCACCATCGTCTTGTTGAAACCTGAAGAAGGCTCACTCCTAGAATCACCATCATGTCTACTGGTGTCCCCACCAGATGAAAAACACTAGTTACTGCCCCAAGCCAGTCCTCAACAACCTGAGGGTCGGGCTCTCTTTAGTACCTGAGGGGTCTCTGTCTCTAGAACTCATGGAGTGAAATCATCCTAAAATCATCACCTATCGGTATTGTAGGTACCGTGCACTACTCCACTGATGGTGGTATAGCATGCCCACCACCTGGAGGTAATTCTTGGGGAACTCTTCCCTTTATTGAAGCCTCATCACTAAGGGGGTGATCCTCGTGATCAAGTTATTGAATCCTAGTGGGTAATTGTCACGAAGGAATCCTGTAAAAAAATAATATATACCATGGTTAAGAGTATATCTGGAATGCTGACAGAAAATGACATGGGAAACACAACCCATTTCTATATGATGCATGTACCATTTTTTTGTTTCCAAACAACTAGGTTTGTCATTTACTGATTCAAAAAGTAGGTTATTAGAGTCCTAGTGTAAGGATATGTCGGCCGCCCGCACTAACACTGGGGTCCTTGGACTGAGAGTCGAGCTCGAAACACTTAACATTATTGCCCCAAACCAATCTCATGAACTCTTGGTCCTAAGGTAGAACCAACTAGCTCTGATAACACTCTGTCATGACCCATCCCAATGGGGGCCATGTCGCAACTCCCCAAGCCCACCTCCAATAGGCTAGGGGCTGGTGACTAGCACCAAGTAGGCATATCAATAACATGGGATGCATTTCCTAAGTAACTTTACACACACACACATCTCCATGACCACAAATGATGAAAACTAAAAACCACTAAGGAATCAAAATTCATTCATATAACTAAACCCAACCAACAGTGTACAATGGGATGTAAGTGCGAAAAGTAAACTGGGATAGAATAAAATTACACCAAACGAAAGAGTCTGCAAACTAAAAAGTACATCCTATAAGAAAAAATGGTTATTGGGACTACTGCTTGTAGCTGTAGGAACACCTCAGCCAGAAAGGAACTCAGAAAGATCAGTCCGGTCCTAGTACACTATGGACTCTATCAAAAGGTTGTTCATCTGCACTAGACACGAAAGGGGCAGGCAAAGCCCGTGCATGGGTGAGTATAACAATACTTAGTAAGGGACCCCAAAAACCAAAAATCAATTCAAAAAGAAAAGGTACAATCATATTTACATACTATATGTATACTAAAAATATATCAAGAGAAACACAACCATATATACTCAAAACCCAGACCCATAGTCTAGAGACAAATCACAACAACTGCATAACCACACTAGGGATTCAGTTCGATGATTCCATGAAGCACTAGTCTGGGAGAACCCACTCCACGAGTCTAATAACTCTGATGACGTCTGTCTGAGAAGTACTATTCTTAGAGAAAATACATGATAGAGATAGATGCACTGATAGAATCTAAAGAGAGAACATATACACTCATTCTGGGAGAACACACTCTTGAGTGGGAAAAGATCACGATACACAAATGGGGACCACTGCTATGGAATTTGTGGATACCACGGGTCATCTGGATTCCACTTGCTAAATAGAGGGTCAGTGTCCATTAGGATTGGTCACATCAATAACTAACTCTACCTAGGGTAAATAATGGATATTGGATCTCACTCTGGGCCACTCTGAGGGATACTTGACTCAATCTCGAAAAGTTTTGCCGAAGGGATCATACTCCTGTGGATGAAAATGATACCTGAACATTAGGGGAAAGAGAAAAGGGGGAACTACCCAAATGAAATCTATCCAAGGAACAATAGAAAAAAAGATCAATCCATGTATAAGGTGGTACACGACATGTATAAGGGGTCACACGTTGTGTCCCATGACTCTAGGTACTACCCATGTACAATGGCCCAAGTCTGGAGAACATGTCATGTAAAAACGTATATACACGACATTTAGGAAGGATAACACATTGTGTTTGAGTATCCAGGGTCCAATTTTTGTATGCATGCCATGTGCCCATACACGGCTTCAACCCATGTGTCGCATACCATGTACCAGTACATGGGGTGGTTTGGGTATCTAGCCAGGTCTAGTCATGTGGGGGATTACATGATTTGTACTTCACCCTGTGTCCATGTATCTCCCTGAGATACACATCGAGTCCATGTAAGGACCCACATGCCATGCGACAATGGTCACACGCTGTGTCTACGCTTCCTGTTGCCCAGAACTCCAGTTGCCACTGGGTGGGCCCACATGTTGTGTTCTCCTTAAAGCACATTTTGTCCTTCATTGTGTGTATTATGTAAACCCTAGCCAACACCTTGCCAATCCCACACGGTGTGTTCTTTGGAATATACTTTGTTTTCATTGGGATTTTCTAAAAATCATTATTCTTCATCACCACACCCCGGTGCTCCCTTGATCTTCGATCTGGTCATCTTATCACCTCAAATATCAAGATTATAGGTATCCCCAGCACCACAAGGTCCTTTTCATTGGTTTTAATCCTCTAATCTTCCCCATGAGTGAGTCTTAATCCTCCTACACGAGGAATGCTCAAAGAATGATCCTCCTCGATCCGAGATAATTCTTTTTATGCCATCACCATTTCACCCCTGCAAGTTCATTGTGATGTTCAATCTCTAGTTTGGTATTATTTCATTGTAAAATAGAATCACAACGATCCGTTGTTCATCACCCCACAAAGAATGCAAAGAACGCGGGTCAAAGGACAAAGAAAATTCAATAAACAAAGTAGGAATGCAACTCTGACTTCATTCATCACAACATCAATCTTATCCCATTAGTAGTTTAAATAGGAAAATCAAAAAAATCAACAATTACCATAAAATAAATTCTTGAATCAAAACCTCTAAAGAAACGGAAAACAATACCATCCTACAAGAACACACGATCTGCGGGTCAACCAGTGTGTGGGTTGATCTGTGTTCATAATTTTAATCCAATAATGGGTAATAAATAAATAAAAATAACAAAAACCTGCCTCGATTCACTTAAAGAATGATCGGTTTGTCGTGTTCGTTGGTGAGGTTCCATCGAATCTGAGGTGCGTTGATCGATCGATCCATCGTCATTCATTGTCTATAGGTTTCTTCAAGGGGTCTCCTCTCCATGCCTCCAGAGAATTTTAGAGTTTTGCTGCTAACCCTAGATATTATCAAGATTATTTAAAATCTCCCATCACTATATTACGGAAACATTTAAAATAAACTATATATACTTTAAAACGTCCAAAAACTAAATTATGTTGTTGACCCGTGCCATTCGATGTTAGGCACCGCCTAAGGTAAAGTTACTATCCTGAATGTAATGGTGCCCTCAGATTTAGGATTCGGAAACGTGTTTAAAATTTATTTTAATTTTTCAGTAAAACCACTCGTGGACTCTATTTAGAGTTTAAATTATTTAAAACCTTTATTTTGGGCACCCTCGTCCTTGGAATTTCATGTCGTCACAAATAATGGTCTCATAATAATTCTAGATAATATTTAAAAATAATATATGGAAAATCCAATTCATTACATTCTCTACACCTTAGGTCATTACATCCCAGAAATCCAAAGAAAAGGGGGAGATACTCTAAAATATGTGGGTATTGTGCCCAAATCTGAGCCTCCCACTCCCACATGCTCTCCTATAGATTCAAATGTTTCCACTGGACAGGCACTAGGGAATCGTTCTACATGAAGGATCATATCCTGTCGATCTTTGATCTCCACTAGGTACTCTGCGAAGGTCGATCCATCCTCTATGTCCATCTCTCCCCAGTTGATGACATGTGATAGTTCATGCTCGTACCTCCTCAGATACGACACGTGAAATACATCATGAACCTGGTCCAACTACAGTGGTATAGCTAGGTGGTACGCCACCTCTCCAACTCTACGCAGTATCTGAAAGGGATAATGAACCTCTGAGACAACTTCTTTCCCTGGCCAAATCTCTAAAACCCTCATCGAGGTGTGACCCGAAGGAATACATGGTCTCCCTCCTCGAAATCCATAGGTCTCTATTGTCTATCATTATAATGCTTCCGGTAGCTCAGTGTAGTCTTCATCTTCTCCTGGATGATCTGCACATTCTCAGTGGTAGCTCGCACCAACTCTGGACCCATGAGTATTGACTCTCTGGTGTTGTTCCAGCAAAGTGGTGACCGGAAGGGACACCCATATAAAGCCTCAAATTGTGCCATATGGATGGTGGAGTTGTATCTATTCTATTATGTGAACTCTGTCAGTGGTAGGTGGTCCTCCCAACTAAGACCAAAATCCAAGATATAGGCCCACAACATATCCTTCAGATCCTGAATGGTTCTCTCTATCTGACTATCTCTCTGGGGATGGAATTCTATGCTCAAGTGTAGTTCGGTCCCAAACACCTCCTACAATCCCTTCCACAATTGGGATGTGAAACAATCATCATAATCTGAGACTATCATCGAAGGGACACTATGAATCTAAAGTATCTCCTATATGTAGAGGCGTACCAATATCTCTATGGAACAGTTCTCCCTAATATCTTATAAGTGGGATGACTTGGTGAGTTGGTCATAGAACGCCTAGATGAAATCATGTACCTTGGGAGTCTGCGGTAATAATATCAAAAATTCCATTGATATTTTCTCCCACTTCCACTTCGGCACATCCAGGGGGTGAGATAACCTTACAGAAACTTGGTCCTCAGCCTTCACCTGCTGGAACATAAGGCATCGAGAAATGAACTCTTCTACTACCTTCTTCATACCAGTCCACTAAAACTGACGCATGAGATCCTGGTACATTTTTTCAACATCAGGATGTACCACCAAGGCGGATGTATGAAACTACCTCATAACCTCTTCTCACAATACCACCTTCACAACTATGCATCCTCTAAAAAGGATTAAGTGATCCAAACCTTGCGAATATCCATCAAACCATTTCTTTTAGATAAATGAGCATGTAATGTCTCATAGTAGATGTCCCCTAATTGTGCCTCCCTGACTCACTGTAAGAGTGGAGGGGTGACAATCATTGACTAGAGATAAGATGAATTATGTTCATCCACAAGAGATAACTGTAGTGAGTCCAACTGCTCTGACACCTCACTTAGGAGATGTGAACTCGATATCCTACTGAGAGCATCTTCCACAATGTTCCCCTTCCTAGGAGTATAGACGATATTGAAGTCATAATGTTGGAGGAATTATAGCCATCACATCTTCCTCAAATTAAGATCCTTCTATGAGAAGATGTACTTGAGGATCTTTTGGATATAGTAGACACTAAATCATTTTCCCATCAAGTAGTGTCACCACATCTTCAATGCGATGACTACCACTAGCAAATAAAATCATGGGACATGTAGTTTTTCTTTTGAGGACTAATCTGGTGTGAACCATAATGAATCATAACTTGTCTCTACATAAATACAAATCCAAGCCTGGTCCCTGATGCATCCTAGAAAACTACGTATTTGACACCCTATTCTAGAAATTTCAAGATTGGTGTGCTCATCAAAATTTGCATTAACTGCTGGAATGCCTGCTAGTACTTCTCCATCCATGTGAAAGGTTTTCCTTTCCAGGTCAAGGGTTTCATCTGTGCTGATATCTAGGAAAAATTAGGGATAAATCTCTGGTAGTATCCTTCCATCCCAAGGAAGCCCCTCGCCTCTATCACACTCCAGGGTGGCTCCCATGCTAACACCACCTTGACCTTTGTTGGGTATACTACTACTCCATCTACTGAGATAACATGTCCCATGAAGTGGAAATCCTATATCCATAACCGGCACTTTGAGAGCATCCCATAAATCTAGTGCTCCCAGAGTACATCTAGACCCATCTTTAAGTGTCTCACTTTCCCCTCCTATGACGTTGAGCAAAAAAGGATGTCGTCGATGAAGACCACTTCGAACTGGTCTAAGTACAGCTAGAAGACCCAGTTCATAAGTCCCCTGAACACTGTAGGGGTGTTCGTCACACTGAAAGGCATCACCAAGTACTCATAGTGAAATTAGAGGCATCTAAAAGCCATCTTCAATATATCCTCATCTTGTACTCATAATTGGTGGTAACCCTATCGAAGTTCAAACTTAGAGAACCATTTATCCCCTCTCAACTAACCGAAGAGGTCTTCGATCCTCGGTATTGGATAACTGTTCTACACTATTACCTGATCTAGGTTCCGATAATCCACGCACAACCTCAAACTATCATCCTCCTTCTTGGAAAACAGAATTGGGGTTGCCTAGGGTGAAACACTGGGTCTTACAAATCCCTTACTCTGCAAATCATCTAATAGTACCCTCAGATCACGAAGCACTATAAGAGCTATTTGTTACGTTGGTGAGGATTTCATTATTGTCCAAGGGTGTATGTCGATGCATTATTCAATATCCCTATGAGGAGGTAATCCTGGAACATCTACTGGAATGACTACCTCGTACTCCACCACTATTATAGCGAACTAGAAGTTCAAAACATCCACTACTCTGAGGGTAAGGCTAGCCAACTCATGAGTGATTGACCACACCCTCCTATGCATGAGCCCATTTTATGCTACCTGGGTATCCTTGTCATCAACAAAGGAAAACCGCATCCCATCACTATGGACAAAACACACTCTTCACCTAAAGCAATCAATCTGGGCCTGGATCGAAGATAACCAATCCATACTGAGAATGATGTCGTAAGGCCTCGACGCTGCCACCAAGAGGCTCCAACTAAAACACTCACCTCTAAGGGAAAGATCACACTATTTTCAAAGACGTGTGATCATAAATTCTCCTCCCATTGGTGTCTCCAAGCATAAGGTTAAATTCAATTACTCCACCGGAAACTCAAGGTTTCTCACAAGACATGTGGAAAGGAAATAATGACTGGGACCTATGTCTTTAAGTACATAAGATAAGGTAGAAAATACATAGATCCTACTTCAGATTATTCCTAGAGTCCCTGGGCTATATGCCTCAAATGCATGAAACTGTCCCCAATCTTGTCCCCCAGCTCCCTTATCTTGGTGTCGACCTCCTAGGGGTGGTGGTGGAAGTAGATCAAGGCATCTTCCACCACATGTAGCTCTCCCTTCTCTTCCACCACGCCCATTTCCTAGAGGGTTTTCCTGATACACTCTCTACATTTACCTTGATGGTCCATCCACCACCTCCCTATCAATAGCTCAATGGGATGGATAGTCTTTAGTGAGATGTCCTCTACTGTTGCACGAGTAGCATCACCTCTCCCTGTGCTGACTAGATCCAGCCTGAGAGCCATGTACTATCGATACCTTATCATCGGCCCTCTTGTGATGTCTCCCATGTCCTAAACCATGTTCTCGACATTGGCCCACTACCGCCAGGGTCTTTGCACCTTTCTTCCAACTGCTGACTACCACTGGCTATTTCTTCTCTTCTAGGAAGCTCTCAACCACCAAAGCTCACTCGAGCACTCCTGCATAATTTGAAATACATAGAGGCACTACACTAGCTTGGCTTTCACATTGTATACCTCACTCAAAGGTCTGATCTCTAAAGTATTGATCCCTCACCAAATTCATCGATTACCTAGCAATGTTGGTGAACCTCGATGAATAGTCACCCACTATCAAACGGCCCTCCTAGAGCTAAAAAAGCTTCTAGATACACACTTTTCTCATCATAATCAGAGATAACTCATCCCTAAAGAGTTCCTCAAACTATATCCACAAAAGAGTCTCCTCATCATGAGTCTGCATGGTTAAAATCCACCATCATCTTGTTGAACCCTGAAGAATGCTCTCTCCTAGGATCACCATCGGGTCTGATGGTGTCCTTACTAGACAAAAAAATATAGCTAATTCCTCAAGTCAATCCCCAGCCGCCTGAGGGTTGGGCTCACCTCGGTACCTGGGGGGTCTTTGTCTTTGGAACTCAAGGAGCGCACTCATCCAGCACTCCTTTTTTGTCAGTACTACAGGTACCATGCACTTCACCATCAATGGTCGTATAGCAGGTGCACCAACTAGAGGTAAGGCCTAAGGAAGTAGTCCATGTATTGAAGCATGGAGGGGGTCATCCTCGTGATCGAGTTGCTGGATCCTAGCGGGTGTGCATCATGAAGGCATCCTGTAAATAAATAAGATGCACCAGGGTCAAGAGTATATCTAGATAGCTAACACAAAAGGACATGGAAAACACAACCCATTTTTATATGATTCATTTACCTTTATTTTTTTTCTTGAAACTAATGTTTTCATGTACTGAGTCGAAAAGTACCTTATCAGAGTCCTAGTGTATGGATACGTCGGCCACTCGCACCAACACTATGGTCCCCGGATTGAGACATAAGCTCGAAACAGTTAACACTGTTGCACCAAACCAATATCACACACTCTTGGTCCTAAGGTAGAACCAACAAGCTCTAATAACACTCTTTCATGACCTGTCCCAATGGGGCCCATGCTGCGACTCCCCAAGACCTCCTCAAATAGGCCAGGGGCTAGTGACTAGCACCTATTTGGAATATCACTAACATGGGAGGCTTTGCCTAAGTATCTATACACACACACACATCTCCAAGCCCACAAATGATGAAAAGTAAAAAAATACTATGGAACCAAAATGCATTCAGTAAACTAAACCCAACCAAAATATTAAAATAGAAAGTAAGTGCGGAAAGTAAACTAGGCCAGAATACAAGCCCACCAAAACAGTATGTTCTTCACCCATTTTATGGAGGTGTGTGTAAGTGTAGTTTGAATCCTTCTTATATTAAAATTCTATTATATTGGGGATATAGTTTTTTTATAAAATAAATTAATAAATAGTTTTTAGTGGGTTGGAGAAGTAAAATAAAACAAAATAAAACAAAAGAGTTTAAAAGAAAGCATTACCTTTAATTTGGGAAACTTCCTTTGGTTTGAACCAAAAGGACATCTTGAAGTGCCTTATGCCTAAGGTGAGGCTTCTAGGTGGCATAGAGGATCTTGAAAGATTATTTTGGTAGGGTTTGGTTGATACAAGGGGCTTTATAGGTGTGTTGAATGGGTTAGAAGTTGTGTCCTTTTATAAGGGGGGAGGGGCTATTTAAGGAAGTGTGAAAATATTATTTTATTATATAGTGATATTCGGTTTCAAAAGGTGAAAAACTAATTAAAGTAGAAGATAAGATGACTCATGGTCGAAATAAAATCATCCAATAAGAATTGAACCACATTTTACTTACTAATAACAAACATGTGTCTCATATTTTCGAAATTCAATTCACAGAAGCAGTAAAATTTCATTTAAATGAAAAAGTCGGATTTTTAACTACTACTTAGTGGTTTCACTATTCATCAAAAATTGATGTTTTTCAGAGAAGTACCAAAAATTCAGCCTAATCTATATTTGATATTCCGAATTCAAAAATGATGTCTATTTTAACAAATTCAAAACATAAAAGTTCTATTAATTAATTTAAAATTAAATATCGTTGCCAAAACAAATAGCGTGTTTTTAAGAAACAATAACTATCAAAAGATTGACACTTGTTTATGTATAATTTCAAAGTGGAATTAATTCCAATAACCAAAATTTGATTAAAGGGTAAAAATATAATCTAATTACACTTAAAAACCAATTTAACATATAATATAACCATATAAATATATTATATTAAAAGGCAGTTTGGAATTAAAATACGTTATTTCTCACTATTCATAAAAAAATTGAATATTATTAGAAAAATACCAAAAATTTACCCAAAGTAAATTTTGATGTCCTGATTCTAAAGAAGAATTTTATTTTGTCATATGGAACATATACAAGTGACCAAAACTATATTTAAAGAGGGTTCTCCATTAAAAGGAGGTAAATCAACCCTTTAAAGTAAATTATGTTTATAATTAGATTCATTCACATTTTAAGCCTCTAACCATTATTGGATAAATTTAAAAACATTTAACAAACATATATAATAATTTTTTAGTTAGTTATGTTCATTCCCTCCATTACAACGACTAGGTGTTAATTACCATTTAAAATAATACTATTATATTATTAGTTTGCAACGTAAGATTTCAAAGAAACCTATTGTTGCGTATCATGTATACCATCGAACATAGTGTCCCCTTTAAAATAGAATTATTATTTAGTTCACAAATACTAATAAATATGAAAAATGTCATGTTATTTATTTACCTAGGATGTTACATCCTTCCCCCCTTTTGGGAATTGCGTCCTCGCAATTTTAAAACTACGCTTGGAAACTTCATTAAAAGTCCCACATCGGAAAGGAGTCAGTAAAACAATCACTTTAAAAGAAAGAAAGAAAAGTACAAAGGTTACCCGAGATAACCCATACTAGGATTACATGTAAGAATAGATAGATATATAAGATAAACTAAGTGTCAAGTTCTGATGGAGAGGGATAGAAAACAAGATCAGGAGAAATTTAACAACATGAAAACCACAAACTTGTGATGGGATAAATGGTCATTAGTTTCCCAGTAGGAAAAGTAAACGGATAACTTTTTTTATTTATTTTAAGTTCCATTTAATAAATTTGAGGAATTTATTTATGAGATTTACTAAGAACATAAAGATATATACTTAATTTTTAAGTAGAGTTTCATTCATTAATAAATTTCCTCCACCAACTCATATTTTTTTCAAACGATGAGTATTCAAGACGACTTGGTCACACTGAAAGAGCTAGAATCAACTTCAAGAGAATCACATGATCTAAAAATGAAAAACAATATATTTACCTTGTCTTTAGAGATTAACCACCGCCAAAATGTTTAGTACATGATCAGATGATCCCCAAAAACGATAATCCTTTAGAGAAAGAAATACTAATCCTAATTTCTAAAACTAAACCAAAAATACCCCAAAGTTAAATAAATACCATTTAATAAACAATTGTCCTTAAAATCCTTCAATATAATCCAAAATAATATTGAAACCCAAAACATAGAATAATTTTGTTATGTAGTCTTCCACGTTAAATTGTATCCCCAAATGACATCGACTACCCTCAAAGTCACATACTCAAAAGTAATTAACCCAATTACATATTATCTATGATAGGTTAATAATTTCCATAAATAACTCAAAATATAGATGAAAAATCCACCATTACTCCTCAAATGAAATCCCATAGTATTCTATTTTCCTTAGGTATATAGTGTTCCCAACAGAGCGAACATCTTCCAAAATAACATTTATCTCTTAATCATCAAATCGTTTTCCTATACTAAGGATATCCATTTGATAAGACATAATATCCCAAATCAACTTATTATTGGTCAACAAAATCATTTAACAAAAAATAATTAGTCACAATAACTAGGGACTTCACGTAGTCCAGTGGTAGGTGATAAATCCCAATCGTACTATGGTTGTCGGTTCGATTCCCAAAGATTTGTCCGATGTGATGGGTTGTCACATGGTCTACGTGTTATCCTTTTTCAAAAACTATATAATATTATAATATTCCCAAACACGAGACAGATTCCTCAAAATAACAATAACATAATTTCATCACAAATGTTATCTCATACCTCACATTTTCATTCCAAAATTTAATAACTTTTAATTTCCTCAAACTCAATGATCATATAAAACAAAATGGTTATTTATAACTATATCCACAAGAGAAAAGATAATTCTTCCTCAAATATCATTTTCACATGACAAAATGTAGGGTTACAAATACAAGATAAAAGTATTCCAAATTAATCCCATCAACAAAGAGCACTAATACTTTTTAAACATTTCTCCATCCATTTATTTTAACCTATCTTCTTCCTTGACCAAGAGGATATCCTATAGAATAGGAAATTCACTCAGGTAATGGCCAGGTACCCTAAATTTACATAAAGTGATTGTAAATGGATTCTTAGGACCATTTTAATTTTCTTCCATAGTACTCTTCATTTTTCCTCGGCAATTATTTACTTTATGTACTTCTTTACCTCAAATAAATCATTTATTTGTTCTATTAAGACACCTTCTAGGTGCCTCTTTCTACAATTCATACATGATGGAAAATGAGATTTCTTTTCTCCATGGTCTTCACTACTAGAGCTCTTATCATTCACCACTTTTCTCTTCCTTGTTGAGTCCGGGAGTTGGTTAATATATATGTTGCTGATCATATTTTTTGAAAACTGATTCGGCAAGAACACGATAACTTTTACGCCTGTCAAAATTCCATTTTGGTTCTCATTTCTACCACCATTCAAACCTTGTACATCGTACTCAAAGTTACTATGACTTCCTTGGAATCCATCCATTGACTAAAACCAGAAATCATTGTGTGAGTAATAATAGCGATAAAATCATTTAGAGAAAATCATGACACCTTGTTTTCATTTTAAAACACCTTAGGATTAACCAAGGTCATTTATTCTAATATTATATAAAAATACTCCGAATTGTTTTGTGATGAGAATGAAAATTATCCTATGCATATCCCCCCGGGAGTGTCGTAACCAAGAGTACAACAAGACCCGTTGTCGTGTACCAGGATACCCCAGGTCAAGCCAGAAACTTCTTCTCGGTGTTTTCACTCCTAGGTATATCTGTGCCAGAGCTGTCTCTACCTAATCGTATCTAGACATGCATGTATTTCTTGTAAAATACACAAAATCTCTACATTACCAAAATTCTAGGAAGTTCTTCTATACTAATCATCAAAGTCTATCTTAGGGTAATGTGCTCTAATCATAGTTTATCAAAATCTAGTTTCCAAGGTTTGTAATAAACATCATATGATACCAACTGTAATGCCCCGACCCCAGAATCTAGGAGTCAGTTCATTATTTTAATACATTGGCATGATTACAAGAAATAAAGTCCCAATGGACCGATCAGTTTAATAGTATTGGAAACAAGATACATACATAATTTCAGCACTGAAACATGAAAAGAAAAACAACACAAATTTATTCCATTAGAAACATCCAAGATTCCAAGATTATTATTGCATGTCAATCATAACTAACTTCTTCATATCCTAGGAAAATGAAACATGAGAAATGGGTGATCTCAAATGCTCATTAAGAGTAAGCAATACAGCGGAAGATAACATAAACATTAGGCATAGTGAATAATTGAAAACACATGCCTTTACAAATAATCAACATGAACACTTTATGGAAGGAATATGAGATGAGTAAATAATGCCATAATAAAACATAGTCATGGGTATTCTAATAGTCGAATAAGAACATGATATATCAATATTTAATCTCATAATGATGAAATGCTTAATGCCGGACATTATAACCACATAGTCAAGGCCTCATGCCAAGACTACAAATAATATTTTGTCAAGGCCTTGTGTCAAAAAAATAGTTTGTCTTATGAGACCTACCGATGCATCGAGGAGCTATAGCAGGATCCACCCGTCACTTACTAATTCCAATGCATTCCACATATGAAAATTTTGAAACATAAAATAAACATTCTTATTAAAACTAGCATACTAAATGTCAATACTTTATCCACAAACAATGAATGGTATAAAAATAGCACATCCACAGTCAAACATAACTCATTCAAACAATATGGAATATTTTATTTGAACAGATTAACCTCAATTGATAATAATGAAGGATATTGACATAGATGAAAATAATCATCAAAACAATTTGAGATAAATATCCCCTTTTTCCTGAAAACATTCAAAATTCACACTATTTGTGAAGAAGTCGTTTAAAAATAGATTTTTGAATCAAAGTGTCCCATACCACATTGAAACTTTTAAATGGAATTTTAATTTTAAAACTTTAATGTCCATATAAATAAATCCTTAAAACCATTTTTAAAACATGGACATTAATGAGAAAGTTTTCGAATAATAAATCTTTAAAACATTTAAAGTGATATTCTAGTTAGAGTTCCTAACCCAAAGAGAGACACATTAATACAAATAATTGATGTAATAAAAACTTTATAATATCATGAGAATAAATTTATTCATGATATACTATGTCAAATTACATTATATACAACATATAAAATTGAATTGGTGCATAACAACAAAGAAGTCTCAAAGGAATGTAAATTGAGATGAAATCCCTTATAAAGACAGTATCCTTAGGTAAAGAATAAATCAATGAAATACATTATGTGTGAAAAATAAAAATACAATAAATATTATTGGATATTAAGTGTAAATCAATCATAGTACATTCACACATATTCTTGTAAAAACTATACCAATGATTTGGATGTTTAACTCAATGAATGGAAATTGAGTTAAGATCAAGTTTATATCAATGGCTTGAGAAATTATCAATGGCTTGAGAAATTATCAATGGAGTGATTATGTGTATAAAAATTATATCCACACAAAGGGGAGTAAAAATTACTACATAGATAATAAAAAGTGGTTCCACACATAATCTTGGAGAAAAATAATCAATGAAGTGTGCGTAAATCCCACTGAGTGGAAATTAAAATTTGAAATTCCCTTACCGATTTGGTAACTTAAGAATCATACAACCCATGAAAGAAGTATCATAAAATGAAGATGTAAATACCCATAAATTAAAGTATATTACACCAAAAATACAATCATGGATAGTAAATATGCCACACAAAATGAAATAGTGGCCAATATAGCAGGAATCTCACGAGAATAAAAAGTGAGATGAAAAACCCTTACTTTGTTGTAATCAATCGAGTTGTATGAACAAAAGTTAATAACCACCAAATGAATCACAAAATACCATGAATATAAATATAATAATGATAATATATATAAAATTTAAGTACACAATAAACCACATTCAATAAATAAGTGGCGAACAATGGAAATCTCACGGAATTAAAAGTGAGATAAGAAACCCCCTACCTCAAGTCTAACTTGTCTTGTGTGTTCCTTGTTTTTCCTGAATAATAAAATTAATTTAATTTCTACTTTATTAAGAAAAATTTTCAAGTTTATTATTAATTTTATATAACTTATTACCTTGCTATAATAATTATTTATTTATTTGAGTTCATAATGGATATTTTATCGATGTTCGGAAGTTGAGTCAAAAATCAACTTGTTATAATTACTATTTTTCCATGTGTTCAAAAGTACATTATCTCCAAAATGATATAAATGATTTGGATATCATATATATATATATATTATATCCAGTATATATATATATCAATTTATAACAGTACATAACATTTGGAGATAATAAATGAAATGTATCGTTCATGGATACGGTAAGCTGTATGTACGCATGAACGCTGCTTTCATTTCTATTTTGTAATTTTATGGAATTAAAACATAATGATACATAAGTATATTATAATTCCAGTATAATATCATATATAATATCATTAATTCGATCCTTTATACGTCCCACATAAGGCATTAACGAGTCATATCATTTTGAGGGGGCGGTAGTCCGCACTTCCTCAAATGAAATTATCACGTTTTACCCATAATGGAAACCATAAAATAATGATATAAATGGAAAATTCAGAAGAATAAAGAAAAAATAAACATAATATATATATCATATATAAATAAAGTTCCATATTAATGGCCACCATGATAGGCGATAGAAGATAATCAAACAATCATCATTTCGGGAGGCATTAGTTTTCCATCCACAGAAACAATATCTTATTCACCCATTAGATGAAGGTGTGTGTAAGTTTAGTTCTAATTCATCTCATAACAACATCCTAGTATATTGAATATATTGGTTTTGTTATAAAATAAAGTAATAAAAAGTGTTTAGGTGTTGGATAAGTAAAATAAAAATAAAATAAAACAAAAGAATTTAAGAGAAAGCATTACCTTTGATTTGGGAAACTTCATTTGGTTTGAACCCAAAGGACTTCTTGAAGTTCCTTCTACCTAAGGTGAGGCTTCTAATAGAAAGAGGGGAATCTTGAGATATTATTTTGTCAGGGGTTGGACGAGCCAAGGGGCTTGAGAGGTGTGTGGAATGGGTTAGAAGTGGTGTCCTTTTATAAGGGTGGAGGGGCTCTTTAGGAAAGTGTGAAAATATTATTTTATTATATTGTGATATTCGGTTTCTAAATGACCAAAACTAATTAAAGTCGAATATAAGATGACTCGTAGTCAAAATAAAATCATCCAATAAGAATTGGACAGGTTTTGGATATTATTTTAATACTAATAATCATATTTATTTAAATCATTTATTAATGAGTTAAATACTACATCATTATTGTGTCATAAATAATTTAATTTATTTGATATCTAAGAATTATAAAAAATTTACCATAATGTAGGAAATACTTTTTTATTTCTAATGATTATTTATTGTAAAAATGATGACTTATATAACCCCATGTAAAAATTGATATATTAAAAGATATTTGTTAATGTCATTTTTGTCTTTACATTAAGTTAATTAAAATAAAGTGTCATTATCATTCTTAAGTGGCTCCATGGGGTCCCAAAATTGACCCAAGGATGCCCATGGTTGTCTATGACTAATAAATCAAGTTTAGCACAAGTGTTAAGTTAATTTTGTATTATTATAAAATTCCCTTTACCTTGAATTACCCTATTTACCTTTAACTGCGGTAAATAAATGTCAAAATTACTATTCAACAAAAGTTATTTTAATCATATTGAACCAAATTTTACTTACTAATAAAAACCATGTATCTCGGATTTTTGAAATTCAATTCACAGAAGTGGTAAAATTTTATTTAAATGAAAAATTCGGATTTTTAACTACTACTTAGTGGTTTCACTATTCATCAAAAATTGATGTTTTTTAGAAAAATACCAAAAATTCAACCTAAGATATATTTGATATTCAGAATTCAAAAATTATTTATATTTTACCAAATTCAAAATGTAGAAGTCAGATTAATTAATTTAAAATTAAATCTCGTTGTCAAAACTAATAGCGTGTTTTTTAGAAACAATAACTATCAAAAGATTGACACTTGTTTATGTATAATTTCAAAGTGAAATTAATTCCAATGACCAAAATTGGATTAAAGGGTAAAAATATAATCTAATTAAACTTCTAAACCAATTAAATATATAATATTAACATATAAATATATTAGATTAAAAGGGAGTTTGGAATTAAAATACATTATTTCTCACTATTCATAAAAAATGAATATTATTAGAAAAATACCAAAACTTTACCCAAAGTAAATTTTGATGTCCCGATTCTAAATAAGAATTTTATTTTGTCAAATGGAACATATACAAGTGACCAAAACTATATTTAAAGAGGGTTCTCCATTAACAGGACGTAAATCAACCTTTTAAAGTAAATTATGTTTAAAATTAGATTCATTCACATTTTAAGACTCTGAATTTTATTGGATAAATGTAAAAACATTTAAAAATCATATATAATAATTTTTTAGTCAATTCTATTCATTCCCTCCATTACAACAGCTAGGTTTTATGTACCATTTAAAATAATACTATATATTATTAGTGTGCAACGTAAGATTTCAAAGAAACTCATTGTTGTGTATCGGGTATACCATCGAACATAGTGTCCCCATTAAAGTAGAATTAATATTTAGTTCACAAGTATTAATAAATATGAAAAATGTAGTGTTCTTTATTTACCTTGGATGTTACATCCTTCCCCCCTTTTGGGAATTGCGTCCACGCAATTTTAAAACTGGGCTTGGAAACATCATTAAAAGTCCCACATCGGAAAAGAGTCAGTAAAACTATCACATTATAAGAAGGAAATAAAAGTACAAAGTTCAACCAACATAACCCATACTAGGATTCCATGTAGGAATACATGGATATAGAAGATAAACTATGTGTCAAGTTCTGATGGAGAGGGATAGAAAACATGATCTGGAGAAATTTAACAATAAGAAATCCACAAACTTGTGATGGGATAAGTGGTCATTAGTTTCCCAGAAGGAAAAGTAAATGGATAACATTTTTATTTTATTTTAAGTTCCATTTCATAAATTTGAGGAAATTATTTATGAGATTGAATAAGAACATAAGGAGAAAAACTTACTTTTTATGTAGAGTTTCATTCTTTAATAAATTTCCACCACCAACTCATTTTTTTTTTTCAAATTATGAGTATTCAAGATGACTTGGTCACACAAAAAGAGCTAGAATCAACTTCTAGAGAATCACATTATCCAAAAAGGATAAACAATATATTTACCTTGTCTTTAGAGATTAACCCCCACCAAAATGTTTAGTACAAGATCAGATGATCCCCAAAAAGGATAATCCTTTAGAGAAAGAAATACTTATATTAATTTCTAAAACTAAGCCAAAAATACCCCAAAGTTAAATAAATGCCATTAAATAAACAATTGTCCTTAAAATAATTCAATATAATACAAACTAATATTGAAACCCAAAACTTAGAAGAATTTGGTTATGTAGTCTTCCATATTAAATTGTATCCCCAAATGACATCGACTACCCTCAAAGTCACATACTCAAAAGTAATTAACCTAATCACATATTCTCTATGATAGGTTAAAAATTTCCATAAATAAATCAAAATATAGATAAAAAATCCACCATTACTCCTCAAATTAAATTCCATAGTATTCTATTTTCCTTAGGTATATAGTGTTCCCAACAGAGCGAACGTCTTCCAAAATAACATTTATCACTTAATCAACAAATAATTTTCCTATACTAAGGATATCCATTTTATAAGACGTAAGATCCCAAATCAACTTATTATTGGTCAATAAAATCATTTAACAAAAAAGAATTAGTCACACTAACAAGGGACTTCACGTAGTCCGGTGGTAGGTGATAAATTCCAATCGCACTATGGTTGTGGGTTAGATTCCCACAGCTTTGTCTGACGTGACGGGTTGTCACATGGTCTACGTGTTTTCCTTTTTCAAAAACTATATAATTTTATAATATTCCCAAAAATGAGACAGATTCCTCCAAATAACAATACCATAATTTCATCACAATTGTTATCTCATACCTCACATTTTCATTCCAAAATTTAATAACTTGTAATTTCCTCAAACTCAATGATCATATAAAACTAAGTGGTTATTTATAACTATATCCACAAGATAAAAGATCATTATTCCTCAAATATCATTTTCACATGACAAACTTCAGGTTTACAAATACAAGATAAAAGTATTCCAAAGAAATTCCATCAACAAAGAGCACTAATAATTTTTAAACATTTTTCCATCCATTTATTTCAACCTAAGTTCTTCCTTGACCAAGAGGATATCCTATAGAATAGGGAATTCACTCAGGTAATGGCCAGGTCCACTACATTTACAGAAAATGATTGTAAATGGATTCTTAGGACCATTTTTATTTTCTTCCATAGTACTCTTCATCTTTCCTCGATAATTCTTTACTTTATGTCCTTCTTTACCACACATAAATCATTTATTTGTTCTATTAAGACACCTTCTAGGTGTCTCCTTCCACATTTCCTGCATGATGGAAAATGAGATTTCTTTTCTCCATGGTCTCCACTTCTAGAGATCTTATCATTCACCACTTTTCTCTTCCTTATTGATTCTGGGAGTTGGTTAATATATATTTGTTTGATTATATTTTTTGAAAACTGATTTGGAAAGAACACAATATATTTTACGCTTGTCAATATTCCATTTTGTTTCTCATTTCTACCACTATTAAAACCTTTTACATCGTGATCAACGTTACTATGAATTCCTTGGAATCCATCCATTGACTAAAACCAGAAAGCATTATGTGGGTAATAATAGCCATAAAATCATTTAGAGAAAATCATGACACCTTGTTTTCATTTTAAAACTCTTTAGGATTAACCAAGGTCATTTATTCTCATATTATATAAAAATACATCAAATTGGTTTGTAAAGAGAATGAAAATTATCCTAAGCATATCCCCCAAGAGTGTCGTAACCAAGAGTGAAGCAAGGCCCATTGTCTTGTACCAGGATAACCCAGGTCAAGCCCGAAACTCTTTGTCATAGTCTTCACTCCTAGGTACATTTGTGCCAGAGCCGTCTCTACCTGCTCATATCTAGACAGGGATGTATTTCTTGGAAAAAAATAAAAATCTCAACATTACCAAAATTCTAGGAATTTATTCTATATTAATCATCAAAGTCTATCTTAGGGTAATGCGCTCTAATCATAGTTTATCTAAATCTCGTTTCCAAGGTTTGTAATAAACTTCCTCTGATACCAACTGTAATGCCTCGACCCTAGAATCCAGGAGCCAGTGCATTATTTTAATACATTGGAATGATTACAAGAAATCAAGTCCTGAAAGAATGATCAGTTTAGTAGTCTTGGAAACAAGATACATACATATGTTCAACACTACAACTTGAAAAGAAAAACAGCACTAATTTATTCCATTAGAAACATCCATGATTCCAAGATTATTCTTGCATGTCACTCATAACTAACTTCCTCATATCCTGGGAAAATTAAACATGAGAAAGGGGTGATATCAAACGCTCATTAAGAGAATTCAAAACAGAGGAAGATAACATAAAAATTCGGCATAGTGAATAATTGAAAACACATGCCTTTTTAAATAATTAACATGAACACTTTATGGTAGGAATATGAGAGAAGTAAATAATGCCATAATAAAACATAGTCATGGGTATTCTACTAGTTTAATAACCACCTGAAATATCAATAGTTAATCACATAATGATGGAATTCATAATGTCGGACATCATAACCACATAGTCAAGGCCTCGTGCCAAGACTACAAATAAGATTTTGTCAAGGCCTTGTTCCAAGACACTAGTTTGTCTTATGAGACCTACTGATGCATCGAGGAGCTATAGCGGGCTCCACCCATCACTTACTAAGTCCAATGAATTCCTCATATGAAAATTTTGAAACATAACATAAACATTCTTATTAAAACTGGCATACAAAATGTCAATACTTTATCCACAAACCATGAATGGTATAAAAATAGCACATCCATAGTCAAACATAACTCATTCAAACAATATGTAAGATTTTATTGGAATATATTAACCTCAATCGAGAATAATGAAGGATATTGACATAGATGAAAATAATCATCAAAACCATTTGAGATAAATATCCCCCTTTTTCTTGAAAACATTCAAAAGTCACACTATTTGTCAAGAAGCCGTTTAAAAATAGATTTTTGAATCAAAGTGTCCTATACCACATTGAAACTTTTAAAAGGAATTTTAATTTTTAAACTTTAATGTCCATATAAATAAATCCTTAAAACCGTTTTTAAAACATGGACATTAATGAAAAAGTTTTAGAATAATAAATCTTTAAAACATTTAAAATGATATTCTAGTTAGAGTCCCTAACCAAAAGAGAGACACTTTAATTCAAATAATTGAGGTAATAAAAAATTTATAATATCATGAGAATAAATGGATTCATGATATACTATGTCAAATTACATTATAATCACCATATAAAAGTGAATTGGTGCATAACAACAAAGATGTCTCAAAGGAATGTAAATTGAGATTAAATCCCTTATAAAGACAGTATCCTTAGGTAAAGAATAAATCAATGAACTAAATTATGTGTGAAAAATATAAATACACTCAATATAATTGGATATTCAGTGTAAATAAATTATAGGACATTCGCACATATTCTTGTAAAAACAGTACCAATGATTTGGATATTTAACTCAATGAATGGAAATTGAGTTAAGATCAAGTATATATGAATGACTTGAGAAATTATCAATTGAGTGATTATGTGTATAAAAAGTATATCCACACAAAGGGGGTTAAAATTACTGCATAAATAATAAAAATTAGTTCCACACAAAATCTTGGAGTAAAATAATCAATGAAGTCTGCGTAAAGCCCACTGAGTGGAAATTAAAATTTCAAATTCCCTTACCAATTTGGTAACATATGAAACATACAACCCATGAAAGAAGGATCATATAATGAAGATTTAAATACCCATAAATTAAATTATATTACACCAAGAATACAATCATGGATAGTACATATGCCACACAAAAGGAAATAGTTACCAATATAGCAGAAATCTTATGGGAATAAAAAGTGATATGAAAACCCCTTACTTCGTTGTAATCAATCGAGTCATATGACCAAAAGTTAATAACCACCAAATGAATCACATAATAACATGAATATAAAGAGAATAATGATAATATAAATCAAATTTCAGTACACAATACACCATATGCAATAAATAAGTGGCGAACAATGGAAATCTCACAGAATTAAAAGTGAGATAAGAAACCCCCTACCTCAAGTCTGACATGTCTTGTATGTTCCTTGTTCTTCCTGAATAATAAAATTAATTTAATTTCTACTTTATTAAGAAAATTTTTCAAGTTTATTATTCCTTTTATATCACTTATTACCTTTCTACAACAATTATTTATTTATTTGACTTCATAATGAATATTTTATCGATGTTCGGAACTTGAGTCAAAAATGAACTTGTTATAATTACTATTTTTCCATGTGGTCAAAAGTAAATTATCTCCAGAATGATATACATGATTTATATTTCATATATATATATTATATACAGTATATATATCAATTTATAATATTACATAACATTTGTAGATAATAAATGAAATGTACCGTTCATGGATACGGTAAGTCGTATGTACGCATGAATGCTACTTTCATTTCTATTTTGTAATTTTATGGAATTAAAACATAATGATACATAGGTATATTATAATTCCAGTATAATATCATTAATTTAATCTTTTATATGTCCCACATAAGTCATTAATGAGTCTTATCATTTTGAGGGCACGGTAGTCTGCACTTCCTCAAATGAAATTATCCCATTTTACCCATAATGGAAACCATAAAATAATGATATAAATGGAAAATAAAGAAGAATAAAGAAAACCTAAAAATAATATATATATCATATATAAATACAGTTCCATATTAATGGCCCCCATGAGAGGAGATATGAGATAATTGAACAATCATCGTTTCGTGAGGCGTTAGTTTGCCATACACAGAAACAGTAGTTCTTCACCCATTAGATAGAGGTGTGTGTAAGTGTAGTTATAATAATTCTCATAACAACATCCCAGTATATTGAGGATACTGGTGTTGTTATAAAATAAAGTAATAAAAAGTGTTTAGTGGTTGGAGAAGTAAAATAAAACAAAATAAAACAAAAGAATTTAAGAGAAATCATTACGTTTGATTTGGGTAACTTCCTTTGGTTTGAACCAAAAGGACTTCTTGAAGTGCCTTCTGCCTAAGGTGAGGCTTCTAGGAGAAAGAGGGGAATCTTGAGAGATTATTTTTTCAGGGTTTGGACGCACCAAAGGGCTTGAGAGGTGTGTGGAATGGGTTAGAAGTGGTGTCCTTTTATAAGGTGGGAGGGGCTCTTTAGGAAAGTGTGAAAATATTATTTTATTATATAGTGATATTTTGTTTATAAAGTAACAAAACTAATTAAAGTCAAAGATAAGATGACTCATTGTCGAAATAAAATCATCCAATAATAATTGGATAGGTTTTGGATATTATTTTAATACAAATAATCATATTTATTTAAAACATTTATTAATGAGGTAAATACTACATCGTTATTGTGTCATAAATAATTTAATTTATTTGATGTCTAAAAGTTATAAGAAAAATTACCATAATTTAGGAAATATTTTTGGTCTTTACAATGATTATTTATAGTAAAAAATATTACTTATATAACCCCATGTAAAAATTGATATACTAAAAGATATTTGTTAATGTCATTTTTGTCTTTACTTTAAGTTAATTAAAATAAAGTGTCATTATCATTCTTAAGTGGCTCCATGGGGTCCCAAAATTGACAAAAGGATGCTCATGGTTTTCCATGACTCATCCAATAAGGTTATGGTAAGTGTTAAGGTAATTTTGTATTATTATAAAATTCGTTTTACCTTGAATTACCCTATTTACCTTTAACCGCGGTAAATAAAAGTCAAAAGTTACTATTCACTAAAAATTATTTTAATATTATTGAACCAAATTTTACTTACTAATAACAACCATGTATCTCTGATTTTTGAAATTCAATTCACAGAAGCGGTAGAATTTAATTTAAATTTAAAATTCTGATTTTTAACTACTACTTAGTGGTTTCACTATTCATCAAAAATTAATGTTTTTAAGAAAAATACGAAAAATTAAGCCTCATATATATTTGATATTCAAAATTAAAAAATTATTTCTATTTTATCAAATTCAAAATGTAGAAGTAGGATTAATTAATTTAAAATTAATTCTCGCTGTCAAAATAAATAGCGTGTTTTTTAGAAACAATAAATGTCAAAAGATTGACACTTGTATATGTATAATTTCAAAGTGAAATTAATTCCAATGACCAAAATTGGATTAAAAGGGAAAAATATAATCTAATTACACTTTAAAACCAAATCAAAATATAATCTAAACATATAAATAAATTAGATTAAAAGTCAATTTTGAATTAAAATACATTATTTCTCACTATGCATAAAAAATGAATATTATTAGAAAAATACAAAAAAAATTACCCAAAGTAAATTTTGATGTCTCTATTCTAAAGAATAATTTTATTTTGTCAAATGTAACATATAAAAGTGACAAAAACTAAATCTAAGGAGGGTTCTCCATTAAAAGGCGGTAGATCAACTCTTTAAAGTAAATTATGTTTAAAATTAGATTAATTCACATTTTAAGCCTTTAAATTTTATTGGATAAATGTAAAAACATTTAACAAACATATATAATCATTTTTTAGTTAGTTATGTTCATTCCCACCATTACAACGGCTAGGTGTTAACTACCATTTGAAATATTAATATCATATTATTAGTGTGCAACATAATATTTCAAAGAAACTCATTGTTGTGTATCGGGTATACCATCAAACTTAGTGTCCCCTTTAAAGTAGAATTAATATTTAGTTTACTAAAATTAATAAATATGAAAAATTTCATGTTATTTATTTACCTGGTATGTTACATAAAGTCAGAAATATTTTCCTTAAGGAAGTGTTTGTCAAACTTTACCTCTAGTAAGAAAAACTTTGACAAGATATATTCCCAAATTTGACCTCTAAGGAATAGTTATAGTTTTGGTGATACTCATTCTAAACCTATTTTTAGTAATAACTATTTTTTTCCTCAAAGTGCTCCATTCTGCACTAAATTTCAGTGTGGTGGACATTGGGAAAAAAATTCTTTAAATAAAACTCAGCCTTTAGGTTTTCATAATGCTTATTTTTCTAAGAAGATGTGGATTCTTAAAAAATATTTCTTTTTAAAATTTCCAAATCCAAGAAAATAAGGATTCCAAAAGTCTAACACTCATATTTCCTGAAAAATAAAGAAATTATCAACAACAATACATGGTACATGGATATTGGATGTTCCTGGCTCATGACTGGTAACAAAAAATTCTTTCAAAAGATTATCAAGACAAAAGGAGGAAAAGTAACTTTCCGGGATAATGCTCAAGGAGAAATTATTGGTATAGGTAACATTGTTCTTCTTGGAAAAAAACTTTTATTTCAAATGTTTTATTTTTTAAATGTCATAATCACAACCTCATTAGCATAATTCAATTATGTGATGAAGGTTACCATGTGAATTTTAGGAATGATAGATGCTTAGCACAAAATTCCAAGGAAGAGTTTATTCTTTCTTCCTACAGGAAGGAGAATGTATACACACTAAACTAAGAAGACCTTAGGAGCCAAGACCTAACTTGCCTTAGTGAAATGAAAGATCAATTTTGTTTATGGCATAGAAGGTTAGAACACTGTAACCTTAGGAACTTATGTAAACTCTCTAAGAAAATACTTATTAAGGATCTACCGGAGCTTTGATATGATTCTTCAAAAGATTTTGATCCTTGTCAATATGGAAAAGCAACATAAATCAAGTTTTAAATCAATCAGTGAAGTCTCAACTACTGATGCATTAGAGATGGTGCATATAGATAATTTTGGTCCAACACAAACTGGAAGCATTGGTGGAAAATATTATGTATTTTTCCTAGTTGATGATTACACTAGATTTACATGGGTTTATTTTATAAAAATTAAATATGAAGCTTTTTCTTATTTAAAAATAATTAGATCCCAAGTTAAATATGATAAAAAGCTTCCATTGATAACTATTTATAGTGATCATGGAGGAGAATTTCAAAATTCTGATTTTGAAACATTTTGTAGTAGAAAAGGCATTACTCATAACTTTTCATCACCAAGAACTCCTGAAAAATGGTGTTATTGAAAGAAGAAATCGAATTCTTCAAGAGATAACTAGATCCATGTTGAGTGGATATTCAACAGCTAAATTGTTTTTGGATTTCGTTGTAAGTACTTCTTTTTATACTATAAATCGAGTTTTTATTAGACCATTTTTTAATAAAACCTCTTACAAATTAGGGAATGGTAGAAAATCTATACATTACTACTTAAAAGTATTTGGTTTCAAAGTATTAATTTGGAATACTAAAGATAATTTACATAAATTATCACCCCAAATATGATGAAAGAATTTTCTTAGGTTACTCCACAACTTCTACGGCTTATATAGTTTTTAATAAAAATACTTGTATTTCTAAAGAAACATTACATGTTAAATTTGATGAAACTGATCCCTTTGTTTTTATACAACCTCAACCTACATATTCGGATGTGTTTTTAAAAACTAATTATCAACCCTTGATTGAAGATACTTCTGATAAAGAAAATGTTCAATAAAATGTTTCTAATATATTTACCCTATAAGATTTCCTATTATATGTTGATGAACAGGTTTTACAAAACCCAAATAAGTTGTTTCTTAAGAATCATCCCAGTGATATTATCATTGGTGATGTAAATAAACCTATAAGGAATAGAAGTACCTTAAGAAATGAAGTATAACATCTAGAATTACTTTCACAATTAGAACCAAAAAGTATTGATTAAGCTTTAGGTGATGATTATTGGATAAAATCCATGAAAAATGAGCAAAATTAATTCGAAAGGAATAAAGTCTGGACCTTTGTTGCAAGACCTAAGGAAACATCTGTTATTGAAGTAAAATGGGTCTTCATAAATAAGTGTGATGAAAATGGAATCATAGTAAGAAATAATGATATATTAGTTGTTAAAGGCTATAATCAATAAGAAGGAATAGACTATGAAGAAACCTAAGCTCTAGTATCCAGACTTGAATCTATCTGTATTTTAATTGCCTTTGCTGCATTCTTCAACTTCAAACTTTTTCAAATGGATGTAAAATGTGATTTTCTTAATAGATATGTTCAAGAGGATTTTTTTTGTTGAACAGCCTCTTGGTTTTGAAGATACAAAACATCCAAAACATGTTTTCAAACATACCAAAGCTTTATATGGACTTAAACAAGACCCTATATCCTAGTATGATAGACTTACAATATTTTTGTTACAAAACAATTACATTAAGAGAAATGTTGATCCAACCCACTTTATAGATAAAGATAATAAAAATGTTTTGATTGACCGAATTTATGTTTATGACATTATATTTGGTTCAACTCTGCAATCTTTAACAAATTTCTTTGCAGATCTAATGAAATATGAGTTTGAAATGAGTATGATGGGTGAGTTAAAATTTTTTCTAGGTTTTGAAATCTCTCAAAAACCAGATGAAACATATATATTTCAACAAAAGTTTATTAAATATAATCCTAAAAAAGTATGGATATGAAAATACTAAGAGTATAAGTACTCCCATTGGTATCTCAAATTCACTTGATCTTGATGAAGCTGAGAAACTAGTAGATCAAACATCATTTAGAGGTATTATAGAAAGTTTACTATACATTACAGCTAGTCTTCTAGACTTAATGTTTTCATTATGCTTATGTTCAAGATATTAATCTATCCTAAGGAATCTCATTTAAAGGTGGTGAAAATAATTTTACACTATTTAAAGGGAACCATGGATTTAGGAATCTTTTATACTTATGGAAATGATTTTTTTAAAAAAAGATTTTTGGATGCTGACTTTGGTGGACGTTGAATGGATAAGAAAATTACATCAGAAACTTTTAAATTATTAGGAGATTCATTATTTTCTTGGTCATGAAAAAACCAACACTCATTATCACTTTCCACTGCTGAAGATAAATATGTTGCAGTTGGAAGCTGTTGTGCTCAAGTGTTGGGGATGCAACACATACTCACAAACTATGTTATGAGTTTTACCAAAACACAAATATAGTGTGAAATTACTAGTTCCATTCCCCTAAGTAAAAACATTTCACATCACTTTGATGAAAAACACATAGATATTAGACATAAGTTTCTTAGGAATCACACACAAATGGAAGATATCATTCTTCAATTTATCAGAATGAAGGATCAACTTGTTGATATTTTCACAAAATCATTACCATCTAACAGATTTGAATACATTAAACAGAATTTAGGAATGATAAACATAATGTAATCTTCCATATTAACTTTTTGTTAAAACATATATTTTTACAGTAAGAAAAAAAAATTAATAGGGGGAGTACATTTTCTTTTTAATCAAAATTTCCATAATCAAAAATTTTGTAATCAAAATTTTCATAATCAAAATTTTCATAATCAAAATTTTTGTAATCAAAAATTTCATAATCAAAAATTTTGTAATCATTTTTTTAGTTCATCAATAAGAATTTTACACATTACCAATAATTCTCCTAGCTATCCAGAAAGTATGTTTCCTTTCTTAAATTTTTGTAGTCATCTTTTTACATGTTCGTAGTTACATTGTGTTTAAAAAAATTCGGATTCACTTTTCCTTAAATCTGAATTTTTATTTTAAAAATATCAAAATATTAGAACCCACCAAATTCCTTCATCAGCTATCATGTTAACCGTCAGATCTGATCAAGAGTTTTTCAACCTTTGGATAAATCAAGGAAGTTGAACTGTCTCCTCAAATTCCTATCTAAGGACCCCCTGATGGTTGTCCCACATCAATTCTCAAAGAATTGGCATGCTAAATCTCTACTGCTCTACTTAAGTTCGTTCCGAATATTAAGGTTTTCTTCAGTTTTGAATGTCTATTGAAGCCTATCCTTAGAAAGAAATGTTAACTTTAATGGAAATATGTGAATGGATACAGAGAAAGGTTAGTCGATTTGAATTTATTTTCTAAGTATGATTCAATTATTTCAAAAAACATAAAGTTAAATGGCTGGGAAAGTCTATATATATCAAAACTGAAGGCACAAGATCTAGTTTATCTGGACTTTTTGGTTGGATTTTACAAATTAGTAAGTTTCTTCAATGAAGGAGGGAGAAATAATTTTTCCTTCAAAAGCTATGGAAAGACTAACTCCCTTTCTTACACTAAGGCCGCAAAATTGATTGGAATTCCATATAAAGGAGAAGCAGAGTTCTATACCCATAAATTACCGAATGTATCAGGTTCGTTTGAGAAGGAAAAGGATTTAGAGTTCCTTTTCTTGAAATAAGTAAAGGCTCTAAAGATTATCTGTATATCTACAAATTTCCTAATTCTAGAATTATGGGTTCAAGGATTTATTATTATGAGAAATGGAGAAAAGGATACACTAAATAAAAGTGACTTCTGTATTTTTAATTTTATGGTAAACCTCCGGAAGATAAATCTAGTGAAGTATATCTTGATTATAATTGATAATATCAAGAATAGAAATTTGAAGTCTCATGTTATCATGTATCCTTCCATTCTCTCCAAAATTATAGTTCTTTGTTTAGAATCGTTCAAAATCTCTTGTAGTTCTAAGACAAGAAATTACAAGGTTATGCTTCCGAGTGATGATACCTTGAGAAGGATGAAGGCTATATTATCTAATGAATCCGGAGAATTTTATGAGCTACTTGAAGAAAAATTAGAAACTTTATCAAAGAAACCAGAAGTGTTTGAAACTTTCCATAAGGGTGGAAGGAATATAAAAGAAAAGGAACTATAAGAGAAAGGAAAATCCCTGTGGCTAAGGAAACTCAATCAACACCCCCAAAAACAAAGAAGCAAAAGACTTATCCTGGTGAAGTATTGGCTAAGTGGAGAGAAGACAATAAGAAAAGAAAGTAAGGGGATCCTACTTTTGGATTGGACCTTGCGGAGGCAAAATCCATAAAGTTAAAGATTTCTGAAGATCTTGAGAAGCAAGAGAAAGAAAAGAAGTAGAGGAAGAAAATTTCTGAATCCAAGATAGTTCAGTCCCTTATTAAGGATACTAAGAAAGCCTTTGAACAATTCCAGGTAAAAGAATCATTTTTGAAAGAATCACTCCCTATGACTCATGGAAAGAATATAGTGATTGAAGAACCGAAACGAGAATAAAAAATTGTGCAATAAGAAGAAGTAGAAGAAGAATAATAATAATAAGAAGAAGGAAGTGGTGGTACCAAAGACATGATAAGACAAGTAGAGGAATATCTTAAGAAGGAGATTCCTTCTAAGAAACAGTCAATACAAACTTCTAAAGCTTAATCCTCAAAACTTGCTACACTAGGAAAAGAAGAAAAGGGTCAGAAAAAAGTCAATAAAATATATGATGAAGAAATTAGAAACCATGAATTCATTTAGCCAGATGATATTATGGCAGGTGCTGAGAAAGAAAACCTTCAGGAAGATAAACTTTTTCAGTTATCTGATAGTGAGCATGAATCACCCAAAGCAGAAGATATCATTCTGAGAGTTTGTAAGGAAAAACAGGTGTTGGTTGATACACCTAAGAAATATGTGGTGAAAAAGAAAGGTGTTGGTGCTTCGTTGAAGAGAAAACCTGAAGAGTTGGAAAGAAAATCCTCACCAACCAAACACTCTAATTTGGAATCACCCTCTCTTGGACATGATTTTGTGGTAAAATATTTAAAGAAGTTGATTGATATCATTCCCTTATTTCCAATTATACACTCAAGGTTCCAGATACTTCAGCACTCATTTAGTCAGAAAGAAGATTCAGTCACCATTCTCGTGGATAAGTTTGAAAAACTTGAGACAGATTTCAAAACTTTCCACATTGAATATGAAGCTCATAAAATATCATGAGAGAAGATTAAAAGTTGGTCAAGGAAGACAATAGAAGACCTGAGAGTCTTTGATGAATTTCATGAAAGTGTGAAGGATGACATTGACACAAAATATGGGATGTTTTATGATCTTACTAAGAGTTTTGAGGAAAAGATGACTCTTGGATAGACAACCCGAAAGCAAGAATTCAAGGACTTGAATGGGAAGCTTAATTCAGTGGCTATGAATTGGAAGAGAGAGAGGGATCTCAGAATTGATTTTAAAGAAAATATTATTAAGAAAGATGAAGTTTTGAAGGCTCGGTCAGATATTCTTAAGGTTCATAAAGAATAGATAAAAGCCTTAGAGAATAAAAATGAAGATCGAGATTAGGTACTCAATCGTGTAAAATAATATCACAATGAGATAAAGAAGCTAAAAACCATTGTCAAGAAGTTAATGTCGATGGATAAAGAAGGATAATTCTAGCCCATTCCGATTTTTTGTTGTATTTTCTTCTTTGTACAAATTATTTCAACCATAGTGGAATTTTGTTTGTTCTTCATATATTTGGTTGTTTAGTACTAAATTTTTAGGTACCATATTTGTTTCATTCTCTTTATTCCTTTTTGAAAATTAAAAAGGGGGACAAATGAATGATAAAAGGAATTCTAAGTAAGGAAGAGATTTCCCTAAGTAAGGGGTAGTTAATCTAAGGGGAAGTTCTTATCAAATAAGATTTTCATATGCAAAAAAATGTAAAATCTCATTCAGAAAATCAAGAATATGATCCTTAAGAATTTAAAAACCTAAGGTGGAGTTAGTCTTATTCACTATGATTCATATGTAAAGGGAGATAGGTATTTCTTTTATGTTTATAAAGAAATTTTCTTGGTCATATATTCTTTTTCATAAGGATGTTTGTGCTTTCCAAAAAGGGGGATATTATTGAGTCAATAAGGTTTCCTTATGAATTTTCCATTCCTCTATATTTTGAAAATCACAAACACTCTATCTTAAGGCAAATTGTTTTTCCTAAGAATTATCTTAATAATGAAAATCTTCCTTCTTCCAGGAAATATTATCCTTACCTATGTTTCTATTGTTCATTTTATAGTTTCTCAAAATCTAACTCTTTTTATTCTTAAAGGTTAAAAATTAGTTTCACATCTAAAACCTAGAGATCCTATAAATCCTTGGTTATAGAGTATTCTGTTTTCAGGTTCTGATTTCAGGTTCTGAATTCAGATATTGAATTCTATGAAATTGAGACTCCGAATTATCTCAAATTCAGACTCTTAATTCTCTAAAATTCAGACTCAAAATTCTCTGAAAATTAGGCTCCGAATTTTCTGAAATAAAGACTCTGAATTCCTAAGAATTCTGACTCCGAATTTGGACCCCAAATTTAGATTCTGAATTCTCTGAAATTAAGACTCTAAATTTATCATAATTTAGACTCTGAATTTCTAAGAATTCAGACTGAGAATTCATTGTAATTCAGATTCTGAAATCTGTAGAATTAAGGTTTCGAATTCTTTGGAAAACAGAATACGAATATCCATTATTTAGAGTCTCAAAATTATTAATTGATTAGACTCCAAACAATTATTTTTACTTAGACTCTGAAAAATTGGATTTGGTTAAGAAACCTCATTTTTCTTTTATTTTTTATATTTATGAAATGATGTCATACATTCTGCTTCTAACAAACCATTGTTTAAGTAAAACGTGTACAGATCCCTCCAAAATTCAAGGAAAAATGTGATTGTTGGAGGAGGGAGTTGTCCATTGGTGAAATGCCTATAAATAAAATCTCATTTCAATGAGCTCATTACTGATCCATCACTCTAGAGATTTTATACTACTGAAGTGATTTCTAGAGAAAGAGACTCCCAAGCCTTGTGCATACAGAACATCTAGTTCAGCTTGCTTCATGCAACTTTGATTATTGCTATGTATAATCAAGGACTTTTGGGGATAGGAACACGGAGGTTCCTATTACCTTAATGTTTGAGGACTTCTCTGGATAGGAAGACATAGGTTCCAACTACCTTAAAGTTCAAGGTCTTGTAAGGATAGAAAGACAAATTCTGATATTCCTATTGAGGGATTACCCTGGTGTGGGTAAGATAGAATTTCTTGAAAGTATAAATCAAGGGGCCTTTATCCAAGGTTTTTGGAGACCCTTCTCCTTGGTTTAAAATATTTCATACTAGTTACTTGTTTTGTTTCAAGTTTATTTCTGATGTATTTTGATAAAGGAAGAAAGTATAACCTTCTTATACTTTATTGTTCTATTGTATACTCTAATAAGTAATAGAATATGCTTAAAGGTAGAATCTTTTCCTTATAAACTTTCCTTACATTTCATTTCTGGAACCATATTTCCAAAACCTATCAAGTTTGTAGAACTAAAAGAGGTCTTGTGAATTTACATTGTTGAACCATGTTAAACATAGTTTTCCTTAAGATTAAAAAAAGTTTTTAAAATTAAAATTTTCCCCCCTCTTGTGATTGAGAATATATATTAATACTTTGATCCTACAGCATCTTTTTAGATGAACATTCAATGCATTTCACAAATACACGCCTGAGGATGGTAAAGGATTAATCTTTTTGTAGAATAAATGCACAATCATTTTATTTCATAAAAGATCCTAAAATTTTCCCATAAAGATTTTCCCATTTATTAATCTTCATAGATATAACCTAAAAAACATTTCTTTATAACCTTAGGAAATGAAACATAATAAAGGGTGATCTAGGATTCCCAGTAAGGTTAAACAAGGAAGATATCAATCGATAATCATATGAAAGCATAAGATAATCATAATTGTATAAGATCATGACCATAACTTATTGAATTTATACATATTATATCAATGATCATAAACATGATTCATGGAAAAAATATTTATCATTTCAAAATACATGAATCACAAGAGTGAGAAATCTTTACAAATTAATCATGAACCATAAGTTCATGTAATAAAAATGTGGCTCCATAATAAGTATAGAAACCATTTTATTTTTCAAGGTTAAATACCAAGGACAAAAAACCATAATGGATCAGGAATCAACACCTATTTATCATGATAGATCAAGTAAATTGACTTTTTTACCATAGTGGATCAAGAAAATCAATAATTTCCCAATAACATATCCATCACATTGACATATTTCCCATAACAGACCAAGAACATTGAATTTTTTCACATAACTATCTCATGAGATATAATAGTTTTCCAAATGATTTAGAGAGTTATATAATTAAAATACCACCAATCACATAATATAAACCATAAATATGTTCTCCATATGGTCATAAAACATTCAACATATCATCAAATCGTTAATTTTGAAAATAAAACAGGTTTCATAAATATTTCATCAATTCATCGTAGCACAACCCAAAAAAATAAATAGGTTTTATAGACATCTCATCATCACAAATCATCAATATAAAAAATAATTATGGTATCATTAGGTTATATCCCTAGTAAACCATAATTTAAATCAAAGGGTGTTATCATAGAGGAAAATTACTTTAAAAATCTCTATGTAATAGTTTTGAAAAAAACAATCTTTTCACTTTGAAATAACTTATTTAATATCTAAAAATTTCCCAAATATTAAAGAAAAAATTTTATTTTAAAATAAACTTTGAAACATGTAAAATAATATTTAAATCATTTAGTGGTCAAAATGGATGTACATTTTGTTCATGTAGTATATATTAAAAGAAAACATTCCATTCGTACTTTTCTAAAAATTAAAAATGAAGCTAGTTTAGAAAAATACAACAAGATTCATTTTAAAATATTTTTAAAAACTAAGTTATGGGTATAAATTAATTTAAAAATCATATTATAATTTTTAAGAAATTATTGAAATTTTTTTAGAAAACATAAATCTGGAAGAACATGGATTTTTGACAGAAGATAGAAATAAAGTAGGTTTTCAATAAAGAATTTATTATAGTATATTAAGTACTTAAAGTGAGTAAAATTTATGGAAAACATATATTATATAGAAATAACTATATTATAATAAAATTCATAAGTTTCTTGATAAGTAGTTCATAAAATTTCATCATTATAAACTTAATCATATACAATCCTGATAAACAATTTTATTATAACATAATACCCTTATCACTTTGGTAACTTAAAAAATAAAATCCTCAAGAAAGAGAAAACCTTGTTTTAAAATTTTAATCCCCACAATTTCCATGAGTATCATCATAAAATAAATTCATTATAATTATAAACACCATATAAAAAACAAGTTTTGAATATGGCATGTGTCTCACAGAAGTAAAAGTGAGATAAAAATCACTTACCTTGAGTTCCACTTTCTTTGAATGAACTCTAAAATCTTGTATAATAAATTTAAATTGATGATAATTATATATAAGAATAATTTACATAATTATAATGTCATAAATTATCCAACTATAATATTTCAAAATTTATTTATTAATAATTCCTTATTAAAATCATTTTTTTAGGGTTAACAATTAAATTTTTCATGAAAGTTTTGATTTTGTAGTTTTTTTCATTATAATTTTATCAGGATTAAATTCTTTAAATAATGTTAATAATTATATAAATATAATATATATTCATTATATATATATATATATAATTTTGAGGTAGAGAGAGATATTCTTTCATAAAGTATATATGTGGAAAAATGAATTACATGATTCATGAAGACGCTAAGTCGTACGTACGCATGAACAATGTTTTCACTTTTTGATGGATAGAAATAAATAAAGGTAAATTATAGTTAAAATTTCCAGTGTCATTATTATATCATATATTAAATATAAATTCATTAAATATATCCTTATTACT
The DNA here is from genome assembly GCA_963277665.1 of Viscum album. Taxonomy (NCBI): domain Eukaryota; kingdom Viridiplantae; phylum Streptophyta; class Magnoliopsida; order Santalales; family Viscaceae; genus Viscum; species Viscum album. The sequence continues at coordinate 697,843,027 of OY728128.1, forward strand.
ATCCATGTAAAGTGGAAAAAAATGAATCACATCGCTTCGTGGGGGCGGTAGTCCAAAAGTACGCACAAGAGACGTTATCATTTCCCAAAGGATTGAAAGATAAGAAGGTAGATGTGAAATTATAATTATAGAAGTATAATTATGATATAAATATAAAATATATATTTTTCTTTAATCATTATATCAAGTCAATATAGGTAGTGAATGAAAATTAATTACATCCGTTTGTGAGGTGGTAGTTCGTTGTACAAACAATAGACAGTTTTATTTCCCATTTTATGGGAGGGGAGATGGATATAGGTTATGAAATCAACATAATATAATATTATTTTATTTTAGATACTAGTTTTATTAAAATTTAATTAATAATACATAATTAATGGTTGTAAAATAGAAAGTAAAAAAACAAAGAGCTTCGCGAAGACAATTACCTTCGCTTAGAAAACCCTCATTTAGATATCTTATTAAGGACCCTAGGGTTGGTATTTGGGGAATAAAAATATATAGATTGTCTATGAGGATTATAGAAAGATATTTTTTCATGTTTTTGTCAAGATAAATGGCTTAATATGTGTTAAAAATGAGGGGAGGAGGTTACCTTTTATAATTGAGGTGAGTAGCACACTTGTAATTTTTCAAAGTTTTAAAATAATCTCAAGTCACTTTATTGGAATAATGTCTCCAAAATAAGAAATTAGACAAATTTAGATGATATTTGTTCTAAATATGGATATAAATTAGAATTTATACATGGTTATAGGTCATTTAAACTCTTATCTTTTTATTTTGACCCCCTGCTGAACTTGTTTGAACCTTAACTACAGTAAAAACAAATTACTATTTTTACTATTTATTAGGACCAAAATTTTATATGAAATTATCACCTAAAATTTATTATAATAATTAAAAATATATAATACATTTTATTAATTTAAATTCATATAATTTATAGCACTCAATTTAAAATTAAACTCGTAATCGTAAAGAAAATGCAGTTTTCCAAAGAAAAAGTTTTCCCAAGTATAAAACGTTTTTATATGAAAATTCAATATAAAATTTCTTAAATTACCTAAATTGAATTATTAATAATATAATTGAACTAATTTTACCATTTTAAAATTAAATTTAACTTTTTAAGTGATTTAACCGAAAATAAAATATTTAATAAAAATCAATATTTTTCAATATTCATCAAAAAATAAATCTTTTTAGAAAATTATCAAAAAATAAATCTAATATAATCATGAAATTTTGATTTCAAAAATTATTTTCATTTTTATAATAAATTTTATAAAATCAATGGAAAATTATTTATAAAAATAAGTGTGCAAAACATTATGGACAAACTTTTTAGAAGAAAAAAAAACAGTTTTTAAGCATAAAGATGGATATTTTCTTATCACATGCCCAGTTATAATATTAAATGAATGATAAAAAAATTATATAATATATAAATTTTTTTATAATCATTCATAAATAGTGATTAATTTAATTTATTAATTTAAAAACACATTGTAAAAATAAAAAATAGTTTTTCAAAAAAATACATTTCATTTAATTTTAAATTATTTTTATATCCATTTATAAATAATTGATAACCGATTAATTTATTTTATACATGTGTAAACCATATAATTTTCATAATATATTCAATACCATTCATACCCTATAATTTAATAGCTAGGTTATAATGGTATAGTATATTATGTTTCATTCAGACTCGGGGTTGTGTGTATCACAACCTTTCAAAGAGATTAAATTTACTTAAAAATAAATATATCATAAAATATTGGGGTGTTACATGTTTATATAGTAGAAATAAAAAATGGTAATTTATTCAAGATTGGTGATCCTAGTAACTCCTACTATATTATTGTTGAGTATGAAACTAATATTTGGCACCTAATACATGGACATCATTGCTAGAAGAGTATGAGAATATTTTTAAAGGATAATATTCTAAGATATCTAAAACAACTAAATAGGAAAGTTGATGATATTTTCATAACTTTACAAAAATGGATGATGCTTAGTGGAATTCATAGTAAAGTTTTAATTTAGTTCAATAGAACACTAGAGTTCATACATTCTGACCAACATGGGTCGATGGGGCATGAATCAAAAAAGGGTGATTTATATTTTGTTACTTATATTAATTAATTCACTTATATGACCAATTTAATGTTCATGAAACTTAAATTAGAAGTAGTAGATATTTTCAAAATATATATAAGGGAAGTTGAGAAAGTGATGGGTATGTATATTTCAAATTTTAGAATAGATAATGGAAATGACTACACAAAAAACTATTTCAAGTCCTACCTAAATAAATGTAGAATAAAACACCAGTATTTTAATCCCTACAATCCTTTAAAAAATGGATTTATGAAAAGGAAAAACGTAAGTCTAGTATATATGGAAATAAACATGAATTATTAATATAAATTTTAAATGTTATTCTAGAGAGAAATTGTAAATATAGTTATACATTATCAAGATAGATGATTAATATGACCAGAATCAAAAATAACTCCATATTATAAGTGGTATAAGAAGAATCTAACAGTAAAATATTTTAAGGTTTTTTGGATTCCATGCTTAATAAATATCATAAATTAATATTTATTAAGGTTTTATAAAAATTTTGAATAATTTATTTTTACAGGATGTTCACCTAATAGAAGAAGTTATAGAAGTTGGAAAAAATGTTTACATAACTTAGTTAATTATTTTTTATATAAAATGCATTGAAAATTATTCCAAATTAATAGAATTTATTTAAGATAATGTAGATGGTTTAATGGAATATATATTTGTAACTTAGAATATGTTAATGAAAAGTAATATGAATTCAGTCCTTACCTTTTACAAGTAGATTCTAATCATTCTGGTGATGAGGATAGTGATACCAAGAGAAACCCACTGAAATTTTGATATATACAATAAAAAATTATCCAAATATTATCATTAGTATTCAAGAATATCTAGTTCATAATAAAGAGTAATTTAGATTTCAAAATCACATGGATCTTATCTCAGATGAGGAACCAAAATCTGTTTTTGAATAAGTTGATTACAAATAAAGGTTAAATTCAATGAATAATGAGTTGGATAAAAATGTGAAAAATGAAACCTAGGATCTTTTTCCTCAATTGAAAATAAATAATATTATAATAATGAAATGGGTGCTTAGAAATAAACTCAATTAAAAGGGATAAATTTTTAAGAATAAATCGTTGTTAGTTTTCAAGGGCTACTCACATGTAAAAGGATTTTATTTTGAATAAACTTTTTCTCCTCTTGTAATAATTGCAACCATTCGAATGTTTTTTTTCTATTTATTCACATGGAAATTTTAAATCTTATCAGATGGATGTTAAATCATAATTCATGAATAGGGGTATTGAAGAAGATTTTTATAATGAGAAACCTTATGGTTTTATACTAAATAATGATGGAACTATTGTTTTCAAACTAAATAAAGATTTATATGGGTTGAAGTAGGCCCCTCATTCCTAGTTTTCATAGCTTGATATTTTCCTAAAGTAGTTGAACATTTCTAATAGAAATGTTGAAAGAGAATTATATATGGAATAGATGAGTATGGGTTCCCTGACTATCATTGTTTACATTGAGGATATATATTTCTGTTGATAATGATAAATATTTTAAATACTTTTATGAACATAATCAAATTAATTTTTAGATATAAATGCTTGGGGAGTTGAATTTATTTATAGAAATACATGTTCAATATAAAGTAATATAAATCTTCCTTTCACAAGAAAATTATTCTAAGGAATTATCAAGAAAACTTGGAATGGAATACTCAGAGGAATTTATCACACCCATTATAATTAGTGTGAAAATGAGAAAATATAAAACCATGAAAAGCTTTAATCAGGTATACTTTAGGTTATTAATTGAAATTTTTATTTGTATTACTGGTTCAAGACCAAACATTGTATATGAAGTAATTTTGTGAGCAAGATATAATAGTGATCTAAAGAAATCACACATGCTTGCATCAAAAAGAATTCTCATGTATGTTAAATGAACTTCACATTATAGTCTAATGTATAGAATAGTTAATGAGATAAATTTACTTGGTTTCACTAATGTTGATTGGGTTGGATATTGCAATGCTAAAAAATCAACATCAGTTAGAACATTTATTTTGGAAGAAAGTTGTGTGAATTGGAGTAGTAAAAATTAATGTTTCATGAATTTAAGAACATTAAATTAAGAATATGTTATCAACACCTATGAATGAACACAAATTATATGGATGAAAGTACGAATAAAAAATATGAGGGTGAATATTAGAAAGAAACGTAAAATTATTTGTGATAATCAGACTGAAACTGATCTCACTATAAATATGGTACAAAATTTTATGTCCAAGCACATTAATATTAAATAGAATTTCCTCAAATAAATAGTTTCTAGTAAAGATGAAAATATTGACTATATTTCAAAGAAATATGAAATTTTTGATGTATTCACAAAAGTTTATCTAATGGAAATGTTTTAGGTATTCAGTATAAAAAAACATTTTTATCCTCCACTGCTCACTTGAGGAACTTTTTGATGTGTCCTTGACTTCCATTGTATTTTATTGTCAAATAGGGAGAAAAAGTACACAAAAATATTTCAATTACATTCTATTTTATGAAACTGAAGCACGTTTTATCAAAGAATGGGGGAATAAAATTTATATATGGTAAACCTCGAGAAGATGTTTGAGGAAAATTACATCAATATTATAGCCACAAAATTTATTACCACTAAGGTATGTAATTATTCAAAGGAATTTCATAATATAGAAATATGTTATCGAGGTTTATATCTAGGGGAAGGTTGTGGTATTTTGGAATGTTGAGGTAAACTGATGTTTAGATACTATTTTTTCCATCAAATCTAAAGTGGGGGATTAATGAACCATTGGTTTGAAATTTTTTATTTTTTTTCTTTGTTTGAAAATTTTTGTGTGTATTTTATATGTGATTTTGTTGGTTATACTAATGTGAGTCTTTAGGATGTTTTGAACAAGATACTATAAGATTATCTAATGTGAAAATTTTGAGGTTACCAAAAGATGATACATTGTGTGATACCATAGTAAGGAGTATAATCCATTAGGAAGTAATGAAATTTGGTTTTGTATACATTCAAGGTGTCAAATATATAGAGTAAATAATTATCATAAGTATGATTTGTATTAATTTATACAAGAATATGCGGTTAAAAACAATAATATACATATTTTTTAGGACACATTGATATAAACAACATAATAACAATAGTAAATGTGAATTTATCAAAAGAAGATATGGAAATTGCACATATAGTTGAGGAGAGTCCAAGTAGTAGAAGTAGATCATTCATATACATTATATAATAATAAAAAATATATTATGATACTTTCAATAAATTTATCTAAGAATAAACCATAATTTTCTTAAGCTTATGAGATGTAATAATACTATTTTATTGAATAAAATATAGACATGTTCCAAAGTGATACCCTATATGAGGAACATAGTTGGCATATTGTTATTTTCAAGTAGTAAAATAAAACTGGTGGAACATATGGTATGTAAAGGAATATCAATAATAGGTTCTTATGAATTATTTAACGAATATTTATCAAATTTAGACTAAAATAATTAGTAATTAATGAAGCTCTCATAGGAAATATGATGAAATAATTAGAAGAAAAACTATAAAATAACGGTTGGGGTAGATGACTAAAATGACTTGATGAATGATAAACATGTGAAACAGAAGCTAATTAAGCCTAATGTAGTTAAATTAAGTATAAAAAATATATAAACTAAAAGTCTATGTGACTTATAATTTTGATTTTTATATCAAATACATAGACTACACATGATTAAACACATGGAATGAAATGGAACAATCATAGAAACCAACATTGATAGGTTTGGATAAATATTTCTAGAATAAGATATTCAGATAGAGATGTTTAGATGATACTTCCATGAGAGACAATGATCCGAAGAATAATTTCTAGAAACGGAATTTGAGTATTTAAAAAATATACTAGAAAAATAAAAATAAGAAATACCAACATGTGGGTTTTTATACATTCAAATTAATAAAAATCATTTGCGAATGCATCATGAGTTTAGAGTATTCAAGGATTATGAGTTTGATTGATTCAAAGGAAGAGGTTGCGTCTTATTCGATATACATAATAATGTCTATAATATATTTTTTGAAGGCTTTGGAAGTTAATACACAGTATAATGTCGAGGGAAATCACATTTGTTGAAGTAAAAGTAATTATTATGATGCTAAGAATGAATGGTAAAAGTAAAATTTTCATGAAATAAAGTGTATTATTATTATCAATATCCTAGGGAGAGCTTAAGGCGTTGAATCTATTTTTATAGAAGGTATTACCAAGGGTGTTGACTCTGATAAATCATGAAGGGTTTTAAATATTTTAAGGAATTTTGAAAATGTAAAAAAAAGTAGGTGTTCAAATTCCATGTTTTTCAAGTTATTCAAGAAATGGAGGAGTATATAAAGAAGAAAGTTCCATCAGGACTTATTGTTGAGTTTTTTTGGAATTATGGGAGAATAAATACTTGATGGTTGGTCAACAAAATCTCTTCCTAAAATCAAAATTTTTTTAGAAGTTTTTTAGTTCTGGAAGTATTTTTAGGAGAAGAAAGATTCAAATTCTATAAGTGTGTAGAGTTGAGAGGCCATAAGTATAAATTTCAATAAATGAAGTTATAGATAAGTTATTCAAAATAAAATCTATAGTGAAAAAGAAAATAAAGATCCAATATTATGTTATCTAATAAGAATAATCAAATCTTATAACTAGTGGGAACTGATAATACTTCGTATTGGGAGTCATAAGTAGCTTTATGAGCATTAAACCATTTGTATTCACTTTTATTATTTAGTGAATATATGTGTCTTGAGATAATAATAAGACACAATAAGGACTAGGCTCCCAAATTATAACCCACCCTTATAAAATTCTATATTCCTTAAATTTATTTTCTTTATCATTGTATTCAAGTGAGGTTGATCTTTTAATTTTAGACGATCAAAACTTTAATATGTTTTAGTTGTTAATTTCATGAGAAAATAAATTATAAAATATCACCCCTAATTCAACCCCCCCCCCCCCTTAATGGTCAATATATTATAGGGAAATTGTAACACCCCAAGCTTCCACGGTACGTTTCCCTTTGAATAATGCAATAGCTTGCATTGTACGCAACTTCCAGATTCTAACACACCGCGACCAATCAAAGTAACCATTATTAATAGTAATACCCATTTTTTGAAATTTTGTAAATTTTATCTCCCAAAATGGACTTCATTTTTGGATTTGTAATATCGAAATTAGGCTAGGGTAAAAGTTTGGTACTTTTTGGATAACTTTTATATTTTGATGAATAGTGATAATTACTAAATTTTAATTAAAAACAACTTTTTTAATCAAAATAATTAATAGTGATGAATTATTAATTTGAGTGGTTTTAAAGTATATTTATAATATATTTTTACCATTTAATACAATTTTGTTCATAGGACATAATTTCACATTTAAACCGGACATAAACAGGTGTCAATCTTTTGATATTTATTATCTCCTAAAAACATGCTTTTTGTTTTAACAACGGAAATTAATTTTAAATTACTTTTTGGCACTTCTGGTTTTTGAATTTAAAAAAATGGATTCTGTATTTGGAATCAATAGTTCCAAATTGTATAAATATTTAGCTTTTATTTTTAGACATTTTGAATAATTACTTCGGTAAATATTTTATTTACCATGGTTAAAGGGTAAATCTGGTAAATAATGGTAAAAAAATAATATTATAATAATATTAATTTACCCTAAAACGTGTCCTAACCCTATTGGTTGATACATTTCCAACGATGGGCATCTTTGGGTCGATTTTGGGACCCCATGGAGCCACTTGTAGGTGATAAGGACACTTTATATTAATTAAGTTAAAGTAAATAAAAAAATTACATAAACATATATCATTTAGAAAAAAAATTTACATAGGGTTATATATGTTATCTTTTCGACTATAAATTTTCATTGGAAAGATAAAAATATTTCCTACATAATGGTATTTTATTTATAATTTTTAGACATTTAATATTTAATGTTATTTATGACACAATAATGATGGAGTGTTTTCCTTATTAATGAAATAATCAAACAATTGGTATTATAAATGTTAAAATAAATATAATTTGAAAGTTTTGATGACATCCAAAAATTTTATTGGTTAATATGACATGTTATTATTTATTAAATGGATTTTTTTTGAATTAAAAAAGTTTTTATGAAATTAAAAAAAAATCAATTATTGAATAGTGTCAAAATTGACATAAATGAGTTTTTAAAACAAATATTATATTATTAATTGATATTATATTCCTAAAAATATAAGGTTAGGCCAAATGACTTATTTCATGATATTTGTACCATTAATGGACCACTTTGGGTATCTTGGATTTATTTAGTAAGTTTATTAACTATATAATATAAAAATACAAAGTGACAGGGTAAATATCAAACTAATTAACTAAGAGTTAAAACTAAAAGATAAGGTTAATATAATGACCCAAACCTGTATATAATATATTGGTTGAAAGGATTTAGACCCATCCCTACCTTATACTTTTAATAATCCACTTTGGATTCATTAGAAACCGAATATTAATTTATTATAAATTAATACTTTATGTTTTTCCTAAAGAGTCTCTCCTCCCCATTATAAAAGGACACCACTTCTAACCAATTCTTAATACCTTCAAAGCCTTTTGATTCGGCCAACCTCTACCCAAATACCCTCTCAACTATCCTCCCTTAATCCTATATGACTTACTTTAGTCATAAATCCATCCTAAGGATCCCTTTTGATCAAATCAAAAGGAAGAACCCTAAGAAGAGGTAACGTTTTCACCACCCTCTTTCAAGTTCCATTCTTCTTCAAATTCTTCTTTCCTTGTTATTTCCATTCTAAAATAATAACTCCAGTATCTTATATAAACTATGATTTTATTTTAAATATGGTACAACCATATTCAGTATTCTATCCATCCATTGAATGACATGTCACCATACATGCGTACGTATGGTTTACCATCTCCACGTTGTGGTGTAATTGTTATTCAAAACATTATTATTTGGATGGGTATGATAATGATGTGTAATTGATTTAAATAATAAATATAACATGATAATTATTCTTTATATATGATATAACATCCAATTATATATTATTTTAATATCAAAATAATGATATTGTCGCTCATGCGTAGGTATGGACTACCGTCTCCACGAACGCGATGAGATTCATTCCTCATCGTATCCATGCAAGTAAAATTCTAATTTGATGATTAAAAATAATGTTTAAGGACTTGATATCATTATGTATATGAATAAGATACAACCTATGCATAACAAACACGACTTATGTAACAAAACATATAAAAAAATGATTACGTTAACACCTGAAACGACGATAATACTAAGACATTATTAACAAAGCAATGTTAAGAGATCATATATGGTATCATATTAATGTATATGATTCTTGTATAATTTAATAACAATTATTTCACCATTATAGAGGAGGTTAACCTATCCTCAACCAAGGAAAAGTACAAAGTAAGGTTTTATTTCACAATCTCTTCATTATCTGAGGTTTTTTATACATAATTATCTACTGGGACCTCTTTATCATCCACATCTGTGTTTCTTAAAAAAAATTCAAAACATTCTTACTATTTTACAGAATATGAGTTAAATTCATTTATACCCTTGTTTGAATTTTTATACGAAGTTTATAAAGGAATCTTTCCGTCATTTTCCAAACAAGGTCCTTTTTATCCTTTTCGACGGAATTAAGGTGAGAATGTTTTTTTAACTTATACGGTGAGTGCGGCTATTTTCCGCCGTTATAAAATCATTGAAGCTTACCTTACAAGATTATAAGAATATTTTGAAACTAAATGTTTTATTTTATAATTATGTGACCTTTAAATGATTTCAAAATAAATATCTTAAGAATTTTTGAAAGATACTCTTTATGAAGATCATAGTTTTAAATGTTTTAAAGATTTTTCTTTCTAAATCATTTTAATTAATGTCCATGTTTTTAAAATGATTTTAGGGATTTATTTATATGGACATGAATGTTTTTAAATGATATTTCTTTTCAAAAGTTTCAAAGTGGTATGGGACACTTTGATTCAAAAATCTCTTTTAAATTACTTCCTTTATAAATGTGTGACTTTTAAATGATTTCAAAATAGAGATATTTCTCCCAAATACTTTTGATTTCATCTATGTCAACATAATTTGATGGATTTTAAGCTTATTTGAAGTTGATTTATTATGATAGAAAACTTCCATAATGTATTGAAGGTTTTCTGATATGTTTAACTGTGGATGTGTTATTTCTATACCATTCATGGTTTATGGAGAAATTGTTGACATTTTGTATGCTAGTTTTAATACGAATGTTTTTGTTATGTTTAAACCTGTTCATATGAGGAATGCATTGGACTTAATAAGTGACGGGTGGATCCCTCTATAGCTCCTCGATGCATCGGTAGGTCTCATGAGACAAACTAGTTTCTTGGCACGAGGCCTTGACAAAATCCTATTTGTAGTCTTAGCATGAGGCCTTGACTATGTGGTTATGATAGTCTTGCATTATGCATTACATCATTATGAAAGTGGTTATTGATATTGAATGTGATTATTCGACTAGTAGAATATCCATGTGAATAAGTAAATGACATTATTTAAATTTATTTTTTCCATGTTATACTGAATTTCAAGTTTAAAATACTTTTGTTTTAGTTATGCATTGCCTTAAATGTTTATGTTTATTTAAGAAAGTTTATGTTATATTGTTATCCTTACTGAGCATCTGAGCTCACCCCTTTCAATTTTTTATTTTTCCCAGGATGTGAAGAAATATTTTTTGAATGACCTGCTGGTATAGTATGTGTGACAAACAGGCCCCACCCACCAGTTTCCCCGCGGACACGTGGGCCCCACCGTAGGTCCCACCCACATTCCCGAATGGGTTATCTGACTAATGAAAGTCCCCAAAGGCCAAAACATGTCCTTTCTAGTGTGTTTTGTCCTCACTCACACACACCATGAGATACTTCCCAGGCCAACACATGTCCTTTCTAGTGTGTTTTGTCCTCACTCACACACACCCTGAGATACTTCCCAGGAGGTCACCCATCCTGATCACTACTCCAAGCCAAGCATTCTTAACTATGGAGTTCTAATCGGTCAGGCTCCCGAAAAGGAAGGTGCACCTTGTTGACATGAGTCATATCATTTATTCACTTTACCCTTTATCATTTGGGGATGTTATAATCACTCCCCCTTTAGAGCACAACACCCTCTTTGTGGGCCCTACATCTCAACCCAGGCAGTGCACCGCACTTATAGCTGGGTACCACCTCTGATACCAAATGTGACAACCGAGCCCCGCCCACCAGTTGCCCCGCGGACACGTGGGCCCTACCGTAGGTCCCACCCACATGCCCGAACGGGTTATCTGACTAATGACAGTCCCCACAGGCCAACACATGTCCTTTCTAGTGTGTTTTGTCCTCACTCACACACACCCTGAGATACTTACCAGGAGGTCACCCATCCTCATCACTACTTCTGGCCAAGCATGCTTAACTATGGAGTTCTAATCAGATAGGCTCCTGAAAATGAAGGTGCACCTTGTTGGCATGAGTCATATCATTTAGTCATTTAACCCTTTATCATTTGGGGATGTTACAGTGTGAGGGAATATGAAGACAAGATTTTGTTGTAGTTTTTCACTTTATTATGTAATGTAAGACTTATGAATGTATCTAGAGTTTTCAAGGCTACTAAAATAATTGGCCTTTCGAGACTTGATCTTTTGTGATCATGCTAATGTTATATAATAATGCACCGACTCTGGGTAATTGGAGTCAGGGCATTACAGTTGGTATCAGATAATGTTTAGTACAAACCTTGGAAGCTAGATTTAGATAAACTCTAATTAGAGCACATAGACCTAAGATGGACTTTAAGGATTAGTGTAGAATAACTTCCTAGAATTTTGGTATTATAGATATTTTGTGATTTTTTCGAGAAATACATCCCTGTCTGGATATGAGTAGGTAGAGGCGGCTTTGGCATAGATTTACCTAGGGGTAAAACCTGAAAACACTGTTTTGAGCTAGAATCGAATGGTAACTGGTGCACGACAATGGGCCTTATTGCACTCTTGGTTACGACACTCCTAGGGGATATGCTTATGATAATTCTCATTTTCTTTACAAACCATTATGAAGGGTTTATGAGTATATAATTACTCAAAGAAGAAATTTTTATGATTATGGATTATATCCATAAACTGTTCAATTTATGATAAGTGTTTTACACGTTTGGATTTAGGTATTGCGATTCATAATCTAATCTAGTGTGGGTCATTGTTTAGAAATGGCGCCTAGTGGATGAAATTAAAACCGTATCAATGCACGCACTCCGTGTAGGGACTTCCCTCCTGCTCAAGATAATTATAGTGGTGCTGGTGATGCAACTGGTGCTGATCATCTAATCACCATACTTGGACAACTCACTCAAGTTATGAATAATAACCTTACCCGTATGGAGCACCCCGATACGTAGAGTGTAGGATCAATGTTAGATCGCTTCATGAGGAAACAACCACCAACATTCAATGGGGGTACAAATCCACTAGTATCCGAGCAATGGATAAGTTCCCTAGAGAAAATATTTCAGGATTTGGGGAGTAGTGAAAGGGAAAAGGTTATCATGGCAGTTTACCGCCTCACTGGAGATGCTGATCAATGGTGGTCATTAATTCAAAACACAAAGGATGATGAATAAGTATCAAGTATGGAATGGAGGGAGTTTAAAATAGATTTTCTTAGAAAAATACTTTCCTCATGACCATCGAGCAGATATGGAAAGGTAATTTATCAGTCTGAGGCAAAAGGAGGATGAGAATGTCGCAAAGTATGAAGCTAACTTCACAAGGTTAGCGAGGCATGCAGCAGATTATATACGTAACCCTAGGATTAAGATTTATCTTTTCTTTCATGTGTTAAAACCATTTCTCTGTCGAGCATTAGTCTCACAATCCTTCTCTTCATATGAAGACATTGTCTCATGTGCTATAAGGACATAAAATTAATTCTCTAAATCTTATGACAATAAAGTAAAGCAAGAGAAGAAGAGAACGGTGGAACAGGAGATAGATAAAGGGAAAAAGGGAAAGAAGGATTTTCAATTATGTGATAATTGTGGGTAGAAACACCCCGATACTTGCCTAAAAGGAATGGAAGTTTGTTACAAATGTGGATAAAAAGGTCACCAGGCTCGTGATTGTAAGGGAAAGAAAGATGTTTTCAATGTTGAATGCTAAAAGTGTAGAGAAATTGGACATTATGTGAATGAATTCCCTAAGTGCCAAGGAAACTTACCACAGAAAAGGCCAAGGGAACAATTCCAATCTTATTCTGTTACTACAGTTGAAGTGGAATAATTAATGTATTTGTGTTTTTGGACTCAAGGATTATATTCTGGTTAGAAGAATAATGTGATATATATAAATATTGTATTGCAGTACTTGTTGTTTTAATTAAGGTTTTAATATGACTAAGGTAATCATATTTTTAGTATATGACAATAATATAAACTTTACTTTGTCTGGGGAATATAAGGTGACAATTGATTTTGGAATTTAGATACATTTTACAGAGAGTCTGGACAGAGGTACTTTGGATAACTATAATGTTTGGATTAGATTAAGTTGAACATTGGATAGTATTGTTTAAGGTTAAAACAATTCTTATGATAAATTTTTGGAATATTATGATACTATAGTTTTAGGAAAAGGAAAACCTGTAGTTCGGGCGATAACCCGTCACATCAGACAAAGCTGTAGGAATCGAACCTATAACCATAGTGTGACAGGCCTTTATTACCTACCACTAGCCTGTAGGAAGTCCCTGGTCATTACAAAGTATTTTTCTTCATTTTAATGGTATATGTTAATGTTTGGATCCTTATACTATTAGGATAAATATAATATTTTTGAGTTCTATTATCTTTTGGAGTGAAAGATGAGTTTGTGGTAGAAATTAGTTGAAGGATAAAACTCTACTTGTCAAGTGTATATATATATATATTTCTATTATTCTATGAAGAAACTAATTCATAAACATTAGGTAAGGGATATTAAAACCAAAAATGTGTCATCATAATACCTTATGTTTTGTTGAACCAATGATATTTTAAATCATCAATTATTGATGGCTTCAAGGCCCTCAATTCTACAATTGTTTGTAACTGATGACCTCAATCACTCCCTAAAAATATTTATGTTTTTCATCCAATTATGTGTCTCTAATTTCCACCAATGTTCTCTAAATCTAGATCATAATTTGGTGGTGACCCTTTCATTTCTCTTTTCCTCTTATTAAGACTAAATTTTATTAACCCAATTTCCGATGTGGGTTTTCCCACAAAGATATTTTCTATTTTCAACCTTCTATTTTAGAAGAACAATTTCAAATTATGAGGATGAAATTTATTTAATTAGGGGAGAATGTAACACCCCAAGCTTCCACGGTACGTTTCACTTTGAATAATGCAAAAGCTTTCATTGTACGCAACTTCGAGATTCTAACACACCATGACCAATCAAAGTAGCCGTTATGAATAGTAATACCCACTTTTTAAAATTTTATTAATTTTATCTCTAAAAATGGACTTAATTTTTGGATTCTGAATATAAAAATTATCCTAGGTTAAAATTTTGGTACTTTTCGGATAACTTTTATATTTTGATTAATAGTGAAAATTACTAAATTTTAATTAAAAACATCTTTTTTAATCAAAATAATTAATAGTGGTAAATTATACATTTTAGTGGTTTTAAATTATATTTAGAATATATTTTTTCCATTTAACACAATTTTGGTCATTGTACATAATTTTACATTTAAACCGGACATAAACAAGTGTCAATCTTTTGGTAGTTATTATCTCTTAAAAACATGCATTTTGTTTTAACAACGGGAATTAATTTTAAATTAATTTTTGCCACTAATGTGTTTTTAATTTAGAAAAAATGGATTGAATATTTGGAATCAGGAGGTCCAAATTTTTTAAATAGGTAACTTTTATTTTTAGATATTTTGAATAATTACTTCGGTAAATATTTTATTTACAATGGTTAAAGGGTAAATCCGGTAAATAAGGGTAAAAAATAAAATTATAATAATATTAATTTACCCTAAAACGTGTTCTAACCCTATTGGTTGATACATTTCCGACCATGGGCATCTTTGGGACGTTTTTGGGACCCCATGGAGCCACTTGTAGGTGATACGGATACTTTATATTAATTAAGTTAAAGTAAATACAAAAATGACATAAGCATATATCTTTTAGCAAAACAATTTTTACATAGGGTTATATATGTTATCTTTTAGACTATAAATATTAATTATAAAGATAAAATATTTCCTACATAATGATATTTTATTTATAATTTTTATACATTTAATAATTAAATTTATATATGACACAATAATGATGCAGTATTTTCCTTATTAATGAAAGAATCAAACAATTGGTATTATAAATGTTAAAATTAATATAATTTGAAAGTTTTGATGACATACAATAATTTTATTGGTTAATATGACATTTTATTATTGATTAAATGGATTTATTTATAATTAATAATGTTTTTATGACTTTAACAAAAATCAATTATTGAATAGTGTCAAAATTGACATAAATGAGTTTTTAAAACAAATATTATATTATTAATTTATATTTTATTCCTAAAAATATAAGTTTCTTCCAAAAGACTTATATCATGATAGGTTTATCATTAATGGACCACTTGGGGGTCTTTTGGATTTATATAGTAAGTTTATTAACTATATAATAAAAAAATACAAAGTGACATGGTAAATGTCAAACTAATTAACTAGGAGTTAAAACTAAAAGATAAGGTTAATATAATGACCCAAACCTATATAAAATATAATGGTTGAAAGTATATAGACCCATCCCCACCATAGACTTTTAATAATCCACTTTGGATCCATTAGAATCCGAATATGAATTTATTATAAATTAATACTTTAATTTTTTCCTAAAGAGCCCCTCCTCCCCCTAATAAAAGGACACCAATTCTAACCAATTCTTAATACCTTAAAAGCCTTTTTATTTGGAAAAACTCTGACCAAATACCCTATAAACTATACTCCCTTAATCCTAGATGCCTTAAATTAGTCATAAATTCAACTTAAGGTTCCCTTTTGATCAAATCAAAAGGAAGAACCCGAAGAAGAGGTAACGTTTTCACCACCCTCTTTCAAGTTCCATTCTTTTTCAAATTATTCTTTATTTTTTATTTCCATTCTAAAATAATAACTCTAGTATATTTTATATACTATGATTTTATTATAAATATGGTACAACCATATTCAGTATTGTATCCATCCTTTGAATGACATGTCACCATACGTGCATACGTACGGCTTACCGTCTCGATGTCGTGGTGTAATTGTTATTCAAAACATTATTATTTGGATGGGTATGTTAATGATGTGTAATTGATGTAAATAATAAAAATAACATGATAATTATTATTTATATATGATATAACATCCAATTATATATTATTTTAATATCAAAAGAATGATATTGTCGCTCGTGCGTATGTACGGACTACCGTCTCCACGAACGCGATGAGATTCATTCTCCATCATGTCCATGCAAGTCCAATTCTCATTTTATGATTAAGAATAATGTTTAAGGACTTTATATCATTCTGTATATAAATAATATACAACCTATCCATAACAAACACAACTTATATAACAAAACATATAAAAGAAAACGAGTAAGTTAACACCCGAAACGACGATAATACTAAGACATTATTAACAAAGCAATGTTAAAAGATCATATATGATATCATATTAATGTATATGATTATTGTATAATTTAATAACAATTATTTCACCATTATACATGAGGTTAACCTACCGTCTACCAAGAAAAAGTACAAGGTAAAGGTTTATTTCACAATCTCTTCATTATCCGAGGATGTTTATACGTAATTATCTACTGGGACATCTGTATAATCCACATCCATGTTTCTTAGAAAAAAATTCAAACAATTCTTACTATTTTACAAAATATAGGTTAAAGTCATTTATTCCCTTGTTTGACATTTTATAATAATTTTATAAAGGAATCTTTCCATCATTTTCCAAACAAGTTCCTTTTTAACCTTTTCGACAGAATTAAGGTAAGAATGTTTTTTTAACTTATACGGTGGGTGCGGTTATTTTCTGCCATTATAAAATCGTTGAAGCTTCCCTTAAAAGCTTATAAGAATATTTTGAAAGTAAATTTTCTATTTTATAATTATGTGACCTTTAAATGATTTCTAAATGAATATTTTAATAATTTTTTAAAGGTACTCTTTATCAAGATCATAATTTTAAATGTTTTAAAGATTTATCTTTCTAAATATTTTTAATTAATGTGCATGTTTTTAAAATGATTTTAAGGATTTATTTATATGGACATAAATTTTTTTAAATGATATTTCTTTTCAGAAGTTTCAAAGTGGTATGGGACACTTTTATTCAAAAATCTCTTTTAATTTACTTCCTTTATAAATGTGTGACTTTTAAATGATTTAAAAAAAGAGATATTTCTCCCAAATAGTTTGATTTCATCTATGTCAACATCCTTTGATAGATTTTAAGATTATTTAAAGTTGATTTATTATTATACAAATCTTCCATATTGTATTGAAGTTTTTGTGATATGTTTGACTATGGATGTGTTATTTCTATACTATTCATGGTTTATGGAGAAATTATTGACATTTTGTATGCTAGTTTTAATATGAATGTTTATGTTATGTTTAAAACTATTCATATGAGGAATGAATTGGACTTAATAAGTGACGGGTGGAGCCCGCTATAGATCATCGATGCATCGGTAGGTCTCATGAGACAAACTAGTGTCTTGGAACAAGGCCTTGACAAAATCATATTTGTAGTTTTGGCACGAGGCCTTGACTATGTGGTTATGATAGTCTGGCATTATGAATTTCATCATTATAAATGTGGTTATTGATATTGCATGTTATTATTAGACTAGTAGAATATCCATGTGAATAAGTAAATGGAATTATTTTAATTTATTTTTTCCATGTTATGCTGAAGTTCAAGTTTAAAAGGCTTTTGTTTTAGTTATGAATTGCCTTAAATGTTTATGTTTATTTAAGAAAGTTTCTGCTATATTGTTATCCTTACTGAGCATCTGAGCTCACCCCTTTCAATGTTTCATTTTTCCCAGGATGTGAAGAAGTATTTTATGAATGACCTGCAAGGATATTATGAGGGAATATGAAGACAAGATTTTGTTGAAGTTTTTCACTTTATTAAGTAATGTAAGACTTATGAATGTTTCTAGTGTTTCCAAGGATACTAAATTAATCGGTCTTTCGAGACTTGATCTTTTGTGATCATTCCAATGTTTTTAACAATGCACCGACTCTGGGTAACTGGGGTCGGGGTGTTATAGAACTTCAAAACAAATTCACATTAAGTTGATTGAGGAATTTTTAATTTAATCCCTTTTTACCCTTGAGACCTACCTATAAATTTTAATTTTATTTCAAGATCATAAAATCTATAAATTAACTTGGCAAGAAATCAAAATAACATGCATATTTACCATTCCAATCATACTCTTGGTATTTTTAAAGGTTTTTTAGTAAAATAATCCTTGGTAAGATGTTTCTTCCTTAGGAGAAGGTGATGATGCATTTGGAAAAAGTGAAGGATATAAGGTATTATCATTTGTTGTGAGGTAAAGTATAATAAATTAATTTTTAATTTTATTTATTGTCCACCCTCTAAAAATTAAAAAAAGGAACCTAGAAAAAAATATTGAAAAATTAATTATTGTTGAAGAGGGGGTTAATAATTCATTATGCATATTCATATTATTTGAAAGCCTTTTAGGTGAGGATATAGGGTTTTTTTTATATATCATTATGAAATTATTTATTTTTTGATGAGGACTTTCAATGATCTTTCTATTTTTTATCAAACATGGTAATTTATAGTATAACCTTATTTTGGAGTCTTATGATTTTCACATTAATTACCAACCAAACCATATCCTTATAGTCATGTAATACTTTATTGAAATCCCTTATGATTAATGTTGATATTTTCCTTTATGGGATATAGATTTAGATACATTGGAATCCAATATTTAGGATTCATGTACTCAAGGTTTGAGAATAATTCTTGTCAAATGTGCCTTGAGTGATGATAAAAAACTAGTAAGATAAATCACAAGTGGGATGCATACTAATAACAAGTTGAAAGATATCAATGGAAGTTAATAAAGGTATATATGTTTTAATAATTAAATTAAAATTGATTGTTGATTGGTTTTCATTAAAAGTGATGAGGTAGAGAGATATATCTTATATAAGGTTTGAAAATTTATTCCACATTGATATTTTTTTATTTTATTTTCTATAAGTTTTAAGATTTGGAAGGATGGATTTCCTTTATTATGATGTTGTGATTTAATGCTTAAGGACCATAAGGATTTTATGTTTTGGTTGATTTGATAACTATAACTTCATGCATCATTATTATTTTAATTTTCATTAATTTTATTGATTAATTAATTATTAATTCCTAATTTTTTTTCTTTCCTCAGTTATATAGGAAATGGATTTTATGGTTTTTTTGAATTTTTAAATAAAATAAAACATAGGGAAAAACCTTATATATGGGATAGATATTATGTATGAGATTCTTCTCATTGAAAATGAGCCCTTTGGAGTTTCATATAAAGAATTTTGTAAACCCATGTGTATGGGTTGTCATCCCATGAAGTAAGGAAATGTTTAATGGTAATCGCCTTTTCTATAAAAGTTAATATCCTAATACATAATATTTTCCAAGAGATATGTATGGAATTTTAATTTTCTACTAAGAGAAAAGGAGATGAGATCCCTATAATACATAAGGTTTTCTACTTATAAAAGTTTGAAAAATATTTCAAGTAAGATTTTTTATATTTTTTGTTGGGAGAAGAAATTCCATGATACTTAAGATTTAATGAGTAAAATAGTCAATACCTAAGAATAGTTTCTTTCCTACTATATAGGATCTCTCCATGGAGGTTAATTTTTGAAGACTTATTACATTGTGACCTAATCCTTTACAACATCTTCTTTCATGGTGAGGTGTTCAATCTTTCAAGACAACCTTTGTTCAATGATGAATGATTTCTCAATGTGATGGAGATAAATAGGTTAAGATAGAATGAATATTACTATTTACAGACTTATGTTTCATAGTTTCTATTTTTTTCATCATGGGATGAACTGGCTTGTGCCATGGTGCGAGACATAGGTCATTATGGAAAATATTCATATATCATGAAGGAAGTTGTTTCATGGTGTCCTAGAAGACACATAAGACATGATAAATAAGAAATGGGATATTTTAGCATGGATAAATGGATTTGTTCTAGGATAATGCATTGAAGGAAAAGGAAACCAAGGGAGATATCTCAATGTGTCACAAGTAACACTTCCACAATTTGATTTTGATATCTATAATATATATGAGATCCAAATATTTCCTATATTTGGATATTTTGGAGGATCATTTTGGGGATACAATTTAAAGTATATTTTTGATGATTTTTAAAGATATCTTTAATGAGTATTAATTTTATTTAAAGTGGAAAATAAATAGATATGTATTATGAGATAAATAGAGATTATAAGTGAAAGGGATTA
This sequence comes from Viscum album, assembly GCA_963277665.1. NCBI lineage: Eukaryota > Viridiplantae > Streptophyta > Magnoliopsida > Santalales > Viscaceae > Viscum > Viscum album. The sequence continues at coordinate 697,863,957 of OY728128.1, forward strand.
GATTTTATGGAATCCTTTCCTTCTCATTCTCATATGTTGAGGTACTTCAAGTATTTTTTATGTAGTTTTAGAGGGTGGGGAATTTTTATATAATTTTAATTTGATATTTTATGTAATTATATCATTTTTGAGTTTTAGTTTGATTTTGGGTAAATTCCAAAAATACCCTTACATATTTATATATGTAATAAATAAGACTATTATGTATCCCATTTATCATAATAAGAAGCATTACATATCACCCTATACCCTTTTTTATTACCTAGGTAATATAAATGACCCTTATGTATTGAATACGTTTTAAAATTTTCATTCCATAGGAGTCTTCCTTGTATTATTTATATTCATTTCTTGAATATGTAAATGTAATCCCTTTATCGAATATCGATAATTAAGGGTCATTATTCCATGGGTTAAGGTAATTACCTTTACTGATTTTTGATATGTAATATTCTTTCCACCATTCAAAAAAATAATATTTTAATATGTTAAAGTAAATATTTCATTCATAAAAGTAATTTACTCAAGCATAAGAATCATCCCTTTACCAAACATAAAAATCCAGACTTATATTCTAATTTTCCAATCATTTATAAGATTTATCTTTTGGATGATTTATCTTCTAGAAAATTAGTAACATTTGGTTAACTCATTCTAATTATGGAACCATGTTCTTCTGGTTAACTTATTACTGTGAATTGATTGATATAGATGAGTGCTACATTGCACATAACTATTTAGTGATTTTGAATTTTATTGAGTGGTTATTTGAACATATTTTTTAAGTTATTATTACAATTGTTTGATGTTGTTGTTAGGTTTTTATACTCAAATAAAACCTTTTTAAAATTATATAACCAAGATAGTAATGAATGATAATATTTGTCTAGAATAGATATTAGTGAATAATAATATTTCTAGGACTAAATAATGGTGACTAATTATAATTGGTTCTTGATTTCTATTAGATCGGTTGCAATAGTTGAGGTGTAATTGTTTTATATTTGATGTCTAATTCCACTAAAAATAATATTCAATACCATGTATATATATTTTCAAACCCTCTCTATTATTTTTATGAGGAAACCAGGTATGTTTGGTGATATGATGAGGTTTGGGATATTTTGATATATATATTTTTATGGTGGATTGATGTGGTTAATGGAAGAAGATGTGAAAGGTGTAGAAAAATAATGGTATAATTATATGATAGTTGGATCAGAATGAGAGATCTATTTTTTATTAATTAATGTTGATATTTTATTATATTTAGGGTATCTTCATTTAATAGGTATATTTTTGTATCAGTTCCTAGTATTATAGAAGGAATTTATTAATGAATTAATGAAAATGGAATGGTTCTTAGAAGATTATAGAATATAGAAATAAGATATGATTAAACATTTGATGTTGATTAATGATAGATATAATGGAATACTTATATGTTAATGAGCATAATATAAAATCTAGATTTATAATATTTATTATATGCACTTAGGCTTAGATGAATAATTTAAATATTATTCTATAAATGAAAAATGAATGGTGATTTATTATGAGAATATTATTAGTGATAAAATTAAGATTTGATTCTTGTGTACTTCAAAAAAGTATTATCTTCCAAGTCCCTAGTGATGGAAGTTGGGTTTTCATAAGGCACATTAGCTAGAGATCATGTCTTGGATAGCCTATTGTCCCTTAGAATAGTTATGTGCTAAATATATCATTATATTATATTATTTATTATGCTCTACTACTTGAGTCAATAGGGGAAGCCAATGCACATTGATACTAGAAATTTTAGATATTAAATTATCTATTTATATCTTCTACTCAGATAAATTTTAAAACTAGTTAATTATTTAAAATTAAATGTGTATAAGGTTTTTTATGATATGGGACTGTTGAGAACAAAATGGATTGGTGACCAAAAATCTTGATGCCAAAGCCCCAATATATTTTACACTCCTACCCATCTCCAAAGAGAAACTAAAAAATTGGTTCCCTCCATGTCGGATTTTTGTGAACAACACAAAATAAATTATCACACTTCTCTTAAACCCCACATACAAAGCACCAACTTATTTGGGGATCTCTACTACCTACCCAATAAAAGGTCAAGTAACCCACTTGTATATTTTAATTCACTCCTCAGCTCTCTCTATAAGTTCCATGTTTTCTCATGGTTCTCCTTTGATGATTCGAGTTTCTCATTATTAAAAAAATAATGGTATTGTTTTTTATTTAAATTTATTTATTTATTATTATTATATTTAAATTTAAATTTTATTTTTAATAGTTTAATATTTTTTTATTATCAATGTTTTTAAATTGTATATTTAATTATAGAATATAAATAATTTTCATTTTTTATTATTATACATATTATTTAATTGTAAAGTTTCATGTTTAAATTTTATTTTAATGTTATTATAATGTTTTAAAGAATTTTAAAATTTTTTATGTTTATTTATTAGAAATATTATTGAATTGCATATTTATTATTAGTAGTGTCATATTAGAAAGTTTCAAGTATGAATTAATTTCATGTTTGATACTTAAAAAAATATCTAATTTAAATTTTATTAATGAATTATTATCATATGTAATAATAATGTATTAATATTAAATTGTTTTTTGAAAGTTTAATTATTAGTTTATTGATTAAATTATTATTATAATGTTTTATTTGTAAATTTAAAATGTTTCATTATTTAATTAAAAGATTAATATTATATAATTAAATACTTTCATCCCTATATTGTATTATTATCATGGTATTTATCTTAAAAATGATTAAATAATCATGTATGAAAATGGTGTGTTGTTAAATTTCGTATTATAACAATGTTAGGGGAAACTCAAAAAAATATGAAAATAAACTAATATTTACGTAAATTAAAGAGTGTGTTTCCAAGAAATTAAATATGTGTCTCAGTATAAACAGGTATATATGGACTTTGGAATAGATTCAACTAGGGGTAAAACCCCTAAAAAAGTTAAGTTAGGTATCAACTCAATCTTTACTTGATGCATGAAAAAGAGTCAAAACTACACACTTGGTTTGACACTCCTAAGGGATATACCTTAAATGATTTTCATGCACTTTATTAACCATAAGGATAATATGGGGGTGTTTTAGTTGGGATCTCTCATGTTTACTTCACTAGACTCACATGAAGCAACATCTTTATATACTGTTTGTTTGAAAACCCCTAATTAAAATAAAATGGTTAACTATTTTAAATCCATATTACGTTTCATTGATTAGATTTAATTAATAACTAAAAATTATTGTGGTTAAAAAATATCTACATATATTTATTGTAATGGTCAACTAATTGATGTTGAATGAGGTTCTAGTTATAATAGAAAAACATAAAAAGTTTTAATTCCAAGGTATATAAAACTTTGGATGTCATTCAAATAAAAATACATTGTTGGTTAAAACTCATGGATAGCAATGTGATATATCATATACATATAACTATAATTTAAATATAGGTTGTGACATTTATATAATAAAAATATTGATGATAAGGACTGAAAACATATATTTTCACTTGTTATGAACCAACCCAGAGATCAAATGGACTTGTATTTCACAATATTTACAATAGGAGAAGTTTGGTTGACAACGGAAGTTGTTCCATCAGAGATTCTAGATACATTATCATGTCCTCCAGCCACGCATCTCAAGATAATTTTTCGGTGGTGAATGTTTTTCCATCTCATCCTTAGGATTCATTGTTATATCCTCATATTATGATATCTCTAAGATAAATTATTTTTTTAAGGAAATTCATTAATAAAATATAGATTTGATAGTAGAAAATTTTGAGGATGATGAAAATTTAGATGAAGAAAAAGATGATGATGTCGATGTAAAATAAGAAAATAATGTTAATGAAAAATCCAATACCATCTATATGAAATCATACCGACCTTTGAATCAACGTCCACCATTAGAGTCATGGTCAACATATTGTATGAAACAACTACCATAATTTTATTTTTTGATTATTACTCCTAGTACATAATTTATAGGAATTAATGGTGGCAAGAATTGAGTGATAGATGAAGGTGTTTTGTAAATTTTATGATATTTAGATGGAAAAAAAGTAATAAAGACAATGATAGAACCTTATTATGCTATGTGACGTCAATGTTATCTCATAGAAGAGACAAAGAGAAATAATTTTATGATTTTGTGTGAAAATTTGATTCATACTATAAAATAAATTTGTGAGTTATAGTTGATACAAATTTATATTATTGGAGAATATCTAGATTTACTCTACACATATATGTGATTTCAAGCCTATTATTGGATCCCTTCAGTCATAAATGATGAATAAATTTAAACTATTATTATTCATGTCATAATAGAATGTCAATACATTCTATTAGTTCAGGTGTTTTAGAAAATCAAAAAGATTTTTGGGTATTAGATTTTTTTCATAAAGGCATGGGACACATGAAAAAAGTCTATTGTGAAATTTTATAGTGACTAGGATGACTGTTATAATGTTTTTCAATAATATATGGAGATTTTTTGTAACAATAATCTATTTTTCTATCATTTACACACTGTTAAATATGTTAACCAATACAACCATATTGATCAATTAAATTTAGTGTTTGATAGATTTTTTCCAACACTCTTACCATGTGTGGATACTTTTATTAATTATATTAAGTTTATCATAATTGATTAAACATATATGTATAGAAATTATACCATGAAATTATTGGTTTATAAAATACAAGATAACAATCATTCCCCTGTACCTTTTTCATTTTCTATTGTTGAAAAGGAGGACTTCTTAGATTAGATTTGGTTCTTAGATTTCCTTCTAGAGTTTATAATGGATATGAAAGGAATTTTTCAAATTTCTAATTAGAATCAAGAGATTTGGGAGGTGATATAGTCTCATGGTCTTTCATGGATATACCTTCAGGAATATCATCAATACTATATTACACACATTACAAGGAATGTGAAAAGTAATTTCAAGGAAAATACCATGAAGAGTCTAATCATGAATATCTGTATGTATATATTTGTTTGTTGAAAAATATATATGTAACAGTTACTTTCATATATGTTATTATTAGTTCACATTTTTTATAATATTATCCTCAATAATAGAGTATAGAGGGTTGTTTTGTATGTTTTTGTAGGGATAAATAGGATGTATTTTACTACATGATGAAAATACCAAAGGATAAAAGGTTTGTGGAATATGATAAAGGGAGGAGATATTTATATATGATGAAAACACATTATGGAATTAATTAATGGAATATTCAATAGATTTTGTAATATACCCATAATATGTTATTATGAATATTATATTATATGGTAATTATAAATAATACTTTTAATAATAATTTAAACATATTTATTTAGTGTGAGAACACTGGGTAGTGGGATATTACTTTGGACCACTTTAATTGTGATTTGGTGCCTTTTACCTAACTAATACTAGTGGTATGTCTATTTTTTACTACTACAAACTCATGCTAAGTAATATATATAGAGACTAATAATTAGAAAACCTAAAATTAAAATATATTTTCAATAAAATGTAATAAAGTTAAATTATAGGTTTAGAGAATGAGACCTTTTATCACATGATGAAGAAATTTTTGGAAAGTGAAAAGAAGATTGAAAAGGGTTTGAGGATAAGGATGTGATATCATCACCATTACTAATATAATATTGAGATGGGTATTTATGAGGAATCCAAATTTCATGTCTGTTCATTTGACCATTTTGGGTATATATTTTAGTTTAATTTTTACCATGATCCTTTGACTAGTAGAAGTGGTCATGTGCTTTTCATTTTACTATAGAATTGTAACTATGTTTATGGTAACATCCATGAATTATGGTATCATTGCACACATGTGACCATAGAGTGTGCTTCTATACACTTATATTTGGAGAAGTTTATTGATCTAGTGTATCAATTGTAAATTATTAATGATTGCTATAGTTATTTGTGAATGCCTATAGGTGAATATCATAAAAAATTTATATTTATTGAAAAGCCTATATTTTTGGTGAACATGAATAGACTGTACCCAATAAAGAATCCAAAGTTCAACCATATTCAAAATGAGAAGAATTGGATAAATAATTGGGAACCTGCATGGAGGTGTGTTTTATGTATCCAGGATGGTCACAAATGCACACAATAACCAAGACATATAGGGAAATAATTGAACTATCCTCATGATTGATATACTATATTTCTTAATTTAAAAGTATTTACATAAAATGATTGTAGTTTCTTTATAAATATACATTTCATGTGATTTTATAATATAATTATTATTATAATTATTAGAATTATATGTTATTGGAGAATAATTATTACATAAATTAATATTATTAATTAAATAAATCTAAATAAAAATAAGTTTGTCTTTCTATATGAAAGAAAAAAAAATTATTTAATAGTATGTGTGAGTAGCAATGAATCTTATAGTTTTTATGATGGAAATATACTCTATTATCAATGTGTTGAAGGAAATATAGCTATATAATTTCACCAATAACACTACAAGGAATATCAAGGATAAAAGATTAATGCTTTATTTTAGAAATAATATACTTTTGGATTATCTATGTGTGACTCCAATACCACTGATCATCTAATTACGTCATTGGTTGAGATATAGTGACTAGATACACGCACATTCCATATACCTGAGGGGGAGATAAAGATTACATTAGAGGAAATGGTTTACACATTTGTTTAACATATCCATGGCTAGGTAGTTATCGATATGATTATGATCAACTAGTGTGAGGTCATTCTACATCTACTAGGCATTGATGTCATTGGTAAACTATATGTATTCCAGGGTTCTTGATTACACATGGATTGGCTTGATGGGAATTTCTCAGTGTTTTCTGATGATATTGATTACGAGACTCTAATTCAAGATAGACATGATTATATTATGTGGCTAACTGAATGGATTTTGTGTGTTGATTACTCTACCATATTTTTACACATAATGTAATAACCATTATATGAGGGTTTACATAGGACAAGTACATATAGTTGGGGGATAGCTATATTATCACATCTATATATATAACTCTATATAGCATACTTAGTAGAGGCCTGGAATATTTTATGATGTATTTTTCTACTACATAAGTGGGAATATGAGTATTTTTTATGCATCACTCCTAGAGTTATTATACGACTTCCCTGATACCTTTTACATCATTTTCCACAATAACTTTGGTTTGTTTAGATCAATAATTTGAGTTATTTTTTAAATTAATAAGAATAATTTATAAACTAACCAAATATTACTTTTTTTGAATCGGTGGAGTAAGTTACAATTTTTTGTACATACCCTTAGGAACAGTGTTCTTAACTTTTGGTAGATTTTTTACTCTCTATAGCCCAATGATGTAAGTTAAACATTAATGTTTTACATAAAAAATAATTCTTTTATTGATTTTATAAAATATTTGAACAAAAAATTAGTTATATTTTCATGATGATTTATAAATTATTTTCTGAGTTGGATTTTTAGGTTTCATGGACCCTGGATACTAGATTTTTCTATGAGTTGATTCCATTATACTTCATAGATATGGTTGGAAATTGTTGATCATTCATACCACTCATCCACTTCCACATAATTGAGTGGAACCAACTAGATCTAGTCATGTGATAGTTTGGTATTATGAAGTGTATCTTCATTGCACCATGCAAGATTGATTCATCACATACTATTATTCCAATAGGTAGGTAGGTGACTAATTGGAAACACTATCATTCTCATCACATTGAGTGTTGGGTAACATATACCCATTACAGTATCATTCAACATAAATATCCCTCACTAAGACTCTATCTTGATAATTAGCAAGAGTGAACATATTTATTCTGAAATCACACTATTATGTACCTTACATTCCATGTGTTGGCATTCAGTAGTTTATATGTTTATTAAATTTTATTATATATTTATTAAGCCATATTTTTATTAATTTTGTTGTTATATAATTTGTAGTCAAATGGGATGGGGTAGTTTATACAAATCATTGATCCTTGAGAAAATTAATTTATTAGGAAGGATTCAGTTTATACAAATATGGTGTCTATCAGATATCATATTAGTTTCATACATGAGAATGTCTAAAATGAGAATCAACAACTATATCCTGATCCCAATACTCCAACTAAGGCACCTGAGGATAATATTGTGTCCACTGTACCAACTGATGATGATGCACCACCACCACCACTATAGGTAGGAAGAAAAATGAGGATAGAGGCTAAGACATAGATGGGGATATAGATAGTTTCTACCAAGATAGGCTCCAAAAAATCTCCTACAGTATAGTGAGAGGATCATGTATAGTAGGTAGATGATATTATACCATAGATAAAGGTTCCCATGCCATATAACTTTATATATGCATTTGAAATTCCATTTTTTCTCAGATATGTGCTTTGACTAATGTCCATAGAGCTTTGGAGGGGTGGGACATGGATATGATTTCATAGTTTATGATTTACATGGCATTATATATCTTCTGTAGTGTCTTATTTGATGTATGTCTTGGGGATCCTACTAGGAAACCATACATATTAACATATGAATCTACATATGATTTTTCACAAACCTCTACTCACCAGTACAAGGAAGAACTAGTAGAACAATATATTAAGGTGAAAGAAGTATCAAAAATAGAATAATATGGTGATTCAATTTCAACATATCCATATATTCACCCTATTGAAAAAAAGTTGGAGAATAAATAGGAACATGATCCTATAGTTGGGATTCCATATCTATATTGATATCGCACCTGAAGTGAATGTGAGGTTTATACAAAAAGTTTTGGAACATAGAGGAAACATCATTGATTTTTTTCAACTTTAAATTTTTTTATATAAATATAATTAATTTCTAAAGTAATTAAATGACTTTTTAGAATATAAATTTCTATATAAATTTAAATATCAAAGTAACTTAAAAACCACAACTTTAATTTCTTAATAGAGTTAAATTAGTTAATATATAGAAAATGATACATTGTTTATGAATTCCACACACCAAATCAAGAAAGGAATTGTAACTAAATAGAAAAAGAAAAACATTTTTCATAGAATTAACAATGAATATCTTTATAATAATATTATTGGGGTGCATTCATTTATAAAACATTCAATATCTATAAATTAAAGATGGAAAATATCTATGTCTAGAATGTTTTGATCTACTGTATAGAATGATTTCATGATTACGACCCATTAGTTTTTCAAGTCTTATTTGAATTTTATGATTCTTGGTATTTTTTATAATTGATTTTATTTTTATCAACTTGTTGTAAAGGATGAGTTGGAATAAAAGATATGATTATGTGAACTTCAAAAGATAAAAGTTTGTATGGAGTCTATTTCAAGCATCCCATGGGATGCCTTGGAAACATCATTTCTAGTCTTGCAATATTTGGGAGATTACATATGCTAAGATCAAGCCATTTTTCACCCATTACATAAATTTCATTTGGTGTTCCCCATCCTATGATACTATCTAAAAAGTTTTAGAATGAGTTTTCTATTGGAAGGAAGCATTGGTAAATCACTTCAAGAACTGAAGCTTCGCATGTGAAACTGATGAGTACCTTCCAACAGTCTGCATCCCCCTCTAGGATGATTATGGATCCTCTACTATTGAAAGGTTCCACAAAATTGGGTAACACATATCCCCTAATGTCATTAGCAGTGGCTTCTCGACTCCCCCATCATGAGCCTGGGAAAATACCTTATCGATAAAGACGGTAGACCATGAGACTTGTGAGATATTTTTATGTATATCAAGGTGCTAGGTTCTAACTTTATCTCTATATAAGAATGATATTTCTTTTATGGTGTGTATTAATCCATGGGATTAGTTCATGTTGAATTTTTTTGTCAAATATTTTTTTGTTTGTATTTATTTTGATAGTGAGAAATAATAGAGATACTTAAGAGTTTCCCACTTGGGGGGGAGAGAGTTGCCTCATATTTTTTTTACAAAAATGGGAAATTCAAGAATAAATGTTTTTATTATTGTTAACAATAGATAAAATTTTATTTAATAATATTTTTATTAATTATTTATTCTTTCCATTATTTTTTGTTTTTTAGTCCCTCGTTTCTTCTAATTTTCACTTATTTCACCATTAATGGTTTTATTGTTTTTGTTTTTATTAATGGTTTTTTAAGTAATTATTCAGAAATTAAATTTAAAATATAATTTACTCAACTGGAATTAAAATATAAACCCTAATTATTAATTATCGAATAATATATTAATTTAAATGTTATTATAAATATAAAACAATGGTTTATTACAACACGCAGTTGAAATAATAATAGAAAATGTATTTATATATTTGTAAATATATTTATAAAATTAAAAATAAAATGGTCAGGAGTGATAAATTATTTGGCACTCCTGGCTAGGTGTCCAAAGTTCTTAGTCATTTAATGCTCTAGAGACCCATATTCTTAAAAAATATAATTGAATTAAAAAATATACATAGTTTAAAAATTTATCCATCCTTATCACATTAGCATAGTGACAACCAAGGTTGAACCCAAGGGAGGGGTGAGTGAACAAAGGGCCTATTTATCAACTAAATGAAAAAGCAATGAATCAGTAGTGATTTAAAGAGATAAAATGGATGTAGAATTGAAAATAATATGGATTTGGATGAATGGTGTTAATATAAAAGAGTCTAAACATAACACTAAAGGGTTATGGGTGGATATATGCTAGAAAATTTTAAGAAGGAAGGAAATTGGTGAAACTTATTCAAAAAAATAGTGCTTAATAAATTTATTAAACAAGAATTTCTATTGGGAATTCATCCACATAAATATTTTTTAATCAACTATGAAAGTCCATTTAATTAAGTCCAAAACTGATGGTATAAGGTGAATTTTTGGGAACTATACCAATGTTTCCCCAAAACCATTGGTATAGGTCTATAGGTACATATATTGAGATTTACTCATGGATAGGGACTTTATTCCCTCTAGTGATGTTATATTTGACAAGTAATTCTTGTATATATATTATTTCTCTATAAAATTATGTCCATCTATGAATATTTATATTGGGACAGTATTCTCTATATGTATTGATGTTACAATGATGTCTTTTTAACTGAGATGATTTTTTAATTAGAACATACTACCAATGTATTTATCACGATGATATCATGGGACATTGTTCTCACCATTACGACTTGCTTATTGGGAAGTACTACCCATGAGTTATCTATTATTATATAATGAAACATTATGATATGATTATAAATTATAATGTGATTCATAGTTATTATTCATGTGATATTTTCATAGATGCATCGGAACTAGTAAATCAAGGTATGGTCACACTTTGGTGTCCATGTAGCACTCATTTGAATGAAATATTTATTTATTTTTTCATTTCAAATAATTTACTTATAATTATATCACATTGGACTTGAATTTTTATCTATTGGATATTTTTAGGGACATCGTTGTTGATTTCATTCTAAGTTGTACTCAAAACCTGCTTGAGTGCCCCAGTACTAGAGTATATTTTATGGTTCATGATCTAGGTAGGGTAATGGTCCCTATTGTTGATAGATGGCCTATAGAGTTGAATAGAAGCTAGGAGATGGGACTAAAAATAGACTTGGGACAAATTTTTTTGTCCTATCATATCTTTTGATTATTTCTAGGGAATGTGTTATACAATATACACATAGAATATACTTTTTATATCTATATGACCATATTACATTACTGATAGTAATTTTATTACAGCTTGGGAGAAGTTATTTAGTTATAGATATAAAGTAATAGGGATATCTACTTTTATCTACTTTTAATTATGGTACAGATGATTATATTGATTTTTAGTGATTTATTTCTATTTATAAGAAAGAGTGTATATTTAAAAAAACTCTATACATAGACCCTCGCTAATATTTGGTAGCATTTGGTGTATGGGGAGGTGTACATGATATATGTTCCACCTAGTTCATTCACAGTGGAGGTGAAGTGGGATAGGGATGCTATAAAGTGGTATCAGATCCTTTTAGTGCCCCTTTATCATGATATTTGGGGTATGTTAGACAATATATATAATGTGTTGGGAATCTAAAATAGACCATATTATGGGGGTTGCTAACCCACATATTGGAAAATTCTAGATTACCGGGGATGAGATTGATATTTTTGGTGTTTACTATTACTATTGGGTTACTTTTATTGAATATGATACATTATGATATTGATTTATGGTTTATTGTTTTTTACTCTTTCTCAAGGTTGAAAATAGAGCATATATTCATGAATCATTTTTGGAATGTAGGATTTACATGACATTTCTTTGCTTACCAATGACCAAGAACCTTGATTATGAAATGGGGTTCGGTTATTTAAAGTGTAGGTAGGAATTTATATAGTGTTTTCCAATATAACTTGATGGTGAAATTATACATAACTGAATCATTATTAAATATTTTATTATTAAATTTATAATGTAAATTATCTTTTTATCTAATTCTAAACCTTTTAGAGTTTGTACTCAGGGCTAGATAGAGAATGTCTAAGGATATGTGAGGAACATAATATGATAGGGTGTGTGTATATAACATAGATGGGTACTCTTCTTGTTATTTTATATCTAATTTATTATATTTAGACCAGTTATAAATGTGATTTTGAGTCTTTATTTTATAATTATCTAGACACACCCCCGCCACGAGCATGTAATGAGTACTAGGAGGGTGGAGACGATCATGCCTTGACAATTGTTGAGTAGAAGACTCCAGTAATGAATGTACCTCTTATTGATCAGCAACTCTGTAAACTTATGCTTGATATTTTTCAATATATATGATGTATAGGTTTGAGAGGTGATCCTTAAATGTATAATATAACCATATACTTACAATCACAAAAACCAACTTCATTTTTTAGAGAGAGCAGACCCTAGGTTATCAAGTTCTTGGCCAATTAAATGAACCCTACCATAAAACAACTTGAGACTCCACCCAAAAGGTTAGTGAATCGTTCAGTATATATGATCGTAGGAATAGTGAATCATTATTTCTATGTTCATGTCATGTTATATCATACTATAAGGATTATCTAGAATGACTTCCAAGATCTCTTTTTTTATTAATTCTTTCCCAAGATATTGAGACATGATGGGGCTTCGAATTTTATGCATCCAGTTCATGGAAGCATGTCACTGATAGAATATATGGCTTGATTTACCAAGTTTCATTGATTTTATCCTTCATAGGTGGGTGAGTAATAAAAGTGTTTTACATTTTTATAATGGTATGAGACATTAGATTCTGTCTTAGGAGAATATCTTCAGACTTTTGTCTTTGTTAAAGTTCATGAATTGGGCCCTTATTACAGAGAGGAACCTAGTCAATGATAAACCTTTTGGAAAGTCTAGTTCTTATTTTGGTTCTGGGAGTGGATATTTTGGTATCATAAATAGAATTTATATTATTATAGCTAGATTGGTGGTGGGAAATCTAGTCAGGTTCATGGATCTTCTTCTTCTTAGAATGAGTGAACTCCACCAGTATGATATCATTGTGTCAATTTAGGACATACTTGACCATATTTTCATCATCCATACATGGGGTATCATTAATTTTGGCATATAGATCATTTTAAATGATTTTTTTGTGATTTTATTAGATTGATAGTGGTCATAGTGATGGTTAGGATTAGAGATAAATAGTTGCATATGGTGCATTATCAAAATGAGATAGTTTGAGTTGTTCTAACTAGTCAAGGAAAGGATGTTTTTATGGTTATCAAGTTCATCATAGGTATTAGAATGGTTCTATTCAAGGTATAAAGAGATCTAAATGCTATTGAAATGGATTAGGGTTAGGCCATATTCATGTCAAGAAGCTAACACCCACAGATCATAAAGATTGGCCTTCGACCATACGAAGTATAATAGTAGTAGAATCTACCCCTTCAATTGTTTTATTTGATATGGTTGTGTTGCATTCATTTACATCTTCTTAGTATACTAGTGTCCTGGTTTCAACCATTGAGTAACTATATAATGTCATTTTTATTAATATGTGATTTGGGGTGGGATCAAATAGTATTCGTAAAAGGAATATTCCATAAATCCATGTTTTATCATAATGTATGATTTGGTTTGTCATAGGCTATCATAAACACATAAAAATTGATTTTATTTAAGACTTTATGGAATATATCATTCTATGGTATAAAGATATCATATTATCTACCTTGTATAGACATATTATATGAATTGGGTGAGTCATAGGACCATGAATTAGGAAGACGGATTCGAGGGTTACCCTGGTGATTCGCTTCTCCCCTCAGTGACGACGGTGGATTCGGCTCCAACCCCTCCCCCAATCACGGGGGAGGGGGAATCATCGATTCCTGAGGGTCCCGGGGCCTTTCGGCCTTTCTCTAATCCTGCTTTCCTTCCTCCATTTCCCAATGTTTTCGTTTCCCTAAATCCTCAGAGCTCCTCGATGGTTACCCTAACCTACAGATCTCGAACCCGGAGTTCTTGGAGTCTTTGGTGCTTCTGAACCTCACTTTGGTTGCTCGCTTCAAGATTAGGTGACCTTCCATTGATGCTTTTGACAGGTTCGTTTTTTGTTCTTGGGATCTGTAGGAACAGGTGGTGGTTTGTCTTCTTGATAGCTTCCAGATTATGATCCACTTTGAATCAGAGGAAGATGTCATTCAGGCATGGTCCAGGGCTCCGCAAAGCTTCAAAGAGATGAGTTTCATCCTCCTTCTATGGAATTTCGATCTCCATATGAAGCGTGATTCTTCATCAATGGAGGTTTGGGTCAGTTTACCTAAACTTCCACTTCCTTTCCAGAACCCTGCTATTATTCAGATGATTGGTAATATGGTAGGAAGGTTTCTTTTTTCTGATAATCATACCGTGGTTGTGTGTCATCCTGTTAATCCCAGAATATGTGTTGAATTGGATGTGTCTCGCCTGCCTTTTGATTTTATATGGATTACCATTGGTGAGGAGTACATGTGAAAATAGAAGGTTGTTTATGAGAATTGGATGGATTTATGCTCCGTTTGTATATGGCTGGGGCACCCTTCGTCGGTCTACCGAAGGAGATCTACTTCATAAAATCTGAAATCGAAGGATAGGAAGGTGAAGGTTGGTGTGATGAACAGCCCAGTTCAGGGGGCTTCAGAGGTGGTCACTGATAAAGACATCCATAACTCGGATTTTCCTAGGGGTATGGTGTCACTAGAGCATCCAATGACTGTTGATCGGTGTGGCAAACATTCTGGTTCCGTGAGGTTAGAAGTTGATTCAAACAATAGTAATTCTACGCAGGAAATGGTTATGGAGCATGGACAGGTACATCTGGGGTTGATGGATGGGGGGAGGGTACCTCTCCTATCCAAATCTGTTGTGGAGGTTCAGTCTTTTAGCCCCCACCAAGTGACCTATGGAGAGGGCCATGGATCTGAGGCGGCTAGAGTACTGAGGCTACAACCGAACCCATTGGTTTTTGATGTTTTCAACAGGCTGAGGCATGACTTAGAGATCACAACTAGTCCCACTCTTAGGACAGATACTAATCGGATTGAGGAGGAGAGATGCTCCATCTTATAGTAGGTGGTCGTTCCTACCTATGCTAAGGGTTCTAAGGGTTTCGATCCCCTGGACAGGCCCTTCCTTACCCTTAGGAACCGGTATAATGGTCTCTTGACAGACTTTTTGGAAGATGGAATAGATGAGGATGAGGATAATGTGGCAGGGATGGATAGTTGTGTGAAATCACCAGAGGGTCCACAAGGTATGGGAAAGGAGACAGGGTCCATGGCCGTGGAGGAAGCTACTACTGAGGAAGGGAAGATCCCTTTGATGGAGAGTAACACTCTAGACCAGGGGCGAGGGATCAACTCAATGTCTCCTGCTGCTGTTGTAGGGGTGCGAGCTGATTTTGTAAGGGAGTGTTCTGGGAGAGGGAAGGAAAATGAGAGTGGCCCAGTCGACCATTCTTTTAGCGATGTTGTCCAGATAGGGAACCAGAATATGGCTTTAACTGATGATCCCTTGTCTGTTTCTCCAAGAAGAAATCCAAAAAAGGATTAATCTTATCTTCAGCGGCCGATACGGACTAGATCAGCTTCTAAATGGAACAATGAGGTGGTTGTGGCTTTTAAAAAGGGTAGTGTGGTCAAGAATTCATCCCCAGATCAACCCGATCTTGATATTCTTAGGAGCCGGGTCCAAAGTGAAATTTATTGGAGGTCCCCTGATTGGATATCCACTACTGAAGAAGATGGATCTTACATTGGGTGTTGAGATGAATCTGGTTACTATGATATGTATGTTTCACTTGTTTTTGGTTGGGTTGTATGTTGGGGTACCAAAAAACCTTTAACTGGCTTTTTTAAATGAAAAAAATGACTTTCTGCTGCATAGGACCATGAATCGTAAGGTATTATTAATTTGGAATTATTATGATTCATCTAATGAAGTGAATCTCCTACACTTTTTACTATCATAAATTATCTGTTCCATAAGATGAAATGGATGGAGAATAATTGGTTAAGGGTTGCGTGAGATATAACTGAAGGCATTACTCATAATTTTATGAAACATATGAGTAATTGCGTGGGATCAGGGAGAATCCCCATATCCTATATAAAGGAGGACAAGATATGAGTGTGAATATATGATTCTTGAACAGTCTTACTCCAAAACTCTCCCCTCTCAAAACACTCATCTTCCTTCTTTTATTGATTATAAGATAATAGCATATCATGAAGGTATGGAATGTCCTGCCCAAATCATTTTGATGATTCAGTGTATGTCATAGATATACCTTATAAAAAAATATCTTTTTGGTTATTTATTATTTATCTTAATCAAGAATTGATCAAAGTAAATGAAAAATGAATTCTAAGGTGTAAATTACAGATTCTTTATTTCTAGTTTCATATGATTTTAGTTTCAAAGGCATGGTGATCTTGGTTTTATGGTTTTTAATCACTTCCACTACATTGATTTATAATTAATAACTCCTTTGAAGTATTTCAATGGTATCGAAGAAATTTATTCTTTTTTATTCATGAAAACATATTTAGAGATAAATTTATTTAAAATTGTAATTTCTATCATATTCCATAGTTTCCAATATGATAGAGAACTTTATAATAACTTATTGAAACATGAATTATGATATGGGATATCATATTCAAAAAATCAGAAAAAATCCCCCATTTTTATAGGTCACATCTTATGAAATTGGGATTACATATTCAATGATAGTGCTAAGTGGTGGGTTTTAAAATAGAGCATTGTATCTTCATTATGATATCGATGTGAATCATAAAATATAATATGATACGTAAGAGTATTTCCCCTTAATACATAAGTTTACACTAATATGTAAAAGTATTCACCTTTTCCATGGGAGTGGATAACATTTATGCATACTGTTTTCTATAAGTGGAGATAGGGCTATCGTCCATAAAATAAGATTGATAGCACTTAAAAATTTTAAGCAATACATCCTATTAATTCTACTCTATGGATCATGTAATATCATTAAAAATGATTCACAAAGAAAATTTTGTCTTCTTTTAATTTGATTATGAATTTAATAAAATAATTTATAATTTTTTTATTTATAATAAATGGTATTTTAGGATATTTATTTATTTATACAATTTTTTATAAATTAATTAATTCTAAAGTATTTATAGATAATTAATTAAATTTTTGAGAATAATTTATTTAACAATATTCCATAATATTTGGTCTTAATATTAAAATTCATTTATTAAAATTATATAGAATGACTAATAATTTAAATATGAAATATATATATATATATGAAAATAATAAGGTTAATTTATAAAGGGTTTATAAATTCGAAAATTTGTAAAAATATAAAGTTTTTATATTTAAAATTATGAATATTTCATAATGTTTAATTTGAATT
This sequence comes from Viscum album, assembly GCA_963277665.1. NCBI lineage: Eukaryota > Viridiplantae > Streptophyta > Magnoliopsida > Santalales > Viscaceae > Viscum > Viscum album. The sequence goes on from OY728128.1 coordinate 697,881,997, forward strand.
TTTCAAATTAAAAGTATCTTATTTGTTGATTTTATTTAAACAATATCAAAGGATTTTTGATAAATGGTTTGATAAAAGTTTTAAATGACATTAATCTGTGATATTTAGAACATATAAAATGTTTACATAATAAAAATGGATATATAAAATGTTTTTATTTAATAAAATTTTATATATTTAATGTAAATTCTATATAACTAATAATATGGAGTTTAAATTTCGAATAAATATAATGTGTTTATATTTTTATAATTATTGAATTTCTATAATTAATTATAATGTGTTTATAATTATTAATTTATGAATTATTCATAAATAAATATCTAATATTTGAAAATATTATAAAAACTTTTTTATTTATTTCTTTTTAATATTCATGTCCATATATTTTTTATAAAATTTAGATATTGTGCATAATTTAAATTATGTGATAAATTGATTTATATTAATTATCATGTCATCTTATCTATGAAAACATAATATTTATTTTCATCAACCTTGACTCCAGTTTTTAATTAAAGTTATTGTATTGAATTTAGTTATTGATATAATTTATAAATATTGGGTTTTAAAGTTGTGAATAATTGGAATATCTCTTGAGCATAGTATCCCTAGGTTGGAAGACTTTGGACTAGACTTCCCACTATCCCAGAAGTTTATACCTTTTTCAAGAAATGTGGGGGTTGACTATCAATTTCTCTAAGATTACACATCTAGTGATTATCAATTACATATAATTCTAAACCTTTATATCAAAATTTTATATAACTTATACATAATATAAATTTTCATATGTTCTACTATGTTTAAATTCTATTTTGTGTTATTAAAAAATCTTGGTTTTTTTAAATAGTTATGAATTAATATGGTGTGGACATATTAATTTAGGGGATTGAATAGGGATATCAGAACTAAATAGTTAGAAGCATTCATACATAAAAGAATAAAAGTTGAGATAATAAAGATTACATGGAATGAAATTATTATGAATTTAATATTCATGTGGTATATATTAAATTAGTGAGACTTTAAAAGAAAACCCCTTAAATACTAAGTGTGAGGTTACTTCCAAAGTATCAATTTTCAAGACCTCGATCATTCAGTATGAGTGATACTAATGGTAAGGTGCTTGTATATTATGTTTTATAAGGAAAGTAATTAAAAGGTGACCCTAATAGTTAGGTGTCCAATTTTTTGTGTTTTCTTGGTTCATAATTAGCCGGACAACTATAATGGTTAGGATAACAAAGGAATAGTGTTCAGATTATCCATATGATGAATTAGAAAAAAGAGTTATCTCATAAACTATATTATAATTATATATGATCTGATTGATATAATTCCATATGTAAAAAACTTAGTGGATAAATAAATGTTATAGAAAACTCATAGATTAGTGAAATATGGATCTTGGCCCACTAATAGATATGATGAATTTAAATGGGCCCATAATTTTATTGGGAACCTATTTAATAAAATACCATATTAAATCAATGATAAACATGATACTCATCTAAAAATAGATTCTACATTAGATATTATAATCATACTAATCATTATTGTACTTAAGATCTATATTGGATAACAAAAAAATTTAATGGAAGTAAATTTTTTGACTAGCATCAGAACTTATAAATAGTTTTTAAGAAAGAAGGAATACTCTATGTATTGGGGGAACACCTTCCTAAAAAACTAAATTGGGAATTTGTTTAAAAAATAAATTTATATTATTAATATTATAATTAAAAGGATTTACTATAATTATATAATATTAGGCATGTGACCATGGAACACAAGTTTCAATAGTAACATGAGACCGCTGATACTTATAAGATGATAGAAAACTTGAAAATTCTCTACTAGGATCAGGCCAGGAATGAGAGATATAAAGTGTAAAAATTAATCCTTCACTGTAAAATGGAAGAAGAAACCTTAGTATCAACTCATGATCTCAACATGATTGTCTTTGTTAATGGATTGGAGGGTTTAGGTTCACCTATTAAGATTGATCTAACAATGTGATTATATTAATAATCACTTCTAAAAATATTTTAATATTTTATTTTGAACTATTACATTAATGAGTTTAATAAAACTTTACATGATCTCCTAAATATGTTTAGGATAGTTAAAAAAGACATGGGAGGTCTAGGATCAAGTTCCAACATGATGGTATAGAATGATAAGGGTTATAGTTTTGTATAGAGAGAAAAAAAATAAGTCATGGAGAGTACCCACTAATGATTAAATTAGAGAAAATAAAGGAGAAACGGTGCTTTTATTATATAAAGACATTCTATCAGGAAAGAAACTATTTGGAATACTTGAAGGGTTTCACGAAACCATAATAGATTCCACCTTAAGTATTAATGTTGTGGAGTACAATTATTTTATTCTAAATGTTTTATGATACCAACTCTATGTTTTATAAGTGTTATAAATTTAAAAGAGTTTGGAAGAGAAGAAAGAGTTGAATACAGGATCATGATGTTTTCTTGTAAGTAATGTGGAAATTAGTTATTACATTGAGGACTTGGTCATAATAAGTGCTTTAAGCTTCAGTGAGTTTGAATAAAATATGAGTATTTTTTGTCTCATTTTTCTCTCAATTGAGATGATATTATAAAAAAAATCATTGCTTTATGAATGAAAAAAATTATTAATGCACATGGTTTATGATTCATCCAACTCTATATCATAATTTAAATGTATAAAAGGATAAAAGGATTTTTATTTGAGTTAATGTGTGTATCAAAGATTATAATGGAATATGATTCCACCACCAATAGTGGAATAATTTATAATGTATTATTTTCCATAAATTTTCAAATACATAGAATACCATATATGATATGTAAATAATAATTTTTTTTGTTAAGTATTCCTAAATAAACTAAATAAGTATTATTTAAAAATAAAAATAATTTTTTGTTTTGTTTATTAGAATGATGTTCTAAAAATAATATAGTATCTATGTGACTAATAGGTGTATGTTTAGGCTTATAGAAGTTAAAAGTTAACAAATAAAATATTTCACTAGTAAAATTTCTCAGTGAATTATGCTTTATAACCTAAAGGTTTAGATATGATGGTAAAGAAAATATGTAAGTTACAATAGTTATCATTAAAAAGTGGATTTCACTTGATGTCCTATAATTTTTAGGATATATTGGTAATGATATAATGTAAAAGTTACATTAGTTACCAGAATATTTCAAGGATTCTATTTGTTTGAATGGTTTACAAGTATGAAAATGATACACTTATAAATAGTTCTAAGTAGACAAAAAAGTTATTAATATCATAGCATTTGATGACATTAAGTTAGGGATATTGATTATGTTTAAGGAGTTGAATATTTTGAATACGATTAATAATTATCACCATTATTTAAATATGATTACTTAATATATGTTACTCACTAAAGAGTTTAATATGATATTTTTATCAAATGGTCACATAGGGATGTGGCTAGAATTATGTATATATGTACTGAGTTTAAAAAATCTTAAAATTTAGAAATCATAAGTCTGATAAATAAGTATATCATATAAGATATGTTGATAGGTACTTCTGTTTGTTTTTTTTAAAATATTCTTAAAGAGTTTAATAAAATAAAATGTATCATGTAATATTAAATGTAATCTCCGCTTTTTCATTCTTTCACATTGGTTACATATATGTACATATTTATATACATTTCATGAAATATAATGATAATTGACCTCCCAATGTATGAATTTGAGTTATCCCTAACTAATGTTTTTCATGGAGTATTATAGGATGTTATGAAATTTAAAGGTTAAAATGAGTATAATTATTGTATAGGGATATGAAATATTATCATGAGGCACAAAATTGGTTAGTGCACTGTATGACCCATGTAGTATACCATATGGAGATTCATATACTATTTATTTAGTAAAATATGGATGCATTGATCATATTTAGATTCCCCAAACCTAATCCTATCAAGTTACTTGGCATGAGAACCTTCATACATTAATCACATTCATACTCCATCCCTGAGGCTTAGTTAATCAGGGTGTTGTTGGGTAATTTGTTGATTGTTTCTTCGGTTTGATATCAAAAATAGGATATTTATCTTCTAATATGATGAGTATGACATATAAACCCTTGATTAAGATATACTAAGGAAATGTATGGTTGTAATTTAAAAGTGTATAATATGTACTTATCAACTTGAATAAGGGACATGTGATGTGCTCTTCTACTAGATGAATGACATGGATTTATATGTCAACTAGTTTATTCTATATTTGGATAATAAAGATTTTTTTAGGAGGATTTATTGTATTGACGTACCCTATGCCTCATGGTCACTGGATTTCTTAGAAAAGGTGGATTTATAAAAATGAATGCTAGAATGTAATGAAACTGGTGGGCACATGCATAGAGATACATGTGTTTGATAGAGATCACACAAGATCCCTTTGTTTCTTGAGTATCGTTGATGTTTTTCTAGATACCACTCTTTTCTTTATTTTATAGATCTGGTAATTCATCTTTGTTGTTAGTTCTATAAAATAACATGGGGTCACACTTAGTGGTTTATAGAATAAGGAATAAGTTTTACTCATAGAGCTTCTCTAAATGTTTTTTATAGTTTATCCAAAATGATTTCTAAATAAGATTATCACAAGGTACTTTATATGACATAATTTAGGGTAAATTAGTAATATCATTCTAAAAAGTGTTTTAGATGATATCTAAAATGAGTTTTGGAAATGATTTATCATGTTATTTTATATGATACAGTATACTTTGAAATGGAATAAAAGTCTATTAGGAATTAATATAAGTGGTATATTAAAATAAATTTATCATAATTCCTTATAATATAATATAATAGGATATGGTTCATCTTATATCACAAAAAATATAGAAATGGGATTATATTTAATCCTTTAGGATATATCTATAACAACACAAAAAAAAATTCAAAGGAATTTCTTCCTTCATATATTAAATTCATATAGTATAAATTACATAAAATAACTTACAAACCAAAATAAATACTTTATAGATGAAGAATTTATGAAATAAGAAGTATTTATATATGTTAAAGAACCAATACTAATGAAATAGTAACTTGACCTTAGGAATAGTAATATGACCCTTATGAATAGTGAATTGGCCAAATGAATAGTAACCTCACCCATAAAAGTTTAAATAAATTTTTTCCATCTTATAAATTAATGTTTGGTATATTTATATCATATTCTAAGTAAATAAATGTTTTAAAAAATTATTAACTACGTTTTAGTATTTTTGTAAGTCACAAATATTTATTTACAATTTTATGATTAATTTAATAATTTAAAAGAAAATGTATATTCATAAAATTTATTTATAAATTAAAATTTTGATGTCTTATGATTTTAATATAATTTTATTAGACATTAAGTAATTTTACACAATGTTATAAAATCAGTTAAAATTATAAAATATGTATTTTCTAAGTAAATGATGATTTTAATTAAAAATTAAATTTCTAATATTTTGAAAATTATCTTCATAAAATAGAGTTAATATTTGAATTATAAACATTGAAAAATGGTTACATTTAGTTTTTTTTTCTAGAATTCTTGAATTTTTTATGAATAATAAAATACAATAATTTATGATAAAAGATAAATATATGAATTATGGAGTCATAGATTATGTAAGGATAATGTAAGCCCAAAATCTAGAACTATACATCATTATTTTAATATATTTATAGATAATTCTCAAACTATTCTTAGTCTTGATCCAAAATAAAAATCTAATTAATATAATAATGAGAAAACACCCCTCTCCACCACTATAAATTTCACCACTCACCCCCTATTTTCCTCACACCTCTCAAGCTTTGAGCATTGCACAAATTCATCCCAATACTCTTCCTTATACCCACCCCAATGTAAAAAATATTTGGGTCTTATCAAAATACCAAAATCTTTCCCTAAATATTTTCTCAAGGAGGATAAATCCAAGAGATAAAATTCACTTCATTTTTCTTTCAATTTCGTTCCAATTTCATTTCTTTTATTCTCTTATGCACACCTTATCCTATCAAAATGTAATGATAACTCTAGTATGTGTTATATACTGGTATTATATAATTTTAATGAATTATTCGTTATTAAAATCTTCCATCTCTCACTTTTATTCTAAAAATGAAATTGTCGCCCATGATGTGTCAATTTACCAACATTGTGGGCGATGCAGTTTCATTTTAATTTAACAGCTTCAAGGATGTTAATAAAAATATTTTAAAGGATGAAACATATTTTAAAATTTATTTTAAACCCATTTTTATGTTATGTAACTAACTTATATAAAAATACTAAATGATAAAACAAAATGAATACGTTGTGATAGAAAAACCGCCGAAATTAACCTAAAACGATTGTCATTAACTTTTATCTAATGATTAGTCCATATTCTATATAAACAAATTATTCATAAGACAATTTAAACATTTTTAATATCATTTATAACATATAATAATAATTTTTGATATTTATCTGCATTTTACACGAACATTCATTTATGTATACAAGTGAACCAATCATGAAAACTAAGAAAATGAACACTCCAAAATGATGAAATTAAACTATATAACTCATCAAAAATATCATAGATGAAATTAATAAAACAATAATGAATAAAATTAGTGTATAAAAGGTTTATTAAAGTTAATTAATGAATCTAATTTTATTATACATGATATTTTAGTGAAGAAAGCATTGGGACATAATCTAAGGGGAATACTCAACCCAACACTCTTTCTTTAGTTTTTCCCTCTTTCAACCCATTTTTAGTGTAGGTATTACAAAAATAAAAAATCTTAATCACTATATTAAATTTTATGGGTATACATGTTTTTTACTTGAGTCTATGAAAAACACAATGCTTTCCAAAAGAAATCTTCTTTCAAAAAAACAAACCTTTTAATTCTCAGGATTGTGTCTTCTTCACTCAAGGTTGAGGATTCTTATATCAAGTATGTTGTTCCCTATTTCACTATGAACCCAAATTTTATAAATGAATTCTAATGAAATGAAACTCGTTTCATTCCATGGGTTGTTTTATGTTCAATATTGATATATGTTATGTGTGGCATGCATGATAATGTAAATGTTGTGATGTGATGGGTGTACCCAGAAATATATAGCAAGATTTGAATGTTACTATGTGATGGGTGAAACCAAAATTATATAGTGATCCAACTAATTTATTAATGTGACATATATCATGACAAAAGTGAACTATGGGTGAACATGATTTTATCATTTTTCACCACTATGTGTGGTAGTTCACCACTAAGACATGATGTTTCATTTTTATGCATCACCACATTCTGGGAATTTTATTAATGATTACTCTAATGATTATGATCCAATTCATATGTTATGATGATAATAATTATGCTCATCTCATGTTATATTATTTCCATTTCTTATCTGTCCTCTTATTGGGATTTTAGCTTAAACCTTTTTTATGTGAATCCTCATGTGATTTTTAACACCCCAACCCTATAAGCCTAGAGCCTGTTCATTATTTTAATACATTGGAATGATTAAAAGGAATAAAATCCTAAAGTACTGAGTAGTTTATTAGTTTTTTAAAATCAGATACATTCATAGGTTCAACATTATAACTTCAAAGGAAAAAACAATATAAAAGTTTTATTGATAACATCCACAACTCTAACTTTATCCCTATAGGCCATTCATAATAAACTTCTTCATGTCCTGAGAAAATGAAACATAAGAAAGGGTTGAGCTCAAATGCTCAATAAGGGTAATAAATAAAGTGAAATATATCATAACATAAACATTAGGAATGTTGAATATCCAAAGACATATGCCTTTAACAAAAACATGAACACATTATGGAATGAAAAGAGATGAATTAGCAATTCCATTATCATGGGTATTCTACTAGTAGAATAACCACATGAACCATCAACACTATTTTCATAATGATGGAATGCATAATGTGGGACATTATAACCATCCCGCCAAGGCCTCATGCCAAGAACATAAATAATCATTTTGTCAAGGCCTTGTGCCAAGACCGTAGTTTGTCTCATGAGACCTACTGATTCACTGAGGGGATATAGAGGGCCCCACCCAATACTTACTAAGTCCAATTCATTCCTCATTTAAACATGGATAAATATAAACAAAATATACATTCATATTGAAACTAACATATGAAATGTAAATATCTTTCCCTGAATATTAAGCATAAACACTGACCAATTGGAGTAAATTGGTGAATGTTTTTAAGATAGAATATCCACAGTCAAACTAATAGTAAACCATTAAATTAAATATGGTAAATGATATCGAGAAATATACACCTCAATGAATTACAATATTAAACAAGGATTGTCACATAGATGAGGATACTTTTAAATGAGACCATTGAAAAATCCTTGATGAAATAATCCTTAAACATTACAAAGTGTATCATACCACCTTGAAACATTCAAATCATAATCCCTTAGAATATCATGAGAATAATAAGACCCTTGATATGATATAACAAGTTCAATACATAAACAACAAGAAATAATAAGTGTTTAATAAGGCATATATCTCATAAAAGTTAATGTGAGATGAGAAAAATCCTTTTTACTTTTTGAAAGAAGAGTTATTTTGGAAAGTCATTTATATTTTCCATGAAATCAGTTTGTAATCCTGAATATCCTAAAAAATAAAATTCATGGACATTGAAATTATATTTTAGTAATATATCATGTCCCACTAAAGTGAAAACATGTAAAAAGAGTTCTTTAGATTCTTTAGAAATAAATCATTTTATAGCATATTAAGGATAGTATTAAAGAAAATTTTAAAGTGGAAACACATACTTATTATATTAAATACAGAAATGTTCTAAGATAATTTTTTATGATAAAATTAGTGTTTTTATAAAAATAATGGTGGATTAAAATAGATTCTGGTGTACACTTTAAAACGGGTAAGAATTCGAAAAGATCCCTTGAATCGGGTTTGTATTTCAGAAATAATTTGGAAAGTTCCTTTTAAACCATGTAACTCTGTATAAAATAAGGAATGATTATTGTTGGTAATAATATATTGAACACTAAAAAAAAATTTATGTCGAATTCATAATAATATATAATAATTTAATTGAGGTAATTATAAAATAAAAGTAACCCGAATGAAAATGGAGGTTCGAGTGGAAGACCCTCATCACTTTGTAATCAATCAATTCGAATGCCCAAAAAATTAAAAATCATCAAATGATAAATTTAATACCATTATAATAAATATATTAATGATATAAAACATCAATGGTCTGTATAAATACAACATACTCATGTAATAGTAGTGAATATGGAATATCTCACAAAAATGGAAGTGAAATGAAGAAACCCTTACCATAAGTCTGAATGTGTTCTGCTCTTAAAATTATGGTCCTGAAATATGAAATTAGACTTATCAATAATCTAATTCAGAACCTATTAGACATGAATTTATTTTATCATAATTTTATTAAGTTCATTATGTCCTTGTTGATAAGTTATAAGATTGAATTCCGTCGTTCTGGAGTGTTCATTTCCTGGGTTTTCATGATCAGTATATTTTTATATTAGTATGGATGTTTATGTGGAATGGACGTAAATCTCTAGAATTGAAATTAAATATTATTTATGGAAATTCATAAGTGTAAATTGTCATTTATATCATTTCATTACATATAATGAGGATGAATCATTAGGTGAAATGTTAATGACATTCACTTAGATTATTTTAGCAGTATTTTGATTATTGGGAACTAGTTTGGTCATATGATTTTATAATATGTACATATACTGGTTCCTGAATATTAAATAGGTTATAATACATATATTTTATTATTTTTCAACCATAAAAAGGTTTTAAAGAACATTAATTAAGGGGAAATTGCAGAACAAAACTTCGTCGTCCATGATGGTTGTAAATTGGAACCTCATGGATGACAATTTCGTTTATAAAATAAAAGAGAGAGAGTAAGAATATTGATGATGGTTATTTCATTAACATGATATAATTACAGTATATAGATGATATTATATTTATCACGTTCATTTGGATAGAGGAGGTGAGGAGAAGATAATAATAGAAAGGAACATGAAATGAAAATGAAATAAATAAGATATGAATTTACATCTTGAATCCACCTCCTTGAGAATCTCTTAGAGGGAAGGGGTTTTGGTATTTTGGAAATACCAAGAGCTTCATGGATGTGGGTAGTGACTAGGGAAGGGTATTTGGGCAGAACTTTGAGGAGCTTCAAGTCTTAGAGGAGTTTATAGAAGAGGGAGTGGTGGTGGGTTTTATAGTGGAGGAGAGGAGGTATTTTACATTATTTTAATCATTATTATAATATTTTTTCTCAAGACTAACAATAGTCATAATTCATGTGACCAGAAATAGTAATAATGTCATATGAGTTCGAACTAAGTGGTATTACATCACTTATTATGTCGTAAATAGTGTATTTAACTGATAATTTCAATATACGGTATTTTACCGTATTTCACTATTCATAAAAAATTCATGAATTTCAGAAAAATATCAAAAATACACCCTAACCATTTTTCGATGTGTAGAATTAAAAAATGAACTCTTTTTTTGAAAATAACTTTATAAATATTTTTTATTTTATTTTTAAAAAAAATAAAAAATTATTTGAAAAAAACAACATGATAACTATAACTTGTTTTATTACACGTTGAGGAATTAAACAAGGTCCCATAAAATTGTTTTATTACCATAATGATATAAAGTAAAAATTTATGAATAAATTTTAAGAAAATAAATTTCCATTTTAAATTATTAAATTTAATCATAAAATTGTAATTAAAATATTTATGACATGAAAAAATACCAATACTTATACTATGATCATTTTTTTACTTTTAAGATGTCCAATTTGTATTTATAAATTCATGGGTGAAGATTCTATTTTTTTGGCCAATTTACTATTCATTACTATTCATAAAGGGTATGTTACTATTCTCCAAAAAATATGTTTTTCTTTTCAGACTCTAAATTTCTTACAAAACGCAACTGTGTATGTCAGTTTTTTGAAATTCCAGTCACATAGGTGGAAATATTATGTTTGCATGGCTAGGTTATAACAAAGTGGTGTTTTTTTACAGTCTAGTTGTTTTAGGAATTCTACATTAAGTCTATTTGTAAATTATTGGGGTGTTACATTATCCCCTCCTTATAAAAATTTCATCCTAGAAATTTGAAATTGAACTTCGAAAGTTGATGGTAGATACTTGAAAATTCCCAGACAGGAAACCCACATAAATAATATGGTTAAAATTTCCTCTTAATTAGAGGAAAGTTAAATACATATATTACTAAAAAATAACTTATTATAATTGGACAACATGGTCAAGGAAGAATAATCCAACCATCATGTAGTGACATTAAACTCTAAAACCCCAAACAATGATCAACTTAAACCATTTCATAAATGGTTAAAAATTACAAAATATAATGATTCAACACATTATAATAAAGGTCTCTAAATTTCCATGATGAACTTATCATTAACCCTTAATCAACAAGAAGCATCTCTGAAATTCACATTCCAAACATGTGAATAGCTTCATCATGTAGCCTCTTGAAATATGGTAATAACTTGAATAACCTTAAAATCCATATTGAAAACATGCCTTCCTCTTTATTCCTTAAGTAAGATACCTTCTATTGGATATATTCCTTAAATCCAAAAGTGTTGTAAACTCCATCAATGATAGAATAAACCACTTCTTAACATGTTAATAATCAGTTCCAAGGTAGTTAGTACATATCTGAACCAATCATTTCTTTATCATTATATCATCATTAGATATATATTATGGGTTGTCTTTCCCTCAATCATATTTTTTTCTAAAAATATTAACTTTATAATGAATAACTTTTCATTTGTACCATACATCATATGACCACAATCCTAAATGAAATAGTACTATAGTATAGTCTTTATATATCTCATAATTCATACAACCAATACATTACTGACAAAATATTCAAATGAAAAGATTCTTAACTAGTCATATTAATCATTCTAATTCATTTGTGGTAGCATCATAACTTGATCATTCTCCAAAATCATCATTTGGGTTATATTCCTTTGATGCTTGGTATATTGATTTTCATAGTGTCTCATCTTCTTGCAGTTAAAGCATTTAATAAAAGAAAATTCTTTCCTTATCTTGAAATTTTGACCATGGTGGCCTTTTTCTTCACACTTGAAGCAAACTCCTTTTATTATCAAGAATATACCAAGGTGTTCCCTTCCACAATTATCACATGTGGTAAAATACGTATTTTCCTTCTCCCATTTATCCATGTTTTTATCTTCTATCCTCTTCTTCTTTTTCTTCCCTTCAAATCCATAGGATTTAGAGAAGTGTTTACATACCTTGTCAACACATGATACTATTTTCTCATATAATGAAGATACTTGGGAGAAAATATTCTAATGAAATTATGGATTAAAAATATTAGAGATATGATCCTTCTTACTCTTTGAATCATGTGTATTGGTGAAGTTATCATTCCTTATACTATGTATCATTTCTAATCAATTCCATATTATATATTATCTTATAAAATTATGAACTCTCTATATCTCTAAACATGGTATAACACATAACATAAATTTATGCATCATAAATCCTAGAACCATATACTTTGTTTAATTTCAGGGAATAAATCCTTCATAATTTTTTGTAATAATATTTTTAATTTACCAAAGAATATCCCCCAAGAGTGTCGAACCAAGAGTGCAACAAGTCATGTTGTCATGTACGAGTTCCCGTTTGAGTTTAGCTCAAAGCGGTGTTTTTGGGTTTTACCCCTAGATACATCTATACCAGAGCCACCTCTACTTGTTCGTATCTAGAAAGAGATGTATTTTATTGATAAACCACAAAATTTATTCCTTACAAAAATTATAGGATTTCCTTTTACTCTTATCCCCAAAGTTTATCTTAGGGTTTTTTTCACTAATGTACTTTTTTTATATCTAGTTTCCATATTTTCTACTAAACTTCTTTGATACTAACTTTAATGCCCCAACCCCAGAAGCCCAAAGATGGTGAATTATTTTAATACATTGGAATGATTACAAGGAATAAAATCCTGAAGTACTAGGTAGTTTAGTAGTTTTGGAAAATGGTATACATTCGTAGGTTCAACATTACAACTTGAAAAGATGAAAAACATAAAAGTTTTATTGAGAACATCAACAAATCTCAGTTTATCCCTTATAGTCATTCAAAATAAACTTCTTCATGTCCTGAGAAAATGAAACATAAGAAAGGGGTGAGCTCAAACTTCTAATAAGGGTAAGAAATACAACAAAATATATCATTACATAAACATTTGGCATGTTGAATGACTAAAAACATATGCCTTTAAAAAAACTTGAACAAATTATGGCATGAAAAGAGCTGAATATACAATTCTATAATCATGAGTATTGTATTAGTCGAATAAATACATAAACCATCAATACTTTTTTCATAATGAAGGAATGCATAATGTGTGACATTATATCCATACCATCAATGCCTCGTGCCAAGACCATAAATAATAATTTTTTCAAGGCCCTCTTCCAAGACCGTAGTTTTTCTCATGAGACCTACCGGTGCACTGAGAGGATATATTGGGCCCACCTACTAAGTTCAATGCATTCCTCATATGAATAGGGATAAATATAAATAGCATATACATTCATATTTAAACTAACATATGAAATGTAAATAGCTTTCCCTTAACATCAAGCATAAACACTATCCAATTGGAGTAAATTGGTCAATGGTTTTAAGATAAAACATCTACATTCAAACTAATTATAAACCATTCAATTAAATATGGTATATGATATCATGAAATATACACCTCAATGAATTACAAGACTCAATGAGAATTTTGACATAGATGAGAATACTTTTAAATGTGACCTTTGAAAAATCCTTGAAGAAATAATCCTTAAACACTCTAAAAAATCACATACCACCTTGAAACATCAAAATCATAATCCCTTAGAACATCATGATAATAAGAAGACTTTCTATATGATATACCAAAGGGAATTACATACACTTCAAGAAAGAAATATGTCATGAACAAGGCATATATCTCATAAAAGTTAATGTGAGATGAGAATAATCTTTTTTACTTTTTGAAAGAAGAGTTCTTTTGGAAAATCAATAGTATTTTCCATGAAATCAGTTTGTAAACATGAATATCCTTGAAAATAAAATTATTGGAAATTTAAATTATATTTTATGCATATTTTATGTCCCAATAAAGTGAAATCAAGTTAAAAGAGTTATTAAGATTCTTTAGAAATAAATCATTTAAGAACATTTTAAGGAAAGTATTAAAGAAAATTTTAATGTGGAAAGACATGTTTGTTATATTAAATCCAGAAATTATAAAAGATAATTTTTTGTGATAAAATTAATGTTTTTATAAAAATAATTGTGGCTTAAAAAGATTTTTTTGTACACTTGAAAACAGGTAAGAATTCAAAAAGATCTCGTGAATCGGGTTTGTATTTCAGAAATAATATTGAAAGTTCCTTTTCAAACGTGTAGATCCCCATAAAATAAGGAAGGATTCAGGTTGATAATCATATATAGAACACTAAAACAGAATTTATGGGGAGTTAATATTAATAAATAATAATCTCATTGAGGTAATTAGACAATAAAAGCAACCCGAATAAAAATGGATGTTTGGGTGGAAAACCCTCATCACTTTATAATCAATCGATTTGAATGCCAAAAAATTAATAATCATAAAATGATAAATTCAATACCATTATAATAAATAGATTAATTATATGAAACATAATTGGGCAGTATAAATACACCATACACATGTAATATTAGTGAATACAGTATATCTCATAAAAATGGAAGTGAGATGAAGAAACCCTTACCATAAGATCGAATGTGTTCCACTCTTCAACTTAACATCCCGGAATAATAAATTAGACTTATTAATAACTTAATTAAGAACCTATTAAACATTTATTTAGTTTATCATAATATTATTAATTTTATTATGTCCTTGTTGATAAGTTATAAGATTGAATTTTGTCATTCTAGAGTGTTCGTTTCCTTGGTTTTCATGATCAGTATATTTGTATATGAGTATAGATGTTCATGTGGAATGGACATAAATATGAAGAATTGAAATTAAATACTATTTATGGACATATATAAGTGTTAATGGTAATATATATCATTTAATTACATGGAATTATGATGAATCATTATGTGAAATATTAATTACATTAACTTAGATTGTTTTAGCGGTATTTTGATTATTAGGAACTAGTTTGGTCATATGATTTAATAATATGTATGTATACTGGATACTGAATATTAAATAGGTTATAATACATATTTTTTATTATGTTTCAACCATAAATTTTTTTTTCATGAATAGTAATGAAGGATAAATTGAAGAACTAAACTTCGTCATCCACGAAGGTTGTAAATTGGAACCTCACAGATGATAATTTCGTTTATAAAATAAGTGAGAGAGAGTAAGAATATTGATAATGGTTCTTCCATTAAAATAATATAATTATAGTATATGAATGATAATAGAGTTATCATGGTAATTTTGACAGAAGAGGTGAGGAGAGGATAACAATAGAAAGGAACTTGAAATGAAAATGAAATAAATAAAATGTGAATTTACCTCTTGAATCCACCTCATTGAGAATCTCTTAAAGGGAAGTGGTTTTGGTCTTTTGGAAAGACCAAGAGATTCTTGGATGTGGGGAGTAACTAGGTAAGGGTATTTGGGTTGAAATTTTAGAATATTAAAGGCTTAGTGGAGTGAAGATAAGAGAGAGTGATGGGGAGTTTTTATAGTGAATGAGAGGAGGTATTTTACATTATTTTAATCATTATTATAATATTTTTGATCAAGACTATGAATAGTCTTAATTAATGTGACCCCAAATAGTAATAATGGCATGTGAGTTCGAACCAAGTGGTATTACATCACTTATGATGTCATAAATATTGTATTTAACTGATAATTTGAATATACGGTATTTTACCGTATTTCACTATTCATCAAAAATTTAAGAATTTCAGAAAAATCCAAAAAATTCACCCAAACTATTTTTCGATGCGTAGAATTTAAAAATGCACTTCTTTTTTTAAAATAATTTTCTAAATATTTTTAATTTAATTTTTAAATATAATCATAATTTATTTTAAAAAAAACAGTTTTCACACTATAACTTGTTTTATAACACATTGAGTAATTAATCAAGGTCAAATAAAATTGTCTTATAACCATAAAGAAATAAAGTAAAAATTAATGAATGCATTTTATGAAATTAAATTTCCATTTTAAATTTTTAAATTTAATCAAAAAATTGTAATTAAAATATTTACGACATTCAAAAATACCAATACTTATATTATGATCGTTTTTTCACTTTTGAGATGTCCAAATTGTATTTATACATTCATGGGTGAATTTTATATTTTTTGGCCGATTTACTATTCATTACTATTCATAAGGGTATGTTACTATTCATAAGGGTATGTTACTATTCACCAAAAATTAAGTTTGTCTTATCAGACTCTAAATATCTTTCTGAATGCAACCGTGTATGTCATTTTTTTGAAATTCAAATCACCGAGGTGTAAATATTATTTTTTCATGGATAAGTTATAAAAAAACAGTGTTTTTTAGTGACTCGGTAATTCATACATTCTATATTAAATCTATTTGTAAATTCTTATAGTGTTACATGATTACTTATACTAAGGATAATGTGAATACCTCTAAGAATCTATAGAAGAAAGAATTAAATAAATGTCTATGTTTTATTTTGTAAATATTATGTATAACCCTAATTTTCCCAAGAAAGTAAGCCTTTGGATCTTGGTCATGTAATTATTTTATGTTTTTTATCATTAAAATGATTTAATAATAATGTAAGAAAAAGTAGGGTCTCTACAGTTGGTATTAGGGCACGGTTTAATTAATTTGGGAATTAGGATTAGAGAACCTTAGTGAAAACCCTTAGTATGAGAATATGTATAAATGAGCACCCCAGAAGATTTGTTTTAGAAAACTATAAACATAGAGATCCCACAATATATTCATTTATACTTAATTTCACAAATGAATAAATTATTTATTCATGACTTATTGACTTATGTATTTTTCTAATCATTTCTATTCTAGAAAATGGTGGCAACAAAGAGAAACGAGGACAACAACTTGTGTGAGGGACACTGGAGAAATTAATTGAATTAATTCCATAATACTTTGGAAGGAGGAGTTAAAAATTTCATGATGATTCTTATCCATATGTCTCGGGTTATGAACAATAACCTAAATAATGCAGAACGCCCACCTTCACATAAGATAGAGAAACTAGATATCGAGTCCTTTATGTGGAAATCACCACCAATGTTTAGTGTATCTTATGATCCACTAGTCACAGAATGGGTTAACTCAATGTAGAATATTTTTTATATTCTTAGATGGAGAAGGTGACTCTGGCAGTTTACCGTTTAGATGGAGAGGTCGACCAATGGTGGTTGTTGATTAAGAACACCAATCCAAAGGGATTAATTGAAGATATGTAGTGGGAAGACTTTAAGATAATGTTTCCAAACATGTATTTTCCTCTAAATCATTGATCAAAAATAGAGATAGAATTCATAAAGTTGAATAAAAAGGGAATTATAATATGTCATGGCCTACGAAGAAAATTTCAAAAGGCTAGAAAGGTACGGTTTAAGTTTTTTTATCAATAATGATAGAAAAAATGATAGATTTTTTATTGTTTTAAAACCACACCTTTGAAAGGATTTAGAAATTAGAGACTTTTAGAGTTAATGATGATTTCTTTTTGTGATCTCAAAGTGGAGATAGATTTTGGAGAATAGTCCCATGGATATGGTGATAAGAAACAAAACATGGAGTTTCAAGCTGGGGGATCTCATGAAAATGGTGGATAGAAAACTCAACCACCCACATGTCACAATTTTTAGAAGAAGCATCCTGGGAACTGCCTTAGTGGAATAGGGAAATTCTTCAAGTGTGGGATAGAATCCAACCAAAATCATGAATATCAAAAAGAAATGAGGAAGCAGAATAATGTGGTGTAGGAAAGGAGATCTCCATCCAAGCTCCTATGCTGCAATTGTATGGATCAAGGGAACTGAGCAAGCCAGTGCACTAAACCTCGAGTCCTCAAGGGAAATTAGTGTTAGAATCCACCAAAGATAGAGTATCAAGGTCAGGCTTATTCCATCACTACGGTTATAGTGGATCAAGAAAATGAAGTTGTACAAGGTATACATCTTATTCACCCAAGAATGGAAAAAAGACTTATTCGTTTCTGGTAATACACATTATTTTATATCTTTCATGTTTTCTAGAACTATTGAATCGATTCCCCAAAGCCATAAAGTAGAAATATCCATAAAAACATCTAATAGTGTAATCATTGTAACCAAAGTGTTGGACTCTTCCCCTATTAGCGTATGTGGGAATATTATTCCATTGAATATCATGATACTTCCCTTGGTGGATTTTGATGCTATATTGGGGATGGATTGAATCTCATTATATAGAGCAAATAATAACTATTAATAAAAGTAAAGATATTTTCATATTCCAAACCACCCCATACTCCTCTAAAAATGTAAGGAAGATCATGAATATCCTTTGGAAAATCCTTCAATAGTGTGGGTGTTGATTCCTTATATAGAAGCATAACTTGCTCAAATGGTTTAGTCAAAGTAAGGTATCAACCTAGGGAAAATTCCCATCATAAGGGATTATAGTGATGTATTTCCTGAAGAGTTACCCAGACTTGCATCGGATCTTGAGGTAGATTTATCAATAGAACTCATACTCAAATCTAAACCTATCTCAAATTTCCCCTACATGATGGTTCCTATCGAACTAGTGGAGTTAAAGAAGAAGCTATAATAGAATTTGTACAAAGGGTTCATACACCCCAGTACATCACTTTGGGGTGTGTCAGTACTCAAGAATGATGTATCAATGTGGTTGTGTATCGATTATTGGGAAATCAATAAGAGAACCATAAAGAAAAAGTATCCTCTTAAAAGTATTTGTGACTTATTTGATTAGATGTGAGGATCTCAATACTTATCAAAGGTGGATCTTCATTCTGGATATCATCTGCAAAAGGTGAAGAAGGAATATTTTTAGAAGATTGCCTTCTATACAAGGTATGATAACTATGTGTTTCTGGTGATTCCCCTTGAAATTACTAATACCCTTTCAATCTTTAGGTATTTGATAAATAGATTAGTTTTACATTACCTTGAGAAATTTTTGGTTGTGTTTATCAATGATATTCTCATTTACTCAAAGAGAAAGGAGGAATATGAAGAACATGTAAGGCTTGTGTTAGAGAAATGAAGGAAGAAGAAGTTGTACGACAAGTTCATAAAGTGTGACTTCTGGATACACCAATTCACATTCTTGGGGAATATGATCACATGTGAGGGAATTTTTTTGGAACCTTAAAAAATAAAGGCAATTGAGTAATGGCCCAGACCCTCTAGTGTCACAAAAATATATATTTTTCTTGAATTAGATGGATATTAGCAACATTTTGGGAGAACATTATCATGATTGTATATCCCACTAACTAAGTTAACAATGAAAGGGGTAAAGTATGTATGTATGGATGAATGTGAGGAAATCTTCATGGAGATAAAGAGAAGTTTGATCACTACACCTATACTCACATTATAGAAAAGTGGATAAAGGATTTTGTTATATAGTTATTATTCCATGAAATTATTGGTTTGTGTACTAATGAAAAATGATAAATTAACAACCTATGCATCGTGACAGTTGAAGATCCATGAGCATAACTACCTAACACATGATCTGAAGCTAGCAGCTGTGATTTTTTCCATGGAAATCTGGAATCACTGCCCTTATGGTAAGAAGGGTGACATATATACCGATCATAGGAGCCTAAAGTATATATTCACACAAAAGGATCTCAATATGAAACAAAGGATATTGTTAGATCTAATCAAAGACTATGATTTCTCTATTCACTATCATCCTGGTAAGGGGAGCTGATTCTCTTACTAGAAAATAACATGCTACACTATCCATGTTGCGGATTAAGAAAGACCCTATCTTTATAGATATTAAAATGATGGATTTGGAAATTATAATTATGGGCAATAAATTCTACCTTTCCCAAATCATTTCCAAAGAATCTATCCAATATAAAATTAAGGAGGCACAAAGGGATTATCTAAAGTTACAAAAGAAGGCGAATGTAGTAAAGTAAGGGAAACATTAAGAGTTACTTATTGATGATGATGGTGTGATTCATTTTTCAATGAGTATATATGTTCCTTAATCACCTAGGGTAAGGAAGGAGCTATTGGATAACGCAAATAACTCAACTTTATCTACCCATCCTTGGAGTACCAATATGTACCGTGATCTCCAAGAACACTTCTGGTGGGACAACATGAAGAAGGAGATTGTTGAGTATATCTCAAGTTGATTGATATGTTACTAAGTTAAAGCCAAGTGACATAATTCCAAAGGGATGATGAAACCATTTTCTATACCATGTGGAAATTGTAGAATGTCACTATGGACATTGTCATAGGTCTCCTAAAGACATCTAAAGGAAATAATGTGATAAGGGTTATGGTGGACCGAATCACCAAGACTGCCCACTTTATCACTATTTAGAAAGATCTCTCACTTGAACAACTTGAAAAGATATATGTGAAGGAACTGGTAAGACTACATGGAGTTCCACTCTTAATTTTCTCTGGTCATGATCCCATGTTCACATCTAAATTTTGGAGGAGCCTTCGACATGCTTTTTGTACTGAATTAAATTTCAGCATGACTTATCACCCCCAAACTAATAACTAGTCTGAAATCACAATTCATAAACTTGAGGATATTATAATAGCATACTATTTAGAATTAAAAGGTAGATGGGATCAAAATCTTCCATTGTTTGAGTTCTCATACAAAAATAGCTTTCACTCGAGTATTCATATGGAACCATATGAATCTATATATGGACATTTATTTAGAACTCCAACCTATTAGGATTAAGTTCGTGAAAAAAATCAATATGGACATGATCTTGTGCAATAGATGCCATATAAGGTTCAAACCATCTATAAATATTTCAAATCTACTTAGATTATAAAAATGTGATATGCTAACAACCATCAAAGGGACTTAGAGTTCGTCATTAGAGATAAATTCTTTCTTTGAATATCACCATAGAAGAGAGTCATGTCGTTTGGAAAGAAAGGGAAGTTAATCTCAAGGTACATTGGCCCCTTTGAGATCCATGATCACATAAGATTCATGGACTATAAGCTTTCAATTTTACTTAATATGGATCAATTTCATGATTTTTTCCACATATCACACCTAAGGAAGTACATACCAAATCCCTCGGATGCACTAAACTCAAAGGTGGTACAACTAGAAGATGATCTCTCTTATGAGGAGAAGCTGGTAAAGATTCAAGACCAGAGAGATAAGGTTCTATGCAGTAATAAATCCCACCTTGTAAAAGTGTTTTGTAGGAACTATAAGTATGAATAAGAAACTTGGGAACTGGGTTAGGAACTAAAGGATAAGTACCCTCACATGTTTATGTAAAACAAAATCTCTAGGGTGAAATTTCAAAGGGGGGGAAGAATGTAATGGCCCAAACCTTTATCAAAGGAATTTATTCCTTCTTATAGTAATTTCATATAGTATAAACCACATAAAGTCACTTAAATAACATAATAAATTCTTTATAAATGAATAATTAATGAAATAATAAGTATTTCTATAAGTTAAGGAACCAATACCGATGAAATAGTAACTTGAACTTATGAATAGTAATATGACCTTTATGAATAGTAAACCAGCCAAATTAATAGTAAACTAACCCAGAAAATTATAAATAAAATTTATTCATATTATAAATAAATGTATGGTATAATTATATCATAGTCTATCAAAATAAATATTTTAAAAATTATTAATTAAGTGTTGTCATTTTTGAAAGTCATAATTATTTAATTAAAATTTTAAGATTAATTTAAAATTTTAATAGAAAATTTATTTTCATAAGATGTATCCATAAATTAATATTATGATTTATTATGATCTTAATATAATTTTATGAGACCTTAAGTAATTTTTCAAAGTGTTATAAAATCAGTTATAATTTTAAAATCTGTATTTTTCAAGTAAATGATGATTTAAATTAAAAATTAAATTAAACATATTTTAAATATTATTTTCATAATATGGATAAAAAATTTTAATTATAAAAATTGAAAAAAATGTTAAATTAAATTTTTGAGATTTTTATAAAATACTTGAATTTTTTATGAATAGTAAAATATGATAATTTATGATAAAAGCTAAATACATGAATTATGAAGTCATAAATGATGTAAGGCTGATGTAAGCCCAAAATATAGAAATATCCTTCATTATTTAAATATATTTAATAATAATTCTCAAAAAAATCATAGTCTTGATCCAAAATAATAAACAAATGAATATAATAATGAGAAAATACCCATCTCCTCCACTATAAATACCACCACTCACTCCCTCTTTTCCTCACACCTATCAAGATTTGATTCTATCAAAAATTCCACCAAATACTCTTCCCTATACCCTACCCCATTTCCAAGATCTCTTAGTCTCATCAAATGACCAAAACCATTCCCTAAGGAGGTTCTCAAGGAGGATAAATCCAAGAGGTAAAATCCTCTTCCTTTTTCTTTTAATTTCATTTAAATTTATTTTATTTTATTCTATTATCCTTGCCTTATCCTACCATAATTCCATGATAACTCCATTATTTTTGATATACTAGAATTATATCATGTTGATGGAAGATCCATAATTAAACTCCACCCACTCTCTCTTATTCTAAAAATGAAATCATCACCCTTGATGTGTCAATTTACTAACATTGTGGGTGATGCACTTTAATTTTCCATTAATTCAAGAATATTAATAAAACCATTTTAAATGTTAAAAAATATTGTAAAATTTATTTGAAAACCCTATTATGTTATGTAACTAACATATATACACAATACTAAATGATAAAACAAAATGAGTTCGTTGTGTTAAAAAAAGCCGTCAAAATTTACCTAAAATGATCATCATTAAATTTTATCTAATGATTCGTACTCATTAAATATAACTGAATTCATTATAATATTATTTAAAATTATGTAAGTTCATTAATAACATATAATAAAAATTATGCATATTTATCCTCATTTTTCATGAGCTTTTGCTCATGTATTCAAGGGAACCGGTCGTGAAAACTAAGAAAACGAACACTCTCGAATGATGAAATTAAACTATATAACTCATAGAAAAGATCATAAATGAAATTAATAAAATTATAATGAATAAAATTAGTTTATAAAAGTTTCATTAATGTTAATTAATTATTATAATGTGATTACATAGGATATTAAAGTGAATAAATCATTAGTACATAAGGTAAGGGGAATTCTCAGACCCAACTCTCTTTCTTTGGGTTTTCCCTCTTTCACCACATTTTCAGTATGAATATTCCATAAATATAATTTATTAATATTTATATTACCTTTTTTGGGACATATATTTTTTCTAATTGAGTTTATGATAGACACAATGTTTCTAAAAGAACTCTTCTTTTTTGAAAAACACACCTTTTACTTCTCGAGATTGTTTCTTCTTCACTCAAGGTTGATGATTCTTATATCAAGTATGTAATTCCATATTTAATTGGGAACAAAATTATTATGAAACAAAAACCATTACTTTCCATGGTTTGTTTTATGTTCATGATTGATATATGTTCTATGTGGCATGCATTATAATGTAAATGTTGTGATGTAGCGGGTGCGCCCGAAATTATATAGTGCAATGTAAATGTTATGATGTGATGGGTGTGACCAGAATTATATAGCACTAAAATGAATTGTGTCATGTGATTTATATCATAAGAAAATTGAAATATTCATGAACTTGATGCTATTTTTGTTCAAAACTACATGTGGTAGTTGACCACTAAGAAATGATGTTTCATTTTTATGCATTTCCACATTCCAAGACTTTTCTTAATGCTTCCTCTCATGATTATGATCCTATTCCTATGTTATTATTATAATAATTATTCTCACCCAATGTTATATTGTTTCTTGTTCTTATATATCCTATTACTGGGCTTTTAGATCACCCCTTTTTGATGTATATACTCAGGTGATTACTTGTACTAAGGAGAATACAAAGACCTATATAAATCTCGAGAAGAAGGAATTAAATAAATGTTTATGTTTTATTTTGTAAATGTTTTGTACAGTCCTAATTTTCCCTAGACACTAACCCATTTAATCCTATTAATGTAATGATTTAATGTTGTTTATCATTAAAATTATGTAATAGTAATTTAAGAAAAAGTAGTGTTGCTATAATATCTTATTTTTTGATATGTGGATATTTTATTATTTACCTTAGATACTCAAATTATGTGACTAGGGTGATTCATAGATACATGAATCATAAGATACTAGTATATTTTCAATATTATGGTTCATTGAAGGTATTGAATCTCCTACACATTTGGGTATGATTAATTTTCCATTCCATAGGATGAAACAAATTGATATTGATTAACTGCATGTTACATGAGATGTAATTGAACACATTACTCATATGTTTATAAATCATATGTGTAATTTCATGAGATCAGGGAGTATACCCATATACTATATAATCGAGGCCAAGTAATGAGTTTGGATATTTTATTATTTAATAACCTCTAGCTAATACTCACCCCTCTCAAAGAACCATTCTTCCTTCCTTCTTCACTTCTAAGATATTAGCATATCATGAAGGTTCATAAGTACTTATCAAAAGTGTTTGGTTGATTATTTATAACCCATGGAAACACCTCAGTGGGAATATCCTTTCACTTTTTCCTTGGTGGTCTTCATAAATCATTAAATAAATAAAATGAAAAAAAAATTATAGTGTAAGTTTCATGTTCTTCGTTTACAATTTCAACTTATTTATATTTCAATGTCTTGGTGATCTTGGTTTTATGGTTTTAATCACTTCCAATTATTTGATTGATCATTAATCACCCCGTGTAAACCTTTCAATTCATATATATTTTTATTTTTCCCACATGATCAGTGGATATGTATCAGGACCCCCTCCCTCCAAAGATACCGCAATGAGGGGAGAGAGATAATGACCCCCTAAGTCCAGCCTCCAATAGGCCCCAGGTTGGCGACTAACATCGAGGGTATAAAAGTCCCATGAAATGGGAGGCATTTCCCTCTATAATAATGTAGTATTGGGATATAATATGAATCGTCTATAAAAAACTCTATGACATAATATGATAAGAAACCAAAACCATCCCACATGCATGAGTAAATAAAACTAATATAGATAAAAGTCTCTAAATTAAATACCAAAGAAAGATAAGTCTATGGTAGCGACTCAACAACAACTCCAACCCAGCTAGTAATATCCATCATGGTCCCCAAAGTCCTCCTATAAACCTGAAAATAGCTTATATACATAGGGTGAGAATAAAAGGTATACTCATTAGGGACATAACCAAGGAATCAAGTGCATATGTGAATAGAGCTTTCTAATGCACCAGTGAAAAAATAGTAGAAAAAAAGAGAACCTATACATGTCATTTAACCAAACCCAGACTCACCATGGATCACTCACCAAATAATGAATCAAATATAATAATAAAATATCGAGGTAATAAAAAATTAAGTCACCCCACTTCCTCTTCCCTGCAGATTTTCTACTCTTATACCCCCAAAGTCTAACATCGTATGCTCCCATCCCTTCCTCACATATCACATCACATTCCACCTACACACAACTGGGCCACACATCACATCACATATTGTCTTCACACACCATTGGACCACGTCAAATCACATCCTGGATACAACTAGGACCACACATCACACCTCATCCTAAATACACATAGGACCACATGTCACATCTCATCCTAAACAAACCTAGGACCACACGTCACGTCTCATCCTGAAGACACATGGGACCACACATCACATCTCTTACTAACAAAACTTGGGACCACATGTCACATCTCACCCAAAAACACTTGGGCCACTACATCACTGTTGAAGGAAGTGGGGGGAGGGGGTATCCATCCATTTGTGTTACTACCACCCTTGATGTTGGGGAAAACATCGAGAACCCAAAAATCTCTAAGAATTAGTAAGGTTATCCAAATCAGGTAGGGTGCATATAAAATAACATAAACATACATGATATATAAATAGTACACAATACCCAACCTATGAGTTCACATTAACAACACTAGCACACATCGTATCCCCACTACATACCATACACGAAACATCACAACTGTCTCCACCACTATATGCAACACACCATACAATCCACAAAACTTTTTTCATTTTCTTTGATAGGTTTTTCCACATTTGTTCACTAGTCTATTTACCACACATAAAAAATCATACCATTATATTCAACTAAAAACCATTCATTTTTTCATTTCAATTTGAGTAATTTGTCATACATCTATTTCCATCCCACCTTGTTTATTTACCATCATATTTTTTTACTTTTCATCACTGCTCATCCCATAGATTACCGGTAAACTATGTCAACCACACTTTAATACTTCCAAAACACACAAAACTATATCCATGGAACCACACATCACCATTATCATCGAATCACATCAACCAAACCATCATTCCATACAAAAACCATGCATATCATTCATCACACAACTACAACCGCCACGTATCACAACAATTATTCCACATTACTCAACTGCCCACAACACACAACTGCCCACAACACACAACTGCCCATAACACATTCAATCCATCCAACCACTATGTCACTACCCCATACACTACACAACCCAACCGGTCATTAACATCACTACTCAATAACTATAATACACACAAAATCTCCACGACGAGTGCAGCCACACAACATCAAAACCTAACTTCACATTTATTTAGGGGATTTATCACATAACTTCTTTATATTAGAATGGGTATTATCACACAACCAAATATTCATTAGAAACCAATTATTACCCAAATATATGTTCTTTAACATTTTATTAAGTTTTGATCACTCAACAACATATAAAGAACTATCACAACATGGCTACTAATGTGAAAAACAACATTTCCAACAACCTTTATTTTCGAAATTGTAAACAGGCATGCATAATAACATCAAAAACATATAATAAAGTGGTAAATCATGTGATAACTCCACATAGACATAAATTTAATACATTAAAATTAATTATATGATTATTATGGCCCTTTCTATCCACCTAGTGGTAATAAGTATCATGAAGATCCCACACATTGAACGTAAAAGTGTGAGAATGAGGATCCCCTACCTCAAAAAAGATTTCTAATCTAGTTTTGCACCACATGATGAAGAATAAATGTGCACATACCATAACTACACTATGAGAAAACACAAATCAACCTACACTACACCTAAAGAAAATAAAAATGAATCCAAAACACATTACCCAAACCAAACCCCACAACTAAAGCGAACCCATAAGAAAAATTCAAGGAAATATATGGGAATGATAGGAGAACTCACTATAGATTGCATACGGGAATCCAAGGATCAAATATGGGAATCCATGGATCAATCCTTACTAAAGGAATCCCAAAACACCTCAACGGAGAAATATCAGTCACTTGTAAAGAGAGTGAGAGCATAGGGTCTGAATAAAAAATTTAAGAACTCTAAACATTAAATACGATCTATACAAGATAATTTCATGATTTTTTATCCCCTTTAACATCATGTAATCCTCAGGGTTCCATTTCACTGAAAAACACGTCTCAATTTTATTATTTATCCCCTAAAATCTAAAAAACATGAATTAACCCTATACAATCCTTGAATTACCTTCGCACATAATGTAAACTTTACACAGCATGTATTCCCTCAGATTCCAGATTTTAGCAGCCAAACTCCTCGAGATTTACTCTAAGCCTCCCCCAAGAACCTCTAACACACAAACTAGGAAAGTAATGGACAGGGAGGACACATGTCATTAAATTATATAACTCTCAAATGATTTTTCCCCTTTAGAATCTAAAACCAAGCCCATAAAGAACATGGTCCAAAAAAACACCCCATGAAATACTTCTCAAGGATTTCACCATACCTCAATGTTATAACCATAAAACATTCCAACCAAAATATCCAAAAAACATATTTCAAAACCACATCACTACACACCCAGAAATCTCCAACTAACAACCTCTCAACCAAAAAAACCACACTACCCTGAACACCCATATCCTGAATTCCATCCTCCATGTCAAGATACCATCCACTCTCGGCAGAACTGACTTTCCCGTATGGGTTTAATCGCATTGCAATTAATGTATCTCGATTCAGAGTAAAGTCCTATACTTTTCAAATTTCAGGGTTTTATCAAAAATCACACATCAAGAGAAACATCACATCTCCTAACATAGTAATATCCAAAAATTTCATTATAAGAAAAATAAAGCAAAGAAAATATCAAAGCTGATCATGGTTTTGGGTGTGCACTGCATCTATCTCTCTTAATTACTCTCCTCTAGGAAACATTACCTCTACAACACACAAACCAAGGTAATGGTTAATCTACAAAGAACCTTATTTTGATGATCCAAGATCTCCATTGGCACCTCCATGAAAATCATTTCATCCTCAATATCCAACTCTTTCTAATTGATGACATGGGAGTCATCATGAATGTTGGTCAGAGTGGAAACTCAATAGGGGTGTGAATTGAGTTCCTACTTAAAATTTATGTTAAAAACATTATGATAATGATCCACCAATTTTGAAATAGGCCAATTAATTAAGTCAATAGATATATTAATGTTTTGTTGGTTAACAAGTTTTTCAAAGGGTGATTAGTCCTCAGTTGAATCGGTGTAAAACACTTATTCAACATTTGAAATAGTTTTACTAAATTAAACACATGCACATGCTAAACAGAACTAACTATCAGAGTTAAGGAAAAACAGTTTTCTATTTTTGAAATTATGAGCATCATAAAATAGGAAAACAGAGTATTAAAAATATATATTACATAGAAGAATCAACCAAGAGGTTCAGTCTCTAGCCACGACTTAATCCTCTCTACTGTGTGATCACCTACCACCAATAATTTTATATTAACAATAAACAGGATACACAGCCCATATCAGGATTTACAATAGTTTTCACAAACTGTCCAAGGATCACACCCTCTACCATATTTCTTCATGTGAAAAACAAAAAACTAAACCACACATGGCCTCTTCCATAGTTACATGTGGGAAACAAAGTGCAAGTAATGTTTTATTTGAGGATTTTTAGTATCCTCTAGTTCAACCACATGAGATAGTGTGTGTAATATAAAAACACACACTTCTCAGAAATGTAATATAATAAACACAATAGAGATAATGTTATAAAGATTGAGTTTAGAAAGCTCTATGTGTTTGCAGTTCATCTCTTGACTCCTTGGAGTGAAGATATTACAGTTTCAGTCTTTCTCTGGAAGTTGTCTCCAAAACAGAGTGTCGCGACTCCAGTTTGTAGCTTCTAGGTACTGAGTGTTATACTTCTTTGTTTTAGAGATATTAGAAGATACACCGAAATTATTCTTGAGTTTGTTCTCCCAAAATGATCTTCTCGAGGATCTTGGATTCACAGTGTAAAATATGGTGTGTTTCCATTGTTCTTCAGATCCTTCATGTAATGAATCTCTCTCTAGAATCCTTTTTATTTTCTTCCTTGGCCTTATATTTTATATTTTAGGTCTAAAAATAGGAATAGTAAAACCATGTGCAGTCTTCCTTGTACCTCATACTGTCTCCAGATACGGTCTCTTGATATGTCTATAATCAGAATTAATTAATGTCAGAAGCATTAAAGTTACCAAATATGAATGTTAGAATAATATTAAGAAATTGACAAATTATGGAGTAGAAGAGTGGGTATCGGTAGGCTATTAATAGTAGCCTTGTCAATGGTAGCCTCCATCGGTATCCTTTAGCAGTAGCCTTCAGCAGTAGCCTTTAGTGGTAGCTTTCATCGGTAGATTTCATCGGTATCCTTAAGCGGTAGCCTTCATCGGTAGCCTTCATCAGTAGCCTTCAGTGGTAGCCTTCAGTGGTAGCCTTCATTGGTAGCTTTCATTGGTAGCTTTCATTGATAGCTTTCATTGGTAACTTTATAGCAGTAACTTTTAGCGGTACCTTTACATAAATATCCTTTGAACAGTAGACTTGTAGCGATGACCTTTCTTTGATAACTCAACGGTGAGGTTCCTCAGCGGTAACCTCTATTGGTAACCTTTTATTGGTAACCTCTATCAATAACCTCTAACAGTGACCTCTATCGGTAACCTCTGTCAGTGACCTCTATCGGTAACCTCTATCGGTGACCTTTATCGGTGACCTCTATCAGTTACCTCTATCGGTGACCTTTAGAGAAATTTATCATTGTAAGATTTAAACAAGAGAGTAGTGAGATTAAAACAATATGTAGTTATTACTTGATAGAAACTATAAATATCAACGAAACATGATTATCATATAAAAAAAACATGGTTATCATATAAAAGAAACATGATTTGGGATTATCAAAACATGTGAGTCTAACAATCTCCCCCTTTCTTATAATCACAAATTATGTTATTGAAATTTTAGATTGATGTATTATTGAATCAAGGTTAATCACATTTGAAAATTTCTTCAAAGGTGTGAGTATACATATATTATGTATCAGGACTTGAAATTTCATAAAATTGAACCATTTTTTTTGCTATCAGAGCATGATTCTCCCCCTTTGTAATTAGAAAAAACAATGAAAGTCGCGTAGGAGACAAAGAAATATTTCTATATTAATGAATCAAGAGTACATTATAAAAAAATATTACAAAGATCCCAATAAACTAAGACATCCCACAATCAATCCACATCATAAATGTCCAATGGAGCTCTATCTTTGAAAGCCGAGGAGGCAGGTTTAGAAGATGGAGGTACAACCCTAGGGATGACAGTAAGCAATGTACGAGGAGATTCTATAGAGGCATCGGTAGACCGATAATGAGCATATCTCTGAGTAATCATAGGATTCATGCTTCTGATGGCCTATGTAGGAGTCATCAAAGGGGTAGTACTGGTTGATCCTGAGGTAGCTAAGGAAGAAGGTAATGCTGGAGGAATAATAATGGGAGTGGAGTCCACATGGAGGAAGGGTAAAAAGAGATTCCTAAAATGCAAAATGATGCTTTCTCCTATTTCCATATAAGAGATAAAAGCATCCTTATTATCCATGAATTTATCCAAGGTAGGAGTCAATTCTCTTATCCTGCTAACATGATCCTTAAAATCCTGAGTGATAGGTGGGATCCTCAAGTTTTCCAACAGCATCTTGAAGTGACCATCCATCTGATGATTAGTGTACACCCTTTTATAATAAAAATCAACTTGATATTTTAAGTCATTTTGATCTTGATCATCCTCACTTAAGTAATCTCCCACAAGCTTATGAAGGTCTCTGGTAGTGTAAATGACCTGATTCATAGACTGAGGGTCTTAGGTACTTTCACCAGTGAACTTATCCACTTCTTCTCTAACAACTGACATGAAATTTTCTAGATCAATAGAAGGAGAGGTTGAAGAGGAAGTTGATGAACATAAAGGCACCATAGTAAAAGCTAATGTCTCCTTAAAAGACATGTCCAGTCAACTAATCAATCTTTTCACATCATCATCCTGACCACTCACATGTGTCTCCATCGACTTCGTAAAGTCCTCAAACACAGGGACCATCTGCTGAACAATAATCTTAACATACATAAGGTCTTTGTCCACTTAAACCTTGAATAAATATATGAGTCTAAACTCATAATTTATTGTTTCACAGATTCCATAGATTCTTCTAAGGTTTTGACTAGATTCTGAAATTCCTTCACTTCATGTAGAAAATTTGAGTGTGAGGTAGAAATTACTATTTTTAAGAAAGATGACACAACTTCTTGATTGAGAACCACTATTATCTATATCCCAATAGATTTCTCATTAAAGAGTCTCTTAAAATATGATTTTAATTATTCCAAATCATCCTTCTTCACATAATCTAGAGGTAGAAGAACTACTGGCTACACAATAGTGGTCTCTGAAATAGAAGGAATTGGAGGGAATCTGTTAGGCTTGTCATCTTCAGAGTCTCCATAGTCTAAGCCCAAGACCAAAAATCTTTAATTTTCTGACCAATCCTATATTTCATGAGAAAAAAAAACTAAACATGTGGAAACAGGTTCCTCCCCCTCACTTGGATAATTCTCCTGGTCAATTATATTTACCTCTATCGTTCTTCCATGATCAACTGAAGAAATAGGAGAGTCCATGGATACTTCTTCTATAGAATCTTCAACCACAGACATTACAATTTCAGCTCCAACAGATTCAACATTCTCTTCCTCTTCACTCTCTACCACTTCTGTATATCATATCAAGGGACTAAGACTCAAGAATTCCTCTTCACTTTCATCAACAGCTGTCTCAAATTCCTCAATATCAGTGTCAGCTTCATCCTCCTCCTCAAAGGTCTCTCTAACAGTAATGTATTTTAAGAAATTCTATTCTTCTTCTTCTTCACTGTTTTTCTCATCATCACTATCCCTTAAGACATCCTCACTTCTAGGAAATATTTGTGGTGAGATAGGCTCACCAAAGGATACAGCATTGGCATGAGGACTTCAGGGAAGTTTAGGATCACTCCTATCATCTATAAGAGAATCCTCTCTTACTTTCATAACAGAAGCCTCCTATTCTTTATCTGAGTATACTGGCTCCACTTCATCGGGCTTTAAACCTGGATCTCGCTTATTCTTTTGCCTAATAGGATTGGTAATAGGATTGAATTCCTCATACAACTTAGCCTCATCATTCACCTATTTTTTTCAAGGGTTCGAGCTTATCCTCATAAACATGGAAATAATTTTGGAAATGAAGAAGTTGTACCTTACAACTATTGTTTCCTCATTATTTCCTGTAACACCTTTCACTCTCAACATCATGGATATCAAATTGGAAAAAAATATAATTTTATTTTAAACTTGGTCTAGTCATATTCTATAACTAAATAATCACCAACATATAAAGATTTATCCTCTTTCCATGCTTCAACCGATACAATAGAAATATGTCTTGATACCTCAAGGTGGAAAATTCCCCTCTCCTACGACTCAAAACATGTTGAAAAAATTTAAAACTCAATTTGTTTTCTCCTTCCATTTCAATAGAAATCACATTTTTATGGATTTCATTCCCTATCAGCTTAGCCAAAGCCTCTTCATTGTAGAAATGCTCATTAGTGGGAGGAACCACTCCAAAGTAGTAATCAAAAATTCCTTCATGTGAGACTCTTAAGCATTCATTCCATTCAACAGAGGATAATCTCACACTTACACCATTTACCTTTGAAGACATTTGGTTCTCATCCTCTGAATACTAAAACTTCAGAGACTCATAAAATTATTTCACTAGCTTCATGTAGTATAGTCTATTGTTATTTACAAAACATTCTACCCAATCCTGGTCTTCAAGTACCTTTAGCACCAAAAACCTTCTTGATAGCAGCCATTCCGAACTTAATTACTTTTCTACAATGATTTCTCTATTCAAAAAATGAGGATTGATCAGATTCACCACAACTTTGCTTCCACTAATAGAGTCAGATCAAGGTCTCTTAGGGTTTTGCACATCTCCTTCATCACAAACCATTGGTCTCTTCAGTCTTTCCATTACAATCTAGAGTGGTTCGAGGGTTTCAGTAGAAGTTTAGGTTCCAAGATTAGGGAGAAAGAGGTTCAGGAGAGGATTGAAGTGGATCGAAATGTGGTTTTTACTTTATTTTTATCATTTAGGGATAAAAAACAACAAATTGAGTAAAAGAGATAAATAAGATAAAAACGTTTCAAATTCCAGTCGAAAAACAAGAAGTCCCAAACGTAAGTAAGGTCAACTATTGGTAAGGTGAAAATAGTGGTGTCCAACGGTGAGGTCCGACAGTGAGGTCCCAACGAAGAGGTCCTAACATAGAGGTCCAAATGGTGAAGTTCTAATGGTGAGGTCTAACGGTGAGGTCTTATCGGTGAGGTCTAACAGTGAGATCTTATCAGTGAGGTCTAACATTGATGTCTAATGGTGAGGTTTTATCGCCGAGGTCTTATTAGTGAGCTCTAATGGTGAGGTCTTAACTTAACAGTTTATCATACCTAACTCAAGTTTGATGTAATTTAACCTCTCCGAATTCAAAGGCTTTGTGAATATATTTGTCAATTGATGTTCAGTGTTAATGAATTCAAGAGTGATATCACCTCTTTGATAATGATCTCTTAAGAAGTGATGTCTCAGATCAATATGCTTTGTCCTAGCATGAGATAATGGATTTTTAGAGATTTTAATAGTACTTTTATTATCACAGTTTATAGAGACATGTTTGAATTGATATGAATAGACTAGAAAAGTGTGTTTCATCCATAGAATTTGAGCACAATAACTACCAGTAGCTATATATTCAGCTTCAGCAGTGGATAATGCAATAAAATTCTGTTTCTTACTACACCATCATACTAGTGACTTCCCTAAAATGTGAAATATTCCTGAAGTTCTTTTTCTATCTAACTTACAACCAGGAAAGTCAGCATCTGAATAACTTATTAAATCAAATGATTATCCTCTTGGATAAAATAGTTCTATGTTTTTAGTATACTTTAGATATTTAAAAATCCTTTTAACAGTAATTAAATGAGATTCTTTGGGATTGGATTGAAAATAAACACACATGCATACACTGAACATAATATCAGGTTGACTAGTAGTAAGGTAGATCAGACTCCCAATAATACCTTTGTAATTTTTTTTATCCATTGGTTTACCAGTTTTATCATCATCCAACTTACAAGTGGTACTCATAGGTGTATACATTTTTTACTATACAAACCAAAATGTTTCAGCAGATCATAAGTATATTTACTTTGATTTAAGGTAATACCAATTTTATTTTGAAAAATTTGAAATCCAATTAAAAATTTAAGTTCCCCCATTAAACTTATTTCAAATTCATATTTCATCATTTTTGAAAAATCAATACATAAGGAATTTTTAGAGGATCCAAAAATAATGTCATCTAAATAAATTTATAATATTAAAAAATATTTGGAAATACTTTTAATAAAAATAGTAGGATCATTTATTCCTTTAGTAAAACCTTTTGAAAGAAGAAAATAACTAAGTCTATCATACCAAGCTCTAGGAGCTTTTTTTAGACCATATAAATCTTTTTAAAGTTTAAGGACATGATTTGAAACATGGGGATTTGTAAAATCAGGGGTTTGTTCAACAAATACATCCTCAACTATGTACACATTTATGAATGCACTTTTGAAATCCTTTTGATAAATTTTGAAATTCAGATGAGTTTCATAAGGAAGTAGTATCCTAATGGCCTCTAGTATAGCTACAGGTGAAAATATTTCCTCATAGTCTATTCCTTCTTCTTGACTATATCCTAGTGAAACTTGTCTAGCCTTGTTTCAAAATATGTTTCCAGATTCATAAACTTTTTTTTAAACACCCATTTAGTGTCTATGGTCAAAGTGTATTTAGGTCTTTCTAATAATTCTCAAACTTTGTTTCTTTCAAACTGATATAATTCTTATTG
The DNA here is from genome assembly GCA_963277665.1 of Viscum album. Taxonomy (NCBI): domain Eukaryota; kingdom Viridiplantae; phylum Streptophyta; class Magnoliopsida; order Santalales; family Viscaceae; genus Viscum; species Viscum album. The sequence goes on from OY728128.1 coordinate 697,917,897, forward strand.
CATAGATATAACCCAAAATTTATCATTGATAACATCATTAATATTTTTGGGTTCAATTTGTGAAAGAAAAGCTTGATGTTCAACCTGGTTTCTCAGAGAAGCTCTAATTTGTGTCCCAATATTTAGATCACCTACTACAGCATCTAAAGGATGATTCTTGAGAGTTCTAATACCTCTAGTAAGGGTTGGACTGGACTCCTCGTGATTTTCTATAGGTTCAGATTCAACATGCTCTGATTCTGGAAAATTTCCATAACTAGTTGTTTTCACTAATGGTTCATTGTCTTTATCATTAAAGTCCAGAATTGACATATCTTCCTCAAGATTTTCAAGAGATGTTTTGGGTTCATGTGGATCAGTCTCATCAAATTTGACATGAACTAATTCTTCCACGCATTTGGTTCACTTATTGAATACTCTATAAGATTTACTAGAGATTGATTAACCTAGGAAAATTATTTCATCACTCTTGGAAGAAAATTTATCAAGATTATTTCTAGTGTTAAGGATAAATACTTTGAAACCAAAAAATATAAAGTAATTAATCTTAGGATTCCTATTATTCCATTGCTCATAAGGGTTTTTCTTAAGAATGTGTCTAATTAAGACTCTATTTATGATGTAACAAGTTATATTAATAGCTTCATCCAAAAAATAGATAAGAAGGTTATACAAAATTTTCATAGTCCGGGAAATCTATTGAAGTTTCCTATTTCTTATTTCTACAACTCCATTTTGTTGAGGTGTTCTAGGAGCAGAGAAATTGTTATTATAGCCATTATGTGAGCAAAAATATTCAAACTCCTAATTTTCAAACTCACGACCATGATCACTCTCAAGGTCTTAATTATAATTTCACAAATATTTTCTACAAACTTGGAATATTTAATTAAGTAAGAACATGCTTCACTTTTGTGAGCTAGAAAGTATACCCAAGTGTATCTAGAAAAATCATCCACAATAACATAAACATAGTGCTTCCCATTTAAACTTGAAACTCTAGATGGTTCAAAAAATCCATGTAAACCAACTCAAGTGGTTGAAAAGTTGAAACTTCATTCTTTGGTTTGAAAGAAACTTTGTGTTGTTTTCCCTTTTAACAAGGATTACAAACTTTGTTGAGTGGGAATTCCAATTTAGGTAAGTATCTAACCAAACCTTTCCTAGTTATGATTATAAGTGAGTGCACATTGTAGTGTCCTAATCTTCTATTCCATAACTAGGATTCCTTATGAAAAGCAATTAAACAAGAAACATTTTGCTTAGCTAAATATTTTATATCAATAGAATATACATTTTCATTTCTAAGAGTCGTGAATATTAAATCATTATTGGAATTAAAAACATTTCATACATCATTTTCAAACTTAACATTAAATCCATCATCACACAACTGAGAGATACTAAATATATTTTAATTTAGCCCATCAACAAAAAGTACTTTTGAATTTAATATAGTATTAGGGTTACTAATTTAGCCTAATCCAATGATCTTCCCTTTAGAATTATCACCAAATGTAGCATTTCCACCATCAACTTTAATTAGGCTCTTGAATCATGAATAGTCTCCTATAATATGTCTTGAACATGCACTATCCAAGTAAAATAGGGTCTTATATGATCTATTTAAACAATTTTCCTACAAAACATATTATGTATAGAGTAACTTTGGTACCTAGACTTTCTTGGGTCTAGAGAGGTTAGTAAGTAAAACATTGTGAACCTATATTTTTCTCACATGTTTCCTATAATCAAAAGAAATGTTTTGAGACCTGAACACTTTGTTAGGTCCTTTAGAATTTTTTTTTCAAAAGATGGTCCATAACTTGAACTATCAGTGAACTGTCCAGATTTTGGAACCAATCTATTATTAAAAATTATTCTATGTCTTGGTTGATATCCTAGACCAATTGTGTATTTTGGAGCAATTTGTTTCCCTAGAAACTGAGTCAATGTATCTCTACCTACAGTAAACTTCTCAAGATATCTTTTTAATTTCTCATTTGATAATTTATGTTTAGTATTTTCTCTTAACAGCTGAGCAAATGTTTCTTTCTGAATATCCAATTCAGACTTATAATTGGCATTTACAGCATGTTTTATTTTCAATAATGTATATTTATCCTTAATTTCATTAAAGGTATCCTCAATCATTCCACAGTATTCAAATAGTTCATCCATAGTCATACTTTCCTCATTATTTGATTCACTTTCATTCTGACAATAGTGATAATTATGTATAAAAGAATTAGGTATTACCTTAGATGTTTCTGTCATGAAACACATGTTTTCATGTTTGTTCTTTTCAATATCAGAAGTGTCAAATCCACTGAATCTATCTTCTGAAGAACTCCAAATAGCTTTCATAGCCTTTTAATATCTCTTTCCATTGTCTTCATATTTCTTCTTAAATTTCAACTTGGGGAAATTATCCTTCACATATACTTTTCATTTATACTCATAGAAGACTATCTCATTTGTATTGTCATTTCATTTTTTGTCCTTTTTTCACTATCCTTTACTATCATACCTTCCTTTATAGTTTGAATTTCTAAAGAAATTATTCTTTCGGTAGAAATTTTTGTATCTCCAAGAAATATGATCCATCTCATCATCACTATCAGAATATGAATCTTTATTGGTGGATCTATCTACAAGAACTTGAACTTTTTAATTATCTTCTATATTTGAGGTAGCAGTCTTGAATGCTATAGATTTCTTTCTCAGTTCTTCATCTAATTCTTAATTTACCTTAATCTTTTCTTTGTGCATCATAAGTTTTCCAATTATTTCCTTCACTAGTAGCTTGCTTATGTCACAGGATTCTTAGATAGAAATGGAAGTTCCTCTCTATCTATCAGGTAGGCATCGAAGAAACCTCATAATCTGATCCTTGTTGTCCACTGGTTTCCCAAGAAGACTCATGGTATTTACTATTTCATTGAACTAGAGATACATTTCAGATATAAGTTCATCATAATTTATTTTAAAATTATCATATTTAATAGTATAAGTATTTAATCTCATTTATTTAACATTGGTTGTTCCCTCATGGGAAATAGCCAAAGTATCCAAAATTTCATATGTAGTATTACATGAAGATATTCTATTGAATTCTTCATCACCTAGAGAATAGTACAATGCATTCATTGCTTTAAAGTTATTGTTATATGTAACTTTAGTCAACTGAGACCATATTGCCCCTAGCAGTAGGAGGCAATGCATGTTGTTCTTTAATTTTGTCGCAGATTTTAGGACCCATGTTCTCTAGATACATTTTCATTTTTAATTTTAACTGAGCATATTTATTACCATTAAAGAAAGGTGGATTGTTGGTAGTCGCACCCTCAGCTTAGTTATCCATAGTTAATTATAATATAAAGAAATAAAAATTTAGATATGATAAAAAATTGATCTTTAATATACAAATACAATCATAGTTGAAAATAATTTGAAAACATGCATAACAGTTCAGATGGTAGCAATAGAAATTCCTCTAATACCAAATGTTGGTCAGAGTGGAAAGTCAAGAGGGGGTAAATTTAGTTCCTAATTAAAATTTTTGTTAAAACCTTTATGATAAAGACCCCCTAATTTGGAAATAGCCCAGTTAATTAAGGCTTTGTAGGTATAAATGTTTAGTTGGTCAACAAGTTTCTTAAAGGATGATTATTCCTCAGTTGAATTTGTGTAAAACACGTATTCAACTTTTGAAATAGGTTTACTGAATTAAACACATTCACACGCTAACCAAAACTAACTATCAAAGTTAAGGTAAAACAGTTTTCTATTCTTGAAATTATGAGCATTAGAAAATTGGAAAACATAGTATTAAAAAATATAGTACACATAAGAATCAACCAAGAGGTTTAGTCTCGAGACGAGAATTAATCCTCTCCACTTGATGATCACCTACCACCAATTAGTTTATATTAACAATAAACTTGATACACAGCGTGTATCAGGATTTAAAATAGTTTTCACAAACATTCTAGGGCTCACACCCTTTACTAAAGTTCATCATGGGAAAAATAAACAAACTAGACCACCCACGGCCTCTTCCACAGTTACATGTGGGAAACAAAGTGTAACTAAATTTGATGTGAGGATTTTCAGTATCCTCCAATTCAACCATAGAAGACAGTAGGTGTAATAAAAAAACACAAACTTCTCATAAATGTAATATAATAAACACAATAGTTATAATGTAATAAAGATTTAGTTTAGAAGGCTCTATGTGTTTTCAGTTTAGCTCTTGACTCCTTAGAGTGAAGAAATTGCAGATTGAGTCTTTCTCTGGAAGTTGTCTCCAAAATACAGTGTCATAACTCCAGTTTCTAGCTTCCGGGTATTGAGTGTCCTGCTTCATGGTTTTATAGATATTCAATGATTCACTGAAAGAAGTCTTGAATTTTTCTCCCAAAATTATCTTTTTGAGGATCTTGGATTCACAGTGTAAAATCAAGTGTGTTCCATTTTTTCTCCAGATCCTTCATGTAATGAGTCTCTCTCTAGCGTCCTTTTTCTTCGCTTCCTTTGTCATTTATTTTATATTTGATGTCTAGTTATAGGAATTGGAAAACCATGTGTGGTCTTCCTCTTACCTCGTACTATCTCTAGATACGATCTCTTGATATGTCTACAATCAGCATTAATTAATTTCTGAAGCCTTAAAGTTACCAAATATGACCTTTAGAATAATCTTAAGAAATTGAAAAAGTATGAAGTAGAAGATTGGGTATCTGTAGGCTAGTAATGGTAGCCTTATTAATGGTAGCCTTCATCGGTAGCCTTCAATGGTAGCCTTTAGCGGTAGCTTTCATCAGTAGCCTTAAGTGGTAGCCTTCATCGATAGCCTTCAGCAGTAGCCTTCAGCAGTAGCCTTCATCGGTAGCTTTCATCGGTAGATTTGAATGGTTGTCTTGTAGTATTAAATTTTAGTGGTACCTTTACAGCAATAGCATTTGAAAGGTAGACTCATAGCGATGGACTTGCATTGATAACTTAGTGGTGAGGTTCCTTAGTGATAACCTCTATTGGTAACCTTCTATCAGCAACCTCTATCGGTAACATCTATCAATAACCTCTATCAGTGACCACTATCGGTAACCTCTATTGGTGACCTCTATTGGTAACCTCTATTAGTGACCTCTATCGATGACCTCTATTAGTGACCTTTTACTTAGATAAATTGTTCACTATAAGCTTTAAACGAGAGAGAAATTAGATTAAAAAATACATAGTTATTACTTGATAAAAACTATAAATATTAATAAAACATGATTATCATATAAAAGAAACATGATTATTATATAAAAGAAACATGATTATCATATAAAAGAAACATTATTTGGGATTATCAAAACAGGTGAGTCCAACAATGAAGATACCAACAAAGCTAAGAGACATAGAATATTTTTTGGATCTTGTCCAACCACAGAAGCAACACCAACTGATACTCCACCTCACCAACTCACCCTCAACACCTCAAAGGACCTAAAAACCTGAGAGAAATATTAATCCCCCTACCATACCTCCACTACCCACACTGAGGGGAGACTCTCAAGAACACATGGTCTCCAACCTTGAACTCAGTGGGCCTCCTCCTATGATTATAATAGGCCTAATGAAGGTCATGAGATGACCTCATCTGCTCACAAACTAGCTGGATCTTCTTGGTTGTTCTCTCCACCACATTAGGACCAAGAACTTATGACTCTCCAAACTTCATCCAACATAATGGAGACTAACACAACCACTTGTACAATACCTCAAATGGAGCTATACCAATGGATGAGTGATAGATATAGTTGTATACAAACTCAATAAAAATTTAGTTGTCCTACCCAAGATCCACTGAAGTCCAAGACGCATTCCCATAATATATTCTCCAATATCTTGATGGTCTTCCTTGTCTTCCCATCTATCTAAGGGCGTAAAGTAGTGCTAAGGTGAAATTGAGTTCCAAAAGAATGTTTTAATTCCATATATACTCATGAGGTAAAATGGGGATACCAATAATAGACGATGTTCTATAGTAACCCATTAATTATAACCACATAATCCACAAACCGCCTTGCCAAAACATCCATGGAACTTGACTCATGGATTGCCAGAAAGTGAGTTGATTTCGTCAATCGGTCCACTATCACCCAAAATGCATGACAACCTCCCTAATCTCATGGGTAAACTTTTGATGAAATCCATTGAGATTTCCTCTTATTTATACTTGGGAACATCTAAAGACTGCAATAGACCTCTTGTAACATAGTTTTTTTCTTTCACCTACTAACAAACCATACATCCTACCACAAACTCTACAACTGACCATTTCATCCCCAACCACAAAAATTGTCTCTACAACCCATCATACATATTTTTTATACAAGGATAAACCTCCAAGTGTCATATATGAAGATCACAATGAACTCCCTCATGTATATATTGTGGGGAAAACATCCTATCATAGAACAACACCTAGTTTCGGTCATCATCTAACCATAGATCAAGATTGTCACAATGGGAAACATAATTTAGAATCACATATGCCTCTGAGTCTCACCACTGAGACTCCTCCACCTACTTCATCAAGGATTAATCCATAGTCATCATGTAAAGAAAATATTGGACACTGCTCTCTCCAATTTCAAGATGCATCACTTTAATCTCCTCCATTCCTTTCCAAACATATGAAAACTCCTGAGCTACATTCTCTCATGACATCCAAATCAACACATTGTAAACTAGATTACCTTTCCTCAGGCTTTAAGAGATATCAAAATCATAATAATGGAGAAACTCTATCCACCTCCACTGGAATAGATTTATATCATATTGAGAGAAAACATATTATAGGCTCTTATGGTCTGTGAAAACTACAAAGTGCTCACTGATGAGGTAATGATGCCGCCAATTTAACGATATCACAATTACTACCAACTCCAAACCATGGGTAGAATATATAATCTTATGGGGACCTGACTACCTGTCCCTAAAAGATATCACTTCCTTCTACTACATAAAGTTTCATCCTAAGACCAAATAGGATGCATCACAAAAAACCTCAAACAACACACCCTCCTTGAGAAATTGATGCACTCAGGCACTAACCAACTTATCCTTTTGGTAACCTAATACTGTTGACAAATGATCTGTACACACAAAAGCCTGATCATTCTTTATCAAAGATATGAATGGGACTATAAATTGATAGAAATTGGGAAAACCCTCCAATATTATCCTATGAGACCAAGGAAACTACAAAACTCTACCACATTCCTATGAATTTCTTAAGAAACAACTGCTTAAACATTTTAAGGTTCCACTGAAACACCCTTTTGAGACACTAAATTCCCTAGGAAACACACCTGTCACATACAAAACTCACACATGGACAAATTCCTATAAAGATGGTGGTTTATAAGGACCTACCAAGAAACTTTGATATAGTCAGAATGCTCCTCCATTGAATTTGAGTATTCCAAGACATCATAAATGAATAAAAAAATAAACTAGTCCAGGAACTCGTGGAACAAGGATTTTATGACTCCCTTGAACATGATTGGTTCATTCATAACACCAAATGGAATGACCAAAAACTTGAAGTTCTCATACCTTCATCTGAATTAAGTCTTCGGTATATCTTCATCTTTCACCCTAAACTGGTGATATCTAGACTAAAGATAAATATTTAAGAATCTACTAGGTCCTCTAAACTGGTATAATAGTTCATTGATCCTTAGAAGAGGGTAATGATTCATGATATTTACCTGATTCAACCTTCATATGTTTATTCAAAATCCCAACTATTGTCCTCCTTCTTGGTGAAAAACATTAGAGCACCCAATGGAAACACACTGGGTCAGATGAAACCCATCTTCATTAGTCCATACACCTATTTACTCAACTCACCCAACTCTGTGTGCACTATCTAATAGAGATCCATAGAAATAGAAGATGCACCCAAACCCAACTCTATCCTGAATTTGATGTCTCATAAAGAAGGTAGCACCATAAAATCTTCCAGAAAAACGTCCAGGAACTCCTTAAAAACCCTTGGGAATATCCCTAAAATGAGCTTTTCTTGAAAGCTCTACCAAATATCCCAAATTTTCCACATTCTTACCACTAAACTAATAGAATTTCTCTCAAATTAATTCCACTTGTAGTCCCTCCATATCAGAAAATGGCACCCTTCTCCGAAACAAGTCAATGACTGCATGCACAGAATAAAACCAATCCATACTAAGGATAATATCATATGTATATATATATAACAAGAAGAAGTTCCCCATGAACATGTGATACCCCATCACCATTCTATATTCTAAGCACACATCAAACAAGAAATCCTAACCTCCAACTAGCATAGATAATACCAGGGGAACAAGAAGCCTCTCCATGTCCAGTCCCTACATACGGACTAGGGATAGAGAAAAAAATGAATGTGAGTCTCATTAATCAAACAAAGCACACAAAATTGTAGATGATAAACTTGTAATACCTTTAAAAAAATCTCAACTCTATTGGCACTACTATCACTAACATGTGTACCTAACCACACCCAACTCCTCTGCCTATCTGTTGTTGGCCTCCATGGTAGTTCTCAATCTTGGGTCCCTATGGATGGGGACCATCATGAGGTTTCCCTCTTCCAATATTTCCTTCTCTCAACTTATGAACAACAACATGTAGTCCCTACACCTCAAACTACCTCAAAGGAAATTTTTGTTGTTGAAAAGGGGTTTGACAACCCATTTTAAACTAGCCTCCCTAAGTGGTTGGAAACTAAGACCAGTGGTGCCCACATCTTCTATAGAGATGGAATGAAAATAGAAACCCCCATAGAGGTGTTTGAAAACCACATGCCCTTGACAGTTAGTAAATAAACTGTCATGACTGGTTCTCCACTCAATGAAACCCTAACTACCTAAAAATCTGCATCCCATTACTTAAAGCTATGTTACTCAAAATTCTCTATTGGATACTCTGTTGCAGCTCAACACCCAATGATATAATTCTATCGACGATCTCATCACTTTTCAACACCTCCAAATACTTAGAGATCATAAATGGTGTGATTGCATACCCAGTCACTAGATGCAAGGCATGTTCCAGGCATTGCGCACTAGACTCCTCATCTAGAAAAATATTTGTATCAATGTACTAGAGGTCCTTGACCCTGATCCCAAGAACACACAAGGTCAGAATACCATTTTTAATGGAGAATAGCTCATGTATCTTGGCTACCCTCATAGTTTATGATTTAATCTCTTCCCAAAAAATTATCAAAAATTATTTCCATTACACATCTTCCTCCTTACATTCACCAAGAAATAGAATCCACCACTGACACATAGCTCCCTGCATCTACCTTACTGCTAGAAGTACCCAAAACTCAACTCATTCTTAGATGATACTAGAAGTGATCTTGAGCTTCCCTATCTAGAGCACTGTCTCCGTATCTGAATCACTTACCTCATACTTAGCAAAACTATATCGATGAAAGGAACACAAATCCTGTTGTGATGCCTCATCCTCCTCTATTGGGTAAACACTTTGATGATCAACTGGATTAGCCAGCTAAACATCAACTTCCTAAGAAACTTTCAAATGATTAAAATGATACATTGCCAAAAAAAGAAGAACATCCTATGACCAGTAGCATGGAATGTTGTTAAAAATTATTTAATTTATTCATTTTATTTTCTCAAAACACCCAATTCAAACATGACAAAAAGTCATTTTGATTCATTTACTTGTCCTAGGTCTCTAACATACAAAAAGGTCCACCTCACTTGGTGGTTCAATAATCTCATAATACATGCCCTGGATCATGGTGGGACCTAAAATCCCATTCTGGTCTCCCTGGCATATGCCATGCACCATGATCAACTGGAACTTATTCCATACCATCCCAGGTAATCATCGCTATTTATAACTTCAAACTCCACCCAATCTCTCAACTATAACCACTTATACCACTATTTCATGACCCCCTCCTTATAAAGATACCACAATGTGGGGAGAGAGATAATGACCCCCTGAGTCCCACCTCCGGTAGGCCCCAACTTGGAAACTAACATCATGGGTATAAAACTCTCATGAAATGGGAGTCATTACTCTATAATAATGTAGGATCATGAGATAATATGAATAACTTAGAAACAAATCCAAACCATAATATAAAAAAATCAAAACCATCCCATGTGCATGTATAAATAAAACAGATACAGATAAAAGTCTCTAAAGAAAATATGAAAAAATATACAAGTTTATGGCAGCGACTCAATAGCAACCTCAACCAAGTAAGTAATTTCCATCTCAATCCCCAAAGTCCTCCTGGAAACCGATAAATAGTTTATATGCATAGGTTGATCATAACAAGTATCCTCAGTTGGGACGTAACCAAGGCCTCAAGTGCACAAGTCAAAAGCATGTGATAATGTGCTAGTGAAAATTTGTAGAACCAACAAGAACCTATACAGGTCATCTAAAAAACTTAGCATCACTATAGATCACTCACCAAATCACACATCCAATATAATAATATAACATTGAGATCATAAAAAATCAAGGTTCCCTACTACCTATTACCCATTTATTTTATGCACTCATACCCCCAATGTTGAATGCCCTATTCTCGCATCCCTTCATCACATTTCACATAACATCCCACCCACACACACCTGGTCTACACATCACATTACATCCCACCCACACTCACCTCGGACACACATAACTTCACATCCCACCTGCACACAACTGGTAAATAGATCACATCACATCCTGAGGACACATGGGACCACACATTACATCTCATCCTGAAGACACCTATGACTGCATGCCACATCTCATACCAGAGACACCAAGGTGCACACATCACATCACATCCTAAAGTCACTTGGAACAACATTTCTCATCTCATCTCAAACATATCTGATAAAACACATCATATCTCACCCAAAAACACTTGGGGCACTATATCACTTCTGAAGGAAGAGTGGGGGAGAGGGGGTAGCCATGCATCTGTGTTACTACCACCCTAGATGTTGGGGAAAACACATGGAACCCAGATCCTCTAAGTAGTTGTAAGGTTATCTAACTTGAGCTGGGAACATGTAAAATAACATAAACATATATGATATATAAATAGTACACAATACCAAACCAACAGGTTCACATTAACAACACTAGAACACACTGCATCAATACTTCGTACCACACACCAACCATCACAGTTGATTCCACCACTATATACAACACACCACACAATCCACACAATGTTTTACACTTTAATATTACAAGTTTTACCACATTTATTCATTAGGATATTTTCCACACATCAACTTCCTCCCTACTAAATTCAACTACAAACCCAATTATTTATTCATTTCAGTTTATTCTATTTATCATATATCTATTTCCAGACCACCTTGTTAATTTACTAGCCTATTTCGTTTCACTTATCATTATATTTTATCCTATTGATAACTGGAAAACTATCTCAACCACACTGAAAGGCTTCCAAAACACACAAAACTACATCCATGGCACCAAAAATTGCCATTTTCATCATATCACATCGACCAAACAATATTTACACACAAAAACCATGTGTCTCATTCATCACGCAACCACAATAGCCATGTATCACAACCACTAGTTCCACAATCACTATGACACAATAACTAAGCCACATTTCTCAACTTTCCATAACACACCACTTCCCACAACACTCAAATTCCCATAACAAATCCATTCTTTCCAACCACTGTGTCACTACCCCATCTACTACACAACCCAACTAGTAAATAACATCACCGCTAAACAAATAAATTCCTCACAAAAAACCACAACGAGTGCATCCACATAACAACACATACCGACTTCACATTTATTTAGGAGCTTTATCACTTCACTTATTTATATTATCATGGTATTATCACACAACTAGATATCCAAAGGAAACTAATTATTAGCCAAATATAAGTTCATTAACCTTTTATTTATGGTTAGATCACTCAACAACATAGAAAGGGTGATCACACATGACTACTACAATTCAAAAAAGTCTTAAAATAGCCATTATTTTTATAATTGGAAACATTCATGCATAATGACATCAATAATATATAACAAAAGATGAAAAACATGCGATAACTCCCCATATACATCAATTGTTTATGTTTAATTATATGATTATTATGGCCCTTAAAATCCACCAAAGGTAATAAAAAGCATATAGATCCCACATGTATCATGAAAAAGAGTGAGAATGGGGATCCCCTACCTCAAATAAGATTTCTGATATAGTTTTTCACTATAGGTAAAAGAAGAAATCTCAACAAACCACAATTGCACCATGAGAAACCAAAGATCAACCTATACCACTATTGAATATCTTCAAAACATATCCCAAACTCATAACCTAAGCAAAACATGACCATCACAACAAAACCAGAAAGAATAATGCAAGGGAACAGATGAGAATAAGAGGATAACTCACCAAGGATTGAAGACAGGAAGACAAGGATCAAAGATTGGAATCCACGAGTCAATTCCCATCACTTTAATCCCAAAACTCCTTAAGAGAGAACTGTAATCCACCTAGAATGAAAGTGAGAGCATAGGGTTTGAGGAAAAACCTATGTTGATCAAACCTTTTAAGAAATGTTGTATAGGGGAATTACATTATGTGTAATCCCCTTTGACATTGTGTAATCCCTGGGGTTCGGTTTCACCAAAAAATGTGTTGCCTTTTTATTATTTAACCCCTAAAATATACATGAGATGAACCAGACCTATACAAGACATGAATCACCTTTAAACATCTTTTAAACTTTATATAGCATGCATTCTATATGCTTCCATATTTAGTAGAAAAAATCCTTCAAATCTGCTTTAGGCCTCTCCCAAGCACCTCCAACAACCAAAACTGACAAAGTAAAAGACTGAGTGGAAATGGACCATTATAATATCAACATATTAGGTATTTATTCATATTTTAGATGTTTTGTTTCAATGTAATAAAAGGTATAAATTTAATAACTAAATGTAGATCATAGATCGACTACTATATTCAATGTGGATCTTTCAAATCTATTAATGGTGACTCCCATACCCATATTTATGAGTTGGATTTGTAGGAATTTCATTCGGGACCTGGACATCGATGGATAGGGAAAATTTTATCCCAGTTCTATAGTGTTGTTATAGATGATGAGGTGATGTGTTAAGTAGTCTTTCCACCTATTGTTGACCAGTTTAATGGCATCTTTCCTAAGGAACTATCGAGCTACCACCTGAGAGATAGGTTGAGTTTAAAATAAATCGTATGTTAGTCATGATTCCTATATTCATTCCTCCTTATAGTATGGATACTATAAATATTAAATAATTTAAATTTTAACTTCAGGATATTAAGTGAAAAATATTTATTCTCCTCAGAAAGTCCCCTTGGTGTGTTCCTTTTTTTTAGCTAAGAAGGCATATGGTTGATTTCCCTTATGTGTGGTTTATCAGTTTCTGAACCATGTAATTTTCAAGAATAGTTATCATATTCCTCATATAAATGACATGTTTTTTCAATTAAGGTGATTAAATTAGTTCTATGATATTGAATTGAGGTCAATATATCATCATATTCATAAAAGTCCATCAGATATTCCTCATATTACTTTTACGAGAAGGTATGACCTGTATGAGAATCATGTGATGTCATTAAATTTAATGAATATATTAATGATGTGTATATAATTGATGAATCAGGTATTTAAACCTTATATGTATTCATTTAGGGTCTCATTTTTGGATGATATTCTAGTATAATCCAAATTACATGAGGGTTATGTTGAGCATTTTTTGATAGTTTTAAGTACACATAAAAGAAATCGGCTTTACCCAAACCATTCCATGGCTTAGTTATAGATTAGTGAGGTTAACTTCTTAGGCCACCTAATATATGAGGTATACATGTCATTAGAGCTTTGGAAAAGTAAGTATGTGGTTTCATGGGAGTGGATCAAGAACATTTTCAAAATTCATAGATTCCTAGGATTGGCAGTTTAGTATAGAAGATTCATTCAAGACCTCTCTTGATTTCTAGTGCTAATGATGAACCTTATCAAGAAGGGGTGAATTTTTATTAGTCCAATACTTATGATAGATCCTTCAAGGATCTGAACATCATATTTAAATATGTTATAGTTTTTACCTTACTTGAGATAAGTAAAGATTATACCCTACATTTTTATGTATCGAATGTCAGTTTGGGAGTTGTTTTAATATTTAATGGGAGTTTTTTATCCTATGATCTATGAATTTAAGGCCACATAAGTGGAATTATCTAATTCATGATCTAGTGATGGAAATTGTAGTGTATTCTATGAAATATTGGTATCACTATATTTTAGGTGAGAGGTTTTTAATTTATACTGACTATAAGATCCTAGAGTATATCTTTTCTTAGTGTGACCTGAACCTTCGGCATATAAGGTGGGACTGGTAACTTTATTCATTTAAATTCAAATTAAATATACCTTTGGAGAGTGTAATATAATGATTGATGCACTGAATAAAAATACTCAGGTACATATGGTGGAAAAGGATTATAGAGTGTGGTATTTTATGAGCCTTTTAAATAAGACACATCTCAATGTTCATGGTTGGGTGAATCTGATGTCCCTAGATACTACTTCTTCAATCCATGAGAGGGTGAAGGAGTTTCAGTTTTCTGACTCAGATTGTGGATTTATGGGTGACTGTATTTGTGGTGGGATTTGGAACTTGATTAGTCCTAGGATAATGATGGGATCATTTATATGTGTGGTATTGTGGTACATCCCATAAGATTTGTCAAAAGATTATATATGATTCACACACCTTGAGACGGGTTATTTAATCATGGATTACTAAGATATATCATCATATATGTAAGAAGTATTGGTTTCCTATGATAAAGGACATAGTGGGGTTAGTCATGCAATGAACTAATTATCAATGAGTGGAAGTTTTTCACCAGTGACCCACTGACATTATTCATTAATTTATAATTATTAAGTAAAAATGATATGATGTAATGATGTATTATGTTATGGGTTTGTTGAGGTCACCACATGTTGTGATGCATTATGGGTTGTTTTAGACAGGTTGACCAAAGTTTCAAATTTTTATAGATCTGAGAGACCTTCTCTACTGATAATTTGGGAAGTTTATATGTCTAGTAAATAGTTTGATTACATGGTATTCCATGGAGTACTTTTTTAATTTAAAGTATTTATTAAAATATCATGTCAGGTAGGGAATAGAAAAATAACTTGATACTCATGTGTATTTGACCACAACATGCCATCCTTGGATAGATGGCCAGTCTGAGCGTACTATTTAGGTTCTTGTGAACATATTGTGAGTGTGTGAACTTGATTTTTTAAGTTTATGGCAGTCATATCATGCCTTTTTAGTTCTCTGATAACACTAGTTATTAGGAATAAATTTAGATGGAACCATATAATGCCTTGTATGGTAGGTTATATGATTCTTCTCTATCCTAGCTAGAGGTAGGGGAGTAAGTTATTATCAGGATGAGTCTCGTTCAAGAGATGTAAAAAAATATCTAGTTGATCTAGATGATATTAGCTACTACACATATTGTGAAAAATTCATATGTAGAGAAAATATTCCAACCACTTGTGTTTTTTGTGGGTGAAAACTTTTTTATGTGAGTTTCACCTCATTCAGGACACTTCCCTTTTTTGAAAATAGGGGAAGTTAACACCCTGATATGTGGGGGCCTGTGAGATTATTGAGTGGTTCAATAAAGTGGAACTCCAATTAGCACATCCTTAAAGTTTACATGATATACATGATATGATTCATGTATTTTAACTCAGTAGATACCACCCTAATCATTCTCATGTGATCAACATCAATGATATTGATCTTTTTCATGATGTAATATTTTAGGAACAACTCATTCATATAGTGGATCATACTAAGAAGACACTTTTACATAATAAGGTTATTATGGTATACATTCATTGGTAGCATGGTAATATTCAAAATTAAACTTAGGATAGTTAATGTGATATATGATCATAGTTTCTAGAGTTTTTTATTGGTGATGCTTAGTGATTCATCCTATGGATGGGTTGCCCTATGTTAGGGAGTTTGTAATACCTTTAATGTTTTGAGGTTCCTTTTAATTTAATTTTATTCAAACCTCATTTATTTCCATGGTGTTTGAGTGTTTAGGTTTTGGTGGGGGTTTCAGGTCCATTTTGGATTTTGAACAGGGTTTCAAGACATCTATCATGTATGACTGATGTCCATAGGTGCACAGTTGGCTAGTACAGAGAACCCAGTAACCCCTTTAAGGGTATCCCCTAACATAGTAGGGAACCAAATATCCAGGTAATGTAGGGAGGGTACGTACTACCCACTTGATAGTTTTAAAAATAATAATTTGTTATTATTAAATTTATTAAATGATAACCCCTCTCATCATTTGATAGCCAATACTAGTTTAAGTACTTTTTCTCCAATCTCACATTTTCACCCATCCAAGTGTCGAATCTTCCACATTCCTTGATAGATTAAAGTGTCGTTGGTCCCAATGAATCTCCTATTCTAAGGCAACAAATCTTTATTATTATTATTTTTTTGTTATTAATGTTTCAGTATGTTCCATAATTTATGGTCTAGATCATGAGTTTTATTAGATTTTATGATTCCAGTTAATTAATGATTAATCAACCAATGATATATGTTGAGTCGTATCCCATTAAGCTAAGGTCAATGATCCCAAACCATTCTCAATGGTTCATTCTTATTTCCTGATATGTATGATATGTGGTCTCTTCACCCATGTGAAATTGACCTAAAATATAATTGATCTACTCTTCCTTGGCCCATATGAGTTGGGTAAGGATGTCTAGTCCACAATGGAACCATTTTTCGCTATACCTAGATTCCTTGATCGTTGATGATAATAGGATTGAATTAAATTGTGTTAACTTTATTCATAAAATACAAATGGGGATCCCTTGAGTTATATTGTGATATAAAGGATCTAGTTTAAGTTATCATTCCATTCTTAGGCATAGTGGAGGTGTGAGGTTGGTTAACTTGAGGCTTGACCCTTGAAAGAATTTTGAGTTTCACTAGATCCCTCATTGAAGATTTTATGTGGAATATGGGGTGAGTGTTACTTTACCCTATAACATATTGAAAATGGGTAAGAATGTAACGCCCCGACCCCAGTTACCCAGAGTCGGTGCATTACTTCGTAACATTGGCATGATCACAAGAAAGATCAAATCCCGAAAGACCGATTGGTTTAGTAGCCTTGGAAACACTAGATATAATCATAAAGTTTTACATTACATTTCAAAGTGAAAAACTACTACAACAACAAGGTCTTCATATCCACACTATTAACCCCTCATAATATCCCTGCAAGTCATTCATAATTTACTTCTTCACTACCTGGGAAAAATAAAACATAGAAAAGGGGTGAGCTCAAATGCCCAGTAAGGATAACAATATAGCGGAACATTCAAAATAAGCGTAAACATTTAAGGCAATGAATTACTAAAACAAAAGCCTTTTAAAATTGAACTTCAACATAGTATGGAAAAAGTAAAATGAAATAATGCCATTTACTTGTTCACATGGATATTCTACTAATCGAATAATCACATGCAATATCAATAACCACTTTCATAATGTTGGAATGCATAATGATAAACGTTAATTTCTTTGTCTAGGCCTCATCCCAAGACCTAGGGGTTACTTCTAACCGGAACCCAACCCGGAGTGCCTCTAATAACCGGACACCAACCCGGAGTGCCTCTAATAACCGGACACCAACCCGGAGTGCCTCTAATAACCGGACACCAACCCGGAGGGCATACTTTTACCAGTCCCTAACCTGGAGGGCTTACTTTAACCAGTCCCCAACCTGGAGGGCTTACTTTTACCAGTCCCCAACCTGGAGGGCTTACTTTTACCGGTCCCCAACCCGGAACATACTTGTTTAGCACATTCATCTGAAGAAAAGTTTGAAATATAACATAAACATTCGGATTAAAACTAGCATACGAAATGTCAATAGTTTCACCATAAACTATGAATGGTATAAAATAGCACATCCACAGTCAAACATATCACAAAACCTTCAATACAATATAGAAGTTTTGTATTATAATAAATCAACTTCAAATAAGCGTAAAATCCATTAAAGGATGTTGACATAGATGAAATCAAAACACTTTTTAGAGAAATATCTCTTTCTATTTTTGAAATCATTTAAGAGCCATATAAAATAAAACATTTTCTTGAAAATATTCTTGTAAGCTTGTAAAGAAAGCTTTGACGATTTTATAACGGCAGAAAATAACGGCACCCGCCGTATAAGTAAAAAAAACATTCTTATCTCAATTCTGTCGAAAAGGTTAAAAAGGACCTTGTTTTGAAAATGACGGAAAGATTCCTTTATAAACCTCTTATAAAAAGTCAAACAAGGGTATAAATGACTTTAACCCATATTCTTGTAAATAGTAAAAATGTTTTGAAATACATTTCGAAGAAACATGGATGTGGATGATAAAGAGATCCCAGTAGATTATTACGTATAATACAACCTCGGATAATGAAGAGATTGTGAAATAACTCTTACCAATTTGGTAACTTATGAAACATACAACCCATAAAAGAGGTATCATACAATGAATATGTAAATACACATAAATTAGAGTGTATTACACAAATAATATAATTATGGGCAGTACATACACCACACAAAAGGTGATGGTGGCAATATGGCATGAATCTCACGGGAATAAAGAGTGAGATGAAAACCCCTTACCTTGTACTTTTCCTTTGTTGGGGTAGGTTAACCTCCTTTAATTTAGGTAACTCACTTTGGTTGGAACCAAAGGACTTCTTGAAATGCTTTCTGCCTAAGGGGAAGCTTCAAGGAGGAGGAGAGGGATGTGGGGAGCTTAGTTGGGAAGAGTTTGGACGAGCCAAGTGGCTTGAGAGGTGTGAAGAAATGAGAAGGAGGAGTGCCCTTTTATAAGAGGGGTGAGGGGTACTTTTGGAAAAGCTAGAAATATTAATTTATAATAAATTCATATTCGGTTTCCAAAGGCTCCAAAGTTGACTATTCAAAGGATGAGGTGGGGATAGGTCGAAAACAACTCATCCAATAGAATTTAGACAGGTTTGGGTACTTATATTAACCTTATCTTTAAGTATTAACTCTAAGTTAATTAGTTTCACTTTTACAACGTCTCTTTGTATTTTTATATGATATGGTTAATAAACTTACTATATACATCCAAGCGACCCCCAAGTGGTCCATTAATGATTAACCTATCATAATATAAGTCTCTTGGCCGAACCTTAGATTTTTAGGAATTTAATATCAATTAATAATATAATATTTGTTTTAAGAACTCTTTTATGTCAATTTTGACACTATTCATTAGTTGATTTTTGTAAAACTCATAACAGATTGATTACTTCGAACAAAGTCCATTAAATCAATCCTAATATATCATATTAGCCTAGAAAATTAGTTTAATTCATTAAAAGTTTCATATTATATTTATTTGGGTATTTATAATATCAATTATTTTAATTTTTTACTATTATAGTAATTACTGCATCATCATTGTGTCATAAATAAAATAAATTATTTAATGTCTAAAAATTATAAATAAAATATCATTATGTAGGAAATCTTTTTATCTTTCTAATGAATACTTATAATCGAAAATCCAACATGTATAACCCTATGTAAAAATTGATCTTCTAAAAGATGTAAGCTTATGCCATTTTTATTTTTATTTTAGCTTTATTAATATAATGTGTCATTATCACTTACAAGTGGATCCATGGGGTCCCAAAATTGACACAAAGATGCCCATGGTCGACCATGTATCAACCAATAGGGTTAAGACACGTTTTAGGGTAATTTAGTATTATTATAATATTATTTTTTTTAACCCTTATTTACCGGATTTACCCTTAACCATGGTAAATAAAATATTTACCGCAGTAATTTTTCAAAATGTCTAAAAATAAAAGTTACCTATTTACACAATTTGAACATCCTGATTCCAAATATGGAATCCATTTTCCTAAATTCAAAACACAGAAGTGGCAGAAATTAATTTAAAATTAATTCCCGCCGTCAAAACAAAAAGCGTGTTTTTAAGAGATAATAACTATCAAAAGATTGACACTTGTTTATGTTCGGTTTAATTGTAAAATTATGTCCAATGACCAACATTATATTAAATGGTAAAAATATATTCTAAATATACTTTAAAACCACTCAAATTCATAATTTATCACTATTAATTATTTTGATTAAAAAAGTTGTTTTTAATTAAAACTTAGTAATTTTCACTATTCATCAAAATATGAAAGTTATCCGAAATGTACCAAAATTTCACCTTAGGCTAAATTTGATATTCCGAATCCAAAAATGAAGTCCATTTTGAAATATAAAATATATATAATTTCAAAAATTAGGTATTACTATTCATAACGGCTAGTTTGATCGATTGTGGTGTGTGTTAAAACTCGAAGCTTGCGTACAACACACGCTACTGTATTATTCAAAGGAAAGCGTACCGTGGAAGCTTGGGATGTTTCATTTTAAATTTTTTGATGTCCCCATTTAGTCAAAAAGTTTAAAATATTGTATTTAAAAAGGGTTCACTATTAAAAGTTGATAAAAGTGCAATACTGAAAATGAATTTGTTCTTGCATTATATCTAAGAAACTCATAATATGGATTCTAAAATTATAAGGATTATATAAAGTTTAAAATTTAGATAATACTATTCATAACCTCTTTTGAATGGCTTTTTTTTTGTAAGTCATGGTGTGATTGAACTCGGTGTTGCGTGTAGTGCAAGTTATTGAATTATTTTGAAGAAATAACACACTATGAAATCTTGGGGTGTTACATTCTCCCCTACTTCAATAAATTGCGTCCTCGCAATTTTAAATTGTTCTTCGAAAATAAAAGGTTGAAAATAGAAAATATATTTGTGGGAAAACCCACATCAGAAATTGGGTTACTAAAATTTAGACTTAATATGAGGAAAAGAGAAATTAAAGGGTCACCACCAAATTATGATCTCGATTAGGAGAACATTGGTGGAATTTAGAGACATATAATTGGAGGAAAAACGTAAATATTTATAGGTAGTGATTGAGGTCATCAATCACAAACAAGTATAAAATTGAGGTCCTTAAATTCATCAATCTATGATGATTTGAAATACCACCGGTTCAACAAAACATAGGGTATTAGGATAACACATTTTTGACTTTTCAAAATATCCTAGTTGAAATCCCACATCGAAAAATGAATTAATGAGGCCTCTATTTAAAATAAAGAGTCGAAAGTATGAAGATTAACGAAAATAACACATACTAGGGTTCCATGTAGGAAAATATGGATATGGAAGAAAAATCTAACCATCAATTATCTGATGGAGAGTGGTAGAGAACATGGCTATGAAAAGGCCAACAATCCCAAAGCCATGAATTAGTAATGATTTAAGGTACCATCTAGGACAACATTTTTGTTCTAAGTTGCTTTTCTTAATATTGAGGAATTTATTTATGATATTGGCTAAGATCATAAGGAGATATACTTACTTTATAATTAGATTTTTGTCCATTAATATATTTCTACCATAAACTCATCTTTCACTCGTAAAAAAAATTATATTTATACTATTCGTACAGGGTTCCAAAATAAATGAATTTATAATTCATCTACCAGATCTTTTAAAAAAACTACATTATTTAATCCAGGACATCTCTTGGGCCAGTGGTAGGTGATACACCCTTGTCGCCCTTCGGTTGCGGGTTCAAGTCTCGCAGCCTTGCCGGACGCGACGGGTTGCCGTCCGACCTCCGGGTTGTCCTTTTATGGAAATCCAAAATAATCCAAACTAGAACTATCCAAAATACTTCTATCCAAACTCACAGTCCAACATTTATAAGGAAGGTAAACATAATATAGATCCTTTTTACCCCGTAATAGCATATGAATACCTTCATCTTGTATTCTTTTAATAAACTGAAACATCTTGAATTACCATATTCCTTATTGATTACATTCATGCTCCCCTATTCCATATAGAATGCTGGATATACTTCATCAATCCAAAAATGTTTTAAACCCCAAAAAAAAGATGGAATATACAAATCATTAATCAGTTTCAAGGTAGTCAAGAATATCCAACATAATTTATCCAAATCAATCATGTATTATTCTAAAATCACTAACTCGGTATCAGAACCATATTATGGTTTATCTTTATCTCAACCATATATTTTCCAAAAATTTATCCTGCTATTGAGTCACTTTTCTTTGTTCCACACAATCTCAAGTCCTTAATGAAATAGTACTGCAGTACAATCCTTATATACTCCATAATTATTATAACAAGTACATTGTTGATAAAACACTCAATTGACATAATCAACATAAGAACTCTAATCATTCCTCTTCATCTGTGGTAGTATCATAACTTGATTATTATCCAATATCATCATTTGCGGCATAGTCTGATGACTGGGGCATAGGTTCGCGTAGTGTCCAAACTCCTTGCAAATGAAGCATTGTACATTTGAAACCATTTTCTCACCCTTGCAGTCACGTACTTTGTGCCCTTTTCCTCCACACTTATAACAAACTCCCATTCCTTTCAGGCAAGTTCCAGGGTGTTTCTTTCCACAGTTACCACATATGGGAAAATTCTTCTTTTCACTCTTCCCTTTATCCATCTTTCTCTCTTCCATCTTTTTCTTCTCTTGTTTCCCTTCAAAGCCATAGGACTCAGTAAACTCTTTACTTATCTTATCAACACATGATATTATTTCTTCATATGATGATAATACATGGGAGACTATTTCTCTTATAAATTCTAGCTTAAGACCATGAGAGATGTGATCCTTCCTTCTCTTTGAATCATGTGCATTTCTGGAGTTATCATTCCTTCTACTGGGCTCCATTTCTAAACAATGGCATAAACTAGATCAGTTTATGAATCAAAATACATAATCCCATACTTATAAAACACTTAACAGAAATTGAACTATTTATGGATATAATCCATAATCATAAGAATGTTTTCTTTGAGGAAGTATATACTCATAATCCCTTCAAAATTATTTGTAAAGAAAATGAGAGTTATCCTAAGCATATCCCCCGGGAGTGTCGTAACCAAGAGTGCAGCAAGGCCCGTTGTCGTGCACCAGTTCCCGTTCGAGTCTAGCTCAAAGCGGTGTTTTCGGGTTTTACCCCTAGGTACATCTGTGCCAGAGCCGCCTCTACCTGCTCGTATCCAGACAGGGATGTATTGCTCGGAAAACTCACAAAATCTCTACAATACCAAAATCCTAGGAAGTTCTTCTATACTAATCCTCAAAGTTCATCTTAGGTCTACGTGCTCTAATCAGAGTTTATCTAAATCTAGCTTCCAAGGTTTGTACTAAACTTCCTCTGATACCAACTGTAACGCCCCGACCCTAGTTACCCAGAGTCGGTGCATTACTTCGTAACATTGGCATGATCACAAGAAAGATCAAATCCCGAAAGACCGATTGGTTTAGTAGCCTTGGAAACACTAGATATAATCATAAAGTTTTACATTACATTTCAAAGTGAAAAACTACTACAACAACAAGGTCTTCATATCCACACTATTAACCCCTCATAATATCCCTGCAAGTCATTCATAATTTACTTCTTCACTACCTGGGAAAAATAAAACATAGAAAAGGGGTGAGCTCAAATGCCCAGTAAGGATAACAATATAGCGGAACATTCAAAATAAGCGTAAACATTTAAGGCAATGAATTACTAAAACAAAAGCCTTTTAAAATTGAACTTCAACATAGTATGGAAAAAGTAAAATGAAATAATGCCATTTACTTGTTCACATGGATATTCTACTAATCGAATAATCACATGCAATATCAATAACCACTTTCATAATGTTGGAATGCATAATGATAAACGTTAATTTCTTTGTCTAGGCCTCATCCCAAGACCTAGGGGTTACTTCTAACCGGAACCCAACCCGGAGTGCCTCTAATAACCGGACACCAACCCGGAGTGCCTCTAATAACCGGACACCAACCCGGAGGGCATACTTTTACCAGTCCCTAACCTGGAGGGCTTACTTTAACCAGTCCCCAACCTAGAGGGCTTACTTTTACCAGTCCCCAACCTGGAGGGCTTACTTTTACCGGTCCCCAACCCGGAACATACTTGTTTAGCACATTCATCTGAAGAAAAGTTTGAAATATAACATAAACATTCGGATTAAAACTAGCATACGAAATGTCAATAGTTTCACCATAAACTATGAATGGTATAAAATAGCACATCCACAGTCAAACATATCACAAAACCTTCAATACAATATAGAAGTTTTGTATTATAATAAATCAACTTCAAATAAGCGTAAAATCCATTAAAGGATGTTGACATAGATGAAATCAAAACACTTTTTAGAGAAATATCTCTTTCTATTTTTGAAATCATTTAAGAGCCATATAAAATAAAACATTTTCTTGAAAATATTCTTGTAAGCTTGTAAGGAAAGCTTTGACGATTTTATAACGGCAGAAAATAACGGCACCCGCCGTATAAGTAAAAAAAACATTCTTATCTCAATTCTGTCGAAAAGGTTAAAAAGGACCTTGTTTTGAAAACGACGGAAAGATTCCTTTATAAACCTCTTATAAAAAGTCAAACAAGGGTATAAATGACTTTAACCCATATTCTTGTAAATAGTAAAAATGTTTTGAAATACATTTCGAAGAAACATGGATGTGGATGATAAAGAGATCCCAGTAGATTATTACGTATAATACAACCTCGGATAATGAAGAGATTGTGAAATAACTCTTACCAATTTGGTAACTTATGAAACATACAACCCATAAAAGAGGTATCATACAATGAATATGTAAATACACATAAATTAGAGTGTATTACACAAATAATATAATTATGGGCAGTACATACACCACACAAAAGGTGATGGTGGCAATATGGCATGAATCTCACGGGAATAAAGAGTGAGATGAAAACCCCTTACCTTGTACTTTTCCTTTGTTGGGGTAGGTTAACCTCCTTTAATTTAGGTAACTCACTTTGGTTGGAACCAAAGGACTTCTTGAAATGCTTTCTGCCTAAGGGGAAGCTTCAAGGAGGAGGAGAGGGATGTGGGGAGCTTAGTTGGGCAGAGTTTGGACGAGCCAAGTGGCTTGAGAGGTGTGAAGAAATGAGAAGGAGGAGTGCCCTTTTATAAGAGGGGTGAGGGGTACTTTTGGAAAAGCTAGAAATATTAATTTATAATAAATTCATATTCGGTTTCCAAAGGCTCCAAAGTTGACTATTCAAAGGATGAGGTGGGGATAGGTCGAAAACAACTCATCCAATAGAATTTAGACAGGTTTGGGTACTTATATTAACCTTATCTTTAAGTATTAACTCTAAGTTAATTAGTTTCACTTTTACAACGTCTCTTTGTATTTTTATATGATATGGTTAATAAACTTACTATATACATCCAAGCGACCCCCAAGTGGTCCATTAATGATTAACCTATCATAATATAAGTCTCTTGGCCGAACCTTAGATTTTTAGGAATTTAATATCAATTAATAATATAATATTTGTTTTAAGAACTCTTTTATGTCAATTTTGACACTATTCATTAGTTGATTTTTGTAAAACTCATAACAGATTGATTACTTCGAACAAAGTCCATTAAATCAATCCTAATATATCATATTAGCCTAGAAAATTAGTTTAATTCATTAAAAGTTTCATATTATATTTATTTGGGTATTTATAATATCAATTATTTTAATTTTTTACTATTATAGTAATTACTGCATCATCATTGTGTCATAAATAAAATAAATTATTTAATGTCTAAAAATTATAAATAAAATATCATTATGTAGTAAATCTTTTTATCTTTCTAATGAATATTTATAATCGAAAATCCAACATGTATAACCCTATGTAAAAATTGATCTTCTAAAAGATGTAAGCTTATGCCATTTTTATTTTTATTTTAGCTTTATTAATATAATGTGTCATTATCACTTACAAGTGGATCCATGGGGTCCCAAAATTGACACAAAGATGCCCATGGTCGACCATGTATCAACCAATAGGGTTAAGACACGTTTTAGGGTAATTTAGTATTATTATAATATTATTTTTTTTAACCCTTATTTACCGGATTTACCCTTAACCATGGTAAATAAAATATTTACCGCAGTAATTTTTCAAAATGTCTAAAAATAAAAGTTACCTATTTACACAATTTGAACATCCTGATTCCAAATATGGAATCCATTTTCCTAAATTCAAAACACATAAGTGGCAGAAATTAATTTAAAATTAATTCCCGCCGTCAAAACAAAAAGCGTGTTTTTAAGAGATAATAACTATCAAAAGATTGACACTTGTTTATGTTCGGTTTAATTGTAAAATTATGTCCAATGACCAACATTATATTAAATGGTAAAAATATATTCTAAATATACTTTAAAACCACTCAAATTCATAATTTATCACTATTAATTATTTTGATTAAAAAAGTTGTTTTTAATTAAAACTTAGTAATTTTCACTATTCATCAAAATATGAAAGTTATCCGAAATGTACCAAAATTTCACCTTAGGCTAAATTCGATATTCCGAATCCAAAAATGAAGTCCATTTTGAAATATAAAATATATATAATTTTAAAAATTAGGTATTACTATTCATAACGGCTAGTTTGATCGATTGTGGTGTGTGTTAAAACTCGAAGCTTGCGTACAACACACGCTACTGTATTATTCAAAGGAAAGCGTACCGTGGAAGCTTGGGATGTTTCATTTTAAATTTTTTGATGTCCCCATTTAGTCAAAAAGTTTAAAATATTGTATTTAAAAAGGGTTCACTATTAAAAGTTGATAAAAGTGCAATACTGAAAATGAATTTGTTCTTGCATTATATCTAAGAAACTCATAATATGGATTCTAAAATTATAAGGATTATATAAAGTTTAAAATTTAGATAATACTATTCATAACCTCTTTTGAATGGCTTTTTTTTTTGTAAGTCATGGTGTGATTGAACTCGGTGTTGCGTGTAGTGCAAGTTATTGAATTATTTTGAAGAAATAACACACTATGAAATCTTGGGGTGTTACAAAGAATTACCTTGGGTTGGTACTTAGAATTAGGTTGGGGTGTTGGGACTAACCAATCATGGACTTATATTGTTTTGGATTATTTTCCTACCTAAAATTAAATTTCTTATGTTTTGAGGATAAAACTATTTATTATGTCATAGTGAGATTTTGGTCATGTATATGGTATGATATTCATTATTGCCAATAACGGATAGAGTTTGGGTGGAATTATCATTTTTTTATATTGATTATAATGAGTGATGGTATTTCCATTATATGGTATCTCCATGACTTGAAAATCGTGCATGTTATTATGGGATGAAATGCACATATTTTCATTGAATGTGTAGCATCCTTGACTCTAATTATCCAAATAGAACCTTACCCATAGTGTTGATAACCTCTGGAATTCCTACTCATACACCAGAGGCATTTCATTCGTAACTAGGATTTAAGGGGTTATCATGGGGTGACTATACCCTCTATTAATAAAAGTAAATAAACCACAATGAAACCAATAAATCAATAGTAAACATATCAAATAGAAGATACATAGCCCAAAATGTAACTAATGATAAATGTAATAAATATCTAAAAAGTCACATGAATCATATAAAATCAAGATAGATTACCCAAAGGCTAACCAAAATACATAAATCCCCAAAAAATAGAAGATGCATCCATATTTTCACGAAGATTCCACTCGGTCCTGTCTAAACGTCCAATCAATTCCCATCTCATGAATCCACTGCACCAACAACTAATTACTCACAAATAAAAGGGGCTTTTCCATACATGAGTCACATAAAATAATTTTACACACATAACCTATGTAAATATCCTAACCCCATTAACCCAGAGTCAATACTTACTTTATTACATTAGCATAAGATACAATGAATTGCATTCCAAAGGACTGAATAATTAGTAGTCTAGATAAACTAGATAAATACTTTAAATTAAAATTACATTTCAAAAAAAATACACAACGTATTTTTTTTTTGAGAATTCTATTATTCCCCTTAATTTAACCCCTTATATCAATCATAAAAAACCTAACTATTATACTAGGGAGAAATACAACAAAATAAATTAGTGAGATCAACTTGTCAATAATGGTTAAATATAGCAGAAGTACTATGAATTATTAGGCATAATCAATATTTTATACAACTTAATCACACTTGAGCAAAATATGATAGGAATAAAAGACGATCAAGTAATACCATATAAATAATCACAAGATAATGAAACTTAACCATGGATATTCCACTAATCAAATAATCACATGGACTATCAAAAACTAATCTCATAATGATGGAATGAATAATGTTAGACATATAAAACATACCATTAATTCCTCATCCAATAATTATATATAAATGTTTAAAAACCTAGTCTAGTTTGTCTCGTTAGACCTACTGATGCATCTAAGGGAAATAAAGGGACCTTCTCGTCACTTACTAAGTCCAATTCATTCCTCATATTAAAGGGGTTGAAACATAATCAATATAAAAATTAATATTTAAACTATAATATTAAATTTAAATACTTTTACCATTCAATAAACATAATCATAAAAAATCCATATAAATATGGTGAATATATCAAAATAGTACATCCTCAATCAAACTGATCATAAACCATTCAATAAAATATAGAAAATGGTATCATGTGAGGTTAACCTCAATGAATAATAGTATTTAACAAATTATTTTTACATATATACCTTGATAAGATCATTGATAAAATCTTTAAGAAAGTCCGTGTTTTCACTTTGAAATCACATATTCATAAAAATATAAGAAATTATAAAAGAAATTTTTTTTCTTTGAAAAGAACCATATAATTTTGTAAAGAAAGATTTAAAAAATAATACCTCATGAAATATGTAAAATCCACTCATGTCATATAAGTTTTTTAAAAATATTCATTTTAGATTTTGAAAAAACAACATTTAAAATGGTATTTTTAAACAAAAGTCCATTACAAATATCATATCATTATTGTGAACATTAATAAAATGAAAAAATTGTGTGTATTAGATTTAAACACACATAGAACAAGTGTAAATTAAAAATAATATAATAAATATTAATTTCACACATAATCACCGCATGAAATAATTAATGGAGTAGAGGTTTAACCCAAGGAATGGAAATGGGGTTATGAATTCTCTTATCTCGAGTTCGACTTCCTTCAAGCATGTCTGAACATCCTTTATATTGGGTTTAAATATATTATTAACTTATAAAAATTTGATATTAATATTTTTTATATTATATATTATCCACTTATAACATTTTACCAGCTGTTTATTAGAATTATTTTATTCATTTTACTATTTTGGGTGTTAATTGCATTGTTTTCGGATGCTTGTTTTGTCTTGAAATTCTTACTTCTCTTGCATATGATATAGATCCAACATATACGGAAACAAATTATTATCATAAAAATAATATTTATTCATTAAATACATTTTTATAACCATTTTCTAATGTTGAAAATAGAAAATGAATCGCATCACTTCATGGAGATGGTAAGCCGCATGTACGCGCGAGTGATGATATCATTTCTGAATGGATGAAAGGGTAACAAAGTGGATGTTATATTAATTTTCCAAAATTTATATCATTTCATAATTATAATATATATATATATATATATATATATTATTTCCATAATTTGAACCATACAAGTAAAGTGGTGATGAAAAATTAATTACACCACTATGGGGAGATGATAAGTCATACGTACCAATGTGTGGTGCTTTCATTTTTCATAGGAGGGATAAAAATTAGAATATGGTTGTTTCATAATAAAAAAATAAAATATTATTATTTATATTATACTTGATTTAATATTTTAGGATGGAAGAAACACATTAATAGTGAGTATAAAAAGAAATTATTTTGAATGAGTTGATAAAAACAATTATCTCTTCTTCAGTGGACTTCCTTTGGATCTCTTCTTCAGACATTTAGAGTTTGCCTTTTTGGAAGACTGAATCCTCTATAAGTTAGAAAATTAATTTGGGAGGATAAATTGGAATTAATTAGTGCAGATAAATTTCTCAACTTTTATTGGAGAAGTGATAGAGGAGGATCCCATTTGTTATTAAGGTGAGGGGAACTTACAGAATTTCTCAAAAATATTAAAATATAATAAGGATCTTATGGATACAAAGGCTTCCAAATGGCCTATAAATGAATATTATAAGAAATTATAGACCATATATTATCCAATTTGTGTTTATTTAATATTTTTATGATTTTTAAATAATTTATTAAAATATAAATTCCATATAATATAATTATTATCCAATTTGATACTATTCATTTAATTTGACTTCAAATACATTTAGATAATGTGGGAATTAATATATAACGATTTAAAATCTCTATAATATGATATATAGATATATATAATTCGTTTTATACATTTAAACATTTAAATTATATCAAAATTAATATTTTTAAAATCATTTACTTAATTTTTCTATTAATTAAATAAGTACAGTATTAACATTTCACAAGAATTTAAGGTAATTGTGTAATTTATAAAAATTAAAAAGGAATTTATATAATAAAAATAATTTCATTAATATCAAAATAGATATTTATTTTAAATTTTATATTTATTTTTTCCCTATGTGGACACATAAAATATATTCATTACAAAGAGATTGGCATTTTGTAATTAACTTTGATTTTAAAAATATATAAGATATTTTTATGGAAAAGTGTCCATTAAACAACTCAAATTCGATATTAGTGTAGGAACTTGGATCTTTTTTTCTAGTATGGATCTTGATTTTGGGTGTTTTTGAGGAAAAAGGAAGAATTTTTAAATTTTCTAAGTACATGTGGTGTACTCTTGAGTACACAACGTTTACCCAGTTGGCACGTGTAGCCATGTACTAGTCGTGTAATGGCTGAGTACATGGACATGTGGGTGATGTGGAAGACCGCCAAAAGAAGGGGGAGATTGAGGCTAGTACACCTCGTGTACATTAAATGAACACGTCGTGTACTTTTCTTTTTATTTGATTTAACAGATTGAGGTCTTGTCTAATACCCAGAAATATCTTCTTCTTCCCATGTCTCATACAGGAGAGCGACGTACATCTAAAAATATTTCAGCTCCTCCTATTCCTCTGTCTGAAATTTGATTAAGACAACGTCAGGTCCATTATATTCCCACAAGTGAGTTCTCTCTTTCTCTGGATCCACTCTTCCTAATTTCTCCTCTCTCATGAGTTATTCAAGGTTGAACGATTTTGACCTTTTTGTAGATATACAATGTTCTAGGCTGATTTAGGGGCCTGAGTTCAATATTGTTCCTCATAAAATGTCAAGGTAGGTGGTTTTTTCCTTCCTTCAATTGTATTTGATTATATATGATTAATTTGGTCGAATACCCATGTTGGGGTATTGCGTAATTTGGATTTTTACCCTGTTAAATACCTGTTTTTGATTGGTTGTTTGATTAAGGGTTGTTTCCCATGCATGAGATTATATACCCTTGTTTATGGGACACCCCTTGGGTGTGTTCCCTTGTTTGACTGTTATTGGATGTTTGGAATAGGTTTCCTATGAGGTATACCGTGTTTTTCATTCCTTGAGTTGTTTAGGACAGAGATGATTGGTTATATGTGATGTATGTTTCTATGCTTTGATTAAAGTTGAGCCATGTGATAGTTTGAATTGAATATAGAGCCTTTAATAAATGTGGTGTGCATGTTGATCTTCCTTGGACCGCGAGATCCTTGTAATAGGAAAATTTTGGGGGTTCCTATGTTTATTTACACAGGACCGTGAGAGCCTTGGTGTGGATTTTGACCCAGGTGTATTGACCATGAGAGCTACCTAAAGGTCGTTTATGATTTATAATGCTATGTAGACCAGAGGTATTGATCGTGAGAGCTACCCAATAGGTCGTTGTCTTTATTATATTATATGTGGGACCATAGGGGTTAGACTTCAAGAGATTTCCCAGAGGTTTGGTTTTGGATAAATGAAAAATTGTGATGAGTCTTCCAAGCCAAAACACAAGCTTGGACTTTGACTTACTTGGTTGTTTAAATGTTCTTCTTGGACTTCTGTAGTTACCATTATTCAGGGGGATATAGAGCTTCATCTATATCCCGAGGTCACATCATTCAACGAATTTAATAATTAATAAATATAAATGAATGTAAATGGAAACTATAGGATTTTTTACTTATGAGTACTCCCCATTTTATTACTTCATTTATATATATTGCCTGCTATATACATTCACTGACTGTTGAGCACAGATCTTCCTATTGTGATTCATCTCAAACCCTGTTTGGTTCAGGCTTTTGGGCCTAAACAGATTATATGGTTTCAGGTGTAGATAAGGGAAAATTCCCTTCTTCATTAGGTACTTGATTGTTATTAGAGCTGGAGAGCATGGGACCAAGATGAGGCTTGCGATGTTGTTGGAGTTTACTGTTTTATGTAATTTGGTTTAGTATTGTATTTTCAGCATTGTGACTTGTTTTTCTACTTTCCTAGATATATGTTACATGCATCATTAATTTATATATATGTTGAAGTTGTTTAAACTATCATTCTTTCGCTATTTATTTATGTTGTACGGTATTACTGTTTCCTATACTGTTTACTATTTGTTTCTGTTGTGTTACTCTACCAATGAGGCCATAGTTTCCCTACTATCACACCTAAGGCCCTCACTTTTAGTCAGCGGCCTTTGGTGTTTTGGAAAATGCACTTGAGGCCATGTGACCAACCAGGTATGGGGAACCCTTGGGTGGCACCTAAAACTGGGTCATTATAATTAAGGTGATAATGAGTGAATAATATTCATCCAATAATTTTTTGAAAAATTTTAGGTCATGCTTATACCATTACATTTTTTAACCACTTTTTAACTCTTTTTATAATTAATGTACTATTAAAAGTTTCTACAATATATGGGTCAATAATGATAAAATAAAAATACCAAAAGACCTATAAATGGACTATTGTATATTTAATTAACTGTATAACTTTCATTTTGATGAATTTATGATTTCTAGTGTTTTTTAATCATTTAATAAAATATTATTTCCTATAAAATATTGATAATGTCAAATTTAAAGACTATTAATTACTTTGGATTTAAGAATATCAGGATAACATGATATGTTAAATTAAATACTTTTAATACATACCTAAGATGTCATATTAATCTATAAAATTCATGTATAACCATAATTAATTCAAATTATATTACTTTTAATGTTTTTAATATCATTTATTTTATTTTTTCATTAATCTAATAATTACTTCATGATCATTGTGCATGCTTTTGAGGAAATTATTCCTTCCCTAATGATTAAAAAAATATGATGAAGATAAATTTATTATTTTTAAAATTAATATTTATGGTCGAACTTGTCTTCTAGAAAATCGTATATTAAAAAATCATACTTATTAGAAACCATAGTGTGAACAATTTGAATTTCTTTTAAATAAAATACTATAAGGGATTTAATGTCTATAATGTTGCTCCAATAGGTCATAAATTCAACCCATGGATGATAATGGTCTAAATATACTAAAAATACAAGATTTATGCATATTCTTTTCATTTAATGGTTCTTATTATTTTAATTAAAATCATTTTATTAGTTTTTTCTTCTTCTTTCACAAGCACTACGTAAGTGTTTAATAAATTATAATTTAATTATTTCATATATAAAAATTAAAAATATATTAATATTATAAAAATAAACTAATTAGACTCAATATATTCATTTATATTCATTTATTATGTATATAAACTCATATCCTTGTCAAGATAACTTATTTAATTTTTCAATTTGACTTTACTAGCCTTACGTAAGATTTGTATAAGAATTTGGATAAGATTCTTGTGATATATGTCAAAAATTAAAAAATATAATAAAAAATAGTTTATCAATTATATTTAATAATAAATTCATCAAAAAACATTTTACCACTTAATTATTATCTATAAGGCACTGAATTTTACTTTCTGAATGTTGTGCAGATACTACATCGGCACTGAAAATGATTTTTATATTTATCATGAAATATTTAATACTTTATATATTATGAATTATTTTTTGTATGGTACTTTAATTATATTATCATACATCATTATTTACATCAGTTTAAAAAAATATGTCATATTTATGTTTTAACATTATCAAAAAAGATACAACGTCATAAAAACTATATTTTTTACTATTTATAAAAAATTTAACTTTTTCAAAAAATTATAAAAAAATACAGTATAGATTAATTTTTATATTCTGATTTCAAAAACGAATTTAATTTCTTCTAAAACATTTTCTAAAAGTTAAAAAATTTAATTATATTTATTTTCTCATAGAAACCAATAAAAATCACTTTATGAAGAGAACCTATATTTAAAGAAAAAAATGAATTTACTAAAAATTGTGTGTTTATTTTATAGGATTTTAATAAATAAAATTTTATTGAATATTTAATTCATATATATTTCATAATTTTTTTAATACTATTCATTTCTAGTAACTTAACTATAACACCCTTACCCCAAAAGACCAGAGTCGGTGCCTTGATTTATTACATTGACATGATTACAATGAATCAAATATTAAATGATCAAATAGTTTAGTAGTTTTCGAAAAAAAATATTTTATACATAATACCCATAATACATTAGGAAAATAAAATAAATTAGAACATAAGTAAAATATCAGCATCCTTGAAACTCATTCAATGGATTCCTCTTCATAACCTAGAGAAATTAAATATAATAAGTGTGAGCTCAAATTATCAGTAAGTGTCAGTATAGTGGAATAAATAATGAATCAATGAGAATAAATCAACATGGAAATATAAATAACTTAAAACACATTCCTTTTAAATATCAGGATAAGTCACAATCCATATGAAAAGATAAATAATGGAAACACATGTCATTTAATCAATAAACTGCGAATAAAATGCATCCATAGATAATGTCATAATGAAAATATCATTTATATATAATAACTAAATCTGAATGAAGGAAATTATTAATTATTGGATTCCATGTTTCCTAGGTACATTGTACCTCTACTATCAATACAGTTTATAACATATCAGGTAAATACCCATCATATTTGGCTAACTGATGCGTATCATGAGACTATTGATGCATTGATAGGCTATCTATAACTGGGAACCACCCCTATTATATATATATCTAGATAATTACTTATATATCTAATAATTGATTTAATTCATGAACAACGTGCTATATCAAATTTCTATTTTGAATAAAAGATATGAATTTACCAATATTTTCCTAGTAAATTAAATAACTATCAAGTACACACTGTTTGTAAAAATGCTATACGGTTTAGAAAATAATTATACTAATCATATAATAGTATTAAAATATAAAATAAATTTTATTTCCAATAGAAACTATTTATGATTAAGTGATTGTTTCGAGATAAAGTTAACAATCATAAAAGAAAGTGATATTGTAGAGATAACTTTTACCACTTGGTAATTTTCAATCAAAAACCCTTTGGATGATATAATTCAAATTAAAAGTTTAAATAACATGAATATAAAAGATGTATTGATATAACATATCAAAAAAAAATTAGTACATATATCACACAAAATAAGTAATTGGTGAATATGACATTTATCTCACAGATGTAAAAAGTGTGATGAAAATCTCTTACCTTGTGTTTCCTTTTAGGTGAACATAATTTAACCTAATTTATAATGGTTCTGACAATTTTATTAACTTATACCATAACCATAATCATATTTATAATATCATATATTAACTTCTCATAATATCTTATTACCTGTTTCTTAATAATCATTCATTTTTTTAACTATTTTGTGTGTTAATTTCCATGTTTTTAGACTATGTTTTGAATTGTTACTTATTGTTACTATTAATTAGACCCGGATTTCATAATATCATAAAATTATACCATGATTTAGATATAATATATATTCATTATATATTTATTTATAATAATCCATAAAATTTTGTGATAGGAAGTGAAATACACAATTCCTTGAGATGGTAGGTTGTACGTATGTATGAACGCTACTTCCATTTCTTTTCCGTATTAAAATAATAAAAATTAAATTATATATATTCATATTATAATTATATTATCATATTTATTTCATATATTTAAAATATTTTTATTAAAATCATCCTTAATACATTCCATGTATATCATGAATGAATCACATCACTTTAAGGGGCAGTAGTCCACACGTCCACAAATGATGTTATCACATTCCCATAAAATGGAAATCAAAAAGGTGTGTGATATATAAAAAATAAATAAGTGTAAATAAATTATAAATATCATATATATAACATATATAAACTATAAATCCATCATTATTCCAAACATGAATATTGGTAATGGAAGAATGAACAACATTAGTTTGTGAGGTTGTAGTCTGTCGTACACACAAAATATGATTGTGAATCCCATTTGATGGATGTTTTTGAAATTTTCAGTCAAAAACATGGAATAAAAACATATCATTATATTTAATATTCTGATTTTATTTTATAATAATGAAAAAAACAATTTAAGGGGAGGATAAGTAAATGAACAAAAATGTTCATTGAAGAACGTTGTCTCTTATTCGTGTAACGCCTTTTGGTTTATACCAAAATACTTCCTTGGTTGAATTTATACCAAAATTGAGGATTCTAGGAGGATTTTATGGATTTTGAAATAATGTTTGGGAATATTTTGGATGATACAAATGCATTATAGTTGTGAATAAATGGGAGGGGTTACTTCCATTTTATAGTGGAGGAGGAGTGGCAATCTTGTAAATATAAAAATGTAAACACTATTAAGAGGTCTCCCTTACATCATGTGCTTCCAATAAGTATTAATATTAAATAAAAGGGAATATGTTCTATAAATATATCCATAAAATGGATTTTGTACTAGTTTATAGGTCAATTTGGACCTTCTGTTTATGGTTTAGTGGCATCTTAATCTAGTTTTTCTCTTAATCACTATAATTAATTTTAATCACATTCACTAATATTTTTGATAAAAAACTAATTTGACCTTATTATATATTATAAATTATTATTATTCCAAATATGTAATCCATTTTCGCAAATTTAAATCATATAATTTGTAGAAAGTAATTTAAATTTAATCTCGTGGTCAAGACTGTAAAGTGGTGTTTTAAAGTAAATATGTTCAAAAGTTTGTCAAATTTTTATATAAAATTTAAACGTGACATTGATTAAAATGAAT
The DNA here is from genome assembly GCA_963277665.1 of Viscum album. Classification (NCBI taxonomy): domain Eukaryota; kingdom Viridiplantae; phylum Streptophyta; class Magnoliopsida; order Santalales; family Viscaceae; genus Viscum; species Viscum album. The sequence continues at coordinate 697,955,432 of OY728128.1, forward strand.
AAAATTAATTTAAATGATATAAAATTAATAAAATTATATTTTTAAACCAGATGAAAACATAATTAACTATATAAATTAACTAGATGAAAATACATATTTCAATTAAAATCATATATTTTCACAATTCATTAAAAAATAAAAATTATTAGAAAAATACAAAAAAACAACATAACCTAATTTTGAAATTATGATATAAAAATTTAATTTTATTTTTATATATAAAATTTATAAAATTTTATAAAATTATATTTAAAATTGGTGTGTCATTAAAAGGAGAAAAAACTCCCTTAATAAAAATACAGTTTTTATACATAATATTGGGTTTGTTCATATCTTATGTCTATAAAATCTATTGGAATAATGTAAAAAATATTTTATTTAAATTAAATTTCATTAAAATTATCCACTAATAGTAATTAATTAAGTTTTATTAATATAAAGCACCTACACATAAAAACAGTTTTTTATTAAAACATTTCCTTTATATTCAATTGAGTTCTAAATTCATTTATAACTAATTGGTAAAAATTGAATTCAACCATCTATTTTTATAATTTACTTAATATTATTCATAACCTCTAATTTAAGGGCTATGTTATATCTTATTACATTAAATAACAACATTTTAATAATATATTTTTGTTCTGTAAAACTCAGTCTTGCATGTAATGCAAGCTATCAAAAAAAATAATTCTTGTGTGTAAATAAAGATAAATCATTGTTGCTCACATTAAAATATATAAAATAGATTTATTTAAAATATTAAATATATTATAATGTCTTGGGATGTTATATTACTTTCTATTCTTGGTTTTTCTTAGAACACAAACTACTAAATACAATTTTCTTGCTTTAAATTTTTGGGGTGTTACATTCTCTCAACAATAATTAAATTATTTCCTCACAATTTAAACTTGATCTCAGTAATCAAGGGACTAATATTTGAAGATAAAATATTGTTCAAAAACCCACATCGTAAATAGGTTTAGTAACACATCTTCTTAATAAGTGGGAAAAGGAAATGTGAAGGTCAACAAAAAACATGGATTTCAAATAAGAGAACATTAGTGAAAACATGGATATGGAAGAGAAATATAACTATCAAGTTATTATAGAGAGTAATAGAGAACATGTTCATGAGAAATTGGATGACCACAAATCCATGAACTAGAGTTATGAAAAAGGTCACTCATATCATCCAAAATTGTGATAAGTGGACAACATTTTTGTTTCAAGAGCCTTTTCCTAGATTTGAGGAATTATTTCACTCTATAAGAATATAAGAAAATGTAATTAATTTCAACATTTCTATTTCATAAGCACAATATTATCTTTTGGTTGTGACTTGAACTAATTCAACTTCATATCTTAGCATAGGTTTCATCATAGGTTTAAGTAGCACATTAACCTCTAAAACCACATCCAAAGATCAACTTAATCCATTTCATAATTTTTTAACCTTTAAAAAAATTATTATAGAGTACTTTGGAATAATTTATAAGGTAGTTATTAGTATCTAATTTACTTTATCCATATCAATCATTTGTTTATCCAATATCAGGAACATATTGAGGGATATCTTTCACTCAACCATGTGTTTTCCGAAAAGTTTAAATTAATATTGATTCAATTTTTCTAGTACCATTCGAGATGTGATATCAAATCCTTAATTAAATTATATTGTATTATAATTGTTACATATTCTTTAACTCTTATAACCAGAACATCACTGATAAAATACTTTTAAAACATATTTTATAGATCTTAATACATAATAAAATTAATCATTCCACTTTGGTTTTGTCAATAAAATATGATTGACATTGATCTCTAAGATTTATTTGAGGTATATTCCTATTATTCTTGGGGGATTCGTTTGTATAGTGGCCCATATCCTTGTAGTTTTAACACTGAACAACAATGTTTTCCTTCTTCCCTTCACATTATTTTTTCTGGTGACCCCTTTCTCTACACTTATAATAAACTCCTAATCCTTTCAATCATATACCGTGATGATTATGTATATAGTTATCACATGTCAGGAAATCCTTATTTCCCTTATTCCCTTTATCTCTTATTTTATCATTCATCCTTTTCTTATATTTCTTCCCTTTGAAACCATATGAGTTTTAGAATTCATTCTTTGTCTTGACAGAACATAAAAATATTTCATCATATGATCAAATGGTTTGAGGCACCAGTACCCTTATGAGACTTAGATTAATCCTATAAAATAAGTGATAAATCTTGAATTCCATGTTTCATATGAAATCTTTAGTATGCCTTGGTAACCAGGTAAATGTGTATTCATATTCCATGAAACTTTATTCTTTATTTTTCTTTAAACTAAGGAACTTTCACTTCATCTCTATTTTTTAATCACAAGGGAAGTATTTTATCAAATAATGTGTCATTAAAAGTTCTCCATTCCATGATTTCTATTTCCACCTCCTCCCTAGTTTTATAGATCAATGACCACCATTGATTATAGTTTCCATTGAGACAATAGACTACAAGTGTAACCTATTCCTTTTAACCACATCCAAATTCCATGAATATCTTCTTTGTCACACCCTAACCCTTAAAATTTCTTAATTTTATTCTTTTCGTGGAATTGGATCCTTTGTTTTAGATTTGGGTTGAGTCCTGGTTTAAATTTTAGAGATTTTTTTTAAAACTTAATGTTTTGGGGATTGGAATCAAGGGGAACAAGGGTAGCACATGGTTAAGGGAAACTATGTGACTTTTCTCAAGTAACTATGAAACCTTTTTTGGATTCTAAGGGTTAGGTGAATGGGTTTTCCACAGTTTGGGAAACTGTTCGAGTGGTTCAATCCATTGGGACAGTGGGTACCACATGGTTTGTGTGCATTTTGGAAAACTATGTGGCCAAGCTGTGTGGCATGCCCATATTTTTAAAATATTAAAATTATTAATCTAACCTCCCCTCTTTTTACCCTGACTCAATCCCCCTCCCTTTTGGTCATTTTTGGTGCACAACGGGGTCCCAAGACCCATCTTCCTTTGGTTCTCCTTCCTCCATTGATGCTTATCCAGGAATTTAAGGTGATTTATTAGGGTTTTTAGCCTCTTTTATCTTCTTTCTCTTATCTCCTCTTGGTTTCTTGGATATATATTGGGGGGTTCATCTCTTGGATGAAGAATAGGATTATATTTTTCTGATTTTGGTCAATTTTGTTGATTTTAGGGTGTTTTCATCGTTTATGGAGATTAGTTCTTCCTTCCCTTGAAGTTTCATCGCATCTGCACTCCATTGAGGTATGTATTTTCATTTGTTTCATTTTTGATGCATTCCATTTGATGTTTGGGAATTTTTTCTAAGAAATTTATATAGTTATGCACATAAGGTGTTTGTTAAAATTTTAATCATTCCTTCAAAGTGAAATTGTGCATTTTGAGTGGTGTTTAACATTCATTATGTTATGATAATATTTTTCCATTGTGAATATGGAATTGTATATGTGGATTGGTGATTTTTTTATCATTTCTATCAAGTGTGGTTTGTTTCATTGGTTGTAAATCATGTTATGTTTTTTTAAGAGTGGTTTTGGGTAACTTTCATGGATACTTTTGGTGTTTCATCAGATATGGGCACATCCATGTGTGCTCAAGGTTCAGACTAGGATAGAAACAGAAATTAAAATGGCCTTAAATGAATTTTCTCAACATAAGAAGATATATTTTCACAACACACATCCTTTTTTCCCTCTTATTTCCTTATTTAAACTCTTAATTATTTACTAATGGATCCTTGATTTCCAAATGACATGAAAGTGGTTTCAAATTTTATTTGAAGTTATGGACCACATGGAACTTGAGAAATTGTTGGTTTCTAAATGATAGGAAGTCATGTTTGGAATCTTTAAGCATGTTGAGCGTTTTTAACTTTTCTTTAAGTGGTTTTAGAAATGGAATTGGATTTGGAATATAGGGGACCATATTCCATTTTTGTAAATTAGCATGACTTCTAAAGTTTTTATAGGCATGTTTGGCATTGTACACATGAAAGTGACATTTAATTTTCTTTTGGAAATAGTTTGGAGAATATTTTTAATATATTGTAATTTATAATGGGATATACCGGTTAGCACTTTATAAATTATTGGAAATGAATTGTGGTTTTGAAAGTACAAATGCTTGGTTGGAAACATAGTTTTTTTCGAGGAATTGTTTGAAAGATCATGTAACATAATGGACTTGTTGGAACCTATGAATGGTTTTTTATATGATGGTAACCTATATGGATGATTTTTTCATGTGGGTTATTTTTTGGGTGGTGTTAGTGTTTGGGGTAGTGAAGTATGGTGGCAATAGGTAAGGTGAGTCACCCATGTGAGGGCCTCCTACTTATATAGTGTACTATTACCATGATTTTTCTAGGTACCTTTTATAGGTTTTAGTGATGTTTTATTACTGAACCTGATTAGATAGGTTGGTACCCCATTTAATTTATATGGATTGGTGGAATTTTCCACTAGATCGTCTAGTTTAGAGCATCCAGTTGGTTATAGACTATGCAGTTACACCATACATCGGCAGGTCAATCTGATCTAAGTATTTATAGGTATCACTCTAGGGATGTTTAGGAAATTCACTTGGTTTTCTGTCTATATTTTATTTTTTCTTTTTTGATACACTTGGTTTCCAATTTACATTGCTCAATTATTTTAAACATGACTTTTTATTTCTTTGATTTGGGTTTGGTTTGGGTTTTGGTGTTAAAATAGTGGTCCGTTTTGAAAATGAAGATGTGGTGTGTATTATTTTGGAAAATGGAAAGTTTTTTTTGTTTATTAAAATGTAAAAAACTTATTTTTATATATGTATTTCAAACTAGTGTTTGTGGTCTCTTTTGGGAAATGATTTGTATGGATTTTGTGGTGATTTCCTTCTAAGCTATGAGGCTCACACCCAACTTATACCATTTAGTGTCAGTAGACCTCATCTGTTTTGTAGGTTCATGTTTCTGGTTCAATTTCTCTTGTAGCAGGTTAGTCTTGTGGATGGAGATGACCAAGAGTTCACATGGATATCTTTTTGGTGTAATCTATTTTTTAGTTTTTTATTCAGTCTTTTATTTTAGTATTTGTATCTAGATTGGTTTTTATATTTATTGAGATTTGTTTATTTCTTTTTCCTCCACATGTTCATTTTATTTATTCGATCCTGGTTTATTCAAAAACAATTGTTTACATAATGATTTATTTGATGTCTGGAACTAGTTTCCAAACAATGGGGATGGGAAACGACCATCAGTCCATGTCTCTAACCATAATGGATTTTGAGTTGGACGGAACCCCAGCTTGGTTCATGAAAATATCATATCAGAGTATGTTCTTGTTATTTGGGGTGTCTGGTAGTTGAATATTAGGACTATCGTAACTCGATAGGTAGGTATGGGAAGGACTTCATTATCCTTTACGCATACTGAACCTCAAGTTTCCAAAAGATGTTTGGGATTTGAGTCCTTTTTATTTTTTTCAAATAAGGAATGATAATAGAGGTGATCCGCTATTATGTTGTGATCACACGTGGAGTAATGACCCATGTGGAGTCTACATGCATGGATCAAGGTCCTCTTATTGGTTGGTTCTTACTTTTGAATGGCCTACTAACCATGTATCTAAGTTCCATATGACCACAGGTTCCTCATTTCAAAATATTGGTGTGAGTTTTGTTTTGTTTTTTTTTTGGTACATGTGAGGGTGGTTTTAAAATAAAATAGGATTTTGAAATAGAAATTATTTATTTCAATGGTTTTGAAATCAAAAAAAATCGATTTTTTATAAAAGTGAAATAGAATTGATTTAAAAATTTGATAAATGCTTGTGTTTTATGGTAGAATTATTTCTGTGGCCCTTATTGTCCCATATGGACATCACATATGTGTGGGTATGTATGGAAGGTTCATGTTGGAACTTGTATGTGTATTATGTAAGTATAAGTTGATGAACGCATATGTGATGATTCATAGGATTCCATGGGTGTGTATTTGAAATTAAAGTCTTGTCCTGGTTTTCCAGAATGGATTTTGAAAGAGGAAAATGATTTTGGGAATTGGTTTGGTTTTAAAATCTTGGTCCTCTTTTGATAAATTGGGTTCTTGTTTTATGAAAAATGGATGGTGTTTGAAATTTATCCTTGGAAGAATGTGGTTTTGAATTTGAATTGGAAATTTTGGTTTTTGAAAATATAATTCTAGTTTATTTGTGATGTTTGGCATGTGTTCTAGTTGTTTTTTCTAAAGATGGTATTTTGGTTATGATTTGGTTGGATATTGATTTTTGGCTTTTTGTTTTTATGTTTTTTAGAATATTCTGGCTAGAAAGGTCCCCATGTTTCTAGTGAGATTTTCTCAGTTTCTGGATCTTCTCAAGTGTTTCCTGTCTGTAGTGGTGATCGAGGTCCATTAGAGGTGGTGGGATGTCTTGAGAGTATCGAGAGTGTCCTTAGATCATTAGGAACTACTGAATCTATGAGATTTGGTGCTGTTATGGGTTTGTTTAAGGTTCCATCATTGGATCAGTGGAAGGTTTTTTCCCTTCATCGTTTCAAGTTGGGATGACATGGGAAGTTTTCAAGACAACTTTCATCCAAAGGTTCATAATTGAGGAGATTAAGAAGAGGAAGGTGGAAGAGCTATGGAGTTTTTGGTAGAGCTAGGGGTCAGTGAAGACTTATATCAACAACTTCAACAATTTGGTTCCCTTCTCTCTAGAGTATGTGGAAGAGAATTAGATGAAAGATCCACTTTTAGTTTAGGGTCTTCGTATAGAGATAATGGAAAAAATCATCTCATTTGGTGAAACTATTTTCAAATATTTTGTAGATGAGGCATTCTTAGCTGAGTTGGTTCTCAGGGTGCAATCAGGGGGGGTTTTCTCTCATGAAGGTCCCCCATCTAGCGAGAGGAGTGTTCCATAGGATCATGTTTCTGAAAAGCCTCATTCATTGGTTCTGGATTCTAGTTCATTAGACTATTCACTTTTATTCCACCAGTGTGGTTGGTCTAAGTATTTAGAGATTTCATGTAGCAATACTCTAAAGACCTACCTTCATTTTGGTTGTCTAGGTCACTTGGAGAAGTTTTTTAAGATGTGTTTCCTAAAGAAGAAGTTTTGACCAGAGGATATCAACTTCCATCTATGAAGTAGTAGATGATTCAGTCATCAGTGCTCCATCCACAAGCCTTGGAGTGAAGCTCACACATATTCAGGAACCACCAGGGGTGTGGGGAAACCTTGGACCAGTTTTTTTCTCCAGCGTTGGGGTGGAGATGTTTGAATTTTTCTGTTGTAATTTTTTCTGATGTTCTGAGTTTCTCCTTTTTTGTAAGAAACATGGTGGTAAATTTTATCTGAATTTGGATCTTTGAATCTATTTTTATTCTTTGAGTGTTCTTATCCTTTATTTGGTCTGGTCTCTGTTTTAGTTGTGATTGTTTGGAGATTCTTAAGTTTGGTGGAATTGATGGGTTTTGGTTTCAGTTTTATATTTAGCTAGATTTATTTTTGCGGCTTTCACTTAGTATTGGGGGTTCATTTTCTATATGAAATTTTCAATTTCAATGGTGGTATTTTTTTTCTCATGTAATGAAATTTGGGTTGGTGGGGTTGGGATTTCCCATTAATGGTGGGCATGTTGTTCGATTGATATGAAAAATTTTGTGTTAGTTAACTCATTGGTCTGACCCGAAGCCATGCCAAGGTTGTGGTTGAGTTATTATGGTGGGGAGAACCCCTTGTTTTATCCAATTTATTTTTGTGTTGTAATTTTATATATAATTATTCGGGTGTGACTTGTAGAGAGAAGTGTCACCCTGAGGTTTGTGGTTTCTCTCGATTTTGACTATGCATGAAATCAGGTTTTATTTAACTTTTGGTTGGGTGACATTATAAAGGCATAAAGTTTTTTTGGTTGGGATAATTGTCCCACCCCATCCTTTTAAATTCATTTATTTTATTACTTTCTTAGATTTTGATCTTTTGGTTGAGATTTGGGTTGATTCTTGGTTTAAATTTTTTAGTTTTTAGTTGAAAAGTGATGCTTTTGTTATTGGCAGCAAGGGGAGCACATGCCGAGAATGGTTAAGGGAAACCATGAATCCTTACCCAGGTAATTGTGTAGCTTTATTTGGAGTGTAGGGGTAAGGTACATAGGTTTTGCACAATTTGGGAAACTGTGCAGCAACAGTGTAAGCAGTTCTTTCCATTTTGACATTAGATACCGCACTATTTGTGCACAGTTTAGAAAACCATGCGATGTGCATAGATTTTTAAAATCTTAAAATCCATAATCTACCCTCCCCTCTTTTTACCCTAAATCAACCCCCTCTCTCTTGGTCATTTTTTTAAAGACCCAGAAATTTCAAGGAAATTTTTTTCTTAATTTCTTTGAAATTTTACGAGACTGCGACTTCTGACGGCACCAGATTCTGAGGCCCAGTGTGCCCAGAATCAAGTTCTCAAGTTTAGCTCAGGTACGTTCAGTGAACGAACGAGCGGGTTTTTCTAACTTTTGAACCAATGCTCGGAATCAAAATCCAAGGGCACCGATGGAACCGCAGTGCCGGTAATTGCTTAAGAAGACCTTTTCTGAAGGTGCATTTTCTTGGGAGGAGTTGATTAAAATTTGAGGTGTAAGTGAAGAATAAAATAAAATTTGTAATCCAATTTTATTTTTCTACTATGTAGATTTATCCTTTGTGTGGAAGTTGGGTTCGTAACTTACCTTGGGAGAATAAAGTATAGGTGGGGCCCACACAAGCCCCCACCTTTTCACATTCCCCATAACCCCTTGAAACTCCTCCTTAATGTTGTGACTTTACCTCTTCTCTTTTAATGAATGCCAACACACTCTCTACTCAATTAATTGAACACATTAATTAATTGAATTAGTTTTGAATTTTAAAAGTGTTGGCATGTGTGAATAAATTAAGACGAAGTCTTAATTTATTTTGGTTGATGGGTTGTGTGGGGAAATGGAGGAGATAGAACTCATATTCTTCGTTGGAGAACACGAAGAACGTCAAGAACCCGACGAAGAACGCCTTCACCACAAGGAGTGAATGACGTGTCATTCTTCTTCCCTCTCCGTAGCCGGTGAGAGACACCTTCGTCGAAGAATGACGACACGCCACATCCTTCATCGGGCGAACGCCGACGATGCTTACGGAGCCTCGATCCGCAATGCCGTCTTACGTGACGTCATCTTCCACGACGTCGTCTTTCGCGACGTCATTTCCCTACGACGACCCTCGTTTGTCAACCTCATCAATGTAGTGGTTTAATCTTTGCTCAAGTTTTTTTTAACAAACTTTGTTGATAATTGTTGGTCGCTTGCTATCATTATAACGGGAGTAGGTCGGACCGCACAAACACGGCCGATCCTCTTCCCCCTTTGCTGTCATATTCGTTGCGGCTCGAACGAAGGTGACGCGGTGCCATTGCATCGCGTGAAAACAAAGAATAATGGGCGAAGAAGCGCGGCGCCGTCGCGCCACGCCAGAAAACCACGAACAGGCCACGGTTTGATTATTTGACGTGCGGATCGACGGGCGATGAAGGAACGGGTTGCAGAGGCCTTTTGAAGACTTCGCAGTGAAGAGAAGGTCCCGAGAGGACCGCTGGTGAAGACGGCAAGCAAAACGGACCACCAGAGCGCATCCGGTGGTCCGCGGAAGACCCTTCTGGCGAGCCCCGCCGGCATAGCGGCGCTGGCGGCCGGAGGAGGCGACGTCTTGGCACGCCGCCAGGAGGGACCGCCTCGGCTGAAGCTGCGGCGGCAGGCGACCGGTCCCACGGCCACGTGGGACCGGGGGGAGACCGGGGGTCGTAACCCCTGTCTGTCAAAGGGAGCGGCCCCCACGTGGGGGCCGCGGATCAATTTAGGGGGGCAGCTGCCCCCCCCCCTTCCCAAAGTCACGGCCAAGGTAGACGTGTGGGGTGCGCTCGCGCCGGGCCAACCGGCCGCCCAGGCCGGGTCGGGCCGCGCAGGCCGGGCCAGGCCACGCCCAAATGGGCCAGACCCGGACCCGGGTTGGATTGACCCGGTTTGGGCCGACCCAGGGGGTCTCGGTCCGGGTCAGTCCGGGCCCAAAACCCCCTAAAACCAGATAGGTTCATTCTTTTGCCCATGACTTGGGCTACAGACCTCCAATTGACGCACCTTCAGTTGTGATACGATCCTTGAATCGAGATGTTCGTTTCGGTATATTACACTCAAGGTTTCGGCGAACTTTGGGTTTAGCCGGGTTGGTTCGAACATGAAACCAACCGGGCCCTCGGAGCGGAAATGCTTATAACTTGAGCTCCGGACGTCCGATACACGTGTCGTCAACTTTGATGGATTCCTCGTGATGAGACGGAAGTTTTTCCATACTTAGCCTGAGGTTTGGATGCAGTTGAATAGTGTTCAGGTTGTATTGAACCCGAAATCCAACCGGGCCCCTGGAACAGAAAAGCTGATAACTTTCAGACCGGACGTCCGTTTGACGAACCGTCAGCGGCGTTGGTGATCACGTTGAGAAACGGTCCCTATGAGTATACCCTATGAGAGTTCGGGGTACAATTGAGATGTGGTCGGGTTGGTTCGTACACGAAACCAACCAAGCCCCTGGGACGAAAAGGCTAATAACTCACAGACCGGGCGTCCGATTGACGCGTCATCTGTTGCGTTGAGACCCCTATGACGAGGCGGTACTTTGAGATACTTATTCGTGGGACTTTGTGATACTTGGATTATCGACCTGTAGCTCGTGGAGCGGACCCTCTTGGAGACGAACGTACGGAGTACGGAGACCGTGTAGCCGGCTGAGACCTAACGACTGCTTGACCGACTCGACTTGGAGTGAGTCGACTAGCCCAGTGGACGAAGAACTACTATGTTTGGGTGCAGAATCACGAAGGACGGAGCGCCTGGTAGCAGGCAGCAGACCCGCGGTACTCGACAGGAGGAGTACCTCTATAGGCTATGAGGGGGAGCACTACTGTGTAAGGTGGAAGACCCATGGTGGAGGAGCACTACTTTGTGAGGTGGAAGACCCACGGTACTCGACAGGAGGAGTATCTCAGCTGTCTAAGGTTAGTGAGCAGTATCTCGGAGTCGTGACAGGATCACTGTACTCATCAAGGACGGGGCTCTTCAGCAGTTACAGTTTCGATAATGAAAATTCTGGTTTGAGCTGAGTCTATGACCTTTGTGTTTACCTCATGATTGAGATGGGTCACTTGATAACTTAGGTATATGTATGGGCATATACCTAGGTAGTGGTTATCCATTTATATTGTAACCTTTGTGTTTCCTCATGATTGAGATGGGTTACTTGATAACTTAGGTATAAGTATGGGCTTATACCTAAGAAAGGGTTATCCGTTGAGATCCTTCTCTGTGGTTAACCTTGTTGGATTTAGTGAGACCATGAGGGTATCGGGGTCCCTACTGAGTATCGTATACTCACCCCTGCACGGGCTATGCCTGCACCTCGTTGTGTTGGTTGCAGACAACGGGCAGCGCTGATAGAGGCCGAGTGTTCGAGGACTGGACGGTACCTGGAGGTGGACCTCACGACGAGTCAGTATCTGAAGGTGGACTTCACGACGAGACGATACTCGGAGGAGGTTGACGGGAAAGAGTGTTGTGGAGGATATCTGTACCTACCCTTCAGGTAGGATCCGTGGAGGATGATCCAGGAGCTGCGCTATCTATATCTATCCTTCAGGTAGGATCCGAGGTGGACGACCCAGGAACTGCTTCTATTTTTCTTCCAGTTGTTTGTCTTTCCTGTTGTACTTTCGTTCAGTTGTAACTGTACTTCAGTTGGTTTTGTATTCAGGCCCACTTACTTTTCAGCAATTTCTTTTGTACTTATTGTATTACTTCTTCTTGTACTCTGTGGTTTCTTTTTACTTTTATAAAGGAAATTCCTTCCCAGTTATCGGGATTTACACCTTTGGTGCTAGTCTCCAGCCCCTGGCCTGTGGAAGGCGGGCTTGGGGGTTGTCACGGAACGGTCCCCAAGGACGGGTCGTGAAAAATTGGTATTAGAGGAGTCGGTTCTACCACAGAACTTATAACTCTGATATTTCTTTTCTGTGAAGAAATAGTGTTAAGGGTACCGAGTGTGGTCTTCAGTTCAGAGAGTCCAGTGTTGGTGCGGTGGCCGACGTATCCGTACACCAGGACCCTGACTCCTGATTTCCGACTTTGTGCAAGAAAACACTGATTGCGTGTATGTTTCAAAAGTTTTCTTTAAGTCAGCTCAAACCAGGTCAGCTCACCAGGTTTACATAATTTAACTGTGTCGCATCTGTTCAGGATGTCTCCACATAGTCAGTCAGTTGGAGTTTTCGAGAGAGTACTCGATGATGGCCCACCAAGCTTCAAGGCTCTGGTGCAGGGCCCTTTTTACTATGTTGGCACCCTCGGGTGGTATACCAGCACCACCACCACCTGTTGGGCAGCAGATGCCACCAACCATACTAGCGAACTGTTCACGCTAGCAGAGCGCATTTCACGAGTTCCAGCAGCAGTGGCCTCCGAGGTTACGAGGCGAGGCAAGTTCGTAGACATCAGAGCACTAGCTGGAGGTGATTTCTAGAGTTTTCCGCCTAGCTGAGACATCAGTAGAGTGGATGGTGGACTTGGCTACTAGTGTTTGCCAGTGAATGACCATGAGGATGGTCCGCATAGTGATTAGGCTTCGGTATGTGGACCGATTCCTGAGATAGTGCCTTTGGGTAGTGTGCCAGCTGTACATCACTACCTGTTGGTCAGCAGTTACAATAGGCGGTACCGGTATGTGACACATGTAGACTTACTACCTTACACGTGTTCCAACATCAGATACCCTCAAGTTCCGAGGTGATCCCGACTGACAGACAGCTGAGGACTGGCTTGAGGAGGTGGCTGAGAGTTTTCTAGAGCTTATACAGCTTCGGCAGGACGACATGTCGGTAGTTGAGAATTCATTGGGGCATACCAAACCATTCCTAGTACTCGATGAATCCGATGTGATCGGTGCTTCAGGGCTCGGACATCCGAGCCAGCACCTTTTCTCTATGCATTCCTACTTAGGCTAGGGTTCTAGAAAGAACCTTTGTGGTTGAGAATTCTTTTGCTGAATGGATGCAGTCAGTGAAGGTTAGCAGTGGGAAAGCTGGAAACTGGCACCAGTCTCGAAGACTTGGGCGTGTAAAATGTTTCAAGTAGAGGAAGTAAAAAAGAATAGATGAATCTGCAAGGCAGAAGAAATGGAAGTAGAGCTATGAGAGCATCATGGGGTGGTGAACATTTTGATATGTTGCAACCACCCGCCCTTGTAATTACCACTAGACTCTGGGAGCTGGGGGCGGGGGAAAGAGTAGCTTCATGCAGTCAAGGAGTGCGACCGAAAGGCTCTAAGGATGATTCTAAGTACGGACTGTGTCTTCTACTAGCTGTCATAACAACAAGACATTGATACGAATCATTCCTTCCTTCCACGAATCATGTCCCAAGCCTGGAGTTTCCGGTAAGCTGTAGACTTGACCCTCATGTCTAGAGATACCTTTGGGAGGAGACTCGATAATCACACTTACGCCGACAGTGTGATCTGACCCACTAGGTGAGAGTTTCTGTTAGAATCTCTTGGTGACAGTGTCAATGCCTTACGATGTTGGTCTGAGTATGGATTGGATCCAAAGTTCATACACGGGTTCACTGTATTAGGAAAAAAGTTTGTGGTTTATCTACAACGTTGGGATGGGGTTTTCCTTGGTCAGCAAAAAGGAAAACCCAGGCAGCACAGGTTGGAATCATGCATAAGAGGGTGCATTCAATCACTCAAAAGATGTCCAAACTTACCTTTATGCCAGGATTCGCCAGAGTTGCGGCACCACTTTCAGCAGAGCTGACAGGAGGCCTCTAGAGTTCGAGGATGACAACCACGTCCTTATACGGGTCTCACCTCGACGAGGTTTACGGAGATGTAGCCGAGGTGGCGAGATATCTCTGAGGTTCAACGGACCTTTATAGGTCCTCATCAGGGTAGGATAGGTGGTTTACCACTTGACCATTCCACCTCAGTTGCACCGAGTGCACGATGTCATCCTCGTATCTCAGCTAAGGAGATACGTGCATGACCCTTCACACATCGTCGACTGTAGGGAATTGAACGTCGATGAAGGAGTGACATTCACAGAGGTTCTAGTGGAGAACGAGGATCAACAGGAGAAGGTCCTACATGGACGGTCGATTCCTCAGGTGCGCTTTCACTGGCTGCTTGGGAACCTCCAGGAGATCACATGGGAGAGGGAGGCTCAGTTGCGTGCTCAGTACCACTTTTGTTTCCCTAGTCTGTGTTATAGCTTTACGGGGACGTAAAGCCCTGAGGTGGGAGTAATGTAAAGACCTGTAAATTTCAAGGAAATTTTTTTCTTAATTCTTTCAAATTTTATGAGATTGCGGCTTCTGGCGGCACCTGATTCCGAGGCCCAGTGTGCCCGGAATCAAGTTCTGAAGATTAGCTCGGGTATGTTTAGTGAACGAACGAGCGGGTTTTTCTAAATTTTGAACCGGTGCTCAGAATCGAAATATGAGGGCACTGATGGAACCGCAGCGCCGGTAATTTCTTAACAAGACCTTTTCTGAAGGTGCGTTTTCTCGGGAGGAGTTGTTTAAAATTTGAGGTGTAAGTGAAGAATAAAATAAAATTTGTAATCCAGTTTTATTTTTCTTCTAAGTAGATTTATCCTTTGTGTGGAAGTTGTGTTGATAACTTCCCTTGGGTGAATAAAGGAGAGGTGGGGCCCACACGAGCCCCCACCTTTTCACATTCCCCATAACCCCCTGAAACTCCTCCTTAATGTTGTGACTTTACCTCTTCTCTTTTAATGAATGCCAACACACTCTCTACTCAATTAATTGAACACATTAATTAATTGAATTAGTTTTTAATTTTTAAAGTGTTGTAATATGGGAATAAATTAAGACAAAGTTTTAATTTATTTTGGTTGATGGGTTGTGTGGGGAAATGGAGGAGATAGAACTCGTCTTCTTCGTTGGAGAATGCGAAGAACGTCAAGAACCCGACGAAGAACGCCGTCACCGCAAGGAGTGAATGATGTGCCGTTCTTCTTCCCTCTCCGCAGCCGGTGAGAGATGCCTTCGTCGAAGAACGAGGATGTGCCACATCCTTCATTGGGTGAACGCCGACGATGCTTACGGAGCCTCGATCCGCGACGCCGTCTTCCGTGACGCCGTCTTCTGCGGCACTGTCTTTTGCGACGTCCTTTCCCCGTGATGAACCTCGTTTGTCGACCTCATCAATGTAGGGGTTTAATCTTCGCTCAAGTTTTTTTTAACGAACTTCGTTGATAATTGTTGTCCTCTTGATATCATTATAATGGGAGGAGGTCGGACCGCACAAACATGGCCGACCCTCCCCCCCCCCCCCCCTTGTTGTCATACTCGCTGTGGCATGAACGAAGGTGACGCGGTGCCATCACACTGCGTGGAAACAAAGAAGATTGGGAGAAGAAGCACGGCACCATCGCGCCGTGCCGTGGAGGTCGAACAATGTCGCGGCGCCGTCGCGCCGCGCCGGAAAACCACGAAGATGCCGCGGTTTGTTTATTTGACGTATGGATCGACGGGCGATGATGGAACAAGCCGCAGAGGCATTTTGAAGACTTTGCAGTGAAGAGAAGGTCCCGGGAGGACCGCTAGCGAAGAAGACAGGCAAAACAGACCACCAGAGCGCGTTCGATGGTCCGCAGAAGACCCTGCCGGTGAGCCACACCGGCACGGCAGTGCCGGCGGCTGGAGGCAGTGGCGTCCCGGCGCGCCGCCAGGAGGGACCGCCACGGCTGAAGCCGTGGAGGCAGGCGACCAGTCCCGCAGCCGCGCGGGACCAGGGGGAGACCGGGGGTCATAACCCCCGGCTGTTAAAGGGAGAAGCCCTCACATGGGGGCCGCAGATCAATTAAGGGGGGCAGCCCCCCCCCCCTTTCACAACGGCACGACCAAGCTGGTCGTGCGGGGTGCGCTCGCGCCGGGCCAACCGGCCGCCCAGGTCAGGTCGGGCCGCGCAGGCCAGGCCAGGCCGCGCAGGCCGGGTCGGGTCGTGCCCAAATGGGCCGAACCCAGACCCGGGTTGGATCGACCCGGTTTGGGCCGACCCAGGGGGTCTCGGGCTGGGTCGGTCTGGGCCCAAAACCCCCTAAAATCGGGCAGGTTCATTCTTTTGCCCATAACTTGGGCTACGGATCTCCGATTGATTCACCTTCAGTTGCGATGCAATCCTTGAATCAAGATGGTCTTTTCAGTATATTACACTTAAGGTTTCGGAGAACTTTGGGTTCTGCCGGGTTGGTTCGAACACGAAACCAACTGGGCCCTCGGAGCGGAAAAGCTTATAACTTGAGCTCCGGACATCCGATAGGCGTGCCGTCGACTTTGTTGGATTCCTCTGGATGAGACATAACTTTTTGCATACTTCACCTGAGGTTTGGACGTTGTTGGATAGTGGTCGGGTTGCATTGAACCCAAAATCCAACCAGGCCCCTCGAACGGAAAAGCTGATAACTTTCAGACCGGACGTCCGTTTGACGAATCGTCTGCGGCATTGGTGATCACGTTGAGAAACGGTCCCTATGAGTATACCCTATGAGATTTTGGGGTACAGTTGAGATGCGGCCAGGTTGGTTTGTACACGAAACCAACCGGGGCCCTGGGACGAAAAGACTAATAACTCGCAGACCGAGCGTCCGATTGACGCGTTGTCTATTGCGTTCAGACCCCTATGATGAGCCGGTCCTTTGAGATACTTCTTCATGGTACTTTGTGATACTTGGAGTATCGACCTGAAGATCGTGGAGTGGACCCTCCAGGAGACGAGCGTACGGAGTACGGAGATCGTGTAGCCGGCTGAGACCTGACGACTGCTTGACCGACTCGACTTGAAGTGAGTCGACTAGCCCAGTGGATGGAGCACTACTGTGTTTGGGTGCAGACTCACGGCGGACGGAGTGCCTGGTAGTAGGCAGCAGACCCGCGGTACTCGACAGGAGGAGTACCTCTGTAGGCTATGAGGGGGATCACTACTGTGTGAGGTGGCAGACCCATGGCGGAGGAGCACTACTTTGTAAGTTGGTAGACCCGTGTTACTCGATAGGAGGAGTATCTCAGTAGTCTAAGGTTAGTGAGCAGTACCTCGGAGTCGTGACAGGATCACTGTACTCATCAGAGATGGGGCTCTTCAGTAGTTACAGTTTCGATAATGAAAATCCTGGTTTGAGCTGAGTCTATGACCTTTGTGTTTACCTCATGATTGAGATAGTTCACATGATAACTTAGGTATATGTATGGACATATAACTAGGTAGTGGTTATCCGTTGATATTGTAACCTTTGTGTTTCCTCATGATTGAGATGGGTTACTTGATAACTTAAGTATAAGTATGGGCTTATACCTAAGTAAGGATTATCCGTTGAGATCCTTCTTTGTGGTTAACTTTGTTGGATTTAGTGAGACCATGAGGGTATTGGGGTCCCTACTGAGTATCATATACTCACACCTGCACAGGCTATGCCTGCACCTCGTTGTGTTGGTTGCAGACGACAGGCAGCGCTGACAGAGGCCGAGTGTTCGAGGACTGGACGGTATCCGGAGGTGGACCTCATGACGAGTCAGTATCTGGAGGTGGACTTCACGACGAGACGATACTTGGAAGAGGTTGACGGGAAAAAGTGTTGTGTAGGCTGTCTGTACCTACCCTTCAGGTAGGATCTGTGGCGGACGATCCAAGAGCTACACTATCTATACCTACCCTTCAGGTAGGATCGGAGGTGGATGACCCAGGAGCTGCTTCTATTTTTCTTCCAGTTTTTTGTCTTTACTGTTGTACTTTTGTTCATTTGTAACTGTACTTCAGTTGGGTTTGTATTCTGGCCCACTTACTTTTCATCACTTTCTTTTGTACTTAGTGTATTACTTCTGCTTGTACTCGGTGGTGTTTGTTTACTTTTATAAAGGCAATTCCTTCCCAGTTATCAGGATTTATGCCTTTGGTGCTAGTCGCCATCCCCTGGCCTATGGAAGGCGGGCTTGGGGTAGTCACGGCACAGGCCCCAAGGACGGGTCGTGACAATTTTTGGGACATGAAGGGGTCCTAATATCCTTCTCCCTTTGGTTCTCCTCCCTCCATGCATTCTTCTTCAACGATCTAATGTGAGTTCTTAGGGTTTTGGAATCTTTTATCTTCTTTCTCTTATCCACTATATGTTTCTTGGTTCTCTCTTGGTGGGTTCCTCTCTTGGAATAACCCTAGTGTTAGGTTTGGATGAATTTGGTTGATTAATTTGATGTTAGGGTGTGAATATAATTCATGGGGCTTAGTTCGTCCTTCCCTTGATGTTGAGTT
This sequence comes from Viscum album, assembly GCA_963277665.1. Classification (NCBI taxonomy): domain Eukaryota; kingdom Viridiplantae; phylum Streptophyta; class Magnoliopsida; order Santalales; family Viscaceae; genus Viscum; species Viscum album. The sequence goes on from OY728128.1 coordinate 697,973,853, forward strand.
AGCTATTTCCATCTGTTTCCTTTCTGATACGTTATATTTGATTCTTGGGCATTTTTAAATAATATATAAATGTGTTTTTTCATACTTGTCGTGTCTTTCCTTGGATTAGTATGGTGTTTTGTGTTAGAAAAAATTAGTGTAAGTGGTTTTAAATGGGATTTTCTAAGAAAGTTATATAGTTATGAAAATAAGGTGTTTGTTAAAATTTAAATCATTCCTTCAAAGTGAAATTTTTCATTTTGAGTGGTGTTTAACCTTGATTCAATTATGATAACATTTTTAGATTGTGAATTTAGAGTTGTATTTGTGAATTGGTTATTCTTTTAGCATGACCCTCAAGTGTGGTTTGTTGTGTGGGATGGAAAGCATGTGGTGTTTCTTTAAAAGTGGTTTTGTGGAAATTTCATGGATACATTTGGTGTGTCATTGGATGTGGGAACATCCATGTGTGATCAAGTTTCACACATGGATGGGAACACAAATAAAAATGGTACTATGTGAATTTTCTCAACTTAAGAACCTGAATTTTCAAAAAAATCATCCTCCCTTCCTCTTTATTTCATTCTTCAAACTCTTAATGCTTTACTAGTTGCTCATAAATTTCCAAATGACATGAAATTTGTTTAAAATTTCAGTTGAAATTATAGGCCACATGGCATGTGAGAAATGGTTGGTTTTAAAATTATAGGAAATTCATTTTGGAATCTTTAATCATGTCATGTGTATTCATTTTGGCTGGAAGTGGTCATGGAATTGTAATTGGATTTGGAATGCAAGGGCCCATTTGTCATTTTGTAAAGTATCTTGACTTCTAAAGTGTTTAAAGGACCATTGAAATTGGGAAAATGAAAGTGAAATTTAATGTTGTTTTAGAAATGGTTAAGATAATTTTTTTAATATATTGGAATTGATAATTTTTAAGTCATTGTTGGAACTTTATAATATTTTGGAAATTAATTGATGTTTTAAAAGTACAAATTCCTAGTTGGCATCTTAGTTTTTTTCAAGAATTGGTTTGAAAGATCATGGGATGTGACAGACTAGTTGGAACTTGTGAATAGTTTTTTATATAATGGGAACCACTATAGAGTATTTCACCATATGTGTTATAACATGGGTGGTGTTAGTGTTTGGGGTAGGCAAGTGTAGTTGCAGAAGGTATATAGAGTCATTAATGTGAGGGCCTCCTACTTACATAGTGTGCAATTACTATGGGTTTCCTGGGTATCTTTTAGAGGTTCAAGTGATGGTGTCTTATCATCCCCAATTAGATGGTTCGGTACCCCCTTGACTTTATAGGGTGTGGTGGGACATGTAACTAGATTGACTAGTTTAGATAAGTTAGTTGGTTATAGACTATGATGCTACACCATACACTGACAGGTGAGTCTTATCTAAGTATGTCCAATGATATTTAGAAAATTTCCATGGTTTACTATGTCTGTTATCCTATTTATTTTATGTTACACTAGGTTTCCTATTTACACTACTAATTTATTTTTAGCATGAATTGGTATTTATTTTTTTGGAGTTTGGTTTGGGTTTTTGATTTAAAATGGTGGTTTTTTTGAAACAAAAGAGATGTGGTGTGTATTGTTTTTAGAAAGGGAAAGCTATGTTTTTTATTAAAATGTGAAAAAAAAATATTTTTATATAAATATTTTATACTAGTGTTTGTGGACTATTTAAATAAAGGATATGTATGGATTTTGTGGTGATTTCTTATTGAGCTATGAGTCTCACACCCTACTTGTACCATTTAGTGTCGGTAGACCCAAGTTGTTTTGCTGGTTCGGGTTTTTGGTTTGGTTTCTCTCACTGCAGGTTGGTCTTGTGGATAGAGTAGGCTAAGAGGTTGCATGGAGATCTTGTTGGCATAGTCCAGTTTTTATTTTTGTATTCTATTTTATATTTTTGTTGTTGTATCTATATTGGTTTATATATTTATTGAGATTCAATTATTACTAGTTTGTCCACATATTCAATTTATTTATTATATCCTAGTTTATTGGGAAAAATCATTCTCATAATGATTAATTTGATGACTGGGACTAGTTTTCTACCTGTGTGGATCAGGAACACCCTTCGGGACATGTCTCAAACCGAGTCAGATGCCAGGTTGGATGGCACCCTGGCTTGGTTCATTACATTCACCAAGGAATTCATCCACTTCTCAGCTACAATTGGATTAGTAATCCCACTAAAATATTAGGTATTATGTCACATAATGTGATACAATATAGGATATTCTTATTTTGGAATAGGTTGCTTCATTTGGGAAAGGTTATTTTTCATAACCTAATTAAGATTCCCCAATATAGCCATAATTTTCTTCATTCCAATACCAACTGTATCGGTTTTATCAGTAGGAAAATCTCTACATTTTCCATGAGTAGTGACACAATTCCTCCTTCCATGATCTATTTCTAAACAATATCACATACTAGATTTGTTCATAATATTACAAACTTAGTATAATTCTAAATATGTCATAAAATATAACATAAATTGAAAATTTTATACATAGAAATTCTCATAATCATAAACATGGTTTATTTTGGGATATCATTACTTTCAAATCCTTAACAATGATTTATAAAGAAAATATGAATTATTATAAGTGTATCCCCCACGAGTATTGGATCAGGTGTGAGTAAGGTCCATTTTCTTGTACCATGTTACTCTCGATTCAAGCCTGGAAAACCTTTTCAATGTTTTTAACCCTAGGTACATTTGTTCCAGAACCGTGTCTAGATATTCTATCTAGACATGGATGTATTTATAAAATGACCCACATAATATCTACCTTACTAAAATTATATTATGTTATTCTACAATTATCCTTAAAGGATATCTTATGGTTATGTTCCCTATCTATATATTATAAATATAGTTTTCATGTTTTCTATTAAACTTCCTTTGATACTAACTATAATGCCCTGAACCCTGAAGACCAAAGTTGGTTCCATACATTATTATATTGGCATGAATACAAGGAACGAAATTCCAAAGGATCAAACTATGTAGAAGTTTTTAAAAAACAAATTACATACATGATACCCATAATAAATTGTGAAAATAAAATAAAGCATAACATAAGTAAAAGCTCAAAATCCTTAAAACTCATTAAAATTATTCCACTTCATAATCTAGGGAAAGAAAAACATAATAAGTGTGAGATAAAATGCTCAATAAGGGTAAGTAAAGTGGAAGAAATAATGAATCAATGAGAATAAATCAACATGGAAAGGTTATTAACTAATAAAACATTCCATTTAAATAACTGTATAAGGCATAATCAATATGGCAAGGTAAATAACTGAAACACGTTCCATTATATCAATAAACTGAGAATGAAATGAATCCATATATAATGTAAAAGAAAAAATATAATGGAAAATAATAAATAAATCTTAATGAAATAAATTCTTCATTATTGGACTTCATGTTTCCTAGGTACATGGTACTTTCATCATCAAGACCTTTCGCAATACAGTTTATAACATATCGGATAAAACCCTATCTGATTTGTCCAACTAATACATCTCATGAAAATATCGATGCCTCAAGGGGATATCTATAATAAATCCCCCACCCATTTTGTAACTATCTAAAGCATTCCCCATATGTCGAATAATCAATATAATTTATAAATAATTTTCCTTAACAAATATCTTTATTAAGTAAAAGATACAGATTTACCAATATTTCCATAGGTAATCAAATAACCGTCAAGTACACACCATATGTAAAAATGGTATACAGTTTAGGAAATAATTATACCCATAATATAAGAGTTTTAATCTAAAAAATAAATTTTATTTCCATGGGAAACTATTCATGAGGAAGTGATTGTTTCAAGAGAAAGTTAGCAATCACAAAAAAAAGTGATATTATAGAGATAAATTTTACCGCTTTGTAATTATCAATTCAAAACCCTTTTAATTAGATAATTCAAAGTAAAAAAATTAAATAACATGAATATAAAAGGATTCATTATATAATATATCAAAAGTTTCAGTAGATATACCACACAAAAGTTATGAATGTTACATTTATCTCACAGATGTAAAAAGTGAAATGAAGATACCTTACCTTGCATTTCCTTTTGGGTGAGCACCATTTATCCTCATGTATAATGTTTTTAATATGGTTATTAACTTATAAAAAACCATACTCATATGTATAAAATAATATATTAACTTCTTATAATATTTATTTACCCATTTGTTAACAATATTTCATTATTTTCACTATTTTGGGTGTTAATTGCTTAGTTTTTTTAGTATGTTTTGACTTATTACTTATTGTTACTATTAATTAGACCATGATTTTATAATATCTAGAATTTAAACCATGTTATAAATATAATATATATTCACTATATATTTATTTATAATCATTCATAAAATCTGGATATAGAAAATGAAATGCACTATTCATGGATTTGGTAGGTTATATGTGAATGCTACTTCCTTTTCATTGTCATATTAAAATAATGATAATTAAATAATATATATGTATATTATAATTAAATTATCGCATTTATGTTCTATATGTCACATATTTTTATTAAAATAGTCCTTAATACATTCTATATATAGCATGAATGAATCACATCGCTTTGAAAAGGTGATAGTCCACATGTCCAAAAATGACTTTATCGTATTCCCACAAAATGGAAAGAATAAAGGGATGTGTTACATAAAAATTACAGAAAAATAAATACATCATAAATATCATATATATAATATATAAACCATAAATCAATAATTATTTCAACCTTGAAAGGTGGTAATGGAATGACAAATGACATTTGTTAACAAGACACTAGTCCTCCATACACACGAACGATGATTGCATATCCCATTTGATGGATGTGTGTAAAAATGTAGGTAAAACTCTTAGAATAATAACACCTCGTTATATTCAATATATTTTTGTTGTTATATAATCATGTAATAAAATTAATTTAAGGAGTGGAGAGGTAAACGAAACAAAGTGATCATTGAAGAATGTTACCTCTTATTCAAGTAACTTCTTTTGGTTTATACGAAAATACTTCCTTGGTTGGATTTATGCCCAAACTAAGGATTATAGGATGATTTTAGATATTTTGGGGAATTATTTGAATGTAATTTAGATGATAAAATGGCTTTATAGGTGTGAATAAATTGTTTGTGTGAGTGTCTTTTTATGGTGGAGGAGGAGTGACATTCTTATAAATATAAAAAGGTAAACATTATTGAGAGGTCTCCCATACATTATTTTACATGGTTAATATTTTATAAAAGGTATTATATTGTAAAAATATGTCCATAAAAATTATTATTTACATGTTCATAGGTTATTTTTTCTCTTAATTTTAAGGTTTAGTCCCTTAATAAGCTAATTTTTCTCTAAATCGTTGTAATTAATTTTAATCACGTTTAATAATATTTTTGGTCAAAAAATAAGTTAACCTTATTATAAATCATAAATTATTTTTATTCCAAATATAGAATCCATTATTTAAAATTCTAATCACATAAGTGGCAGAAATTAATTTATAATTAATCTCATGGACAGGATGCCAAAGTGGGTTTTTAAAGTGAATGTGTCCAAACTTTTTCCAACTTTTTATATGAAATTTCATTGTTAAATTGATTAAAATGACCTAAATTGGTTTAAATAATATAAAATTTATCTAATTAAACTTTAAAACCAAATTAAATCATAATTTAACTATATAAATAACTATATGAAAGTGCAGTTTTCAATTAATATCCAATATTTTTCATTATTCATCAAAAAATGAAACTACCCAAAAAAATACCATAAATTCACACAAATATAATTTTTATGTTTTGATTTAAAAAAATAAGTTTATTTGGACATATAAAATTTATAAAAGTTACAATATTTAGTTTTAAAATAGGTGTACCATTAAAAGTCGGCAAAACTACCATTATAAAAAATATAGATTTTTAAACATAATATTGGGTTTGTTCTTATATTATGTATATAAAATCTATTGTATGAATTTAAATAATATTTTATTTAAAATAAATTTCATTAAAATCATAAACTAATAGAAACTAATTTAATTTTATTAAGATGAAATTCCTTCTGCACATAAAAATGGTTTTTTATAAAAACATTTCCTTTATATTCAATTGGATTCTCTATTAATTTATAACTAATTGATAACCAATGAATTCAACCATATATTTTTATAATTTAGTTAATATTATTCATAAATTTCAATTTAATGGAAATTTAATATATTATTATATTAAATAGAAGTATTTTTATAATATATTATTTTTTGTTAGAACTCAGTCTTGCGTGTAACACAATCTGTCGAACAAAGTAATCATTTCATGTAATGTAATATAACTAAGTGTTGCATGCATTAAAAGATATATAGAATATTTATTTAATATATAAAATATATTTTAATGTATCAAGATGTTTTATCCCTTTATATGTTTGGTTTTGTGTGTCACATGTGCTCTTAAATACAATGTTCTTACTTTAAAATTTCATGGTGTTACAATAATGGATTGGTTATAATGATGACATAATAATATTTCATTGTTCATTTAAGTTTTTTGTTTCCTAAAATAGAAGATATAAAAAATGTTAAATTTATAAATATATATACCATAAAATCTGGGGGTGTTATATTCTACCCTCCAATAAATTGTGTCCTCGCAATTTTAAATTGAACTTCGAAAAATAAAGGGTTGATACTTGAAAATTTATTTATGGGAAACCCACATTGTAAATAGGGTTACATATTCATAATAATAGAGAAATTGAAATGTGATGGTTACCATAAAATTAAACTTTCAATTGGGATAACATTAGTGGGAAGAGAAAACTTGTACATGGAAGAGAAATATAACTATCAAGTTTTGATGGAGAGTAATAGAGAACGTGGTCATTATAAAGTTAACCTTCACAAAATTGTTTATTTTTTATGGTTTAAAATGCCATTGATTTCATAATAATAGAAATAAAAAAACAATTTATTTTGTTCCCAAATCCTTTTCCTATAGTTGTGGTATTCTTTTTCTATCCAAATAAGCACTTTATAAAGTAAAATTACATGATTTATTTCTATATCACAAGTATAATATAATCCCTTGGTGGTGCTTCAATATATTTCCACTTCATCTCTTACACCAGAAAATTGGTATTCAAGATGAATACTTTTTATGCCTGAAGCACTTTTAATTAATCAATATATCCATAAGTTATTCCTTCATCCTTTAAATGTTTACTAAAACTAGAAAGTTTATTACATGTTATAAATAAATTTTTTCCCAAATTTCAACTTAATGCATTCCATAAGTAGTTAATCATAAGGCTCATCCAAAATATATCTATCCAAATTCAAAGGCAAAAAATTTAGAATGAAGGTTACTAAATTTCAAAAATCAACTTAACATTAGATTCCCTAAACAAGATAATGTAACTCTTAATTTCACATACCATGTATATGATTACCTTGATCACTTTAAAACCTTAATAAAAATATGCCTACTTATAAAAATAAAATCTCATGTTATCAAATATATTCCTTAAATCCAAGCATGTAGTAAACCCTATAAAGGGGATATAAACCATCAAATCACTAACCAATTTCATGGTCACCAATACAATCCCATAAACATATCTTTATCATTATTATATCTACATTAAGAACATATTTGGAGTTATCATCTCCAAATACTATGTTTTTTCAAAAGATAAACTTACAGCGGAATCACTTATATGCTTCCAAATCCTTAAAGAATAAGTACTACTGTACAAGCCTTATATATTCCATAATTATTATAAACATACATAATTAAGAAAATAATAACATGACATAATTATTGAATCCAAGAATAATCATATTAATCATTACACTTTATCTATGGTAATACTATAAGCTTGAACATGATCTATTATCTTCTTTTGAGGTATATTCCTTTGACGCTTGGGTAATTATTTTGTATAGTGCCCCATATCTTTATTGTTGAGTCATTGAACATTGAAAAACTCTTTTATTCTCTTGAAATCATGAACATGGTGGATTTTTCTCCATACTTGAAGAAATATTCTTTTCCTCTTAAGCATATACCAAGGTGTTTCCTTCCACAATTATCATATATGGGAAAATACTTTGTTCCCAAATTCCCTTTATCCATCTTTTTCCCTATCGCCTTATTTTTCTCATGATTCCCTTTAAATCCATTATACCTAGATAATTTTTTCCCTATTTTGATGTCAAATGATATTATTTCCTTGTATTATGATAATATTTAGGATACTAGTTATCTTTGTAAGATTGGATTAAACCCATAAAATAAATAATCATTCATACTCTTTAGATTATGAGTATTGATATAATTTTAATTCCTTCCTCTAGGTTCCATTCCTAAAAATAGCATACATTTTATTTGATCATGAGATTATGAAATATAATGTACAATCTCAAAACTAGTGAAACACTTAACATAAATTTAAAATTTAGGTATAACTAATATCTAAATCATAATATTTTTTTATTTTGGAATATTTCAAAATTTTATCATACGGTTTAATTATCAAATATATTTTTTCCTAACTCTAGTTTCCAAGGATTATACTAAACTTTCACGGATACCAACTCTAAATATCACAACCCTAGTATCCTAGAGTCAGTGGTTACTTTATTACATTAGAATAAGATACAGGTAATGACATCCCAAAGGATGAAATAGTTTAGTAGTCTTGATAAACTATATACATACTTGAAATTAAAATCACATTTACAACATAAAATAAACCAAGTATTTTTTTTATAATTCCATTATTTCCCTTAGTGAATCCATTCATATCAATCATAAAATACTTCTTGGTATCCTGGGGAAAAATAAAACATAAGAAAGGTGTGATCTCAAATTCTCAGTAAGGGTTAAATATAATGGAATCTATTATGAGTCATTAATAATAATCAATATGGAATACTATTTAATCAAAATTGAGAATAATATGGTAGGAATAAATAATGATCAATTAATTCCATATAAATAATCACAAGAGAATAAAAATTAACCATAGATATTCTACTAATTGAATAATCACACTGAATATCAGTAACTAGTATCATAATGATGGAATTCATAATGTAGAATTTCTAAAACATTCCATTAAGGCCTCATACAAGAAGTATATATAAATGGGTTAAAAATCGGTCTAGTCTGTCCCAAAAGACATATCGACTCATAGATGGGATATAGTGGGCCTTACCCATCACTTAATAAGTCTAATGAATTCATCATATGAAATGGGGTGAAACATAATTAAAATAAACATTAATATTTAAACTAGAAAATTATATGTAAATACTCTTCCCATTCAATAAACATAATCATAAACCATCCATAGAAATATGGTGAATTGTATCAAAATAGTATATCCTTAGTAAAATTGATCACAAACCATTCAATAAAATATTTTAAATGGTATCATATAAGATTAAACTCATTTAATCATAAGATAAAACAAATTATTTTTACATATACACTTTAATAATATCATTGAAAAATATTGATTAAAGTACCCTTTTTCACTTTGAAATCACTTATTATTAAAAAGCTGTGAAATTATAAAAGAAAATATTTTATTTAAAAATAACCATGTAATATTGTAAAGTAATATTAAAAAATTAAGGAATATTGAAATTGGGAAAATTTTCCAATTCTTTATATGTTTTTTTAACCATTCCTTTTAGATTTTGAAAAATAAACATTTAAAATAGTATTTTAAAACAAAGTCCCTTACAAATATCATATCATTGGTCTCAGTGTTAATTGGGTGAATAAATTGTGTGTATTAGATATAAATTCAAATACAACAAGTGTAAATATCATATATGATAATAAAAAAGTCATTTCACACATAATAAAAGTATAAGATAATTAATGCAGTCAAAGTTTAACCCAAATAATGAAAATTGGAGTAAAAAATCTCTTACCTCAGGTTCGACATCCTTGAAATGTGTTTGAACATACTGTATAGTGGTTAAAAATATTATTAAATTATAAAAAATAATATTAAAATTAATTATATCATATATGATACCCTTATATAATTTTACCCCTCTTTCAATAATAATATTTTATTCATTTCACTATTTTGGGTGTTAATTGCATTGTTTTCTCATACTCATTTTGTCTTGAAAGTTCGTATTCACTTGCATAGGATATAGATATAGAATCTACATGTTATAATTAATTTATTAAATATCATATTTAAGCAATAAAATACATTTTTATAACCATTCTTGAATGTTGAGCATAGAAAATAAATCACATCGCTTCGTATAGATGGTAGGTCGTGTGTACAAACAAGCGATGATATTACTTCTAAACAGTTGAAAGGGTAAGTAAATGAATGTTATATTAATTTTAAAAATAAAATATAATGTCATAATTTTCATATATATCTATTATTTTCATAACTATAACCATCCAAGTAAAGTGGTGATGAAAAATGAATTACACCGCTATGTGGAGACGGTATGTCATACACACGCACGTGTGGTGCTTTCATTTTTTATAGGATGTGTAAGATGTAAAATATTTTTGTTTCATAACAGTAATAAAATACTATTATATATTTTATACTTTATTTATTACTTTAGATGGTAAAAAAACACGTGAATAGTAAGTATTAGAAGAAATGAATTTGAATGAGTTCGTAAAACCAATTACCACTTCTTCAGTGGTCTTCCTTTAGATCTATTCTTAAGGGATCTACATTTGGACTTTTTAGAATACTGGGATCTCTAGAAATTAGATAAGGATTTTTATAGGGAAATGGGTAGGAATTAGTTGATATAAATGGATCTAAGTTGTGTGGAGACGTGAGGGAGGAGGTTCTCTTTAATAATTGAGGTGAGGGGCAATTTCATAATTTCTCAAAATATTAAAATATAATAAGGTTATTCTAGAGACAAAAACTTAAAAATGGAAAATAAATGAATAGGTGATTGAATTTTATACCATATATTATCACATTTGGGTTTATTTATGATTTTTATGATCTTTATACAATTTAATAAAATATTAATTCCATATAATATCATTACTGTCTAATTTGATACTATTCAATTACTTTGACTTCAAATAAATAAATAAAAACAGTTAATTTGAATATAATGATTTAAAAATTTTATAATATGGTATATATATATATAATTCATTTCAAGAATTTAAAAATTCAAAATATATCAAAATTAATATTTTTAAAATCATTTATTATATTTTTATGTTAATTAAATAGATAAAATATTATAATTTCAAAAGAATTTAAGGTAATTATATAATTTATAAAAATTAAAAATAAATTTACGTAATAAAAATAATTTTATTAATATAAAAATATACCTTTAGTTTCGTTTATATCTTTATTTTTTCCCTATATAGACACATAGAATATATTAAAGACAAAGAGAGTGACATTTTGTAACTATCATTGTTTTAAATAATATATAAATTATTTTCATGAATAGGTGTCCATTAAACAACTAAAAATGTATTTTAACATGATAATGGTGTAATAATATTCAAAAAATAATTTTTTCGACAATTTTAGGTCATGATTGAACCCTTAAATATTTGTTTTAACCACCTGTTAACTCTTTCAACAATTACCATACTATTAGAATTTTCTATTATATAATGGTAAATAATGTTACAATAAAATTCCAAAAGACCCTTAAATGTACTGTGGAAGATTTAATTAACCTTATTTTTTTCTTTTGGATGAATTTTTGATTTTTGGATTTTTTAATCATTTAATAAAATATTATTTACTATAGATTATTCATAATGTCAATTTTAAGGACTATTCATTACTTCGAATTTAAAAATATCAAGATAGAATGATATGTTCAAAACAAGGCTTTTGATACATCCCTAATATGTCATATTAATCTATAAATTTCATTTATAACCATAATTAATTAGTATTATGCTACATTTAATATTTCTAATATCATTAGTTTGATTTTTTTCATTAATTTGATAATTATAGCAATATCATTGTGCATGCTTTTAAGGTAATTATTTATTACCTAAAAATAAGAATAAATTTTCATGATGAATATAAATTTCTTATATTTCAAATTAATAGTTATTTTTTAACATAAATTATGAAAAAACATATAATAAAAATGTTATACTTATTAAAATCATAGTTTGAACAATTTGACTTTCTATTAAATAAAATACTATAAGGGACTTAATGTCAACCATGTGGATCCAAGAGGTCATAAATGAGACCCATATATGATAATGATCAAACTATACTCAACCAATAGTATTTATTCATATTTTTTGGTCATTTATTGGTTCTTATTAATTTAATAAAAATCATTTTATTAAATTTCTCTTTTTCCTGCACAAGCACTAAATTAGTGTTTCATAGGCATATAATATAATTATTTCAAATATAAAATTTAAAAATAAATCTATTTGGATCAATATAATACTTTATATTCTTTAATTATGTATATTTACTCATATACATGTCAAGGTAACTTATTTAATTTGTTAATTTTACATTTCTATCTTTGTACAAGCCTGGCACAATCATCTGAATATGATTCTTGTTATATAAGTAAAAAAATTTAAAAATATAAGTAAAAGTCATAAATTTTTAATTATATTTAATAATAATTAATGAAAATAATTTTTATCTCTTAATTAATATCTATAAGGAACCAAATTGTTCTTTTTTAATGTTGCGCAAGTACTGTGTCGGCACTAAAAATGATTTTTATATTTATCATGAAATAATTTAAAATTTATATGTTATGAATTATTTTTTAAGTTATTTTTATTATATTATCATACATGAGTGTTTACAAAATTTTGATAAATTTTTATGTTATATTTATGTTCTAGAGATATCATAAAATATACCGTATTTTAAAAACTATATTTTTTACTATTCATCAAAAATTTAACTTTTTTTGAAAATTATAAAAATTTCACAATTGACTAATTTTGATTCACTGATTTCAAAAATTAATTTCATTTCTTCATGTACATTTTCAAAAAGTTTCAAAAATAAATTATATTTATTTTCTGATATAAAGTAATAAAATCTCTTTTTAAAGAAAACATATATTTTAAGATTAAAATGAAATTACTAAAAATTAGGTATTTATTCTCTTGCAATTAATAAATAATTTTTTATTTTATATTTCCATCATATATATTTCATAATGTGGTTAATAATATTAATTCCCACCAATTTCATGGCTAGGTTATAATGATAACATTATCATATTTCATTTTTTATTAAAGTTGAGTGTTGTGTGAAATGTAGTCTATCAAAGATGTTAAATTTAAAAAGAGACATACCATAAAATCTGGGGTTGTTACTCTATAAGGTTCATGTGAGGTGTGAGTATGAAATTAGTGATCCACCACCAAATGTGTCCTTAGATAATAACAATACATATATGAGTGTATGAAATGCATAATAAACAGAAACCAAAATGGTATACACAACCTACTCCACTTTATGATTGACTAGTCATGAGTGACCAATTTACCCTCTCCATTCAATGTCGGAGTGGGATGATGCACCCATATTTTGAACACACATCAATGGAGAATGATACATCACCCCTCATACCATAACCAAAAAAATATGATAATGTCGGTCCCATGTCCACTTGTTGAATGAGCCATCACCAAACTACACCCATATACCAAACTCCAAATTCAAATCCCAATGAATCCAATCATTTTCACAAATAAATATCATCTTATTATCATCTAATAATCTCAATCACCCCTTAGTTCTCATGTAAACCTACACTGTATCCCTCCTCTAAATTGATGTTCAACAGCTTCGTCCTAATATGATAAACTATATGGGATACCACAATACATCAAGTAATCAGCACCACCTCATAGGTTGTTTTTTTTTCACACAGCCCCAACAACCTCAGTCTCATAGTGAAAAGCATCACCAAAAACATAAGTCCGCAACTCATAGGTTGAATATAAATCTCCACCCATATTAGTGGTCCTCAACACTTATGTCACGCCTATGAGACCATGTTCCCTCATCGACACACATTCCATAAACATTACATTCCCAAGTAACCATATCAAACAAATAAATCCATAATACAACCCATTACATCATGAAATTTATTTTCGAGAATTCCTTGAGCTTCCAACCAAGAAAGAACAAACCATGCACATCTTGGTTAGTCACTTCCTATGGGATACTACAAATAGGTTTTTGGAGTCGGTTCCCTATAAGCAACTTCTATTTACTTAATGATAACCTGTATTCATTGTTTTGAAAATTAATAAACTATTTATCACATCATGATTGTTCTTTTTCATGACATAGTATGCGATAATGTCCTAAGAGTAGTTTTCATGCTAAAAGGTCGTAGCAGTTATCCTCTATGATGAGATCACATTAGTGCCACAACAATATTCTTGAATATATGTTCTATATCTGAATGAAATAAATTGAGGGACACAAATGATATGGGATATCAGGGGTGGATACTGATAGGACTTTGAGGAACCTTCTCATGGTGTACACCCCTTGTAATATCTGTTGTAGGATATTATGAGAATGAGATCCTCCAATAGGAAATCCACATTTACATGTGTCATTAGATGTTCCTATCTATGGATGTGTGTATTGATCCATATACTTTAAAATTATTATTAATGAGTGGTATAAATTATGTAATTTGATATATTGATGAAAATATTGAATACATATTCACAGTGAGGTAGGATATGTTGGGTGACTCATAAGTAATATTTCATTATTTGATAATGTAAGAAAGGATTTTTACTTTATTTTTATTAATAGAAGTTTATATGTCCAGTATTTTTATGGAGATGATATAGCCTAAATAAATCCATAGCCATGGTTTTCTATAGGCAAGTTCAATTTCATGAAATTCAAAGAAAGAGACATCGAGTACAAAAGTTGATGGCACCATCATGAAACCTTCTTATTAGAGATATATTGATAAATGGATTGTATTAAACATTGAGAATCGATATAAGATATTAAGTCATTATGGAATTATCTTCTTTCTCAATGGGTGCCTTGGTGTGTTGTTAGATGCTAACCTTGGAATTTATGCTGCTTCACCTAATGCCACAGAGAAAGATGCCTAGAGGATCATACACTAAGCGTATCCAGAATCTCAGTTAAATAATATATTATTATTTATTATTTAACATGTTCAATAAATATTATTCCTATACATGGTTTAATAATTATTCATGCTTGATTGGTCGCATAAATTCCATCACCATTCATTCGAGAGAATATTATATGAATAGAATATTTAATAAATATTAATTTTCTATTTATTGAATATATTTCTAATTTATTTAATCATGAATAATATAGTGATATTTATTTATTAAATAAATATTTATTATTCAAGACGTAATAAATATTTTGGAGGAATGGAAGACCAAGTTTATAAGTTTGGTGAGAAAGAATATAAATTGAATATTATTTGAATAAATAATATTTAATTTTAATTCAGGATTTTAGTTCATGTTTAGAAATATTATTATTATTATTATTGACATGGGGTTCCATAGGAATTAAATAGATATTAAAAGGAAATTGTGTAATTATTTAATTCTAACCCTAGAATTATATAAACTAAATTATATTATTTTTAAAGAGATTATATTCATTTATTTTTTTATGCACAACAAAGTCAGATAATTCTCTCAAAACCCTAAAGATCTCCCTTATCCAAGAAATATCCCATAAAATGAGCATGATATTCCACCATATTTCACAATTAATTCTAGAGAGATCAAGTATAATTTTATATAAGTGATTCCCATAGAGATCAAAGGAGAATGACGTAAGAGATATAATTTATCTTTCTTACACCCAGATATTCCTACATTAATGTTTAGGGATTTGTGGAACAAGTGTGGTTCATCACTAGAGAGAATCTGATATTTATTCCTATAACACAACGATGGTAACACATAGATATTTTTTCAAATCAATAAGTGAAGAAATAATTTCTCACAATGTAATTCTTTAAATTTCTTAAATTAATTATAAATAATATATGATCATATTTCACTCGGATAAAAACCTTTTATCCATTTTCTATATTCCCTGATTCAATTCGGTTGATCACAGTGTTTATCATTATGTAAATGTTAGGTTGATCATCGATCAAAAAAAAATGTATGGAATGATCCATAACTTGCTTCTACTATGCTCGAAGCCTTCAAGTGTTATCTGAGAAGTCACATAAATATTTATAATTATTTAATTATTTTTTATTGATTTGTGCATAAGTAATTGGATTTTGATTCCAGCTTAATCATTATTTCATCTGAATTTAGAGATATACTTCATCCTCTTTGTTTCTCATAAATATAATTGAATTAATTAATTTTATGAATGAAATAAATTCGAAGATCTCACCCGGTGGTTTCGAGAAGTCTGGTCGGATAACATAGGAGTACATGTCATGTAACTCATAGGTACACAATGTGTACTAGTGTTAAATGCACTGAGAATATATTAAAAATTAATTCAAGTCATGTACATTTAGTACACGCACTGAATTTAATTATTCACTGCATGTTAACAGGGATAACCTAGTGTACGGTCAGCTAGAGTACACACTGTGTAACTTTCGTACATTGAGTATAGTCCTTTAGTCCCAGAGAGGACATGTGTCTTCTTACATGTCCTACCTAACTAGTTATCTTTTTTACTTAGATACCACACGATGTGTAGCCCATGTACACACAATGTACTCCAACTTTTTCTGGGGCACAGATGTATGCTGAGTCACTATGGTTCTATCATGGATAGACAATGAGAAAACATATACATTGTGTAGCTCCTATGTACATGTCATATACTTTTACCAAATTAATCAGAATTAAAATTTATTTATTATACTATGAAAACCTTATCAACATGTACATGTGTGCGGTTATTAAATTGATAGGAAACGTCATGTTATGGGTATTAATATATATATATATATATACATAATTAATTTATATGTAATGTTCGGATCTACATATCATGTATGAATCATATTATAGTTATTAAAAAATGTACATTGAAGAATAACACGTGATAGAAAAATAATGTAATTCATGTAATAATTAATTTGATATTACATGTCATTAAAGTATGTGATAATTCATGTATGTGACATGTCTCAAGAGTAACCAGTACACAAGTATAATACATATTAGGTATTTCAGATGGGTACCCACTATGTTTCCTCCAACGTACATTTAATTATTATACATATTTAATTTTAATTAAATTTATTTAATTTGTTTAAAATTGTGGTGGATGGTAATCTCAAGGAAATTCAGATGATAATTGAGATAAAATAATTGATTAATTAATGAAGATAATTAAAGATTTCGAGTACAATTTATCTTAAATTAGAATTATTATTATTTTAATACTATTTTAATTAAATTTTTAATCTATTTCATGCATATAGATGTTCATAATACTAGAATAGGCCATTGTATGTGATTGGTTTCATTTAATTTATTATTAAATTAAATTATTGTCTTATGTTCCATCTATCCTCTTATCATGTAAGGTCTTCCATGCCCATGGTTTCTTTTATGTAAACCCATTTCTCTCACATGCATGTGAGTAAAAGAATCTGTAATGGATGTATCTCCCAAGCTAGTAGATGTGGTTCAATTTTGTATCCAAGTAGAAACCAATCCAAGAGAGATACATAGGTGTACAATTGGAAAACTGAAACATGAAATATAAATGGTTCAAGGTGTTCTCCTCATAGTGTAACACCCCAAGCTTCCATGGTATTCTTCTCTTTGAATAATACAGTAGCGTGTGTTGTACGCAACTTCAAGTTCTAACACACCACAACCAATCAAACTAGCTGTTATGAATAGTAATACCCACTTTTTGAAAATTTATAAATTTTATCATTCAACATGGACTTCATTTTTAGATTTGGAATATCGAAATTAGCTTAGGGTGATTTTTTGGTATTTTTCTGAAAACATTCAATTTTTGATGAATAGTGAAAAAACACTAAGTTATAGTTTAAAACTGATTTTTTATTTAAATAATTATTTATTTTATTTAAATTTATTTTAGGTTAAAATAGATACATAATACCTATATAATCTCAATGTAATTCATTAGAGTCAGTTTATAATAATTTTAGATATATAAAAAATTTATTGAACTTTTCACCATCTTTTACCCACCTCCTAGGAGAATTGGAAAATTCACATAAAACTTAATTTTACCGCTTCTGTGAGTTAAATTTCTAAAATTCAAGATACGCGGTTAATATCACGGAGTAAAATGTGGTTCAATAAGATAAAAATAATTTTTGGTGAATAGTATCATTTTACTTTTATTTACCACGGTTAAAAGTAAATAGGGTAATTAAGGGTAAAAATGATATTATTATTATCGCAACACATGTCCTAATTCTATTTTCTAAGTATTATTCTACCAAAAAACATTAGGTAAAAAATATGAACCTCTTTGGTCCACTTCAATTAGATTAGGACATTTATTATTATTTAATTCAAAAAAGAGTTAAAAGAGTTAAAATCAAAGTTTAATAACTAAAAAAATTTAATATAGGGTTATACAGAAGATAAATTCAAATATAAATATTCATTATAAAGATAAAAATATTTCCTACATAATGGTATCTTATTTATAATTTTTAGACATTAAGTAATTTAATTTATTTATGACACATGGTGATGCTGTAATTACCTAATTAATGAAATATTAAAATAATTGATATTATAAATAACCAAATAAATTTAATTTGGGACTTTTTATGAATTAAACTAATTTAATTAGTTAATATGACATATTAGTGTTAGTTAGATGATTTTTTTTTGAAGTAATAATGTTTTTATGAATTTAGAAAAAACAAAATACCAAATAGTGTCAAAATTGACATAAAAGAGTTTTTAAAACAAATATTATATTAATAATTGATATTATATTCCTAAAAATGTAAGGTTCGAAAAAAGGACTTATATAATGATATTTGTATCATTAATGAACCAGTTGGGGTTCTCTTGGAAGTATATATCATGTTTATTAATCATATAATATAAAAATACAAAGAGGCATTGTAAATGTCAATCTATTTAACTAAGAGTTAAATCTAAAAGATAAAGTTAATATAGAGACCCATACCTATCTAAAACATATTGGTTGAGTGGTTTTCTACCCATCCCCACCTTATACTCTAAATAAATTAATGTGGATCTATTATAAACCGAATATGAATTTATTATAAAATAATACTTTAAGTTTTTTCTAAGGTGCCCCTCACCCCTCTTATAAAAGGGCACTCCCCCTTCTCTCCAATTCACACCTTCAAAGCCTTTTGGCATGAAAAAACCCTGACCAAATATCCTCCCAACTATCCTCAATTCATCATAGAGTCCTTACTTTAGTCAGAAATTCAACTTAAGGAGCCCTTTTGATCAAATTAAAAGGAAGAACCCGAAGAAAAGGTCATAATTTCACCACCCTCTTTCAAGTTCTTTTCTTCTTCCACTTCTTCTTTCTTTGTTATTTACATTATAAAATAATAACTCCAGTATATTCTATATAATGTGATGTTATTATAAATATGGTACATCCATATTCATTATTCTATCCATCCTTTGAATGAAATGTCACCATACGTGCATACGTACGGATTACTGTCTTCACGTCGGGGTGTAATTGTTATTCAATACATTATTATTTGGATGGGTATAATAATGATGTGTAATTCATGTAAATAATAAATATAAAATGATAATTATTATTTATATATGATATACCATCCAATTATATTTTATTTTAAAATCAAAATAATGATATTGTCGCTCGTGCTTACGTATGGATTACCGTCTCAACGAACGTGACGAGATTCATTACCCATCATATCCATTCAAGACTACTTTTGATTAGATGATTAAAAATCATGTTTTAAGACTTGATATAATTCTAGATATGAATAATATACATCCCATCCATAACAAATATGACTACCATATCAAGGAATGTAAATGAAAACGAATCTGTTAACACCCGAAATGACAATAATACTAAGATATTATTAACAAAACAATGTTAAAAAATCATATATGATATCATATTAATGTATATGATTCTTGTATAATTTAATAAAAATTATTTCACCATTATACAGGAGGTTAACCTACCCTCAACCAAGGAGAAGTACAATGTAAGGGTTTATTTCACAATCTCTTCATTATCTGAGGTTGTTTATACATAATTAACTATTGGGACCTCTTTATCATCCACATCAATGTTTCTTAAAAATGTATTTCAAAACATTCTTAATATTTTATAGACTATGGGTTAAAGTCATTTATACACTTGTTTGACTTTTTATAAGATGTTTATAAATGAATTTTTCCGTCGTTTTCCAAACAAGTTTTTTTTAACCTTTTCGACAAAATTAAGGAAAGAATGTCTTTTTTTTAACTTATACGGCAGGTGCGGCTATTTTCTGCCATTATAAAATCGTTGAAGCTTCCCTTACAAGGTTATAAGAATATTTTCAGAGTAAATTTTTTCTTTTATAATTATTTGACTTTTAAATTATTTCAAAAAAAAGAGATATTTCTCTTAAATAGTTTTGATTTCATCTATGTCAACATACTTTGATGGATTTTAAGATTATTTGATGTTGATTTATTATGATAAAAAAAATCCAAATTTTCTTGAAGTTGTTGTGATATGTTTGACTATGGATGTATTATTTTTATACCATTCATGGTTTATGGATAAATTATTGACATTTTGTGTGCTAGTTTTAATACGAATGTTTATGTTATGTTTAAACCTAGTCATATGAGGAATGCATTAGACTTAGTAAGTGACTGGTGGAGCCCGATATAGCTCCCCGATGTATCGGTAGGTCTCATGAGACAAAATAGTGTCTTGACACAAGGCCTTGACAAAATATTATTTTTAGTCTTGGAATAAGGCATTGACTATGTGGTTAGGATAGTCTGGCGTTATGCATTCATTCATTATGAAAGTGGTTATTGATATTGCATGTGATTATTCGACTAGTAGAATATCCATGTGAATAATTAAATGGAATTATTTCATTTTATTTTTTCCATATTATGCTGAAGTTAAATTCTAAAAGGCTTTTGTTTTAGTTATGCATTGCCTTAAATGTTTATTCTTATTTATGAATGTTTCCGCTATATTGTTATCCTTACTGAGCATCTTAGCTCACCCCTTTCTATGTTTTATTTTTTCCAGGATGTGAAGAAGTATTTTTATGACTAACCTGCAAGGATATTCTGAGGGGATATGAGTGTGGACTATGGATACTATGTTGTTTTAGTTTTTCACTTTATCATGTAATGTAAGACTTTTGAATGTATCTAGTGTTTCCAAGGCTACTAAACTAATCAGTCTTTCAAGACTTGATATTTTGTGATCATGCCAATGTTATGTAATAATGCACCGACTCCGGGTAACTGGGTTTGGGGCATTACAGTTGGTATCAGAGGAAGTTTAGTTCAAACCTTGGAAGCTAGATTTAGATAAACTCTGATTAGAGCACATAGACCTAAGATAGACTTTGAGGATTAGTATAGAATAACTTCCTAGAATTTTGGTATTGTAGAGATTTTGTAAGTTTCCTGAGAAATACATCCCCGTCTAGATACGAGTAGGTAGAGGTGACTTTGGCACAGATGTACCTAGGGGTAAAACCTGAAAACACCGCTTTGAGTTATACTCGAACGAGAACTGGTCCACGACAACGGGTCGTGCTGCACTCTTGGTTACGACACTCCTGGGGGATATTCTTAAGATAATTATCATTTTATTTACAAACCATTAAGAAGGGTTTATGAGTATATACTTCCTCAAAGAATTTTTTTTTATGATTATGTATTATATCCATAAATTGTTCAATTTATGTTAAGTGTTTTACAAGTTTGGATTTATGTATTGAGATTCATAAACTAATCTAGTGTATTACATTATTTAGAAATGGTGCCTAGTGGAAGGAATTGAAATTTTATCAATGAACACACTCTATGTAGGGATTTCCCTCCTGTTCAAGATAATTATAGTGGAGCTGGTGATGAAACTGGTGCTGATCAGCTAATCAACATACTGGGACAACTCACTCAGGTTATGAATAATAACCTTACCCGTATGTAGCACCCTGATCCGCAGCGTAGAGGATAAATGTTAGATCACTTCATGAGGTAACAACCACATACATTCAATGGGGGTAAAAATCCACTAGTAGCTATGAAATTGATAAATTCCTTAGAGAAAATATTCCACGCCTTGGGGAGTGGCTAAAGGGAAAAAGTTATCATGAAAGTTTACCGCCTCACTAGAGATGCTAATCAATGGTGGTCATTGATTCAAAACATGAATGAAGATGATGAAGTATCAAATATGGAATGGATGTATTTTTAAGATATTTTCTTAGAAAAATACTTTCCTCATGACCATCGACATGATATGGAAAGACAATTTCCGAGTATGAGGCAAAAGGAGGACGAGAATATTGAAAAGTACGAGTCTAACATTACAAGGTTAGCAAGGCATGCTGAAGATTATATACATAACCCAAGAAGTAAGATTGATTGTTTCTTTTATGGGTTAAAACAATTTCTCTGTTGAGCATTATTCTCACAATCCTTCTCATCATACGAAGATATTTTCTCATGTGATATCAAGACAGAAAATGAATTTTCTAAGTCTTATGACTTTAAAGAAAAGAAAAAGAAGAAGAGATATGTTGATCACTCTAGAAATGTAAATAAGGGGAATAAGGGAAAAGTTGAACATCCATCCTATAGTAAATGGGGGAAGAAACACTCTAGTACTTTCTTGAAGGGAATGGGGGTCTGTTACAAGTGTGGTGAAAAAGGCCACCAAGCTCATGATTGCAAGGGGAAGAAAGAAGCTACCGATGTTCAATGCTACAATTGCAGGGAGATGGGACATTATGTGAATGAATGTCCTAAGCATCAGAGGAACTTACATCATAAAAGGACAAGGGATCATATCTAAGATTATGTTATCACTACTGCTGAGGTAGAATCTCCGAAAGACATGGTGGTAGGTAATTTAATGGTTTTCTCAAGTTTAGAAAATGATTTATTTGATTCTGGATCATCGCATTGTTTCATATCTTCCCAGTTTACTAAGAAAACTAGATATTTCCAATTTTATTTAACAAGGGTTTGTTCAGTGAAAATCCTAAGGTAAGTATCATTGCTACAAAGTTTTGTGAATCAGTTCCCATTAGGGCATATAAATATTCTTTATCTGCTGATCTCATCTTCATACCCATGATTTAATTTGATATAATCCTTGGTATGGATTGGCTTTCAGACCATGATGTGAAGATTTATTGTAAGAAGAATGAGGTTATGATTTTTGATGATGATGGTAAAGAACACCTTATCTTTAGAGCAGAATCATCACCACCTAATTCTTATCTAGATCTACCCCCAGTTGCTCAACTAAATTCAATTATTGGGGAGGAAGAGAATGAAATAACTTTGGGTGAGGAAAGGAATGTTCAAATAGAGAATTTACCAATTGTGAAAGAATATATTGATGTGTTTCTAGAATATTTACCTGGACATCCTCCAGAATGAGAAATTGAGTTTTCCATTGATTTAATTCCTGGATCAAGGCCCATATCGAAGACCCCTTATAGAATGGAAACTGTGGAATTAGTGGAACTAAAGAAACAACTAGAGGAATTGATTAATAAGGGATTTATTTTCCCTAGTGTTTCTCTATGGGGATCCCCTGCCCTTTTTGTTAAGAAGAAAGATGGATCTATGAGGTTATGTATCGACTATAGGGAGATCAATTCTATAATAATAAAGAACAAGTATCCCCTACCTCGCATTGATGATTTATTTAACCAACTGCATGGAGCTCAATACTTTTCAAAGATTGACCTTTGATCTAGATACCATCATTTTTGTGTGAAGAAGGAAGCCATTCTGAAAACAGCATTTCAAACCAGTTACGAGCATTACGAGTTTACAGTAATGCCTTTTGGGATGACTAATGCACCCTCTGTTTTCATGGATCTAATGAACAGAGTTTTCAAGGAATATCTTGATGACTTTTTAGTGGTATTTATTGATGATATCTTGGAATACTTCAAAATATATGAGGATAATGAAAATCACTTGTGAATTATTCTAAAGACTCTTAAAAGACATGAATTATATGGGAAGTTTAGAAAGTGTGAATTTTGGCTTCAGGAGATTTCTTTTCTTGGCCATATTGTATCTAAATATGGAATCTCTATTGATACTTCTAAGACAAGAGCAATCCAAGAATGTCTAGCACTGACGAGTATAACTAAGGTACACAGTTTTATTGGTTTCGTAGGTTATTATCGACGTTTCTTCCAGAATTTTGCCCATTTGGCTAACCTATTAACAAATCTCACACGAAAAGGGGTTAAATTTGTTTGGAAAAAAGATAATGAAGAATGTTTTGAATAATTGAAGAGAAGATTAGTCAAATCTCTTATATTGACCCTACTATCGGGGAATGATGGGTTTGTTATTTATAGTGATGATTAAAAAAAGTACACAGTTGTGTCCTTATGTAGAATGATAGGGTTATTGCCTATGCATCACGATAGCTAAACATTCATGAGAAAAACTATCCTACTCAGGATATTGAGTTAGCAGCTGTAATCTTTTCTTTGAAGATTTGGAGACACTATCTCTATGGTGAAAATGTGAGATATATACCGATCACAAGAGTTTGAAGTATATTTTCTCACAGAGAGAACTCAACATGAGGAAAAGGCGATGGCTTGAACTACTCAAGGATTATGATTGCACTACACATTACTACCTGGGAAGGAAAATAAGGTGGTAGATGCTTTGAGTAGAAAGGATCATCGAGTTTTTGAACAAGATTAGAGTTGTAAAGGATCCTATATACATGGATCTAGTAAAGATGGATATGGTAATTACCATGGAAGGGGAACCATCAATACTTTTTCAAATGGTTTTCAAACCATATTTACTAGAATGGATAAAGATTTCTAAGACCAATGATGAAGAGTTTCAAAGAATATTAAAGTAGTGAATGATGGTAGATTGAGTGACTTTGGGTATGAAGATGGAATTTTGAAATTTGGGAAGAGACTTTTTGTTCCCGATATACCTGATCTAAAAACGGAATTGTTGGACGATGCTCATAGTTCCAATTTGTCTATATGCCCTGGGAGCACCAAAATGTATAGAGATTTGAAGGAAAATTTTTTGTGGGACAACATGAAGGCGGAGATTGCTGATTTTGTGTCAAGATGTATGTTTTTCAACAAGTGAAAGCTGGAAGGCAACAACCTGGAGGTATCATGCAACATCTTCCTATACCGGAGTAGAAATGGGATAATATTATGATGGACTTTGTCATGGACTACCAAAGACTCCTAGAAGGAATGATGCAATACAGGTCATTGTTGATCGTCTTACCAAGTCGGAACATTTTCTTGCTATAAGAGAAGATTTACCACTTGAACGTCAAGCAAGACTATATATTAATGAAGTAGTGAGACTTCATATAGTACCCCTATCGATTGTTTCTAATCTTGATCCACGTTTTACTTCAAGATTCTGGAAAAGTCTTCAGAAAACCATGGATACTAAACTTCGTTTGAGCACTGCCTACCACCCCAAACTGATGGATAATCAGAAAGGACTATTCAAACCTTAGAAGACATGTTGAGATCATGCTCACTGACTTTCAAGGTATGTGGGATCAATATTTACCTTTGGTATAATTTTCCTATAACAACAGCTTCCATTCAAGTATTCAGATGGCACCATATGAAGCATTATATGGAAAGAGATGTCGCACACCAACTTGTTGGATGATGTTGGTGAAAGAAAACTTGTAGGCCCAGAAATTGTTGAGGAAACGATGGAAATGGTTAAGGTAATACAAACCCACATCAAAGCAGATCAAAGTAGGCAGAAGAGCTATGTCGATAACCAAAGGAAGGATTTGTAATTTCAGGCAGGAGATCATGTTTTATTGAAGAAATCTCTATGGAAGGGTGTAATACATTTTTCTAAGAAGGGTAAATTGAGTACCAGGTACATCTGACCTTTCGAAATTCTAGAACGAATTGGGGTTGTAGATTACTGTTTGGAAATTCCGCCAAGTCTCTCCAAAGTTCACGATGTGTTCTACGTATCACTGTTGAGAAAATACATGCTTAACCCAATGCATGTACTCACCTATGAGGAAGTAGAACCGGAACCTGGTCTGTCTTATTGCGAAGATCCCGTCAAGATTCTTGATACAAGAGAACAAGTTCTGAGAAACCGGATGAATCGTCTGGTAAAACTTCTATGAAGGAACCATAAGATGAAAGAGGCAACGTCAGAACCCGAGGAACATATGATGAAGAACCACCCGAGTCTTTTTATGAAGTAATATTCTAGAAATTTCTAGGACAAAATTATTTTAAGGAGGGGAGAATGTAACACCTCAAGCTTCCACATTACACTTCTCTTTGAATAATACAGTAGCGTGTGTTGTACGCAACTTCAAGTTCTAACACACCACGACCAATCAAACTAGCCGTTATGAATAGTAATACCCACTTTTTGAAAATTTATAAATTTTATCTTTCAAAATGGACTTCATTTTTGGATTCGAAATATTGAAATTATCTTAGGGTTAATTTTTGGTATTTTTCTGAAAACTTTCAATTTTTGATGAATAGTGAAAAAACACTGAGTTATAGTTTAAAACCGAAATTTTATTTAAATAATTATTTATTTTTTTAAAATTTATTTTAGGTCTAAATATATACATAATACCTATATAAGTTTAATGTAATTCATTGGAGTTAGTTTATAATAATTTTAGATATATAAAAATTTTATTGAACTTTTCACAGTCTTTTACCCACCTCCTAGGAGAATTTGTAAATTCACATAAAACGTAGATTTACCGCTTCTGTGAGTTTAATTTTGAAAATCCAAGAGACACAGTTAATATCAAGGAGTAAAATGTAATTCAATAAGATGAGAAGAATTTTTGATGAATAGTAACTTTTTACTTTTAGTTACCACGGTTAAAAGTAAATAGGGTAATTAAGGGTAAAATGATATTATTATTACCCTAACACATGTCCTAATTCTATTGGATAAGTTTAATTAGACCAAAAAAAACCTTAGGAATAAAATATGAACCTCTTTGGTCTACTTGGATTAGATTAGGACATTTATTATTATTTAATTCAAAGAAGAGTTAAAAGGGTTAAAATCAAAGTTTAATAACTATAAGATTTTTAATATAGGGTTATACATAATATAAATTAGATTATAAATATTAATTAGAAAGATAAAACTATTTCTTTCATAATGGTGTTTTTTTTATAATTTTCATAAATTAAATACTTTAATTTATTTATGACACAATGGTGATGCAGTAATTACCTAATTAATGAAATATTAAAATAATTGATATTATAAATATCTAAATAAATGTAATTTCAGACTTTTTATGAATTACACTAATTTTATAGGTTAATATGACATATTAGGGTTGGTTATATGAATTTTTTTGGAAGTAATAATGTTGTTATGAATTTAGCAAAAATGAAATACCAAAGAGTGTCAAAATTGACATAAAAGAGTTTTTAAAACAAATATTATGTTATTAATTGATATTAATTCATAAAAATCTAAGTTTCAGCCAAAGGACTTATATAATTATATATGTATCATTAATGAACCACTTGAGGTTCTCTTGGAAGTATATAGTATGTTTATTAACCATATAATATAAAAATACAAAGAGACATGGTAAATTTCAATCTATTTAACTAAGAGTTAAATCTAAAAGATAAAGTTAATATAGTGACCCAAACCTGTCTAATACCTATTGGTTGGGTGTTTTTCGACCCATAAACACCTTATCCTTTAAATAAATAAATTTTGAGCCATTATAAACCGAATATGAATTTATTATAAAATAATACTTTAAGTTTTTTCTAAGGTGCCCCTCACCCCTCTTATAAAAGGGTACTCCCCCTTCTCTTCAATTCACACCTTAAAAGCCTTTTTTCTTGACCAAAACCTCCCCAAATATTCTCTCAACTGTCCTAACTTAATCCTATAGGCATTAATTTAGTCATAAATCCAACTTAAGGAGCCAATTTTGATCAAATCAAAAGGAAGAACCCGAAGAAGTGGTAATAATTTCACCACCCTCTTTCAAGTTCTTTTCTTCTTCCACTTCTTATTTCTTTTTTATTTTCATTCTAAAATAATAACTAAAGTATATTATATATAATAGGATGTTATTATAAATATTTTACAGCCATATTCATTATCCTATCCATCTTTTGAATGACATGTCACCATACGTGTGTACGTAAGGATTATCATCTCCACGTCGTGGTGTAATTGTTATTCAATACATTTTTATTTGGAAGGGTATGATAATGATGTGTAATTCATGTAAATAATAAATATAACATGATAATTATTCTTTATATATGATATAATATCCAATTATATATTATTTTAATATCAAAATAATGATATTGTTGCTCGTGCGTATGTACGGATTACCGTCTCCACGAACGCGATGAGATTCATTCCCCATCGTATCCATTCAAGACTAATTTTCATTAGATGATTAAAAATAATGTTTAAAGACTTTATATAATTCTGGATATGAATAATATACATCCTATACATATAAAATATGACTCACATAACAAGGAATATAAAGGAAAATGAATCTGTTAACACCCGAAATGACGATAAAACTAAGATATTATTAACAAACAAAATGTTTAAAAAATCATATATGATATAATATTAATCTATATGATTCTTTTATAATTTAATAAAAATTATTTCACCAATATATAGGATTTTAACCTACCCTTGACCAAGGAAAATTACAAGGTAAGTGTTTATTTCACAATCTCTTCATTATCTGAGGTTTTTTATACATAATTATCTACTGGGACCTCTTTATCATCCACATCCATGTTTCTTAAAAATGTATTTCAAAAAATTATTAATATTTTATAGACTATGGGTTAAAGTCATTTATACCTTTGTTTTAATTTTTATAAGATATTTATAGGGGAATCGTTCCATTGTTTTCCAAACAAGATCTTTTTTAACCTTTTCGACAAACTTAAGGTAAGAATGTCTTTTTTTTAACTTATACGGTGAGTGTGGCTATTTTCCGCCGTTATAAAATCATCGAAGCTTCCTTTACAATATTATAAGAATATTTTCAAAGTAAATGTTTTCTTTTATAATTATTTTTCTTTTAAATGATTTCAAAAAAAGAGATATTTCTCTCAAATAGTTTTGATTTCATCTATGTCAACATCTTTTGATGGATTTTAAGCTTATTTGAAGTTGATTTATTATGATACAAAACTTCCATATTGTATTGAAGTTTTTGTGATATGTTTGATTGTGGATATGTTATTTTTATACCATTCATGGTTTAGGGAGAAAGTATTGACATTTCGTATGCTAGTTTTAATATGAATGTTTATGTTATGTTTAAACCTGTTAATATGAGAAATGCATTGGACTTAGTAAGTGATAGGTGGAGCCTGCTATAGCTCCTCGATGCATTGGTAGGTCTCATGAGACAAACTAGTGTCTTGGCACAAGTCCATGACAAAATATTATTTTTAGTCTTGGCACAAGGCCTTGACTATGTGGTAATGATAGTCTGACATCATGCATTCCTTCATTATGAAAGTTGTTATTGATATTTCATGTGATTATTCGACTAGTAGAATATCCATGTGAATAAGTAAATGGAATTATTTCATTTATTTTTTTCCATATTATGCTGAAGTTCATGTTTAAAATTATTTTGTTTTTGTTATACATTGCCTTAAATGTTTATGCTTATTTATGAATGTTTCTGCTATATTGTTATCCTTACAGAGCATCTGAGCTCCCCCTTTCTATGTTTTATTTTTCCCAGGATGTGAAGAAGTATTTTTATGACTGACCTGTAGGGATAGTCTGAGGGGATATGAGTGTGGAATATGGATACTATGTTGTTGTAGTTTTTCACTTTATCATGTAATGTAAGACTTATAAATGTATTTAGTGTTTCCAAGGCTACTAAACTAATCGGTCTTTCGAGAATTGATATTTTGTAATCATGCCAATGTTATGTAATAATTCACCGAACCTGGGAAAATAAGGTCGGGGCGTTACACATAGGATGATATTTAGTTTATCATCCACTAGATAATCTAACCATTTGTAAAAGATCATTATTATACCACTTTATTATTTTATTTCTATCAAGTTTCATGGTAAATTCATTAAAGATGTTTTTTCATGATAACATGAATTATAGAATTAAAAATCATGCAAGATAGAACTAAAATAAATTTTATTATGCATAAATATTATCAGATACATGGTTAATCACTTAATTAAATCAACTTAATATTAAAAATATATAATAAAGATACTAATTGAAAATTTACACATAAAAAATAAAATCCATCAATTATAAATATTAAGTCGGTATATCCTTCCACTACTTTAGTTAAAATTAAACCATGGTTAAAAGTTCTTGAATACCCAATGTTGGAGTTATTTCAATCATCAAGGAATTCTAACATGAATTTTTGGGTTGACATAAATTATTTAACATAAAGGGTTGATTGTCAAATAAGTTCTTGATGTAACTTAGTGGTAAGAGTTAAGGAAATCCAATTTCAAGATTTTAGGATTGGGGGGTCCACTCAACAAATAAAGGAACTATGAGTTAATACAGTTATAATTTAAAATGCCCACCTAAAACCCATCAGATTTCATGAACAACCAAAGTTGGGATAACGAGGAGGGGAATATGGAACCTTTCCGCTAGAATTTCTAAGAAGTAGGATATTCTGAAGAAAATAGTGAGTGTTGTTGGGTTTTGATAAAATAGTTGTAGACTAATAAATATAATACTTATCTATTTGTCTAAATATTATCAGATAAAGTACTACATCTATTCTCATATTATTTTTATAAACCATAATAAAATGAATATAAACATATCACTGTGATCCATACTTAAGAAGGATTACCTTGTCACCGGTACAAATTTCCAAGAGTGGAGAATGTTCTTTCACATTATCCTATATCATGAAAGAATATTATATGTGTTGTAAGAACCCATTATTGATGTGTCTGATAATGAGTACAGTGAGGAAGAGTTTTATATCTATGATAAACATTTGAATGATGTTACAGATGTCCAGTATTTCATTCTCATCCATGAACAATAAGCTATTGAAGCAACATGAGGAAATGCATGTGTATAGTGTGATGTATTACCTTTGGGATATATCTCAAGAGAAGGTGATAAAAGAGAAATACAATATCTCTAATTCTTTATTTACAACTAATATTGGAAAATATACACTTTTTGGGCATCATGTAGTCAATCTTATTGTCTACATTGAATGCCTAGACATCATAGGGATTAAATTTCTAGATGTGTTTCTCACATATCTAATACATTCCTCTCTACCCAATATCTTCTCTATTTTTATTGTCAATTATAACATGAGAAATAATTAGAAGAGTCTTTCATATCTTCTTACTTTGATTCTATAAGTGGATAAGGACATGGGGAGTGACAAAACCGATGGTTCTTATAATGAATAAGAAAAGGAAGAACAAGGAAAAGGGTCCCAAGACTCATAATAATTATAAGGCTCCCAAGAACCATCCTTCCAAGAAGAGGATGATCCAATGATAAGGTAAGGAAAAGGAGGTAGTATGTTCTGTATGTGGAAAGTAAGGCCATTGGAAGAAGAACATCACCTAGATGTAGGGAAAGCTAAATTTTCATTCGTTATTGAGTTTAATATTTCAATATGTACACATTGGGTATTAGATATATCTTTTAGTACTCACATCTATATCCAAATGCATGAACCAAGTATATTATAAAATATTTCTAGAGGATTGGTGGAATTTTGAGATGATAATGGTGCGAGGATGGATACTCTATCCATTTGTGACTACCACCTTTCATTACCATCATGAATGATATTAGTTTTACGAGATTTTTATTATGTTCCAACTTTTACCAAGGACATAATTTCTTTGTCATTCCTAGATATGGATGGTTCTGTTTTCAATTTTGGGAATGAAAGTTTTTTTGTTTATAAAGAAAACATATTTTATGGTATGTCACACGTATATAATGGTATTTATGTATTAAATTATTAAAAAAAAGTACTATAAATAAATAAAAAATCATATTCACATGACTCATATAACACCCATATATGGAATTACCATCTTGTTCATGTAAATGAAATTTTTTTGACAAATCTCTATCAACATGGATATTTAGACTCTTCTGAGATTAAAACCACTTGAAATATTTCATTCTCGTTTATAAGGAAAAATAACCAAACTGCCATTTAGTGTATAGGGTGAAAATTCCACAGAGCTTCTAGGATTGGTACACACTAATATATGTGGACCATTTCTAGTAGAATCTATAGGTGGGTATTCTTACTTCATAATATTTACTAATGAATTGGGTAGATAAGGCTTTGTATAAATAATGTGGTATAAGTCCAAGTCCTCTGAGAAATTAAAAGAATTAAAGAATAAAGTAGAGAATAAACATGGAAAGAAGATAAAGTAGAATCAATTGGATTGAGTTTGTGAATATCTTAACCAGGAGTTTATCAATTTTTTATGGGAGTTTGGGATTCTATCTTAACTCACTCTACCTTATACACCACATTGGAATAGTGTTAGTGAAAGGAGGAATCATACATTCTTAGAAATGGTAAGGTCGATGATGAGTCATGCATATCTTCTATTATCCTTTTTGGGATATGAATTACAAACTGTAGCATATAAATTAAACTAAGTACCAACTAAAGTGGAAAATAGTATTCTCATCAATTTATTGAATGGAAAGAAACCCATTTTGTCGCACACACATGTATGGTGTTGAGAAGAATTTTTTAAGGACTTCTCAAGTAATGAACTAACACCACAGGGCACAAAGTGTATATTTATATTGTATCTTAAGGAAACAAAGAGATAATACCTATAGTAACCCTCAAATAAGAAAGTTATTATCACCAGACAAGCTCTATTTCTTGAGAGGGGGAACATCCACAAAAAGGATAGTGGGCGAAAGATTCAATTCGATGTAATTTTTGATTAAGATACAAAAGATTTGGTAGAGTAATAGATTCCATAGATCTCCAAAGAATAAGTAGTTCCTATAACACAAGTACTTTGTAGGATATAAGATATTTAATAGAACCCAAGTGATATGGTTTTCGAGTCACTGAAGTTGGTGACTCGTTATTGGTTTACAATGATGAACATCTATACTACAAATAAGAAGTAGTGATATCAGAAGCTACAAGATAGAAAGAAACCATGATGTCTAAAATAGATTCCATATATCAAAACCATGTTTGGGTTTTGGTCAATACACCAGTTGATGTAAATCCCATAGGATGAAAATAGGTATTCAATAGAAAAATGGATATGGAAGGTAAAGAAAATACCTATAAATCAAAGGTATTGGATAATGGGTTTAAACAGCATAAATTAATTGACTATAATGAAACATTTTCACCAGTTGCAATTTTTAAATCCATTATAAATATACCATCTATAGCATCTTACCATGACAATAAAATCGGGTAGATGGACGTCAAAATTTCTTTCCATAAAGGAAAACTTCTAGAAGATGTCTATATGACACAACCAAAATGGTTTGTGACTCCGGGTGGTTCCAAAGAGATTATCAAGTTTCAAAGAACTATTTATGGATTGAAAAAATCTTCCAGATCATTGAAAATTTGATTTTATGAGTCTATAAAATAATTCAGTTTCATTAAGTATGAATGTGATCCATGTGTTTACAGGTGGTTTAGTAGAAATTCATTTTTTATCCTAATAGTATATGTTGACAACATATTACTTATTGAAAATGACATTTCACTCATTTATTCTATTAAGGATTAGTTAAACAAGCGTTTCTCCATGAAAAACTTAGGTGAAGTGGCCTATATAGAGACCTAGGCTTAAAATACATGGATATTACATCATTTTAGATGAATATTTAGTACATTGAAAAAAATACATTCCCAAGGACCATAATATTTTAGTGTATTTGGAAAACTTGAAACAAAATCTTCTATCCTGGTGAATGATCTTTAAAATCTCCCATCAAGATCTACATTATTAGCACTTCTACTTAAAACCTTTCTTCATAACTTGGAGAAAGTAAACATATGAAAGGGGTGATCTCAAATTCTTGGTAAAGGTATAAAAGGGATATAGGCAAGCATAAACATGAACATAGTAGTACGATAATGCGATCGTAATATTAGGAGATCATACCCTACATATCAATGGTCATAAACAAGAGGAATGGGATAAATCATGGTAGTTTATAAGACATGAATCATAAAAAAATAAAAATCATGAACCATGAAATCATCACTAAAGAATAAGACATAGGATTTGTGTCATACATATAAGAATAGAAAGTTTTATGCCAGGGCTACCTGCCAATACCTTTATAAAATGTTAGGCTTGGGCTATGACCACTATACCTACTTTGGGCTTGGGATATCAACTAGTGTACCCATTTTCTTTAAATATTGGGCTACAACCCATGTACCTTCTTGTTTTCTAGATTGGGCTACTACATGTATACCCTATTTCATTTATTCTTGGTCTAAAACCCGTACACCCTCTTTCTTTTCAGGCTTAGGATACAACCCAAATACCCACATTCTTTTCGGACTTGGAAGACAACTTATTTAACCTTAGATCTCATATAAATCATATCATTACCCAATTAATTGGAGTTAGATATAGGTCCCACCCATCTCATAGTAAAATCATTCACACATGTTCCACAAGATAATAAAACATTCATCATATCATGACCCATAAAAAGATATAATTCTTACAAACATAAAATCATGACCCAAAAAATAATGTGGGTATAATTAAAATTTAATCACATAATAACCTATGGAAAATAGATAGGTTTCATAACCATTTCATCCAATCATAACTCGTGAAATAGCAAAAACTTTCATAGACATATAACCTGTGAAAGAGAGATAGGTTTCATAAAGACCATGACATTAAGCGTGACCCATTCATAGAAGGTTATGAATGGAAACATTAGATAATTTTCAAAAATTGAATGATTAACATAAATGGATTTCATATTAGATGGAAAATAGTTTTGAAATATATTTAAAAAACATTTCATGAGGAAAATATCGTTTATTATTTGAAAATGGCTCATTAATACATAAAACCATTTAAAAATAATTTTCTCAGAAAATACCTTGAAAACATATAAAGAATAATTGGAACCATTTTAAAAAATGTTTTCCTTGAAAATTACTTTTAAAACAATTTCTTAAAGAGTAACCATTTCAAAATGAAAAGGAATCTTCAAAGGAATGACAGTGGGTAAATCTGTACATGTCGTACGAAGTTAAAAAAGGAACATTCCTCTTCACAGTGAAAAGGTTAGAAGGAATGACTTGTTAAAAAAGTGACAATAAGAGTCCATTTAATAGATTGGTAAAAAAGGGTAAAATTTATTTTAATTCTTAGATGATAATAGTATAATATTCTTAGAAACCCTTTTTAGAAAACATACATTTTCGGCCGAAGAAAGGGTAAAGTTGGTCTTTCCTAAAAACACTTTCTTAACTATAGTATATAGCAATGAGTAGAATATGGTAATAATACATGAGTATATCATGAAATAAAATATTATAACTAAACTCATGAATATTATTTAGATATGGATCATAATATTTCATCTAGGGAAGCAATAACAAAATCAATCATGGAAGGTGATGAGATTGTATCAATAAAACTCTTATAACTTGGTAACTTGGGATCATACTCTCCATATAAAAAAGGAAATTAAATGAAGCTTAATATATAATGAAAATAATTATGTTCATTATATAACATATAAAATGGAAGTATATACACCTCAAAGAAGAGTTTAGGTTCATAACAAAACATGAATCTCAAAGAAGGAAAATTGAGACAAAACTGTTTTTCCAATTTGGTAACTTTTGAATGCTAAACCCCATAGAAGAAGGTTAATCAAATGGGAATGATAATACAAAAAAATTTAAGTAAAATATACATATAAAACAATCATGTTCATTTTAACACCCCAAGATTTCATAGTACGTTTTCTCATTAAAATAATTCAATAGCTTGCACTACACGAGACACCGAGTTCGAGCACACCACAACTTACCAAACTAGCCGATCAAAAAACAGTTATGAATAGTATTAACTGAATTTTGAATCTTATATACTATATATAATTTTTACATCCATATTATGTGTTTCTTAGGCCTAATATATGAACAAATTCATTTTTTCAGATAAAAGAATTATTTTTCAAAAAAATGCAATTTAACCGCTTTTTAATGGAGAACCCTTTTTAAAAAAAATATTTGACACTTCTATATATTCAATTTAATGAAATTAAATTCTTATTTAAAATAAGGACATAAAATTTTATTTTGGATATTTTTTTTACTTTTCAGATAACTTTCATATTTTGATGAATAGTGAAAATACTATGTTTAGTTGAAAACAACTTTTTTAATCGAAATAATTTATAGTGTCAAATTATGAATTTGAATTGTTTTGAAGTATAATTAGATTATATTTTAAAAAATTTAATAAAATTTAGGTCATTATAAGTAATTTCACATTTAAATTTGACATAAACACACGTCAATCTTTTGATAGTTTTTACTTTTTAAAAACTCACTTTTTGGCTTTGACAACAGAAATTAATTTTAAATTAATTAATGAAAATTATATGTTTTGAATTTGAAAAAATAGAATTCATTTTTTTAATTAGTAATATCAAAATTATCTTAGGGTGAATTTTTGGTATTTTTATGAAAACATTCATTTTTAATGAATAGTGAAAAACAATGCGTTATTCTTTAAAACCGAATTTTTATTTAAATAATTATTTATTTTATTTAAATTTATTTTATATCAAAATAGAAATATAATAACTATATAAGTTCAATTTAATTAATTTGAGTCATTTTATAATAAAATTAGATGTATAAATTTTTATTGAACTTTTTACCGTCTTTTACCCACCTTCTAGGAGCATTTGCAAATTTGCATAAAACATAATTTTATCGCTTCTGTGAGTTAAATTTCAAACATCTGAGAGACATGGTTGATATCAGTAAGTAAAATTTGGTTCAATTAGATGAAAATAATTTTTAGTGAATAGTAACTTTTGACTTTTATTTACCACGGTTCGAAGTAAATAGGGTAATTAAGGGTAAAAATGATATTATAATTACCCTAACACATGTCCTAATTCTATTGGATAAATTTAATTTGACCAAAAACAACCTTATGAATAAAATATGATCCTATTTGGTCCACTTTAATTAGATGAGGACATTTATTATTATTTTATTTAAAGAAGAGTTAAAAGTGTTAAATTCAAAGCTTAATAACTAAACCATTTTTAATATATGGTTAAAAAAATATAAATTTGACTATAAATATTAATTATAAAGATAAAAATATTTCCTACATAATCTTATTTTA
This sequence comes from Viscum album, assembly GCA_963277665.1. NCBI lineage: Eukaryota > Viridiplantae > Streptophyta > Magnoliopsida > Santalales > Viscaceae > Viscum > Viscum album. The sequence goes on from OY728128.1 coordinate 698,011,604, forward strand.
TTTATAATTTTTATACATTAAATAATTTAATTTATTTATGACACAATGATGATGGAGTAATAACCTTATTAATGAAATATTAAAATAATTGATATTATAAATATACAAATAAATGTAAATTGAGGATTATGATGAATTCCACTAATTTTATAGGTTAATATGACATGTTAGGTTTGATTATATATTTTGTTTTCGAAGTGATAATGTTTTTATGACTTCCACAAAAACAACATACCAAATAATGTCAAAATTGATATAAATTAATTGATTTTAAAATACTATATTATTGGTTGATATAATATTCCTAAAAATATAAGGTTTTGCCAAAAGTATTAAATAATATTATATATTTCATTAATGAACTACTTGGGGTTCTCTTGGAATTTTAGGGTATGTTTATTAACCATATATTGTAAGAATACAAGAAGACACGGTAAAAGTTAAACTATTTAACAAAGAGTTAAATCAAAAAGATAAGGTTAAAATGTTATCCTAAAATTGTCTAAAACCTATTGGTTGAGTGGTTTTTAACCCATACCCACTATAGTATAGAAATAAATCATTTTGGAGTCACTAGAAACCAAAAATGACTTTATTATAAAATAATATTTCAAGATTTTCCTAAAGTGTCTCCCACCTCTCCTATAAACGGGTACTTCCCCTTCTCTAAAAATAACACCTACAAAGCCATTTTTCTCGGCCAAACCCTACCCAAATCTACTCAAAACTTTCCTCCCTTCGACCTAGAGGCCTTAATTTGATCAGAAAGCCAACCTAAGGATCCCTTTTTATCAACTCAAAAGGAAACATTTGAAGGAGAGGTCATAATTTCACCATCCACTTTTAAGTTCTTTTCTTCTTACACTTCCTATTTCTTTGTTGTTTCCATACCAAAGTAATAAATCCAGTACCTTATACATAATTTGACATTATTATAAATATGGTACGACCATATTCGTTATTCTATCCATCCGATAAATGAAAAAGGCACCATACGTGCGTACGTACAGATTACCGTCTCTACGACGCGATAAGATTCATTTCCACGTTCACCATTCAACAATGATTATAAAAATATATATTATTAATAATTATTTAATATATGAAATAATAATTCTACTGGATATATATATATATATATATGTATATTCTTACATATATCTTATTCACTTACTTCCATTCAATACGATATGAAAACGAAAACAGCGTTTATGCGTACGTACGGCCTACCGTCTCCATAAACGGTGCCTTCCATTTCATATATCTATCTATTATAAATATTTATATTATAAATATATGTGATATATAAATCAAGTTTTACATTCTGTAAGTATTTAAGTTATGACCAAAATGATACGATCAAGAATAACAAGTTAAAACATGTACGATAAAGAAAGCGATTATTACCCGAAATGTTAATTTAACATGGAAATCATTATTAAATGGGTAGTATAAATTAATAAATGAATCATGTATGATATAATAAATATGAATATGGTTCTGGTATAATTTAATTACATACTATGTTCATTATACAGGAGGTTAAATGTACCCTCGACCAAAGGAAAGTACAAGGTAAGGGTTAATTCCACAATCTCATTATTATCCGAGATTGTTTATGTGTAATTTTTTTACTGGGACATATTTATTATCAATTTCCATGTTTCATAAAATATTTTTAAAAATAATTATTTTTAAGGTTCAATTTAACTAATAATCATTTTAAATGTTTTAAAGATTTATTCTTCTAAACCTTTTTCATTAATGTCCATGTTTTCAAAATGATTTTAAGGATTTATTTTTATGGACATGAATGTTTTAAAATGTTAATTCCTTTCAAAATTTTCAAATTTTTATGGTACACTTTGATTCAAAAATATATTTTAAATGAATTCATTTATAAATTGTGTGCCTTTCAAAATGATTTCATGAAAAATGGATATTTTTCTCAAAGCTTTTTACTGATCATTTTTAATTATGTCAACAACTTTTATTGGATATTATTCCTGATCGAGGTTGATTTATTATGATAAAAATATTCCATATTATATTGAAGGTTATGTGATATGTTTGAATGTGGATTTGTTATTTTTATACCATTCATGGTTTATGGATAATGTATTGACATTTCGTATGTTAGTTTTAATACGAATGTTTATGTTATGTTTAAACCTTTTCGTATGAGGAATGCATTGGACTTAGTAAGTAATAGGTGGAGATCGTTATAGCTCCTCGATGCATCGGTAGGTCTCATGAGACAAACTAGTTTCTTGGCACAAGTCCTTGACAAAATCTTATTTGTAGTCTTGGAACAAGGCCTTGACTATGTGGTCACTAATTCTGGCATTATGCATTCCATCATTATGAAATTAGCTATTGATATTACATGTGATTATTCAACTAGTAGAATATCCATGTGAATAAGTAAATAGAATTATATGATTTATCATTTCCATATTATGCTGAAGTTTAAGTTTAAAAGGATTTTGTTTTAGTTTTATACATTTCATTAAATGTTTATTCTTATTATTTAAAGTTTCTACTATATTGTTATCCTTACTGAGCGTTTGAGCTCACCCCTTTCTTATGTTTTATTTTCCCAAGATTCCAAGAAGTGTTTTATGATTGATACGAAGGGTTAAGCTGGGGTATTAATGGTGTTCTCAAAGGATCATTTATGTTGTGTTTTATTTTCTAATGTGTAATGTAACATTCATGTATGTAATCTATTTTCCAAGACTACTAAACTGATTGGTCTTTTGGGACTTGATTCCTTGTAATCATGTCAATGTATTAAAATAATGCACAGACTCTGGGCTTCTGGGGTCAGGGAATTACAGTTGGTATCAGAGGTAATTTAACAACAACCTTGGAAATAGATTTAGATAAACTCAGATTAGATAACATTACCCTAAGATAGACTTTGAGAATTAGTATAGAATAACTTCCTAGAATTTTGGTAATGTAGACATTTTGTGTATTTTCCAAGAAAGACATCCCTATCTGGATACGATCAAGTAGAGGCAGCTTTGGCACAAATGTACCTAAGAGTGAAATCTCTAACAAGGAGTTTCGGGCTTAACCTAGGGTATCCTGGTACACGACAATGGGCCTTGCTGCACTCTTGGTTATGACACTCCTGGGGGATATGCTTAGGATAATTCACATTTTCATTACATGCCATTATGAAGGATTTAAGAGTAAATACTTCCTCAAAGAAAACATTTTATGATTATAGATTATATGCATAATCTTTTCAATTTACGTTAGGTATTTTACAAGTTTGGAATTATTCATTTGGATTCATAAACTAACCTAGTGTATTCCATTGTTTATAAATGGCTCCTATTAGAATGAATGAAAATTCTAACAATATGCATGATTGAAAGATTAAGAAGGATCATATCAATCATGGTATTAAGCCAACATTTAAAAGGAAAATAGTCTCCCACATATTCTCACCATATGAAGAAATAGTATCATGTGTTAATAATATAAAAAAAGAATTATATGAGTCCTATGTATTTGACGGGATGAAAGAGAAGAAAAGGATGGAAGAGAGAAAGATAGATAAAGAGAAGAGGGGAAAGAAGGACTTTCCCATATGTGATAACTGTGGAAAGAATCACCTTGGTAAATTCTTGAAGGGAATGGGAGTTTTTTATAAGTGTAGAGAAAAAGGACACCAAGTATGTGATTGCAAGGGTAAGAAAAATTTTCAAATGTACAATGTTTCATCTACAAGGAGTTGGGACACTATGTGAATCAATGTCCAAATCATCAGAGTATACCACAAATGATGTTGTTGGATAATAATCAAGTTATGATATTACCATAGATGAAGAGTAATGACTAGTGTTCTTATATTGGTATTAAAGAATTATGTCATTTGAATATTGTATCAACGATGTACTGGTTATAATAATTATGGAGTATATAAGGATTGTACTACAATACTATTTCATTAAGGACTTAAGATTGTGTGGAACCAATAAAAGTGACTCAATAGCATGTTAATTTTTTTTGGAAAATATATGGTTGAAATAAAGATAAAACATAATATGGTTCTGATACTGAGGTAGTGGTTTTGGAATAATATATGACTGATTTGGATAAATTTTATTGGATATTCTTGACTACCTTGAAATTGATTAATGATTTGTATATTCCATCATTGTTGGAGTTTACAATAATTTTGGTTAGAATAAGTATATCTAGTATTATATAAGGGAGAAGGGAGAATGAATGTAATCAATAAGATTTTATGGAAATTCTGGGCATTACAGTGTTTTAAAATAATACATGATGAAGGTATTCACATGTTATTACGTGGAAAAAAGGATCTTCATTCTGTTTACCTTCCATATAAATTTTGGACTGTGAGTTTGGACAGAAGTATCTTGGATAAGTCTAAAGGTTGGAATCGATTGAGTTTGAATTTGGATACTATTGTTAAGGATAAATCATTTCTTGAGATTATTTTTGGATTGTCATAAAAAGGACAACTCGGAGGTTGGGCGACAACCAGTCACGTCCGGCAAGGTCGCGAGACTTGAACCCGAAAACGAAGGGCAACAAAGGTAGATCACCTACCACTGACATACGTGATGTCCTAGTTTTTATAATGTAGTTTTTTTTATATTCTGAAAAATGAATCATAAATTCATTATTTTTGGAACCCTATACGATTAGGATAAATAGAATATTTTTGAATTCTATTATCTTTTTTAGTGAAAGACGAGTTTGTGGTAGGAATTAGTTGAAGGATGAAACTCTACTTGTCAAGTATTTTTTTCCCTCTTATTATATGAATAAATTAATTCTTAAACTTTAGGGAAGGGATCTTAAAACCAAAAATGTGTTATCTTAATACCTTATGTTTTGTTGAACCGAAGATATTTTAAATCATCATAGATTGATGGATATGAGGCCCTTAATTTTACACTTGTTTGTGATTGATGACCTCAATCACTCCCTATAAATATTTATGTTTTTCCTCCAATTATGTGTCTCTAATTTCCATCAATGTTCTCCTAATCGAGTTCATAATTGGGTGGTGAATTTTTTATTTCCCTTTCCCTCTTATTAACACTAAATTTTATTAACCCAATTTCCAATGTGGGTTTTCAACAAAGGTATTTTTCTATTTTTAACCTTTTATTTTCGAAGAACAATTTAAAATTGTGAGGACACAATTTATTAAATTAGGGTAGAATGTAACACCAAAAGATTTCATAGTAAGTTATCTCATTAAAGTAATTTAATAGCTTGTGCTACACGCGAAACCAAGTTCGAGCGCACCATGACTTACCAAACTAGACGATCAAAAAATGGTTATGAATAGTATAAGCTGTATTTTTAATCTTATATACTCTATATAATTTTAACATCTATATTATTTGTTTCTTAGACATAATATAAGAACATATACATTTTTTTAGATAAAAGAAGTATTTTTCAAAAAAATGCAATTTTACCGCTTTTTAATGGTGAACCCTTTTTAAAACCAATATTTGATACTTTTATATATTCTAATTAATGAAATTAAATTCTTCTTTAGAAGAAGAAAATAAAAATTTATTTTGGATAAATTTTTGGTACTTTTCTGATAACTTTTATATTTTGATGAATAGTGAAAATACTATGTTTTAATTGAAACCAACTTTTTTAATCGAAATAATTTAGTGTAAAATTATGAATTTGAATTGTTTTGAAGTATAATTAGATTATATTTTTATCATTTAATACAATTTACGTCATTATAAGTAATTTTGCATTTAAATTTGACATAAATACATATCAATCTTTTGATAGTTTTTACTTTTAAAACACCTGCTTTTTGGCTTTGACAACGGGAATTAATTTTAAATTAATTAATGAAACTTCTATGTTTTGAATTTTTTAAAATAGAATTTATTTTTTGAATAAATAATATCAAAATTATCTTAGAGTGAATTTTTGGTATTTTTTTGAAAACATTAAATTTTTTATGAATAGTGAAAAACACTACGTTATTTTTTAAAACCGACTTTTTATTTAAATAATTATTTATTTTATTTAAATTTATTTTATGTAAAAATATAAATATAATACCTATATAAGTTCAATGTAATTCTTTGGAGTCGTTTTATAATAAAATTAGATGTATACATTTTTATTGAACTTGTTACCGTCTTTTACCCACCTTCTAGGAGCATTTGCAAATTTGCATAAAACATAATTTTACCGCTTTTGTGATTTGAATTTCAAAAATCCGAGAGACACTGTTTATATCAGTAAGTAAAATTTGGTTCAATAAGATTAAAATAATTTTTAGTGAATAGTAATTTTTGACTTTTATTTACCACGGTTAAAAGTAAATAGGGTAATTAAGGGTAAAAATGATATTATAATTACCCTAACACATGTCTTAATTCTACTGGATAAGTGTAATTTGACCAAAAAAACCTTAGGAATAAAATATTAACCTCTTTGGTCCACTTTAATTTGATTAGGACATTTATTATTATTTTATTTAAAGAAGAGTCAAAAGTGTTAAATTCAAAGTTTAATAACTAAACCATTTTTAATATATGGTTACACAAAATATAAATTAGACTATAAATATTCATTAGAAAGCTAAACATTTTTTATAAATAATGGTATTTTATTTATAATTTTTAGACATTAAATAATTTAATTTATTTATGACACAATGATGATGCAGTAATTACCTTATTAATGAATTATTAAAATAATTGATATTATAAATATACAAATAAATGTAGATTGATAATTTTTATGAATTAAACTAATTTTATAGGTTAATATTCCATTTTAGGGTTGATTAGATAAAAAAATTCGAAGTTATAAGGTTTTTATGACTTTCACATAATGTCAAAATTGACATAAATTAATTTTTAAAACAAATACTATATTATTGGTTGATATAATATTTATAAAAATCTAATGTTTATCCAAATGGATTAAATAATATTATATATTTCATTAATGAACCAATTTATGTTCTCTTGGAATTTTAGAGTATGTTTATTAACCATATAGTGTAAGAATACAAGAAGACGCTGTAAAAGTTAAACTATTTAACTAAGAGTTAAATCTAAAATATAAGGTTAAAATGGTACCCTAAACTTGTCTAAAATATATTGGTTGAAAGGTTTTAGACTCATACCCACCTTATCCTAGAAATAAATCATTTTTGAGTCATTATAAACCGAAAATAATTTTATTATAAAATAATATTTCAAACTTTTCCTAAAGTGACCCTCACCTCTCTTATAAAAGGGTACTACCCCTTCCCTCAAAATTACACCTCAAAAGCCATTTTTCTCGGCCAACCCCTGACCAAAAATATCCTCAAAACATTCCTACCTTAGACCTAGAGGCCTTAATTTGATCATAAATCCTACCTAAGGATTCCTTTTTATCAACTCAAAAGGAAACACTCGAAAAAGAGGTAATAATTTCACCATCGTCTTTCAAGTTCTTTTCTTCTTACACTTACTCTTTCTTTGTTGTTTCAATAACAAAATAATAACTCTATTACCTTATACATACTTTTATTTCATTATAAATATGGTACAGCCATATTCTTTATTCTATCCATCCTATAAATGACAAAGTCATTATACGTGTGTACGTACAGATTACCGTCTCCACGACGTGATAAGATTCATTTCCACATTCACCATTCAACGATGATTATAAAAATATATATTATTAATAAGTATGTAATATATGACATAATGATTCTACTGTATATATATATATATGTATATTCTTACATATATCTTATTCACTTACTTCTGTTCAATACGATATGAAAACGAAAACAGTGTTTATGCGTACGTACGGCCTACTGTCTCCATAAACGGTGCCTTCCATTTCATATATCTATCTATTATAAATATTTATATTCTAAATATATATGATATATAAATCAAGTTTTACATTCTTGAAGTATTTAAATCATGATCTAAATGATACGATCAAGAATAACAAGTTAAAACATGTACGATAAAGAAAACGATTATTACCCGAAATGTTAATTTAACATGGAAATTATTATTAAATGGGTAGTAGAAATTAATAAATGAATCATGTATGATATAATAAATATGAATATGGTTCTGGTATAATTTAATGACATACTATTTTCATTATACCAGAGGTTAAACGTACCCTCGACCAAAGGAAAGTGCAAGGTAAGGGTTAATTCCACAATCTCATTATTATCCGAGATTATTTATGTGTAAGTTTTTTACTGGGAGATATTTATTATCCATTTAAATGATTCATAAAATAGTTTTCAAACGGATTATTTTTAAGTTACTCTTTAACTAAAAAATCATTTTAAATTTTTTAAAGATTTATTCTTCTAATCCTTTCTCATTAATGTCCATGTTTTCCAAATGATTTTAAGGATTTATTTATATGGACATGAATGTTATAAAATTTTAATTACTTTAAAAAGTTTAAAATTGGTATGGGACACTTTTATTCAAAAATATATTTTAAATGACTTCCTTTATAAATTGTGTGACTTTTAAAATGATTTCATGAAAAGGGGATATTTCTCTCAAAGAGTTTTACTGATCATTTTCAACTGTGTCAACATCCTTTACTGGATATTATTCTTGATCGAGGTTGATTTATTATGATAAAAATATTCCATATTGTATTTAATGTTTTTTTATATTTTTGACTATTTATTTTTTATTTTTATACCATTCATGGTTTATGGATAATGTATTGAAATTTCATATGCTAGTTTTAATACAAATGCTTATGTTATGTTTAAACCTTTTCATATGAGGAATGCATTGGACTTAGTAAGTGACGGGTGGAGCTCACTATAGCTCCTCGATGCATTGGTAGGTCTCATGAGACAAACTAGTGTCTTGGTACAAGGCCTTGACAAAATCTTATTTGTAGTCTTGGTGCAAGGCCTTGACTATGTTGTTATGAAGTCTGGCATTATGCATTCCATCATTATGAAATTAGCTATTGATATTACATGTGATTATTTGAATAGTAGAATATCCATGTGAATAAGTAAATGGAATTATTTGATATATCTTTTCCATATTATGCTGAAGTTTAAGTTTAAAAGGCTTTTGTTTTAGTTTTATACATTGCCTTAAATGTTTATGCTTATTTATGAAAGTTTCCTCTATATTGTTATCCTTACTGAGCGTTTGAGCTCACCCCTTTCTTATGTTTTATTTTCCCAGGATTCCAAGAAGTGTTTTATGATTGATAATCAGGGTTAATCTAGGGTATTAATGGTGTTCTCAAAGGACCATTTATGTTGTGTTTTATTTTATAATGTGTAATGTAACATTCATGTATGTAATCTATTTTACAAGACTGCTAAACTGATCGGTCTTTCGAGAATTGATTCCTTGTAATCATGCCGATGTATTAAAATAATTCACTGAATCTAGACTTATATGGTTGGGTCATTACATTCATTACATAAACCATACAAAAATAAAACAGTGGTGAACATAACTTGTATCTCACAGAAATTATAAGGGAGATGAAATCACCTTACCATGTGTCTTGACTCTCTCCGTACCCGTACAATATTCCTGTATTATAAATATAAGATTATTATACATATTTTAAAGAATAATATTATTATACACAATACCATATATGGTTTTATTATGACCTTATATTACCTTCTTTTTAATGATGCTATTTTAATGTTTCACTTCGGGTAATCATTCGCTTTGTTCTTCGTATGTGTCTTAATTTGTTATAACATTGGTCCGTATACTTATATAATGATTCCAGAATGTATAAAACGATATAAATATAAATTATATATATAATATTTATATTATAATAATTTATTTCATAATGATTTTTGAAATGGAATACACGGTTCATGGGGATGGTAAGTCATTCATATGCATGAACGTTGTTTTCTGTTTTTATTGTCATATTGAAAGAAAGTTTGTAAATGACATATGTATATGTATACATGTATGTGTCTATATATATATATAATTTTTTATATTATAATTAATATATCATATTAATTATAGAAGTTCATTAAACCCACCCTTAATACATTTGATGTGGTGTATGAACGAATCACATCACTTTGAGGGGCGGTAGTCGACACTTCATCAAACAAGATTATCGTATTAAAACCAAGTGGAAGGTAAAAATTTGTGAGTTTTAAAAGGAATAAAGAAGCTTAAATACATAGTAAATATAATATATTACATATATAAATATTTTTCCCTCATAATTTCCACCATGATTGGTCGTAAATGAGAAATAAACAATCATCATTTCGTGAGGTAGTAGTTCGTTGTACACAGAAACCGTATGTTCAGCATCCATTAGATGGAGGTGTGTGTAAGTTTAGGTAAGAACCTTTTCATAAAATCATACTATTATATGGATGATATTTTTTTCACACAATAATGTAATACATATATTTTGGGTGGTGGATAAAGAAAATAAAGTAAAGGACCTTGAGAGAAGACTTTACCTCTTAATCGGGTAACTCCTTCTGGTTTGTGCAACAAGGATTTTTTGAGAGGGTTTATGCCCAAATGGAGTCTTCAAGTTATAATTGATGATTTTTGGGAGGATAAATGGGAATATATTGGACAAAATTAAAAGGTTTTAGAGGTTTGAGGAATGGGTAGAGGCAGTGGCCTTTTATAGAGATTAAAAAGGACTCACATGGAATATTTAGAAACAAATTAGGTGTACACATGTTCTTAACTAAAAAAAATTCTTAAAAAACCAACCAAAATAAATAATAAAATTTTTATTGCCTAAATATGGACATAAAATGGGTGTTATACAAGTGTAAAGTTCATTTGGCCCCTTAATTTTATGGTTTAATCCCTAACTAAGCTTAATTGGTCCTTAACCGCTGTTATTAATTTTAATCACTTTTACTAATCATTATGGTCAAAAATTAACATGGTATTATTAGAATATAAATATTAGACTTATGAAAAAAATTTATTTTTTATTTTTGGAATTCTAATCACAGAAGTGTAAAAATTAAGATTAGCGCAAATCATGCAGACAGGACGAAATAACGGGGTTTTAATGTAGGAAAAAGTTCAAAAGTTTGTTAAGATTTTTTATTCACTTTAAAAGTGAAGTTTATACTAATTAATTTAATTTTTTAGTAGATATAATATTAATCTAATTTTACCTTAAAAATATTTATAACATCATTTATCTTTAATAATTAATTATACAAAAAGGCAGTTTTTAACTACAAAGCAGTATTTTTCATTATTCATCAAAAAATGAAGTTTCTCAGCAAAATCTCAAAAATTCACCCTTGGATAGTTTTGAAACTCTAAATTTAAAAAAAATTATTTTTTCAAATTAAATTTCTAATTGTTTATAAAATTAATTTTATTATTAAAATAAATTCAATCAAGAAAACAATATTTTTAACATAAAAGGACTTTATCAAAAATATTATATTTCATTATCAAAATGTTTTATTTATATAAAACAACATTATTTGAAAATTACCTATTAATATTTTTAATGTATAGGTTATAATTATCTTATTTAAATAAATAAAACAATAAAAATAGATGTTTCGTATAAACAAAGTGTTTCATGCATCATACGCCATGTCGGTGTTGCTTGTAGTGCAAGCCAAGTTGGTATTGTGTGTAGTGAAAGACAAGTTGGTATCACATGTGAAATGAATTTTTTTACTTAGTTTTTTAATATATATATATATATAAAGAAATATTTCCAGTTTCATGTGAAATGAAAAATATTGTAAAGATAAATTAATTCAAAAAAAATAATTCTCAAAATCTCGGGATGTTACATTCTACCCCCCTTAAAATGAATTTCACCCTAAAAATTCATCTAGGTTATAACATTTTTAATACTTGAAGGTTTAATTCATATAAACCCACATCATAAAAATAGATACTAATACTTCCATTAAAAAGGGAAATTTGGAACAATAACGGTTACCCAAAGTAACATATAAATGGGTTTCCACATAAGAGAACATGAGTTGGGAGTAAAGATCAGACATGGATCAAAAGTCTAAATATTTATAGGGAGTGATTGATATCATCAATAACAAAAAATTGAATGATAAAAGGAAATATTAGGGCCATAACTTTCTAAATATGTGATGATTTAATAGGTCATCAGCTAAACAAAACTTAAGGTGCTAGGACAATAATTTTTTTGTATCACTTTCAGAATGTTGAGTAATTCTTGATAAATTTCTATAAAAAATCATTCTTGGGTTGTGCATTAAAAAAATTCTAATACATTCATTACCTCATGAAATAAATGTGTATAAATTAAATTTGATGAATAAAGCACTAAAATATGCTTTTAATGGATCTTATGTCCCATAAAGAATAAGAAGTCTAATAATATTCATTAATATATAAAAATAAAAAGTAACACTAATAGTTCATCATAAATATTTATTCATTAAAAATAAATACACATTTACCTGAGAATCGCGTAGGCTAGTGGTAGGTGTGAAACCCTTTTTGTCCTTCAGTCATGGGTTCAATACCCAAGGCCTTGTCAGGATTGATTGGTTGTTACCCAATATACATGGTGTACTTTTTTAAAACCGCACTAATATAATATATAAGATGGAAATCCTTGAAATAAAGTTAATTACTGATTATCCTTTTAACAAAGTTTTTCAACACAAAATTAGTGCATAAATACTTCCTCTAGATTTTAACTTAAACTTTTCATGAAAGTATAACCTTATAACCCTTCAGAAAGATGAAATCTGAAACCTTAAAAAGAGAGCCACAAAATCAGATTAACATTGATTCCCTGGTATAACATGATGTAAATCTTGGTTGTGACATTCCAAGCATGTGAATAACCTCATCATATATTATATTGAGACATGGTAACAACTTTAATTACCATAAATCCTTTTAGAAAACATACATGCTTCCTCATTTTAGAGTATATTGGATTTACTCCATAAATCTAAAAATGTTGCAAACTTCATTAGTGGTAGAATAAACCACATATAAATAGGTCCTTACATAGTTCCAAGGTAATCAGTACTATCAAATTTACTTATTCATATCCCAAATATCTTAATCCATACAACATTATCATAACATAAATAACATGTTAAGGGTTACCTTCCCTTAGTCAAAATGTTAACTTTCATGAGATAACCTTTCTAGTCCATCATTACTATTCAACATATTCTTATAAATACTTCACAAAACAACAACTGAAAAATTCGTAAAAAACTCACCATTCTTAATTCTGGAATCCAAATACATAAACACTTCGATTACTTCATCCTTAATCCACTAACAATGCTACCTCATCCTATTACACAATAATTTTTTTCCATTCACATTTCATATATAGTCTCTTCATCATCAGCAATGTAACCATTACTCACACCACCTTGTTGATTTTCTTCAAGAAGTTTCCTCTTGGGACATTGAGTTGCATAATGACCATTTATTACACACTTAAAACACTTAACCTTTGATGACGACTTAGGGATGCCAAAATTCTCATCCATTTCAATTAACTAAACTCTTCATTTTTTCCTTGCAGTCACTTGCATTGTGTCCTTCTTTTCCACAATCAAAATACCTTCTTGTTCATTTAATACATTCAATTAGGTGATTATTTCCACATTCCTAACACAAATGAAACTGAATAATCTTTCCTATATTGTATCCATTACCTGAACTCTTAGAGAACTCATTCTTTCTCTTCCTTGGTGAGTCTGCGAGTTGGTTAAGGTAGACATTGTTAATCATGTTCCGTGAAAACTGATTAGGCATGATCATGAAATCTTTCACTCCACTGATCATTCCACTGGACTATTCATCAGAAAATATTCTATCACATTAAATATTAATCCAGTTCCTTTCGGTTCCCACCATTTACTAAAACCAAAATCATAGTGTGAGCATTACTTATCATAGAAGAAAAATACATAGTCATGAAAATAATTTCTTATAAGATGTATAAATCTTTACACCTTACATAATATATGACACCTTGAATTTATACTAGGTTATTAATAGCTAAATTATATCTAAATCCTTCATGATGGTTCATGAATATCTTGTTAATTCCAAAGGCTTACCCCCTGTGAGTGTAAAACTAGGTGTGAAGAAAGGCTCGTTGTCATGTACCAGATTACCCTGAGTCAAGCCTAGAACATCTTGTCGAATTTGTTACCCCTAGGTACATCTGTTACAGATCCACATTCTCTTATAGTATCCAAATAGGGATTTATTTCTAGGTAACCATTCACTCTATCCTTTACCAAAATTCCATGACATATTCCCAAATGTTAACTCATCCATATACTTCTCCTTAGAGACATCCCTAGTCATATCCATAGAAATAAACCTAGGTATCTCACTAAGGTTTTCTAATCATATTTTCCAAAGGTTGACTAAACCTTTCCTTTGATACTAATTATAGAGGCCCAGGATTAACATATATAGATATTACATCATTTTAGATGAACATTTAGTATATTGCAAAAATACATGCCCAAGGACCGTAATAGTTTAGTGTCTTTGGAATCATGGAAGAAAATATTTTATCCTTGTGAAAGATCATCAACATATCCCATAACAATCTACACCATTAGTATTTATACCTAAAACCTTTCTTCATAACCTGGAGAAAGGAAACATAAGAAAGGGTTGCACTCATATTCTTAGTAATGGTAAACAAGGGAGACATGTAAGAATAAAAACGAACATAGTAGTATGATAACACGGTCGTAACATTAGGATATCATACCCTACATATAAAAGGTTATAAACATGAGCTATGGGATAAATCTTGGTAGTTAATAAGACATGAATCCTAAGTAAATAAACATAATGAAACATGAAATCATAACTAAGTAATAAGACATAATATTTTTGGCATACATATAAGAATATAAAATTTAATATCAGGGATACCTAACAAAAACTTTATAAAATGTTAGGATTGGGCTACGACCCATGTACCTACTTTGGGCTTGGGCTAGAAACCTGTGTACCCACTTTCTTTCAGGCTTGGGATATAACCCATGTACCATCTTGTTTTTAGGCTTAGGCAACAACCCAAACACCCTGTTTCTTTTTTGGATTGGGCTAAAACCAGTGTACCCTTTGAGATCATATAAAACATATCATTACCCAATGCATTAGATGGAGATACAGGTCCCAACCATCTCATAGTAAAATTATTCACACATGTTCCACAAG
The DNA here is from genome assembly GCA_963277665.1 of Viscum album. Classification (NCBI taxonomy): domain Eukaryota; kingdom Viridiplantae; phylum Streptophyta; class Magnoliopsida; order Santalales; family Viscaceae; genus Viscum; species Viscum album. The sequence goes on from OY728128.1 coordinate 698,026,855, forward strand.
ATAATAAAACATTCATCATATCTTGACCCATAAATAGATATAGGTCTTATAAATATAAAATTATGACCCATAAAATGAAATGGGTATCATTAACATTTCATCCCATCATAACCTATGGAAAATATATTTCTATCAAAACCATTTCATCGAATCATAACCCTTGAAAGAGAAACATATTTCATAAACATATAACCCGTGAAAGAGAGACAGGTTTCATAAAGACCATGACATTAAGTGTGACCCATTCATAGAAAGGATATGAATGTAACCCTTAGATAATTTCCAAAAAGGGAATGAGTAACATAAATGGATGTCATATTTGATGTAAAATAGTTTTTAAATATCTTTCAAAATAAATTCTTAAGTAAAATATCCTTTCTCTTTGAAAAAGTCATGTTAATAAATAAAACCATTTAAAAATCATTTTCTTGGAAAATACCTTGAAAACATATATAAAAGACTTAAAAAAAATTTGAAAATATCTTTCCTTGAAGATTAATTTTAAAAAAAATTCCTAAAGATCTTCCTTTTAAAAATTAAAAGGAATATTCAAAGTAATGACGGTGGGTGAATTCGTACATGTCGTACAAAGTGAAAAGGAACATTCCTTTTGCATAGTAAAAAGGTTAGAAGGAATGTATTCTTTGGAAAGAGACAAAAATATTAACTTAAATATATTGGTATAAGGGAAAAAGGAAAAAAATTATTTTAATTCATATATTATAATGGTATAATATTCTTGGAAACCCTTTTTAGAAAACATATATTTCTGATCAAAGAAAGGGTAAAGTCGGGCATTCCAAAAAACACTTTCATAACTATAGTATGTACCAAAGAGTAGAATATGGTAATAATACATTATTATATCATGAAATAATAGAGGATAAGGATAATAATGAATATTATAGATATATGGATCATAATATTTCATCAAGTGAAGCAATAATATAAACAATCTCAGAAAGTGATGAGATTACCTCAATAAACTCTTATAACTTGGTAACTTGGGATCATACTCTCCATGTAAAAAATATAAATTACATGAATCGTAATATATAATGAAAATAATTATATTCATTATATAACATGTAAAATGTGATTATATACACCTCTAATAAGAGTTTAGGTTCTTAACAAAACATGAATATCAAAGAAGGAAAATTGAGAAAAAACTGTTTTACCGATTTGGTAAATTTTGAAAGTTAAAACCCATAAAAGAATAATAATTAAATGAGAATTTTAATAAATAAAATTTTAATTACAAGATACATATAATAATATCATGTTAATTACATACACCACAAAAAAAAGGAAATAGTAGAAAACATATTGTGTATCCCACAGAAATTATAAGTGAGATGAAATCCCCTTACCTTGTGTATTGACTCTCACCGTACCCATACAAGATTCTTGCATAATAAATATAATTTTATTATAAATATTTTACATAATAATATTATTATACATAATACCATATATGTTTTTATTACGACCTTAAATTACCCACTTTTTAATGATCTTAGGTTAAATTTTCACTTCGGATAATCATTCGCTTTGTTCTTTACATGTGTCTTAATTTGTTATAATGTTTGTCCTTATAATTATATCACAATTACAGAATATATAAAATGAAATAAATATAATCTATATAAATTATATTTCTATTATAATAATTTATTTCATAATGAAGTATGAAATGTAATACACTATTCATAGAGATGGTATATCATTCATACGCATGAACGTTGTTTTCTATTATTATTGTCATATTGAAAGAATGTATGTAAATGAAATATGTGTGTATATATATATGTATGTAAATATATATATATATATAATTATTGCAGTATCATGAATATATCATATAAGTCATATAAGTTCATTAAACCCATCCTTAATACATTCTATGTGGTGTGTGAACGTAATCACATCGCTTTAAGGGGGTGGTAGTCCACACTTCCTCAAACGAGATTATCCTATTAACACCAAATGGAAGGTAAAAATATGTGTGTTGTAAAATTAATAAATAAGCTTTAAGACCTAATAAATATAATATATTACATATATAAATATATTTTCTATCATAATGACCACCATGATTGGTAGTAAAGGAGAAAGGAACAATCATTGTTTCATTAGGCAGTAGTTTGTCGTACACAGAAATAGTATGTTCAACATCCATTAGATGGAGGTGTGTGTAAGTTTAGTTTGGACCATTTTCATAAAATAATACTATAATATGGAGTATAATTTTTTGTTTCATAATAAAATAATAAATAGATTCAATGGGTGGAGAAGTAAAATAAATTAAAGGAGCTTGAGAGAAGACATTACCTCTTAATCAGGTAACTCCTTTTGGGTGCGAAAAGGATTCCTTGAGAGGGTTTCTTCCCAAAGGGAGGCTTCAAGGTTGAAGGGAATATTTTTAGGATTCTACTTGGTTAGATCATGGACTAACTTAAAAGATTTTAGAGGTGTGATTAATGGGTAGAGATGGTGGCCTTTTATAAGGAAGAAAAATGACTCACATAGAATTTTTAGAAACAAATTAGGTGTGCACATGTTATTACCTAACAAAAATTTTACCAAAACGACCAAAATAAATAATAAAGGGTTTATATACGATCTATAGACATAAAATGTGTTTTATACAAGTTTATAGGTCATTTGGGCCCTTAATTTTAATGTTTAGTCCCTAATTAAGCTTAATTTGACCTTAATTGTTGTGATTAATTTTAATCACTCTTACTAATAATTTTGGTGAAAAATTATAATGGTCTTATTAGACTCCAAATATTATCTTGAATAAGATGTTTTGTGTTTTATTTTTTAAATTCAAATCATAGAGGCTACAAAATTAAAATTAGTGTTAATCTTATAGAAGGGACGAAATAACGGGGTTTTAAAGTGGGAAAAAATTCAAAAGTTTGTTAAGATTTTTTTTAGTTTCAAATTGAAGTTGATACTAATGAATTTCATTGTATTGTTATATTTAATATTCATCTAATTTCACCATAAAAATATTTATAATATCATTCAGAATTAATAATTAATTAGACAAAAATGTGATTTTTAACTATGAAGCAGTATTTTTCACTATTCAACAAAAAATTGATGTTTCTTAGAAATATATCAAAAATTCACCCTAGTATAATTTTGAAATTTTTAATTCAAAAATTATTTTTATTTTATCAAATTAAATTTCTTAATTTGTGTAAAATTACTTTTATTATTAAAAGTGATTCATTCAAGAAAACAATATTTTTAAAATAAAAGGACTTTACCAAAAATATTATCTTTCATTATCAATATATTTTATTTATATAAAACAATGATATTTGAAATTTCTTTATTAATAATTTTAAAGGCTAGGTTATAATTATATTATTTAAATAATTAAATCAATAAAAAGAGATGTTTCGTAGAAACTTAGTGTTGTGTGCATCGTACACCATGTTAGTGTTGATTGTAGTGCAAGCCAAGTTGGTATTGTGTGTAGCCCAATCCAAGTTAGTATCACATGTGAGAAGAATTTTTGAATTATTTTTTAATATATATATATATATAACTATTTCTAGTGTCATGTGAAATGAAAAATATTGAAAAGTTAAATTAATTCGAAAAAAATAATTCTTAAAATCTTAGGGTGTTATATTATACCCCCCTTAAAATGAATTTCACCGTCGAAATTCATCTGGGTTATCAATGGTTTAATACTTGAAGGTTTCATTCATAGTAACCCACATCGTAAAAATGGATACTAAAAATTCCCTTAAAATGGAAATTTGGGACCATAACGTTTTCCCAAAGTAACATATATCTTGGTTTCTACATAGGAGAACCTAAGTTGGGGGTAAAGATTAGACATAGAGAAAAGTGTAAATATTTATAGGGAGTGATTGAGGTCATCAATAACAAATAAGTGAATGATCAAAAGAAATTTTAGGACCTAAAATTAATAAATATGTGGTAATTTAAAAGTCCATCATCTCAACAAAAATTAAGGCATTAGGACAATAATTTTTTTGTATCACTTTTAGAATGTTGAGTAATTCTTGATAAATTTATATTAAAAAAATTTCATTCTCAGGTTGTGCTTTCAAAAATTTATAATACATCCATTACCTCATGGAATAAATGTCTAGAAATTAACTTTGATGAATAAAGCACTAAAATATGCTTTTAATGAACCTTATGTCCCATAAAGAATAAAAAGTCAAAAAACATGAATTAATCTATAAAAATAAAAAGTAAAACTAATAGTTCATCATAAATATTTATTCATTAAAAATAAATACACATTTACCAAGATATTGAATAGGCTAGTGGAAGGTGTGAAACCCATATCATCCTTTGGTCATTGGTTCAAGAACCACGGCCTTGTCATGCTTGATTTCTTGTCACCCAACATACATGATGTCCTTTTCTAAAATCAAACTAATATAATATATAAGATGGAAATACTTGAAATAAGTTTAATCATTGATTATCCTTTTAAACAAGGTTTTCAACACAAAATCAGTGCACAAATACTTCCTCCACATTTTAACTTAAACTTTTCATAAACAGATAACCTTATAACCCTTCATAAAGATTAAAATAAAAAACCTTATAAAGAGAGTCACAAAATAACTTTGAAATTGATTCCACAATATAACACAAAGTAACTCTTGGTTGTCACATTCCAATCATGTGAATAACCTCATCATATATTCTATTGAAACATGGTAATAACTTTAATTACCATAAATCATTTTATAAAACATGCATTCTTCCTCATTCCAATGTATATTGGATTTACTCCTTAAATAAAAAAATGTTATAAACTTCATTAGTGGAAGCATAAATCACCTATAAATATGTCCTTAATTTGTTCCAAGGTAACCAGAACTTTTTGATTTACTTATTCATGTCCAATGTATCTTTATCCATACAAAATTATATTAATATAAAGAACAAGTTTTAGGGTCACCTTCCCTTAGTAAAAATGTTAACTTTCATGACAAATCATTTCTATTCCATCGTGACCATTCAACATATTATTTTAAATCCTTAGAAAAAGATAAAATAAAAAATCCATATGAAATTTACCATTATAAATTATAGAATCCAAATACTAAAATACTTTGATTACTTCATCCTTAATCCATTAACAATACCTCCTCATCCTATTACACAATAATTTTTCCCTTTAGATTCCATCCATAGTATCTTCATCATCTGTAATGTAACCATTACTCTCACCACCTTGTTGATTATCTTAAGTAACTTTACTCTTGGGGCATTGAGTTTCATAATGACCATTTATTACACACTTAAAACACTTAACCTTGATGAAGACTTAGGGAGGCCAAAATTCCCATCCATTTCATTCACTGAACACTTACTTTTTTTCTTGCAGTCACTTGTGTTGTGCCCTTATTTTCTATAATCAAAACACCTTCTTGTTCCTCTAATACATTCACTTAGGTGATTATTTTCACTTTCCTAACACAAAGAAAACCATATCTTCTTTCCTCCATGGTCTCAATTACCCGAACTCTCAGTGAAATCTTTCTTTCTCTTTCTTGGTGAGTCCGAGAGTTGGTTAAAGTAAACATTGTTAATCATGTTCTGTGAAAACTGACTAGGCATTCTCATGACATCTTTCACTCCAGTGATCATCCCACATGACTACTCATCAGAAAATATTTCATCATATTCCACATTAATCCAGTTCCTTTAGGTTCCCTCTATTGACTAAAATCATAAGAATAGTGTGGGAATTACTTATCATTGTAGAAAACTACATGGTCATGAAAAGAATTACTTATAGGATGTCTGAATCATGACACCTTCCATAATCTCTGCCACCTTGGGTTTATCCTAGGTTATTAATATCTAACTTATATCTACATCCTTCATGATGGTACATGAAGATTTTTTGAATTCCAAAAGCATTTCCCCTGGGAGTGTCAAACTAGGTATGCAGTAAGGCCCATTTTCATATACCAGATTACCTCGAGTCAAGCCCAGAACATATTTTCAGAGTTGTTACCCTAGGTACATATGTTCTAGAGCCACATATAATTTTATTATCTAGATAGAGATGTATTTCTAGGAAACCACTCACTTTATCCTTCACCAAAATTCCATGACATTTTCCAAAATGTTAACTCATCCTTATTCTTATCCTTATAGACATCAATATATATATACTTAGAAATAAATCTTGGGATTTTGCTAAGGTTTTCTCATCCTAGTTTCCCAAGGTTGACTAAAACTTTCCATTGATACCAACTATAGCGACCCAGGATTAACAAAATGGATATTACATCATTTTAGATGAATATTTAGTAAGTTTTAAAAATACATGCCCAAGGACCATAATAGTTTAGTGTCTTTTGAAACTTGGAAACAAAATATTATATTCTGGTGAAAGATCTTCAAAATATTCAATAAATATATACACCATTATCACTTCTACCTAAAACCTTTCTCCATAACCTAGATAAAGGAAATATAAGAAAGGGGTGAGATCATATGCTCAGTAAGGGTAAACAAGGGAGACATGTAAGCATAAACATGAACATAGTAGTATGATAATGTGATCGTAACATTAGAAGATCATACCCTACATATCAAAGGTCATAAATATGAGCTATTTGATAAAGCTTAGTAGTTCATAAGACATGAATCATAAGGAAATAAACATCAGGAGCTATGAAATCATAACTAAGGGATTATACATAGGATTTGTGGCATACATATAAGAATAGAAACTTTTATGTCAGGGATACCTACCAAGACCTTTATAAAATGTTATTCTTAGGCTATGACTCATGTACCTACTTTGGGATTGGTCTAGAAACTAGTGTGCCCACTTTATTTTAGGCTTGATCTATAACCTATGTACCTTCTTGTTTTCAGGCTTAGGTTACTACCCTTGTACCCTATTTCAATTAGGCTTGTGCTACAACCCGTACGCCCTTTTTATTTTCAGGCTTGGTTTATAACCCAATCACTCAGTTTCTTTCTAGGATTGGGCTACAAACCATATACAATTTTATCTCATAATAAAATATCATTACCCAATGAATTGGAGGTAGATATAGGTCCCACCCATTTCATAGTAAAATCATTCACACATGTTCCACAAGATAATAAAACATTCATGATATCATGACCCATAAAAATATATAGGTCTTATAAACATCAAATCATGACCCATAAAATGAAATGGGTATCATTAACATTTAATCACATAATAACCTATGGAAATGAGATATATTTCATAACCATTTCATCAAATAATAACCTCTTAAAGAGAATCATATTTCATAAACATATAACTCATGAAAGAGAGACAAGTTTCCCAAAGACCATGGCATTAAGCCTGACCCATTCATAGAAAGGATGTGAATGGAAACTTTATAGAATTTTAAAAAATGGAATGACTAATTTCAATGTATTTCATCTTATATTGAAAATGGTTTTGAAATATCTTTCAAAAACGTTTCTTGAAGATAATATCCTTTCTTCTTTGAAAAAGGATTGTTGATACATAAAACCATTTAAAAATTATTTTCTAATAAAATACCTTGAAAATATATAAAGAAGACTTGAAACCATTTTGAAACTCTTTTTCCTTTAAAATTACTTTTAAAACAATTTCTTAAAGATTAAACTTTTAAAAACAGAATGTAATCTTCAAAGGAATGATGGTGGGTAAATCCGTATATGTTGTACAAAGTAAAAAAAGGAACATTTCTTTTGTATGGTAAAAAGGGTAGAAGGGATGTTTTTTTGGAAAATGACAAGAATATTCCCTTGAATAGATTGGTAAAAGAAAAAAAAGGTAAAAATGTATTTTAATTCTTCTATGATAATGGTATAATATTCTTAGAAACCCTTTTTAGAAAACATAGATTTCCGATAAAAGAAAGGGTAAAGTCAGGTGTTCCTAAAAACACTATCTTAACAATAGTATGTACAAAAAAAGTGGAATATGGTACTAATATATGATTATATCATGAAATAACATAGGGTTATAAAACTAATTAATATTCTTGAGATGTGGATCATAATATTCTATTAATTTAATCAACAACATAAACAATCTCAGAAAGTGATGAGATTGTCTCAATAAACTCTTTTTTAGGAAAAATCACCCTCCCTAAAAGAATATTTATTAGTAAACCCTCACATAATAAATGTAGGGATCAGGTGCCTAGTAAACCAAACTGTATTTAAAAACCAACACCAAACAAGTCCAATAAGTTGTCAAATGGGGCAAGGAAATGGGAGTATGGATAGGACGGTGACTATTACATTCAATGCATCCTGAAGAGGGGGAAAAAGGTGAAACAATCAGCAAAAAAATCAAGATACAATGGGGAACTATTATAGGATTTGATAATTCAACACCAACAGCAAGAGAAATCAAATTATAACACCACCACAATCTTCAGCAAGCACCAGCAATGGAGCAGTCCAAACATTTCACCTTGAATACTTCTCCTATGTGAATTTCTAAGAAAAAAAACAATTAACAGTCATTTAGTTCATGAAACTTAAGTGAACTGTCTTATAAATTATTAAAATAAATAAAATATTTTTTAAAAAAACTCATACTTTCACATTATTTAAAACATTTTCAACTAACAAAAACAACCTAACTTTTCCACTCAATCCTGAATAAGAAACTCATGATTCATGAATTCATTCTTATATATAAGGATCAATATCACTAAAATATTGATCATCATGCAAAAATATAATTTGATTCTTACCAGCTTTAATACGTTTGCTTCAAGGTCAGCTGAAGGAATGACGCCGTAGAAATTTTTTGGCACCAATCTGGTGATCATCCTTCCACAAAGATGCAGCTGACTCCGATGGAAGTAGTTGACTCAGATGGTTTTCTAAAGATTTTGAAGTATCCAAGGCATCTAATGTCAGTTGCCACCCACAATGTGTGACCACATCAATGCTGGAATCAAGGTCGCAGCTAAGATAGCCAGCAGCAGCTACATTTCTATTAACCCAAGGGCAGAACATGTTGTGATGAGCTATTGGATCAAATTCTTTGGCTCCTTCATAATTGCTCTCACCTTTTGGAGGACTAATCTCATTAGTAGAAACAAAGTCAGAGTCTTTCAAGGGATAAGATGCCTTTTTTTCCTGTTGCTTCATTTGATGTTGCATAACCAGAGTACACAACCGTGTTTCATGAAACAGAGAGATGATCGTTGTTCCCCAGAGCAAGCTTGTGGTTCTGTCCTATCTTCTCACTACTTTCCAGTGACTCAGCCTTTGTGGAACCATCAACTTTCGACCCGCTATCAGCCTTCAATGTAGATTGAGACATCTCCTAGCTATCTCCATGAGAATCCACCATTATGGACTCTAGAAGAACAATATCGTCCATAAGCCCTGGACCCGGGGCTGATTCACCAGTATAGCACTGGTTCTCAACATCATCAACCTTCAGTTCCGCATCACCAATAAAACTGCCTCCTATATGGACGGAAGCATCAGCCCCATGTATCTTAGCTTCATGGATAGCACACATTCTAACACTCCCTCTACTGATTCCCAAACTGATCCCTCCATCTCTCGGCTGACGAGGAGTCGGGATATCCCCGTTGAAAATCTCCTCGCGATCATTCGTACTGCTCACACCCATCTCGCCACGAGCTAATTCAGTAGCCATGCTCTACTTCACCTGATTACTGTAATTCAACTCTGAAATCTCATTCATGTCCGGGTTAGCATATATGCTAGAGGACGGAAAGTTGATATCATCAACATCTCCTTGGTAGTTGTCAACACTGTTAAAAGAGTCATCATCAAGACCATCAAAGACAGTATCCATTGCAACAAAAGATGATGCACATGCTGAATCTCTGACAGTCTAGGAAGAAACTTTGTTACCATCTGCATAAATTTCAAAACATTTTGAATGGCTAGGACCAGCACCGGAAGATTAATTTGGATATGGTGAACAGTAAGTATCAAACATGTCCCAGTTGCGATTCCGTTTTGAAGGCCTAGATGAGAATTTCTTTTCATCTGTGACTTCATCATTATCACGGTCAATGATAGTGGCTTCCATGCTATCATCCTGGCGCAACTTCAAGTCAGTTATATAATCTGAGCTTCCATCCTTTTTGAAATTACGCTTACGAGAAGGACCTCTAGACTCATGTGAAACCACACAATCACCAACCTCACTGCCAGAAGGTTGTCTGGTCATCAGACCTCTTCCAACACACAAATCACGACTATTTCCCATTGATTCTGGCCTACCCATCAGAATATAAGATGAAACACCGACCATTGAAAGGTTAAAATCAAAATTTGAATTCGGTACAGTGGTTCCCTTACTTGTGGTTGCAACTTCACCATGGTCTTCAGTTTGCTACTCCTCTGCATCATCAGCCCAGCCATTTATTCCACTGGCAGCACTTGCTCTGCGTGTCAATGCAATATTTCTGTTAGTATCAGTAATATCTAAATTTGGAGGAGAAATAAAAGCAGGATAAGGGACAATGAGAAAATCCCACATTCTAACAGTCGCACCACACATACCACAGTCCAACAAAGGAGACCTAGATTCACATCTAGACTCTACAGCTGCTGCTTTATTTCTCCGCGTGCCTATTTTGGACATTGATGGAAACCCGATCTTGCTCGGTCTGAGATCCTGTAACATATGGCCATGAGTATGGGTAGGGCCAAATGAACCTCTATTTCTTGCAGATTGAGCAAAATACTCCTCGCAGTCCTCAACATTAGGTAGCCACCTTGGCTCCCATCCACACAAGCTTATTAACATCTGAGCTCGAGATTATAGGAAAAAGGAATCATCTCTTGAATTTTCATGTTCTATTTTAGTTTTCGTTCTCTGATATACCTCTTGAGGTTGAGAAAGAAAGTGTTCAAGCTGGGCACCATGACAAATACTCATGTTCTCAATTGCAGATGATGCTACAATGGGAAGTGGCGAACATAGCTTGTATCTCACCGAAATTATAAGTGAGATGAAATCTCTTTACCTTGTGTATTGAATCTCTCCTTATCCATACAAGATTCATGTATAATTAATATAAGTTTAATATATATCATTTAAAGAAGAATATTATTATAAATAATACCATATATGGTTTTATTTGACCTTATATTACCCACTTGTTAATGATCATATGTTAAAGTTTTACTTCGGGTAATCATTCACTTTGTTCTCCGCATGTGTCGTAATTTGTTATAGTGTTGGTCCTTGTACTTATATCATGATTAAAAGATGTGTAAAATGATATAAATATCATGTATATATATTATATTTATATTATAATAATTTTTTTCATAATGAATTATGAAATGGAATATATCATTAATGGAGACGGTAAGTCATTCGTATGCATGAACATTGTTTTCTGTTTTTATTGTCATATTGAAAGAAAGGTTGTAAATGACACATGTATATATATGTGTGTGTGTGTATATATATATAATTATTAATGTATAATTAATATATCATATAAATCATATAATTTCATTAAACTCATCCTTAATACATTCTACGTAGTGTGTGAACGAATCGCATCGTTTTGAGGGGACGATAGTCCACGCTTCCTCAAACGAGATTATCGTATTAACCCCAAATAGAAGGTAAAAAAGATGTATATTGTAAAAGAAATATAGAAGAATAAAGAAATAATTAATATAATATATTAAATATATAAATATAGTGTCCATAATTATGGACAACATGATTGGTGGTAAAGGAGAAATGAAAAATCATTGTTTAATGAGGCAGTAGTTCGTCGTACACAAAAACAATATGTTCAACATCCATTAGATGGAGATGTGTGTAAGAATATATCATAACATTTAGATAACATAATACTAGCATATTTATTATACTGTTTTTTACACAATATGGTAATAAATATATTGGAGGGGTGGAAAGAAAAATAAAGGAAAGGAGTTTGAGATAATATTTTACCACTTAAGTGGTTAACTCCTTTTGATTTATGTCAGAAGGATTCCTTGAGAGGGTTTCTGACCAAAGGGATGATTCAAGGTCAAAGGGGGGATTTTTTGGAGGGTACTTGGGAATATATTGAATTAACTTAAAATGTTTGAGAGGTGTGAGGAATAGGTAGATGTGGTGGCCATTTATAGGGAAGGAAAAGGACTCACATGGAATTTTTAGAAACATATTAAGTGTTCACATGTTATTACCTAAAAAAAGTCATACCAAACCAACAAAACTCAATATATAAAGTTTATTGGCCAAAATATGGATAGAAAATGGGTATTATTCATGTTTCTAGGTCATTTAGTCCCTTAATTTTATGATTTAGTCCCTAATTAAGCTTAATTTGTCCTTAACCACTGTGATTAATTTTAATCACTTTTACTAATTATTTTGGTAAAAAATTACCATGCTATTATTAGACTCTAAATATTATAGGTAATACAATGTTTTGATTCATATTTTTTAAATTCCAATCATAGAGGCAGAATAATTACGAATAGTGATAATCTCATAGACGGGATGAAATAATGGGATTTTAAAGTAGGAAAAAGTTCAAATATTTGTTAAGATTTTTTATTTAGTTTAAAAGTAAAGTTGATCCTAATTAATTTAATTGTATTATTAGATTTAATATTAATCTAATGTGACCTTAAAACATACTTATAATATCATTTATCATTAATAATTAATTAGACAAAAATGTAGTTTTTAACTATAAAGAAGTATTTTTTCACTATTCATCAAAAAACAAAGTTTCTCAGAAAAATCTCAAAAAATCACCCGAGGATAATTTCAAAGTTATGAATTAAAAATTATTTTTATTTTATAAAATTATTTTTCTAAATTTTTCTAAAATTAATTTTATTATTAAAATTGATTCATTCAAGAAAACAATATTTTTAACATAAAAAGACTTTACCAACAATATTATCATTATCAATATATTTTATTTATATAAAACAACAATATTTGAAAAATTTTATTTAATAATTTTAATGTCTATTTTATAATTAGCTAACTTAAATAATTAAAACAATAAAAATATATGTTTCTTAGAAACTCATTGTGGTGTGCATCGTACGTCAAGTCGATGTTGCATGTACTGCAAGCCAAGTTGGTATTGCCTGTAACGCAAGCCAAGTTAGTATCACATGTGAAATGAATGTTTGACTTATTTTTTTAATATATATATATAAATAACTATTTCTAGTGTCATGTGAAAAGAAAAATATTTAAAAGTTAAATTAATTCAAAAGTAATAATTCTCAGAATCTTGGGGTTTTACATTCTACACACTCTAAAAGGAATGTCACCCTCAAAATTCATCTAGGTTATCAAATGTCTAATACATTAAAGTTTAATTCATATAAACCCACATCGTAAAAATGGATACTAAAACTTCCCTCAAAAAGAGAAATTTGGAACTATAATGGTTACCCAAAGTAACATATAATTGGGTTTCCACATAGGAGAACATAAGTTGGGAGTGAAGATTTGTCATGGAGGAAAAGTATAAATATTTATAGGGAGTGATTGAGGAAATAAATCATAAACAAGTGAATGATAAAATAAAGGTTTAGGGCCTCAAAGTCATAAATATTTGATGATTTAAAAGTCCATCAACTCAATAAAAATTAAGGTACTAAGACAACAATTTTTTTGTATCACTTTCAGAACGTTGAGTAATTCTTGATAAATTTCTATAAACAAAAATTTAATTCTTGGGTAGTCTTTTGAAAATTTTCTAATACATCCATTAAATCAAGGAATAAATTTCTGGATATTAACTTTGATGAATAAATCACTAAAATATTCTTTTAATAGATCTTAAAGACCGTAAAGAATAAAAAGTCTAACAATATGCATTAATATATAAAAATAAAAAGTAACACTAATAATTCATCATAAATATTTCTTCATTAAAAATAAATACAGATTAACCAGGACATCATGTAGGCTAGTGGTAGGCATTAAATCCTTATCGTCCTTTAGTCATGGGTTCAAGACCCACGGCCTTTTTTGACGTGATTAGATTTCACCCAACATATATGATGTCTATTTTTAAAAAATGAACTAATATAATATATAAGATGGACATCCTTGAAATAATTTTAATCACTAATTATCCTTTTAACCAAGGTTTTCAACACAAACTCAATGCACAAATACTTCCTCCAAAGTTTAACTTAAACTTTCCATGAATGGATAACCTTATAATCCTTTAGAAATATGAAAATCCAAAACATTATAAAGAGAGTCACAAAATTATATTAACATTGATTCCCTAATACAAAACAAAGTATCTCTTGGTTTTCACATTCCTAGCATGTGAATAACCTCATCATATACTCTATTGAAAATGTTAATAACTTAAATTATCATAAATCCTTTTGGAAAACATGCATGCTTCCTCATTCCAAATTATATCGGATTTACTCCATAAATCCAAAAAAAATTGTAAACTTCATTAGTGGTAGCACAAACCACCTATAAATAGGTCCTTACTTAGTTACAAGGTATTCAGTATTACCCAATTTACTTATTCATATCCCACATATATTTATCCATACAACATTATCATAACATAAATAAAATGTTAAGGGTTATCTTCCCTTAGTCAAAATGTTAACATTAATGATATAACATTTCTAGTCCATCATGACCATTCAACATATTCTTGTAAATCCTTAGAAAAACATAAATTGAACAATCCATACATAATTCACCATTCTTAATTCTGGAATCCAAATAAATAAATAATTCGACTAATTCATCATTAATCCATTAATAACATTACCTTACCCTATTACACAATACTTTTTACCTTCAAATTTCATCTGTAGTCTCTTTATCATCAGTAATGTAACCATTACTCACACTACCCTGTTGATTCTCTTTAAGAACTTTCCTCTTGGGACATTGAGTTTCATAATTACCATTTATTCCACACATAAAACACTTAACCTTCGATGATGACTTAGGGATTCCAAAATTCCTATCCATTTCATTAACTAAACTTTTCACTTTTTTTCCTTACAGTCACTTGAATTGTGTCCTTCTTTTCCTTAGTCAAAAAACCTTATTGTTTTTCTAATACATTAACTTAGGTGATTATTTCCACATTACTAACAAAAAGGAAACTGGATCTTATTTCCTCCATGGTTGCCATTACACGAACTCTTAGTAAAATCCTTCTTTCTCTTCCTTGGTGAGTCCAAGAGTTGGTTAAGCTAAACATTGTTAATAATGTTTCATGAAAACTGATTAGGAATTATCATGACATCTTTCACTCTAGTGATCATCCCACTTGACTTCTCATTAGAAAACCTTTCATCACATTACACGTTAAGTCAGTTCCTTTCGGTTCCCGCAATTGAATAAAACAAAAATCACAGTGTGATTGTTACTTATCATAATAGAAAACTACATAGTCATGAAAATAATTACTTATAGGATATCTAAATCATGAAACCTTATATAATCTATGACACCTTGGGTTTAACCTAGGTTATTCATAGCTAACTTATATCTAAATCTTTCATGTTGGTTCATGAAGAGTTTGTGAATTCTGAAAGCATATCCCCTAGGAGTGTCAAATTAGGTGTGTCGAAAGGCCCATTATCATGTACTAGATTACCCCGAGTCAAGCCCAGAGCACCTTGTTGGAGTTGTTACCCCTAGGTACATCTATACCAGATCCACATCCACTAGTAGTATCTAGACAGGGATGTATTTCTAGGAAACCAGTCACTTTATCCATTACCAAAATTCCATGACATTTTCCAAAATGTTAACGCATACTTATATTTATCCTTAGATACATCCCTATACATATCCTTAGAAAAAAACTAGGGATCTCACTATGGTTTTCTCTCCTAGTTTCCAAAGGTTGACTAAACCTCTCCTTTGATACCAACTATAGCGACCCAGGGTTAACATACATGGATATTACATCATTTAAGATTAATATTTAGTGCATTAAAAAAAATACATTCCCAAGTACCATAATAGTTTATTGTCTTTGGAAACATGGAAACAAAATTTTCTATCCTCATGAAAAATCTTCGACATCTCCCATAAATATCTACACCATTATCACTTCAACCTAAAACCATTCTTCATAACCTGGTGTAACGACCCGAATCCGGAGCCACTCAACTGGTGCCCCCTACCCGGTTCGCAACATGACCTCAAGCATGTTTCCCCAAATGCCAGAGGTTGTCGACTAGCAAAGAGGTCTTTGGTGAGTTAGTGGGGAAACTATGCCCTCGTTTGGTAAAGTATGCAGCCAAAAAAAATAAACAATAGCAGAAGCAGTTAACATCATACAAAAACTGAAACTAAATAGTAGAAGTAATGTGTAATCTAAAAATGATGCAGCATGGTACATGTATCTGTGGAAAGCTATAAACAAAGCAACATACTGAAATAAAACTGAAAGACAAGTATTAAAAGTAAACAGTAAACTCCAACAGCATCGCAAGCCTAAGCTCGGTCTCATGCTCTCAAGATCTTACCAGTAATCAAGCACCTGAGGTAGAAGGGCCACAATTCCTATCCACACCTGCAACCATATAACCTATTTGGGCCGAAAAGCAGGACCCAAACAGGGTTTGAGACTAATCCCAGTAGGCAACCACCATAATATTTGTGCCCTACTGTTAGTGAGCGATATACCAAAAGTGATGGAAAATAAATGCAGCAGAGAAAAAGGAGTATACTAAAGTAATCAATCCTACAAACCTCCATTAAAATTTATTTATTAATTTAATTAAATCATTTAATCATCAACCAAAGAATCTATCAAAAGGATCTATAATCCAAAGGCATAGTAGGTAACACAATAGGTATCTCAACAGACTGCCTAACAACAAGCAGTATAAAACCCAAGCTTGTTCTTTGGCTTGGTGGACTCATCATAGCCAACCAACATTAATTTATCACGATGACCCTCTGGGTGGCTCACGCAGGCAAACCCCTATGGTCACGTATTCAACAAAGGAAAAGAAACTCTAAGGAAGCACTCATCGTCAATTCCCCCTATGGTCTTGCAGCAATACTACAGACTCTCTGAGGAAGCACTTACGTCTAATTCTTCCTTTAGTCTTGATTTGATAATTATCAGACCCTTTGACAAAGAACAAAGTCAATATCCCTTATGGTCTCATAGTGGTAATAATTAAACAAGCCCTCTAAGGAAGCACTCAACATCAATTTCCCTTATGGTCTTGCTACACCAGGTTCCCACAGCCCTTAGTAAAAGAAATTGTATGTAACCAATTCATAGAAGCCCTAAGTATGTTCAACAAACTACTTGGTTAATAGCTACAATTCATCAAAAACATTTAAACTGCAGGCAACACATGAAATTATTCATATCAAGGCAGGAAATTAGTGTAACAAGGTTTACCTCATAGGAAACATAAGCCAAATGGCGATGAACATCTAAAACAAGGAAAACACCCATGGATTAATCCTCAGACATGATAAAAAGAAATCATTATTCATCTAACAGCCTCAAGCACACAAGCAATCTAAAGAAGATAATATTACAAAATCAAACCCTAACCCGAGATACCCAATACATGGGTATCTGGAACTTTTGCACAAAAACTAAAAGACATTTAATGTAAGGCATCAAACCACCTACCTCAAAGGTTTTGACCAAAACCCCAACAACGAAGAATGCACAAGAAACTAGGGTTGATTTTCCAAGAACCCGCCTTAGATCCCTTCTCCTAACAAGACCAAGACCCAACCTCATCAAATTTGGCATCCATACACTTAGATCTACCCATAATGGGTGTGGATCTAAGAAACCGAGGGAAGAGTAGAAGTATATCTAAGTAGATCTAAGAAAATGATCAAGAATGAAGGAGAACGATCACATACCTCAAGAATCCGGCTTCGATTTTCCAAGAGAAGCCTTCGGATCACCTCCGGAATGCTTGAGAGAAGTTTTCCAACCTTCAAGGGAGAGTAATCCAGATTTATGGCCACTTAGGGGATTAAACGAGGCAATTAGAGGCAAAAAAAGTTAGATCCACAATTTAAGGATCTAATTTAAGTGCCCGCACGGTTTTATCACATGGTTTGACAAACCGTGGGCTAACCATGTGGTCTACACTACCTTGTAAACACTCTTCGCATGGTCTCTTCACATGGTTTCCCTTAACCGTGTGATAATCGTGCGGTCTCCACTGCCTTGAGTGCCAGCTACTCACAGTCTGGCCACACGGTTAGACAAAGTGTGCGCCGCCTGTGCAGCTCCCTGTTTTTCCTCAAAACTTCATTTCAAGATTCCACGACTCTCCCAAGCATCACCCTTAACTTTAAAACCAATAAAAGCATCAACTAAGGGGTCACATACCTGAAAAGAAGATCTGGGTTCTTACAAACTTCCCCATTAAATAAATTCGTCCCCGAATTTCCTAACGCAGCGTAGAAGAAGAAACCTCAAACAACTCTGGCCACTGCGATCATACATCGACCTCCCTCTCCCAAGTCTCGTCCTGTACTCTCCCGTACTGCCATAGCACCCATACTAGAGGAACAGACCAACCATGGAAAACCTTTTCACTATGATCAACAATCATGATAGGATGCTCCTCAAAAGACGCATCCTGCTCAAACTCAACCTCCTCAGGTTGAAAAACATGAGAGGCGTCTGAGAAATACCATCGAAGCTGAGAAACATGGAAGAACTCATGCATATCCTGGTACCTCTAAGGTAACTGAAACCTGTAAGAAACCATCCCGACTCTCTCCATAACCGCAACTGGCCCGACGTATCTCGGTGAAAGCTTTCCCTGTCTCCTAATCCTCTTATGTCCCAACCTCGGGGTAACATACAGGAAAACCTGATCTCCAACCTTTAACTCTAAAGGCCATCTCCGCTGATCAGCATAAGATTTCTGCTGATACTGTGCAGTAGCCATCCTCTTCCGAATAAACTCCACCTACTATGTGGTCTCCTGAACAAGACGAGGTCCCGGCATAGCTTCCTCTCCTACCTCCAGCCAACACAAGGGCGATCGGCACGACCTACCGTACAAAGCCTCGTAAGGTGTCATATGAATAGTTTCTTGAAAACTATTATTATAGGCAAACTCCACTAGAGGTATATGTCTCTCCCAAGAACCTCCAAAATCAAGGATGTGTGTCGCAGCATGTCCTCCAGCACTTGAATTGTGCGCTCTGACTAGCCATCTATCTGGGGATGGTAGGTTGTACTTAGAAGTACCTGTGTACCCAAAGCCCTATGAATCCCCTGCCTGAAATGTGAAGTAAAGTGGGCGTCCCTATCTGAAACGATAGTGTTCGGAACCCCATGAAGTCGTACCACCTCAAGAATGTACAACCTCCCAAGCTCATCCACACCGAAGGTCTCCTTGATCGGCAAGAAATGAGCAACCTTCGTGAGCCGGTCAACAACAACCCAAACCGCATCATTCCCTCGAGGCGACATCGGTAACCCTGTCACGAAGTCCATCGCAACATCATTCTATTTCCACTCAGGAATGGGTAACTGCTACAAAATCCCTGCTGGTCGCTGATGCTCTGCCTTTACCTACTGACAGGTGGAACACCGCATAAAAAAACTAGCCACATTCTTCTTTATACATGGACACCAATATTGATGTCGTAAGTCTCGATACATCTTTGTGACACCAGGATGAACTGCCCAAGTTGAAGCATGAAACTCCCGCATCATCTCCTCACGTATGTCTGCTGAAACCCATACGTGGCCATGAAAATGTAACACCTCATCATCGCCCACTTTCCACCCCGGAGTAGGGCCTCCACCTGACACACCCTCCCATATGACTAGACCTTCTGAGTCTGATAGCTGCCTCATTCGAACTCGATCCAGAAGAGTAGAGGTAACAGCTATAGAAGAAATAATCATTTATCCATGTCTGTCATGCACCTCCAAATGCATCTCAGAGAACATAGCCATAAGCTACCACTCATTTCTGGCCTCCTGAACTGCCTGTAATTGAGTCCTCCTACTCAGTGCGTCTGCTACAACATTGCCTTTCCCAGGCGTATAAGCAAGCTCGAAGTCGAAAGACTGTAGGTACTCGACCAACCTCTACTATCTCAGATTTAAGTCATGCTGCGTGAAGATGTACTTGAGGATCTTATGGTCAGTATATACCACAAAATTCTCTCCTAGAAGATAATGTCTCCCACAATGAAAAGCATGAACAACTGCAGCCAACTCCAGGTTGTGCGTAGGATAGTTCTTCTCATGTGGCCTCAACTACTGAGATCCATATGCAACAACATGATCCTCCTGCATAAGCACTGCTCCAAGACCGATTCCAGATGCATCACAGGAAACGGTATAACTCTTTCCCGGCTCTGGAAAAACTAGGATCAGTGCTAAAGTCAATCTCCCCTTCATCTCCTGAAAGGATGAATCGCAGGCTTCTGACCAAACGTGCTTCACCCCCTTCTTAGTCAAGCCCATCAATGGCGCTTCTAAGCATGAGAAGTCCTATATAAACCTCCTGTAGTAACCATACAGTCCCAAGAAACTCCGTACCTCGAAGACATTCTTCAGTTGTGCCCAGGTAACTACTACTCTCACCTTCTCTGGGTCTACTGATACTCATGTCTCTAAGATGACATGACCCAGGAAGTGAATATCATCCATCTAGAAGTGGAACTTTGAGAGCTTAGCATATAACTGATTCTCTCTCAGTGTACTCAATACGGTCTCAAGATGGGTAGCATGTTCATGTCGAGTGTGAGAGTACACCAAGATGTCATCCACGAAAACCACCATGAAGGAATACAAGTAAGGATGGAATACTTGGTTCATCAGATCCATGAAAACTACCGGCGCGTTTGTGAGTCCGAACAGCATAACCAAATACTCGTACAAACCATACCTGCTTCGGAAGGCTGTAAGAGGTATATCTGATGGTCTGACGTGCAACTGATGATAGCCGGATCTCAAGTCAATATTAGAGAACACCTTGGCTCCTCAAAGATGATCAAAAATATCATCAATCCTCAGCAAGGGATATTAGTTCTTGACCGTCAACTAGTTTAGCTTCCGATAATCCACACAAAGCCGTAAAGTACCATCCGCCTTCTTCGCAAATAAAACAGGCGAACCCCAAGGAGAAGTACTGGGTCAGATAAAACCCTTTGCATGTAACTCCTCCAACTGCTTCTTAATATCTTGTAACTCAGGCATAGCCATCCTATAAGGAGGTATGGATACCGGTGCTGCTCCCGATACAAGCTCAATAGAGAAGTCTACCTCTCCCTCCAGAGGTAACCCAGAAAATTCTTCTGGAAAGACATCCGGAAAACGATCAACCACTGAAGAATAATCCATCTGAGAAGTCCCCTGATCATCCAGATATCAACTAGAAATCTGGGCTGTAACACCGCCCAACCCATGATTCTTTGGTCTAGATTTGCTCGCCTGGACATCTCATTCGCCCTTATGAAGAAAAGATCTTCCCTTTGGTGACGTGAAACTCACCCTGAAGCGATATCAGTCAACAAAGGCCGGAAAAGGAACTAGTCAGTCCATTCCGATAATGAAATCATAACCTTTCATCTCTAGGACATAAAGATCCCACAATAAGTGACACCCACCAATCTCAAGGGGGGAAATCCTTGCACTGACGCACACTAGCAGTTCTAAGTCCCACGATAGTGTCTAGTGTCATCATACTCTCAGAAGTATGGATAGTAAGTCTAAGGACCTCCATAGTGTACATATAAATAAAGCTATGAGGATCTCCTGTATCAAAAAGTGCAGAAGATAAAACTGAGGCTACTAAAATCATACCTCGCACTGTGGAAGGTCCAGGATCTTGATCCTGAGGAATCTGTTCCACCGCAAACGTCTGGCCAGTACCGCGGCCCTGTGCAACAGCCTGAGATCCCTGAGCTGATCCTCCCTGAGCCTGACCACCACGTCCATGGCCTCTACCCTGTCCTGATCGACCTAAAGAACTCCAGCCCCCAGTCTACTACGGAACTGCTAATCATGCGCCTGTACGTGGAGTCGAAACAGATCCACCTTTACAAGATGCTAGAAGAAGGACCTTGCAAAACCGCTGTAGGTGACCCATCTTGCTGCAAGCTCGGCACTCCAATAGGTCCCTCGGGCACTGTGGCTTATTATTCTTGTCCTTCCCACACTTGTATCACACAACCTTGCTACCTGAAAGAACATATCGCTTCCTTGAGTCACCTCGTGTAGACTCTCGGTGGCGCTTCCTGCTGTCAGTAGAAAGAGTACTGACTCTGGATGCTGAACCGCCCTGGCTCACTGCTCTAGTATCCCTCAGATTCCTCTCTGTGATCAATTCCTGGTTGACTATCAAAGAAATAGAATTCAACTGGAATACATTCACCTATGATCTGATTTCTGGTCTGAGGCCCTCCTCAAACTTCCTCACTAAAAACAGCTCATCATCCCCCAAAATAGGAGTGAAACACTGTAACTCAGTAAAATGGGAGGAATACTCCATAACTGATAGAGAACCCATCTATAGGTTCATGAACTCTCTGGCTCTGTCGGCCCTTAGCGTCACCGAGTAGAAGTAGTAGTAGAACACACGCTGAAACTCGTCCCAAGCAACTATCTATTGATGCCCTGCCTGAGAAACTACGTCCCACCATCTCTTGGTGGAATCTCGCAACATGTAAGTTGAGAGATTCACCCTTTTATCTGGGGGTGTCTTGAGATGGTCAAAGATAGAAACCATAGCTTCGAACCAAGATTTAGTAGACTGAGGTCCTCCATCCCTAGAGAACGTGGGAGGATGTTGCTGCTGGAAGACTTGCGTAAGCTCTTCCATAGACTGGGCAGGTTGCTGGGCTCCCTGAAAGGTCTGTATGAACCTCATGAATCCCTCACAGAACTGTGTATCAACACCAGTATCCAGAATATTTTTTGGTTCCATATCTGGTGTACGATCATTGTCAGACCCCTGGTGTGCAATGGGAGGAAGTCTTGGCAGCATGATTCTACAGGGCCAAGCATACCTTTATCAATGACGAGCACAGTTGAAAACTTAAAAGAGTAAAAATGGAAAAGTAGAGGAAAAACTCTTAATACTGGAAAAACATGGCTACACGACGTGTAGTCTTTATACATGGTGTGTTCCAGGAAGATTTTTCTTGGGTGTGTACATCAGCCAAACTTGCTGTGTAAACCTAAACTAAACGGCATGTTCTTAAAAAAAATTCATGTTTGTGTCGTTAGTCACACGGGCTGGTACACGGGCCACAACTACATGGCGTGTCAACAATGTACATGGCGTGTTGTCCCTAAGATTCTCCAACCCATGTATTCAATTACACAGCTGGATCACCCGAAAGGAAAGTACATGGAGTGTACTTCAAGGTACATGGCGTGTAACTGATAAAAGTAGTTCTTCCTGAACAAAATAACACATGGCATGTGTTCATAAGTCCACACGCCATTTTATCTGGGTTTCTGGGTAGTAGGCATACAAAACTCCCCAAAACCACTGAAAAACACTGAAAACCAGCACTTATGTGTCCAATTTCGATCTGTGGGGGGCCATACTCCCCGCGAATCAAATATTGACATCATAACAATGCATATAACAAGTAAACAGTATGATAATCCCATGATCTGCCAAATTCTGATCCTCAAGGGCTCATAACACCTCTAATACCAAATCTTGGAGTCCATGCTAAATAAGCTGTAAAATAAACAATACCCTATCAGCATAGCAGGTATCTCTATCACAGAAACTATCACAACATCTTGCATAATCTATCATGACATTTATGACAACAGCATGAAATTTCTAATGCACCCTAGATGGAATGGTAAAATGAATGACATGTGATTTCCTAACCAATGCTTATATGATGCATGAGATGGCATACCCTCATCTCATCGGGTTGCAACAAAATAGAACCACAATCATATAAACTGTAACAACACAAAACAAGTGCATCACCTAATGGTGAAATATAATCAACTTCAACACTTGCAAAAACTAAAAATTGCAGTTACGAGGTAATATAGATTTTCCCTGTACACAGGTTAATTAATCCCAGACATAGTTAAGTACCAACTACCCATTCATTCCTATCCCTTTCTATTGTCGCCAAATAGTAAGGAAATAGAAAATAAATATAACTCCTATGATACCACTTTGTAACGACCTGAATCCGGCGCCACTCAATTGGTGCCCCGTACCCGATTCGCCACATGACCTCAAGCGCATTTCCCCAAATGCCAGAGGCTACCAACTAGCAGTGAGGGCCTTGGTGAGTCAGTGGGAAAACTATGCCCTCATTTGGTAAAGTATGCAGTGGAAGGAAAATAATAAACAATAGCGGAAGCAGTTAACATCATACAACAACTGAAACTAAACAGTAGAAGTAATGTGTAATCTAAAAATGATGCAGCATGGTACATGTATCTATGGAAAGCACTAAAAAAAGAAACATGTTGAAATACAACTGAAATCCAAGTACTAAAAGTAAATAGTAAACTCCATCAGCATCGCAAGCCTAAGCTTGGTCCCATGCTCTCCAGCTCTAACCAGAAATAAAGAAACTGAGGTAGAAGGGCCACAATCCCTATCTACACCTGCAACCATATAACCTGTTTGGGCCAAAAATGAGGACCCAAATAGGGTGTGAGACTAATCCCAGTAGGCAACCACCAGAAGATATGTTCCCTACTATCAGTGAGAGATATAGCAAAAGTGATGGAAAATAAATGCAACAGAGAAACATGAGTATACTAAAGTAATCAATCCTACAAACCTCCATTCACATTTATTTATTAATTTATTTCAATCATTTAATCATCAACCAAAGAATCTAGAAAAAAGCTCTATAATCCAAAGGCATAATAGGTAACACAACAGGTATCTCAACAAATTACCTAACAACAAGCAGTACAAAACCCAATCTTGTTATTTGGATTGGTGTACTCATCACAACCAACCAACATTAATTTATCACGTTGACCCTATTGGTGGCTCACACAGGCAGACCCCTATAGTCACATATTCAACAAAGGAAAAGAAACTCTGAGGAAACACTCATCGTCAATTCCCCCTATGGTCTTGCAGTGATACTACAGACTCTCTGAGGAAGCACTTACGTCTAATTCCCCCTTTAGTCTTGATTCGATAATTATCAGACCCTTTGAGAGAGCACAAATTCAATCTCCCTTATGGTCTCGTAGTGTTAAAAATTAAAAAGGCCCTCTGAGGAAGCACTCAATGTCAATTCCCCTTATGGTCTTGCTACACCAGGTTCCCGCATCCCTGAGTAAAAGAAATTGTACGTAACCAATTCATAGCAGCCCTAAGTATGTTCAACAAACTACTTGGATAATATCTACAATGCATCAAAAACATTTAAACTGCAGGCAACACATGTAATTATTTATATCAAGGCAGGAAATCTGTGTAACAAGGTTTTCCTCACAGGCAACCTAAGCCAAACGGTGATAAACAACCAAAACAAGGAAAACACCCATGGGGTGATCCTTAGACATGCTAACAAGCAATCATTATTCATCTAACAGCCTCAAGCACACAAGCAATCTAAAGCAGATAATATTTTAGGATCAAACCCTAACCCGAGATACCCAATACATGGGTATTCGGAACTTTTGCACAAAAAATCAAAGAAATTTAACGCAAGGAATCAAACCACATACCTTGAAGGTTTTGATGAAAACCCCAAAAATGAAGAACGCACAAGAAACTCGGGTTTATTTTCCAATAACCCGCCTTAGATCCCTTCTCTTAACAAGACTAAGACCCAAACTCATAAAATTTGGCATCCACACACTTAGATCTACCCATAACGGGCGTGGATATATGAAACTGAGGGAAGGGGATAAGTAGATCTAAGTAGATCTAAGAAAACAATCAAGAATGAAGGAAAACAATCACATACTTCAAGAATCCAGATTCGATTTTCCAAGAGAAGCCTTCAGATCGCCTCTAGAATGCTTGAGAAAAGTTTTCCAACCTTCAAGGGAGATTAATCCCGAGTTATGGCCACTTAGGGGCTTAAACGAGCCAATTAGAGGCAAAAAGAGTTAGATCCACAATTTAAGGATCTAATTTAAGTGCCCGCATGGTTTTCTCACACGGTTTGAAAAACCATGTGCTAACCGTGCAGTCTATACTTCCTTGTCAACACTCTTCGCATGGTCACTTCACATAGTTTCCCTTAACCGTGTGACAATTGTGTGGTCACCACTGCCTTGAGTTCCAGCTATGCACGGTCTGGCCGCACGATTAGACAAATCGTGCACCGCCCATACAGCTCCCCGTTTTTCCTCAAAACTTCATTTCAAGTTTCCCCAACTCTCCCAAGCATCACCCTTAACTTTAAAACCACGAAAAACATCAACCAAGGGGTCACATACCTAAAAAGAAGATCCGTATTCTTCAACCTGTATAAAGGAAACATATTAAAGGGGTGATCTCATATGCTCAGTAAGGGTAAATAATAGATTCATGAAAGCATAAACATGAACATAGTAGTATGATAATGTGATCGTAACATTAGGAGATCATACACTACATATCAAAGGTCACAAACATAGGGTATGGGATAAATATTGGCAGTTCATAAGACATGAATCATAAGGAAATAAACATCATAAGCCATGAAATCATAACTAAGGATTAAGAAATAGGATTTGTGGAATACATATAATAATGGAAACTTTTATTTTAGGGCTACCTACCAAGACCTTTATAAAATGCTAATCTTGGGATATGACCCGTTTACCTACTTTGGGCTTGGGATAGAAACCCGTGTACTCAAATTATTTTAGGATTCGGCTAAAACACATGTACCTTCTTATTTTTGGGCTTGGGATACTACTTGTGTACCCTCTTTCATTTAGTCTTGGGCTACAACCTGTACACCCTCTCTCTTTTCAGGCTTGGGCTATAACCCAAACACCATCTTTCTTTATGGGTTTTAGCTATAACTTGTGTACCATTTGATATCATATAAAACATATCATTATACAACTTATTCGAGAGAGATATAGGTCTCCCCCATATCATAGTAAAATCATTCATACATGTGCCACAAGATATTAAAACATTCATCATATCATGACCCATAAAAAGATATAGGTCTTATAAACATCAAATCATGAACCAAAAAAATGAAATGGGTATCATTAAAATTTCATCCCATTATAAATAATTGAAAATATATAGGTTTCATAAACATTTCATCGAAGCATAACCCGTTAAATAGAAATTAATTTCACAAATATATAATCTGTGAAAGAGAGACAGGTTTTATAAAGACAATGACATTAAGCATGACCCATTTATATAAAGGATTTGAAAGGAACCTTTAGAGAAGATCAAAAAAGGAAAAGATTATCATCAATGGATATCATCTTAGATAGAAAATAGTTTTGAAATATCTTTCAAAAACTTTTCTTGAGGAAAATATCCTTTCTTCATTGAAAAAGGCTTGTTAATACATAAAACCATTAAAAAATCATTTTCTCAGAAAATACCTTGAAAATATATAAAGAGGACTTGAATATATTTTTTAAAATATTTTTCCTTTAAAATTACTTTTAAAAAAAATTCTTAAATATTAACCTTTAAAAAATTAAAAGTAATCTTCAAAGTAATGATGGTGGGTAAATATTAACATGTCATACAGAGTAAAAAAAACATTCCTTTTGCATGGTAAAAAGGTTAGAAGGAATGACTTGTTTGGAAGGAGATAAAAATATTACCTTGAATAGATTGGTAAAAGAAAAAGGGGTAAAATTTTCTTTTAATTCTTATTCGATAATGGTATAATATTCTTGGAAACCCTTTTTAGAAAATATATATTTCCAACTAAAGAAAGGTAAAGTCGGGCTTTCCTAAAAACACTTTCTTAAATATAGTATATACCAAAGAGTAGAATATGGTACTAATATATGAGTATATAATGAAATAATAGATCAAAAGTAAATTCAAGAATATTCTTGAGATATGGATCATAATATTTCATCAAGGGAAGCAATAACATAAACAATCTTGGAAAGTGGTGAGAATGTCTTAATAAACTCTTATAACACGATAACTTGGGATCCTACTCTCCATGTTAAAAAAATGAAATTACATGAATCTTAATATATCATGAAAAAAAATTATATTCATGATATAACATGTAAAATGGAATTATATACACCTTTAAGAAGATTTTAGGTTCATAACAAAACATGAATCTCAAAGAAGGAAATTGAGACAAAACTATTTTAATGATTTCATAACTTTTGAAAGTTAAACCCCGTGTAAGAAGAATCCTCAAATGGGAATCGAAATACCCAAAATTTTAAATAAAAAATACATATAATACAATAGTGGGCATTACATACACCACATAATAATTTAAAGAGTTTTTTACATAGATTGTATCTCATAGAAATTATATGTGAGATAAAATCCCCTTACCATGTGTCTTGACTCTCTCCATACCCATATAATATTCATGTATAATAATTATAAGTTTATTATAAATATTTTAAATAATCATTTTATTATACATAATACCATATATGGTTTGATTATTCCCTTATATTACCCTCTTGTTAATGATCCTTTGTTAAATTTTCACTTCAGGTAATCATTCACTTTGTTCTTCACATGTGTCTTAATTTGTTATAGAATTGGTCCTTATACTTATATCATGATTAAAAAATGTGGAAAATTATATAAATATCAGTTATATATAGTATATTTATATTATAGAAATTTTTTTCATAATTAAGTATGAAATGAAATACACTATTCCTGGAGACAATAAGTCATTCGTACGCATGAACGTTGTTTTCCATTTTTATTATCGTATTGAAATAAAGTATGTAAATGACATATGTATATATATATATATATGAATGTATATATATATAATTATTAAATTATCATGAATATATTATATACATCATATAATTTCATTAAACCTATCCTTAATACATTCTATTTGGTGTGTGAATGAATCACAATGCTTTGAGAGGGCGGTAATCCACACTTCCTCAAACGAGATTATTGTATTAACACCAAATGGAAAGTAAAAAATATGTGTGTTTTAAAAGGAATAAAGAAGATTAAATACATAATAAATATAATATTATATATATATATATATTTTTTCCACCATAATGGCCACCATGATTGGTGGTAAATGAGAAAATAACAATCACCATTTCGTGAGGTAGTAGTTCACCATACACAGAAACAGTATGTTCAACATCCATTAAATGGAGGTGTGTGTAAGTGTAGGTTAGAACCTTTGAATAAAATAATCCTAGTATATGTAGGATACTGATTTTTTACACAATAAATTAATAAATGTATTGGAGTGGTGGAGAAGAAAAATAAAGGAAAAGGATCTTGAGATAAGACTTTACCTCTTAATCGGGTAACTCATTTTGGTTTGTACCAAAAGGATTCCTTGAGAGGTTTTGTTCCAAAATGGAGTATTCAAGGAAAAAGGGAGGTTTTTTTAGAGGCTACTTGGACATATCTTGTACAAACATAAAATGTTTGATAGGTGTGAGGAATGGGTAGAGGTGGTGGCCTTTTAAAAGGAAGGAAAAGGACTCACATGGAATTTTTAGAAACAAATTAGGTGTGAACATGTTCTTACCTAAAAAAAGTATTACCAAACCAATAAAACTAAATAATGGAAGGTTTATGGCCGAAATATGGACTTATAATGGGTGTTATACAAGTTTATAGGTCATTTGAGCCCTTAATTTTAAGGTTTAGTCCCAAATTAATCTTTATATGGCCTTAACCATTGTGATTAATTTTAATCACTTTTACTAATAATTTTGGTAAAAAATTTACATGGTATTATTAGACTCTAAATATTAGTCTTCATACAATGTTTTATGTCATATTATTTAAATTCCAATCACATAATTGAAAAACATTAAGATTAGTGTTAATCCTGCATATGGAAAGAAATAACGGGGTTTTAAAGTAAGAAATAGTTCAAAAGTTTGTTAAGATATTTTATATAGTTTCAAAGTGAAGTTGATCCTAATGAATTTAATTGTAGTAGTATATTTAATATTAATATAATGTGACCTTAAAACACATTTATAATATCATTTATTATTAATAATTTATTAGACAAAAAGGTAGTTTTTAACTACAAAGCAGTATTTTCACAATTCATCAAAAAATGAAGTTTCTCATAAAAATTTCAAAAATTCACCTTAGGGTAATTTTGACATTATAAATTCGAAAAAATATGTTTATTTTATCAAATTAGATTTATATATTTTTATAAAATTACTTTTATTATTAAAAGTGACTCGTTCAATAAAATAATATTTTTAACATAAATGGACTTTACCAAAAATATTATCTTTCTTTATCAATATGTTTTATGTATATAAAACCAAAATATTTGAAAATTATTTATTAATAAGTTTAATATATAGGTTATAATTATCTTATCTAAATAATTAAAACAATAAATATAGATGTTTCGTAGAAACTCAGTGTTGCATGCATCGTACGCCAAGTCGGTGTTGATTGAAGTGCAAGACAAGTTGGTTTAGCGTGTAACGCAAGACAAGTTGGTATCATGTGGGAAAGGAATGCTTGAATTAGTGTTTTAATATATATATATATATATATATATATAACTATTTCTAGTTTCATGTGAAATGAAGTATATGAAAAAGTTAAATTAATTCAAAAAAATAACTCTCAAAATCTCAGGGTGTTACTACCTATATTATATGGATCATGATCATTCATGATAGATTCAAGAGGCTTCTTGGACTAAGTCAAAGTGAATATATTTACCAGATAC
Organism: Viscum album; assembly: GCA_963277665.1. Taxonomy (NCBI): domain Eukaryota; kingdom Viridiplantae; phylum Streptophyta; class Magnoliopsida; order Santalales; family Viscaceae; genus Viscum; species Viscum album. The sequence goes on from OY728128.1 coordinate 698,057,729, forward strand.
TAAATAAATTTGGTATGGAACAATTCAAGAGGGTATTAGTTCTAGCGTCACATGGTATACATATTTCTTAGAAAACATGTCCTCAGACACAATAGGAGAAAGATAGAATGAGTAAGATCCTATACATTTTAGTGATAGGATCGATCATGTATGCAACGTTATTTACTATACTTGGTGTTTCTTATGCATTGATAATAGTAGGTAGATATAAAATAGATCCTAGATAAAAACATTGGTATGATGATATGGATATCCTAAGGTATCTCATAATAACTAAGGATATGTTCTTGGTGTGGGGAGGAGATGGGGATCTAGTCATCAGGGGTTACACTAGTTCTAGTTTTTAAACAAATCATAATGATATGAAGTCAGATTCATGATATGTTTTCTATCTCAACAGAGGAGCTATGAGCTGGAAGATTTCAAAGAATCCAGTTATCGCTGATTCTATAGTAGATTCCAAGTATATAGTAGCTTCTAATACAACCAAGGATTCCTTTTGGATAATAAAATTTTTCCATGATCTTTATGTGGTACGTAGCAGTAAAGAACCTATCACATTGTATTGTGATAATACTATAGTGGTGGATCTTTCAAAAGATCTAAGGTCACACCTATAAACAAAGAACATATTTTGAATGTATCAATATTTGAGGGATTTTTATCAAAGGGGTGAAGTTATAGTAATAATAGTTCCCATAGAAGAAAACATGTTGGTCCCCTTGACTAAAGGCCTATCTCAGCAGAATCATGAGTATCGTGTTAGATTTAGCAGATTCAAGGTTGTTAGCAGTTGGTTATAGTTAAAATGGGAGTGTTTTAGAGTTTATTCCCTAAATCCAACTTTTATAAACTTTATGATAACCTGTATTCATAATTTTTAATATTAATAAAATCTTTATTACATAATTATTGTTCCTCTATGTGAAAAATTATGTGATAATGTCCTAAGAGTAGTTGTCTCACTGAAAGTTCATAAGAGTTCCCCACTATAATGAGAACCCATAAGTGTCACTACAATATTCTTAAATACATGTTATTTATTTGGATGAAATCATTTGAGGGAAAACATGATACAGGCTATCAAGGGTAGATAATCATAGGACATTGAGGCACATTATCATGGTGTGCACCCTTCATAAAATCCAGTGTATAAAATTATGAGAATGAGACCCACCAGTATGAAATCCATATTTATATGTGTTATAGGATGTTCCTATATATAGACACATTTATTGATACTTATACTGTAAGATTATTCTTTATGAGTGTTATAAGTTTCATACTTTTATGTATTGATGAAAATTATGATGACATATGTTCACGGAGAGGTAGGATACGTTAAGTGTGTCACGAGTAATATTTTATTAATGAATAATGTGAGAAAGGATTTTTCCCTTCTATTATTTTACAGAAGCTAATTTCTTAGGACCTTTGATGTAAATTAAATATACTAAAAAAATCCATGTCCATGGTGTTCTATAGGCATGTTTGATTTTTGGAAATTCAAAGAAAAAGACATCGATCACATGGGTTGATGACACCATCATGCAACCTACTTGATTAGAGGTATCATGATAAAGGGATTATAATAGAAATTGAGTTTCTATATGAGGTATTATGACATTGTGGCATTAAATTATTTTTTATGGGTTTATTGGCATGTTTTTGGATGCTAAATTTGGACTTTAGGCTACTTCTCCTAATTCCACTAAGAAAGTGAACTGGAGGGTCACACACTAAGTATATCTATAATCTCAAATATATATAACATATTATTATTTATTATTTAACAAGTTGAATAAATATTATTACCATAATTTTTTTAATGATTATTCATGTTTTATTTATTATATATATTATGCAATGAGTTATTTGATAGAATAATATGTGAGAGGAATATTTAATAAATATTTATTTTCTATTTAATAATATAATATTTATTTATTTATTGCAGAGTAATGAGGTTATATATATTTATTAAATAAATAGTCATTATTCAAGGCCTAATAAATATTTTGGAGGAATGATAGACCAAGTTTATAGGTATGGTGAGAAATAATATATATTGAGTATTATTTGAAAAAATAATATTTAATTTTAATTCACAAGTTTAGCACATTTCATGAAATATTATTATTATTATTATTATTATTATAGACATGGGGTTCCCCATGGATTAAATATATATTGAATATTGATTTTGAATTTGATTATTTCTAACCCTAGTGGTATATAAACCCAATTATTTTATTTTTCAAAAGATCCAATTCATGTGTTTTTTTGTGGACAATGAATTTAGATAATTTATCTAAAATCCCTAGAGAGGCCCCTTCTCCGAGAAGACTCCTAAGAATAGAGAGAAATATTCCTCCATCTTCTACTCATGAGTATAGAGAGATCACGGAGAATGATTTGGATGGGATTCTCATAGAGAGCAATGGAATACGACTCAAGCGATAGGATCTATCGTGCTAGAACCTCGAGATTCCTATAGCAATATTTGGAGATTTTTGGAACAAATGTGAATAACATATAGTGGGAATATCCTTTTAATTCATACAACAAAATGATGGTATAATGTAGATCTATTGTTAGGTCTATCAACAAAGAAAAAAAATAAAAAGTTAATTCTTTAAATTTGTTAAATTAATTATAAATAATATGTGACGTTCTTACACTTTGGTTTCAACATTTTATAAATTCTCTATATTCTTTGATTAAATTATATGGATCATGGAATTTATCATCATATAAATCTTTGATTGATCATTAATCATGAAAAAAATCAATTTTGTGCATTACCCATAACACACTTCCTCTATGCCTATAACCTTCATTGGCATCTCCCCTAAAAAACAGAAACTACCATGGGTTGTCTTCTCAATCACACACATGACCCTACCCACACCCACTAGTCATAAGAATAAAAAACACACATAAAATATAAAAATATCCAGTAACCACCTACCAAATACTAGCAGAGTCTTTTGTGTTAAGTCTTATATCTTGATTCAACTAAAGGGGGAAGTGATCAAGAAAACAAATAAAAACCCCTAAAAATATTTTTTAGTAAAAACTCAAAATAACAGGGGTAAAACTAGAAATAGATAATAAGGGATAAAATCCTTACCCAAAACGGCCTATTATGATATATGAAACCAAGAATCGACACATGATGGATGAGATCCCTTTTCAGGAAAGAGAGAAAAAATGTGAGAGGTAAAGGGAGATCTTTGTACTGGCTGGAGAGAAATGATCCCACCAATTAATTAAAAGAAATAATTAATTAAAATTAAATTAAAAAAACTAGGTAAAATTATATCAGTTACCCACTCACCTACCACTGTGTAACCACTAGCCACTATACATTCTCATCAAGTCCACTGGGTACCCAGTACCACTCCACTGATTACCTGTTGGCTTCTACATTCAAGGTAGAAGTCCCAAAACCATGAAATTATTCCTCAAACTAACCTCTGGGACTTTATCAACCCCTTTGATACCTCAAACATTCCTAATTAAACATTGTAAGTCTATATTTATACCCAAAATACTTCTCCAGAATACCCAGGATGTTAAAACCTCCAACTCTAGAATAAATTATCTCCAAGATATCTATAGTCATGACACTAACCAACCACAGCTGAAATTTTAGCATCTCACTCACCACACTCTTACAATACTGAGATGATTTTGGATGCACCTTCCAATTCTTGATCACCCCAACTAATTGACTTAAGGAAACTAATTCTAACCATGTGCACTCCATATCATAGGAATCACATACATTGTAACATCATAGCCAAGATACCCAATTTTCTCATTGGTTCCATACCTAACCAACATCCTAAATTTCACATGTACCAATCATCACAAATATTCATCCATCATACATGATGACCATACCACAATAAGTACTTGGTCAATCCTCTTTTCATATAAAAGCACTGTGTTACATCACCCATCATGAAAACCTATAATCGCATAACCATGGTATACCTTTAATAATCAACAAAACTATACTCTACTCAGACCACATCATCTCAACCACATATAACTGGCTTGATTCTTGACCTCCTAATGTTTGACCTCCCTATAGAGTTGTATTATATGTTAACCACTCCCCCCCACTACTAATCACTTTTCCCTCCTGCATGGCCTATGTGAATATTTTGGGGTGCATTAGAAGTGGGTGAGCCCATTACTAATAATGATTTTCATTGGTTTCATTGGATAAATACTTAGAACTCAAAGATATGAACACCTTAATATTCAAAGATAGTATATATTTTGTATAAAACTTATAATTAATTTATAAATAAAAAATACCTTTGTTTGGAATTCATTATTTTTCGATGAATTTGGTTAATGTTCTCATCATACCATCATTGTGGTGAAGATTCCAAACAAAAAAACCTCATGTAGTATCCACACATGCTCTATGAATCTCTAAACATCACCAATGGATATTATAGTGCTATCAAATAGGTATTTTTTATCTTGATTCATTTTCCAATGATTGCAACAAGAATAACTTCATTCTTGAAGGATTCTTCCTTGTTATCTTGGTGTTGAGAGGGAGTAGGATGATCAAACTCACTAATTTGTGAGAGTGTTCTTTAGATAAATCACATTGTTCTTAATATAATCTCTAAGAGAGAAATATTGTATGCAACTAATATCCTATTTAGAAATGATATAAGTCAGTTAATGTAATTAGGGCTAGAGAATTAATTATCACATGTAACCCCTTTACTAATATCTATATTCTAAGAAAACCACACACTAAATGAAATTATTAATATTTCCCTAGTGTGCTCTAGATCATAAATTATATAAATATGATTTTCATAAATAAGTTAATTAATATATTTTTAAATTATATTAAATAAAATATATCACATATATCTAAATCCTAAACTCAACCTATACATCCTTCTCAGTATTTATCAATCCTTGAATAATAAATATTTATTATATTAATCATTCAATAAATAAATAATTATATTCACTAACTGGTGAATAAATATTTATTTAATATTCAATCCATATATATCCCAAATAGATTGATTGGTGATTGGTTTTATGTTGTTTATATGCCCTTATAAGTATTATTCCATGGCCTTGAGAATAATATTTATCCTATATTAAGTTCAAGTAAATTTTAACTGAGATTCTGAATACACATAGTTTGTGATCCTATAGGACTCTTTCCTAGTATTATTAGGAATCATTATCTAAAATCTAAGATTAGCATCCAGTAATAAATCATAGAACACATAGAGAAATATTGTAATTTTTCAATGAAATTAGCCACATATGGACTTTTACTATGTAATATATTCTTTTTTTCTTGATATCTCATTGATCAGGTTGAATACTTGTGACATTAACTTATATGATTAATATGAATTTCTTTAACTTCCTTAAATGAACTCGTCAATAAACTATCATGTGTATGGACTTAATAATAAAATTATATATCAATAAAAGGACTTGAGAATCATCTTCCAATATAGGAAGTGAAAAATCCTTTCTTGAATTATCTAGAAATTGCATATCACTTATGATGAACCTAATGTATCATACTTTATAATGAGTATATGTATTCATGGTTTTCGACAATACATCAATGTACATGATTTATGATATAAATTAAAAATAATCTAAAGTCTATGTATCAATAAATATGTCCATATATGGGAGTATCCAATGACATATATAACATGTGGAATTCCTATTAATGGGATTTTCCTACTATCCTCTCATCTTAGAGATTACCAAGTGAAAAATATCATGAGAATAATCATTTTCTACTAATTATAATTCACCATCTAATATTAAAAACATCATATATATTCCCTAAAAATTTTCATGTAGACCATAGGATATATTCTTTAGAATACTGCCATAAAATTTGTAGGTTCTCATCATAGTGGAGAACTAGTATGACCCTTTAAGATTATAGATACACTATGGACATTGTTAAATTAATGTTAAATAGAATAAAACTCAACATGTTATAAAATATTTATTAATATTTAATTATTCAAATATATAGGTAATCTAAAGTACAATGTCAGTTGGTTCTAGGGCCCCAAATCCAATATAATTTCACTTGCACTAGATCCAAATGCTAACAACTTTATGTATTCTAGATCTCATATGATATTCATACTTAAAATAAGATAAGTATTTATTCATTGGGTATCCATTTTTTCTTACATGGAAACTCTACATATTTATACCTCACCACTCTGAGAAAAATCCATCAAAATGTGATACTTCCAAAGTATGAGATTTATCCATTAATAAAATCCTAGATCCTTGGAAAGGGATACCATACTAGTATAATTACAATACAGTGTGATAACTTCTTTAATTTTAGGCATTATATCAAGCTAATAGATAAATTTGGGTATCCAAGAAAACTTCTTTAGTTGCATTAGAAAATGAAATATACTTGGAATCTACTACATAATTAGATGTCACTGGCTACTTTGATAACTTCAAGCTCACTGGTCCTTCATTAGAGAAGAAAAAATATATTGACTGATATTTTATATCATTTTTGTAAGTATTTAAACTATTATTTTATATCCCCTGATGACTAGTGATGCATCTCCTCTATAAACTATAAAAATATTCTTAATATGCCTTATATACTTTAAAATAGTCGTAATATTAGTCCAATGTTGTTCTTTATAGTCAAGTTAATATCTATCTACTATGTGTAGTTTGTAGGTAACATCAAGCCTGGTATGTATGATTTAATACATTACAAATCCTATTGATTATGAGTAATGAATTATTATCATCCTCTCTCTTTACTATTGTGTCTAAGGAATCATTTTCTTATAAATATGTATATCATGTGACATTAGAAAAAATATCCACTTGGAATTTTCCATACTAAATCTATTTAGTACATTGTCAATTTATGTACCCAAACATGGTCCAAGAAGCCTCTTATATCTATCATGAATAACATTCATCCCCATAATATAGGATGCTTAACCAAAGTATTTCATGGAAAATCATTTGTAGAAATAATTCTGGAAAGACATTAAGATTGGTATCTCATTTCCCAACAGTAATATATCATCAATATATACTATAAAAAATTACTACAATCCTTCTAAATCTTTTTTATACATAAGTCTCATATTCATTAATTATTAAAATAATATTTCTTATATATTAATCAAAACAAATGTTCCATCACCTTGATACTTAAATCAGAACATAATGGATCATTATAAATTTCATAAATTATTATAATCCTTTGGAATCAAAAACATTTCTGAATGTGTCATATAGAATTATTCTACAAGGTTCTCACTAAGGAAGGTTGTTTTGAAATCCATTTTCCAAGTTTCATAATCATGGTATGTTTCTTTAGAAAGAAACATTATGATGGATTTTAGCATAGAAAATGGTAAAAAGATTTTTCCATAGTCTATTCCTTTATATTTCTTAAACCCTTTTGCCACCAAAATTTTCATATAGGTGCTAACATTACCATCCATATATTGTTTCTTCTTTAATACTTATTTTAATCTAAAAATATTTACATCCAATGGAGAATCTACCAAAACCGGAGAATTGGTTTTGGAACATGGAATCCATCTCAATATTCATGGATTTTTTCACCATAAAATTCCTAAACTACATAATGCTTCCATATAGGAAACATGTCCTTCATTATCAACCAATAATGAGTAACCATCTTGGGTTAAAGTAAAATCATATCACTATAGTTCTCTAAAATCTATGAGGTTCCTATAAAATATTAGTATAGCTATAATAACCTCTTACCTAGCACCATGTTGAATTTTTTCTTGTTTCAACTCTTACCTGTCTTAAGCATCAAATTTATTAAAGTTGATCTTTATCCCACTATTTATCTTGGAGATGTGCTCCCTCTTAAGGAACAAGGAATGTCTAGCCACTGTTAACTTTTTTTCTAAGGGGTCGTAAATAATATTTTTAGTAATATGGCCTACTATTTTATTGCTAAATGATATGAAATATATGATACATGAAGTGGAAAACATATCTTCTAAAAGACTCCCACTTTCAGATGTATCAAAATATTGAAATATCGAGAACCCTAATCACCACACCTAGTATCTCAAACAAAAAAATTCAAGAACACTACATATTCAAACATGACATTCAAGATAATAACAACTTAAAAAAATAATAAAATAACATATTAGTTTATTTTTTTAGAAAATATATCATACATCAATTAGAGAAATAATGTTTCCTTTCCATTGTAATTGGAAGATAAAAGAATTACTACCACTCTTTTCTCAGTCTATAAATTAGATAACTAATTTCAAGTAATCTAGAAAACATATTTATCAACATTACATCATATATGTTATTGGTCCCAATTTCTAATATAAATTATAATTTAGTCAAAACAAGTTCACCACCATATGAAGTTCATGGACAACCTACAATTCAATATAGTTACTACATATTTTTTTTATCAATAAACACCTAACTAATGAATCTAGTAAACAATAATGGTTACATAGTCCTTTTCCAAAAAAACTCATGATTAATCCCTACTAAATTATACCAAACATTATCCATACCACTGAGGCTAACCACTACACATTCCCATTATATAAATCTATTATCTGATCAGATCATCCAACCACTCAGAAAACTCAGTCACTGCCATTATCATTGAGCCTGAGTTGTAATCTTATCTTCGTTTATTCATTATATGTAATTAGAACTTAAATATGGGATCACACACCCAAAAATATCTCATTTAAAGACCAATTCAAGGAACTCCTGACATCTATTTACCACTATGGAAAAAACTTTACACTTCCCTAACAATAACATTCAGAACTCTCCACCATTCTACCATTCACATGAGTCTTATTAAGTCAAATTATTACCTCAAACTTTCATAGACAAAAGTCTTGGTGAACGTGTCCATTGGATTTTGTATTTTGGATATCTTACACAAATATCGTACATTTACCACAATAAAATTATAGATAAAGTGATTTTTTAAGTCAATATGTTCTTTTCATGAGTGAAATACTAGATTATGAGCCAAATGGATTCTACTCTAATTGTCATAGAATAACACTCTACCATTTTGAATCATTCTGAACTCCTTCAATAATAACATCAATTATACCATATCTTTCCTTACTTCTATTGTTTTTATGTTCTTATCTTCAATTATAGACAAAGTAACAATTCATTGAAACTATGATATTCAACTAATTGTCTTACCTTTATAGAAAAACATAGTCTTTTTTATCCTCTTCTAGGTTTCTGAATACCTAATAAAGTCGATGTCGGTATAAACTAACAATGGATCCTTCATCCCAAAGAAAAATGTTTTATATTCCAATAAATTTAATTATAGAATGATCAATTTCATATCCTCTTAGTGTTCCATTCCTAGATTCGACATGAATTGGCTCACAACTCCCACTACAAATGAAATGTCGGGTCGAGTACATAAAACTTTTATACATCAGACTCCTAACTACTGATTCAAATAAAACATTCTCTGTATGCACAACCCCATTTTCTATTTTTTTTAAAATTCTTGGATATCTTGAAGTTTATGACCAATATAGTTTATATAGGATTAAATACAGTCATACAAAACCTTTAGATGACCATGTAGATGTTGTTTATTTGAGATAACACCAGCATCCCGACTTTCTTATCTCTCTTAATATTAATCCCAAAAAAAGGGTTTTTCTGAGATACATCATCTCAAAACTTTTGGATTGATCCTACCTTATATTCTAAATCCTATTTATGTTCAGAACAGCTAGGATCATTTCATCCACATACATGAAACGTAAAATGAAACTTCTATCATTCCATTCCTTCTAATAGAAACAGTGATCCATGTTTTACCATGTGAAATATTCATCCGCTATAATGGTTTTAAACTTATAGTTCCAATATATTTGAACCTTCTTCAACCCATAATGGTTTTTCTTTATTAATCACACTAATATTTCATTCTTATTGTCTACAAAACCCACCAATTTCTTTATGTAAATTTCTTTCTCTAAATCACCCTGAAGAACTGTGTTCTTTACATATATATGTTCAAGGTGTAGATCATTATAAGAGATGGTTCTTATAACTATATGAATTCAATAATGCTTAACTACCAATGGGAATATCTCAAGGAATCCAATACCCTTATTATCTTGAAATCATTTTACCACAATTCATCCCTTGAACCACTTTTGTATGTTAGCTTCTTCTTTAAAATGAAACAACCGCTTATACGTAAGAACTCATTTACCTTGTGTTAATTTATTCATCTCCTATGTTCCATTGGATTTAAAAATAAATAATTATTATATCATTGACTCCAATATTTTTAATTCATTGATTGTTGATTCTTCTCTCAAGATTTTAGTTTTACCATTATCTGTTAGATGTAGGAATTTCATGTCAGTGTTTAACCTCTATATCAGTTTTATGAATCTGATAGTTCTCTACACTTAAAATTGAGGAACTTACCTTTCTAATAATATATTTTCTAGTACTCAAATTTCTAGATTCTTGAATTCTAAATATTTTCTCCAAGTCACAGTAGTTTTAGTGAATTCTATCATATCTTCTACCGATATTACTTTTGTACATCCAAGGTTTTCATTTGAAATCACTAAAGATTTTCCCCTTCATGTATCCTCCCATTCAGATCATATTGGACTTGATCAATTGATTTATTATCATAAAACTCATTCTTAGACAATTTTTTATCCATATAAAGATACTTATTATTAAAGAAAACATATTAACTTATAATAACTTAACAATTGAAAATATCCCATATACAGAATCCAAAATCCTCATTATCATATCCCAAAAGGAAAAATGTATTGGACTTCACCACAAGATTATCCCTATCCTTAGTATAAAAAATTCATAAAGAAGGTTTTTGAATATTTTTAGGTGGTTGGATTCCATTTTTCTGTTATACATTATTTGTTTTGGAACTTCCTATATCATAGGAGTAGATAGGCTTTATTTTATCAAGCATGGTCTCATGTCACTTCTTACACCCAAATTTCCTTGGGAATTCCTAAGTTCACTCACATAACCCATTCCTTTTCTATCAATGTATGTTTCATAATTTACAACAGACTATTATATTGTGGTTTTCGGGGAATAGTTCAATCAATATGATCCCTTTTATCCATAATAAGTTCCATAAGTTCCATCTGTTATACTCATATCCATTGTTAGCTATTTGGAATTTAATATTCTAACATGAATATATCCCTATATTGTTCTTATATTTTATGAAATATTCAAAGATATTACATCAATGTTTCAATAAGTAAACCCATACATTCATCATTCCATCATTAATGAAAGTTTCAAAGTAAATATACCCACTATAATATCATACTGGAGAATATACCCAAATGTTTGAGTGGTACAATTTTAAATTCTCATCTCTTTACTTCCATACATTCAAGTTAAAGGACACCCTTTTCTATTTCCACTATAAAAAACTCTCTCTGCATCCAAATTCAATGTGACTAATATTTAGTATTCCTATTTCTACTATAATATTCATGTTATTTTCACATAGATGTTCAACTGAGTATTTCCACAAATTCAGACTATTATACATTATTACACATTCAATTATCACTTCATTTAATCTTCCAGTTAGATAAAGGGTCTAATTTTTTACTCATTTTGAAACCACCAGGGATCCTCAAGTCACCTTCCAGACATCATTTGTGAAGCTCATTCTGAATCCTTCTTATTAAGGTGTCTTATTGAAATTAAGTTCTCTCATTGCCATGGGATGTGTCTTACTTATTTCAAGTATAATAATCTATCATTTTTCATTTGGACATTAATATCTCCTATAAGGGAATAATTTTTTGAATACAACCCTTTATATTTCCCCAAGGTGTGGAGGTGTTTATAGGGAGTTTGGAGGTCTTCCAGAGTTGATATTAGGGTTTTTAACTATCTAAAGTCTCTCCACATCATGGTGGAAAGCATGGTGGTGGACATGGTGAGGACAATTTTATAGTTATGGGTGTGGTGATCTAGTGTTTTAGAGATTATAGAATCTTGGGAGTGAGATTCTCATTTTGAGGGGTGTAGTGTGTGATGAGTTTTGTTATGGAAATTGGTGAGGGGCTTCATTTCCATAGGATATGGTGTGGTATTATGGGAGGTTAGGTGGTTGTTACCCTTTTAATAGGAGGATAAAAACACCCAAGGTAGCAATATTTTATGGTTGTGAAGCTCAGTGAGTTTCCCTATGGGAAACGAGGGCCATTGAAATGCCTAGTTTAATGGGTGTGGTGGTGATTTAGGGAGAGTTCAATCAGAGTGGGGAAGAAAGAAAATGATGATCATGGTATCTCTATATAATGGTATTGGTCATGGTGATATTAATCAAGGTACTCTCTTATCCTCTCCTCATATTCTTCCTTATTACTTTCTAGAGGTTTTCAATGGTTATTTCCTCTATCTTTAGGTTGATATTTGATCATAAATTGATGGTGGTTTATTGTGGTTAGGTTACGAGGTGGTTTACTTCAAGTTTGGGGTGAATACTTGATTCATCAATTATTGTGATATTATTATTTAAATCTTTGAATCAAGGAAGGATATTCATAAAAAATTATGTGAACTTGTGGGATTAACATGATTTATCCTCTATGATTATATGGATGAGATTAACCTTACATAATAGAATAATATAGAAACTCATAATGGGATGGTATTGGAAGGGTGTTGTGATTTTCATATGTTTATACTTTAACCATGCTGGTTGCACATATTATTTGGTATATTGTATGATTTATCATCTCCATGATTATTGTTATTGTTTTATAGCATATCTAATATTAAAACATTGGTTAAAAAAATATAAATTCAGTAAGAAGAACTGAATAATGAATGAGGATTGTGAATTTAATTATCATTCTTCCATAAAATCTACTAAGAATGAAAGTGTTTACTAAAATATACCTATGGTTTAATCTTCATTGTTTCATCATACCATATTTATGGTTTCCTGTAATCAAAAACTTTCCATAATTAATTATTTAATTAATGATGGTAATAGGTAATGATCATTACTGAAATTAAAGTGTTTGAGGATGTTATAATACTATATTTACTTTTTGGGTTTCTTTTCCATTGTTCTATAGACATAATTTCACCTTGAATTTATTATTCTAAAAATATGTTTCTCTTCCACAATTATTCCTTAGGATGGTAGAGTCCTTTCAATGAATTCTTGAGAAACCTAGTATGGTTGGTTGAATTGGATAGGGGTTAATGATTTTTATTGAAGTGTGGTTTTTGTTTAATGTGGAATGGGGGGTACATCTTGAGATATGGGCTTCCTATTTTCTAGATCGTTATGTTGGTGTTATTTATATGCTTCTTGATATGTGTTGATATATGGTATATCCCATGTTGAATTTTTTTATTCTTTATGGATATTTCTGTATTGGTTGGAAATTATTTTAGATTCCTACTATATGTTGTTGGTTTACTCATTTGAGTATTATCTCTCTAGGATATGGGTTTGGTTTCATCTTTTATTACGCAAAAATATGGAATGATAGATGAATTATAAAGAACTTGTGGGATTGGGTGTTGATGTTGGTAATGATGAAATGAAAGGAAACACTGGATTGTGTTGAGATAAATACTCTAAGATGTTGGGATGAAAATTTGGAAATTATAATGTTTAATTTAAAATCAATTTGGATTTTGATGATATGAAATGATTATACTAGAATTAATGATCGGGTAAATAAATTATTGGTAATTTTCAAATTTATTGAATGAGTCAACTCATATAAAACCTTGATGCTTTTATACTGATTGGATATATTTCTTTTTATACCTTCATAATGGAAGTCGAGTGTGATGTGGGAAAGTAGATACAGTTTGAATATTTGTCTAGGTGGTTAACCCTAGTTTGGTTGTATGATATACTATTAATTATGTTTTATGAATTCATATACTCTACCACTAGGGTTGGGCGGACAGTGGACACCCATATCTTTTGGGTTCTTGGTGTTTTTCCCAATATCAAGGTTTGTGAGGAAGGGTATGGCTAACTACACCACATCACATGATCTCTTTGTAGATGTAGCATAGTATGTAGGCATATCTAGGCTATAATGAATTTAGGTACAGGGTATTTACATGTATATGTGATCTTTATCAACTTAAGGTTATAACATATAAATATATCTGGGATGTGGTGATTGTGGTTACTATAGGTTCAATTTCATTAGCTATGATGGATTGAGGTATAGTAAATGATACATAAGCTATGATGGATTTTGGAATTGTTACTTGGTTATGGATGTGATAATACTTAGAGTAGATATATGAGAATAGGGTGTAGGATGAAATGATAATATGGGATTGATATGGTTTCCTTAATGGGGAGGATGACTTATAGAAGGGATCGAAGAATATAACCTTCAGCATTGGGGAATGAGAGAAACAAACCAGTGGGGAAGTTTATATGAGGTACATTTCTTATGTGTATTATTTATATATATAATTTTTTACTCTATGTGTTACTTGGTGAGAGAGACTTTATACGGGTAGGATATAGTTTTAGCTACTCAGGTAATGAGTTAGTTTCCTCTAATTATTCATTGGTCTTTAGTATGGTTCTTTCACATTTTCAGGATAGGTTTTATAGAAGATCCCATTGAGTATAATTTTATATTCACCCCTATATACTACATACATACATACATACATATATATACACTATTATTAAAGTCCCTAGGATTAAGTTGGTGATCAAATTGGGCAATACTAGCTCAGAGTGGTCCTTTAGGATCTGTAGGATGTCATGGTCACTTCCTAAGAATTATTCTTGGTATTTAATTTTTTAAATTTTTATAACATTACATTTCATGTATTAGGATTGTTTGTCTATTTATTTATGTGGTGTTTGTTATCAAATATTATCTCCTTCTATGAAATTTTATAAATTTAGGGTAATTACTCTCATTTGTATACATTATATACCCTTGGTGTTAGTCCCAAACGCATTGATTATTGGAGCTTGGTGATAGGATATGGTGATTATTTCATGGTTTTGTAGGGAAATAGTGTTATCTAGACTAATTACATGATATAATAAAGGGAGATTAACTAGGACACAGTATTTTAGATCCCCCTATAATATAATGCAAGGATGTGAAGTTTATAGAACATGTTAAGAGAAATGATGATTATTGTGGGGTAGAGACCCTAGTAAGTATCATGCATCATGTTTGCTTAGGTTTGTGTATAAAATAAGGTAAATAATGGAGATTATCCTGAATAATAGTTAATTTACTATAAATATTCCACATTTCAAGTTTAGGGGTGCCAAATATTTGTTCTTTTGTAGGTATGAAATTAGGCCAAAATTCTCATTGAATTTGTGTCAAATATGTCTAGAAAGATGTTTCAGTAGATCATTATAGTGTAGAGATCGATGAATATGGTTCTTAGAGTAATATAATTTGAGATTTTCAATGTTAGATCCATCAAAAGTATAAGGGATTCATTTTAGATCAAGATATTAATTCTTGGTAGGATGAGGTAGAGATTTCCTCCTTCTTGATATGTGATAATAGGGAGAACTTAGTTTCATTAGCTATCAGTATATAGCCTAGGGATACTTGAAATTGGTAGATTTTGTTCCTAGGGGATCATGAGGACTAATTTGTTTTCTGGGAAAATTTTATTAATATGTTTCAGGCTGAGTTTATTTCACCAATAATAAATGTTTCCTGTAGATAGGAGATTCTTTCTATCTATTAGGGGAATTATAGCATACAAGAGTTTATTATTCAATATAACAACCTTATATAATATTCCAAAAACCTGATTCCAGATGAGGAGGTTAATATGAAAAATTTTGAGGCATTTCATCCATAAATCCAATTATGTGTCACCTCAATCATGTTGTCGATATATCTTGAGTTTTTGGTGAAGGTGAAGTTCATTGTGATGATTTTGTCTTGGAATAAATCATCATGATATGGGAGTTGAAATTATTCTACATAGAGCATAGTTATGACCATAGTTCTTAGTTTCATGGTTAGTTTATCTTTCATTTAGCAAGGAGTCGATTTTATCCTTCTTCATCTTGTTTCATGAATGTTGTCAATTCTCAATCCCCTTCTATGGGATCAGACATGGTTTTATTTTCATGTGGAGGTCATTACCATTGAAATATTGATATAATAACCTTATTTGGCAATTAGGGTAGAGCTAGAGACCATATTCAATCCCATACATTTAAGTATTATTCTCTAAGGTAGAATCTTTAGGTTGATCCAACTTTTGATTAGTAGAGAGGAGATAGGTATAGTAGAGGATAGCCCCATGATACCCCATATCCTCAAGGAAAAAGTGTAGAGAATTTCTATAGAGGTAATAACCATCAAGTCCATAGATTCCATGGATCCATATGTGGCCAGATGTATGCCTTATATTTTACATCATCATGTGAGATATAATTCTTTTGAGGTGTTCTCTATTTATATTCTAGTTAGTTATATGCTTTTTTTGATTCAAGAGTTATCCACTCCTTCATTATACCCTCCATTTTCCATGCTTTGGGACTTGAGGTGGAGATTCTACTAGTTACCTTATCATTAACTATACCTATTTAAGGTTGAAAAGGCATATATGATGCGTGTAGATATTGTGATCTAATACTTGGAAATAATGAATCTTGGTTAAATTTCCTATTTTTATAGAACTCATCATATGATACCATCCTTGGAATGAAATAGTTTTTTTTCAGTAAAGGATATTATGGATTGATTCAAGTAGAGAGTTATATCCTTATCTAATTTGATGACTGGGTTGATTTTTAATTTAGTATAGGATCATATGGTGGTGTTTCCCAAGATTTTAGAATATTACTTTGATGTTTTTCCTGAAGTGGTTGTGACATTTTCCCCTCAACATGAGATCAATTTTGGGATAGATTTTCATCTGATTGTTTCTATGATATCAATGTCATTGTATAGGATGGTTCCTTGTGATTTGTGGGAGATATGTATTTATATATAATTTGGTGATTTGGAATTAATTATTATCACTTGAATCAATTGATGGTAAAGAACCACTATCCTCTTCCACAGATTATTGACATGTTCAATCAGGTGAAGGAATTTAGCTAGTTCTAGAAGAATGGTTTTCGGTCAAGATATCATAAGATATGAGTAAAGGATGAGGATATTTTAAATACTATTTTAGATGTTGTTGTAGGAATTATGATTTCATTGTGATTTAATTAAGTCTTATTAATATGCCAACTATGTTCATGGGATTAATGAACTCTATATTACATGAGTTTCTCAATCAGTTCATGGTGGTGTACATTTATGATATCCTTAGGAATTTTTATTTAGAGGAGGATCATGTTGAGAATATATGGGATATTTTTGGTGTTTTTATGTATCATTGTCTATTTGGGAAGATGTTGAAGTGTAATGTTTGAGCCCATGAGG
This sequence comes from Viscum album, assembly GCA_963277665.1. Taxonomy (NCBI): domain Eukaryota; kingdom Viridiplantae; phylum Streptophyta; class Magnoliopsida; order Santalales; family Viscaceae; genus Viscum; species Viscum album. The sequence continues at coordinate 698,075,278 of OY728128.1, forward strand.
TCCATTTCTTAGAAAATATTATGCCTTGATGTGGAGTAGTCCTGGATATTTTTCAGATTGGGTTGTTTTTTCCTTGGGTATCACCCAATAATATTATAAATGTATGGATTTTCCTTGATATTTATATATATTATAGGAGTTCCATACCAAATTATCTTATATTAAGACACTTTTTATAGCTTTAGATGAGAAGGATCGGGATTTTTTAGAGACTGACCAGTGTTAGAATTCTCTTGGGTATTTAAAGGAGAAGTTAGTCAGTTCTCCAATTCTTTATTTTCTAGAGGATGGTATCATGTTTAAGGTTTATTATGGTTCTTTTCAAAGTGGCTTAGATTGAATTTTAATATAGTAGAAAGATATTATCTCATATGGGTCTCAATAATTATAGACTTATGAATGTAATTATACTACCCATGATCTTGATCTTGATATAGTTGTGTTTTCTTTAAATTTTTTGGTAGTATTACCTCATCATAGAATCCTTTAAAGTCCTCACAGATCATAATAGCTTTAATTAAATCATCTCCTAGTGTTATTTTAACTTGAAATAGTGATGGTGGATATAATTATTATAGTATTATGACTTTGACACTTCCAATATACTGTATAAAGGGAATGTTGTGGATGTTGATTTGAGAAAGAAGACGTGTAGAGATATTGTTCATGAGTTTAGTAATATTTGGATATTGATGGAGGGTATTTTAGTGATTCGCATTGATATGGGAGTAGTTGATGGTATAAGGTGTCTTTATCAGATGATAGTGCATTCATCTTCATCATGGTGGGTGGAGGAATCTTATTTGGGGGATTCCAAGGTGGAGGTATGGAAAGATTGAGTTGTTTATAGTGATTATCCTAAGGGATGGTCTAAGGATGATCAGTATCAGTTGTTATTCTAGGGGAGGCTCTTTATACTTTTAGTAAAGGGTGATGTGATTCTCCATCATTTCCAAATTTCACCAGTGGTGATACATCTTGGTGTGGATAATATATATTTTACACTTAGATACCAGTCAGAATAAATAAATTTATTGTAGAGTTCATGACCCCATGTTTATTTCTAAAGATGGTGACTACTGAACATCATGTTCCTAGTGGGTTACTTTAGAAATTTAATGATTCCTAATAGAAGTGGGAGGAAGTCTCAGTGGAATTCTTAACCAGTTTACCCTGAGATCAGGGAGGAATTGTTACCATTTGTGTGATTATAGAATATTTTATGAAATCATATAACATTTTTGAATTTAAGGATTCAAGCATGTTTGATGTTTCATCAAGGAAATATTTAAAGGAGGTGGTAAGGATTTCTAGGGTTTTTAAGATAATAATATCTAATTGTGATTATCATTTCACCTATGGAGTATAGAGAGGTATCTAACATGATTTTTTCTCTCATCCATGCCTTATCCTATCTTTTCATATACAAAAATATGGTTAAATAGAGCAGAGTATCCAAACCATGGAGGATATATAGTATGTATGTGTATAGGGTTTTGGGGGTTTGTTAGTCAGGAACCTATCCTTGGTCAAGTTTGTTCATTATAACAGTTGTCAATACACTATTAGCATGAATATATTTGAACCATTTTATCTATGACCTTATAGATCTTCATTATATTTCACTAAAGTTAGAGAGTCAGTAATTCTTAGACTGAAAGTGTTTTAGATCTCAATAAAGATGGTGTGTGTGATTTTTGAGTAGATGAAGGCAGCTCAGGATTGTTAAAATTACAATGTTGATCATGGGATGAGGACTCTAGAGTTTATATATCATGTTTTCTTTATGATGTATCCTCATCCTAAGTAGTAGAGTTTTATTTATGGGAGTAAACTTTCTCCCATTTTTTGGTACTTTTGAATTTTTCGTTTTTGTTGGAGATATTGTGTATCGATTAGAACCTCCCCTATATATTATATGAATCTATGAATATTTCCATATATTGTAGATTCATCGGTATCTTTTTGATGATTATCATTTCATTTTATAGGGTGATATAGAAGTTGAATATGACATGGCCTTCAAGGAATATCATATTAAGATTCAATACTATCAATAGAAGTTGTTTTGTGGGCATGTTATCCCTTTGGTTTCTATCTTGTGGTGAAATTATGGCTTTATGTAGTGTACCTATGAATGTGAGCCACATATGTATCCTCAATAATCTTATTTTCTAAATATTTTATTATTATTTTTTGTTGGTGATATTTATGAACTTTGTTTATTTATGATATTATTGATGATGTTTCATGTTTATGCTCCTTGTCCCTTTGATATTCTGGTTGTGTTCTTGTTATAGTGAGATCCCATAAAGGATTCATATAGGGTGGTTGTTTTGATCACTTTTTCCTTCATTCCTATGTTTTTTAATTCTTGAGAATTATAATTATTTTAGGTATATGATATATGGTCATAGATCTCAAAATATTTCCCTTTTTATTATGGCTTGGAGATATCAAGATGGATTTTATAGGTGTTTCGTAGGTACGATTTGCGTTTCTAGATATTTAGATGTTTACCACATCATGTTGGTGTGAATAGTGGTGTCCATGGTGAGGCTTATTTTGTATATATGGTCATGGTGATCTATAATTTTAGAGGTTGGAAAACCTGGTAAGTGAAACGCCTATTTGGAGGGGTTTAGTGTGTAATGATTTTCCCTATGGGAAATTTTGAGGGGCTGCATACTCATGGTGGAGGGAATGGTGTCCCAGGAGGTCTAGTGGTTCTTCCCCTTTAGATGTGATGATCACCACACCCAAGGGTAGCTATTTTGGGGCATGAAACTATATGATTTTCCCTATGGGAAATAATAACTCTTGAAATTCCCTGGTCTATGGATGTGTTGGTGATTCAGGGTGAGAACTAGTTGAGTGAGGAAGAAGAAAAATAGTGGGCACAATCTATCTACACAATGGTATTGGGTGTGGAAGGATGAAATGGTGAAGGTTTTTCCCTATGGTATAGTGAACAGCCATGGTTCCCTTCTATGGATCTAAATGGAATCCTACATTTCATATTTCATGCCTTCATTCCAATCAAACTTTCTCAAAATGTTTTTGCAAATAGTGTGAAATTTGGGGGATATATCCATTTCAAACACCTATAAAACAAGATCACACATTGAAAAGAGGAACAAAAATCATGGTTAAATTCACTACACTATGTTTTAGGAATATTTTTATTTATTTATAAACATGGGGTTAAGAATTACTTAGTTCATATTTTATCTTCTTTCTTTAAACCATAGTCGACCATGGGCCCTCTCAATTCTCTATAAATAGTTCACTTGAAGGTTTAAAATTCTTTGTTCTTTGGGATTGAACTTTATTGAATCAAGGTAATCTCTTCTCCTATTCCCCTCATATTCCTTGAACCTTTATTTTCATACATTTTTTATGGTTTTTTCTTCTGTATTTGGTTTGAGATTAAAGCATGATCTGATGGTGGTTGTTTAGGTTAGGTTATGGGGTGGTTTCTATTGATTTTGGTGGGGGTTGATCCTCGATTCCTCTATTCTTGCATGGTGATTCTTTGAATCTTTGAATCAAGGTCTATAATTTTTAATACTGAAATATTATAATACATAATAATATATTAAATAAATAATATATTTAATATAATTTTTCACACACAACACTAAACTGAAATGAAACCACAATACATTTTATGAATATAATATTATAAGAATTAAATGAAATTTTTATAATGTAGTCGTTGATTTATTGGGTATAAATAGAAGTAATATAGTTTTTAAATTTATATATAGATAAAATTAAATGTTTATTTTTAATACCAATTCATTGATAAAATTTAATTAGTGTAGCTAAATAACTAATAAGACCATTTTAAGATTATAATGTATTTTCTCAAAAAAATCTGTTTTATATGCTATGGAACATTACCTTTAAGAAACGAAATATATTGTGGTTAAATTACGATATAATATATGTTTAATATGAATAATATATTAACACTAATTTAATTAATAATTTATAGTAATTAATAAGAAGAATAGTTAATATTTAAAAAGTCGTTTTCCTATATAAAAAAGTTGTTCCTTATATTTTATGATTCAATTTAAAAGTTAAATTATTATATTTAGAAATTTTAATTTGAAAAAATTTCAAAAAAAAATGGATTAAATGTTTCAATGTTAGCATAAAATTATTTTTTGGTATTTTTATAATATAGTTGATTTTTAGATGAATAGTAAAACATATAGTTTTTACTAAAACTGTAGCATTTATGACTATATCATGAGGTATGTATAATAATAAATATTATAAAATAATTGTGAAAAAAATAAATTTAAATAGTAAAAATAGTTTTAAAAAACTTTTTTTAATTTAGAAAACACATGTTTAACATTTTGAAACGTAAGTAATATTTATTTCAATAAAAACAAATTTTACTTCGTTTCTTTTAACTAAGTATGCAAAAGGTGGAATTTGGTCTTGTATTACTTTGTAATCTACATAAATATTATTTATTTAATAAAAAAATAATTTCATGTAAATCAATGAAATTTATAATTCCTTCCTAAACATAATTGTTATGTTTAAAATGCATCTTTTCCAAATATGGGGTTTATGTGTAATGTGTGATAATAATAAGATTAATTTTTCCCATCCATAGAAAATTTATTTGATAAAATAGGCTAAATATTTTAAATAAAAATTCCAAAATTATTTAATACAGTTATTTTTATTTTTATTAATAATAATTAGTTGTCATGGTTACAAATGTAGTAACCACAGTAAAGGTTAATTAAGGTAAAAAGAGTATAACCAAGTTCAAAAGAGCTAAAACATATTAAATATATTTCTCCAAATGCGTTTTTGGGGTATGTATGGACCAAAATTATATCATATCCATTATTTTATACTATTTAGTCCAATTTATTGGTGAAGCATGTGTTCCTTCTATATTAAGAAGTTTTATTTACATAAAATATAATTCTCCCATATTATAAAAGATTCCTTCCACCACCCCTTAAAAGCCTCTCTAAAAATTAAAATTCCTCTTGAAAACTGAACCATTTTACTTCCCCAAGAACCTTATTCCATATCCCTAATCCTCTAGTCAAAATAATTTTTCCTATGTCCTCAATTTCCAATAAGTACTATAAGAGAAAGTTTAAATTCTCAATGTGAGTACTCATCACTCTCTAACCTATTTTATTTTCGATCTTTCACATATAAATATAATTTCTACAATAATAAATAATAAAATAAATCTTATTTTTATAATTAATATTATTATTTTTATGGAATAATTTTTTCCCACATTTTTTCATTTTCCCCTTAGTAAAATAAAAAATTCATTCGAACATACGTACTGGCTAGTGCCTACACAAAGATATTTGTTTCGTTTTCTTTCACCAAAATACACTACTGGTTAAAATAGGTTATTTAATGAATAAATATTATAATTATAATATAATTATTAATATTCTTAAAAGATAAATCAATTTCAACCTTCCTTTCATTTGATGGAAAAAAAATGTCATCCAAGAATATGTGCAGACTACCGCCTCCATGAGAAACGTGTTTTATTCATCATAACTGCCTAAATCAGATGGTTATAAAAAATATTTGATAAATATATATGATATCAATTATTCATATATATTTTTAATATTTTTATGGAGGTACTAATAAATTATGATCATTATAAGTAATCTGTTGTTATCGGTAGATTACATGAGACACACTCATTATGCACCTCATTCTCTTGAACCATGCCTATGATTCCCATAAAATGGACTTGGGGATGTATAAATAATTGTAAAAAATGATTTAAATATATTTTATAATCTATTGATTATAAAAATATTATCAAATAATTTGGTTCAACATCACCATTATGAAACATGTCTGAAACAATTGGAATTATAACAACTAAAAATAAAAATAAGTGATAACTAAATAATTAATGTATAATAAATGATTATTTGAAAATATTTAAAAGTTTTTTAGATATAAATAAATTTTTTAAATAGGTTATTATGATGGTTTTTTTATTATATAGTATTCTAAATATCTTTTATGGAAGTCAATAGTTATGGTAAAGTATTTATCATCATAATTTCATTCTTTAAGACTTATGTCATATCCACTACTTATTTTTTTTGTATACAATGATATGGTTATTTTTATCATAATTTCATGAAATTAATGTGATCTAAAAATAAATCTTTAGTTATCTTTTTAGGGACTTTTAATTTAAGTGTTATGAAAGCTGTAAGGATTTTCCTAACTCAATTTTCTTTCATTGAGTTATAATGATTATTCTTAAAACCCGTTCTTAAAAATTGATTTATTTTATCCTATGATTATATAAAATTTTAATTATAATTTATTTTATATGTATTTATAATTCATTCTCCTGAACTCATTTCTAATTCATTATTATTTTAATTATTATAATATTCATAAGGTATTTTGTTAACTCAAATGTCATTTATATGATTTATAATGTTACGTATTGAACTTCATTCTTATAGGTTACCCATAATCTTTCATTTCATATTTCACATGAAATTACCTCATCTATCTATAGTTAAAGTGTCATTGGTAATTTAAATAATCATTATTTTTGGAATTTCTTTCTCATAAAAGTATAATGTTATTAAGAATAATTCTCAATCCTTATAAAGGTTCATTTTCTTCCATATCTATATTTTTTCTTCCCACCAATGTTATCCTTTATATTTCTAAAACTGATTATGTTTTATCTCATGTGATCTTTAAATTTCCATTTTCACCTTTTCAAAATAATGATTTATTATACTTTTTTACAGTGTGGCTTTTAATAAAGGTATTGAAAAGATTTTCCTTTCATGATCGTATATTTTATACTATGCTTCACATTTCCTCAAGATGACCTTTGTGTCTTTTTCAAGGTTTCATTATTTATGATTATTTTTAAAACTAATTTTTTTTATAAGTTATCACTTCACCATTTTGGAAATGAATTTTTAAAGTTACTTGTAACTTCTTATTTTACAACTATTGTAAAAACATTTTCTAAAAACTCTTTTATTATTTCATTCATTCTTGTGAGCATTATTATTTAATAAGTTTCCATTCCATGTCTTAAAATAGATTTACAAATAGTTTTAACTCATAATAATTTTTATATGAAAAGGAAAAATTGTTATATTTTTCAAAATTAAATGTTTTATTTAAAAAACAAGGAATTCTTGATCTTAAAATTTATTTTAATTTTTTTTTTCTAATAAATAAGTATTATGATTTTTTATGTCTTATCAAAGATTTTTTTGAGATAATATTTCATTTATGATTTTTTTAGAACCATTTTTTTTGTATTTAATGGTAATTTTAAAAAACAATCTAACATTATCAAAGTATTTCATTTTAAAATCATTAAAAATGGTACATTTATTCTTGTTATTCAAATTAATTTATATAATAATATTAAAAGGGTGTTTTTCATCTATTTTAGTATCCCTTTATGTTCCTTATATTACACTTGGGATATGTTCTAATGATACCATCCACATTCTTTCTTTGGATCGCTTTTGATGATGATTTATAAAGTAAATGTTCATGAAACTATTTTCTTTCCCATGGGTGATATGATTTAATTATATCATCCATATTATTTATCTACATATATTGGGATCATATTTTCTAGATTATTGACTAGGAAAAGTATTGGTATCCCATAAATTTATATTGAAATATTGATATTTATTGATTACAATGGAATTTTGATTATACGTTGTATTTTTATTCATTTCTATCTTATGGTGAATTAATTGGGATTATTAAGTGATAGGTGGGGTTTGATATTAGATATCCCCTTGATACATTGATAGGTCTAATGAGATAAACTAGTTTGGGTATTAGGCTTATGCCTTACCTATTTATCTATGATGTCTTGGCATGTGGCCCTAATTGTAAGAGTATGATGTCCAATATTATGAATTATATCACTATTAAAATAGTTATTTATATCCATGTGATAATTTATATTTATATATAATTCATTTATATATTCATCCTTCATTATATTAGTTATATGGAATATTTTATTTTTTTATCACTACCATATTATTCATGCCTTATTTGAATATGATAGATTTTGTTGTATGCGTTACCTTACGTAGCATATAAGATAAACTATTTATTTTTTTTCTTATACCTAGGGTACCTAGAATTGAACTTTGAATTACTTTTGGGACAATATAGTGGAAATAATAAAGTTCTCACTAGAATTTATTTTGTATCTCATGTTTTCAAATGTAATGTGAGAATCAAGTTTGTATCTTGTCTCTCAAGACTCCAAGACTATTTGATCATATGGGATGTGATCGATTATATATTTTAACAATGTAATAATTCAAAAAAATTCCCTAGGTTAATGTATTTGGGGTTTTTATATTTGGAATTAGAGAAATTTCATTAGAAACATTAGGAACTAGATTTAGGAAAACATAGATTAGAGAACATGACCTTATAAAATAATCTAGAGATAATTCTAAGTATAGGATAACATACTAGAATTTTGATAAACTGTATATTGTGTGATTTTCTAATAAAGACACCCATATATATATATATATAAGTTGGTATAGTTTTTTCAAATATGTACCTAAGGGTGATAACCAAAAAAATTGGATTGGTTTTTTTTTTTTTTTAAAGTGGTGACATGAATAGGTCTCCCAATTCATGCCCCAAAGGAATTTATTAAAAGAAAGAGTTACAATACAAAAATGAGGTGTAAATATCTTACACCAACATGGGATTGAGGGGGATACAAAATGAGATTTCATGAGGAAAAAACAAGTGTTTAGATTACATAAAAACTTTTCCAAGATGTCATGTTATCAGACTGTCAAGAGCTTCTTCCATTATGGGCAACGTAGCACCATCCGAAAAACTTTCACAGTATGAGAATAATTATGAGGTATTTGAATATATTTAGGTTAGATAACCTGATAGGTAATAACCCTAGATTATCCAGATTGAAACTTATAGATTTATAAGTTAGGTTATGCATCACATTTATGAATTACTTATTCTAAGTTTATAATTTCATTTTTATGAAATTATTAATTTTATCACACAAAAACATTACTTAATTTATGTAATAGATCTAGGAAAGATATTCCAAGTTAATAATGGATGTGATAGGAAATGTAGTGATTTCCATAATGAGAAACCAAATGAGATAAGAGATGGAGTGATGAATATTATGGTTATTTATTACCAGTTATCACAAATTATGATTAATTACTTGAACATAGTTGAATTACTAAACACATTAAATAATATAAGGATAGATTATAATGTAAATTCAATATAAAAATACGATTAAGGAAATAATATTCAATTTTCTACATGTCAATACTGTAGAAATAATCACCTAGGAAAATATATTCAAGGAACTGGAATATATTTTATATTTAGAAAATGAGGATATATAGAAACTAATTTCTGAGGAAAAATGAAGATTTATAAAGTCAAAAAATCTAAACATAACATAAGTAATACATTAATTTCATGATTTAGATTATACATATCACAAATAGACTCAAACCCCAAGAATTGAAAGTTTCACTATATTGGTGACTAATTACATAAAATCTTAATCTAAAATCATTTATCTATAATCAAACTCCTCTAGACTCCCTTATAGACTTTCCACAAGTTATACTCATCTTCATAACCCAAGGAAAGGAAAACATAAGAAATGGGTGATGTAAAATGCTCAATAAGTGAAAACTTATCGACATTTAATCAAGGGTTGTATCATAATCATATGAGAAAACAAAGGTAGGGGATAAATTTATTATTAAAAACATCATGGAATAATAATCATTGTCCCTAAGTCATGATAAAATGACATGTAATCTCAAATGAACAAACTTATACGATGGAAAAATTATATAGAATCATGAAAAATTAAACATGAGTCAAGAAGCATAATTATTGGCACAATATTATGAGATAAGAGTATAGAATAAAAATCATCATAGAAACCATATGTTAAGGCTCCCACCAAGAAATTTGTCACATAGTAAGATTGGGATAACCACCCATGTACCTTATCCGGATTGGGATAATCCTCTCGTCTAACCTTGGGCATGGGATAAAATCTATCATGTACTATTTGGACTTGGTATAAATCCTCTCATACACCCTTTGTCTTGGGATAAATCCTTACATGTACCCTTTGGCATGGGATAAATCTATTTGTGTACCCTTTTAATTTGGATAAATCCTCATGTATACCCTTTTCAGCACATGGGATGGAAACTAAAACCAATTAATTAGAGGGAAATATAGGTATAATACTATCATGATCTGTACATATGTGCTCTATATAAATAAATCATCTTTATTTCATAAAGAACCCAAGGAATGAAAAATGGGTTTCACAATATTTTTAGATGGTATCACCAAAATTGAACTCAAGAAAGTAAATGGTTGATACCAAAAGTTCAATCACCCTAAAATATTATTTCATAATAACATTTTGAATGTTATTTATCAAAAATAATTTTCAAGAAAATAAATCCTCTAGAGATAAATAATAAAATGGTGGTGAAATCATAAAATATATTTTAAGAAATTTTTTTATATTTGGTATAAAAGAACATATGGTCACATTGAAAAGTTATTTCCAAAAGGTGAAGTAAATTTTTTTTGAAAAAAAATTACTTTTTAAAAAATATTTGATAATATAGATTTTAAAATACATAATAGGTGCATGATAAAAAAAATAAAAGGATGGAAAACCTTTTTAAATGTTTTGAAATATCTTTATTGAAAACACACATCATAAAATTAGTAATAAGACTTTATTTTTGAAATATGAGAAGGAAAATATATAGGTCACATGAGATAACACATAACTAGGTTTCCAATTATAAATCAAAACATTGGTAGTAAAGTAAAATATGTATAAGGAGGGTCAACTGTCATTAAAGCGGATGAGAATTATTTTTAATAATGATATAATTTTGGGGAAGAGATTCATCAATGTAAAATCCTAGGATTAAAAATAAATTATCCATAAAAAGTAAGATAATTACCATGAAATAAAATCTTATAGAGGAGACAAATAATATTGGAAGAAGGAAACTCTGGAAAATTATTTATAACTCAATGAAGGAAGTTGAACTAACAAAATCAATTACAATGTTAGTATATTTAGAATAGAAATCCATTTTAAAAATGGACATGATATGGATCTTAAATCCTAATAAATTAAATTTTTGTAGTACCAGAAATTCATTAGGTATGAATCATACCATAGTAAATACATCATCATTCTCAATAGGAAATATGTCTCAATAAATTTAATTTGAGACAATCAAACCCTTACCTTGAATTCTCTACTTTTTGATCACACTCTTACCTTATTTATAACAAAAATAAATATATTACTCACCTATTTCATAACCTTATTAATTACTATAAAAATTTTTAAACTTCATTTAAAATTATTACCTACAAATATATTTCTTAGTTATTATCTATTTCTAATATCGAATGTGAGTAATCTTGATTGTTTTGAACCAGTTTTATAATAGTAGTGTTATTATTCATTATTTTCCAAAATTTCATCATTCATAGGTCATAAAAGGTTATTTTTATTTTTTATAATTATTTATAATGTTATAATTTCATTATATAAGAGTTTTTTATGATCCTTAAATATTAATTGTTTGATGAGAATGTTGTGATGATTTTTAGCGATTGAAGTGAGTTTTCTTAAATAATGATTTAAATTTTTATATTAATATTATTGAAGCAAGAACAACTCACTATTTACTTATTTATATCATATATTACTTGAAATTAAATTCCCATTGTCATCCATGATATAAATTTATTTCATTGTTCAAGTAGGTGGTTAAACCAACCCAAACAAGAACATATCATAATTAATGGATGATTATGAAGTGATTTAATTATAATGTCATTATACTCAAAGAATAATGATTTTATTTAGTGTTTATTGGTTTTATATATCATAATTTTAAGTATATATAAGAATAATATAAACTATATGAAGTTATTTATTAATATGATGAAATCATTTTTCCCTTACAATGCTCTTTTGGATGGTTGAATTTACCATGGTTGTTTATTGCTTATATTGTAAATCGATTGTAAAATTTGACTTTAAATAAATTTTATAATTTAATAAAATTAATATTTAACCATTAAAACCATTCTCATGATCATACATGTAAGTATTTTATGAAAATATAAATGGAAATCAATCAATACATGGAGGCAGTAGTACACACATACACATGGATGTTGATTTCATTTTCCATAGAAGGGAGAAAAGGAGTAATATGGTTTATTATTTAAGAATATAAAATATATCATAAATATAAATATTATATATTAAATTACCTCCTAGTAACATCCTTATAATGTGGTGAAGTAAAATGAAACATGTTGCGTCGTGGTGGCAGTTGTTCGTACAACGCACGAATGACAGTTTCATTTTTATTAATTGAAAAGGTAATAGTGATTAATGCTTGTACCATAATTATAATAACATAATATAATTATTGTTATTATTATTATATAATTTTATGGTATTTTAATGTAAATTTATGTAGAATAAATTCACATAAATAAATAGAAATAAAAAAGGAGCAGTTAGAAATATATACCTCACTTCTGAGATTATCACCTTTGAAAATTGAGTTAAGCCATTAAGGGATGGTCTTTTAAGAATACTGGAATCTATTTAAGGTGTATAAGAATATTTAGAATATTATTGGTTATATTATGGGATTAACTAAGTGGTTTTTGGTGTGAGGGGAAGTAAAAATAGGGGTTCTCCTTTTATAATTGAAAAGGGGTGACATTTTTGTAAAAAAAACCGAAAAATTTTAATAATGGGAAGTCACTCTCAAGGAAAGTACCTCCAAAATTAATAAATAATAGATATTATAATTTATAAGGTTAATAAAATCCTAAAAAACCATTCTAGATCATGTTTTTATTCTTTCACTATTGGCTAAAACCATTTTACCCCTTTTTATTTTTACTAAGGTAACTGGTTTTTACCAAAGTAAATTATCCTTTATGATTGAAAATAAATTAGTATTCATTATATAATTTGTACCTTATGATTCAAAATTTGAAATCAATTCTATTATATAAATTCTATATTAGTGGTAAAAATCATTTTTAAAATACGAAATGATTAATGTATTAAAAATATTTGTTTAAAAAAATACAAGTTAGGTTATAAAATGTGAAATATAGGTTTGTAAATTAAAACAAAATTTTTTAAAATTATAAACTAAATTATAAAATACACATTTTGTTTTATAAAATGGTTTCATGAATTTTAAATTCATACTCATATAATAATAATTTCATAAAAGTCTTGTTATTTGTAAAAACAACATTTTTCACTATTAACCTAAAAAATAATATTTTTAGAAAAGTAAAAAATTTTCATATTAAATTAATATTAATATGTTTAATTTAAAAAGAAATTTAATTTTAAAAAAAACTTAAAATTTATAAATATATCTTTTAAATTTAAATATAAAGAAAATTATTTTTAATGAAAAATAGAATTATTAAATATTAAGTTTCTTGGTACTATCTAATACTAATTCCTAACTTAATGATGTTAACATGTTAGTTAATATATTGAAATATTATATATAACCAAAATAATATTTTAAATTTGATCAATTTTAATTTATTAATAGATTAAATGTTCATTTAATAATGGACAATCCTTTTATATATTTGATCATGTTAATTAAATATCCTTTAAATGTAATGATTTTTAATTGGTTTATATATTTTTATTTAATAGAGGTTTTATAATTATTTAATTTTCTTAATAATAAATATTTTGTATCTCATTTTAGTTTGGTGTTTCATGTGGAGAAATATACTATAGAAAGTATTTATTTTAAGAAATATATTCTAAATATTAGGGTGTTACAAGTTTGTTAACATGATAAAGGAAAATAAATTTCATCTTGAGGTACCACTAAAAGTTAAATATATTAAATATGAAGAACTTGGAAATCATCCAAGTCAATACCCTAATACAAAGGCTAGCGAGGATGATGAGAATTAGAAACCTCCTAGAAAGGGGAAAAGGAAAGGCTTATTCTATGATAACCATTGAAGTGGATTATGATAATTATGGTAAAATTATATTTATCTTAGGAGATTTATATGTATTTATATAGTTTGATTCTATAAACTATAGTGTATCTAGGAATTTTTTTTAACATCATTAAATCACCACTCCATTGATTTAGTGTTCAATTAGAAGAGAAATATTGAAGTTTTAATATTATTATATCCAAAATTGATGTTTTTGGGGATGTGCTTGGTGAAAATATTATTATTATTCCTTTATATGAACTTAATGTGATTTTTGAAATGGATTGATTCTATTTATATATAATAATAATTAATTATTGGAATAAAGAAATTATGATTCCATCTAGGTCACAAGTATGCCTTAGCTTGAACTTAGTTTAACCATTAGGTTGTTCTAGATATTTTCGAGGGTCAAAAGTTGAAAATGTGTATTTTTGCAGAAAATATGTGAGGTTCATAGTTTAGGAACATAGTTAGTACTAACCATGTAGTAACCATATGGTATGGAAATATGAGGCTTCAGTGGTATTTTTCACAGTTTGAGAATGGTTACTCATACCATGTAACTCACAAATGAAACTATACAGGTGTCTGGGTGGTTATCCATATGTGTTTCATGGATTAATCAAGGTTTTTCCAAACTATGTGAATCTACCTAGGTAGTTGTGTGCCTTGAATTTTCAAAGGATAAAGGCCATGCATGATTGGCACACATTTTTTCTAATAATGTGCCCCAATCCAAACCTTTAAAATTTTGGAATTTTCCTCTTTTACTTTGATCTTTTTAATATCTAATCACCTCATAATCCACATTATTATTGAACTAAACTTTCTATAGCGTTATATGGTATTCTTCTCTTCCTTACATGGTGGTTTTCTTTAATTCTTGATATATCTCTTCATGGTATGTTATATTTATTTTATCTGGTTTTCAATCCTCTTCTTAGATCCTAGATTGATATCTTCTCCCCTTATCTTGTTGGAAACATATTAGTAATTGGTTACTAAATATACAAGGTTTAATAGATATTTTATGATATTTCTTATGGATTTAGGCTCATGGATACCTGATATAATCATTTCGAATCACTATTTTCAAAGGCATCTAGTTTTCCTCTGTTCTTGCAGTAGGGGTCTCTATAAAAAGGTTTGAATTTATGAAATACTTGATGTTATTTTAAATTCATTTGGTTTTGATCATGAAAATTATTTGTTTCACATCAAATTTTTTTAAGAGATGTGTGTTTTAAAAGGGGTTTATATTTAAAAACAATTTTCTACACAATATGTGTTCAATAAAATTTCTTAAAGGTGATTTTGACTCTAAAATGGATTTTCTATCATGAGACATGTGATTATTCATTGTGAAAATGTTTTATAGATTTTTATTATGGTCTTAAAATGTTGTTGGGAAAATATCGCACATTGTGAACCTTATGTTCATCAACAAATGGACATATGAAACCTTAGTATGTGTTATGTTGATGGGGGTTATTTTTTTTATATTGATGGACTGTAGAAGGACTCCATATCAGTATGATTAATGTTATGTCTATATTAGTGCTTAGTGTTCCTTCTCATATCCAAGTATGTATTCCCATATATTAGATCCCAACTTGTTCTTATTTTTATACATGATGTTTCACTTTATGTTTGGCTTCTCACCTTTTTATATTATAATGTATCTATGAATGGTTTTTATTATTATTTCATGAAATATCACATGTACTTGACATATTACTCATTTATATATATATGTAATGTTTTTTTGAAAACCAAAGTATTTTTTATAAAATGATCCTCTTTTGAAAATTATTTATAAATTTGATTTGTTTTATATAAGAACTAATGTTTTCGTGGTATTAGACTTGGTAAAGAATCTTTGGTGAAATCCTACTAGGATTTTTGGCCACACTCTATTATTTCATATTTTTTAGATTTGGTTTCTTAGGATTTGGGTAAATAGAAGGGTGACATTTATTTCATCATCTTATCTTTATTGTCAATGAGTTCTTAGTGAGATGGATTATAGGTGATATATGGCCATGTGGAAACTAAATTTTGTCTTGACTTGTTTATTTTTAGGTTTATCCAACAGGATTAACATTGTATGTCTTAGGGATTTACACTCTTCTTCCACATTATGCTCAATTTTTTTATCTATTTTTGATTATACATGATACTTTTATGGTTGTCTAATTGATCTCTATCTTGTGGTGGACCTTCATGGGTGATGTTTTATGTCAACCTAGGCTGGTTCATTACAAAATGGTATCAAATATATTACCCATCTAGAAGTATTATGAAAAATCCTATGTTTGGATCAGGGTCTTTGGCAAACATGAGTTAGGACTATTAAAATTTTGGTAGTAAGTGAGGAAGGGTGTCTAACCATCTCACTTTTATGTCTAAATGTGAGTTACAATTGGTGGTCAGGAATTTTTCATAAGCTTAAAACTTGGTGTTTGAGGCCATTTAAATGAACTTAATTTGGGGTAGATTTAAATGAAACTATTACTTTTTAATGTTTTTTAATTCATTAATATAATTCATAATTTCTTTAAATCCTTATCATTTAAAGGAATTAATATGGATTTCTAAAGTTGGTATTTGATTATGGAATTCCTCTCAAGCTAACTGGTTATTTTGTTTTGTGTTTATTAGAAGATTCCTCCTATATGTTATCTTACAAATCCAGGATAGGAAGCTATGAGAGAAGTTTCAAAAGATAATTCTCTAGGGGAAACTTCTTTAGTGGAAGCTACTATCTACACTATTCAAGCTCTAGGTCAAGTGGTTGTTGGAAACAGGGGATGAACAGTGCATCATGGATTAGAATTTACCAAGAAGAATCCACCCATCTTCCATAGTGACAAAGGACCCTAGGAATTTTAAGATTGGATTGAGAAAATATAAAGGATCTTCCATTTTCTTTAAATTCTAGAGGACTCTAAGGTGGGATTTTCTATTTAAATGCTTGAAGTACCGGGAAATAAATGATGTGACTCCATCATGTAAGCCATATTTCATGATAATATCACCTGGACTTATATTAATAACATATTAAACTAGAATTTTTATCCTAAAATGTTGTTAGTGGAAAAGACCCAGAAATTTCTGACCATAGACCAAGGAGATAATTCTATTTTTGGGTATGCCATCCATTTTGTCAAGTTGGTTAACCTAGAACCTGATCTTGTCAAAAATTATTACCTTAAAGATCTGAGGTCCAATATGAGTCTGAGGGCTGGTATTCAGTCAATGTTGATTCTATTATTCCATCTAAAATTTATGGATGTGGTTGATAGCACAATTATGGTTGAGGGAAACATAACTCAGAAAAAAGGCTTATAGGGTTCTTTAGTTTCTACCGGAGGTATCTAGGGGGTGTCTTCTAAACATAAAAGAAATCATAAGGGTGATAAGTTTTCTTCTATACTAGTTTTAGGGGATTCATTAGGATGGAATTTGGTGGTTTGATATCAGTGAGGAAGGAAAAGTTATACCGCATCTAACTATACAAAATCTCTTAGGACATGTCACTATTTTGGATAATCTAGTCATCTTATGAATTATTGCAGAAGGATTTCCCAAGGTAGTATAGATAGATCCAACCCCACCAAGGGTTTAAATGTTCATTTTAATGCTTATAAGGGTGGTGGGTCTCATACTCATTCCAAGGGATAGATTCATGTGGTTGAGAAGGCTCGGGGAGGAACTGAGACTGGATGTCTTTATACAGTGGAGTATACACCAAAGTAATCTGAGGTAGGGTCAACTTCTATTAGAGGTATGATGCTCATATAAACCACTATGGTGCTGTCTTTATTTGATATAGGTGTGAATCATTCAATTTTGTCCTCAAATATATTTAAAGTTTTGGGATTTTATTTGAATCTTATTTTCTTCAGGTTGGATCTTTCTACACCTTTATAAAATGGGATCGAAAAATGTTTTAAATGTCCTGCATGTCAAGTGATGATAGTTGACTTTGAGTTGGTTTGGTATTTTATGGTTCTTGACCTTGATATATCTAACCTTATTATTAGAATGAATTGGGTGATCAATTTTAAGTTCCAGATAAACTATTATCATCATTGAGTTCAATTTCTATCTCTGGATGGGGTTTCTCCTTTCTTCTTGGGTGAGTGGGATTCTAGCACTTATGGAGTGGGTCTTTTTGTTCCTTATATTGGAGTGATATCATGTCAAATATCAGATATTCTCATTGATTTCATTGACTCTATCTTGATAATCCCTCTTATTGAAATGGTTAGTGCATACCCAAAGGTCTTTACTGATTATTTTTCAGTTTTACTATCACTAAGAGAGGTTTAGGTCACTATTCACTTTCTCCCTAGTACAATTCCCATTTATATTACATTTTATCACATATAACCTATTGAGTTAAGGAACATAAATTTCTTCATGTGAATATTGAGGCTAAGGGATTTATTCTTCCTAGTGTGTCACCTTGGTATTTTCATGTTTTCATTGTAAAGAAGGAAGTTAAAAACCTCAGACTATGTGTTGATTATCAAAAGCTAAATCAGGTGACCTTTAAGAACAAATATCCCTTAAAAAGAATTGATGATATCTTTGAACAAATTGAAGGGGATTGTAGATTTTGTAAATTGATTTGTGGTCAGGGTACTATCAGTGAGAATTCAAAAAATGGATATACCTGAGACCTAATTTAGGATCTGGTATGGGAATTTTCAATTTATGGTAATGCCATTCAGTCTCATTAATTCTTCTAAGTTATTTATCGAACTGATGAAATAGATCTTTCATCAGTTCTAGGAATCTTTCATAGTCATTATTGTGGCTGATATTTTACTATACTCTAAGTTAGAGGAGGAATGTCAACAAAATTTGGATATCATCCTTAGAATATTCAAATACCATTTCTTGCATTGTAAGATTTCCAAATGTGACTTTTGGATCTAAGAAGTGGTGTTAATGGGGAATTTTATAGTTTAGAGGGTAATCTAAATGGACCCTAAAAGATTCATGAAGTAATTTCATGGGAGAAACCTAGAAATGGGTTTGAGATTTGGAGCTTCTTGGGTTTAGCTAGTTATTACAAGTTTTTTGTTCATATCTTATCTAAGATTTCATATATGGTGGTATAATTGACTAGAAAGGGTGTAAATTTTTAATGGAATGAAAAAATTAATAGATATTTTAAGGAACTAAATAAGAGGTTGACTTTGGATCCAATTTTTATTCTTCCAATACCGAGCATGGGTTATGATTTTTTCTATGATTCTTTAGGTATTGGATCAGAGTGTGTATTTTTTTAGGTATAATAAGTAGTGGCCTATATCCATATCTAATTAACCCATCATGAGAATAATTTACCATCCTAGAACCATAATTTTTATTCTTTTATGCATGCTCCCAAATCATAACTCCACTTCTATTTGGGGAATGGTTTATAGTGTATTCTGATCATAAGATCCTATAGTATATTTTTACTCAGAGAGATCTGACCTTACTATAGTGACATTGGTCTAAGTACATTTAGACTTTATATTTTTATATCTCTTATAATCCCAAAGAAGGGAATGTGTTGGATGACACTTTGAGTACAAAATTACTGACTCAATCCTTGAAGGAATCAGTGGAGGAATGGTATTTGATGATTTTATTCACTTGGATGAGATTTATAGCAGTAAAGGATAATGGGAAGGTGTTCCTAGAATTGGTGGAGGTTGAATCTTCATTTGATGATAATATTTAACATAAACAGGTAACAGACACAAATTTCCATCACTTTAATAAGATCATAAATGGTGGGGATACCTCAAGTGATTTTTCTTGATCTCCTATGGGTGCTTTGTGTTTCTGAGGCTGGATAGTTTTTCCTATATCTATGAGTTCAGAATTAATGGATAGTGGAAAATGGTATTGATGGTACATACACCCTGGGAATAAAAATAAGTATCATGATCTATGACATTGGTATTTGGTTTTGGGGATGAGGTGGTCAATTTTGGACTTCAGGAAACGGTGCCTTACTTGTAATAGATTTAAGGCAGGGTACCAGAGAGCTATTGGGTTATTCAAAACTTTTCCCATTCCTATATGTAAGTGGGATGATATTTTTATGGAATTCATTATTGGTTTACCATGGAATCCTCTTGGGAAGGATGGTATTTTGGTGATCATTGATTAAATTTCAAAATAAACTTATTTCCTCCCAATCAAGGAGATGATGAAGGTGTAGTAACTTAGGCACTTGTATGTCTAAGAGGTTATGAATATTTATGGATTTCCCTCTTCATTTGTTTCTTGTAGGGATTTACATAATTGTTTTTGAATTTTTTTTCAAGAGTTGATGGGTTCCTAGTTGAAATTGATCAAGACATATCATCCACATATGGATGGGTAGAATGAGAAAGCTGGTCAGATCCTTGAGGATATGATTTCAGAATGTGTGCTTGGTTTTGGTGGATACTGGTAAAATAATTTTCCTTTGGTAAAATTTTCATATAACAATATTTATCATGATTCAATTAAAATGGTTACCTTTAAAGAATCATATGGGCATCCATTTAGATCTCCCTTATACTGGGTTGATTTGGGAGATCAACCCTTGTTTGGACCAATCTTGGTTAAGGAGAGTATAAAGAAAGTGTATCTGATCCGTAGGATGTTAGTGACTGATTAGAATCATCAGAAATCCTATGTGGATTTTCATTTTCACCCACTAGATTTTTAGGTGGGTGATCAGTTCTTTCTTACAGTTTCACCTCACTTGGGACATTATTGGTTGGGTAATAAGTTTAAGTTGGAACTAAGGTTTATTAAACCTTATTATATTATTCAATGGCTTGGAAAGGTGGATTATCGGTTGGACTTGTTATCAGACTTTTTGTCGATTCATGATTTTTTATGTTTACCAGCTAAGGAGTTATCAATCAGACCATTCCCATGTGATTGAATTGGAATGTGTTGATCTTGATCTTGAAACCATTGTGGTTGAAAAAATAATTTATATTATAGATCTCCATGATAAGGTACTACCTAGTAAAACAATTCCCTTGGTTTATGTATTATGAAAGTGAATATGGGATAACCACAAGACATGGGATCAAGAATCGTTAATGGGGTAGTAGTGGCCTTATCTTTTTGTGAGTTTAGAATCATTAGCACCTTCTAAAGATAGAAATATTTTATGGTGGGGAGAATAGTGAAACCATCTGGGTTATAGGTATGCCTTAGTTTGAGCTTGGATTTTCCTTTGAGTTGTACTATAATTTTCTATGAGTTAGAGGTTGAAAACTTGTATTTTTTTTAAAAACAATCCAGGTTCATGGTTTAGATACATGTTTAGTACTAACTGTGAAATATACATGTGGAATAGAACTATAAGTCCCTAGTAGTTTTTTTCAATATTTGAGCATGGTTAGTCTTACCCTATAGCTTTCCAAGTAAACCATGTGGGTTTCTGGGTGGTTATCTAGAGGTTTTGCGGTGCTTGACCATGGTTTTCACAAACCATTCATCTCTACCCAGGTATTTTTTCACCTCCAATTTTTAAAGGAATTATGCTAAGCATGATTGGTACACAATTTCTCTAACTATTCTTCATAACTATGTTACCCAATCCAAACCTTTAAAAGGTTATAATTTACCTATTTTACCTTGATAATTTTTATATATAATAACATTTTAATCCTTATTAGGATAAAAATAAAATGCCCCTAGTGCTCTATAGGATTTTCCCCTTTCTTCCTTGGTGGTTTTCCTTCAATCTTGACATGTCTATTTATGGTATGTTTCATTTTTTATTATTTTTTATCTCATCTTCTTAAATCCTCACATGATATCTTCTCCCCTTGTCTTTTTGAAACTTTATTGGGATTTTATTTCTAGATCTACAGGGTTTGATAGATATTTTATGATGTTTATTATGTATCTAGGCTCATGAGGGCCCTATCTACTCATTTCCAATATTTTTTTAGAAGGTGACTAGATTTCCTCTATTCTTGAGTTTTTTGTATCTATAGAAAGGATCTAATTCATGAAATACTTGATGTTCTTGTAAATTATTTTTGTTTAGTTCATTAAAATAATGAATTTGATATCAAAGTGGATTTATTTTAAGACATTCATGTTTTTAAAGTATTTTTTCCTTTAAAAATATATTTTTAAACACTATGTATTTGATAAAATTCTTTAAAGGTGATTTTGACACTAAAATAGATTTTCTAGCATGGGATAGGTGATTCTTCACTATGAAAGTTTTTTATAAATTTTGACCACAGTTTTCATATTATTTTTTTAGGAAAATATATCACATTGAGAACCTTAGGTGAATTAATAAATGGATATATGAAACCTTAGTGAGTGTGACACCACTATAGGTTGTTTTATTGATACCAAAAGACTTTATAATGAATTGATATTGGTATGATTCAAAATATGAATGGATTTTTGCATAGTGTTCCTTTTCATGTCTGAGTATGTATTCCCATAGGCTAGATCCTAACTTGTGATTTGTTTCATACATGATGGTTCACTTCATTTTGATTTCTCACTTTTTTATCTTATAAAGTATCTATGGATGGTTTTTTATACTTTTTTTTATCTCACATGTACTTGACATATTCCTCATTTATGTGGATATGTAACGGTTTTATGAAAATGAAAGGATGTTTTACAAAATAAACCAATTTCAAAAATAATTTATAAAATATATTTGTTTTAAAATATAACTAATGTTTACATGGAATTATATTTGGTACAAATTATTTGGTGAAATCTTACTGGTCTTTGTGCTGACACTACACTTTTTCATTTGGTCATGTATAGATGTGGTTTTGTAGGACTCAGGTAAAAGGAAGGTGTCATGTAGTTTATAGACTTCTCCACGTTATAATTTCATTCTTAGTGAGATACCTAAAAATTCTATTTTCCTTATTAGTGAGATAGATTTGTGATAAAAAAAATTCATGTGGAGACTCCCATTTCTCTTGTGTTGTTCATTTTCAGGTTTGTCCAATTGGCTTTCCCTTTTATGTCTCATGGATGTATACACTTATTTGGCATTTTATACTATTAGTTTATCTCATTTGGGTTATACATGGGACTTTTATGGTTGTTTGGTTGATCTCCACCATGTGGAATCCATTTATGGGTGATGCTTCATGTCTACCAGGGTTGTTTGGCTATAGAAATCACATTTCATGTCAAACTATGATGTTCTATTAATGCAAACATGATTATAAACTCCCTTTGAAATACAGTTTTATAATATAGGTATTAATACCGAATAATGAGGTAATATTGGATAAAATGGTTTTAAATAAACTCAATACAAATTATATTCCTATTATTAAGTAATATATGAGTTTACTATTCTTACCCAAGTTAGTGAGGCTGATAACTCATTAGAAATTTCATGTTGAGTCTTTTCTATCCTATGGATACCCTTTTCTATTTTCATTAGTAAGTAATAATTGAAATTGAAAAAATTAAATTTATTTAAATGGGGTAGAATTTAACACCCTCATATTTTAATTTTTAATTATACATTACATAAAAACAATGTTTAATCACTTGTTTCACACAAAATAGCAAACCAAAATGAAACCACAAAATATTTTATAATGATAATATTATAAGTATTAAATGAGATTGTTATAATTTAGAAGTTAAATTGGTGGGTATAAATAAAATTAATAATATTTTAAATCTATGTATAGAAAATAATGGCTCATTCTTAATACCAATTCATTGATAAAATTCAATTAGTGTAGCTGAATAACTAATAAGATCATTTTATTCTTACAAATATATATTCCTAAAAAATTATTTTTTATGTGCTATTTAATCTTTACTTGAAGGAACAAAATATATTATATTTCAATTATGATAAAATATATTTTTTATTTGAATAATAAATTAACACTAATTTAAATAGTAATTTATAGTAAATAAGAAGAATAACATGTAATAATTAAAAAGTTATTTTCCTATAAATTTTTTTCCATTATATCTTATGCTTCCAATTAATGGTTAAATTATTAAATTTAGGAATTATAATTTTATAAAAAGGAAATTGTTTTTTGGATTAAACATTCCAATATTAACTTGAAAGTATTATTATTTTTAATTATTCTGGAATAGTTGATTTTTAGGTGAATAGTGAAAAATACAGTTTTTACAAAAACCGTAGTGTTTAGGACTATATCATGAGGTAATTATGACTTTAAAACTTATAAAAAAAATTTGTGAATATATCTATTTATGGAGTAAAATTATTCATTAAAAACTACTATTTTTAATTTACAAAACTCAAGTGCAACATTTTAAAACTTAATTAGTATTTATTTTAATAAAAAAATTAGTCTCTTTATTTTAACTAAGAATCCAAATGATGTAATTTGGTATTTTATTAATTTTAAATACTAAAAACTCTTATATTGTATATAATGAACAAATAAATTTCATGTAAATTAGTGAAAATGATAATTTCACCCTAAATATAATTTTTATGCTTAAAATACACTTTTTTGAAAAATAAGTTTTTCTGTGTAATATGAGATAATATTAAAATTAATTATTCAAAACATTATAAAATTTATTTAATTAAATGGTTTCCATATTTTAAATTATAATTTCTAAATTATCTAATAAGGTACCTTTCATTTTAGTCATAAAAATCAATTACCGATGTTAAAAATGTAGTTACCATGCTAAAGGTGGACTAAAGAAAAATGAGTTTAACCAAGTGTAAAAGAGATAAAACATGTAAAAAATGTCTGTAGATGGTTTTTTTAGGTTTTTATCAAACAAAATTTATCTCTTATCCCTTATTTTTTACATTTTAATCCAATTTCCATGTAAAATATGTGTTCTTTTATATTAAGAAATTATATTTATAAAAGTGACATTTTATCCTCTTATAAAAGGGGCCTTCCAACACCCCTTCTATTCCTATTCAAAATAACTAATCCTATATTCACAATAAGTTTTTTTAACTCTTCTATTTCCAAGAAGTTCTTTAGGATAAAGTTCAAATTCTCTATGTGAGTACTAATCACTTTCTAACCTATTTTCTTTTCTATATTTAAATTAAAAATATAATTTCTCCATTATTATATAATGAGATCAATATTATTGGTATAATTAATTCTATTATGTTTAGGTAATAATTATTATCATCCTTTTCTACTTTTCCCCTTAAGCATCATTCATGCATACATGCGAACTACTGCCACTATGAAGTGAGGTGTTTTATTTTCTTTCAACTCCTTATACATGTGGTTACAAATTCATATTTAATGAATCAATATTTTATTAATAAAATTAGTAATATTCTTAACAGATAAATCAATTTCTAACTTTCTTATTTCCTATGGGAAATGAAAATGCCATCTATGTATATGTGTGGACTGCCACCTCCTTGGGTTCTACCTACACATGTAGTGTTTTATAGAGATAACATTCTTTTTTAATGGAGTCCTAGGTGGACCAAGATTAAGTGGGGAATAGTTGATCTAGACAAACTTTGGTTCTTTCTACGAGTTGCCTTTGGATAGTTTCCCATGTGTTGTAAGTAGGTTTAGTTATTTTTATTTTGGTGTTCTTGTATTTGGTCCTTTTAATTCATTATGCTTATTATTGTACTCTGATGTGGGATATAATTATGCATACATTTATAGTATTATTTATTTACCTTTCTGCATTATACTTGTATTTGGAGATGTGTGTGTGCATACAGGTACCTTAGGCTAAGGCCTCTCATGTGTGTGATATTCCTACTCGGTGTAGGCCATTGACCCCTAGACTATTGGAGTAAATCATGGGGTGTCATTATTGACTTACCGTCAGCAAGGAGGACTTGATGGTTTGATTCATGAGAAAATGGTGTTAGAGTTGTTTTTTTTAGAACCAAATTTTACATATTTTATATCTATAAGGATTGTTTTGAGAACTTGAGCAACAGTGTTATATGTTTAGAGTTTGACATTCATCCCAAGGAACCCAGTGTTGGTGTGACAGTTGATGTATCCATTCACCAAGACTCTAATAACCTAGTTATTGACTCATCACATATAGGAACTAGTTTTAGGGAAAACATTGTTACATGCATCATATATTAATGAATTGTGGATTCCATGTCTTTATTGAGTCATCAACTAGATATGAACTTTGATTGTGATACATCTTGATAATTTTCAAGATTCCTCTATGATGACAGCCATCTAAGATTTTAAGTAAATCTCATGAATATGGCCATTTGAGGGACGAGGCCTCAGTTCAAGGACCTATTCTAAAGTTGTTTTCTCTAGGAGGGCACAAAGAAGTGCTACCACCTATTGAGAAGTGCATGGAACCAACTCTAGTGGTCCATGTGGATGATCATCTACATGTTGAGATAAAAAGGATTCAGATTAATAGGATGATGGTATATGTATTCTTAGCGTGATACATTAGTTCCAATGATAGAGACCACTCGGGTTTTCCAATAATCCGAACCCACTGGCTATGAATTTTTAGATTGAGGTGGTTGTTCATGTTTTTTTCTTTTATAGACCCCAACTGACTGGATGGTTTAGCTTGAAACCAGTATTATTCATAGAGAAGTGGTTTCTTCTAGTGGTAATGACAGATGAAACACCTATACAGATTGTGCATCAAGGGTTTTGGAGATAGATATCACCCAAGTTTCATGTTGATCAATGCCCCCTTTTCAAGTGGTAGTTTACTAGCATGATCTTGTGGTGTGAAATTCCTACTTGGATAGGAACCCTCTTGTTGGTTGTCCTAGAAGAAATATTTATCCAATGTGATATAGGGAATCGGTAGATCCTTATATTGGTAATGTTCTATATGACTTTAGGAATCCATGGAAGAGTAACACTTCCACCATCAAGACACATTCTTGTTATGTGGTCCAAAACCATGTTGGAGATTTAGTGTTACCCAAAGGAGATAATGTTGAAGTGTGGTGGATGAATACCTTTGACTTGTGTGTTTGAGGTTTTATTGATGTTATAAGGTGTTAGAGTGATCCCTAGTTGTGGTGAATAGGTGGTCAAGGGAAATTATAGCTTTAGGAAGTAGGAGATTATAACCTGGAATCATCATGTGTGGTGTGAGGTATAACATGTGTCTTCTCTAATCCAGCAATAGTTTTAGTACATAGTCACATGCCACATTTCACTAAAATTAACCCCTATTTAAGGATTAGAGATGCCAGTGGATACCTTTAGCTCAAATCATATGTTTGGAGGATCCATCAGAGACAATTGGTGATCGCATAATAATGTCGATAGTGTGACCTAACTCTGGGAGGAGAGAGAGCCTCGTGTGGAACCATTCTGTAGTGGAAATGAGACACTATGATATTTTCCTTGGTATGGATAGGTTTCCTACCATCCATACTTAGTTAAATACTAGTAGTGATGGTTAGAATATATATGATTTGTGAGAATTAGATTTACTTCTTTGGTGAGAAGGAATCTTAATAAGAGAAGGATGAGCTCATGTGTGGGAGGGTACATCTGATTTCTTATCAGTTGGATAGTATAACCCTTATATAAATTTATGTTATAAGATTTAAATTTCTTATGGTGTTAGAGGGGAAATAGGATATATTCCCTAAAAATGTATCAGGATTACCTCCACATCAAATTATTTTTTTCTATATATACCTACACCCAGGGATGTCCCAATATCTTTTCTAGTATATCTAATGACCCCATGTATCTATGAGAGTTGAAAGTGTCGTTTTAGAATTCAGTAGAGACAGATATTTTTTGGAAATAGTGTTCTTGCCTGGGAAGCCCTGTGTTGTTTTCCTAAGAGGTGGGTGAGATCTTGAGGTTTGGTGTAGATTGTAATCATTTAAACCATTTGACTACCAGGGAGGGGTATCCACCCTTGATAATCGATGACTTCTCTGACCGGCAGTTAGGGGATAAGTAGTTCTCAAAATTTGACCTCAAAATAGATTATCACCATCTCTAGGTCCAAGAGAAGAATGTAAGGAATATGGATTTTTAAATCTATTAATGTTTATTTGAGTTAATTAATATACCTTTCAGTTTGAATAATTTCCTAGTGTTTTTTGAGACTTATGGAACAGATCCTTCATCCCTTCTTGGATTAGTTTGTGGAAGTCTTTTTTTATGGAAACCTCATGTACTCAGCATCAGTGGTGGAGTATTCGATACACTTGAGTTTATTATAAACATGGAATGAGAGTAATATCTTTACTGGAATATCTTGAAGTATTGTATCAAGATTTAGAAGGTCTATTTCATGGGTTATGTCTTCTTGGACATGGGAGTGATAGTGGACTCAGTAAAGGTTGAGGAATTAGTATATTGGGAGCCACCCAAGATTGTGTCACTGGTAGTAGATTCTCACACTAATTTTATATATTTTTTGTTGTTGAGTTAGGTGATGTAGAAATTGAACTATTTTCTATTGTCCTTTTATGGTGAGGATGGTGTAATGTATTTCAATTTAGTAGTTATTACCCCTCTTATTCTTCAACAATCTTGAGAATCACAACTTTGGGATATCAATTACAAGATCTTATGTGACTATATATCCACAGGGAATTTTCTTTAAGGATTGTTATGAAATTGGGGAACATATCATCATTATTTTAAGACAAAAAATGAAACCAATAATGTAGCTAGAGGAGGTTTCATTACCTTAGTAGTGCATCCAAGTGTGGTGAGGATGTAACAAGGTCATGTGGAATCAGTTTGCTGGCTATAAATTTTCTAACATGATGCTGAATTTATCTCTTGATGACTTTCCTACCTATAGGTGGAGGCCAAGGTGACCAGATGTAATTGGAAATGGGATAGTATCATTATGATTCTCATGATTGGGATTCCACATTTAACGAGAGGTCACGACACTATATGAGTTATTTTAGAATGGATTTCCAAGTTTTCCCACTTCCTAACCATTCAAGAGTATAGCTTAGTGTAGAGTTTGGGATCCCTATTCATGTGGGAGGTAGTTTGGATTCGTGGAATTCCTTAAATGATCATTTCAAATCATGATGTTTACTTCAAATCATGATTATGGAGAGAATGTAAGAGGCCTTTGGGACTTTGTGTTAATTGACCACAGTGTTTCTATCCTAGATGGATGTCTAGGTAAAGTAGACCACACAAGTTTTGGAGGACATGATTTGGGATTTGTATGTTCATTTTGGCTATGTGTGGAAGGATAATCTATGATTGGTGGAGTTTGGGTATCAAGATAGTTACCACTCCACCATTAGTGTAGCACTATTTGAGTCCATGGATGGGAGACCATGTTGGTCATCATTGTACTAGCAGAATCTAGTGGGATATAACGCTTGTGGACTAAAAATTGGTTCTAGAAATGGTTGTAAAGGGTGCAGTTCATCCAAGGGGGTTAATATTGACCAAAAACATTAGGAGTCCTTTGTAGACTAATGAAAGTTTCATTTTTAGTTTTATGAGGATATCATGTGTTCCAAGGGATCTCACCTCATCGAAGGTTGTATAGTTTTAGCTGGTATTACAAGATATCTCCAGGGATTATAGGACATTTTTTCAATTACTGTGTTGGGTTACCAAAGTGGAATATCACTTGACCAAGTGACTATAGTTATACTAGATACTTAATGTTTTCCACATGTCTTTTTTGAGGAGATATGTGCATGAATCATTGCATAATATCGACTGGGATGAGCAAGGAATTGAGGGTGTAGATACCTTTTTGAGGATATTATGGATCCCATTGGTTTTTGAGAACTGACAAGAAAAGACCCTTCATGGGAAATTATTTCCCTTGGGTGCGTGTTTTTTGACAATATGGGAACCTTCAGGAGAGCTCATGGGAGTGGTAAATCTAGTTGAGATCTTTGTATCCTCACTTTTGAGTATGTTTTCACTTTTTAGGATGAAAAAAAAAGAATATGGGGAGAGTGTAATGACTTTTTTCTGTGTAAGGATTTAGAATATTTTAAGGAATAATTTCAAAGTAAATCATTGAATCAGCATAGAATTTAGAGGACCAGATATCCTCATTGAAGATATATTAAATATATTATATCACATGTGAACCATTTTTTTGAGATAATGGAATATATCTCAAATAGTGTTCTTTATTGGTAATTTTAGATATCCATTAAATCCAGAATTCAAATTTTACCATATCCAATACATAATATTTGTCGACATTAGGTAATTTGATAAAGTGCAATTGTGGGTGGATTAAATGAATTAAACCAATTTAATATTTAATTGTCATTATTTTCAAACTCTAAATGACACCTCTATATAAACCCTATTATGGATAATCAGATAAGGTTAGCCACGTAACCCTAGAGAGAATGATATGATGGAGCTCTGGTGGTGAGTGTGTTGGCATATGGTCTTGGGATCATGGATTGATGATCACAGTACTGAAAGGATCACCACCGTCAATGGAGTTATTAGATCTCACCAAAAAAATGATGTAGAAATTTTCTTCATCAGTTATCAATCAAAACCTGAGGTAGGATGTTATTTTATGTGAATTTATCCTTGTATTTTTTTCCCTTATTGAACATGAATAATTCCTCCTAATAATTGATTTTTGGGTCAATTGTTTGATTTATGAATGATGTTTTATTTTTCTAGAATTGGGAGTTTAATTTTTTTTATAATACAGAATTCTTGGATTCCATTGATGATGTCCAAATGAACATAGTCTTCGATCAAGACTTTATTTGTGTTAGGTTCCATTCTCCATTTTTTCTTATCATTCGTCATTGGAAATCAGTTGGACAGTGGTTCTATAATACCTAGGTAGACCAATCAATGTTTGTTCAATATTTTTCATAGTGGATAGTGGTCACAGGCTCAATTATGGGTGTTGTAATAATGGAGGAGGTATGATGATGATGATAGGAATCTGACGATGGATCGAGTAATGGTGTCTTTATGATATGAATCTTTTTTTCTACCTCAGGATGGTAATGGTGAAGATTTTCCAATGAAGAACTACTAAAATCCAACTTTCATCTGGCCTTTGATATTGGTTAGACCATATTTATGTGTTAAAGTGAGATTTCCAGTGATCCCAAAGCTGGTTGTGGAACACGAGTGAGAACTCATGAAAATTCTATAATTTTTAATAAATTTCAAATGACACATCATATATTAAATAGGGATACACATTGTGTAGTTTCCCCCTGAGCAGTGGCTAGGGTTTATGATTTGAGTTAAATATCACATGCCATGTGACCCTTGTCCAGCTAGCTCGTAGAAAGTATCTGGAGTACACACCCAGGAGACCATGTGGCCCCAACATGCTTTTTTTAGAGATACATGTCATGTGTGTCAAAAAGGGAATGGGATCGGGCATGGCTAGGGTACACAGGCTGAACCGGATGGCACACCGAGTGCTAGACTGACCTCTACATGTCATTTACCCCTTGTGGAAATTTCATGTATCTATAAGAATACATTTCATGTGATATTGTGATACAAAGTAATTTCTAGACTCATAGAGACACATCGTGTACCCCTTCAGGGAAAGTTGGATCCCTTGATCTTCCAACCTGCATATCTCCTTCTTCAGAATTCAAATTTTGTCCCACAAATAGCCGATCCTAGGTATTTTTCTATATAGAAAATTATTCTGTAATTCTTTTTGAAATAAAATATATCACACAAGGTGATTCTAGATAGATGATTCTCTTAGAAATTATCAGTTAGTGATAGTGATCGAGTGAGATCATCAGAGTGTTTCCAGGGTTAGAAACCCCCTATTGAACTAGGTCATAGGTACCCCCATACTCTTTACATAGGTAGTGTTAGAAACCCCCCATATAATATTGGTAATGGTTCTTATATCAATTGAGTGGACCCCCCCCCCCCTCCCCTTCAATATCTAACGGCAAGAGTGTCTTCCATCGGAGTTAGTTCTCCCTTGGTTGTGGAGCACAGTGATGAGGCTCGACCACTCCACACTGTTTCTGGTGAGATTGTGCATGATGTTTGAATGGAGTTAGTTCTCCCTTATCTATGAAGAACACTGGTGATTTGAAGACCCTCTATATGGGTTCTTTAGTGGTTACATAAGATACATGTCTAGGAGATAGTTCCCCCGCAGGTGTGAAGCATAGTGGTGAGGTGTGGCCCCTCTACATGGATTCTTGCATAGCTGAGCATGATATTAGGAATTGGATATGGACCTTTGGAGATATAGGATAAATCATTGCTATTAAATGTCTATAGGTATAGACACCCCCTTTATCTCTTTATTTTGTATTATTTTTTTGTATATCTAGGTTATGATTATGGTTGTATCATATTCTAATTGGAATTCCTTGATAGTGATGAGTTAACTACTCTCTATTTGATGATTTTTGTTTTTTTGTTTTAGGGTGTCTTACTGGGTATTTATATACTCTCCCCTTCATATGTTCTTCCCACACATGTCATGTTTTATGAAGATAAAATGATTTTTTTATGAAGTCCTAGGTGTACCAATAACAAGAATATCATAGTTGATCTAGATAAATCATGGTTCATACCAACTGTTTCTTTTGGGTAGCTTCCCCCATGTCATCTATAGGTTGGGTTCTTTACAGTTTTGGTGGGATTCTATTTGGCCATTTTCATTCACTGTACGTCATGTTGTACTATGATGTGGGATAGATGTTATGCATGAATTTATAGTATGATTTGTTTATATTTCTTCAATATACTAGTATTTGGATATGTGTGCATACATATAGGTACCTTATGCTAAGGCCTATAATGTGTGTGATTTTCCAACTTAGAAATAGTCACTCACCCTTGACCTATTAAAGGTGGTCTTGGGGGGTTATTCTCACCTTACCACTAGCCAATTAGGCATTGATGGGTTGGGTTATGAAATATTCTACCTTTATTTTTGATTCCTCTATGGTGGCTTTCTTGAAACTTCTCTAACTTCTACAATATTTAAAAAAATAAAAAACTTGATTGAGATTTCATATCATCTTTGTCAGATTGGAAACTAGAGTATGTGTAACCCTTTACACATAGCTCATCCTCTCCTCCAAAGACTAAGAACATGTCCTTAGTCTTTCTCAAGTACTTAAGGATGTTATTAATAGTATTCCAGTGACTCTAAAAAATATTGGATTAGTATCTACTC
The DNA here is from genome assembly GCA_963277665.1 of Viscum album. Lineage (NCBI taxonomy): Eukaryota > Viridiplantae > Streptophyta > Magnoliopsida > Santalales > Viscaceae > Viscum > Viscum album. The sequence goes on from OY728128.1 coordinate 698,108,566, forward strand.
ATTATTCTCAAACCATATGAGAAATTGGGTCAAGATCATAGCATTTCATATATGATATATCCTATAGTGGATGCATGAGGAATCATATCCATACTTTCTAACTCTTTATAAGGATCCTGAATTTTTATAATATTCATGTCATGAAACACTGTTAAATACCCCTTTTAGAGTTCTCAATGCTAAACCACTTTATAACTTTACCAATATATGTTTTCTCAATCATTACAATTACATTATTAGATATATCACTATAGATCCTCATACCAAGTATGTAATATTCTTCACCCATTTCTTTCATTGAGAAACATTTAACAAACCACATCTTCATAGAATGAAGTTTTGGGATATCATTTCCAATAATAAATATGTCATCAACATAAATTATCAGAAATACTACTATTCACCCACTAAACCTCTTATATACATAGGAATCATGTGCATTTTTGATGAAACCAAACTATTTAATAACATCATAAAATTTAATATTCCAACTCTAATATGATTAGTTCAATCCATAAATTGACCATTGTAACTTTCAAATCTTAACATTATCAATTTGGAACTTAAAATCCATTAAGGAATGAAGTTTTTGCATCTAATTGAAATATCTCATAATAATAATGAGATTATTTGACTATAAAAATATGAACGGACTTTATCATCATAATAGGTTAAATGGTATCTTCATAGTTAATATCCTGAATTTGTTTTAAACCACTAAGCATGATTTATAGGTGTATAGTCTACTATCCATGTCAGTTTTCTTGCAAAAACTCCACTTTCACCTTATGGGTATCACCCCTTCAGGTGAATCTACCAAGTTCAAAACTTAGTGTTCATGGAGTGAATCTCGAATTCCATGGCTTTTAATCATTTCTCAGAATCCAAAGTCTTAGTAGACTCTCAACGGTAATTAGGTTCGTCTCAACTAAATATTATCTCATCATCGTTTTCCATGAGAAGTTTATATATCTTGGGTATCTAATGAATTCTACTAGACCTTCGTGGTTTCTGTGTAACTCAAGTCAGCTTTTCTTCCACAACTATTTGTGGAACCAACTCAACTTCCATCATAGGAACACTTGTAACATCCCAAGCTTTGACGGTACGTTTCCCTTTGAATAATGCAGTAGCTTTCATTGTACGCAACTTGAAGTTTTAACACACCACGACCAATCAAACTAGCAGTTATGAATAGTAATACCCACTTTTTGAAATTTTATAAATTTTATTTTTGAAATGGAATTCATTTTTGAATTCAGAATATCGAAATTAGCTTCAGGTGAATTTTGGTATTTTTTTGAAAACTTTCAATTTTTGATGAATAGTGAAAAACACTACGTTATTATTTAAAACCGAATTTTTATTTAAATAATTAGTTATATTATTTTAATTTATTTTATGTCAAAATAGATACATAACAACTATATATGTTCAATTTAATTCATTGGAGTCATTTTATAATAAGTTTAGATATATAAAATTTTATTGAACTTTTTACCGTCTTTTAACCACCTTCTAGGAGCATTTACAAATTTGCATAAAACTTAATTTTACCGCTTATGGGGGTTGAATTTCAAAAATCTGAGAGACATGGTTGACATCAGTAAGTAAAATGTGGTTCAATAAAATGAAAATAATTTTTGGTGAATAGTAACTTTTGACTTTTATTTGCCACGGTTAAAAGTAAATTGGGTAATGAAGGGTAAAAATGATATTATAATTACCCTAAAACATGCCCTAATTCTATTGAATAAGTGTAGTTTGACCAAAAACAACCTTATTAATAAAATATAATCCTTTTGGTCCACTTGGATTAGATTAGGACATTTATTATTATTTTATTTAAAGAAGAGTTAAAAGAGTTAAATTCAAAGTTTAATAACTAAACCATTTTTAATATAGGGTTACAGACAATATAAATTAGACTATAAATATTAATTAAAAAGATAAAAATATAAAAATATTTCCTACATAATTATATTTTATTTATAATTTTTAGACATTAAATAATTTAATTTATTTATGACACAATGATGATGTAGTAATTACCTTAATAATGAAATATTAAAATAATTGATATTATAAATATCCAAATAAATGTAAATTGAGACTTATGATGAATTCCACTAATTTTATAGGTTAATATGACCTTTTAGGGTTGATTAAATAAATTTTATTTGAATTGATAAAGTATTTATGGCTTTCAAAAAAATCAAATAATAAATAGTGTCAAAATTGACATAATTGAGTTTTTAAAACAGATACTATATTAATTGATATAATATTCCTAAAAATAAAAGTTTTAGCCAAAGGAATTAGATAAGGTTATATATGTTAATAATGAACAACATAGGGTTCACTTGGCTTGTTATAGTAAGTTTATTAACCATATAATATAAAATACAAAGAGACATGGTAAATGTCAAACTATTTAACTAAGAGTTAAATCTAAAAGATAAGGTTAATATAGTGACCTAAACCTATCCAAAACCTATTGGTTGAGAGATTTTCGACCCATCCCCACCTTATCCTCGAAATAAATTATTTTAGAGCCATTAGAAACTGAAAATGATTTTATTATAAAATAATATTTCAAACTTTTCCTGAAGTGACCCTCACCTCTCTTATAAAAGGGTACTTCCCCTTATCATAATTTCACACCTCCAAAGCCATTTGGCTCAGCCAACCCCTGCCCAAATATCCTCCCAACTTTCCTCCCTTCATCCTAGAGGTCTTCCTTTGGTCATAAATCCAACCTAAGGATCCCTTTTGATCAAATCAAAAGGAAGAACCCAAAGAAGAGGAGGTTAACATACCATCGACTAAGGAAAAGTACAAGGTAAGGGTTAATTTCACAATCTATTTATTATCTGAGGTTTTTTTTACAAAATTATCTACTGGGACCTCTTTATCATCCACATCTATGTTTCTTAAAAATGTATTCAAAAACATTTTTACTATTTACTAGATAATGGTTTAAAGTCATTTATACCCTTGTTTGACTTTTTATAAAATGTTTTGAAAGGAATCTTTCCATCATTTTCCAAACAAGGTACTTTATGACCTTTTTGAAAAAATTAATGTAAGAATGTATTTTTTTAACTTATATGGAGGGTGTGGCTATTTTCCACCATTATATCATCATCGAATCTTCTCATACAAGATTATAAGAATATTTTCAAAATAAATGTTTTCTTTTATAATTATGTGACTTTTAAATAATTTCAATATATGAAGAGGTATTTATTTCAAATAGTTTTCATTTCATTTATGTCAACATCCTTTGATGGATTTTAAACTTGTTTGAAGTTGATTTATTATGATAAAAATATTCCATATTGTATTGAAGTTTTTGTGATATGTTTGACTGTGGATGTGTTATTTTAACACCATTAATAGTTTAAGGATAAATTATTGACATTTCATATGCTAGTTTTAATATGAATGTTTATGTTATGTTTAATCCTTTTCATATAAGGAATGCATTGGACTTAGTAAGTGATGGGTGGAGCCCATTATAGCTCCTCAATGCATCGATAGGTCTCATGAGATTAACTAATGTCTTGGCACAAGGGCTTGACAAAATCTTATTTGTAGTTTTGGAACAAGGCCTTGACTATGTGGTTATAAAGTCTAGAATTATGAATTCCATTATTATGAAAGTGTCTATTGATATTGCATGTGATTATTCGAATAGTATAATATCCATGTGAATAAGTAAATGGAATTATTTGATTTTATCTTTTCCATATTATGTTGAAGTTTAAGTTTAAAAGGCTTTTGTTTTAGTCTTATACATTGCCTTAAATGTTTATGCTTATTTATGAAAGTTTCTGCTATATTGTTATACTTACTGAGCATCTGAGATCACCCCTTTCTGTGTTTTATTTTTCCCTGGATGTGAAGAAATATTTTATTGTTGACCTGTAGGGATAGGATAAGGATATAAGTGTGGTCAATGGGGATAAAATGTTGTTGATGTTTTTATTTCATGATGTAATGTAAAACTTATGAATGTATCGAGTACTTCCAAGGCTACTAAATTGATCGGTATTTCGAGACATTATTCCTTGTATCATGCCAATGTTATGTAATAATGCACCAACTCTGGGTAATTGGTGTCAGGGCGTTACAACACTTCTTATTTGTTGGTATTGAACTTATTTAAGTTCAAATTTCCTACCACTAACACCTAAACTCATGTGTTCCTTCTCAAGGAAAACACCTCTTCATGACACAAACACTTTTTTATCAGTAGTATTATAGAAATAATACCCTATGGTATCTTTTGGATAACCAAAAAATAAGAATTTATCAGATTTGGAATCAAGATTATCATAAGATAATCATCATATGAATTCTACACATCCCTAAATCATCACATAAGAAAAATTGGGATGTTTCCCATATAATATCTCATATGATGTCTTTATGACTACTTTAGATGGTACGTAGTTTAGTAAGAATTCAACTATATTTAGGTAATAACCCTAAAATGAGATAGGAAGCTCAGATAAACTCATAATCAATTGAACTAGGACTAACATGGTACGATTCCTAATTATAGATACACCATTTCATTATAGTGTTCTAGGAGGAGTATACTGTGAAAAAATCCCAATTTTCTAATATTAGTTATAAATTTGTGGCTCAAGTATTCACCACCTTGATCTGATCATAGGAATTTAATACTTTTTCCCAATTGGTTATGTACTTTCTTATAAAACACTTTAAACTATTAAAAAGTTTCATCCTTTTATTTCATCAGAAAAACATGTTCATATAAACTAAATTCATTATTAAAAGTAATAAGCTACTCATAATCATGGTTTTCTTATGTATTCATTGTTCCAAAAACATCACTATATATAAGATCCAATAGTCCACTATCCCTCACACCTTTTCTCCTAAAATGTGAATTTTTCATTTTTCCCAATAGACCAGATTCGTATGTATCAAATGATTCGTAATTGAATGAGTCCAACAATCCATATCTATGAATTCTTTGAACTCGTTTATCATTTATGTGTCTAAGGTGACAACACCAAACATGGGTGTGTTAGAATCAACCTTGGCCTCCTTATTCTGAATTTTATAAATAGGATTATCCATATCAAGAATATATAAATAATTCATTATATTCCCAATGTTATAAAACATTTAATTCTTTTATATGGAACAACTCTCGTTCTTAATAGTGAATGAATAACCCATCTGGTCCAAACAAGATACAAAAATCAAATTCGTATTTTTGTCATGGAAATAATAATATTTTTCAATTACAGTATCAATCCACTTGGTAAAATTAGATAATAAGTGTTGACCTATAATTTATAAACTTTTTCTTCATTATAGATATGAAGATATACTTCACCTTTCATGAATTCCCCCATATCTCTGAGTATTGTTTCAGCACAAATGCGTGATGCACACCCAGTATCTAATACCCATGGGTCATAGTTTGAGAAATTAATTTATATACCATCCATATTTGGGTACAAAAAAAGTTTTCTTCTTGAGAATACTTCTTAATACTAGATACAAATATTTAATTGTTTTATAGTCTATACCTATTAATGATCTAAATATGATATGTTCTCCCACTAAAAATGATGACCCTATAAATCATATCTTTTTAATGATCCAAGATCCATATTTCTTCATAACTTACATCAGATATCACATAATAAATCCATGATTATTTTGTTAAGGATCTTCCCAATCATGACAGTTACGATTCTTGGATAGTTGACTGAAATACCACTTATCCAAATCCATAATATGGATTTTCTCAACTATATCCCTATGCTAACTATTAGGGATTACTAACTAGTGTAACCCAAATCAAATTCCAAGAACAATCGTACTAAGGAAAATCAAGGGATACACATGTTGATCTTGATAACACCCAACATGAAAATCTTGAGTTGCTCGTATTTTTTCTTTCCTTACAAAATATAATCAAGGGGTTCTTGTGTTGAGCTTGATAATACCTAGTTGGACAATCAATGTCTTGAAAATTGTTTCTTTTGGAAGGAATCTCACAATTAGTATTTTTAGGGTTTTATTTTAAGTTATCGTCATATTATCATGTTTTATTTCCTTTTTTGTATGAATACTGCTGATTTAGATTTTCAAATCCCTATTCCAACCATGAAATTAATGTTTCCATACCACCTTAATTTGTAACTCTTTACATAGCCCAAAATTTTGTGTTAATCACCTAAAGATAGAAGCTAAGTATACTTAAACATATCCTAATGCATCATATGCATAAGGTAAATGAATGCTTCATGTAAAGGCATGAGTTATAATAGATTGAAGAACTCCACATGAGTAATCTTGGAGAGATAGATAGCTAACCCTATTTACTTTCCTAAATAAGGAAAGCCTCCAGAAAAGTATGTGGTCTAACCCTAAGTCCCTCTTCTTGGGGAGACATTACTTAAGATATAATTCAATTCCTGAAAATTCTAACACCTAATATGTACAAACTATTCCAAAAAACAATTCTCAAGCTCATACTTCTAATTACAAACTATGGTCAAGGTAGATAAAAACCAAATTTTATGATATCAAACCTATAATGATATGAAAGGATCTATCCTAGAAGAAATTTATCACAAAAATGGGCATACATAATATTAAAATTTCATAAACAATGAACTAAACACGAATACAAAGGATATATAATAAATAAATAATTTATTTATTTATTTTTTGAAACATGAGACATTTATGAACTATTCATAAATAAATTCTAATTATAAATATTTTATAAATTAGCAAGAATTTAAAAATTTTATATCCATTTCAAAATAAACCCCTTAATGTTTTATATTAAATATCATTTATATGATATTTCATGAATCATAAACGTTTTATAATTTAATATCTATAATATTAAAAAATATACATAATCTAAAAATCATATATGTTATAATTTATAAACACTTTATAAATCACCTTTTATTATTTATAAATAAACCATTTATTTCTATGTCATAAATCATGCCATTTATTTTTTCAAAATGTATTTTTAAAAAATATCAATCAATTAACCATAAAATTTTTTTAGTAAATTAATTTATAAAATGCTTTTATAAATTTTTATATATATTTTAAAATATATTTTTCATTATTTATAAAAAAAATATAAATAATATAATTCAATTCATAATTTAATTATCTTGATCAAAATAAATACTTTATTAATTTTCATAAATAAGATTAATAAATATTAAACTTTCATATTTACTTCTAGTCTTCAAATATCTCATTTTAAAATTTGTAAAAAAAAAAATTAATAAAATAATAAACACATTTATTCATCAAAAAATACTACCCTCTAATAATAATTAGTGGTTTCGTATGATCGTCATATGACCATAGGAAGTGGACGATAACCCAAACATAGGTAGATCTATCTTCAAGAATCAATGTGTAAATAAAACTAAAAAATAGAGTACCTAGAAATCCCTAACAATAGTAGTATTCTTCTTCCTTGGAAAGGTAGATTTCTTGATAGATATCAAAAGGCAATGAATAAAATCGCCCTTCCTCCAAGGGGGTAACATTGGCCAATGGATTTATGATCATATCGTGAGGATACCCGGATGGTGAAGGGGTTCTTGTACCTTCATCTTAGATGATAAATAGTAGTATGGGGGGAGAGAATCAATGCACCCAATAGAAGAGGACATAATCCTCTTATATAGGTAAATCTTTTAATGACCCAAACTATTATAAATAAAACTCCACTTTTATTTTATTAAATGTCTTGTTATATAATATGGTTATAGAAAACACATACATTTCTTTTGTTTTAGTATATCTAATTGGATTTAATTAACCATTAATAATCATTATCATTGATAATATAGTTTTTGAATATTGATAACATGACTAGTATAAATATAGGGTTTTAACAAATCCAGTTGATACAAACAAAGGAAGTTATGCCCTCAACCAATAGGATTGTACCCTATGAAGCTCATTTATTAGAGCCTTTAAGGGAGATAGCATTTCGGGGATTTTCCCTTGACCAAGACCAAGATAAGGTCCAACAACTTAATTATGATTAAAATCATTTATGGGAGAATATCAAGCTCATCAATATCACTTCCTAGACCATGTTTGTTGAACAGACCCATGAAAGTCTTATAATTGTGCACCTTACTCTTAGGGTGTATGTATGTCTATTAAATGGATATGTATCGAGACCCTGTAAATTTGAGTATGTACATTATTTTTATATAATAATGAATATTTTTTCATCCTATTATTATTACTTTTTAAATGTTTTATTATTTTATTTTTATACAATAAAGCGCAAACTGTATTTTTGGTTAATATTAAAATTCAATTAATGAATTTATGAATTAATGGATTTTTGAAATAAATAATATTTTAATAAAATATTATTATTAAATATTTTTAATCAAATATAAATGATTATATTATTTTTATGAGGTCAAATGTAATTTTTATAAGAGTTTGAAAACTATTATTGTCAAAAACTAGTCATTTTCAATAATTATCAGTTATTATTTTAAAAGTAAAAAATTAATATATTTAGAAGATTATTTAGATAAAATGAATATTATTTTTTGAATTAGAGTATTTAAATTATCCAATGCTAAATTTTTCATAATTTTTTGAGACGGTCGAATTTTCGGGTAAAAATTAAATATCGTATAAATATAGTTTGTGATTTATGACATCATAATAACCCAAAAGTGATTTAATAGTCACTATAAATGGGACCCACGACCAAATAAATGTTTTCCATTTAAAATAAGGTGATTTGTAGTTTATTTTATTTATAAAGCCTTTCTGAATCCTCCAAACCTTGTGATATATTTCAATATTTTAAAATCATTTCTTTAAGAGTGTGACTCACCTCCACATCATCAAGGGTTATATTTTAATAATTTAGGCCATTTTCTTCTAAAATAATCAAAACCACTCCATTTTTATAGAAAATATGGGAAATAACCATGGTATTGTTTGTTGTTTTTCATATTTTATTATATAGAAGCCAAAACCAAAATAATAATGAAATCTCCCTCTTTTCCTATATAAACTCACCCAAGCTCCCATTTATCTTCACTAAAACTCTTTGGAGAACATACTTGATCTAACATACAATACCTATAGTCCTCCAAAGGTTCCCCAATTCTTTCAAGAATCCACTCCCAATCCTTTGGAGTCACAAACTCAAGTAAGGGGTCTTCCGCTCTCTACTTTTATCACGTACTCCTTTTATGTTATGAATTTTAATTTCTATTTTATTATGTTGGGATATGTTCTTAAATATCACCCTTACTATAAATTTTATTTATAAATTATTATATCCCCTTTAAATCTCATTTATTCATCCTATGAACCCTTATGTATACATGTTACTATGCTAAAATTCCATAAGGGATCCTCACCTTCTCTTCTTTATTCAAGATTATTTATGAACTTATGCATTCTATATCCATTTAATAATGTTTGTAAATATGTTTACATGTCCCTATTACTACCCATTTTATTTCAAAATGATTATAGACCCCTTTCTCTCTCATCTACCATTTTAATTAATTTTTATGTAACGTCGTTATGCTGCTAAAATTTCACCACGGTTTTCCATGCTAAAACAATTGTGTAGTGAATACCATACCCATTTTTCTATCATGTATATTAACCTTTATGCACATATAATTATTTATTGGGGACTTATATGTATTTATTCCACATTCTTTGATCATGGAATACATTTTTTGATGAATTAATCCATGTTCTATGATCTATGTGGCACACTTAAGCATGAGAATGAAATGATTATGATGGGTGAACCCAAATATCACTCCAATGCATTGGGTTATGTTTAGTATCATGATACATCATATTGGGATATAGGTTTAACTGATTCCTTTATGGTAATTTTTCTACCATTATTTCTTTGCGTATTTGGCCTTGACCAAATTTATGATTTAGTGTTTTAAGTTGTTGTCAAATTTCTCATGTTATTATTATCATGCTATATCATGCCTTATTATTCATATTCCTTTTATTCTCCAATTATATGCCTATTGTCTAAAATGTATTATATTATTCATGTAATTCCTTGTTTATTTCCTTACTGGGCTTTATAGCTCACCCCTTTCTTATGTTTTTCCCCAGGATATCCCATGTGGTTTAAAGTTCATTGGAATATTATGATCATGTCAAGGAAGTGTTCAATAATATTTTATATCCCATGTTATAAGTTGTTCTATAATGTACCTAATTACCATATACATTATACTTCTTGGTATTTTTTGTTGTATTAAGTATAATTTTAAGTAATAAAACATGTATTAATTTGTAATAAAGAGAAGGGTTGTCATAGTTGGTGTTAGAGGGGGGTTTAGTTATTTTTGGTATTGGGATTAGAAAACTCTAGAAAGATCCTTAGCTATAATAATAAGTATAATAAAACATCCCTCAATTTTGGTTAGTATATAGTAATTGTTTTATCAAGAAAATACATCATTGTCTGGATACTATAAGTGGATGTGATTTTGGCACAGATGTACCTAGGAGTAGCAACTCTAAAAATATGTTTTGGCCCTAACTTGGGGTAATCTAGTACATAAAAATGTGTCTTACTGTGCACCTGGTTTTACTCTACTGGGGGATATGCGTTGTTAAATTCATAAGCTCATTGAGAACCATTATTAAGAAAATAAAAAAATTCTCATAAGAATATATTTTAGGAAATATATCATGGATAACATAGATTGAAGCCTAGAAATTCATAAGTTAAGGTAAAAAATGTAGGTTGTCACTTTATTATCATTGGATTCCCCTTTATTTTTTTAATAGATTAAGATAATCATCCCCAATATTCCTTTTATTCTATCCAACTGATAGAAATATGAGGAATCAGGTTAAAAACTGATGTGAAGGGAAATGTGATGAATTCCCCAACTAGATGTTAAGCTCGATGGGCGTAGGAATCACAAACTTCATGATGATACTCTCTCATATAAATTAGATTCTGAATAAAAACTTGGATCAATAATAGCATCCAAACTCTCATAAGAGAGAAAAATTCACAATCAAGAGCTTCATGTAAAAAAGGCCTCCTACTTTTAATGGATCATCTGATCCATTAATCATAGAAAAATATATCAACTCCATTAAGAATTTATTCTCTATCCTTCAATGGTCTAAAAAAGAGAAGGTTCTTCTGGTTATTTATCATATTTAAGGATAAGATGATCAGTGGTGTAAATTGATCAAGAATATTAATACTAAGAAAGAGATCGAGATAATGGAGTGGAAGGAATTTTGGATAATGTTTTTTGATAAATATTTTCCTCTTACTCTCCATATTAAAATGGAAAGGGATTTCCTTTCACTCAAGAAAAAAGATAAAGAATCTATTGGGTTGTATGAGAAAAAATTCAAAAAACATTCATGATACACCTTTGGTTTTGTAGTTACCCCCGAATTCAAGGTTTACCACTTCTTTGGTGGTCTAAAACCAATTCTATGAAAAACCATGGTGATCCATGACTTTGATAACTATGAGGAAATTGTCCAATGTTTCCTAACAGTTGAAATGAAGATCAGATAATCCCAAGGGTATTATGGGGATAAGAATATGAAAGTAGAGTTAAATTTTTTCATTCTGATGGATAAATATAATGGTTCTAATAAATTTCAACTTCCCACTTGTAAATGGTATGGAAAGAAGCACCCTGGAAATTCCCTAAGTGGGAAAAAAGAAATAATTTAGGTGTGGGAAGGAAGGAAACATAGATAATAATTTATGATAGTAGAATACTGTGAATGAAACATAGTAAAGGAATTCTCTGGTCAACCCTTAGTGTATTTTCCATTGCTTCAACTGCAAGGAACCAGGGAACTTTTCAAACCAATGCCCTAATTCAAGGGTTTTTTTAGGTAACCAGCAACCTCTAAGGCAGTAAAGGAGATATTTTTCCATCAAAATCACTAAATTGAATCCTAATAATGAAGTGGTGATAGGTATGCTAGTTACTCATTCATGAATAGAAAACATACATTTTTATTCTATTTTTACACATTCCTTCATATCACGAAATATTATTAGAACTATCCAAACACCACTACAAATTATGGAATTAGAGATGTCGATGAAAATGGAAAATGGGTCAATTATTACATCCCAAGTATATAACTCCTCCCCTATTAACTTTTATGGGATAAACTTCCTGGTGAACCTTGTCATACTCCATTTGGTGTAATTTGATATATTATGGGCATGAATTGGATTTCCCTATATAGAGCTAACATAAATTTATACTATAAGAAAATCAATCTCTGTATGGAAAATTGACCCCTGATTATATACAAGTGCAAGGAAGAGGATGAATATTCATTAGCACCATCATCTCAAGCATGGATATTACTGCCCTATGAACAAAAATATCTTTCTCAAATTATTTATTCTAATGAAGGAACCATCCTCAAATACATACCTATAGTAAGAGAAGACACTAATGTATTTCATAAGGAATTTCCTGGTCATTCTCCTAGATAAGAGGTTAAATTTTCAATCGATCTTATACCTGGATAATTTCAAATATCCAAGACTCTATATATGATGGCTATTATGGAACTTGAGGAGCTGAAGAGACAACTACAGAAGAATATGGATAAAGGTTTCATATGCCCAAGTGCTTCACTATAGGGTTCACTGGTTCTATTTGTTAAGAAAAAGGATGGTTCAATGTGGATTTACATCAATTATCATGATATCAACAAGATTATGATAAAGAACAAGTATCCTTTGCCTCAGATTAATGAATTTTTCAATCAAGTATGTGGATCACAATACTTATCCAAGGTGGATCTTCAGTCGAGATATTATCAAGTGATGGAGAAGAAGGAATATATCCCTAACACCACTTTTCATACAAGTTATGGGCACTATGAGTTCATAGGGATTCCATTCGGACTCACTAATGCTCCAGTAATCTTCATGGACTTGATGAATAGAGTCTTTAGAGATTACCTATACAAATTGTGGTAATATTTATAGATGATATTCTAATATACTCCAAAACCAAGGAGGACCATGATGAGAATCTGAGCACTATGCTAAACACCTTGTGAAAGGATAATCTCTATGAAAAGTAAAGTAAGTGTGATTTTTGGTTGAAGGAATTTTTATTCTTGGGGAATATCATCACATGAAATGAGATATCTATGGATCCTTCAAAGACAAAAGCAATTAAAGGATGTATGAGGCCAACATCTGTGATAGATATCTGTAGCTTCCATGGGTTATCTGGATATTATCACTGATTTTTGAGAAATTTATCATGATTTTCAAACTATCCTACCAAGAAAACTCAGAAGGTAGTCAAGTTTTTCTGGAATGATGAATGTGAAGAAAGCTTCATGGAGTTGAAAAGGGGTCTTATAACTTCCCATGTGCTCACACTACCTATAAGTGGGGAACTTTTCATAATTTTTAGTGATACTTTGAAGAAATTATTGGGCAGTGTGTTGATGAAAATTGATAAATTCATTGTCTATGTCTCAAGGTAGTTGAAAATTCATGAGAAAAAATATCCCACGCATGATTTGGAGTTGGTAGTTGTGATCTTTGTGTTGAATATCTAGAGAAATTATCTCTATGGGAAGAAGTGTGATATATATACTGATCAAAGGAGCCTAAAATATATATTCACATAGAAATAGCTTAATATGCACCCCCAAAGATGGTTTGATCTCATCAAGGATTATGAATGATCAATCCACTACCATCCTAGTAAACCAAATAAGGTGGTGAATTATCTAAGTAGAAAGGACCCAGAAATTCTATCATGAATGAAAATTAAAAAGGATCTGATCATCTTGGATTTGAAGAGGATGTACATGGGAATCATAAGGAAAAGTAAAATCATTAATCATTTCGCAAATTATTTTTCAACTATCCCTTTTGGAAAGGTTAAAGGATTCTCAAAGAAATGATGTGGAAATTTAGAAGAGATTAGAAACTATAAGGAAATGTAAAGCCTCATAGTTCAATGTTAATGATGAATGAATTGTGGTATTTGGGTAAAGACTATGTGTTCTATCAAATCCTGAGTTAAATAAGGAACTATTGGATTATATACATAGTTCAAATTTCCCTATTCACCTAGGAAATAGAAAGACATATCGAGATTTCTGAGATCAATATTGGTGGGATGACATGAATAAGTAGATCACTGAATATACATCAAAGTTTTTGGTATGTCATCAATTGAAGGATAAAAGGTAGAAGTATAATGGTATGATGTAACCATTACCCATATCAACATGGAAATGGGAAAACATCACTACGGACTTTGTCACTGGACATCTGAAGACATCCAAAGGAAACAATGTTATATGGGTTATTGTGGATCATCTTATAAATACTACACACTTCATTACGATTTGAGAGGATTTATCACTAGATCAACTAGAATGGGTATAAATCAGAGAAGTGGTAAGGTTTCATGGAGTATATCGATTGCATCTAATTGAGATCCAAGATTCACCTCTAAGTTATAGTAAAATCTACAGCATACTCTAAACACTAAGTTGAATTTTTGTATGGCCTATCATCCTCAAATTGATGACCAATCTGAGAAGACTATTCGGACATTAGAATACATATTTCGGGAAAGTTCTATGGACTTCAAAGGTGAATGGGACCAAAATATTCCTTTGGTTGATTTCCCTTACAATAAAAGTTTTCACTCGAGAATCCAAATGGATCCCTATGAATCCCTTTATGAGAAGAGGTGCAGAATACCAGCATGTTGGGATAAAGTTGGGGAAATAAAACTTCTAGTTCCTAAAATGGTTGATGAAATGGTGGAGAAGGTTAAGGCCATTAAGCAAACCATCAAGGATGCTTAGAGTCAATAGAGGATCCATGATAACAATCATCAACAAGACATATATTTTGATGGGGGATAAATTTTATTCCTATGAATATCTCCATGGAAGAAAGTAATGAGATTTGTGAAGAAGGGAATGCTTATTCCAAGGTACATTGGCCCTTTTGAGATCCTTTATCGCATTAGAGCAGTGGAAATCGACTAGCATTCCCACTAAACCTAACTCAAGTACATGATGTATTACATGTATCCCTCTTGAGAAAGTAAATACCAGACCACTCACATGTACCCAATCCAGATGTGGTACCATTATATAATTACCTTTCCTATGAAGAGTGTCCAATGAAGATCTTATATAATAGAGAAAAATTTCTACTAAAAAATACAATGCTCCTTATCAAAGTATATTGGAGAAGCCACAAGTTTGAAGAAGAAACATGGGAACCAAAGGATGTCATGAAGAAGAGTTATCATCATCTGTTTTAGTGTAGGAAAAGAAAATTTTGAGGGTTAAATTTCTAAAGGGGGAATATTGTAACAACCCGAACAATTATGAATAAAATTTCCCTTTTTATTTAATTAAATGTCTTTTTATATAATATTATTATAGAAAAAACATGCACAAATTTTGTTTTATTATATCCAATTGGATTTAATTGACCATTAATAATCATTATTGTTTATAATATATTCATTTAATAGTGATCACATGACTATTATAAATATAGGGTTTTAACAAATCCAGTTGACACAGACAAAGGAAGTGATGACCTCAACCAGTAGGATTGTACCCTATAAATCCAATTTATTAGATATTATAAGGGAGATATCATTTTTGGGATTTTCCCATTACCAAGACCAATATTATATCCAACAACTTAAGAATGAGTAAAATAGTTTACAGGAGAAGTTCAATCTCATCGATATCATGACCCAGATAATGTTCGTCGAATGACCCCATGAAAGTGCACCATCGCGTAGCTTACTCTTAAGTCATATGTTGGTGTATTAAAGGTATATGTATCAAGACATTAGAAAATTGAGTATATAAATTACTTTTATAGAATAATTAATATGATTTAATACTATTATTTTTACTTTGTAAATGTTTTTTTATTTTATTTTGATAAAATAAATCACAAACTATATTTTTGGTTAATATTAAAATTCAATTAATTAATTTATGAATTAATTTATTTTTGAAATAAATAATATTTTAATAAAATATTATTATTAAATATTTTTTATCAAATATAAATGATCATATTATTTTTATGAAGTCGAATGTAATTTTTATAAGAGTTTGAAAACCTGTTTTTGTCAAAAAAATCTGTCATTTTCAATGAATGTTGGTTATTATTTTTAAAGTAAAAATACAAATATTTAGAAATTCATTTAGATAAAATGAATATTATTTTTTAATTTGAATTTATAAATTATCCATAATTTAATGTTTCATAATTTTCGGAGATAGTAAAATTTTTGGGTAAAAATTAAATATCGTATAAATATAGTTTGTGATTTATGAAATCATAATGACCCAAAAGTGATGTAATAATTACTATAAATGGAATCCATGACCAAATAATTGTTTTCCATTTAAAATAATTTGATTTTAAGTTTTTGATTTACTTTATAAAGCCTTTGTGAATCCTCCAAAACTTGTGATATATTTTAAGATTTTAAAATAATTTCTTTAAGAGTGTGACTCACCTCCACATCAACAGGGGTACTATTTCAATAAGTTAGGACCTTGTAAATATAAAATAATAAAAACCAATCCCCTTTTCGATAAATCATGTTATGATTTGTGGTTTTGTATATTTTATTATTTAGAATCCAAAACCAAAATAATAAAGAAATCTCCCTCTTTTCCTATAAAAACTCACCCAAGCTCCCATTTATCTTCACTAAAACTCCTTGTAGAATGTCCTTATTATTAAATCCACTCACTATAGTCCCCCCAAGGATCCCCAAAACTTTCCATAAGCCCCTCCTAAGCCTTTGGAGTCACACACTCAAGTAAGGGATCTTCCGGTCTCCACTTTTATCAAGCACTTATTTTATGTTATGTCTTTTAATTTCATTTTACTTATGTTGAAATATATTCTTAAATATCCCCCTTACTTTACATTTTATTTAAAAACTATTAGATCCCCTTTTATGCTTATTTATCAATCCTGTTAGCCCTTATGTACACTCGTTACTATACGAAAATTTCGTAAGGGATCCTCACCTTCTATTCTTTATTCAAGATTCTTTATGAACTTATGCATTCTATATCCATTTAATAATGTTTGGACATGTATTTACATGTCCCTCTTACTACCCATTTTATTTCTGAATTATGAGAGACCACTTTTTCTATTATCTACCATTTTTATGAATTTTTATGTATTGTTTTTATGCTGCAAAATTTCACTGTGTTTTTCCATGCCAAAACAATTGTGTAATAAATACCATAACCATTTTTCTATCAAGGGTATTCACCTTTATGAACATATACTTATTTATTTTGGACTTTAATTTATGTATTACACATTCCAAGATCATGGAATAAATTATTATGATGAATAAATCCATGTTGTATGATCTATGTGGAACACTTAAGCATGAGAATGAATTAATTATGATATGTGTGCCCAAATAGCGCTCCAATGCATTGGGTAATGTTTAGTATCATGATGCATCATGTTGGGATAGGGGTGTGCCTAATTACTTTATGGTACTCTATCTTATATGAGTTCTTGGCAGATTTATCCTTGACTTATGTTTATGATTCAGTGTTTTAAGTTATTGCCACATTTCCCATGTTATGATTATCATGCTATATCATGCCATATTTTTCATGTTCTTTTTATGTTAAACTGATATGCCTATTTTATAACATGTATTATCTTCTTCATGTTATGCCTTATTTGTTTCATTACTGTGCTTTATACCTCACCCCTTGCTTATGTTTGTCCCTAGGATATCCCATTCAGTTTTAAGTTCGTGGGAATATTATGATCATGTCAAGGAAGTGTTCAATTTTGTTTTATATCCCATGTTATATATTATTATGTAATGTAAATAATTCCCAAATTCACTAGACTTTTTGACCGTTTGGGTTGTATTAAGTGTAATTTTATGTAATAAAACATTTATTAATGTGTAATAAAGATTAGGTTTATTATAAATCCTGAGAATCCTCACATCATATGTGTTTCATAATGTTGGTCTAATTTATTGAACATTTTCAATGAATTAATATAAATCCATTAAAACATTCTATCACAATAAGAATATATGGGGCTCACCTGGATGGCAATAAGTCAAGTGTGACTACCCAAATCCCACCTCTAATAGGCCAGAGTCTAGAGACCAGTGCTGAGTATTCATAACACTCACATGGGAGCCCTTAGCCTATAGTATATGTATGCACACACACATCTCCAAGACTATACAATGCTAAAATGTAAAAAAACTAATAACAAAAGCATTAAAACATATAAATCCCACAGTCCTAGTATGATGAAAATTTTTGGAAATCGTAATGGTTGAAATACAAGCCAACAAAAGCTATAAAGAAGTCCAACCTACTAGTAAGATAGGACTATAGTCAAATGTGACTCCTAGAATGAACCATGGTATGTCTATCCCAAATATAATATCTTTATACTCCTAGTCTATTGAGAACCCTAAAAAATGGTCATTCATCTTCATAAGACACAACATGTGTGGGAAGAGTCCATGCAAGTGTAACATCTCCCAATCTAGAAATGTAACGACCCAATATTTTTTAATGGAAATTCCTTTCTTATAAATATGTAATAATCAAATTAAATCACAACATAATTAACTACTAAGTTCTATGTTACCCTTAAAACATAATTTTTTCACTTCTGTGATGTTAATTTGAAAAATCTAACATACACAGTTGCGATCAGTAAGTTATTTGTAGTCCAATAAGAAAAACATAATTTTTGGTGAATAGTAACCTACCCTTATGAATATTAACATACCCTTATTAATAGTGATATACCCTAATGAATAGTAACCTTACCTATGATAGTATATAAATAATATTCAAGTGAAATTACGATATACCTATGCTTTGGAATAAGTAAATAAATGTTTTAAAACTGTTGTTTTTAAAATAAATTAAGATTTTAATTAAATATTAAATTAATCATATTTAGAAAATTATTTTTGAAAAATAGACTTCATTTTTTTATTCTACACGTCAAAAAATGGTTGGGGTGAATTTTTACGATTTTTCTGAAATACTTGAATTTTTTATAAATAGTGAAATACCATAAATAAGCTAAATAAGCTAATTATAGAGTCATGCAGGATGTTCTGCTGATGTAAGCCCAATTTGTTAGTGATAAAATAATAATATTACTATTCTTGGTCAAGGAAGACTCTCTATTCTTTGTCTTGTGTGGAAATAATAAATTAATGAATTTTATATTAAGAAATCTCCTCTCTCCTCCACTATAAAAACCCCCTCTCACTCCCTCTTCTTTTCACTCCTCTCAAGCCTTGTGCCTTATCTATATTCTGTCCAAATATCCTCCCAACCTCCTATCCCACGTCTAGAAAGCCTTGGTATCATAAAAAGACCAAAACCTCTCCTTTAAGGAGGCTCTCAAGGAAGTTTGGTTCAAGAGTTAAATTCCTCTTTTCAATTATTTCTCTTTCCTTTCAAGTTCATTTATTTTATTTTTTATATTACCTATACTTATCCAAATTTTGTGATGACTCCAGTACCTTATATTTACTTCAATTTTTTCATGATATTGGAATAATTTATCATCATCTCTCTATTTTACCTTCTTTTATACTAGTAGAAATAACACCATCCGAGATCTGTCAATTTTCCACAGTCAAGGACGATGGGCTTTCGATTTCTATTATTATTCTCAATTATGGTCATGAAAACATTCTTGTTATGGCTGAAACAGATTATTATATATTTAATATAACCTATTTAATATTCTGCAATCCCTTTGTAAAAATGATTTTAATTTATAAAGAAAAATGAGTTCGTTGTAATCAAAGCCCAGAAATTAACCAAAAGAGTTATCATTAAAGTTCAATATAATAATTCATCCTAATTCCATGTAACCAAGTTATATAAATGATCAATAACACCTATGTATGATCATAAATAATATTTGAATTCAATTATGGAGATTTACATGAACTCCGTTACTTAATAACAAGTGAACCGATTATGAAAATAAAAGAAATGAACGTTATGGAATGACGAAATTCAATATAATAACTTATCAATAAGTTCATAGATGAACTAAAAAGAATCATGAAAAACTAAATACATGTATAATAGTTTCTGAAATAATTTATTAATAATTATAATTTCATATTCCCGAAGCTTAAGTTCAAGAGTGGAACACGTTTGGAGTTAAGGTAAGGGTTTTCCACCCGAACATCCATTTTCATTCGGGTTACTTTCATTGTCTAATTACCTCAATGAAATTATTATATATTATTATGAAATCCTAATAAATTTTGTGTGAGTATTATATATATGTACACCAACTAGAATCCTTCCCTATTTTCTGGATAGATACTTGTTTTAAAATAAACTTTCAAAACTGTTTCCAAAATACAAGCCCGATTTAAGGGAATTTCTCAAATTCATATCTATTTTCTAGGGAACTCTATAATATATTTTTGGAAACCATTATCCTTATAAAAACACTCATTTTATCATGAAATACTATCTTACTTCACTTCTGGTTCTATACAAATATTTTTCCAAAAGAACTCTTCTTTTCAAATAAAAGAGTATTTATTTCAAGAATTGTTTAATGATTTTATAAGAGTATTTTCGTCTAATTAAACACTCTTGTTGATTCCTATGTATTAATGGGTTTAATAATTTATGAATTCATATACCATATTTTATTTAATGGTTTTTGATGAACTGTATTGTGGATGATCTAGCCTAAAACCATTCACCATATTACTCGGAATGGTCAGTGTTTTATGTTTAAGGATTGGGGAAAGTTAGTTACATTTCATATGATAGTTTCAATATGGATGTATATGTTGTTTATGTTTATCCCTACTCATATGAGGAATTAATTGGAATTATTAGGTGATGGGTTAGGGCCACTATATCCCTTAAATGCATCGGTAGTTCTCATGAGACAAATAGACGTGGAATTGGCCAAGGTCTTTCCCATTGTGATATATGGATTTTGGCTGAGGCCTTAATCATTAGAAATCTTGGCCAAGACCTTGAAAAAATGTTTCAGAATGTCTAGAATATGCACTTCCCTCATTATGAAGCTAGTAATTGAAAGTTCATGTGGTTATTCTACTATTATAATACCCATGATTATGTTATATTATGGAAATATTTACTCAGCTCATATTCCTGCCATTTTATGTTGAAATTTATTTTAAAGGCATGTTTTTCCAATTATTTGCCATGTCTAATGTTTATATTATCTTACACTGTATTTATTACTCTTATTGATCATTTAATATCACCCCTTTCTTATGTTTCATTTTCTCGGGACATGAAGAAGTTAATTATGAATGACTTGCAAGCATAATCTAGGAGTCATGGATGTTTCTAGTGGAATAAATTAGTGTTGTTTTTTCCTTCATGGTGTAATGATAAACTTATTTATGTATCTTGTTTCCAAAATCTACTAAACTAATTGGTCCTTCGAGATTTTTATTCCTTATTTATATTACAATGTAATAAAATAAGGCATCGTCTCCATGCAACTGGGGTCGGGCCCTTACAGTTGGTATCAGAAAAGTTTTAGTAGAAAACTTAGAAACTAGATTTAGAAAATATAGATTAGGGAAGAGTCCCTAAGATAGTTTTTTAGGATAAACATACAATAAAATCCTGGTATTTTTGTAAGGAATAGATTATGTGTATCTTTCAAGAAATACATCCCTATCTGGATATGAGCAGGTAGAGGTGGCTCTGTCACAGATGTACCTAGGAATGAAAGCTTCAACAAGGAGTTTCAGGCTTGACCCGGGGTATCCTGGTACATGATAACGGTCCTTTCTTCACTCTTTTTATGACACTACTGGGGGATATTCTTATAATAATTCACATTTTCTTTAAAATCCATTATGAAGGATTTAAATGTAAAATTTTCCTCAAAGAAACCATTCTTGTAAGAATGGGATTATCCATGCATAGAATTTCAATTTGTGATAATTATTTTGTTAAGTAAGATTTTTCATTATGATTCATAACCTAATCTAGTGTATGTAATTATCTAGAGATATCTCCTAGTGGAAGGAATGGAAACTGCACGAATTCACGTGTCCCCTGTAGGGATTTCCCTCTGATGCAAGATAATGATATTGGATCTGGGGATGTGATGTGTGTTGAGAAACTTATAACTATACTAGGATAACTTACTCAGGTTATGAATAATAACCTTACCCATATGGAGCATCCAAATCCACCACATGGAGGGATTATGTTAGATCTCTTTATGCGACAACAACCACCATCATTCAATGGGACTGCAAACCCATTTTTAGTTGAGCAGTGGATAAGTTCCCTAGAGAAAATATTTCTCACTTTGGGATGTAATGAAAGAGAGAAGGTCATCAAGGCAGTTTATCATCTATCAGGAGATGTGGGTCATTGGTGGTCATTTATCCAAAACACGGAGGAGGAGGAACAAATAGAGGAGATGGAATAGAGGGACTTTAAGGAAATATTCCTAGAGAAATACTTTCCTCGTGAATAGAGAGTAGATATGAAGAGGTAATTCATGAATCTAAGGCAGAAGGAAGATGATAATTTTTCAAAGTATGAAGCTAACTTCACAAGGTTAACAAGACATACTGTGGACTACATACTAAATCCAATAAGCAAAATTGATCGATTATTTGATGGCCTAAAGCCATTCCTCCGGTGGGCACTGGTCTCCCAAAGTTTTTCATCTTATGAGGATATAGTTTCATGTGCTATCAAGAGAGAAAAAGGATTCTCTAAGTATTATGACTTTAAGGGAAATCAAGAAAATAAGAGGTCTGTTAAAAACTCTAGGAAAGGAAATAAGGAAATAAGGAATAAGGGAAGAGTTTAATTTCCACCTCGTGATAATTATGGAAGGAAACAAACTGGTGTGTGCTTAAAGGGAAAGGAGTATGCTACAAATGTGGTCAGAAAGTTCATCTTGTTGGTGATTACAAGGGGAAGAAAGAAGAAATTAATGTTCAATGCTATAATTTTCGGGATATGGGACACTATGATAATTATTTTCCAAATCATCAAAAAAATATGCAATAGAAAAGGAAAAGGGAGAAGGGACAAGCTCATGTGATCACAACTGCAGAGGTTGAAGTTCCGAATGACGTGGTGGCAGGTACTTTGATCATTTCATCAAACTTAGTCAATACTTTATTTGATTCTACATCGTCACATTCATTTATATCTTCCAAGTCTTCCAAGAAAATTAGATGTGTCCAATTTGATTTAATAAGGGAGTTATCAGTCAAAACTCCTAGTGGATGTATCATTGCAACAAAGATGTGTCGATTAGTCCCCCTCACAACACATAAATGTGCTTTAGTTTCTAACCTTATCATCATACCAATGGCGGAATATGATATAATTCTCGGTATGAATTGGCTATCAAATTATGATGCGAAGATCTATTATAAGAATAAGGAAGTTAAAATTTTCGAGAATGGTGTAGAATCCCTTATTTTTAGATCAAAAACCTCACCATGTGATTATCATCTAGATCCACCCCCAGTAGATCTACTAATTTCAATTATTATGGAGGAATGGAATGAAATAAATAAGGGTGAGGAGAAGAATGTATAGATAGAGGACGTACCTATTGTGAAAGAATATGTTGACGTCTTTCCATAGGATTTACTTGGACATCCTCTAGAGCGGGAAATTGAGTTTTCCATTGACTTAATCCCTGGTTCAAGGCCCATATCAAAGACCCCTTATAGAATTTCCACTATTTAGTTAGAGAAACTAAAGAAACACTAGAGGAATTGAGTGATAATGGATTTATTCTCCCTGGCATTTCTCCATGGAGAGCCCATGTTCTTTTTGTTAAGAAGAAAGAAGGTTCTATGAGGTTGTGTATTGACTACAGGGAGATCAATGCTATTACAATAAATAATAAGTATCTTATTCCACGAATTGATGATTTATTTGATCAACTTCATGGAGCCCAATATTTTTCTAAGATTGATCTTTGATCTGGATATCATCAGTTGCTTTTGAGGAAGGAAGACATTCCAAAAACTACATTTCGAAGCAGGTACAGGCATTATGAGTTTGTAGTAATGCCTTTTGGACAAACTAATTCACCATCTATATTTATGGATCTAATGAATAGAGTTTTCAAGGATTATCTTGATGAGTTTTTAGTGGTGTTTATTGATGATATCCTGGTATTATCTAAAATCTATGAAGATCATGAAAATCACTTGCACACTATTCTGAAGACACTTAGAAGAAATAAATTATATGGTAAGTTTATCAAGTGTAATTTTTGGCTCCAATAAGTTTTATTTCTGGGCCACATTGTCTCTAAGGATGTAATATTTGTAGATCCTATGAAGACAAAGGCTATGAAATAATGGTCTACTTCAACGAACGTAACTGGCGTACATAGTTTTATTGGATTAGTAGGTTATTATCAGCATTTTGTTCAGAACTTTTCCCGTTTAGCCAACCCAATGACCAAGATCACATGAAAAAGGGTTAAGTTCATATGGAAAAATGAATTTGAAGAATGTTTTGAAGAATTGAATAGGAGGTTAGTGAATGCTCTGATCCTAACCCTACCATCAGGGAATGATGGGTTTGTTATCTATAGTGATGCATCAAAGAAAGGACTTGGTTGTGTCCTTATGCATAATGATCGAGTGATTTCATATACATCTAGGTAGCTAAAAATTCATGAAAAAAACTATCCAACTCATGATCTTGAGTTAGCAGTGGTAATATTTTCTTTGAATATTTGGAGTCATTACCTCTATGGTGAAAAATCTGAGATATATACAGATCATAAGAGTTTGAAATATATATTCTCACAGAAAGAACTCAACATGAGACAAAGGAGATGGATTGAGCTACTCAAAGACTATGATTGCACAATACACTACCACCCATGGAAAGAAAATAAGGTAGAAGATGCTTTGAGTAGAGAGGACCATGGAATTTTGAAAAAGATGAGAGTTTAAAGGTATCCTATGTTCATGGATATAGTAAAAATTGATATGGGAATTATCAAGGAAGGTGACACATCACTACTTTTTCAAATGGTTGTCAAACATTCTTTACTAGAAAGGATAAAAACTTCTCAAGCTAATAATGAGGAGTTTTAAAAGAAAATTATTGCTATAAATTATAGGAAGTTGAATGACTTTGCATATGAAGGTGGCATTTTGAAATACCAGAAGAGGCTTTGTGTTCCCGCTATTCCTGAGCTAAAGAGGGAACTATTGGATGATTCTCATATCTCTAATTTCTCTATACACCCTGGTAGCACAAAGATGTATCGAGATCTCTGATAAATTTTTTGGTGGGACAATATGAAAAGGGAGATTACTGAATATACATCAAAGTGCCTGATATGTCAACAAGTGAAGGCTAGGAGGAAAAATTCTAAGGGGATGATGCAGCCACTACCCATACCAACATGGAAATGGGAGAACATTACCATGGATTTTGTCACTAGACTTCCAAGGAAATCCAGAGGAAATAATGATATATGGGTCATTGTGGATCATCTTACAAAGACAGCTCAATTTATTGCAATTCGATAGGACTTATCATTGGATCAACTTGCACATATTTACATCAAATAAGTGGTAAGGCTGCATGGATTACCACTATCTATTGTATCCGACTGTGATCCTAGATTCACCTCGAAGTTCTGGAAAAGTCTCCAACATGCTCTAAGAACTGAACTAAACTTCAGTACATCCTATCATCCTCAAACTGATGGACAATGTAAGCGGACTATTCAGACACTAGAAGACATGTTAAGAGCATGTTCTATGGAATTCAAAGGAGGATGGGACCAACATCTTCCACAGGTTGAATTCTCCTATAACAACATTTTCCACTTGAGCATCTGAATGATACCATATGAATCCCTTTATAGGAAAAGGTGTTGAACACTAGAATGTTGGGATGAAGTCGATGAGCGTAAGCTGCTAGGACCTGAAATGGTCAAAGAAATAGTGGATAAGGTGAAAACCATTCAGAAGAATATCATGGCAGCCCAAAGTCGACAGAAGAGTTATGAAGATAACTGTTGAAGAGACCTTAAATTCAAATTTGGAGACCTGGTATTTCTACGCATATCTCCATGGAATAAGTTCATGAGGTTTGGTAAGAAAGGAAAGCTAAGTCCCAGGTATATTGGTCCCTTCGAGATCCTTGATCGATTCGGATCTTTGGCCTATCTACTGGCACTTCCACCTACCATGTTGGAAATACATGATGTCTTTCATGAATCCCTCTTAACGAAATACATACCATACCCTTCACATGTACTCTCTTCAGAGGAGTTATAGTTGGAGGATGATCTTTCCTATGAGGAGCATCCGGTGAAAATCTTGGATCATGGAGACAAAGTTCTACGCAAAAGACTACTCATCTGTTAAAGGTACTATGGCGAAACCATAAGTATGAAGAGGAAACATGGGAACTAGAGGAAGCAATGAAGGAAAATTACCCACACCTATTTTTGGCCTAGTTGTGAAATGAAATTTCGAGGGAGGAATTTCTGAAAGGAGAAAAAATGTAATGAGCCAATATTTTTCAATGGAAATTACTTTCTTATACAAATATTTTTCCAAAATAACTCTTCTTTTCAAATAAAAGAGTATTTATCTCAAGAATTTCTTAGTGATTTTATACGAGTATTTTCATCTGATTCAACAATCTTATTGATTCCTATGTATTAATGGGTTTAATAATTTATGAAGTCATCTACCATATTTTATTTAATGGTTTATGGCTATATCTATTGTGTATAATCTATCCTAAAACCATTCACCATATTACTCATAATGGTTAGTGTTTTATGTTTAATGATTGGGGAAAGTTAGTTACATTTCATATGATACTTTCAATATGGATGTATATGTTGTTTATATTTATCCCTACTCATATGAGGAATTCATTGGACTTATTATGTGACGGTTGGGGTCCTCTATAGCCTCTAAATGCATCGTTAGGTCTCATGAGACAAATATATGTGGAATTTGTCGAGGCCTTTCCCAGTGTGATATATGGATTTTGGCTGAGGCCTTAATCATTAGATGTCTTGGCCAAGGCCTTGACAAACTTTTTCAGAATGTCGGGCATATTCACTTCCCTAATTATGAAGCTTGTAATTGAAAGTTCATGTGGTTATTTGACTAGTATAATACCCATGATTATGTTATATTATTGAAATATTTACTTAGCTCATATTCCTTCCATTTTATGTTCAAATTTATTTTTAAAGGCGTGTGTTTTCAATTATTCACCATGTCTAGTGTTTATATTATCTTCCATTGTATTGATTACTCTTACAGAGCATTTTTTCTCACCCCTTTATTATGATTCATTTTCTTAGGACATGAAAAAGTAAATTATGAATGACTTTCAATCATAATCTATGAGTAATGGATGTTTCTAGTGGAATAAATTAGTGTTGTTTTTTCCTTCATGATGTAATGATAAACTTATTTATGTATCTTGTTTCCAAAAGCTAATAAACTACTTTGTCCTTCAGGATTCATATTCCTTGTTTATTTTTCAATGAAATAAAATAATTCACCGACTCTGGGAAACTGGGGTCGGGTCCTTACAAGAAATCTCTCATGTAGCCAAAACGGGTTGGTTATGAGACCTCAAGCGCACCTCCCGGAATGTCAGTGGTTTTCGACTAGTAGTGAGGGTGTGATATGTATAGTAGTGAGACTATACCCACTAGAATAGAGTAAAAAATATCATAATAATCTATAATAATAAATATCAGAGTAACTTAAAGATAGTAGAAATAGTATGTAATACAATTAGGAAAATAAGAGGAACCAATAAACCAATAAAAATGAATCATGTAATGACAAGTTGAGATATAACTAAATTTCAAACCAAAGGAAATAAAAATAAAAGAACTAGATGACATAAAATAAAATCGGGACCCTAGCCCTGAAACTTGGGTAATTCCCATCTACAAACTCCAGCTCATCAATGAAAACAAAAATTAGTAACAAGTTCCCTTTCCCTTTTCTAAACCTACATCCATGTAATCTTCTCGGGTACCAAACGGCAGTCTAAATAGGGTGTGAGTAAAAATATATAGGTCGACTCCACCATGTCTAAATAAAATTGGTTTGATAATAAGTGAATCCAATAATGTGATAAACAGATGTATTAATTAATCAATTAATACATTTCATAAATCATCCTACTTCATCACAATAAAAAATGTATATGAGCATGTAATACAACCATCCTAATTAACATCCATATATCCATGGAAAATCACACATATCTAGACCAAGACTATAATATAATATTTTCTACATGAAACTAGGTAGATCCCATGCAATATAATAATTAAAACATGGGACTGGACAGAGCCCGCTCAATATAGGAATTATAGTGTGGGACTTGGCTGAGCCTGCTCAATATAATCATTACAGAATTGGACTAGGCTGAACCTACTCAATATAATCATTATAGCATAGGACTAATTTGAGATCACTCAATATAATAATTATAGAATTTTAACAAAACAGTTCATAATAGTAAGGATGTCACAATAACACATCCTATGTCTCAATGGTTAATTATTAAAATTACCATTTATCTTTCTACAGCACTTTAATTTATATCTCAACTGATCAATAATCATATAAATAATCAATAATCCATTACTTATGGATTTTATATCAATAAATCACCTAAGGTCTCATGCCATGCTAAACATGCTTTAAAACATTGTTCGAGTTCTTGTTATTCAAATGTTTTCTCACCCAATGGGTAGACATAAGCCAGGTCACATCAACAATTGAACCCAAAGGAATCAAACCAATATTCCAATCCATGATTTATCATTAACCAACTAATTAATTTAATTAGATTTTATATTACATTGGTGTATTCAATATATTTTATATACTTCACAATTAAATAGACCATAGAGTTAGCTTTAGACCCCCTACCTTTATCTAGAAATTAAATAATGCTTCCAATGGAAAATGAAAACATGGATGAAGGAAAAAAAGTTTTCAAGAAGAAACTATATCAACCCAAGTCAAGATAAAAACCCAAAACAAACCCACGGTGAAGAGATTTACACCGCAAGAATAAGGAATAAAGGGAAAGAAAAGGGAAACCTAAGAAAAGTAACTCACTAGGGATCAGATGCGTAAACGGGATGTCCATAATATAGGAAAGGGAACCAAAATCACCTAGAGCACCTTAGGTTTTGAGAGGGGATAGGTTTAAATAGAAATAATGATAAACATAAGAACAAGACACACTTAAAACAATTGGGTCCAAGGAATACACGGCGTGTATTCCTTTCACATCATGTATTTCCTCATTTTTAGGTTACACTAAAAAAATCATAAACTTGGGTTAATATTTATCCTAATAGACATTTAGACAATGTAAATTAGGTTCATGTCATGTAACCACTTCACATCATGAACCAGATCACAGAATGTATCTAGCGGATGTTACACATCATGTAATATATACACGATGTGTAATTGTCTAGTGAATTGCTTTCATCCCAGCTTCTATGAAAGTTCCTAAATCACCACTAAATCCTTCCAAACTCCTTGGAAACCCTTATAATCCCAATTTAACACATTTATACATAGACTCTATTAATTAAAATAAGAATTTATCCTTGAAATTTTTTCTATTTTACAAAATAAAGGTTCCCCATCTCTGAATAAGACTCATCCACTATGGTCCATTGAAAAACTCAAAGAGGGACATACCCAAGAAAAGACATGATCTTACAATGTCCCCACCATATAAAATCTTGTCCTCAAGATTATCTAAGCATCATTGTGGGGTCTTGATGAAAAATTATATCCATTGTTCTCACATATCAGACTCCATATCACTAGTAACCTTCTAAACACGCCTATACAACCACTACACTTGAAACAGAGGTATAGGCCTACCTTGGAGATACTTCTCAATGTGGTCCACAATCCGTGTTGGATGATGATTAAAGGAAGAATCAGCACAAAAATCGATGTCCCCAATGTCTTCCACATGATAAGGGTCGGGATAATATCCCCAAAGATACACCCTGTGAAACACATCATGCATGGAATTGTAGAACTGTTGAAGGTATAATCAGTATGCCACTGGACTGAGCCTATCCACTATCTCAAACATCCTGAAAAAACTATGTGTTATCATTCCATATTTCTTGATACATTGTTACCCAAAATTTGGATACACCCAAAGGAATACATGATGGATATCCTAAAACTCCAGATCTCATCTCTGATGCTCAGTGTATGGTTTTTTCCTACTCTGCGTAGTCACCAACTACCTCCTGATTAGCTAAACCTGCTTAGAAGTCTCTTGTACAATACTAGGCCTAATAATAACTAACTCACCTACCTATAACCAACAAATAGGTAAATAGAATTTCATACCATAAAAATCCTTGAAATTTTCCACCTAGATCAATTCCTAGAATATTTTATTATATGAAAACTCTATAAATGTTATATATTTCTCTCATGAACCATCGAAATCTAAAACCCAGGCTTATAACATATATTTCAAAACCTAAATAGTCCACTCAAATTGATCGTCATTCTTAGGATAATAGGTTGTTATCAAAAGAAAAACCTATGATCCTAGATCATTATGAATACTTTTCCAGTACCAAGACATGAAACAACGATATCTATCAGAAATGATAATACTTGGAACACCATGAAACTAAACTATCTCATGCATGTAGAGACTACCCAGATCATTAATAGTGAAGGTATCCTTGATAGGTAAGTAATGGTATACCTTTTTAATTCAATCCACAATAACCCATACTTCATAATTCTTATGGTTTTTCCTAGGTAATCTTATCAAAAAATCCATAGGTAAATCATCATGTTTCCACTCAGGAATGGGAAGAGGCTAAAACATCCCATATGACCTCTGATGCTCGGATTTCACCTACTAATAGGTGAAACATCTTAACACAAATTCCTTTGCCTCATTCTTCATTACTATCCACCAATAATTTATATAGAGATAACAATACATCTTTGTCAAATTAGGATTTACTTTTCATCTAGAATCATGAAACTCTCTCATCGACTCCTCACGTGATCCCATAGGAACCCATACTCGGCCACAGAAAAGAATAGAATTACCAATACTAAGATACCATCCTTATAGTGTATCCTCACTACATAATTTATCTCTCAGAACTAATCCCTTTAGATCAAATAATGGCATTATCTTCATATGATCCAAAATAATATGTATAATAGATTTTGAAGTCATAGATACTCATCCCTGAGACTCCGGAACATATAGATGCATGTATGAAAAAAGTTCCATCATCTTCAAATCATCATAAGACTCTCACACTACCTATATATACTTCTTATGACTTAAATAATCAACAATTATGTTTCCCTTTCCCAATTTAAAAATCATCTCGAAGTAGAAAGACTGCAGATACTTGACCCACCTCCTCTATCAAAGGTTCATGTCCCACTGAGAAAATATCTTCCTAAGGATCTTATTTCCCATGTACACCAAAAACCTCTCACTCATAAGATAGTTTCTTCAATATCTCATGACATATACCATGACATCTAACTCCATATCATGATTAGGTTAATTTCTCTTGAGTAGTCTCAGCTATCTTGAGCCATAAGAAACCACTTGATCCTCCTACATCATAACTGCTCTAAGTCTAACTCTAAATGTATCACAATACATAGTATATGCTTTAATTGGAATAGGTAAAGTGAGAATAGGTTTGAATTTCATCCTACCTTTCATCTCCTAAAAATCTCCCCCATAGGCATCTAACCAAACAAACTTCACTCCCTTCTTGGTTAGCATTGACACTGGTGTTCTCATATGGGATAATTCCCTGATAAAATATCAAAAATAACCAAATAAACCTACAAATATCTGAACAAAAAATACATTATTAGGTTTCTCCCAAGATATCACGGCTATAAATTTATCTAGGTCCACTGACGCTCCTTTATCTGAGATTACAAAGCCCAAGAAGTGCTCTTTATCAATCTAGAAATTGCATTTGGTTATCTTAGAATAAAGTTGATAGTCTCTCAATTCACTCAAGATGATGTCAATATGTTTGTCATGATTGTCTGTTGAATGGGAGTACACTAAGATTTCATTGACAAAAACCAAAAAATATTGTTCTATAAAAGGATGAAATATTTGATTCATCAAGGTCATGAATACCGTAGGTTCATTTTTCAACCCAAAAAAATCACTACAAACTCATTCAAGCCATACCTACTCCTAAAAGTTGTTTGAGGTATGTTTGATGGTCTCACCCTCAATCAGCGGTATCCATATCTTGAATAGATCTTGGAGAAGATCTTGGAACCTCTCAGTTGATCAAAGAGATCATCAATATGTAGAAGGGGATATCATTTCTTGACTTTCATCATGTTCAATATCTAATAAACCAAAAATAAGTGCAAGGTGACATCTGTATTCTTGTTGAAAAGAATTGGAGAATCCCATGGAGATGTACTAGGTCATATGAAACCCTTAGATTCTAGATTTTCCAACTGAAATTTTGACTCCCGAATCTCTATTGGTTCCATTATCTAAGGTGGTATAAATACTAGCACTACTCCCAACACTAACTAGATCATGAACTCGATCTCTCGATCAGTCATTAATCAATAGAACTCGTCGGGAAATACATCCTAAAAATAGTATAATACTAAAGGAGAATAATTATGCTTTGTTCCACCATCATCCAGAATAAGTCTTGCTATATGATCCGTAAGACAGTCCAATCTTCACTAAATTAGTTATCCACAACCATCCTAAAGATCCCACTCACCTTAGTGAGAATAGTTTTCCCCTTCTAGATATATTAAGGTATATCTCCTCTGGTAACAATCAATATGATCATGGTATAGAACTAGTCAATCTATACCAAGCATTAAATCGAAACCTATCATTTCCATCACAAATGGTTCCCAAAAGAAATAGTAACCAAAAATCTCTATAGAATACACTTTACACCATTTTATATTCTCTGATCACACTCACAATGGTGTATTTATGTTCAAATCACCATCCAATATCTCTACAACCAAACTCAAAACATTTTAACAAAAGAGTAGATAAAAAGTAATGTGATGCTCTTGTATCAAACAAAATGAAAGAAAGGGTAGATGATACAATAATCATACCTATAATGATATAAGTTTTTTCATCCATAATAGATGGATTAGTTTTCATAAAATGTAGTTGACCATCCCCTCTTCCTTGGGTTTCATCCTAACTCCCTTGAGTTATTCCCTCTACCTGGTAATTTCATTCCTACACTAGGGTACCACATCCCCTGGCTTGACCAAAATGTCATGTTGAACTCCATCCACCTA
This sequence comes from Viscum album, assembly GCA_963277665.1. Taxonomy (NCBI): domain Eukaryota; kingdom Viridiplantae; phylum Streptophyta; class Magnoliopsida; order Santalales; family Viscaceae; genus Viscum; species Viscum album. The sequence goes on from OY728128.1 coordinate 698,142,093, forward strand.
TCTTATAAGGAGTAGATGAGTCCTTCCTAGATTCTGGTACCTATCCTAATCCCCTATCACTACTCTAGGTCGAGAAGTTCTGACAAAACTTCTAAGGATGGACTATCTTGCTGCAAGTATGGCAGACCAAATCAGGGTATGGACACTCGGGCCGCTTGTGGACCTATATTATACACTGATATAACTATAACATAAAATGGTCCTAAGATAGCCAACAACTTTCCTTAATATTATTCCCATTTTTTCATTGGTGAAAACTTTCTTAGAATTTATTCTTTCAATCAAAATAAGAGGTCCTGTTTTTCCCTTCTGAAATTGATTGGCCACTGCTCGGGGCCTCTCTCAAATTCACTTCCACGATGAGTGCCTAATTCATAACATCTGAAAAACTCCTCAGATAAAAAAAACTCACCTATGAACTAATATCATATGGAATCCCATCCTAAAAATGTATCACCCTGTAGATCTCATCAAATACTAAAGATTTTGAAAAGAATTTTAGGTCGGTGAAACATTTAGCATATTCCATCACTGAAATTCCCTCCTATGTCATATTCATGAACTCACGATCCTTCTCATGAATAAACATATATGAATATAAGTGGCTGAAAAATTTCACCTCAAAGTCCTTTGTAGATAACTCCCCCTTCTGGCCAGTCTGATCTAGAATATCCCACCAACGCTTGGTGGGTCCATGTAGTATATACATAACAAGCTTTGCCCTCCTATATGTGAGTGTCTCAATATACTTTAAGATCATCTAGACTGACTCAATCTCGAACTCAGCTACCTTGGGGCCTCCCTCCCTAGTGAAAATAGGTGAATTTTTCAGTTAAAACTCCCTCTTCATCTCAGACATTGAAGGCAGAGTGTGAACAATCTCCCTTTCCATGGATCTCAGGACCCTCAATAATTTTTCACAAAGATGAAAATACATCTGATAATAAATCACTAAAAGAATCTATAGATCAACTATGATAGGATCATGGTTATTTCCACTCTTCTAATTCTCAAATCAAGGATAAAGAGTAGTCATTTTCTCAACAAGACAAACACACTCTTTAGATTATTGGATAAAATGGAAATTCAACCTCAATATTTGAAAACAACATAGAACCACTACTCCTAATATCTAAAAATTCCTTAAAAGTTTTTTAGCATGGCATAATATTTCATTTCATTCCATTTATAAATTATATGAGGTATCATATACCATAGTTTATATAGGAAAGTATATAACACATGCAATAAATATGTTCCTATCATGAACAATGCATGCAATATATATCCCTATGTGTCGATCATGATGAATGAATACTCATCTCATGCCATACCAAGTCACGAGTAAAAATATCAAGAAATAATATCATCACAACATGTGAATCACCCAAGGTGGAATAACATCAACTGTAACAAGTGAATATCATAACAAAAATCTCATCCATGGGCACTCGGATTGTCCCCCATACATGGGTTATCTACTCCCATGTACAAGCTCATTACCAAGTACTGAAATATCCAAGTATTTTTTCTACCTTTCCCAAATAGTAAGTAAATATAAAAGAAAAACTTGATCCTACGATACCACTTTATAACATCTCATGATCTGGTACTCTCTCACATGGCCAAAATGGGTTGGTTATGAGACCACAAGTGTGCCTCCCCATACACCAAAGGCTACTAACTTGCAGTGGGGGTGTGATATGCATAGTGGGGAGAATATTCCTCCTATTATGGAATAAAATATAGTGGAATAATCCATAATAATAAATATCATCATAACATAAAGATAGTATAAATAGTATGTTATACTACTGGGGAAATAAAAGGAGGAACCAATAATCCAATAATAATGAATCATGTAATGAAAAGATGATATGTAACAAAATTTCAAACTAAAAATAAACTAAAATTATGATAAAAAAATATACTCAAGAACCTGGTCCTGAACCCCTGGTCAATCCCTTCTTCAAACTCCAGGCCATCCAAGAAAACAAAAATCAGCAACAATTTCTCTTTCCCTTGTCCAAGCCTGAAACCATGTAATCTTCTGGGGTACCAAATGGAGACCCAGATTTTGTGTGAGTAAAAATCAATAGGTCAACACCACCATGCCTAAACAGAACCAGTCTAATAATAAGTGCATGAAATAATGAAAAAAATTTGTATTATTTAATCGATTAATATATTACATAAATCAACCTTCTTCATCACCATGGTGGTATGTCTCTGAGCATGTAACACATCCATTCCAACCATCACCAAATATCCATGGATAAATCACACATATATAGGAAAATACCACTATATAATCATTTCTTCATAGTATTAGGTATATCCAACTCAATATAATCATTACAATATTGGACTAGGCAGAGCCTGTTCAATATAAGCATTATAGTATAAGACTAGGCCAAGGTCACTCAATATAATAATTTCAGTATGGGACTGGCCTGAGCCCACTCAATATAAACATTATAGAATGGTACTAGGTATATTCCTCTCAATATAAGAATTGCATAATTTTAACACAATAATTCATAATAGAAAGGATATCACAATAAAACATCACAAGTATCAATGGTTAATTTTTCAAATTACCATTTATATTTCCATTACACTTTCATTTATATCTCAAATGCTCAATAGTCATATCAATAAGAAATAATACATTACCTAGGGATTCTATATAAATTAATCACCTAAGGTATCATTTCATGGTAAACATGCTTTAAACCATCATCCAAGTTCTTATTATTTAAAGGTTTTCTCACCCAACGGGTAGCCATAACCCAAGTTGAATCAATAATTGAACACAAAGGAATACAACTAATATTCCAATACATGATTTTACATCAATAAACTTATTAATTTAATTAGAGTTCATGTTACTTTGGTACATTCTTGATATTTCATATACTTCATAATTAAATAGAGGATAGGGTTAGGTTTAAACCCCCTAGCATTATCAGACAATTAAACAATGCTTCCAATGGAAAATTCCAACATGGATGAAAGCATAAAATATTTCAAGAAGAGCATATATCAACCCATGTTAATATAGAAACAAAAAAAACACATGGTCAATATATTTACACCTCAATTACAAGGAATGAAGGGAGGGAAAAGGGAGTCATGCCCAAAGAAAATCACTAGGGATCATATGCATAAACGGGATGTCTGAAATGAAGGAAAGGACCCTAAAATTACTTGAACTACCTTATATTTTGAGAGGGGAGAGGGATACACCCAAATAATGAGAAACATAAGAACATGTCATAATTAAAATTGTTAGGTTTGAGGAATACAATGTGTGTAATCCTTTCTCATTATGTATTTCCTTGTTTTTAAGTTATGCTGAAAAAGCCATCACCTCATATTAATATTTATCCCATTTTACAATTACACAACATGAATTAGGTTCATGATGTGTAACCAATTTAAGTAAAGAAATATTTCATGGCATTTTTAGGGTGGAAGTTACATGTTTTTTAACATATACATGGTGTGTAATTGTCCATAAAATAGTTTTCCTCTCATCTTCTATGAAAGTGTCTGAACCACCTTTGAATCCTTCCAAAATCACCAGAATTACTCATAATACCATTTTAAAATGTTTATACCCAGAATCCATTAATTGAAAAAAACATACATCTTAAAATTTATGTAATTTTCCCCAACAAAGTATATTTTTCTCAGAATAAAACTCATCCACCAAGGTTCAATGAAAAACTCAAAGAGAGACATACCTAGAAAAAGATGAGATCTTACCTAGGGGTGAGTATAAAAATACCTAGTAGGATACCATAAAATTACTAAGCATAAATCATCAATATTAGTTAGATAATAATTATATATTTCAATCATAAAAGAGTATATACAATAAAACATCTAGATATACTCATAGTGGACACTAAGTATCAAGGTGAGGTCAAAACCGCATTTTTTACCTAAGATTCTTCTTGAGAACGTGTAACCACACTCTCTCATTATATATCACTCCAAGATTATGGTATCTCTAATGGATTCTATCTGAGATATTGTACTCATTGGGTCTCTCCATAAGGATGTACATGTTGGATGTCTGAAGAGATCAATACATAGATGGGCATCACACCCATGTCAATGGGGTATACCAACAACTCAATTTTGATTAACCTGATAAGTATTAGATAGATGCTCATGTAGAGTTAGTCATGCTTATTCTAAGAATCCCACCTAGGGAAGATGATGATATAAGATCTCATCCTGAGACTCCGATAGGTATTCCTACAACTCTATCCAAAACTAATCCTTTATATAGTATCAAAATTTTATGATCATGATGTAATTCCATATTATATACTCACATGGGTGGATTGAGGGAATACACTCTTAAAGAAACTATTCCATGTTGAGGGGGGAAAGTTCTCTAAGTTATCTTCAAAGAAGTATATGGCATGTAATTAGGGAACATGGTGTGTAACTCTAATACCAAAACTTCATGTGTTTATTCCCATTTAACTCTTCCCATTATTGTGTACATATGGTTGTGTCTATGTACTGAGGTTGTGCAATATACCTAGCCACATTTGAGTATTGGGCCATGCCTTTGTACTCTACATGTGCCCATGTGAATGGCCATGTTCCTTCCCATGTATCCTCTAAGATACATGAAAAACATTATCCATAGGTCACATGATATGTGTTTGGGACCACATAGTGTGTGATCCTTATCGCTTCCATGGAAACCCTAGCATCGTAGCCATAGCCCCACATGACGTGTATCTCCAGATTACATGTCGTGTAGTTCATAAATTTCTATAACCTATAGGTTCTTCACATGTCATTTTTTCCTACCACTAACACTGCTAGATCTACTGAAAATCCCTCCTGGGAATCACAAATCTGGTTCAACTATGTTCTATCATCACTGGAGATTTATTTCCATTCATCTGAATCAATCGAAAATACCTATGTTTCTTGTCCATCATTATGCACCCAACTAGGAAAATGAGAACCATTAGTATGATCTTTCTCCCTTAATCATATACTATCATCAATCCTTAATAGTAGCCTCAATATCAAGTTTTACTTGTGGTATCGATTTGTTGAGCTAAATAATGATTTTGCAATGATCGAATCTCGAGTATCCATCAAACCACCGGAAAAAAATTTCCCGTGATGAACGTGAAAATAAAAAGGGGAGAAAACCATAAAATAATAAACTTGAGGAAAAAACCGCATCCATTGTTCATCTCAGGCTTGATTCATTTTCATAGAATAGATGAACAAAGATGAAAATAATCAATCAACAACAACAACAAAAACCATTCGTCTAATCACGAATCAATTATTGACTATAGAATTGATCCGGGTTCAATATGAGATAAATAAATAGATGAATCCACAAAATAAAAAAATACTACCTTAAGTTTTGATTGATCACTAATGACGAATGATCCTACATCATGGTCATTAGTGATATACATGAACTCCATTGTTATTGAAAATCCTTGCGATATTGATTTGATCCTATGATCTGATGTCATTTGTTAATGCCTCTCTAAGAACTCCTCTCTAGGTCTCCGTAGTTATGTGGATAACCCTAAGACTCACCCATAATAGGGTATTTATAGAGAAGTCCAAGTTCGATAAGTCAAAATAAATAAATAAATAAATTCAATTAATTTATTTTACTATTTTCATCCATGGTGACTTTTTAGAAAATGCTTGACATCGATAAAGATTATGTTGCACCTTGGGTAAAGCCTGTGTTGTGAACACAATAACAGTCTCAGATTTCCAATTCGATACTTGACTATGCTTTCATGGAATGTTAAATTTATTATGTTTTTAATGTTTATTTATAGCATATGGTGGACCCTAGGTCATTTCTCAAGGATAATTGGTAGTTTAAAGTGTGTGTCTTTAATAAAAAGGGCTAAAAGAGGGGGTATGGTTTTGAATACAATTATAAAAATAAAATTACTTAATTTAAAGAGTTCAATAGTTTACAAACAAGTGGGTTTTGAAAAATATTTTATCATTTCTAAGTTACTGTACCACTTGAAAACTTCCTTGTTCTTAATTTATTTTTATGTTTTGGTGTAATCCTTTGTTTATGGGTTAACTAAGACCTTGGGTACCCATAGGACTCTAAAATGATGAAAATGGGATTAAACCTTGATATAAAAATCATGTAGTCAAATTTCACACTATCACCATGATTAAATGTTTTTCAGGGAACACTGAAATCTCAAATGTTTGGGAATGAATAGGATTCTTATATTGTCTAATCAGAACAACACAATTTTCACACTTGAAATTACAAACTGATTGGTTAAAAAATAAAATATTTTTCAATTAAATACATCAAAAAAGTTAATATACATTTAAAAGATCAATTCCAAACCAAAATATACACCAAACCAATAGATAATTATGTGTCTAAACTCCCTCTTCAAGTGTGTATCTCACTTTCAATGATCACCCACTGTTTTTTCTCCATCGATATGAGGAAGAGGACAATATGGAACTATAACTTCATATCATCTCTCCCTATAAGTATAGGTAGATCCATAACCTAAATATGGATTAAAGTAATCATTTGGGACTCTAAAATAGTATCACCTTTCCTCCTGTTCAAACTTACAAATGGGGTTCCTAAGGTGTCAATTTATAGGAAAAGTGTAAGGTGGTTTTGGGATCCCAGATTTCATGATACCACATGGACCATGATTTTGGGCATCCATAAAGTATTATATCACTTTTTAAAAAATTAAAAACTTTATTCCCCACTGATTTACTATCTCCACAATAAAATTGGTATCATTTAGAGGCTTACAGATCTAGATATGGATGAATTATAGAAGTTACATCAAGGCTATGAATAGTGAATATTCTCACCAATGATAGAACATTTTGGTCATAAAAATCGATGAATTGGTATTTTGGGTCTTCTATAGAAATGTACCCTATAATTTTTTTCATTATCCCACCAATTTTCAGCCCAATTAGATCCATGGATTAGTATAAGTGTGTTTTTGATTTCACATTTATGCTTAGGCTCCTACGCAGTTTGACCTACTTTACTTGAATTCTATCTTAGGGTATCCAAATCACATCCACCTATATTGAAATAATCAAAAAAAGATAAATTACCCTTTTAAAAGTGATAAAAACAAAATAATTTAATCAAACATGAAGTAAAATGTTTTATTAAATTTTTAATATTCAATATAAAAATTGTTTATCATAGTGGTATAAGTGTGAAATAAAGTAGTGAACTGCGGTGCGATCAGACCCCCACACCTAAAAATTTTTACTACTAAGAAAAATCACTTTTCCAAAAATTATGTATGGATATCTTCCCAACTTTAGGAAGATTTAATATTAAGAGAAAATTTAATTCATTATAGAAATGTGATCAAGGAAAAAACCACACCAAGGAGTTATTCTTAGTGTTCATGGATAAAGATTTCTCATAAATTGTATCAAAATTAAATTCAAGCAGATGTATGATATCTCCTATGAAAGAAAAAACAGGGATAAAATATGATAATAAATCCCCATGTGTGTGTGATAACCATTCTAGGTTATTATTCCTAATTTATATCCAATAAATAAAGGTTATTTTAAAAAAACCTATTCTTTCCTTATTCTTTCCACTGAACCTTCCATACATCCTTTACAATCAAATTTCAATAACCAATCACTAAAGAATTATCAAAGGCCTAACCATAATCTCTTGACCTAGATATCCCCATATGTTTTTTATTTCATCATTCCCCTCATAATTTATTTTTATTTTTTTATTTTTTTAGGGTATAAAATAGTTAGATAACAGATACACACACATAGGTCAATCTGGTATAGTAATGAAAAAGATCAGATAAGGAATGAATGTGTGTAAAAAGAAATTTAGAAATATGATAAATATTAACCTAACTTATATTTACCTTTTATTAAGTAATAAATATTCATAATTCATGGTTGAGTGTAATGAGGTATGTAGATGTTAAGTGACATTATTAACCCATAATCTACTCACACATATGGTATCAATCATCTCAAAGTTTTCATTGAGATATAACTATTAATATCATATATAAACAACCAATTTACTAAAAAAATCACACCTCAATGATAAATTCTTTCTAAGACTCACATGCCATCAATGAAAAAAAAATTCTTTAATTGTTAAAAAAATAGAGAAATTCATCATGAATTTTAAATAACTTACTTGATTAATTGGGGATTAAAAATGATTATTCTATCACAAAAAGGGGGTAAAGGTGAAAATACTATGTATCAAGAGAAAAAGAGACAAAGATGAAAGATGATGAAAATCCTAATGAACTCAGGAATGTTGGGAGAAATGAAAATAATATAAAGAAATAATAAAAAAAATGAAGAAAGATTATTCCAAATCCTAACTAACATAGGAATGTATCCTCCCCCTTATCATTCCTAGAGTGTTCATCTTCCTCACTGTAAGAAAAGATAATGTGGGAAGGAAGGATAAAACCTTGTAGGTGTTACTTGTAGGTTGTTTCTTAAATGTGGAGTTCCTCCACTTGGGAATATAGAATGGTCTCATGAAAGTGATTCATCCACTTTATATTAACAGTGAATGTCTATTTGGTTTTTTCATTTTGAACTTATATAACACCAAATGGATAGGCATTAGTAATAGTGTATAGGACAAACCAATGGGAACAAAGCTTAACTGGGTGTAAATTCAACCTTTAATTTTAAAGGATGGCCTTTTTTTCAATGTGTAACTGATGATGAAGGATGAGGTGGTCATGGGAATCCTTGTTTATCTCCCTATAGATCTAGTAGTTCTTATATGAGTCTCTTCAAAATTCCTCCAACTCCTAAATCTGTAACTTCCTATGATCACCTACATATGAGAGGTTAATATTACATTATTTAAAATCCCAATATGTATATTTCTCTACCTTTATAGGGAATTGAAAATCCTTTTCAAACACAATTTGATATAGTGACATTCTGATTGGAGTTTTAAAAGTTATATGGTACACCTAAAGTGAATCATCCAAGTGTAAACTCCGATACTTCCTATTGGGTTATGCCATTTTTTCAAAAAAAAACTTAACTTACTGATTTTAAATTTATGCTTTTCCATTAGTTTTGGGGTGATATGAATTGTAGACTTTATGTACAACCCCATAATTAAGGAGAAATTTTTTTCATCTTTTGATTACAAAAAATCTTAACCCTGATCCCTAATTCTAGATCTTGGAAACACAAACCTTCTAAAAATATAATATATCACAAAATCAACAACCACTCAAGAGTCATAAGTCCAAGTATACTTTTATTCAAACAATTTATAGACATATTCAATGTATAATAAGATGTAAACAAAGGAAAATGAATTTTAGAAATCCCCATGAAGTCTATTCCCCGTGCATCGATGATCTCAAAAAATAATATGGGTTTTTGGGGAATTTCATTCCTATTAGAGATATTTATAGTGAATTAACATCATGTTCATGAATTATAAAATTTATGGAAATATATATAAAATTTTTTATAATAAATTTCATAGTTAAAGACCTTTTGAGTTGTACGTTGAGATCCAAAGTATCCCCCAAAATCCAAAGTGTAAAAGAAGCTCAAAACATAGGTGAACTCATGGTCAGGAATACACCAATGAACAACATGGTCACTAAAAATTCTCCAAAAGTATGGGTCATCCAAAAGGTGCCATCATGACTCATGCTTACATATTTGGGATTTTGAAGTGATAAAATAGGTGGGTACCATCAATGTTTTCAAAAAAAATTACAATTTTTGCATACAAAGGGGTACAGTCCACTATATTAAAAAGGATCTCATCAAAGAATAATTCTCCAGTATGGAGGGATGACTTAACATGGTGGTCAAATAGTGGAGAAATCATACTAATTTGGTTTGATAACACATTCTCTACTCCTTTCTTATCCCTAATTTCTAGATTAAATTCATGAAGTGTGAGAATCCTGTGAATGAGACATGGCTTGGATTCTAGTTTCATAAGGAGATATTGAAGGGCTTCATGGTTAGATAAAACAATTACTTTGAACCATAAAAGTTATGAACTAAATTTATCCATGGAAAACATAATAGAAAGGAATTATTTTTTATTTGTGGTGTAGTTTTCCTGGGCAGGTTCTAGTGTGCATGAGGCATAGGGTATGACATGTGGAGCTCAATCGACCCGTTATGATAAGATTTCTCCAACTTCATAGTTAGAGGTGTCACGCATGATCTAAAATGATAAATCCCACCAAGTTGTTTGGATAACATAGGTTGATATGATACTTCATTTAAATTTTCTAAAATCATCATCACAGTCTTTATCAAAAATAAATTTTTTTTCTTTTTGGAGTAAAAGGGAGAGGTGGAGTGAAATATTACTAAATTCATGAATGAGACAATGATAAAATCCAATATGACCTAAGAAATACTGCACATACCACACATTTTTGGGGAATGGTAGGGAAGTAATGATGTCTACTTTTGGTTTATCTATTTGGTTATTGTCCCCAAAAATTAAATGGCCAGGTACTACCCCTTATTGCACCATGAAATAGCATTTATCATAATTTAATGCAATATTATTTTCAATATAGATACGTATGACTGAACCAAGACCACTCAACCACTAATAAAAAGAGGAACCATATATAGTGAAATCATCCATGAATACTTATAGAAACTTATCTAGGTAATCTGAAAAAATACTGACTATGCATGACTGGAATGTACATGGAGCATTACATAGACCAAATGGAATCCACCTATATAAAAATGTGCCAAAGGGGAAAGTAAATGATTTTTTACTAATCTTTAGGGTAAATATAGATCCGAATGTATCTAGAATACCCATCAATAAAGTATTAGTGGGACTTCACCTAGCCTCTATAGAATCTAGTTGATGAACAAAAATGGTAAATGGACTTACCTAGTGTGATGGTTTAGTCGATGGTAGTCTATATGGACATGCAAACAATTCTACACATGGGTTGGAACCAATTCATTATTTTCATTTTTAATTACCATAAGACCAGTTTTCTTAAGAACTGCCTACATTGGACTAACCCATTGGCAATCAAAGATGGGGTAAATGATTCCAACAACCAATAATTTGGTTACCTAATTTTTAAAAACATCTAGGAAGTTTGTTTTCATTAGAATTTTTTCCTACCTCACTGGTTAATCCTCATCATTTAATAATATATGATGCATGAAAATTGATGGAATAATACTAGGAATGTAAGAAAGTGAACATCTCAAAGACTTTGTATACTCCATTAAAAGGTTAAGAAATTTTAATTAATGCTGTAGAGGTATTAAACTAGAAATGATAATAGGAAAATTATTTTTATTCCCGAGATATGAATATTTCATGTTTTTTGGTATTGGTTTAAGTTCCAATTAAAGGGAATTTTGGATTTATGGGAAATAATGTGAAATTGAGAGGTCAATGGTCTCATATAACTACTCAATGGTAACATCCCTAGATAAGGATTAATCTTTTACAAGATTAGGAGTATCACTGATGGTCATAAGATCCTCAATGCTCAATAAATCATTAATTAAAACAAAATATTTACACTTTTCCAAAACCACACAACACTCAACATAAGAATCACAACCCAAATCATTAATGAGTGAAGAAGAGGAAAACACATCAGAGTATGGTTTAAGGATAGAATTATATTTTTGTGTGTCATTAGAGAGAACTTCCATCAAATAGACAGTAAGAGTGGAGTGATCTTCAACAAGGTTTTTTATATAATTAAGGATATTAAAACATACCTTTTATCCCCCAAACTCTATGGAAAAAACACAATTGTGACTGTTGATGATTGTCTTTATTGTTTTAAGGAATGGCCTTCCAAGTATAATAGGAGCATGTACTTGGGTTCAGTTATCTTCTATCTCAAGAAAGTAGAAGTATGTAGGGAATATGGTATTTATTACACACATGAGGACATCCTTGATCACTCATGTTGGGTTTTTGGTGCTCTGGTTTTAAATTTTCATGATGATTCTCATTGTTTGAAGCTCTGCAACCTATAGAGAAGTATAAATAGAGTGAGGCATCAAATTTATCAAAGAAACTAAATCAATCATTACATAGGAAAAGAAATTCTACCCCATAGTGAAAGGTATTGTAAAAGTGCATGAATCCTTACATTTTGTTATAATCACTGGTTTTATCAATTCTTAGACATTCCTTTCAAGGTTGAATCTCTCATTCCCCTTCAGTCTCTTTCTGTGGGTGAAATTTTGTTTGATAAATGTGGCATTGTGAGGAATTTTTTCAACTATATACAAGAGAGGAATGTTATATTTTACCTTTTAGAATGTATCCATTATCTCTTTATCAATTTCATTATCAAAAATAAATTAGATTTAGATATTATTTAGAGAAAGAGAATAGAAATGGATTGTTCAGGAGAATCATCATTGATAACTTTTTTTATAATTTTTGTTTCAGTTTTATTCGCATGAATATTTTGAGGGAAGAGAAAGAGAGTTTTTAGGCGAAGTACATACCTTATGTATTGAATCACTAGATGGAGAAATTTCTTTACCACTATGAAGTGTGATAGCACATACATTACCTTTATCCTTGGGATTGGCAATAAGTTTAGATGGTAGTCATCTAGACCATTGAATTTGGATTTCTCCCACTAAGTTGGTGAGTTGTCCTAGTTGATTTTTTAGGTATTTTATGGCTGATTGGGTGGTGTTTTGGAATTTTAGGTTATTTTAAGCTATTTTAGCCATCATATCCTCAAGGCAAGGCTTGGGTTTTAGAGGATAGTATTGGAAAGGTCTTTGTGGTGGTTGTGGATTCCTGGTTGGTGGTTGGGGTTGACTACCAAGCCCTTGGTGGTTCTATGACTATTGAGGTTTGTTATAATACCCACTTTCCTATAGGATTAGTTATGCTTATATCTATATTTGGATGGAAAGTATGGTTCTTTCCTAATAGGTTGGTTATATGGGTGACTTGGGATGATTATTTCATAACTATCATAAGTTTCTCTCAACTAATGGAATTGGTAAGAATAGTGGGTGTCAGTGGCACATATACCACAATGAATTAGAGGAGGAGGTTCATATTTCCCTTTGGAGAGATCATTTTTTGGATTAGAGTACTTACCTCTTTAAACTACATGTCCACATTCTTCTCTAATTTGGAACTTGTTACCTCGTGTACACCTCAAATGGGTATACTAGACCTTGAACCAAATTGTTACATGATTTTTTACATGTTTTCAATGAGGGTACTTATAGAGATTGGGGTCTTTTTCACTGGGTCACCACCTATATTAGCATTAATCATGTTATGATCGATTATAATTAAACGTTCAAAAAACTATTTTATTAAAAGTTTATCTCTTATTTAATGGTGTGTAAAACTTGAACATAACCTTTTAAATCATTCCAAGTATTCATGAAGTGTTTCCCCTTATGATTTTCTTATTCCAAAAAATTATTTCCTTAAAGTTATAGTTCGATAGGCTGGGAATTATTTTTCAATAAAAATTCATTTCATGTCTTCCCAGCCTATAATTTGGGATTTAACATAGTATAACCAATATTTTGAAATTTCTTCTAAAGATAATGTTAATTCCCTAAGATTAACTAATACATCATACACATTAGAAGGTTTTAATATATATAATTCCTTTATTTTCCTATGTAGGTAATCTCTATCTAGTCCATGAAATTTGGGTAATCAGTGAATGGATCTAAATTTAAGTTCAAAATTAGGTGCTCCGCCATACATTTGAATGTATACAGGTCAGATCTCTATATCGGGAAAGATTAATTATTTTTATGTCCAGTTATTTTCATCCATATTATGCAAGTTTATTTTAGTATTGATGTTTTTTTCAGAATAATAAGAAGGATAAAAAAGATTTTTTATGTTTTTTTTTTGTCCTCCTTTAAGGGATCGTTTGGTGCTTCTTTGTGTAGATGATGCAATATCATCTCTAATTTGGGGTCAAAAGAAGGTATATCTCTTGGAGAAGAACATGGGATTCACAAAACCTGCATAGAAAATAAATTATATCATAAAAATATAAGTAAATTTATAAGATAAAATAAATAAAATATTCATAAAATTCATGAATATTTTATTAAAAAAATCAAACTAAAAACTGAAGCACTTCCTAGAAATAGTGCTAAAATGTGAATATTTTTCATGACATGTTAAATTGATTTTGTTTTTAATGTTGATTTATAACATAGGGAAGACCCTATGTCATCAATCACAGATCATTAGATGTTTAAAGTGCATATTTTAATTAAAATGGATAAATAAGGGGTTGGTTTTGAATATAGTTTTAACAATAAAATGAATTAATTTAAAGAGTTCAATAGTTGAAAAACAAGTGAATTTTCAAAAATAAATTATAATTATATTATAATTTCTAAGTTACTACAACACTTTAAATTTTCATCATTCTTAATTTATTATTAGGTCTTGGTGTAATACTTTAGTTGAGGGTTAACCAAGTTCTTGGGTACCTAGAGGCCTCTAAAACGATGCACATAGGAATAAACCTTGACATAAAAAATGTGTAGTCAAGTACCATCCAATTATCATGATTAAAGGTTTTTCAAGGAATAATAAAATCTCAAATTTTTGGGAAATAAGAGAATTATTATGTTTTCCAATAAAAACAACACAATTCGCATGCTTAAAATTTCACACTGATCAGTTATGAAATAAAAATTGTTTCAATTAAATGAATCAAAACAAATGTATACATCTAAAAGAAAAATTACAACCAAAATATACACCAATCTAGTAGATAATTATATTCTAATACTCTTTCTTCAAGTGTGTATATCCCTATCAATGATCAAATGTTGTTTATCCCGCTATCAATAGGATGAGGAGACTTGTGTAGAACTCTAACTTCATCTTAGCTATCTCTATGAGGATAGGGAGATATAGAACCAAAAAATGGATTATAGGACTCTATTGGGACTTCAAAATAGCATCACCATTACTCTTGGTCGAGCTTGTAAATGGGGTTCCCAAGGTTCCAATTTATAGGTAAAGTGGAAGGTGGTTTTGGGCACCTAGATTTCATGATACTACATGGACCATGGTTTTGGAAATATAAATAGTATTATCACTCTTTTTAAAAAACTAAAAAAAATTGCCCACCAATTTACTATCTCAACTAAAAAATTTGCATCATTTGGAGGTATATAGCTCAAGATATGGCTTATTTAAGAAAGTGACATTGAGACTATGAACATTGAAGATTATCTCTAATGATGTCATGTTTTGGGCCTAAAAATGAATTAATTTGTATTCTTGGTCTTCTAGAGACATGTATCCCACGCTTTTTTCATTATCCAGTAAATTTTCATCCCATTTGGAGTCATATATTAGTATAAGTTTGTATTTGAGTCCACATGTGTGATTGGCCACCTACATAGTTTGGCCCTCTTTTCTTGAATTCCATCATGGGCTCTCTAAAGCACATCCACCAACAATGAAATAATAAAAACAAGTGAAATTACCCTTTTAAATAGTGATAAACACAAAATAATATAATCAAGAATGAAGTGAAATTATTTATTAGATTTTTAATTTTCAAAATAAAAAATGTTTAGCACAGTGGTATAAGGGTAAAATAAAACAGTGAATCGCAATGCGATCAAGAATCCATTTAAGAGTTATTCCACTTTTTCAGGAAAAATAAATGAGTTTGAAATTAATATATTTAATATTTTTCAAATATAAATTCTTTTCTCATCATACCATAGAATCCTATGTTGTCTTATCGACTGGCTCTAAAAATATTACTATATATATTTCAAAATTTAATATAGAAAAAATTGAGACATTAAATTCTCCGCACATTAAGGATTTTCATCCAAAAAAATTAAAAAGTACTACTCAAAAATATGTGGTTATTGAGGTCTCATCTTGGTCTCCCAATCCTCGGTGTTCTCATGAAGATTCTCATACTTCCACCGGACATACACCAAAGGAATCACTTGCCCACAGAGGATTCTCTCATGTCGATCCTTGATCTCTACATGGTAATATACAAAGGTAGCTCCATCCTTGGTGTCTAGATCACCCCAATCGATAACATACTAAGTTTCATGTATATATCTCCTCAGATATGACACGTGTAAGAATTTTTGTGCCCAGTTTAACTACAGAGTTAGATCCAAGTGGTTTTCCATCTCGCCAAATCTACACAGTATCTAGAAAGGGAAAATGAATCTTGGTGATAGATTATTCCTCTAGTCAAATATTTATAATTCGAATTGAGGTGATACCTTCAAGAACACATGGTATCCCTCATCAAACTCAAAAGGTATCCATCATCGGTCTTTATAGGACTTGTAATAGTTTTATGTGGTCCTCACCCACTCCCAAATGATCTGAACCTTCTTTTTCATATCTCATACCAACTTTGGGCCTATGAGTGCTAACTAACCTAGATTAGTCCAAAAAAGTGGTGACTTATAAGGTCACCCGTACAAGGGATATAATGGTACCAAATCGATGGTGGAATGGTATCTATTACTATATGAAAAATCCACCAAGTGTAGATAACATTCCCAACTAATTCCAAATTCCAACATATAACCCAGTAGCATGTCTTTCAAAACCTAAATGGTCTTCTCAATCTAACCATCAATCTAAGGGTGAAACGCCATTCTCAAATGCAAATGAGTCCCAAAGGAATCCCACAATCATCTCTATAACCATGATATGAAGCGAGCATCACATTCTAAAATCATCTTTAAGGTAACTCCATGGATATAGACTATTTTATACATGTAAATTTATCCCAAACTCTCTACTTAACTCTTCTCTAGATTAGCTAGGAAGTGGGATGACTTGGTCAGTTGATCTATGATCACCCAGATGGCATCGTGTTCTATTGATATACATGGTAACCCCGTCAGGAAGTTCATAAATATTCTATCCCACTTCCACTCTGGAACCTCAAGGGTTTGAGATAAATCCACTGGAACATGGTGCTCAGTATTCACCTACTGATAAGTGAGGCATTGAGAGACAAAATCTGCTACACACTTCTACATTCCTGGACTCCAAAATTGATGTCAAATGTCCTAGTACATATTTTTCATGCCTAGGTGTACCTATAAAAGGGGTGTATGAAACTCTCTCGTCACATCCTCCTGCAATGTCACTGGTGCCATAGTCCATCCTCTAAAAAGGACAGTATTCTCCCCACCTTCATAAAATCTATAAGGACCATGTCCTATGGATATCTAAATATATAAGGTCTCGTAGTCAGTATCTCCATGTTGACCTTCCCTAACATTTTTTAAAATCATTGGAGTAACAACCATAGACTGAAGATATAAAGAACCATCTTTGTCTTCTAAGTACAACTACAATGAGGCTAACTACTTGGATTCCTCGATCAATAGGTGAGAACAGGATATCATGTTCAAAGAATATTTAACCATGTTCCCCCTCCTAGAAGTGTATACTAACTCTAATTCATATTCCTAGAGGAACTCTAGTCATCACCTCTATCTCAAGTTAAGATATTTTTTAGAGAATATTTACTTAATACTCTTTTTCTCATGGTAGATGATAAACTAATCCCCCATAAGGAAGTGTCGCCGCATATTTAGGGTAAAGACTACTAATTCAAACTCAAGATCATGGGTTGTGTAGTTCTTCTTGTGTAGTCTCAACTAACGATAACCATAGGTAATCACATCCTACCTCTATATTAGAAAAAAACCATGTCTAGTCTTCAAATCATTGTATAAAACTACATACTTGATGCTCTCTTCTGACAATATCAATAAGGGGGTACTCGTTAAACTCTATCGAAAATCCTAAAAATCATACTGGAACTTTTCCATACACATTAAAGGCTACCCCTTTTGGGTCAAATAAATCAAAGTAATAATATCCTAGATAAATCATGCACAAATCTATTGTAGTATCATACCAACCAAGGAGGTTATACACCACCATCACACTTTTGGTTGGATCCCAAACTAAAAATTCCTCGACCATTGCTGGGTCCATGGATACACCATTAGCTCATATAACATATCCCATAAAATGGACCTCCTAAATCTAGAACTGAAACTTCAAGAGCTTCCATTAAATATAGTACTCTCAAAGTGTGTTTAGAACCATCCTAAAGTGTCTTGCGTGTTCCTCCTCAGACTATGAGTACACTAGGATATCATCGATGAAGACCACCTCAAAACTATCTAAGAAAGGCTGAAATATTAGTTTCATGAGTCCCATGAACACTATTTGGGTGTTCATCATTCCAAAGGTAATCACTAAGTACTCATAGTGACTATAGAAACATCTAAATGTCATATTCAGTATATCCTCACCTCGTACTCACAACTAGTGATATCTTGATCTAAGGTCAGTCATCAAGAAAAATTATTCCCCTCTCAATTGATCAAAGATGTAATAAATCCTTGGTACTGGATAATTATTCTTTATGGTCACCTAGTTTAGACACCAATAATTCATGCATAAACTCAAGCTCTTGCCCACCTTCTTGGTGAGAAACACTAGGTTGTCTTGGTGGAAACATTGGACCTCACAAATATCTTCCTATGCAAGTCTTCCAACTGTACTCCCATATTTTGAAGTTCTATGGGATCTATATAATATAATGGAATAGATATTAGGTTCATCCCTAAGTTTAAGTCAATTCATAAGTCTGTATCTTGATGGGGAGGTATATCTGGAATGTCCTTAGAAAATACATCCACATACTCATCCACCATAGTAGGAAACTAATAGCCTATAGCATCCATGGAACCAAGAGTAATTTTAGCCAACTAGTGAGTAATAGAATGCACACTCATACATATGAGTCTATCTTACTCTACATAGGTCTATTTCTTTCCTATGAAGGAAAACATCATCCCATCAATGCGGACACACCACATTATCCACCTAAAATATCCAATCAGTGCGTGAATGATGTATAGCTAGTCCATGAATAAGATGATGTTATAAGGCCTCATCACTACCATAAAAAGATCCCATGAGAAACTCTCACCTCTAATCATCATATCACACTATCAACAAAAGTTTGTGATTTTTAATTCATCTCTGGTAAGAGTATCCGAGTGTAAGGGTAGAGACAAG
The DNA here is from genome assembly GCA_963277665.1 of Viscum album. Classification (NCBI taxonomy): domain Eukaryota; kingdom Viridiplantae; phylum Streptophyta; class Magnoliopsida; order Santalales; family Viscaceae; genus Viscum; species Viscum album. Next base: position 698,161,261 of record OY728128.1, read on the forward strand.
GGATAAACTAGAACCTCTGTGTCTTGAACTAGGGATATAAAAAGTAAAGAGTGGTTCATGCCTGTATCTATAAAAACAATAAATAAGGTAAAAAGACACATATCATACCTCTAATCATCCTTGGAATCACTGGATCATAGGCCTCTACAGACTGCATCTTCCCTCACCCCTTTTCACCAGCTCCCTAATCCTAGAAAGGACCACATAGGGTGGTAGTGATAATAGGTCAAAATGTCTACCACCTCCCACTACTCATACTGCTTCTATATCATGTTCATCACCCTAAAAACCTGCTCTCTTCTTCTATTTCCTCTTCCTAGGAAGCCCATTCACTATCACTCTATCAGTTGTATGGTGGTTTGGAAAATCCCACATGAGATGTCACTAACCATCACAAGAGTAACATTGTCTCTCCCTAATCTTACTAAACCCATCCTAAGATCCCTAAACTTAAGAATCTAAAAATTTAGATTACCTATTAAAATGTATCACACATCTAGACCCCTATGTTTGTCATCATATACCTACTTCCAGTGTCCTAACCCCTATGTGCCAATTGTTGGCACCCACTACCAATGTATGTTCAGCCTGAAAAATCTCTATCACCAAGGTACACTCTAGTGCCCCAGTATAAATAGGAATTCATAGAGGTATCACACTAGCCCAGATGTCTCTACATAGTCCTTCTTAAAATTTCCATGACCAAAATAATAGATCATGAACCATATCCATCAAGTATTTTGAGAGGTTGGTAAACCTTGATGAATACTCAACCATGGACATGCTACCCTATTGTAGCTTTAAAATATCATGAATAGTTACTACTCACATCATAAATGGAGAGTACTCCTCCCAAAATATATGCTCAAACTCTATCTAATAGAGTGTCTCCTCATCGCATGACAGAACCACCAGGATTCACCAACACCCTATGAAGCCATGAATAAGGCTCACCTTTAGAACCACCATATGGTCTATGACACTAAAACTCATGAATTAGTCTCAGTCTACAAACCTCATCCACTAGTGTTGTGGTTACCATATGTTGCCTGATTGGTGGAGGTATGACTAGAAAACCACTCGGAGGCACTACCTCCTGAACATGTCCATATATTAAAGCCTTTTCACTGAGGGGATCATACTCATGATATTACTTATGAATCCTAGCTAGAAATAATTGTGGATTCATACTGAAGTAGACAAGATGTACCATGTTCAATGAATATATCTAGGGAGATGACTCAAGAAGGACATGGAAACAAAATTTATTACTATATGATGCATGTGCCAAATATTTTTCACTACATCCAATGTCTACATGTACCAAGTTGAAAGGCTAGTGATCAGAGTCCTAGTGTACGGATATGTTGTCCACCGCACTAATATTGGAGTCTCTAGCCTGAAATCCAAACTCGAAACACTTAAAATTGTTTCTATAAACCTCAAAAAAATCTCATAGCTAAACAAAACTCCAAACTCTATTCCTAATATGGAACACTCCTTTGATAACACTTGTCAAAATCTAACCCCCTAGGGCCCACCTGGTTAGAAATAAGCCAAGTGTGACTACCCCAAGATCGTATCCAATAGGCCAGGGGATGGACACCAGCACTGAGTGGGCATAATACTCACATGGGAGGCCTTAGCCTATGGTACCTATATGCACACACACACACCTCCAAGCCCATACAATGCTGAACTGTAAAAAACATCTGATACCAAATGCATGTACACATATAAATCCCACAATCAGAGTATGATGAATAATGTTGGAAAGAATAAAGGGATAAATACAATCCCATCACAACTGTAAAGAGTTCATACCTTCTAGTAAGAGATGAATGCAGTCAAATGTGACTCCTAAAACAAACCATGGTCTGTATAGCCTAAATCTAAGCTATGTCTTCTCATCATCCACTAAGAACCCCATCAAATAGTCATTCGTCTGCATAAGACATGACATGTAAGTGTAGAGCCCATGCAGGGGTGAGTATAACAATACCTAGTAGGACACCCTGAAATCACTAATCATAAAACATCAAGAGTAGCCATATCATCACAGGATATATCAATAATTAAAGTATACATACAATAAAACATTTAGATATACTTATAGTAGACACTAAATCTTAAGTTAAGGTCTAAACCATATTTTCAACCTATGATTCTACTCAAGAGTCTGTAACCACACTCACTCAAGAGAACTCACTCCACGATCCTGATAGATTTAATAGCATCCATCTGATATTTTTTGCTCATCAGGTCTCTCCATAAGGAATTAAACACATGATGTACGAAGAGATTAATAAATAGATGGAGATTGAACCCTAGTACATGGGGTATACCAACAAGCCAATATGGATAAACCCACTAAGTAGGGGATCGATGCTTGTGTACAGTTGGTCACACTGATTCTGAGGACCCTGTATAGGGAAGAAAATGATAGAGGATCCCATCTTAGTCCTCAGATATGGATTCCTATAACTATATCTAAAACTAATCCCTTAAAGAGGATCACAATCCTATTCTCAAGACTTGATTCCATACTATACCCTCATAGGGATGGATTGAGGGAATTCACCCTTAAAGAAACTAGTCCATACTGATGGGAACAAGGTATCCATGTCATATTTAAAAAACTATAGGATCAAAGAGTATGTAAATACTCAAATAGGGGGTGAATTATAGTCTAAAAATTTAAACTAAATAAAATGTCCAATCCTCTTGGTTGTGAAGGTTCATATAGAAATTTTATATGGTCTTCAGTATTTATGATTCAGATAGGTGATTCTTCCAAAAACACAGAGTTAATAAAATTGAACTAAACGTAAAACTTTCCTAAAAAATTCATAGTGAAAAAAATATAACTTGTAAAAAATAAGTAAAATATAAATTTACAAAGTAAGTAATAAAAACTCACAAAAGATGTATTTCAAAGACCAGTGATTTATTCTTAAGCATTAAAGAAGTCTATAACCTAGACTTAAGTTATCCATAGTTTAGAACCAAACTCCTAGGTCTATATTTTTAAACCAAGAAATTCCTCAATATTTTGAGATTGGAAAATATAAGTTTCCCTAGATTTGGAAACACTTGATCAAAAAGATCGAACTCAACCTCTATCTGTCTATCCCCAGAACACATCAAAAAAATCTAGTCCATGCAAAGTGATCACAAAATAAAAAATTTCTTAAGGAATTTACAATAAATCCTATCACAAATTCATTAAGAAAAACTCTCACAGAAAATAATAAAGAGATCACTCAATGTAACAGGATTTTATGGAAAGATTCATAGTAACTATAATAGTTAGTCATAAAAAATATATTTAATCCTTGAATGATCAACCTATTTATAGACAAAGATCCAATGTTCATATTCTATATATCTCGGAGTTCATTTCAATGGCATCAAAAAAAACTTGAATCTTGACAGTACAGCATGTTTTTTCAATACACATTATAAAATACACTATTATAGTGTAATTGTATTTTTCAGTGGAATAAATTTTTTTCATCTAGAAAAATTAAATATCTCTATCGAAAGACTTAAAAATTTGGTTTATTTAGAAAACATATTTTCATCAACTTGGAAAAAAAATTTGGAAATTCTTAACAAACTTAATATTTTTGGACTTTAACATATTTATACTTCAGTACATTTAAATGTTTTTCAGGAAATATTTTACTCTCTATACAAACTTTTAGAAATGGTTTGTCTAAATTTAGTAATTTATTTCATCTAAAAAATTAGTATTCCTATATTCGTAAAATATATTTCTTATAAAAAAATTCTAAAACTATGGAAGTATAAAAGTTAGTAAAATAAAAAAACTTAAAAATAAATGTATTATCATTTTCAAAATCATGTTATAAAATGTTCAAAGTCGTTTAAACTCAATAATATCCCAATTTTTAAAACCCTAAGGCTTAACTTTTTATAAGATAAAAGTTAGATATAAGTACCAACCTCCCATGTCACATTGGATTTCCCTTTTTACCTTTTATACTTTGTTTTTTTTAATCTAATTTTATCCTTTTTGATTTCTCTCTCTTTTTTTTAGAAAACAAAAATTAATTCATATTTCTCCACAAGATATTATACTTTTGTTTACAAAATTTCTAATCATTTATCCCCATTTATGATTATTGAAAAGTAAGGATCATATAAATTGTACCTGAACTATTAGGGAAAGATATTTCTATATGAAACAATTTAAATTTTATACAAAAGTAAGAAGATATTCATCCAAAAAATATAGAAATATATAACCAAAAATGGAAACATACATCCAGAAAAAAAAAACTTGAAAGAACATACAAAAACATGTTCATTAATTCAAAATAAATTCATTTATAAAAAAGGTTTATCAAGAATTAAGAATAGAAAATATCACTTCTTCATGAGATCTTTCATAATCATCTTCAGTTTCTTGACATATTGTTAATACTTTTCTTATTTAGACAAAGCTAATTTAATCTTCTCAAAATATTCTCTAAAAATATTATTCTCATATCTAATAAAAATAAATTTGTCTTCTAAAGATTGAACTTTTAAACATTCAACTTGAGATTCCTGAAGATTTGTAACAGTTTTCTTCAAATATTCTACTTATTCTTCTTCTAATGGTTATATTTTAAGAAATTTATCTTCTTTTACTTGAAATATTGAAACTATGTTTAAGTTGAAAACTTATTATTTCAAAGAATAAAAATTATTTGAAAGAATGGAAAACTCATCATATTGGTTAACGATTAAAAACATCAGATTATCAATATCCAAAGTAAATTTATTTGAATCTCCACTTAGATACTTAGAAAGAAAGAAATAATTTTTTAAAGATCTTCAAATATTTTCAATATTCGTGTCATATAACTACATATAATTTTCATAATATCTCATTCTCATAATTGTTTCTTTAAATCTTCTTCTATATAATAAAACTTTAAAATTGAATTTTCTTAAGTTTTTTTCATTTCTGATCACCAATTTATAAATATTTTTCAATGATTCTAAATTTTCCAAAGCATAAAACTTTATAAATATTTTATTCTTTCCTACATATTCATAAATAATTCCAAAAAAACATATAACTTCTAGATAAGTTAATTTGTGTAATTTAGTTTCATATCCAATCCATTAAAAGTATTACTTGGTAGATAATTTTTAGAATCATAAGAGACTTCTAGAATTCTAATTCTAGATTGTCTTATTGAAATAGATTTTTTAGAAACTTTCTATTCAATTTCATTATCAGAAACTTCCAAAACTATATTCTCATCTCATCCTTCATGACCATTAGTATCTTGGTCACCAAAATATTTAATTTCATTTTCATGATTTTAATATAGATTTTTTCCATACTTCCAATTTTGGAACAATCACTAGTTCTTTATTCAGCTAATTCCTATCTGTCTGGGCATTGAAGTGAAAAATTTATTACATATTTATCAATAGATAATGATTCTGAAGGAATTTCTAAAACTTTTTCAATATTTAATTATTATTTCATCTAATAAACAACATGATACTTCTTTATCAGTATTTTCCTCATTGGAAAACAATGAAATATTTTTCTTGAACATATTTAACAACAATTTCTTCAGATTTTTCCATGACTATAGGTGGAAAACAATTAGAGAAGGATATTATTCAGGAATTATAGACACTAGAAATTTCCAAAATTTTATCATTATAGTTTTTCTTCTTGTTACTACCCATAAGTTTTCTCTTATCTCATCATTTTTTCTAAGAAAATCTTTATCTATCTTTTCTGATATTTATTTTTTAGATTTTATATTCTTCTTTTCTTCTTCACTCAGATTCTTATAAGTTTAATCCCTTAGAGAAAATACTTCAATTTTATCCAACCCAAAGGTTGGATCTTCAAGATTATTTTAACTTTTTTTATTAAGTCATAAAAATATTTACATAAAATTCCTTTCAACTTATTTCTTGAAAAAGTTGGATATTTCTCAAATTCTTTACTCTTCTCAAATTTATCTTTCAACTTCTCAAGTATTTATTTGAGCATATTTTTTTTGACTAACATATTGTTCATAAAATTATATATCAATATCATATTTGAGATTGTATCTTTCCAAATCAATGAAATCATTTCCACAATAGTTTTTTCAATATTTTTTACATTCTTTACTATCATGAAATTCACCAAAATATTATTGATAAAAAATAGAAATAGAAGAATCTTCACTTTTATAAATTCTATCTTCATTTCCCCGATTAAACTTATCACATAATTAACCAGGTTGAATTTCCTCATATTGTAAACAAATTCAAGTATATATACTTCTTCTACTTTTAGAGTCTACCTATCACCTTTTCTAAGGATTAGAAAATTTTGAACCCAAATATCTACTATTAAATTTTCTAGAATGAGGTGAAACACCTTCCATAATTTTTCCTAAGAATGAAATAAAGAATCCTCGAATTTATTCTTTTCAAAATTTCCTAATGTTTTAGATAAATTATACATAACCTAATTTTTTTCTCCTTCCAAATGGATTTTAAATAAATCTAATACTTTTTTGATATTGAGTTTGTACTTTTGGTCGAAAATATCAAAAGATATAACTTGTATCCCATCTTCTTCACTAAAAACTACTGATAAATAAACACTTCTTACAAAATTTAGGAAAAGAATATAAAACTCTTCCTTTTCCACATATGATGATTCCTATCCTTAAAACAAGATTTACCTCTTCAATAATGAATAATAATTGTCAAAAGATGACTTTTAGATCATCCTTTCTTTCACAGGTAGTCTAGTTATAATATCATAAGTTAAAGCCATTAAGAAATTACATATAAAAGTTTGGAGAAATAAAAAAAATGGATGGTGGAGAAAACAAGAGAAAATGGTTTGTAGATCGAGAGGGATAGTGAGAAAACAAAAGGCCCACAACCCCTTTATATAGGCTATAGAGAAATATGGTTCATCTTACTCAGATCTCACGGTTGAGATTAAAACCCTTTTCCAGATAAATAGCTCAAAATAATTCAAATAAAATATTTATGAACTATTGAATTTTATTAAGTTTTTAATATATATATATATATATATATATATTGGTAAAACATTTTGTTTAATAAAATTCAAACAATTGTAAAACATTTTAATGAAAAAAACAAAAAAATAATTACAACTACAGATAAAAATTATAATAGAATATTTAGGAATTTACCTTTTCAAGATAAAATTTATAAACATTCTTTTGAAATCATATTTAGGTAAATTGGACTTCTTGAAATTTTGAAAAAATATCAGAAAAATTATTTATCAAAATTGGGTCTGCAAAAAAAATTAAAAAAGTTGAAAAAAATAAAGAGAAATTTGTTATGAAAAATTTTAACAAAAAACAAATTATGAAAAAAATATTAAATGAAACTTTTAATGAAATTTGTTTAATAAATAGTTTTTTATTAAAAATTTTGTAATGAAAATTTTTTAAATGAAAGTTTTGATGAAAATTTTGTAATAAAAAAAATTAATGAAAATTTTGTATTGAAGATGTTTTGTAATGAAAATTTTTAAAATGAAAGTTTCAAAGAAAAATTTTTAATAAACAAATTTTTTAATAAAAATTTTGTGATAATGAAATTTTTTAATGAAAATATTATTAACAAAACATTTTCTAGAATATTTTCTTATAAAAATTTCCAGGTAAAAAAATATTTGTATATGAAAATTTTCCTTGCAAAATTTTGGCTAATATTTTTAAAATTTTCATGAAAAAAGTTTTAAACATGTAATATATGTACTCTAATATTTTAAGGAATTCATTATTATAAGGAGATAGTTTAAATATTAAGTATATATCAATGATCATTTTATTCTTATCATTCTTGTCTTCTTTTTAATATATTTAAATCTTTCAGAATATAGAGATTTTATAAAAATATCAGCTTGTTGTTCTTGCATTCTAATGAATATAAAATTATATCTCATTTTTTTGTGATCTTGAAGGAAATGGTTTCTTTTATATATGTGTTTGGATCATTATTAATGTTTTTATTTTTTTTACTTATAGCTATGGAAGTTGTATTATCACATTAAAATTTTATTTTACTAAAAATCAAACCATAATCAGTGAGTGTGTGTTATATCGAGGACACTTGAGCATGAAAACTTCCAACTGCAACATATTCCTCTTAAATAGTATAAAGTGGTATATAATTTAACACATTACAATACCAAGACACTAAATATTCTCCTAATAAATTAAAATCTACATATGTACTTTTTTATCCAATTTACTACCACTAAAGTTAGTATCAGGAAAACTTTTATATTCAAAAACAGTTATAGAAGGGTAAAATAAACCTAAATCCATAGTTCCCTTAAGATAACAAAAAAATAATTTACATATTTAAATGGGACGATTTTGGATTATCTCAATATCTTACACACAAGTATCTAGAAAACCTTAAATTAGGATGAATAGTTGTAAGATAAAGTAAATTACCTATCATATGTTTAAAAATATTTTAATCAATTGGTTTTCTAGATTCATCAAGATATAAAGTGTTTGAAGTTCCAATAATAGTACTTATATTTTTTGTATTGTCATATCAAAATTTATTAAGAAGATGTTTTATATACTTGTGTTGAGATATAAAATATCCTTCTAGTTTTTGTGAAATTTGAAAATCTAATAAAAATTTTAACTCACCCATCATACTAAACCTGAATGGATCGAAGTCCTTTTTTTATTGATTTTTGATAACCCCGCTTTCAAGGGATGAGGGGGAACCCTTAAAAGGCCCATAGGCTCATAGATTACAAGGCCCGTGGGCTTAGGAGATTACATGACTCGAAGGTCTTAGGGAATTCAACTAGACTATCTACAAGGAACTACCCCTCCCCAGCATCTGCATTGTGATAGTAGTTCTCTACCTTTTACTACTACAAAATAAGGTTATAGCCACAGTTTGGAACCGTGGCTATAGGCCCAAAAAACGTGGCTGGTATTGGTGTGGCTATAGGGAAAAACCTATAGCCACAGTTTCAAACCGTGGCAACACCCTATAGCCACGGTTTTCAAACCGTGGCAGAATCCTAAGTCAGGAAATATATATAGCCATGGTTTAAAACTGTGGCTATAGGCCTTTTTCCACGGTTTTAAACCTTGGTTATATCCATATAGCCACGGTTTAAAACTGTGGCTATATGTCCCCCCATTCCATAAAAAAAACAGCCCCCACCCCTGCCCCCTTCCCCAGCACTGCCCCCTGCACTCCCCCGCTGCCCACTACACTTCCCCCACAGCCCACGGCACACACCCCTGCCCCCTGCCCCCTGCACCTCCCCCCCAGTCCACTGCACCCCCCCCCCACCCTGCACACACACCCTTCCCCCAGCACACCCCTGCCCCTTGCACTTCCCCCCTACCCACTACACTTCCCCCCCCCAGCCCACTACAAACCCCCTTGCCCCCATAAAACCACTCCTACCCCCTCACCCTGTCCTATACACACACACCTTGCCCACTTCACTTCCCCCCCAGCCCACTGCACCCCCCTGCACACACACCCTTCCCACTGCACTTCCCCCCCTGCCCACTACACTTCCCCCCCAGCCCACTGCACTTTACCCCCCCCCCCCCACCCCTGCCCCTTGCCCCCCTGCACCCCTCCCCCCTTCCCCAGCACACCCCCTGCCCATTGCACTACCCTACAGCCCACTGCACCCCCCCCCCCCACCAAACCACCCCTGCCCCCTCACCATGTCCCCCCCTTGCCCCCCTCCCCCAGAAAACCACCCCTGTCCCCTCAACCTGTCCCCTGCACACCCCCCTTCCCACTTTCCCTGCCCCCCTGCACACACACCCTACCCACTACACTTCCCCCCCAACCCACTACACTTCCCCCCTGCCCCCTCACCCCCCCTGCCCCTGCCCCCCCCCCCTCTGCACACACCCACTGCACCCCCCCCCCCCATTTCACTGCACACCCCCTGCCCCACTGCACTTCCCCTACCCCCCCCCCCCCCCCGCACATACCCACTACACCCCCCCCCCAGACCACTGCACACCCCCCTTCACCCTACCCCTTCCCCTTGCAAAAGAACCCAGCACACCCCCTGCCCCTTGCCCCCTCCCCCCTTGGAACCTGGTTAAAATACTTTTGAAGAACAATAACACATTATGATCATGTATGCTAATTGGAGGATGGGTGATTCTAATGACCAGGAATCAATTGATTTTTTCCCATTAGTTACCATATCATCTCATATAGGCTGGGGGAAGGTTGGTATAGAATTTAACTCTGTGTTTAATGTTATTCAGGAACAACTAGAAAGTGGTAAACTGACACTTGAGTGTTCACTATTTGATGATGTGTTACAATTTTATAAGAGTTATAGTCCTTGAATCATTTGGTGAATAGTTGATGAGAGACTGTCATACCTCTGTGGTTTCTGAATCCTAGAGATACAAATATGGGTGATGAATTCGGGTGTCTATTTTGGTGGCCATGGACTTAGTAGAAAATATATGAATGGTTTATATCTGTAAAGACTAATACTATCATGGAGTTCCCTTAAGAATTATATCAAAGAGAGATGCACATATTATGCCATGATTTTTGGAAAGGGTTTAATATGACCTTAGGGAATCATCTAATATCGAGCACAATGTACCATCAATATATAGACAGACACTAAGAGTAGATGATACATATATTGGACAATATACTTCAAGATTTTGTTCAATACATCGATGGATCTTGGGTTTAATATGACCTTAGGTAATCATCTAATATTGATTGAGAGATGCGATAGCACACCAGCGTGTGAAACCAAGAAATTTCAGGAAAATTCATCTAGAGGAGAACGGACTGGTGTTTTTCGTGGGGTTGGATGCAGTGAGCTGAAAACCACATTGAGATCATTTTTCAAAATCCAATTACCAGGTTGATAGACCATTGGAAGATCATTCTCAGTTGAAAATACATATGGTTAGGAGCACCATTATGTTTAGTTGAGGGGTGAACCTCCTATCAAGAACACTTCCAGCTGTCAACCTCAGTTCAAACCATGAAATTCCCAGGGGTAGGGATTCATGGTGTGAAACCCTTGGTCATACCGTGAATCATGCCTTGGTGGATTTATTTTAATAGGTTAAATTCTATCTTTTTCTGGGTCAAGTGTTTCACAATGATGAGAATGAAGAAAGTATCAAGTTTTCAAAGCCGTTTTTTTGTGTTTGATGAAATCAAAACAAAGATTTTCTTTAATTTTTAGATTTTTATGAGAATTCCCGGTTGATGTTTTCTCAAAATTAGGACACTATCATCTCTAAAGTGAAGGAAATTTCATTTTCTACTATTGAGTTGGCTGAAACATTCTACTAGTCCACATTGAAGGCTTAGGGAAATTATATAAAATATGTGAAAATGTAATTATAAAGAGACACAACCAATTTGAATAGCATATAAACATTATATAATAATGAAAACAAGTTTTTAAAATACTCGAGAAATTATAGAATTCAAATTAAAGGGTTAGGCAGAGGAAACTTACCTCAACCTCTAGGCGCTGCTTTTGATGACAACTCGAATCTTCCTTTTTTTTCGCTTGCACGCATATGCAACTTCACATATATATATAAGGACACCTAGCCCCTATGTACATATTTGAATGGCCAAATATGCACAAGGGGTACCTTAGATATATGTTTATACTTGTATATACCCCTTTACACTTACACATGTATGCATTTTTCATATCTATATATAAGCACACATATCCCCAATATATTTATTCATACTGCCATGAGTGAATATATATAAAGGGGGAACTTATATATTTATATGCCTACCTATGCATACACATGTAAACATTCGTCAACGGCAACTCGAATCCACCTGCACCCCCGCTGCCCCCCCAGCCAGCACCAGTCCCCCCCCACCTCCCCACCCCAAAACACCCCCACCCCACTACCCCCCAGCCAGCACCAGTCCCCCTGCACCACTCCCCCCCAGCCCCCTAGCACCCCCCCCCCCCCTCTGCACCATCCCCCATCACCCCCCCCCCACCCACTTCCCCCTGCCCCACTCCCCCCCCCCACTGCCCCCCCTACACACCCCCACCCCACCCCACCACTCCGCCCCACCCCAAAACACCCCCACCCCACTTCACCACCCCCCCCCCCACCCACCCACCCACATGCACCCCCACTGCCCCCCAGCCCCCCCCTCCCACCTGTACCCCCACAGCCCTCCCCAACACCACTCCCCCCAGCGCCCCCCCACCTGCACCCCCCCACCTGCACTCCCCCAGCCCCCCCTACACCACTCCTCCCCATCCCCCACCCCCCCCCCCTCCTGTACCAGTATTACTCTTCTTATTCTATGATATCTTTGGTATTATTTAGAGTACATTATTTAGAAGTCGGTATTACTCTTCTTCTTCTAGGATATCTTTAATTAAATGAATTCTACGATTCCTTTCCTGGATTGATTCCATTTTTTACTTTAGCTCACTTACATCGGTCATGACGTTAATGGCCAATTTTCAATGGTCCATGATATGGACTATTCTTCCATAGTGTAGGCAGTTCATCTCTATTTCAACATCCTCTTCACTTCCATCAGACATGATGTTATTATTCCAACATTCACTATACTTCTGTCCAAATGTCTAGTATCACTATTATTGAAAAATAAATCACCTTCTATTTCTATTATATGTAGTATATCTAGTTTTTCTTGCTTTCTATTTTTGGAAAACAACAATATGATCTTGATATTTATTTAGATATCCAAGTATTTTATTCATGCTCATAGCCGAATTGGATGATATGGATGGATTCTCATTATTTAATCACACCCATATTTGTATAGGATTTGTTTTTAAACCATGGGTAATAGATAAATATGCATGAGTAACAACGGATTTATCAGGATAGTCTGTCACATTCCTCCATGATCTTATAGTGAAAAAAATAGTGGATCAATTAAAGTTATTTTGACACAATTATGAGTCTTTTTGTTAGTAATATTATCATCATTAGTTTGTGTGGTAGCTACTCTTATTTTCCTAAAAACATGTAATGATTCAACTTGGGTGACTTCTTGATTTAAGATCGCTATTGTATTTTAATTGAGTGTGGTCACTAGAATGGAGAATGCTCATCTAAAAATGTGTTAAAAACAAATGGATAATGAAGACCACCAATGATGAAAAATGGAAGAAAACTTCCTTTGAAAAATTTTAAAAAAATGAAGTTGGAAACACTATTCCCAATAAGTTTTTAAAGAAGGCATATCATACTTCCTTGGGTAATAAACCTAAGAAGTCTAAGCCAAGTGATAAATATAAAAGGATCAGTTCTTTTATCATGGAATAAGGAGAAAAATGTAGATTCATTCCAACAAGCCTTGCTTGTATGTGAAAATAGAGGCAATAAATAGCATAATGAAAGATTTGTCCAAGGAGAATACAAATGAAGGTGGAAGGGGGCTGGTGTGGGCTGGATGTGGCTGGAGCAGGGCCAAATCATGTCATTACCACGGTGTGACCGCGGTGTGACTGCGGCGTGACCGTGGCGTGACTGCAGCGTGTTGGTCTGGTCCAGCGACATCCGCGGGGCAGCATCTTCCGGCTAGGAGTGAAGGGACCGGGCGGAGGCTAGAATGCTGGTGAAAGGGGGCTGGTTGCAGGTGATGGGGGGATGGTGCGGGCTGATTCGAAGGTGGTAGGGGGGCTGTTGCGGGCTGGAATGTTGGTGGCAGCGGGCTGAAATGAAGGTGGAAGGGGGTGGTGTGGGTTAGATATGGCAGGAGCAGGGCCAAATCACGGCATTACCACGGTGTGACCGCAGCGTGACCGCGGCGTGACCGCGGCGTGACCGCGGCGTGACCGCGGCGTGACCGCGGCGTGACCGCGGCGTGACCGCGGCGTGACCGCGGCGTGACCGCGGCGTGACCGCGGCGTGACCGCGGCGTGACCGCGGCATGACAGCGGTGTGAGAGCGGCGTGACCGCAGTGTGACCGTGACGTTCTCCCGCAGCGTGCTCACGACGTGTTAGCCCGGTCCAGCGACATTCGCAGGGTAGCATCTTCCGGCCAAGAGCAAAGGGAGAGAGAGGAGGTTGGAATGCTGGTGGAAGGGGGCTGGTTGCAGGTGCTGGGGGGATAGTGCGGGCTAATTCGAAGGTGGCAGGGGGGTTGTTGCGGGCTGGAATGTTGTTGGCAGCGGGATGAAATGAAGGTGGAAGGGGGTGGTGTGGGCTGGATGTGGCTAGAGCAGGTCCAAATCATGTCATTACCGCGGTGTGACAGCGGCGTGACAGCGGCGTGACCGCGACGTGACCGCGACGTGTTGGCCCGGTCCAGCGACATCTACGGGGCAGCATCTTCCGGCCAGGAGAGAAGGGAGCAGGAAGAGGCTGGAATGCTGGTGGAAGGGGGCTGGTTGCAGGTGCTGGGGGGATGGTGCAAGCTGATTCGAAGGTGGCAGGGGGTGCTGTTGCGGGCTGGAATGTTGGTGGCAGCGGGCTGCAACGAAGGTGTAAGGGGGTGGTGTGGGATGGATATGGCTGGAGCAAGGCCAAATCACGGAATTACCGTGGTGTGACCACAGCGTGACCACAGCGTGACCGCGGCGTAACCTCAGAGTGACCGCAGCGTGACCGCAGCATGACAGCGGCGTGACCGCGGCCTGACCGCGACGTGTTGGCCCGGTCCAGCGACATCCACGGAGCAGCATCTTCCATCCAGGAGTGAAGGGAGCAGGAGGAGGTGGGGAAACATTTATTCTAAAACTCATTCATCACAAATCAAATGCAATAATTTAAGAAACTAGATCAACATAACTATCACTGTGAGTTTTCGCAGACAGCGCACCTCCGTTGGAGGGGTTTTATTATAAAAACATGACTTTATTTACCAAATGAAACAATTATATTAAATAACACTTATTCATGATATGAAATTCAATATAATTAAGAAGAATTAAGAAAGAAGCTAAATTCAATTTAAAGCATTTCTGAATTAAAGAGGCTAGAAGAGGGATCTTATCTCAAGGTGGAACCAAACCATCCACCCCCCCCCCCCCACTCCCCTGGACAGACCCCCCCCTCCCCCTCCCAACCACCTGGACAGACCCTGAACCCCCCCCCCCCCAAACCTACACACCCCCAAGACCCTGGACAGATCCCCCTGGATACCCACCAGAACCTGGACACCCCACCCCTTGCACCCCCCTGCCAGTCCCCCCTACCATTCCCCTCCCCTTGCTAATTCCCCCCCTCCCCCTGCCAGTTCCCCCCTCCCCCTACCAGTCCTGCCCCCCCCCCCAGAACCTAGACACCCCACCCCTTGCACCCCCCTTTCCAGTTACCCCCCTCCCCCTACCAGTCCCCTCCCCCCTGCTAGTTTCCCCCCCTCCCCCTTCTAGTTCCCCCCTTCCAGTCCTGCCCCCCCCCCCCCAAAAAAAACCTAAACACCCCCCAGACCCCCTGGGCAAACCCCCCCCAGATAGACCCTGGACAGACCCCCACCCCCCAGACCCTGGACACCCCCCCATAACCTGGACACCCCACCCCTTGCACCCCCCTACTAGTTACCCCCTCCCCCCTGACAGTCCCCCCTACCAGTCCCTTCCCCCTGCTAATTCCCCCCTCCCCCTGCCAGTTCCCCCCTCCCCCCTGCCAATCCTGCCCCCCCCCCCAGAACTTGGACACCCCACCCCTTGCACCCCCTTTCTAGTTACCCCCATCCCCCTACCAGTCCCCTCCCCCTACTAGTTTCCCCCCCTCCCCTTGCTAGTTCCCCCCTTCCAGTCCTGCCCCCCCCACCCCACCCAAAAAAACCTAGACACCCCCCAGACCCCCTAGACAAACCCCCCAGATAGACCCTGGACAGACCCCCCCTCCCCCAGACCCTGGACACCACCCCCCCAGACCCTCGACAGATCCCCCTGGACCCCCCCCCCCCCAGAACCTGGACACCCCACCCCTTGAACCCCCTACCAGTTACCCCATCCCCCCTGCCAGTCCTTTGAGAGACCAACCTAACAGAAAAGCAGATTTATGCATTGAAAAACCAATAGTATCCCTTGATGACATCAAGGAAAACAGAAACTCTGTTAACAATAGAATGGTCATATTTGAGTAACTCGATTGAGGAACTTAAACAGCAATAGGGGAAATTAAAGGAGCAGAGAGAATCGTTGCATTCTGACCATGAAAAGATTCTTTCTCAGTTCAAGTGTCTAGAAAAACTGGAAAATGTGAAACTGGACTTTCCAGAGCAGGCCTCCACATCCTTTTTGGAGAACCTCTATTCTAGTCGATTGGCCCTGTTGCTGATTGTATCATGAATATCTTCAAGAAGAAGACATCACCAAAAGATACAATGCGGTCAAGCAAATGAGAAATGACAGTTGCAACTCGAGGAACTTCTATATCCACTGGTATGAAGGGTGCAACAAAAGAAATGGCAGCCATGAATGAGAAAATGGAACCATCAAATCAATTCAAAGTGATCAAAGAATTCCAAAATTAGTCATCTTAGATGCATATGACAATTGAGATGATGTCAGAGTCTATTGACGAGACTTTAGATAAAGACGAGGCTGAAGAGGAAACGGAGGAGCTCACCAATCAGGTGCTAGATGAAATTGGTGTTAGAGTTGCATCACAGTTATCTTATGCTCCAAAAGGGCTAATTGCATCAAAGAAGACTCATGGAATACTATCATTGTGAACTGTCGTAGGGTGTCGTCCTAGAGCAGGGCCAAATCACGGCGTGACTGCGGCATGACCGCGGCGTGACCGCGGCGTGACCGCGGCGTGTTGGCCCAGTCCAATGACATTCGCGTGGCAGCATCTTCCAGCCAAGAGCGAAGGGAGCGGGAGGAGGCGGGGCAACATTCTGATTGTCGCCCCGCCGGCAGAAATTGTGATTAGTCAGTCTCAACATTGATCACAAAACTAATGGAATATTATCACTATGAACTTTCATAGGGTGTCATCTTGGAGCAGGGCCAAATCACAACGTGACTGCGGCGTGATCGCGGCGTGGCCATGGCATGAATACGGCGTGACCGTGGTGTGTTGGCCCGGTCCAGCGACATTCGTGGGGCATCATCCTCCAGCCAGGAGTGAGAAGAGGCGGGGCAACATTCCGGTCGTCGCCCCACCGGCAGAAATTGTGATTAGTCAGTCTCAATATTGATCACAAGACTCATGGAATACTCTCACTGCAAACCGCCACAGGGAAACCCCCTACAGGGATATAAAAAGAGGGAAACCCCCTACAGGGATATAAAAAGAGGGAACCCCCCCCCCCCACTGGCACTTAAAGAGTGTCTTGGTTCAAACAATCGTTTTAATAAAAAGAGGGAAACCCCCTACAAGGATATAAAAAGGGTCAAGTACAATGTGTTCTTTATGACTAAAAACAACATCAAGTATAAGGAAAACATCAATGCAATAATGTTAACCAAGTTATACCACTGTGAGTTTTCGCAGACAGCACACCTCTGTTGGAGGGGTTTTATTACAAAACCATGACTTATTTATCAAACGAAACAATTATCTTAACTAACACATATTCAAGAATTACAATTTAATATAAACATGCAGAATTAAGAATGAAACTAAATGCAATTTAAAACATTCTTTAATTAAAGAGTCCAGGAGAGGGACCCTACCTCAACCTCAAGGCGCGTTTTCTTTTGACGATGAAAACTCGAATCTTCCTTTTTTCCGCTTGCACGCATATGCAACTTCACATATATATAAGAAAACCTAGACACTATGTACATATTTTCATGGCCAAATACACACAAGGGGGTCCTTAGATATATATTTATACTTGCATATACCCCTTTACTCTTACACATGCATGCATTTTTCATATCCATATATAAGCACACCTATCCCCAATATATATATTCATACTGCCATGAGTGAATATATATAAAGGGGGAACTTATATATGTATATGCCTACCTATGAATACACATGTAATCCTTTGTCAATGGCGACTCGAATCCACCTCAACGAAATCCAAAACACACTACAAAAATAGAAGGAACCCAAAAATCACAAATGCCCTAATTAAAATTGTGCCAAAGAATAAAAACAGAATAAACCTTACCCAAATCTGATGTTGAACTCATTGTCATCTATGGTGGTGGATAGAACCGACCTCATCATAAGAAACCACCAATAAGAAAATAGTGGAAAAAAATGAGATATAACGACTTTTTATATATATTTGATCAGTGTGTCAACTGTACAAGATAAATGATACATGAATCCATAACCAACAATGAACAAATAATATTCAGATTGATATGTAAATCCCAATATTAATAACATGATCATTAATAAACCTCTTTATTTTTCAAACATAACCTTCAATTTCCTATTCAAAAATCAAAAATCACCAAAATATGGGAATAGAGTAAACTTCCATCTGCACTTAAATGCGAAAAATAGAGATTAGACATTGTTCTTAACCTAGAAAATCCATTCCTTGAACAAGAGTTCGTTGTTTTGCTTTTCAACAATAATACAATAAATCTTTTGTATATTTCTTTCACAATATCATTGTTACAAAAGAACCTTAAATAAAAAGGTAGTTTAAAATACTTGTATATTTATGGATATTATAATCCCCTAGAGTGATAGTATTGGGAAATGAGAAACATGGTAATCCTCTGGTGATAACAGTGGAATGATTCAATTATTTAACTCCTAATTTTTAAAAAATAAAAATCAGGTCTCCTATTTTCATCAAAATCCCTTGTCGTTACAACGACCTATACTGACACAAAATACACGCTCTCATAAATACTTGGCCAACCAAGGAAGCTCCTTGAATTCACCAAGCTTATATCTGCACCAATCACCCCTTTTAATACTTTTTTAGAAAATAATTTCAATACACAATTAAAAATACAATTACTCACCCAATTCTCAAGGGCGCATCCCACCCCAGAAATGCTTCTCCATTTCCTGCACACATGCATGAGACTCTCGCCACTAAATGCATTAAATTAACAAAAATTGCAACATTCTTGTTAGTGAGACGTTTTAATCAAAAACAAAAATTGTCCAAAATTCATATCATAATTCATTATGTAAACATTTCTCAACCAAACTTGTCAAGTTCAATAACTTCACCTTTTCGAATGCAGTCTCCCCCATTTCTATTTTGTAAAGCTCACACACCATTGTCGTCAAAAATATTCTGCTGAATTGGCGGCAGTTTTTCATTACCTACATTAAAATCAAAACAACCAACAAGTAATTGGGAAAACTTATAACGAACCATTATTATAAAAAAACATTGAAAACAAAGTAGAAACACAAACCTGGATGTTTGTTTATGCTTCCAATAACAGTATGACTCAATCTTCAACAGGTGCATGAGGTGTTGTCCATATTTTTTTGTGCCCAGAAAACACAAGAAAAATGCTATTAAATAGTAAAATAACTAAAGGAAATAAAAGAAAAGAAAAGGGAAAAGAATTTTTAGGTTTCAAACCCCAAACAGGGGCTGTTGTTAACCTGTCCACAATTGCACCCCTCCACCCTCCCCCCTGCCCCCTACCCCCTGACCCCCTCCACCCTACCCCCCCTGCCCCACTCCATCCTGCACCCTTCCCCCTGCCCCCTGCCCCCTCCACCTAGCCCCCTAGCCTGCACAGCCCCCCTGCACCCCCCTGCCCCTTGCCCCCCTCCACCCTGCCCCCCTCCACCCCTCCACCCTGCACCCTGCCCCCTGCCCCCTACCCCCTGCCCCCTCCACCCATCCCCTAGCCTGCACAGCCCCCCCTGCACCCTACCCTCTGCCCCTGCCCCCTGCCCCCTGCCCCCTGCCCCCTGCCCACTGCCCCCTGCCCACTTCCCCCCTTCCCCCCTGCCCCCCTCCACCCATCCCCCTAGCCCCTAGCCTGCATGGCCCCCCCTGCACCCCCCCCCCCCCCTCCATCCATTCCCAGTTTCTAAATAATGTTTTTGTATTATGTACAAGTGTTTTATGAACCTAATTTTCCTATGATACTAAACATTTAGATCCATGAATGTATTATTATGTTATTTATCCTAAAATTTCTGTAATAGACATGTACAAATAGGATGGTTTTCTATATAAGGACATCCCAATGTCCCTTTACATGATTTTACATGAATATGATAATAAATATCACTATAAGAACAATACATTATTGAGTAAATATCATTGTATACATTAAAATTCCAACACCGGAGGAATCTAGAACTTTCTCCATGTATTGGCACTCTTCTTTCATTGTGATTTCTTATGCCTTGGTCAAGTTGAAGTGGCATGCAAGATGGGTAGTCACTGTTTATCATCTATTCATGCCCAACCTTTTGATGATCCTATTGATATGATCTTTCTGGGTTATTACTAAATCTACATTCTTATTATCTATTTCTATACTTATCCACAACGCGCTGCTGGTTCCCTTCATCGGACGATCGTGCTACCAAGGTTTATTTGCATCAGAAACCTCGTGTTCAGCAATGGAACACTTGGCCACAACTCGTTAGACAGGGTACGCACCCCCAGGTGGCTGCCCGGATTGTTTTTTGGGAAGGAAAAAAAAGAGTGAGTGTGAAGCTCGATACTTCCATTGAAAAAATAAGGAGAGATAAACAGGGTATTCTGAGTTTTTGTTTGGGAGGATAGTATTGCTCTCACGGGATGATGACAATATCGAGAGATGAGGTGCTCTAGAAACTGAAGCAGCTTCAAGCGACTCTCATCTCAATCCAACAATGCCAGCTAGACCATGAACTGGTGATGACTTCCGGATCGACAGTTCGATAATTCTTCGAAGCTGTAGGACGCTGTTGAGAGCTGATGTCGCAGCTCAAGACAAATGTCTGGGCAAAGTTATTGGACCATCAATTTTCTTCTATGACACAGGTGCAACCCGAAGATCGCCTAGAGCCGCCTCCACTGCCTCACTCCTTCACACTACTTGTATTACATCCCAGGATGTCTAGTGATTTAGAGGTGCAGAAGCGTGTTTCACTGACACTATCTTATTTGGTGACAATGGTGGATTCAATTACACCGGATACGATAGTTCAGTCCTGGGTTGACAAATGAGATGCACCACTCAGGAGGTTAGGAATTTTGTGATGGAGGATGGATTTGGGTTCTAGCTCTGTAGAGAAGGACCACATCGTATTTGTGATCATGAAGGACGACGAATATGGGAGATTTCTTGGCACCAAGTGCGTACAAGATGTTTTTTCAAGGACTTCAACAACAGAGTCCTTCATTAGCAGTGCTGGCCATCTATCTGATGTTTGGTACTACTCAACACATATGCGTACAGAGAAAAATTTGGAAGATCTCCTAACTCATTTTCATACAGGACGTCTTTCCCCAGTCTTGAGGACAAGACTACTTTTCAAGGTGGTAAGAGTGATAAATACCTGAATATAGAAGATCGAGGGTAAAAAATTCATTATAGTTGAGGAATATTATTTGTTAGAATGTGGTTGGTATTTTTCTAGTATGGGACCACGTGAAGGTATGGGATCTATTATAAATAAGTAGCAAGGGGGTGAGAGAAGGTAGGGAGAATTAACCTGGAATCATCTTCGACTTGGATCGACTTTCTGGCTGGGGTGAGGAGCACTTGCCCTCTCGAAGTGTCCTCTTCATTCTTCTTCCACTCTACTATAGTTATCTGATTCTATTCCCAGATATATATACAAGCATTCTTATTCTCTTATCACACTCTTTCACTTTTCCTTCAGTATTTTCTTTCCCTGTTTTAGTAGTTTAGGTTTTAAATAAGCCCTTAGACTCTTATCTATCTTCCATGTGGTTCAACCCTAGTTGCCACTATCTAGTAAGATCATGTGATATAAATTGTATTTTATAGTACAAATGAAAAGCTATCAAAAATATGGCATCATTTTCGGGGAAGGTTTGGTGCTGAGTGTCTAGGGTAAAAAAACAAATAAAAAAATTGTTGCTGTTTTTGGGCCTGAAATTCTTAAAACTGCCTTTAGAAATTGTTTCTATCTACTACAGTTTCATTTACATCTATTTTTTTGTGTGAATTTTCTGTTGTAGAATCTTTTTTCCTTTTAATAACAGTTTTTAAATTTTTCAAAAATGCATAGAATAACAAGTCAGAGACATAGTCACCATAGGATCTTGATCACCAATTTCATTAAAGGGTAGCAAGTAGAGATTTAATGATGCATGAGATAGATTTAATGAATTTCTTATTCAATGTCCAGACCACGTTTTTTCCTTGAGAGTCTTGTTACATTCTTTTTTGATGGATTAAATGATGACGAGAAACATGGTTTGAAAAAATTCACTCAAGGGTTTCATGTGTATCACATTGATGAGAAGTTATGGAAATTTTATGTTGATCTAGCTAGAAAATATAGGAATAACTCCCAACTTTTTAATGATAAAATCTCATTTTGGATTCTTCGAATGAACAATTGTTAGAGCTGGTGATTAGTGAAAGACACACATTCTCTAAACTTATCAAAGCTAAAATCTCTAAATTTGAGGAAAGAACTATGAACTTGAAGTAGATTTGTGAAAAAAATGATCAAATTTTCAACACTTTTAAGAGTTTAAGAGATAAAATATTTCAAGAAACTCAAACTAAAATTAAAGATTTACAAAATCAAGGAGGTAAAATTGATCAAAATCTTGAATTTGAAGAGGTTCAGATAAGTGATCTTGCTTTGGAAGGCAAACCCACCTCCAAAATCTGAAAATGTGGTAGATAATAAAATGTTTGTGGAGTTTGTCTTAATGGAATATTAAATGGAACTCTTCAGTCATTAATCAATAAAAACTTTATATTTTCCACTGATTTGGGAACCAGGTTAGCTGAATTTGTTTTTGAAGATGAGATAAAAGTGGAAAAGGATTTTAAATTCATTTTAAATTCCTATAAATCTTTTCAAACTGAACTTGAAAACCCTCTTCCTGGATTGTTTTTTCAAAACTCAGCCACTTTCACATTTGTTATTGAAAACTCATAGGTGAAAAATGTGGAAGCTTCAAGATGGTATGGAAATCATCAGTTATTGAAAAATTCCAGAACTGGACAGCATGCTTTCTAGCATTGTTAAAGGGTAAATTCAGGGGTATTTTGTAGATTTTAAGGGATTTAGTTTTATCCCTAAATATCATGAAGCAGAAATAAATAAATTCTCACCTAAAAATGAATGGACCAAACATATATGGTGGTTTATAGATAAAAAACTACACCCCCAAGTGACTATGGATATATTTTTAGCGGTGTCCAGTTGGGGACTTTAAACCTATCATTGCATGAGAGGAAACTCATAGTTTATTATTATTATTTTGTTTCTTTCTTTTCTTTCAAGTAAAAATCCCTCCCTATTTTATTGATCTTCTCTCGCTGCTCTCCCATTTCTTTCATCAATGACTTGGATTCATTGCTATATCTTATCACCTTTTAACTTGGCTTTATTTTTTTGACTTTCATTGGTTGGATTAAATTTTAATCTTTTTCACCCTTGTTAATGGATTGTCCAAGAAGAGAATTTTTCAGGAGAGTTTCTAACTTGGTTGTTTTAATGAAAAGAACCAAATACAAAGGGAGTCTTTTTGATCATTTATACTGAATTTCAACTATTTAAATTAATGCACAATGCCTTGAATTTGATAACTTGAATTTCCAATAATGTGTCCCCATGTAGGAAAATCCATCTATTCAAAAACATGGTTATAAACCCATCTAGTGGAAGGCTTGGGGATACCTCTAGTCTCAGTCATTGGCCCCATGTGGTATACTCCCTAGCTTCAAGGATGGCCCAATAAAATCTTGTTCTATCGTGAACCTATTAGGAAGAGAATCGATGAGGGTGTATAGCAGTTGGTCGAGACCTGTTGTGGTAGAGAAATATATTAATCTAATCCTTAAAAATAAATAAGTGAATGTAGGTTCAGATCCTTCCTTAACTTATCCTTAATAATGGTGACAACATCCCTTTCCAATATCAAATCTCGTGAGGTGTCATCCCAAACATCTTTAACTGGAAGATTTTCTTCATACATCTCCCAAATATGAGGTATTCCACCCAATCAATAAAAATTCCAAACATCAATCCCTACTTTTCCATGGGATAAAAGGAAGGAATTAGTTCTATGAAACCAATGGATAATTAGTTATTTAAGTTTTTATTGATGATACATGATGAAATGAGAAGTCCATACTACCTCATAAATATATATAACAAGTAACTGGTCAGAGAATTATGATCATCTCTTCCTAACCTAAAAAGATCATGCACATTCATTGGAGAAGTTACCTCTAGGTCATAAGTCCCACTTAGTGATCCAACCACTTTTAAGAGAATTCAAGGAGGAGATGAGTGTGCTCAAATAAATTTGATCAATTGGTTGGTGGAAAATATTTAAACCTTCTAGATCACCATCACTGTGTATGGTTCCCTTATATGTTCAACATCATTACACCAATATGCCTTCAATTTCTACTCATACTCTACCCATGTCTTCTATAAATACAAGAGTAAGGGAGATCTAAATAACCATCACATGAAATTCAAATCACAGTATAACCTTAAAATAAGAACATTGATGAAATAGTATGGTATAAAATACTTGTGTGGATTGGAAGCCAGCAGGAGGGCGCCGCGGTGAGAGAGGTCTCCGGGGAGGAGGGTGCCATTGTGAGAGAGTTCGTCGGGAGGAGGGCGTTGTGGTGAGAGAGTTCATCGGAGAGGAGGGAACCGCGGTGAGGAGAGGACGGGGAGGAGAGGTCAGGGAGGAGAGGTCGGGGAGGAGAAGTCGTCGGGGAGGAGGGTGCCGCGGTGAGGAGAAAACTTCAGTGAGGATAAGTCATCGGGGGAGTAGGGCGTCGCGATCAGGCGAGGTCGGGGAGGAGGGCGACACGGTCAGGAGAGGTTGGGTAGGAGAACTCGGCGGGAGGAGAAGAATCCGGGAGGAGAAATAAGTCGGGAGGAGCGCGAGAGTAGAGAATTGGGGACCCTGATATCAAATTGGAAAACACGCTGTATAGCCACGATTATTAAATTAAACCGTGGAAATTAGGAAGATATAGCCATGGACCAATAAAACTGTGGCTATAGGTCCGTGGATATAGATTTAATTTGTAGTAGTGGTAATCATTATTAGGGAGGAAAATACCAAACATAATCTATAAATTTGATCATCATTCAATATTTCATTTCACATTTTCCAAACAAGAAGATGAGTATGTCAATAAGGTTCTATGTTTTCACTAGGGATAACTATGATACACAATGTATGTTCAACAATGTTCATGCATTTGAGGAGGGTGTGACACATCAACACTAGTAGATCATTTAATCAGATAATCTTCATTTCACTACTAGTCTCCTAGATCTTCCACACCACAACCTAGCTTTGCCAACATCCTCCACTATGTGCAGGCAAATACCTGAAGAGTGATAGTGGAATTTTTCTTCAAAACTACTATTGTTAGTTCTCATCATAATGACCAAAGAAATCTATGTCTCTGGAAATGAATCAAACATTAAAGCCAAGAAAACAACACTCATTGATATCATTCAATCTATATGTTTGACCGTCATGTTCTTGGTGTTGTAGGATTAATTTCTTCACAATCTAATCATGTAGATGTTATTTTTAAAATAATTCTGAATGATCTGAATTTATACACACATTTATTATAAATAACATCAAAACATATCTCAAGGAAGACCAGTGCACACTAAAAAAGTTCTAGGAACCAAAAAATAACAAAAACCCTAATTAAAATTGGGCTAAAAGAAATAGGAAGATGAAAATTAACCTCAAAACAGTGGTGGGAGATCCAAAATAGTCTGATATGCTTCGACTTCGGTGAAAAATGCTGAAACATGGCCTAAGCCGACCTGATAGACTCATTGCTCGCCCTAACAAAGAACAAAATCAAAAGAATCTGGTTAACCCGTGAACTAGGGTTCAGCTGAACAAAATAGGTTGACGGGGAGAATAGAAATCAGCCAAAAGAGGAAGAAGAATGGAAGAGGATAGCTTACCTTGAGACTTCGACCAAGAAACCGGAATAAATCCTGTGAAATCACAGGAAGAAGAGTACTCGGGAGAGGGATGGTGGTGCGCGTGGCTAGAGAGGAGAGGGGAGAGATGGTTGTGCGAGATGGGAACCAGAGATTCGGCGGGGAGGAGGTGATGGGAACTGGAAATTCAGAGGGAGGAGGAGAAGGCAACCAGAGATGGTGGAGGGCTCGATCTTGATCAGGAGGGGATAGAAGTCGAGAGGAGCGCGAGAGTAGAGAATCGGGGACCCAATACTGTATAGCCACGGTTATTAAATTAAACAGTGGAAATTAGGAAGATATATCCACGGACCAATAAAACTGTGGCTATAGGTCAGTGGCTATAGCTTTAATTTGTAGTAGTGTTTGCATGGTCATCTGGCTTGGCTTCCCGTGCAAGCACAGGCTAGTCCCGATGGCATTGTCATACCCTCTCATTCTGACAATCCATTTGTCTCTACTCTGGTGAGTGCACCTGCTTTGAATCATCTTCTAGGACTACTCCTTTTATATAGAGTATGTCTGGGGCAACAACATGTGGCCCA
The DNA here is from genome assembly GCA_963277665.1 of Viscum album. Lineage (NCBI taxonomy): Eukaryota > Viridiplantae > Streptophyta > Magnoliopsida > Santalales > Viscaceae > Viscum > Viscum album. The sequence goes on from OY728128.1 coordinate 698,187,894, forward strand.
AAAACCTTGAGTTGGCCTAAAGGCCTTAAAGGTGGCCCGAAATCCCTACTGACCCATAGTCCTAGGTGGCACGAAAGCCGTAAGGACTCCAAGCCCAAAGTGATGGCCCAAGGTGAATAGTTCCAGCTGCTACAGTACCAAAAATTACCTGCTACAGTACCTGCTACATCCCCCATACTGTGTAAAGTTCTACTATAGTGCCTGCTACAGTACCTAGAAATATGCCTCTACCTGGTTTTGAACCTGAGTCATGTGGATTCACTTAAGGATACCTCACCAACTGGGCTGAGGCTCATGCGCCTCACTCATCATACTCATTTCAAACTCATATTTCATAAGATCCATAAAGGAATCTGTATAATATTTTTGATTTGAACAAAATATAATTTCATCAACATATATTTTTACTATAATAGTATCTTTGAAAACTTTTTAAATTAAAATGGTTGGATCTGCAACACCTTTAACAAAATTATTTTGTAATAAAAATATAGTTAATCTATCATACAAAGATGTAGGAGAATTTTTAAGTCCATAAAGGGATTCGGTATGTTTCAATACATGATTTGATTATTTTTTATTTTTAAAACAATAGGTTTTTCTGCATAAACTTCTTCCTGTATATATTCCTTAAGAAATTCTCACTTCAAATCCTTTTGAAAAAGTTTAAAATTTTGAAATGATGTATATGCTATAAGTATTCAGATAGTTTCATGACTATAAATTGGTGAATAAGTTTATTAATATTTTATTCCTTATTGTTGATTATAACCTTTAGTTATGAGGATAGCTTTATTTCTAACTATAATTCTATTTTCATCACATTTATTTTGAAAAACCCACTTCACTCAAATTACATAAGTATATTTAGGTTGTTCAACCAAAGTCCAAACTTGATTCATTTTGAATTCATTAAGTTCATATTGCATAGATTTTATACAATCTTCATTACTTAAATACTCATCGATATTCTTTGGTTTGAATTGAGATAGAAATTAACAATGTTCAATTTTATTTTTTAAGGAATTTCTATTTTTAATAGGTTGATCTATATCAGCAATGATATTATCACTATGAAAATTCCTAAGGATCAAATGATTTCTTGGATTTGTAAAACTCTATTCTAAAATAACAGGTTGAAATTATTCTTGAGGTATAACTTCATAAATAATTTATTTAGTTGTTCTCTCATAATAATAACATTCTAACTTGGGTTGAAAATCAATTTTTTAAATAACATCCGAAGATGTGAGTTGGGGTTATTTGAAAACAAAAGGATCAGTATCTTCAAATTTAATATGAACTATTTCCTCAATTGTACATGTATTTTTATTGAAAACTATATAATACTTACTAGTGGTAGAATAACCTAAAAATATTCCTTATATCAGATTTCATAGAAAATTTATGTAAATTATTCATAATGAATACTTTGCATCCAAAAACTTTAAAGTAGGAAAGTTTTGGATTTCTTCCAATTCGAAAGGAGTTTTATTAATAGAAGGTCTTATTAAAACATTATTTATTGTATAACAAGTAGTAATAACTACTTCAGCCAAAAAAATAGCAATTGAGTATTCATTTAACATGGTTTAAGTAATTTATTGAAGAATTCTATTTTTTCTTTCAACTACACCATTTTTCTATGGAGTTCTAGGGGCTGAGAAGTTATATATTATACAATTTTTACTAAAAAAGTTTCAAATTCATATTTTACAAATTTTCCACCAAGATCACAATAAATAGTAATCAAGGGTAGATTTTTCTCATTTTTAACTCTAGATACAAAAGTTTTAAAAATGGATTCTGAATTTTTTTCTAGAAAATTGACCCATGTGTATATAATATAATAATAAATTAAAACATATACATAGTACTTTACACCAATATATCTAGTTTTTGGAGGACCAAATAATTCCATCTTCACTAACTATAAATCATAAGAAGTTAAAACTTCACTAATAAATTTAAATCTTGACTTATATTGATTTTCATATTGATAAGGATCATAAACTTTATAAGATTCAAACTTAAGCTCTAGTAGATCTCTAACTAGTCCTTTCTTAGAATGTTTCACTAAATTTCTAACATTACAGTGTATTAATCTTCTATTCCATAATAATGATTGATCTTCTATTACACTAAGGTAAGGTGTATCTTAGCTCTTATGTTTCTCTATTTTATGTGTGTATACATTTTGATTACTATTATCATAAATAATAAATTTATCTTATGAACTATGAATAGTAAATTTATCATTCCTAAAGTTAATAATATAACCTTTATCACATAATTCACTTATTCTAATAAGGTTATTCTTAAGACCTACAATAAATAAAACATTTGAAATAAAATCTTTTCAAAGAATAAAAATGTTATCTATACCAATAATTTCCCCTTGATCATTATTACTAAAGTTAACTTTTCCACCTTCCATTTTAATAATCTTATTGAAGAAATCATTGCTTCTAGTCATATTTAAGGAATATCCACTATCCATATACCATATATTACTGTTGGTATGCTTTTTATTTTCCTGAAAATAAGAATATTGGTATTTTGGAACTCAAAACTTCTTTGGTCCAGAATTATTAGAAAATAAAATATTTAGAATCAACATTATTCTAACTTTACAGTATTTTTTAGTTGTTAATTATTTAGAAAAATAATCTTTGTGAAAGCTTAAATATTTTATATTATTTAAAGAACATATATTCATCCTATGTCCTCCACTTTGAAATTTCATACAAAATGGGGAACTCTTTGTAACAAAATAATTATTTTGAAAATTTGTTTTTTTATTAGTAAAACCCATTTGAAGACACATACCTATGAGGTATTATCTATCTGTACATTTTATCAAACTTTTCTTTAGCAGTAGTAAATTTTGATAGTAATTTTTTTATACTTTAAATTTCTAAATTTACATTCAAAAGCAAATTTTTATCCTCAACAGAAGTTTTACTGGGATTAAGTATTTCTAACTCTTGAAAAATTATCTTTCTCAGTATTATATGTTTCTAAATATTTCTAAGTATTAGAAATTTTGGTAGTAAGCATGGATATTATTGAATTTTCTTTAGTAAGTTTTACCTCAACAACATTGATGTTTTTATAAACTTTACAATTTTGGTTTTATAAAATTTTATCACTGAGGACCCGGCCCCAGAATACCAGGAGTTGGTGCCTTCAGAACATGATGTATCATTTTAAACAAAAACATGCACTGATAAATTACACATCATGTCCCATCCAGAGTATCGAATTCGGTTCAGGTTCTGTGAATCCAGCACATTTGTCATACACCTTTAACTCAAACTTTTACCTGAAAATTTTAAAGCAAAACGTAGGGTGATCATATGAATTCCCAATAAGGGGTTTTAAAATAAACCAAGATAACTTTTGAAAACATTATTTAAAACATCCCATAAAACATATTTCTTAAGGAAACGTTGTAACACATGTAACATATCATAAAAGTGATCAACTAAAAACATGTTAACAAAATTACAAGGATTCATGATTCAATTATTGGTATAAAAGACGCTCTAAACATGTAAGACATATGAATATGTAAGCACAAATTGAGAATCTAAGAGTAATGAATAGTCAGAGTTGTATGTAAAGGAAACAACTTCAATTTCATACAATGAATACTAAAACACAGAGTGCTAACCATATGTCATTCCATAAGCTTTTACTTTTCTAGTACTCATAAGTACTGGCTCTTAACCATGGATATTCTACTAGTCGAATATCCATTTGGTTAATTAATGAACATACACATAATGAGGGAATGTATAATGTCATACTTTAATTTCTGTGTCAAGGCCTCATGCCAACACCTAGGGGCTAATTGTAACCAGACCCCAGCCTAGAGAGCATCTGTAATCGGACTCCAACCCGGAGAGTATCTCTAACTGGACTCCAACCCCGAGGGCTTACTTTTACCAGTCCCCAACCTGGGACATACTAGTCCAATACATTCATCATATTCCAAATCAGGTCGTATTTTCAAATTGTCATATACCACTTGAATAATCACTTACACGTTTCATTTTATTCAAGGTGTCTCATACCACCTTGAATAATTAAATTCCGCATTTCATATTATTCAAAGTGTCCCATACCACTTTGAATAATTTATTTTAAAAATCATATTTGGCCATAGTAGTGTACATTTAACCTTTAGGATTTACATATTTCATAAAGTGAGACATGCATCTAGATGTTAAAAACAAAACTAACAATTATATGATTATGTCATTAAATGGTAAAAAGATAGGCAGATTATGACACTTATATTGACATCCAAAGTACTAAAAGAAATGCAATGTTATTCTTAAAATTCTAGAACTTTATTAATCAATTACATATTGGAATCTCATCTAGTTGTATAATTAATTAAAAAGATAAACTAAACATTTCATGTAGGGTTTTAAGCTTGCAGATGCTAAAACATTTAATGTTGATAAGACTTTGTATATCACAGTATAATGTCCATAATAGAAAGAATGAATCTTCACCATAACCAACATAATTTAATATATAAGAAAATAAGTGACTCATAAATGTGAATATAAGGGTTGCAAACCTTTAATATTATACTTATTAACCCTTAAAAATATAAAATTAATCATAAGTATAATATCTGGAATATCCACCATTAGGGTTTCGGGTTGGGTAGATTTGTCCATACAACAAGGTGTAATAAAAGAGTAGTATTTTAAACAATAATAAACATAATTTTGAAAAGGGTTTATTCATTTAACAATTTTACCTAAATATTTATGTAAACATATATAACTTAAATGTTTAGCTGAGTCATACACTAATGTTAATTGGCAAAAAATTATTTACCAAAAACATAAATTAATTATAGAAGTTCAATGATAAAAGAATTAAAACTGGTCCATAGGGTAAGTTATACAAACTATATATTTATATATAAAATCATGTATACAAATATATGCATATATATAAGTTTTGAACAACATAACATTTATTATGTTTTAAATATCCACTTAAACTCACGACTCAATGTTTAAATACCTCAAAACTGGGTATAATAAAGGTTCATGTAACATATAAAATATATATATATATATATAACCATGTTCATACCAAAATTAATAGGCACCTCCATGTTTTTTAAAAAAAACTCCTTAAGAGTATTAGTTAACCAATTGTGTATATAGGGTAGATTGTTCCATTAGTCATAAAAGTTTGTTTATGAAAACCCGCTCACACATTTCTTATAAAACCGTACATATATACCATTATACATATATATATGAATTTATGTGTATATATATACAAAGTACATAATCAAATTTTTCACAAATAAAATGCACCCTTCTGTTCATAAAACCTTTTGAACCCAAAAGCAGAAGACCTAAGGTCAGCAAATGAGAAGATTTCAGCAAAACTGAAAATGTATAAACAAATATATAAAAGTTTCATACAAAAATACTACTCTTGCATTTTGAAGTTCTTTATCTTGCAATCTTTTCAAAACTTGATGGAATGAGTATTTGAGGGTCTCTACTCAAAACCGAAAGACCATGCCTATACATATACATATATAAACCGAAGTACATACAACCATATATATATTTCTATATATATAGCACATCTTATTCTTTGTAAATATTAACTAACTCTCAAATTATAAATACTCTGAATACAAAAAATTAAAGAGACTTAGGTTCGGTCATAAGGAAGGGTTCGAACTAACCCATGGGGTTATTTAAATATACAGTTTTATGATAATACATACATACATATATATATATATATGCCTACTCAAAGAAACAAAAAAGACAATATAACCCTTACCTTAGATCGAGGAGGAGGAGGAGAACTCGAGGAAGGATAGTTGGAACTTGCTGTGGTTTGAGTGGGGAGAAGAACCGAGAGTTCCTTCAGTGCAACCGGTTAACTTATAAACTATATAAAACACACAAACATTCAATGAAACCATTGAGAAAACTGAACCCCTTTGCGGTGCATTAAATGGTCGGTGACGAACTTGTATAAAAGGGGAAGCAAAAAGGGTCCACCAATGGTCAAAGGGTAAGAAATGTGGTGCATTGTAGGTGTAGTGTTACTGTTGCAATCCCATGAGAAGGAGAAGAAGACGACACAGAAAGGAGGATACCGGAGGTAGATTGGACAACTCGGATTTCTCCAAGATGGATCAGACCGTCCAGAGTTGACACAACATTTAAAAAAATCTTGGACGGTCGATATTAGATCTAGGGTTTATCGAACGGTGCACAAAAACGTTGTGGTAATCTGTGGTTGCTGCGTTTTGAGCGGGGGATCGAGATCAACGGCCTAGATCGTGCGCGTCGCGATCCAACGGCCTAGTTCTCATTACGCCCTAAAAACTCACCCCACATCGAAATGGTGGGAAAAAACATGGCCCTTTATAAGGATCAGACTCCCGCAACACCTTATAAAACACAGCACACACCAGGTAGCCTTATACATGGGCTCTCGCCTTCCCCCGTAGGCTTCGGCCTACCCCTACCTCCCCACTACTTCGCGCCCACGGTGGCGCGATCATGCGCTCTTTTGCTCCCATTCTTCCTTCGGGGAACCTATGCCCATGGTCGGGCCGGCCTTGGATTGGGCTGAGGGCAAGGCTCATCCACCTACCGTGAGCTGCCTCCCTCGGCCCAGCTATAAAGGGATGGCCCTAGTGGGTCTATTTTTTTATATAAAATTCCACTTTCAAAATTAAACAAAAACATAAGTAAAATAATACATCTATTTCAACTATATAGAAAATATTTTACTAAAAATGACTTTAATCTTTAAAAGTTTAATGAACACCAATTATACTTTATCTAATAGTATTACTAAAATTATTTATAAACACTAAATATTTAACATTCAAGGTTATAAATTGAAATTTGGTATACCCACATGAAATATTTTATACTAATATCTTAGAAGTAAAAAACTTAGTTTAATCAACACATAATTTAATTAGAAGAAATTAAACATAGGTTAAAACACTGTTTAAGAAATAAAAATCTTTACAATATATTTGATAAACTTGCAATGTGTTTTGAGTTCCCTCAACATCACTTCAGCGCAATTCAAAATATTTCACCAAAAGGCCAACGACTATAATTGTTGTCGTTGGATTTCCAACGGTCACTCGAGGTAACGGTCGAGTTAAAGCCTTATAAAATCAAACCTTAGGGTGTCTTAAAACTCAAGACAAAGAAGATATGTTTCATGTCATACCATTGGTGCTTAGTGTGTCCATATTGGCTTTAGTCATTCTTATGTTCATTATGACAGATTCTAAGGACCCATATTATCTTCTTGGGGTTCTCGTTGTTTTGAGTGGTCTCCCTGTAATTTTGATAGGGGTTTTAATAGGAATTTTTGGGTAGGATGGTTCCTCGGGATCTTGATACATTGTAAACACTTTGGTGTCTTGTTTAAATGAAAATCCTTGTGTCCATTTTGTGTGTTTTACTCAGTTTCATACTAAAATAATTAAAACCATATTATTAATTTTTCATGATAAACAAGTTTTGTTCGGTTATTATGAAATTAAAACAAAATAAACATACCAATACATGAGGTTCAAGTTTTGGGGTGTTACATTATCCCTCCTATGAAGAATTCCTTCCTCACAATTCATTCTACATACGCATAAGAGAAAGTCTCCCTCACCAACTTCACCACATCCTCCATTGAGGAGGGTCCTCCTATGTGGCCAGGTGAATTCCCAAGTTGATGTTCAACTCTTTAGATTTTCTGGCCCAAATACACTTTAGATAGTATGGGTTGAACTCATGCCATATACACTCAGACTTCCAAAGAGAGGCTCGCACGGTGGAAAGTTTGGAGATGTCCAAATGGACCAACTCTCAAAGAATTCGTCGGGCTGCCTCTTGATTGAGAACATCTAAGTCATAGACATTATCGTATAAGATGAAACTAAGGAGTTGATATATGTAGGTTTAATAAAGGTTTCCCTCCAAAGTAGCCTCTTTAAATCTTACTCTAGTTGTGAAGTTCTAGCATATAGTAAAGCATAGAAAAATCCCTTCGTGGTATTTTCCCCTCCGCCTGTACTCGGCCAATTGGACCGTGGCTACTCTATGGTATATGTAATCATTCTCCTGACAGGAATGGATAATGTCCAGACTATTTGATACTTCATAAATTTTCTTGCACATTTTTTGCAAGTTTTAGAAAGGTAGATACTCTTCCTTGCATATTTTGACCATGATAACCTCCAATATTTCGATGGGAAGGGATAAAATGTGGGATCGTCCTTCAATCTGAAAATTAATTATGAAGGTTCAATCAGTGAAACCTATTCATAAGTATAAAAATAGACAAGATAGTATAAATAAATAAGGGATAACAAGTTGTATTATCATATAAGCACTTGTTCATAAAAAGATAAAGGCTAATGGTTTCCCCAGTTCCCGAATACATGAATCCCCAAAACAAGCTCAAAACTCTGTATCTCCCTAAACCATATGCAACCTGAGAAGTCTGGTTCTATCTCGTGGGTGCACTTATGGTGTCTCCAGAGTCTGACATGTGGGGTGTACAACTGTGATAAGTCTGTATGTACTTGTTTTCTGTACACAGAATGGGAGGCTTCGATGTCAAAGTCCATTACCTGACCAAAATGGACATAAGACAAGACTTGACACATATATGTCGCGCAGAGGTCTCCTTATGTTGCAGCTTCTTAGAAGTTTGTGAGGGACAGGATTCCTTCTGAAGTGGTGAAGCATCTAAAAAGTCCCTCGTAGTATTTTCCCCGTCGTGCGTAGGATGGAAATAGGGCTTGCATCATAAAGATGTAATCCAGACCCGCTCTTTGGTGGAGTTGAAGTATCTGGGGAGAGTTGGATACATCATAGAGTTTTTTACATGTCATGCGGATATGTTCATAGTTTATAAAATTTTCATGGCTATCTATGGAAATTATGGTTTCTAGGGACTCATTGGGAAGAGACAAAAGACTAGTACCTTCATTTTCCATCTGAAAATTTGAAAAATCCTCACATTTAGTAATGCTTAAGTAAATTTTTATTTGTTTAAGTTCTGGTTTTCTAGAGTTATCCAAACCGAACCCTCTGATACCAACTATGAGGACTCGGCCCCAGAATACCTAGATCTGGTGTCTTCAAAACATGATGTGTCATTTTAAACAAAAACATGCACTGATAAATCACACATCATGTCCCATTTGGAGGATCGAATTCGGTTCAGGTTCTAGGAATCCAACACATCTTTCATACACCTTTAACTCAAACTGCTACCTGAAAAAATTAAATCAAAAACGTAGGGTGAGCATACAAATTCCAATTAAGGGTTTTTAAAATAAAACAAGATAACTTTTGAAAACATTCTTTAAAACTTCCCATAAAACATATTTCTTAAAGAAACGTTGTAACGCATGTAACATAACATAAAAGTGCTCAACTAAAAACACGCTAACAGAATTGTAAGGATTCATGATTCAATTATAGGCATAAAAGACGCTCTAAACATTTAAGACATATGAATATGTAAGAACAGATTGAACAGCTAAGAGTAATGAATAATCAGAGTTGTGCATAAAGGAAACAACTTCAATTTCATACACTGAATACTAAAACACAGAGTGCTAACCATATGTCATGCCATAATATTTTACTTTTCTTATACTCATAATTACTGGCTCTTAACCATGGATATTATACTAGTCAAATATTCATTTGGTTAATTAATTAACATACACATAATGAGGTAATGTATAACGCTGGACTTTAATTTTTATGTCACAGCCTCGTGCCAAGACCTAGGGGCTAACTGTAACCGGACCCCAGCCCGGAGAGCATTTGTAACTGGACTCCAACCTGGAGAGTATCTGTAACTGAAATCCAACCCGGAGGGCTTACTTTTACCGGTCCCCAACTCGGGACATACTATTCCAATACATTCATCATATGCCAATTCGGGTCGTATTTTCAAATTTTCATATACAACTTGAATAATCACTTACACATTTCATTTTATTCAAGCTGTCTCATACCACCTTGAATAATTAAATTTCTTATTTCATATTATTCAAAGTATCCCATACCACTTTGAATAATTTATTGTAAAAATCATATTTGGTCATAGTAGTGTACATTTATCCTTTAGCATTTACATATTTCATAAAGTGAGACATGCATCTAGATGTTAAAAACCAAACTAACAATTATATAACAACATCATTAAATGGTAAAAAGATAGGCAGATTATGGAACGTGTATTGAAATCCAAAGTAATAAAAGAAATTCAATGTTATTCTTAAAATTCTTGAACCTTATTAATCAATTACATATTGGAATCTTGTCTGGTTGTATAATTAATTAAAAAGGTAAACTAAAAATTTTATTTAGGGTTCTAAGCTTACAGATGCTAAAACATTTAATGCTGATAAGCCTTTTTTTATCACAGTATAATGTCCATAATAGAAATCATGAATCTTCACCACAACCAACATCATCTAATATATAAGAAAATAAGTGACTCATAAATAGTGAATATACGGGTTTCAGACCCCGAATATTATACTTATGAACCCTTACAAATATTAAATGAATCATAAGTATAATATCTGAAATATCCACCGTTAGGGTTTCAGGATGGGTAGATTTTTCCATACAACGAGGTGTAATAAAAGAGTAGTATTTTAAACAAGACTAAAGATATTTTAAAAAGGGTTTATTCATTTAACAATTTTACATAAATGTTTATGTAAACATATATAAATTACATGTTTAGCTGATTCCTACACTAAAGTTAATTGGCACAAACTTATTTACCAAAAACATAAATTAATTATAGAAGTTCCATGCTAAAAGAATTAAAACTGGTCCAGATGGTAAGTTATACAAACTATATATTTATATATACAATCGTGTATACAAATATATTCATATATATAAGTTTTGAACAACACAACATTTATTATGTTTTAAATCTCCACTTAAACTCGCGACTCAATGTTTAAAGACCTCAAAACTGGGTATAATAAAGGTTCATGTAACATATAAAATATATATATAAGTGTGTTCATACCAAAATTAATTACCACCTCCATGTTTTTTTTAAAAACCCCTTAAGAGTATTAGTTAACTAATCGTGTATATAGGGAAGATCATGTCATTAGTCATAAAAGTTTGTTTATGAAAACCCAGTCACACATTTATTATAAAACCGTACATATATACTATTATCCATATATATATATGAATTTATGTATATATATATATATAAAGTACATAATCAAATTTTTCAAAAATAAAATGCACCCTTCTATTCATAAAACCTTTTGAACCCAAAAGCAGAAGACCTAGGGCCAGCAAATGAGAATATTTCAGCAAAACCAAAAATGTATAAACAAATATATAAAAGTTTCATACAAAAATACTAATCTTTCATTTTGAAGTTATTTATCTTGCAATCTTTTCAAAACTTGATGGAATGAGTATTTGAGGGTCTCTACTCCAAACTGAAAGACCATCCCTATACATAGACATATATAAATTTAAGTACATACAACCATATATATATGTCTATATATATAGCATGTCTTATGCTTTGTAAACATGAACTAACTCTCAAATTATAAATACTCTGAATACACAAAATTAAAGATACTTAGGTTCAGTCATAAGGAAGGGTTCGAACTAACCCATAGGGTTATTTAAATATATAGTTTTATGAGCATACATATATATATATATGTGTGTGTGTGTGTGTGTGTGTGTGTGTGTACTCAAAGAAACAAAACAAGGCAATATAACCCTTACCTTAGATCGAGGAGGAGGAGGATAACTCGAGGAAGGATGGCTGGAAATTTCTCGGGGTTTGAGTGGGGAGAAGAACTGAGAGTTCCTACAGTGAAACTGGTTAACTTATAAACTATATAAAACAAAAAAACATTCAATGCAACCATTGACAAAAATGAACACCTTTGCAGCTCATTAAATGGACAGTGACGTACTTGTAGTAAAGGGGAAGCAAGGAGGGTCCACTAGCGGTCAAAGGTGAATAAAAATTGTGCATTGTAGGTGTAGGGTTACTGGTGCAGTCCCACGCAAAGAAGAAGAAGAAGACGCATAAAGGAGAAGCCCAAAGGTAGATTGGACGGCTCGGATTGCTCTGAGATGGATCAGACGGTCCAGAGTTGACGCAACATTTAAAAAAAATCTAGGACGGTTGAGATTAGATCTGGAGTTGATCGAACGGCGCACAAAAATGTGGTGGTAATCCGTGGTTGCTGCAGTTCGAGCGATGGATCGAGATCGATGGACCAGATTGCGCGCATCGCGATCCAACGGCCCAGATCTCGTTTCGCCCTAAAAAACTCGTCCCACATCAAAACGGTGGGAAAAAACACGGCCCTTTATAAGCCTCAAACTCCCGGAACACCTTAGAAAACACAGCACACACTAGGGAGCCTTATAAATGGGCTCCCGCCTTCCCCCACAGGCTTCGACCTACCCCTACCTCGTCGCTTCTTCACACCAACGGTGGCACGGTCATGCGCTCCTATTCTCCCATTCTCCCTTCGGGGAATCTATGCCCACGCTCGGGCCGACCTTGGCTTGGGCTGAGGACAAGGCTCAGCCACCTAGAGTGAGCTGCCTCCCTCGGCCCAGCTATAAATGGATGACCCTGGTGGGTCTATTTTTTTATATAAAATCCCACTTTCAAAATTATACAAAATCATAAGAAAAATAATACATCTATTTCAACTATATAGAAAATATTTTACTAAACATGACTTTAATCTTTAAAATGGTTAATGAACCCCAATTATATTTTGTCTAATAGTATTACTAAAATTATTTATAAACACTAAAGCTTTAACATTCAAGGTTATAAATTGAAATTTGGTATACCCACATGAAATATTTTATACTAATATCATATAAGTCAAAACTTAGTTTAATCAACACATAATTTAATTAAAAAAAATTAAACATAAATTAAAACTCTGTTTAAGAAATGAAAATATTTAAAATATATTTGATACAATTGCAACGTGTTTTGAGTTCCCTCAACATCACTTCAGTGCAATTAAAAATATTTCACCAAAAGGCCAACATCTATAATTATAGTCGTTGGATTACCAACAGTCTCCTAAGGTAACAGTCGAGTTAAATACTTATAAAACCAAGCCTTAGTGTGTCCTAAAACTCAAGACAAAGAAGAATATGTTTCACATCATACCATTGGTTCTTAGTGTGGCCACAGTGGCTTTGGCCATTCTTATGTTCATTATGATAGATTTTATGGACCCATATTATCTTCTTGGGTTTCTCGTTGTTTTGAGTGGTCTCCCTATAATTTTGATAGGGTTTTTAATAGGAATTTTTGGGTAGGATGGTTCCTTGTGATCTTGATACATTGTAAACACTTCGGTGTCCTGTTTAAATGAAATGACTTGTGTCCATTTTGTGTGTTTTACTCAGTTTCATACTAAAATAATTAAAACCATATTATTACTTTTTCAGGAGAAACAAGTTTTGTTCGGTTATTATGAAATTCAAACAAAATAAACTTACCAATACCTGAGGGGTGAGAAAAGAGAAGAGGGATGAAGAAAAAGAATGATAATGTCTAAGATAACTTACTTAGGTCCTCGGAAACGGCGCCAAAATTTTATTCTCGCTCAAATTTACCCAATAGATGAAGGTAGAACGGTCCTTGTAGTCTAGCTTGGGTTGTCGAATCCACAGAGACCTAAGAAGTAACCTATAGACACGCACATTATATGAACTGTTTTCGGCTATGAAGTCGACAACTTGGATTGATTTTAGATGAGTTTAGAGGATATCTAACAGATTAAATTGAATTCAATTTAAAAGAATGAGTTGATCCTAGGTTGTCACTCGGGGAAGATTGGACGTATTTTCTTTTTAATGATTTCAATTTCTTAAATTTGAGATGGGTTCATTCAAGGAGATAAAACAACATCATCACTTACTAGTTTAATGCCTACACCCTTTAATACTAATCACCTATACACTTGAAGGATCAAAGTTTTGAGCACTTCAAGGTAAAGGTTCGTATTAGCACTTGAAGTGTGTGGCCTTAAATTCAACAAGGACGATGGAGTTTAAAAATCATCAAATAAAAATCTCAATTAAAGAAGTGATTATACATTAATGAGGTGATAAATAATATCCAATCCATCCCCTTGATACTCCCTTGGATCAACCCATAAGTGTGTTATCCCTCCATTGATTCTATAGTTTCAATGGAAGCGGAAAGTAGACTCATGAGGGAGGAAATGGAGAAGTAAAAAAACGCAATAAAATAACAATCACTCCACCGTTGTGTGATAATCTCACAAGGTTTGGTATTAAAAAGTTCACACCTTGAACCAACGGTATCAAAGTGATAAGGATAAGAACATAATAATAAGAGAAGAAGAACTTTTATTAAGAAACAAGGATGAATTAAAACAACTTACATGTGAAGGAAGAACATTACAAAGAGAAATTGGCAGCATAACATTAAGATGAAAACAAGCTCAAAGATTTTCTAAATCCTCCAACACCACTGCCTTAAATAGGAATTTTTGAGCCCTTGGGTTGAGACTCCAACAGTACAAGTCATCCCACTTGAGTATGGTAGGTCTAGGGTGGTGGAAAGTTTGTGGAAAGAAGACTTTCCACCCTTGACCCGAAAAGGCATCCAGATTTCATGCACCGAACAGACGCACTTGAAACACATTCTAGATGGACGAATTTAGGTGGGCCATAGAAGACTTAAATTAAGATCCGGATGTCTCGTAACATCCTGTAAAATAGAAGCCCAAATGGAGTTATGTTGTTCGAGATATGGTTTAATTGGTGGGATGTTTTTCTGGGCCGCAGAATCTGGCCCAGAATTTTATCTCTAACTTGGGCCGCCTAAATGGACACCATGGAAGCCGAATGAGCATTGGATCATGAGGAGTTATTTGTTCCTAAACATGTCTTCTATAATCCCAAGAAATTTGGGATTCATTGGTCCTGTATGTTGGGCCCCACCGTCTCATCAGTGGGATGGTGTCCAATATGCCTTCTCCAGAATTGCTTCCTTTCATTGCCAAATATCTCTATCATCCTCCATGAATTCTCCATTGATCCCTGAATGAAACATGTTCATATTGGAGTGTAGATCAATTTCCAAAAATATCAAATTAAAATATGTATAATTAGATAAATCATTGGGTACTTCAAATGATTTTCAAAAATGTACCACATAATAGTGCATTTTAAGAAGGTATTACAATCATAATGTGAAATGATGTTCAAAGTGTAAAATGAACTAAAAGGGTGTTTATGAATAATAAAGAACATGAATATTATATATATTAACAATGAATATTATCCTCATTTATTTTCTAATCACACCCCCCAACTTGATTTTTTCTAGTCCCGAGCAAAATATATCTCAACAATATGAAAATCGAATTCCCTTTTCCAAAAACATTTTAATACACAATGATTACCAAAATACCTTATGCCAAACAATCATGAAACCCATCAAAATATTTTAATACAAGATAGTTTCATAAGAAGATCCCAATCCCAAGCCCATTCCTTTGTTCAAATTCATTGTCATATTTCATCCAATGTCAATTAAGTATGAGGATGTGTTGTGCATCACAATAGACATGGGGGTTCATCTTTATTCAAGGGGGAAATTACGGAAGTTCTAGGTGGAATCACATTTCAATGTTAAGATGAGTATTCTTTTTTTTGTATAATTTTTTTGTTTTTTTTTTTTGTTTTTTTTTTTTTTGTTTTTTCAATTTTTCCATGGTAATTGAAGTTGCACTCAAAAGAGTCAACCCCTGTAGCGAGACTTTTCCAATGACTCCCAGGCTCAAAGATCTTAGGGAACCAAGTGAAGCCCACATACTTGGGCATCATCTCGAGTTAACTCAGTCAAAAACAAATTCAAATTACCAAAAATAGAGATAAAATTACTAACTCTGGGCCAGACAACTATGGAGTCACGATCCCCAAGTGCTGAAAGCCACGCATTATGTCATTTCATTGCTCTACGCGCAATTTTTTTTTTATAATTTTTTTTGAATACTAATATTAAACTAAAATGATCACCAAACCTATACTATATATTTAGGGGACCCCATGAACTCAAACTAATACCCCACTATCCAAAGGACGTGCATTGTGATCTTTTTTTTTTGGATGAAAATATAAACGATGAAATATCACATTGGACAGCCACACTTTCCAAAATCAATGCTCATGAAATTATAAAAGGATTAAAATCAGAATCAGGGCATGATAAATTATTTGATATTCAGTTTCAAAGTGTGCAATGTGTATTACCATGTTTAAAGTTAAAGGAATTTTTCCTTCCATTTTCACAATTTTTTTTTGAAAACATTTATTATTTTTTTTGACACAAAAGCATTTTGTTATTTTATCTCCCCCCCCAACTTAAAATAACATTGTCCCCAGTGTTTAAATAAAAGAAAATTTATAAGGGGGTAGAGGTGGAGAATGAAAGTTCAAAAAGGAAATTGAAAATGAGGGTCATGGAATGAATTCACCTGGTGGTTGAAGTTTGAAGTTCTTGCTGCTCCAATTTAGTCCTTTGATATCCATGTCGCTTGCAGAGTTCCCTAGTGGAAAAAGGAAAACAAAAAAAACAAAACAAAAGAGTATATATATATATATATAAGTAAAATATAAGTATATATATAAAATAAATTAAACTGATGATACATTGTCTTCTTTTTAAATTTCTAGGTAAGGTATTACTCAAGGATCACACCACGTGACATGGATGAATATGGTGCTCCCCTTTCATACTCATCCATACTCATAATAGAAGAACAGGTCAAGAGTCTATTTTTTTTTAAATATAAAAATGATTAATTAAAATATACATTTTATTAAAGCAACAAAATGATAGGAAACTTGAAAACCATGGGTTTCCTCCCATGCAGCGCTTTTTTTAATGTCGTTAGCTCGACATAAACCCCCCAACTTAACCAATACCAACTTTAAAAATTTTAAGGACCACATGTTTCTCAAATTCAACTAGTTTTAGATTTATTACATGTTTATAATTTGTTTCATTAACAAACCTATATTCTAAAATGAGTTGGTAAATCCAAGGAATATCAGAAATGGTGGATCTAGTTGCTTCTCTATTCTTGCCTAATACATCAAGGTTCATTCCAATTTTATTTATATCAAGAGAAGAAACAATGAAAACATGATGGTTTTGGATATCCTCAATGAATTAAAACTTGAGGAAGGATGGAAAGGACACATGTTCGAGTTCAGGATGACTAACATTTTTAGACATAGGTTGGGAATTTGGATCGATCTCAATTTTATTTTCAAAATTTATCAAAAGAATTGGTTCCTTTGGAATAGAATATTCAACCACAAAATTGTAAATATCAGTGTTAGAAATGGGTATGGACTCAAAGATTGTGATTTCTCTTAATGTTTCAATGATTGGTGTTTTTGAAAAATCATCAACAGAGTTATATTCATGAGACTCAATCCATGATGTCAAATTCTCCTCTTTTGAATCCAAAAAGTCAATTTCCTATTGATTTAAAGACCCTTAAACAATTCCTTGATCTTATTCATCTTCCCCAAATCCAAAGGTTTTCTCTTCAGTAAATTCATGAGAGGTTTGTGGGAAACTAGACACTTCGCATAAGGTTATAGAAGATATAGTTTGTGTAGGGATGGGTTCCTCACAAGTTATAATGCTTTGTATTTATAACCTCAATTATGAAACCTCAAAATTCATTTTCTCCATTTGTTGACATAATTTTTCAAGTAATGGTTGGGGATCATTATGGGCAAGGGGTTGAGAAAGATGGTCTACTCTAGGTGGATAACTATGTTGTTGGAATTCTAAAGGAGGATGTTCAGATTGGCTTTGTGGGGATTGAAACTCATTATATATTGGAATGTTTTGTGGATCATAGGAGTAAAAACATTTTGGTTCATTAGGTTGTTGATTATCCCACCATTAGATACTAGGATGGTCATTGTACATCACACATGGGGTTGGGTGATCAAAGTAGGGATAGGTTTCCCATGTTTGGACTTGTTCAAAATTGACTTCCATAGGAGTGAGGGGTGAGAAAAGAGAAGAGGGATGAAGAAAAAGAATGATAATGTCTAAGATAACTTACTTAGGTCTCTGTAAACGGCACCAAAATTTGATTCTTGCTCAAATTTACCCAAGAGATGAAGGTAGAACGGTCCTTGTAGTCTAGCTTGGGTTGTCAAATCCACAGAGACCTAAGAAGTAACCTATAGACACGCACATTCTATGGACTGTTTTCAGCTATGAAGTGGCCAACTTGGATTTATTTTAGATGATTTTAGAGGATATATAACATATTTAAGTTAATTCAATTTAAAATAATGAGTTGATCCTAGGTTGTCACTCGGGGTGGATTGGACGTATTTTCTTTTTAATGATTTCAATTTCTTAAATTTGAGATGGGTTCATTCAAGGAGATAAAAAAACATCATCACTTACTATTTTAATGTCTACACCCTTTAATACTAATCAACTATACACTTTAAGGATAAAAGTTTTGAGCACTTCAAGGTAAAGGTTCGTATTAGCACTTGAAGTGTGTGGCCTTAAATTCAACAAGGACGATGGAGTTTAAAAATAATCAAATAAAAATATCAATTAAAGAAGTGATTATACATTAATGAGGTGATAAATAACATCCAATCCAGACCCTTGGTACTCCCTTGGATCAACCCATAAGTGTTTTATCCCTCCATTGATTCTATAGTTTCAATGGAAGCAGAAAGTAGACTCATGAGGGAGGAAATGGAGAAGTAAAAAAAACGCAATAAAATAACAATCACTCCACCGTTGTGTGATAATCTCTCAAGGTTTGGTATGAAAAAGTTCACACCTTGAACCAACGGTATCAAAGTGATAAGGAGAAGAACATAATAATAAGATAAGAAGAACTTTTATTAAGAAACATGGATGAATTAAAACAACTTACATGTAAAGGAAGAACATTACAAAGAGAAATTGGCAGCATAACATTAAGATGAAAACAAGCTCAAAGATTTTCAAAATCCTCCAACACCACTACCTTAAATAGGAATTTTTGATCCCTTGGGTCGAGCCTCCAACAGTACAAGTCATCCCACTTGAGTATGGTAGGTCTAGGGTGGTGGAAAGTTTGTGGAAAGAAGACTTTCCACCCTTGACCCGAAAATGCATCCAGCTTTCATGCACCGAACAGACGCGCTTGAAACACCTTCTAGATAGCAGAATTTGGGTGGGCCATAGAAGACTTAAATTAATCTCCGGATGTCTCCTAATATACTGTAAAATCTCATCCCAAAAGGAGTTATTTTGTTAGAGATATGGTTTAATTGGTGGGATGTTTTTCTGGGCCGCAGAATCTGGCCCAGAATTTTATCTCTAATTTGGGATGACTAAAATGACACCATGGAGGCCTAATTAGCATTGGATCATGAAGATTGATTTGTTCATAGACATTTCTTCTATAATACCACGAAATTTGGGATTCATTGGGCCTGTATGTTGGGCCCCACCGTCTCATCAGTGGGCTGGTGTCCAATCTGCCTTCTCCAGAATTGCTTCCTTTCATTGCCAAATATCTCCATCATCCTCCATGAATTGTCCATTGATCCCTAAATGAAACATGTTCATATTGGAGTGTAGATCAATTTCCAAAAATATCAAATTAAAATATGTATAATTAGATGAATCATTTGGTACTTCAAATGATGTTCAAAAATGTACCACATAATAGTGCATTTTAAGAAGGTATTACAATCATAATGTGAAATGATGTTCGAAGTGTAAAATACACTAAAAGGGTGTTTATGAATAATAAGGAATATGAATATTATATATATTAACAATTAATATTAGCCTCATTTAGTGGCTAATCATGATCCTTATCTCTTCCATATAAATCCTGGCACTGCAGTCATGGCCCCACATGGCATCTATCTCTGGATTACACATCGTGTAGTTTAGAAATTTCTAGAACCCGCAAGTTCTTCAAGCATCATTGGGTATTGCCACTATTTTTTCTAAATTTTCTACTAATACCTCCCACGTATCACATATCTAGGTAAACCATGTTCCATCATCACCAAATATCCATTTTCAGTCATCCAAAATGATCGGTAAGACCTCTATTGCTCATTCCATCATCGTACACCCAACCAGGAAAACAGGAACTGTCGGTCTGATCTTACTATATTTATCATCCACTATTATCAATCCTTGATCACAGCTTCAATCTCAAGTCACACCCATGGTATTCATCCGTTGTGATGAATAATTTTCATCCAATGATTGAATATAGTGTATCCATTGAACTGCGGGACATAGTAATTTCTCACGACGAACTTACAAAGAAACAGGGGAGAAAACCATAAAAAATAAATATAAATAAATAACCTAGGAATTTGGTTATTTTGACCTTAATCCATTATCATAGAAAATACAAATGAAGATGAAAATAATCAATCAACAACAATCAAAAAATATCAATCATACTTAAATCAATCGTCGATGCACAAATCAATTCATGTTTTTAGAATTGATAAATGTTTGAGACAAGATAATTAAAAATGATGAATCCACAAAATAAAAATGGAATTCCTTGAGTTTAGATCAATCACTGATGAATAATGATCCTATGTCCAAGTTTTTAGTAATATCCACGACCTCCAATGTCGTTAGAGATCCTTGTGATATCGATTCAATTTTATGTCATTTGCCAATGCCTTTACAAAATCTCCTCTATAGGTCTCCAGGGCTATAAGAATAACCCTAAGACTCACCCATAATAGGGTACTTATAGAGGATTCCTAGGAAATTGTGTCAAAATAAATAAATAAACTAATTCAATTAATTTATTTTTTTATTTGCGTCGGTGTCAACTTTTTAGCTAACGCCTGATGCCAACAAATATTATATCGTGCCTAGAGTAAATCCCACATTCCAGAATCAAAGGAAGTCTTAGATTTATGATCTTAGACTCTATTTAATATTTATTCCTCTTTCTTAGGAAAACTATGTGTTCATGATATTGATATATTTAATATTTTTCAAATATCAATTTCGGGATCATCGAGTCTCGTAATCTCACTCTGTCTCAACATCTGGATCCGAAAATATTACTAGATATATTTTAAATATTTACATGTAAAAAATGATACATTAAACATTCATAAGGGTTTGTAACTAATAAAAAACCCATTCTATAGAAATAAATATACATATCATTTATTTATTTATTTACTTATTATCGCATTTATATTTAATACATGTATAAAAATACTTGTATCACATGCATGTATTAAATATACACTTAAATATATACATAACATCATATTATATATATTTTTAATTCAAAACCAACACCTAGATCCATAAAAATATAAAACTAGAGAAAGGGATTGACTCATAACCTCAGGTCCTCAAAACACCCAGGACCACAGACACCTGAACTCTAGTCAAGGTGAAATCCAAACTAAAGGGAATACACTCCTCTAGATCATCCATTATCACCCTATACCCACCTAAACACAACCAACTAATAGAGGATAGATCTAGATAAAACTCAGGGAAAATTCCTAATCCAATGATATCCTAAAGGTCTCTTCTCACATCCAACCTGAGCAAGAACATCCTCAATATCTCTATCATAATCCATAAAAACATGGGTTGATATAATGTTCGAACCTATTAACAAGAACACATACACTATAGGATTACACTATTTATATCTAGGTTCTAGGGTGACACCTGAAGTTCTCAATGCTACAACCAGCACTAATCCTTTCAAGGCCAACAAAATATGAGGTTCCCATGGTCCCCTAGATCACGTCCATTTTAGAACATAGGTCACACCTAATACAAAATAACACCTTCAATGACTCCACAACCTAATATAACCATATAAATCACATTTCTAATAAAGTATTCCTCAAGTATAACCACACTTTCAAGGGAAATCTCAATAGTCCTCAAGACATCATCAGTAATCTGACACCCTACAAGGTGGATTCTCTAACAAAACACATCCCTTGGGCCAAGTCTTAAGCAAGAAAACCTCAACCAGCCTTTTCAGCGTTGAACCCAACCTTTGGTATCATATCTTCCATAATAAAATCCTCAAGAGTCCCTAAAACTAATCTCAAAATTTACATAGAGCCACCTGGATGCACCCACCATACCATGTTGTCAACCCAGCTTGAAGGCTCCAACCGAACTAAACCTCTAACAAGAGTTATAAAACCTCAACCCACTCAAACCTCAAGAAACTCATCCCAACATCCTAGGAACCTAAAACAAAACTCATTTGGATCTCCAAGTCAAGAAACTACTCCATACTAACTTTTTGGAACCATCTGTAGAACCCCAAACTACACCCCTTAGCATCACTCATGCTAAGTCATCCAACAAGCTCATAGCCCTCACCTAGGTCTCAAACCACTTCACTCATAGGATAAATCTTAACCCAAAACCTCAAGGAAAAACCTCCCACCAAAACTTTATCAACCCAAAACATCTCATAAATGAACATTAAACACCAAAATATCTTCACCATCATGTTTGGAATAGAAAAACACTAAGAAGATACTACTCAGAAGTTCCATCCTGACACTTGGGTGAGAAAATGAGAAACAATCATCTAAAGGGGGGATTGCCTTTCATGTACCTTATGTAAATAGCATGTACCTCTAGAAAGCATTCTTGGGAGTGTACCTCATCTCAACCCGATGTGTACTCTCCCAAGTATATGATTTGTACTACCACACATGGGGTAACTGGATATGAACCCCACAAGAGTTCCAGTAAATTATCACATATGGCCACTAGCTTTGTACCTCACATAGAGTTTGATCATGTACTCTACATAGACATGTGCCCCTACACGGCATGTCTGGATGAGTACCTAGACACACCTCGAGTCACCCCTACACGGTGTGTCCCAAACACACACATTGTGTATTCTTAGCCTCCAAACCCAAGACCACAATGAAGAACACATGATGTGTGTTTCCTGAACTACAAATAAGGCATTACCTAAAATATGCATTGTGTGGATGGGTTTCCTGAATGGAAATTCCCTTAAAATCACCTGAAACCCCTGATTATCCAAAAAAAGACCTCATAGGGGATCTAATGACACCCCAAAGAACACATAAATTGATTTAAAACTAAAAAAATGAGTTATTAGGATCTTAAACTAAAAAAGAAATAACAGCCTTACTTGAGGCATAAAATGCCAACACATCATGTTCAGATCCATGCCACGCTTCCACTGTGGTTTGATATACCTCTAAGAACAAACCTTGTTCTATGATCCCCTCTCCCTCTTTGTTTTATCTCTTTTAAAAACATGTGAAAAAAAGGGGGATCCCCTTTCAGGTATAGAGTAAACCATGGGGAGGAGAAAAGGAAAGGAAAGGAAAAAAATAAAGAAATAAAGAAAGGTAAAAATGGATTAGCTCTAGCGATTGGTTTATACCTCACCTAAGAACCCCCCCCCCCCCACCCCCACCCCACCCCCACCCACCCACACACCCACCACCGAGTTCCAAACTCAACCAAGGATTCATAATTTCAATTCAACACTCTATTAAAAATATATCATAGAACATACTTGCAGAATTAACTAACTAAATATTAAATATAGTGTAAACATACCAATGGATTGTAATTCTATAAAACTTCTATCCTAGGGTAAAAAAAATATTCTTGGACCAACAAAGTGGTCAAAAAATCATTTGATCCCATTTGATAGGATAAATTATCATTTTTCTTCTTAAAACCACTTGGTACCAAAAAATAAATTTCTTTTTATTTTCTCAACATGTGACGACAGGGGTTATCAAAATATCCCCACCATAATGCTTCTCACCCCCCAAGAAAACATAGTGGTTTAAAAAGAAAACACTATCTCAACCTGAGCATCAGAACAACTCTGATCCAAATCACCCTCATATCACAAATTATTCATCCTGAGTCCACTATCAAAACCTAGAATTCACTATGCCTCTAAATCCAAAACTGAATCAAGTACATTATATGGAACCAAATAAATCTGGATTCTACCCATGCACTAACATCTGATACCACCTTGACCAGCCAATTGTTGGTCTCACAACACCCAAAATCCTTCCAAAATAAAGTTCATTCATCCACTACCGATGAGATCCTCCCCTCCATAATATTATAATTATCATTTCCCTACAACCAAAATACTAAACTCCATGTCCCATGCTCCTTCCACTACTAAACATAATTACTAGTCATGGTCGAATCGCTCACACCTGATCACCAACACAAAAGATACAACCCCCACTCATTCCCAAATCAATAGGAAAAACATCCTCCATGATCAAAAAACCACATATAATTAGGATCACATTCTCAAACAACTTATGGTGTGCTCTCGACCATAAGACTTCCCATAAATCACTTCTAGAGCACTGAAAAAGTCAAAAACCAATGTGAAAATTCCCTCACATGTTAAGGATTTATCTCAAAAATCCACACCAATCACCACTCTCCTCCTCACCACTCTCATTTAAATACATAGTGATTCTCCAATAATCTCTTAGAGGCTCTCACACACCACCCCACTCGAACTCACCCAAGCACAATGGTCACATGATCCCATAAAACCCAAATGTGAAACAAGACTCATGCACACGATATAAGCCTGAAAAATCAAGGATAACATGTTGAAACCTCTAACCATGCTCCTCACACAAATCAATTCCAACAATCTAGATCACCCTCGGTGATCCCTTTGAAATGAGGAATCTCCCTTATGCTAAGATAAACCACACAACCACCCATTTCCCAAGAATCAATCTAAAACCATGAGCATGTACCCACACTATAACCACACCACCAGAAGCACAGCCAGAAAAAATAGGGTCTGGTATAAACCAAACATTCCCTCTCAATCCAACCTCGAAACCAAGAGCACTCTTAGTGTTATACCTCTAAAACCCAAGGAATTCACATGCCTAACCAAAAAGGTTTATTCTTACATAATTACCCCATGGTGATAGAAGACCCATAAAATCCTCACCAATTAGAAGATTAGCGGCACTCGCACAATCCCCTAGTAGATATCATTCCCTTGAGTCCATGCAGCAAGATCTAGAAGATAAAAAGTGGATGTAACTGCCCCCTCTTCCCAATTAGGGTTTAAAATGCCTCCTCCACAACTCAAATTTGGTAATTCATGAAACCAAAATATTAGGGAAACTAAATCCTCATTCAAACACCTCCTAGGAATAATTTCCCTCATTGATCCACCACCAAGGAATAAAATTCCCATAAATACACACTAGGTTCACCACACATCACTTGATGAATGGACTGCATTTCTATCATCAATGAACATCTCACAAAAATATCCACATAGATTATCATCATAAGAAAAGTACATGTGATTAAACTGAGTATAATTACACCAAGGTTCTATATAGGACAACACCTTATAGGTCATTCTGGACATTTTAAACAACTAATACTTGTGCAGAAAAGGGTTTTCCACGCCTTTTTTTGTTTTTAACATAGATTACCTTGGTATGTTATTATAATTGATGTTGTAAATAGTTTTTTCATATCAATTATTTTTAACTGACATTATATTTTTCTTTTAATGTCATTTATTTTAAAATAGACAATGAAACCATAGTAAAAGCACGAATATGGGTTGATTTATCACTTTGGTTATATAAAAATGACATGATAAATAGTTTATAACAACCATTATTTGAAATAAATAGTGTTATAAAAAACGTATCATGTTTTTCTATATAACCAATGTGACAAATCAATATATAAAAATTTTCAAGTCAGTTATAAAATAACCAGTGTGAAAAGGGAATTTTTAAATTTAATTACAATACATATGCTTTGCAGCACAACAGTAGCACCAGAAACAAAAAAAAGCAGCACCAGTGACCAGAAAATAGATTAACTCATCATCATACCAAACTAAAAAAAATAGAATCACAAATTCAAATTATTTTAACATTAAAATTTAAGTTTTGAAATTTACAATATATATTACAAATAAACTAATATCCAACCAAAACTATTAAATATTCTTCTCAATCTCTTTGTATGTGATTTAGTTATTGTTCAGTATAATGGTGATGGTCATCAAAAATATTAAAATTAAACAAAATCATTTAACATTTATTCCAAATATAATTATAAGATATATTAAAGTAAAGGTTATAATAAAATATAACCTTGTAGAATTGTGTAACTATCTCAATTGAAATAATTTCAAACATAAAGCATAGAATATAATATCCACATTCCTATGTTCTAAGTTGATGATTATAGTTCTATTTAAAAATAATTATTCAATTAAAATAAACATTTTAAGTACTTTCATCCAAAATTTAGTAATTATAAATAATAAGACACCGTTGCTTTTACATATTTGATCTTTTCACTCCTCTTTACTATTGTCTCTCTAAAATAATATCATGCCTTATTTAAAAATGATATGTATGAAATAAAGTTAAATTTCATGTTAATATATGTGTATTAAAATAACCAAACTTACATGTTCAATAGGCCATTAAAATTTTTTCTCACTTCACCATGTATAGATCGTAACCAATAAGATGTTTTTTCACTTGTAAAAAAACACAACATCCAATGGCCACTAACATAAAAAAAATAAAATGTTAGTGGTTATTCAGTTAAAATAAATAACACTTTAAGAAATATATATTCCATACCATTCAATATAAGGAATAATACAACAATTAATTATAATATTTTGAAATCTTTCAGCAATATATATTTTTCTTTCACCATCTTTCATTGTCATAGATTTTGGTGAAATACATTATAGGTCTAAAAATTCATACACTGATGTCACATCATGCTTAATATAAAGTTTATAAAGATACTTAATTCAAAAAAGAATAAGTTTTAAGTTTTAATAAATTAAAATAACTAAAATATGTATAATAATAAAATTATATGGAAAGGACTTTCATCATTTTGATGCCTAAAAAAATCCAGTCACAAGCTCCATGATATCTCTATTTAAAATCATCACTTTGAGTTCATTTCCATAAATATCACAATATATTGGGAGCTCATAAACTTTTGGAAATAAAGATGAATATCTTGATAATATATCAATTCCATAAGAAGTAGTATATGAATTCATATAGGCCTATACTTGTTTTTTTCTATACAGTATGTATTTAATTTTAAAGTATTCCTATAAAAAATAGATAAATATTTAAATTTCAAAATGTTAAAAAAATAAACACTAATATTAAATGAATGATATAATCTATACATACCTCAATGTTAATTTTTCTAACAAGTCTAGATGGTCAGACTGAAAAATGGCTGATACTTTTTCCAAATGTAGTGAACTCATTTATAGGAAACGGTACACTTGCTAATCTGTCTATAATATCTTGTAAAGTGGACCTACTATTCTTTATATCAATTTTTTGATGATGAAAAGTATACCCAATATAATTTATAATCTCATATAAAACAATATGGTGTTTGGGATCCATAACATATAACTAAAAATATATCGGCAGATTCGGATGAGGAGGTGTAGGAGTTGGATAAGTGGGAGGAGGTAGAGGGTTGTGTTATCCCAGAGAAATGGATAAATGAAGACTCGAGAGGGGGTGAATTGAGTTACTAAAATATTATATACTTTAAATATCCCTCTTTTAGGTGTGCGAGTTCAAATATTTTCCTTAAAAAAATAGGAAGTGTAAATATAAAAGGCTTAATGGAATGATATTGAACACCTGAGATTTATAGTGGTTCAGGGAACTGAAATCTCCTAGTTCACTCCACCAACACTCTGCTTTGTGAGTTTGGTGATTCTCACTATGACAGCCCTTTTATAGGGGCTCTCAGATGAGTACAAGCAACTGGTACTTATTATAAAGGTACAAGAACTTTCAACCAGCCTCTTCCTTTACAAGACCTATACACGTCATTAGCACACACACACTTACAATGAGTGTAAACAAAAAAATATGAATAAACTTTTAAAGAACTATTTCAACACATGGTTGCAAGAAGAAACTGACAGTAGATGATGATATGTCCTGAGAATATGATAAACTTAAAATCTTAGCTCTGGATGACCTTCAATTGTACTGATAGTATTGAAATCATAGTAAACTAGTGTTTTATATGATCTTTTCTATGTACAAGCATTCTTCATTACTGTTATCAAAGTATGAGTGAATGTTTTTTTCTTTCAGTGCATATATCTTTATGAAACAACTAACTCTTCCTTTTATATATCCTTTTTGATTTTGTACTTAAGCAGTGAGATAATCACAATGTTGGAGTTTACAATATATTCAAAATTTGATAAGACAATGGAATGCATCCATTCTTTCCAAATATGGAATAAAATTTTGTATTGATGATTTCACATATCTTCTTCTTCAAAATATTTACATTCCCGGTAAAATGACAATTTATACAAATTGATTTCCCTTAAACATAAAATAACTTTTATTATATGATAAAATTAATTAAGTTCCTTATTAATAGATTATGAAAGTAATCATGAATTTCTACATAAAATCTAATCCTTTATGAGATACCAAACAGGTAGTACTGTTCTCATAAGATAACTTCTAGAGATACTTCATAAGATAAATCAAATATTTTACTTATATTGTGCATAAGATAAACTAAATTCAATATTTCATAGGATAATTCTTTATAATAAGAAAAAAAATTTACTAAAGCGTGATACTTAACTTTCACAACTTCATATGATGCTTGTAAGATAATCTTTTTTGAATATCCTTTTTGTAAGATAAAGACTTCTTATAATTACACTCTATCTGAAATATTTGACTTTGAATATGTGGTATCCCAATTATTCTCTTCATAAGATAATATCTTATATAGTAAGATAAACTTTCAATAAGGATTCTTATGATTCTAAGTAGACAAAATATATTTTATCAAAAACTTCATTATCATAAGATAAAATACATTTTCATATATTGAATACTCTACTTGGTATAAAATAAACACTTATATTCATTATAAGATAAATTAATTTTATAAAATTATAATATGAAAACTTAAGATAAACTCATTAGAATATTATATTTATTTTTTAATCACCAAAACACACATAAAAACTGAAATATGTTGGAACAATATAAGTCTATCCAACTGGGTGGGATCAATAAGTGGAAATGTAGTGGGGTCTGTAGGAGAAGATGGAGGAGTGGGATCTGCATCTTGAAATTTTTTTTCCGTGTCTATAAATATAAATTGTACTAAATATCTGATCCTATCATCCATCATCTCACCCATATACTAAGCTTTATCTTTTAAACATTCTATTTTCCTTTTATATACATCCTCACTTGAAGAATCTCCAGAACGGCTAAAAAAATTTTATCAATACACCCACTGTGTATCCTCATACATGAAATGGGGGTTCAGGTTTTCCTAATGTCATAGCTAAAATATCCTTCCTACCCTTTTGTATTAAGTTACCTTGTGTGTGTTGATCTTCATGGGATTCTTGTGTATAGTATTTGAAAAATTACTTAGTGAATCACAATACCTAAAGATTTGAATAAACTAAAATAACAAAAATAAATTAAATAACTTCTTATAATCCCATCAACTACAACCCTCAACTCTTCCATAAAATATTTTCCCTTTTTCTTATCCAGTTCCTTTTCTATTTTTCATGTCTATCTAGAGGGTAAGGAGGGTCAATCTCTATAGATCCTAAAGAATTAGCTCTCATTTTTTTGAATTTTTTTGACCATCGTTTTATCTTCTAATAATATATTTCCTCCAATATATAAAGTATGAGGGTATATTTTTTTGGATTGGATCACATGATGAGATCTCATAATTTGCTGTAAATTAACAATAAATAAATAATTAATATGGTCATTAATAAATTAAAAACTTCTAAAAGCTAACATTTTAATTTCTAAAAATGATTCTTGTTGTATACTCTCAACAAACTTCTTTCATGTATCTTCATCCATAAAAGGATATATATCACATGGATTTTTAATTTTTTTTCCTAAAAATGAAATCTTATGTCAGGGTTGATCTAAAATCCCTCCATCTCCTAGAATCCAAATATAAACATATCTTTCTAACTCCTCCAATTCTAGGTATATCATATTTCATCTGATAAGAAGGTAAAAACTTGTATTAGTAAAAACATTTCATGATAAATAAAATAATAAAAAATGAGTATACCGAAATTATCTCCCATAATTGAGATAATGTCTCTTTTTTGACACTTCTCTAATCACAAATCAAAATAATAATTTTCACTCAAGCTTCACTACAACAAAAATCTTAAATTGTTTTTCATTTATACCCCTAGAAATATCATAATCATCAAAATAAACTGGCATCCTCTGGTCCCATCTATGAGAAACTAATAATTTTTGTAACCATGTTCTACCATATTTACCAACCTTGTAAGTATTATCTTCCCCTATGTAAGTGGATGGATCGTGTGCAGAAGGATGGGGAGGCTCCTCAATAGAAATATGTGTATGGTCCTCCCTTGAAGTTCAAGGTTTATTTGATGTTCAATCTGACATTAACCTATAAATAAAATTAATAAAAAATTAGTACATAAATATAGAAATCCAATGACTCTATAATTAATTAACTAAAAAATGAAAAACTATCCCAAAAAGGTAGATTAAACTAAACATATTTTTATTCATAGTTGTTAAAATAGTTAACTAAAATGTTAACAATATTAATGAGAGATGAAATGACATGAGAAAAGGAATATAAATCCAAATATTAAAGAAAATGAATAAAAATTTCAAAATGATACACACAAGAAAAATAATAATACTAAATAAAACACTTTTTATCATATTTGTTAGAGTAGTTGATAACAATGTTAAAAATAATACTGAAAATACTCTTTACCTTATTTGTTATAAGTTTACATTGTTAAAATAATATGGATAATATTTATGAAACATAAAATTATAAATAAAAAATAAAACAAAGCTTAATTAAAAATTAATACAAATCCAATAGTTACATATAAAGTTGAATAATTTAAAAATAATACAAAAAAACTAAACTAATATAAAAAAAATATTATATTATTTATAATATGTTTTTTAAGTAAAGAAATAAAAAAATATATATTTAACATTTTAGGAAATTTTAAAAAGTAAAAAAGAAATAAATATATTTTACCTATAATATTAGGAAATTACTAAAGGATTATTTTTCTATATTCCTTCCTCATGATCATTCCGTATGACACAAACCATATTGATGACATGGTAATCAATATTCTCTTTTATTATTTCAATTGAATTAGGGATATCATATAAATTAGAATCTTCATCATTTTTTCCATCACCAAAATACTAGTTTTTTCCTTTAAAAATTATAGACCACTTTATATTTGATGGATCAAGAACATAGAAAAAAATTGCATGTGCTTCCATGATAAAAGGATCAGCTGTATATTCCAATCTATTCTGATAAACTAGTGTCATTCTGAATTCATCATGTATAACACTATTGTTATCGATAAACCATTTATAGTTAAAAACTAGGACTCAAAATTTAATGTAATCAACCTCCCATATTTCTTCAATGACTCCATGATATTCGCTTGATATAGAGATTGGATTTTTTTCTTTGGCATTGGAAAAAAGCATTGCTTCTATAAACACCAATACACTATTATTCTAAACTACACTAATGTTGTCTTAATATTTAGTATGAAATGTATATCCATTAATGTCATACACAGACCATGTTATCAAATTTAAACTTGGGTCTCCCTCTAACCATCTCAATGTTTCCAATGCATCAAATCTACCACGCACAGTCTCTTTAAACCATGGAAAAAATTATGATCATTCAAATACACATATATTTATTCTTTGTATAACATTACTTTAACACATTAATATGAAATTTTATATATGATTTAAAATTATCTATGTTATTCATGATGTGTGAATATACCTTCTTTATCTGTTCACTTTTCAAAAAATTACTTTCAAGCTATGGATCCCATTTCCCTGATAATTGACTTAATCATGGAAAGATATAGGCAAACCAATGTGCTCGTATAAGGACCCGACCTTCTTACATTACATAATCTTGAATTTAGTCAAGAAATCAATTCCATTCATATTGAGGATATTTTTAAGTTTAGATCTTTAGATAATTGGGACATAATACATTCATAACTTTACACAATAATACAGAGTGGATACCATAAAAATAGTATTTATTTCTTCTAAAATATAAAACTTTTCAAATAAAACATGATTTCTTTAACAGTTCTTAAAAAATTTAACTTGGATTCATTATTTATCTTAAACATCCTTATAACCTATGAAAATAATTTAAAAACTTATTATTAGCACAAAAATATCAATAAGGGATATAAAAAGAAGGAAATAACACATTAGTCCATGAATACTTCTAACGTATGAAATCATTTTCAAAAGACATATTTGTCACCCATACATACTTACTTTTTGAAACATGATATTTCCAAAAGATTACCACAAAACATAAGAACAAAAATATAACCATAAATGTATCTTAGAGAATTACCTACACAATATTGTAACCCTCTTGGCTACCTTATAATTTTTAACCCTCGCTGTTACCTTACAATTTGTGTAACCATCATAGTTACACTTGGAGTAACCATATGGAAAACCTCTTACTTAAACATACCCAATTAATTTTAGGTAGATATAGGTCCCATCCTTAATCATAAAAAATTCCAAAGAACTAGAACATACTCATACAACATGAATAATTACATTAAAACATTTCTTTTAAATTTCGTAAAACAAAATTTTAAAAGAGGTTTTTAAAAGAAAAGTCCCTCATAAAAATCATATAATTGAAGTGAGACTTAATAGAGTGGATGAAATATGTATATACTCTATAAAAAACATAATTAAACATAATATAATCATAATTAATCACATAAAAAATTTAAATACCACATAAATAATGAAATATAAGGTTAACCCAAAGGATGGAAATCAGGTTAAGAATTTCCTTACCTTGGGTTTTTCTTACTTAAAACTCATTTAAACCTCCTGTATAATTGGTAAAAGAGTGTTATTAATATCTTACAAAAACATATTCATGTTTATAATACCCTATATGATCATTTTATTACATCATTTCTCCCTTTAACTGTTAGTATTTTGTTCCTTCCATTGTTTTGGGTGTGTTCTTTACATGATTTCCATGATCGGTTCATGATGGATATCCTTATCGATTAGAAGTAAAAATACATAATTGGAATGGAATGGTATTTAAATGTTTTAAAAATCATAAATTATACCTTTTATCATTTTTAATTCTTACATGAGGATGATTCATAAGTTAAAGTATTATTGATATTTGTTTAAGTCATTTTGGTGGTTCTTCGATTGTAAAGAACACATTTTATTTTATAAATTAATAAAATGTGTACAAAATGATTCAATAACATTATATAAGTTATAATACATAATTTATAATATGTTTCAACCATAAAAACGGTTTCATGACTAGTCCTTAAGGAAGTAAAATAAATTGAAATCACGTCATCCACGATGTTGGTAAATCGACACATCACAGACAGTGTTTTAATTTCTTGAATAAGTGGAAGATGAGAAGGAATATAATGGTGAGTCTTAAATAAACATGATGAAATATAGAATATATAAGATACTTCATAATTCATGCCTCTTGGATAAAGGGAGGTGAGGAAAGAAAAAGAAAAGAAAAAAATCTCAAAATAAAAGAAAAGTTGAGAAATCCCTTATGAAAATTTGGCAGCCTAACGACGTCGCTTAAAATTTAATAAAATATTTTGATGAGTGAAAAGGGGTATATCATAATTATTAAAAAATATGGGTAGTAAGGGGGATATGGAATTTCATATCTCAATATAATACAATGAAAATTAAAAATAATAACATAAAATGAAAGCTTGAAAAAGAGAAGGGTGGTGGATTCCCTTATCTTGTAGAGTAACTCCTAAAACTAGAAAGTTGGGACCTTGAGAGCTTGAGGATACCTGGGTAGGACTAATAAAGAGATAAAAAGACCATATCTTCATTTATGTGTAACTTAGAATTAATGGAATGAAGGAATGGGTTGGTATTTATAGCGAAAGTGAGGGAATATTTTATTAATTTTTAAGGGACACCTCATTAGTGGTATTTGAAAAACCATGGACTTTACCATCGTATTTGCCCATGGTATTGGATACTTGTGACACTCATAACATTTTTTTACTATATGCAAGTTGATCAGAATTATTACATCATTATTACATCATTAATGATGTCATTAAACACACCAAAACTCAAACTGTATTTTTACTATTCACCAAAAATTAAATTGTTTCGGAAAAATACCAAATATTTGTATCATTACCATATTTTTGTGTCTCCTAATGTAACATCAATGTTATTCACCCTCCCAAAATACTGATTGATGAAAAAAGGTTTTGTAGAAATATAAAATTATTTTGAGTCAATGAATGCCTTTTTTTAATCTTTTATAAGAGTGATCCATAGACAAAAATTGACCCATGTATATTGTTTTTCTCCCATGTTTCAGTTGATAATATGAAGTATGTTTTTCAAAAATTAGAAAATCTTTATGACCCTTAACATTGTATCCATAAAAATTTCCATATGTTAGGAAGTCATTTATAGTGAACATAATCATTTCATGCAATTGAAAATGTTCTATTTCAAAATAATCATACACTATAATACCTTCCTCCCATAAAATCTTCAAATCATCAATTAATAGTGATAATAAAACATCAATATCATTTACAAGTTTTTTGGTCTAGAAAAAATTAAACTCAACATGATATATTTCTACTTCATACAAAATTCAGGAGATAAGTTGTAAATTAACAATAAAACTGGCCATGAAGTATGTTTTCTACTAATAATTCAATATGGATTCATTCCATCTATGCATAGTCCAAGTATGATATTTCTAAATTCATTTCTGAATGTAGGAAACTATTGATAAACTTTCTTCCACTATGGGAAATTAGATGGATTACATAATTTTTCATCACATATTCACTCATCTACATGTTATCTTAACCTTTTTGCATCATTTTAATTTTCAAATAAACATTTCAAATGAGGAATTATAATAAGATACCAAATTTATTTAGTAGGATTCTCTGTAACTCATCCAGTGATTTTTATTTCAACTTATACTATGATGTATCACATTTAGGACACTCTGACAAACATTCATATTCCTTCCAATATAGTACGTAGTCATTTAGGAAGGCATGTATCTTCTTAAACCCCAAAACCATTGCGTATAATATTTTCTTTTCATTATAATGTGAATATGGAAGATCATTGCCTTTATGAATTGTGTCTTTCAATATTAGTAGAAAATCTATAAAACTCTTATCACTCCATCCATTTTGTCCTCCATGTTAATCAATCTTAACATTATTGATAAAACTGTAAATTCTATACAACCCGAATACAATGGTTTTTTAGCATCACTATATAGATTCCCAAATTAAAATTATTTCCCAATTGCCTCTACTTCAATATCATGAATCACTTATTCAATTTGATCAAACATACCATCTTGAAAATCATCAGCATCAATAGAATATGAATTCTGTCCAATTTCACCATGCCAAATACAAGGGCTATAACTCAGATTAAAACCATGAAAATTAAATGATCTTTGATTTCTCTACATTTCAACTTCTTTATAAAAAAACTTTTTAAACGTGGATATAAAAACATGTCATTTTTTGGAACATTTTATTTATAAAATTATAAAAAAGTCTCAACACATTCTTCATATTCATCATCTGTTCATAGTGCAGTAATAAAACTTTGATTCATTATTATCTATATTAAATATCAATAATTGAAAATAAGTTATTATATTTTAAATTTTCATTTCAAATTTACATTTATAAATATCAATAAAAAATACCATAAAAAATTTCACAAATAAAGACAACATATCTGTTAACAAAATTATTAATTTAAACATATTTAATTATCATTCTTTCATAAAAAATCAAAAATTATCATGAAATTATCATGATCGTATAAATATATGTTATTAATACACCATATTCAAACTCTATAATCCATTATACCTTCAAAACACCCATTCACAATGTAGATAAAAAAACATACCTTGGATACACATTAATCAGTATACTAACATTATTTATAACATCAGTTCATCAAATAATGATTTTATCAAACCTCAATCTAAAAAAATTATTCATCAATTAAAAAATACATTATATATGAAAATAATTGGAATTGAAAATAAAAATAGCAAAGAGAAGGCAGTATCAATGGAAAATTGGAACTACAAATACAAAGAAAAATAACTTGGATGCATGAAAAATTGAAACAATAAACACAAATTGTATATTGATATCAGAAGGGGGAGATTGAGAAGGATACGCCAATGGAAAAATGGTGTGGATAGAGTGAAAGAGGTGACCGATGGTGGATGATGATGGTGGATGTCAACTGAAATATATTCAAGGCCACTAGATCAAATAATGAAGATATTTGATGCCACCATATCAAATATGAAAGGGTTAGGATCCGCCGCATGAGAGAAACTGAAGGCTAGCGTGTGAGAGAATGAAACCAAAAAAATTTCTCCTAATGTTTCATTAAAACTTTAATGTTTTTTCATGTCAGTTATAAAATGAACGAAGTGAAAACCCATTTTTTCACATCGGTTATCAAATAAAATATGTGAAAAATCTGTGTTTTTTATTTTTTTCATGGTTATAGAAAATCAACATGAAAAACATGTCAGTTAAAATGAATTTTGTACTAGTGTAAACATTCATCGTCAATGAAATCACACACATATAGGAACATATATCTTCTAAATCCTACATACCTATAATTATGTGTGTAAACAAGCCTCTTATTAATGATCCAAGATCTAAATACATGTATATCATAAAATCAAAAACTCAAGTGCATCACCCAAGTTGAAATCGTACAACTGTAAAAGTGGAAACCAATAAAAGGATTCCCATCTCCCTAATAACTAGGAAATCCCATCGAAAAAGGTGTTCATGACACACCAGTATGAGGTTCATCACAATATCTGACACATTTTTGAAACACATGACCACCAACTCCCTAAATCATAAAACAACACATGATCTAATGTCATTTTGTAATGAACTGGTCTAGGATAACCTAACACATCACCTGATCTAACTCACCACAATCCCTCAAGTGTGTCTCATCATATAACAGAGGATTTCAACTAGTAGTGAGGGTTTAAAAAGATACAATGAGGATATTATACCCTAAAAATAGAGTGCAATAAAAGTGGAAAATAAACTAAACACAACCAGATCCATAATCATTAAAGTACATATAAATAAAACAGGATTCACAACATGCTATAATAAATAGAATGCAATATACAGACTCATGGTCATGATATACACATCAAATAATCACCCACCATGCTGACCACATATACATAATAAAAGAAAAAAATACAAAGTCACTACTACCATCCCAGATTCAAACCTTATACTCGGTCTCCAAAAACTGTCAAGATTCCCCAGTCCGATCCTCAGACTCCACATAAGAAATCCCTTTAGATTAATAAATATTAGGCCTCAACCCCATCCACTAGGCATATTGTGCTCAACTTGAAAGAAAACATAAGGTTTTATAGACACACCAAGGTGAACATACAGGGGGTGAGAAATAAATCTCAGTAGACCACCCTCAATGGTGATACCTATAATCTGTTGTCATGTGAAAGTGTGTGAACACATGATATGCCAGTCTAGTAAAAAAGACGACTATTATAATATGAAAAAATGCAATAAATAAAGGGGGTTTAATAAAACAAATAAACATTAATGAATCTTGGTTTCTAAGATGACACCAGAGATAGATCTACCCCCACTTTAACCCATTTCAAGGGACTTATAGCACAAGGCTCACTCAGCCACATGACCTCAGGAGCATCTGAAAGATCTATACAGATTATCTAAGATGAAACGGGATTGAATGTTGAACCCTAGGTTCTTTCCTTAGGCATACAAGAAAAAAACACTACTAGTAACTAAGACTCCAATGGAATAATATGAATTGAAGATAGGAACTCTACTCATATAACCTATCCAAGTCACGGTAGTCCGTAAGAACTAATCAGGCTCCATAAAAATATTCACATTGGGTAAGGGTTCAACCTGCAACCCCAATTCCTCCAAAACCCTCAGGGCCACAAACACCCAACCCCTAGTTAAAGTGAAATCTTAACTAGATGAGATTCACTCCTATAAATAATCCATTAACTCTATAGACCCATTTAACCATAACCATCCAATAGAGGATATAACCATATCAAACTTAGGATCAATGCCCAATCCTATAATATCCCAAAGTTCTCCTCTCATATCCAACATGAGTAAGTGCATCCTTAACATCTTTATTATAAGCCATAAAAACATGGGTCGATATAATATTCAAAAACATAAATAAGAAAATTTCTACAAAAGGGTCACACCACCAATCTCTATGTTCTGAGTTAGCACTCTAAGTGTCCAAAGTTGTAACCATCATCAACCCTCTTCAGGCCAACAAAACATGGGGCAGCCATAGTCCCCTAGATCAAATCCATTTCAGAACATGGGTAACCTCCGATACAATAAACCTGTGATGATGAATCTAGGACCTAACCCAACCACAAGCATCGCCTCACACAAAAGGGAATCCTTAAGAAACGCCATTACTTCAAGGGAATTCTAAATGGTCATCAAGACCTTATCAGCAACTAAACACCCTACAAAGGGGATCCTCTAATATAATATAACCCTCAATCCAAGCCTCGCGTAAGAAGACCTTAACCGGCCTCTCTGGAATTGAACCCATACGTAGGTATCATCTCTCCCACAAGGGAATCTCCAAGATTCCTTTAGACTCATCTAAACCTCTACACAGCGGCACCTGACCACCTTTCAATCCTACACTGTCAACCTATCCCAAAGGCTCCAACCAAACTAAACCACCAGTAAGAGGTTTAAAACCTCAACCTGATCAAACCTCAAGAAATTGGTCCCAATATCCAAGGAAACTCAAAAAAACCATTGGCATACCCAATCCAAGTCTCTAATAGATCCTGCCTTCCAGGAATTGTCAAAAAAACCTCAAACTACACCCCTTGGCATTAATCTTACCAAGCCCTCCAAAAATCTCATGATCCTCACGTGGGTCTCAAACCACTTCTCTCACAGGATAACTCTTAACCCAAAACCTTAAGGGGAAACCTATTGTCAAACCTCGCTAGACACAAAACATCCTGCCAATGACCTTTAAACACCATGAAGTCCTCACCATTTAATTCTACATAGAAAACCACTCATAAA
Source organism: Viscum album (assembly GCA_963277665.1). NCBI lineage: Eukaryota > Viridiplantae > Streptophyta > Magnoliopsida > Santalales > Viscaceae > Viscum > Viscum album. The sequence continues at coordinate 698,227,447 of OY728128.1, forward strand.
AAACTAATCACTAGTCTCATTCTAACTCCTTAGTGGGAAACCAATTAAAATGCATTCAAAGGGGTGATTACATGGTGTATACGTCATGTACATGGTGTCTACCTCCGATAAGATTCCCTGATCATGTAACTCATCCAAACCTGGAATACACCCTCCCAAGTACATGAAATGTACTATAACTGCACGATATATGACCCACATGAGTGATTGACCATGTACCCCACATGAGGTCTGGCCAAATACCTTACATGATCATTAGTCATGTATCTCGCATAGAGTCTAGTTGTGTACTCTCTATAGCCATGTACCCCAACATGGGGTGTCTTACTGAGTATACGACCACACCCAAAGTCTCCCCTACATGGTGTGTCCCAAACACACATGTTGTGTAGTCCTCATCCTCAACCCCACACCAATAGGGAAAAACACACGGTGTGTATTCCCAGAACTAAACAACATGTGGATGGGTTTATTGAATGAAAATTCCCCTACAATCACCTAAAAGCCTCAATTATCCAAAAAACACACCATGGAGGCTCTCACAGGACCCCCAAACAACACAAAAATGTCTTTAAAACTAAAAAAAGACTAATTTATAGTAATTTGAGTCTAAAAACAAAACAACGGCCTACCTTGGGGCATAAAACACCAAAGCTTTGATATTAGATCTGTGTCATTCCTCCACTACAGCCCGATCTACCTCCTTGGACGAAGCCAGGTGCGGGGTCCCCCTACCTCTACCTATTATCTTTACCAAATGTGCAAAAAGTGGGGGATCCCATATCATTCATGTAAAAATACATGGAAAGGAGAAAATAATAGTGAAAAGGGAAATGGAATAAAAAAGGGAAAAAGGAAAAAAGGGCCCATGATTAATGCATGTGATGAGTTTATATCACACCTAGGTAAACCCCCTATTATGGACTCAATCATGGATTTAGAATTTCAATATAAGAATCCACTTAAAAGATATCACCAAATACAATTGTGTAATTAATAAAATATAAAATATTCCAAAAAAATAAAAATGGCTTGAAATCCCACTAAACTCTATTCCTAGGGTAAACACCCTATTCTGAGACCATGAAGCGGTCAAAAAAATATTTGAGATAATATTATAGGATAAATTACCATTTTTCATTTTAAAAACACTTGGAAATAAAAATTATAATTTCTCCTCATTTCCTCAACACATGACAACACGGTTCATCACAACCATGGGAAAATTTGACCATCCATTTTGGCCAAACATGTAATATCTTGTTACATTCTTCTAGGTATTCCTTGATCCTAGTTCTGATATCCTTTGTTTCAGGTCTTTTTTTGGGGTCATTCTAGGATAATTTGGAAGATTATGGAGGATTTTTGGGCTATGCATAGTTGGAGCCCAGTTTGACCAAACTGTGCCCCCTAGTGCAGACCATTTACTCCCAAACAGTGGGTGTAAGAACCCAGATCTTCATCTCAAGTATGGATCTTTATTTCGGGTTGTTTTTGAGAAAAAATAGAGAAATGGGAATTTTCGAAGTACAAGTCGTGTACTTATGAGTACACACTGTGTACCCGAGTACCGCATACAGCCACGTACTGGTTGTGTAATGGTCGAGCACATGGCTGTGTGGTGACCTGGAAGACCGCCAAAAGCAAGAGCCAGTTGAGGCTAATACACGGCATGTACATTTAATGAATACGCTGTGTAATTTTCTTTTTATTTGATGAATCGAAGTGGGGTCTTTTCTAATGTCCAGAACATATTTCTTCTCCCCTCGGTTTGTATAGGAGAGCAATGGAACAACCGTGAACTTTGAACCCACCTCGATTCTCCATCTGAGCTCCAATTGAGGCTTCATCAGGTGGGTTGGAATCCCACTGATGAGTTCTCAATTCCCTAAGATCCTCTCTTCCTAATTCCTCCTCTATCATAAGTATTTCAAGTTTGAATGTTTTTCACCTTTTTGTAGATCTACGTCATTCTAGGACGATTCAAGGGTCGATGTTCAAGAGTGTTGATTGTATGACATCAAGGTAGGTGGTTTGTGTCTTTTTTTGTTCTTATTTGGATTATATATGCTTAAAGTGTCGCATACCCATGTTTAGGGTATTTCTTGATTTGTATTTTAACCCTATTTATCACCTACTATGGTTTGATTATTTGATAAAGGGTAGTTTCTTATGCATAAGGTTGTATACCTTATTTATGGTACACACCATGGGTGCGTTTCCTTGTTTGATTATTCGTGGTCGTTTGGTCTAGGATTACTATAGGATTTCCTTATTTCCAAACCTTATTTTGTTAGGATGGAGTTGTTGATTATATGAAATTCTTGTGATTATGGAAGTGTGACCAAGGGGAATTTGACCATGAGAGCTTCCCAAGGTAAGGTTATTTATGTATGAATTGTTGTTATGTTGACCCAGAGGTATTAACTGTGAGAGCTGCTAGGTGGTCATATACCAGAGGGGTTAGACCGTGAGAGATACCTAGAGGGTATTTATTAAATGAATTGATGCTATGTTGACCAAGGGGTATTGACCATGTGAGCTGCCCAGGTGGTCCTTTGTAAATGAATTATTGCTATGTTAGACCAAAGAGGTTGGACCGTCAGAGCTACCCAGAGGGTCGTTATTAAATGATTTATTTGTTATGTCATACCAGGGGAAATTATACTATGAGAACTTTCCAAAATGGTTGTTATAGAATAATTGAATGATGGTGATGAGTCTATAAAGCCAAAGCACAAGCTTGGACTCAGTTTTGCTTGATTGTTTATATGGTCTTCTAAGACGTCTGTTTGTTACTATTACACAGGGGATACGGAGCTTAGGCTAGATCCCAAGGTTTACATGATTCAACTAATGAATAATAAATGTAATTGAAAACTATAGGATTGTTTACTTTTTATTATTTCCTAGTTTATTACTTCATTTATTCATATTACCTGTTGTGTATATATTCACTAACAGTTAGGTACAGATATTTTGGTGTTTGCCTACCAGGACTCGTCTCAAACCCTATTTGGGTCATGATTTTGGACCCAAATAGATTATATGATTGTAGGTATAGATAATGGAAAGCACCCTTCTTCATCAGGTACTTGATTTCTATTGGAGCTGGAGATCATGGGACCAAACTGAGGCTTGTGATGTTGTTACAGTTTACTGTTTTTATATACATTGGTTTTAACATTGTTTTTTCAGCATTGTGACTTGTTTGGCTATTTTCCTAGACACATATGACGTGCATCTTTTATATATTCTCTAGTTGTTATATTACAATCAGTCTTCTGATATTTTTTTGTATGGTATTACTGCTTCCTTTATTGTTTATTATTATTTTTCCATTGTGTACACTCTTCCAATGAGGGGATAGATTCCTCATTATCACACTGTGACCCTTTCTACTAGTCGGTAGCATCTGGTGTTTTGGTAAATGTGCTTGAGGTCATGTGACCAACCTGGTTTGAGGCACCTTTGGGCAGAACCCAGAACTGGGACGTTATAAAGTGGTATCAGAGGTTGTTTTCCTTTCTACTTTTCCTTAATATTGGGAGCCTATATACTAGGATAGGAAGTAACAAGTAGTTGGTAATAAGTTGTGTCTGAGAGTAGCTAACCTGTGTATAGGGAAAAGCCAGGTTACATTGAATATTGCAATTTTTCTAGTTTTTCAATTGTTACAGTTGATTTAATTTCATTGTTCGGTGATTCACTTGTTTTGTGATGTTATGATTGATATCATTGTGGTTATATTTATATTTCAACCTAATGAGATTAGGGTATTCCATCTCATGTATCATACAGTTACTTGCTAGAGATCACATGTCATGCATTCTTATCATGCCATTTAGGGTGCATTATTGATTGCTTGTTATTGTGAAAAATGTGTTGTTATATATGCATGTTGTTGTGATAGATGTCATGATAGAATGACTACTATTTTTATTGGGTATTAGTATATATAAAGTTTCATTTGGATGGGCACCAAGCTTTGGTACCTAAGGTATTATTGACCCTCTTGGATCAGAATTTGGTGGATCATGTTTGAACTTTTCTTGAATTTTTTAAAGTTCTGATGTGAAAAAGGATGTCAAACTTTGATTCATGGGAATTATGGGATCCCACAAGTTGAAATTTTTCATGCCTTGGACAAAATTTTAAGTTTTTAAGGGTTTTAGATAAGTTTCAGAGGCTTACTGTCTAGAAACCCAGACAACACGGCGTGTGATGTTGTGAACACACGCCATGTGTTATTCTATTCTGGAAGAAACAATTTTTCTTAATTACACTTTGTGTACCATGTGTACATAACATGTAGTGTTGATCGTGTGATTGATTTTGTGAGCAGAGACATGGGGTTGATAAATGTTTGGTATAACACGTTGTGTACTGGAAGTACATGTTGTGATGTAGATACAATATGTCTGGATGTGTGAATAATGACACAGGTGGATGAAACTTAGGTTGTACATGTCATGTATAGATTTTACACACTCTATATAAATCAACCGTGTATCTGGTCATGTGACTAATGACACTGGTGGATGGAACCTTTGTAAAACACACTGTGTCTAGAGTGAACATGTTGTGTAGTGTTACACCAGAAGAGAACCGTGTGGTTTGATCCATGTAAAAGTACCTGGGCAGGAGGGGATATTCAAGTATACGTTGTGTCTCATAAGGCACGCATCGTGTGTATGGGGTGTTACACAACCAGGTTGGCAGAGGTACATGCCCATGTCAAAAACTTAAGGAAACACGTTGTATAGTGGTTCTACACACCGTGTAACCCTATTTTGTAAAACTTGAATGTTTTCGTTCTCCTGTTCTGTTCTTGCACTTCTAAGTTACAGTCCTTGATAGTCTTAAATTGAGGTGTGTGTTTGACCTTGCAGAGTCATGCCACCAAGATGTCCTCTGGTTGTACGCCAGGTATAGGGTGATGATCAGACACTGGAAATGGTATATCAGGTACTACCAACAGATCCTCCCATCATGCCCATCTTAGCACCAGCTATTATACTGGATGCAGCTGCTGATGCATAGTTCTGTGAAGGATTTTTGAAGATGTTACATACTTTTCAGGGAGCACCGCATCCTACCCCGACTATGGCAGAATTGACGAGGGTGTTTCAATAGCAACATCCTCCAAATTTTTCAGGGGATGGAGGACCATAGGCTTTAGATTCATGGTTGTAGGCCATGCTTGCTATCTTTGAGCATCTAGAGACGCCTCCAGATAGGAGGGTAAATATCATGATGTATATTCTATATAATTCTTCCAATAGATGGTGGGATGTTATCTCACAAGTGAGACATCATCGAGATATGGCTTGGGAAGAGTTTCAAAGGACCTTCTATGATTACTTCTACCCTAAGACGTTAAGGGCCGATTGAGCTCGAGAGTTCATGCATTTGGAGCAAGGCTCTCTTTCAGTGATGGATTACTCTTCTAATTTTACAGAGATTCAGAACTTTGCACCTATTCTGGGAGGTGAAGAGTTATCCTTGGCTAGGAAATTTGAGTATGGTCTCAAGTATAACATATGATCGCAAGTGAATGTTTTTAGGCTAACTTTGGTGAAGGATATAGTGAACCAGACACTGATTACCGAGTGAAATCTGAGGGATTTGGGAGTTGTGAGCCAGGGTGGTTCAGCATCCAAGGCCGGTACTCCTTCGATAGATAGCAGGAATCACTATAGGGAGATTTAATGTTATGTTTCTTCAGGTATCAAAGTGGTATGCTACCAGTGTGGGAAGAGTGGGAAAATGAGACCACATTGCCCGAAGGACCCAGTCGAGTGCCGATCTTGCGGTAAGATGGGCCATATTCAGTGTCTTTTCCAAATTTTCTCACTAGCAGCGAGTGAGAGGAGATCTGTTATGACTCCACATTCAGGAGCAGGACCACCAGTTTCTTATCATTCAGGGAACTGGAGTTCATCGGGTCATTCAGGCTGAGGAGGAGGTCGTGGTTGTGGTAGCCAGATGACAGGTTTTTAGCGACAGCAGGGTGGATCATCTTAGGGTAGTCAGGAAGGGTTGCAGGGCCACGGTATAGGTCATAATTTTTCAGTGGAGCAGACCCAACAGGAGTAGGATCTTGGACCCTCTATGATTAGATTTATGATTCTAGTTACCTCAGTTTTAGTTTCTTCTCTTTTTTATACAGGGGCTTCTCATAGTTTTATATCTGTTTCCATTATGGAGATCCTTGGGCTTTTCATATTTACTTATGATGATGTTATGATTCTAGAAACTTTATTGGGGATTAGGACGGTTATTGTACGTTAGTGCAAGGAGTACCCTCTTGATGTTGATGGGTGTCACTTCTTATAGGACCTCTATGTCTTAGATATGACAAGCTTCGATTTCATTCTTAGAATGGATTGGTTGGTCTCTTTCCAGGCCTTTGTTGACTGCTATCTCCGCAGGGTAATTTTCACATAACTAAAGGGTGGGTCTTTTCTACACAAGGGTGAATGGGATTTATATGCGAGCAGTGATGGACCCGAGCATCATGGATTGGGAGAAATTAAATCCCATATTTCTAGATTATATCTGGATGACTAGGGGACTTCACAGATAGACTTTCCTCTAGTGGAAGATCATTTCAAAGATGTCTTTCTATATGACTTTTCAGGTTTACCTCCGAAGAGAAGTAGATTTCTCTATTGATCATGTTCCAAGAGTGGCATCAGTGTCCATTCCTCCTTATAGGATGGATACACCAGAGTTACAGGAGCTTAAAAAGCAGTTAGAGGAGATATAGGAAAATGGTTTCATCCAACCCAGTACTTCTCCTTGGGGTTCACCTATCCATTTTGAAAAGACGGTGGATGGTACCCTTAGACTTTGTATGGATTATTGGAAGATGAACCACTTGATGTTCAAGAATCGATATCCCTTGTTAAGGATTGATGATCTCTTTGATTAGCTTCGAGGAGAATGGGTATTCTCAAAGATTGACTTGAGATCCAGTTATCCTCACTTGTATGTTAGACCATCATATATACCTCTTACAACCTTTCGGGGCAGGTATGTCCTATAAGATTATTTGGTTATGTCATTCAGTCTCATGAAAGTGTCATCATTTTTCACGGCACTAATGAACCGAGTGTTCCATCCTTACTTGGATTCTTTTGTGGTGTTTTTTGTAGATGATATCTTGGTTTACTATCACACTCAACACGACCATGCCACCCATCTTGAGATCGTATCCAGTACACTGAGAGAGCATTAGTTATATTCTAAGCTCTCAAAGTGCCACTTTTGGATGGATCGGATTCACTTCTTGGGTCATATTATCTCAGAGATAGGAGTATTAGTAGACCCAGATAAAGTTATAGTAGTAGTTTTCTGAGAACAGCCAAAGAACGTCTTTGAGGTATGGATTTTTTTGGGGATGTCTGGTTACTACAGGCATTTTATGTAGGAATTTTCACGATTAGAAGTGCCATTGACGGGCCATATTAAGAAGGGTGTGAAATACTTGTGGAATGATTCTTGTGACTCAGCCTTTCATGAGCTAAAAGGGAGATTGGCTTCAGCACCGATACTGATTTTTCTAGAGTCGGGAAAGAGTTACACCAGTTACTATGACGCATCAGTTATCGGGCTAGGTGCAGTTCTCATGCAGGGGGAAGGTATGACAACCTTGATCTTTTATTACACAATTAAACATAATTTATTACATAAACTTCACTTGATACAACATAGAAGATCGAGAGTTATAGTGTCTGTAGGGATTAGGATCATTACATAATAACTTAAAACATGAAATAAAACATATTTATTGAAAAATTCCTTTACATGACCACTACATTCCCTCGTACTTAGCATTGAATGGGATAACCTGAGGACATGCATAAGAAAAGGGTGAGTTATAAAGCCCAGTAAGGGATTAATCATCGAATAACATGAGGAATACAATACATGTTAGACAATATGCATATCAATAGAGCACAAGAGAATCATAAACATAAAGGCATGATAAATCATGATAATCATAACATGTAAATGTGGCAACAACACTTAACATGGAATTAGCATGAGCCAAGGCTCATTGCACATGAAGAATGGGTAAATCCTCATTGCACATGAAGCACGAGTAAACCCTCATTGAACTTGAATTAGCTTGAGTAAACACCCATTACACATGATGTATCACGATACTATACTTTACCCAATGCATTGGAGCGCTATCAGGGTGCACCCTTCTTAAACATTTCATTTCATTCATAAGTGTCCCACATGGATCATAAAACATTGAATCATTCAACATAATCATTTATTCCATGATAAATGAATGTGGAATACATACATAAAACTATTTAAACAATAAGTAAATGTGCATAAAGGTGAATACCCTTGATAGAGAAATGGGCATGATATTCACTACACAATGACTTTGGCTTGGAAAAGCGCGGTGCAATTTCGGCAACATAACAGCATGACATAAGAACTCATAAAAATGGTTGATGAGAGAGAAAGGGGTGTATCATCATATTTACATGACATGGACAGTAAGGGGGTCATATAGATATATGTCCCAAAAAAATTAATGAAATTTAGATTCATGATATAAAATAATTTCTTGAATGTAAATGAGGAGAGAGAAATTCCTTTCGGAATTTCGGCATAGTAACGAGTGTACATGGGAGGCATTTAATGAGATAGAAAGGGGTGTATCATCATATTTATATGAAATTAATAGTAATGGGGTCATATAGATACATTTCCCAAAAAATGTAATGGAATTTAGATTCATGATACAAAATAATTGTTTGAATGTAAATGAGGAGAGAGAAATTCCTTTCGGGATTTTGGCATACTAACAAGTGTACATGGGAGGAATTTAATGAGAGAGAAAGGGGTCTCCCATCATTCAAATATAAAGAGTTAAGTATGGGGGAGGTGAGAAACCATACCCCAAAATTTATAATTGAAAATAAAATGGCATAACGAATAAAAGAATATTGGACAAAAATGAGAAAGGAAGAAAAACCCTTAGTTGGAAGTGTGCTTCCAAAGTCTTGAGAGAGGCTTGAGAGAGGATTCTTGGGAGCTTGGGGCACCTTGGGAGGATTCAAGAGAGAGGAGTCAGAGATTGGATGAACTCCAAAGGCTTTGAGTGAGGAGGAAGTGGGAGCTTGGGTTGGTTTATATAGGAAAGGTGGGGGAATTCTTTATTATTTAGGTTTGGGACACCTCGCATTAAACTAATCCAAACCAAAAACCGGCCTATGGTTTTTTCCCATGGTTTTTTCCCATGGTTTTTTGAAAAGGGAAGTGGACAAAAATATTTTATAATGCCAAAGTCCGAAATTCTTAAAATAATGGGGTTACTTATGTGGAGGTGAGTCACACTCCCAAGGAAAACAATTTAAAAAGACAAAATGTTTAATAAGTATTAAAGGGTCCACTAAATCTTTGTAAAATAAATCAAAAAAACCCAAAGTCACATTATTTTAATGGTAAAACATATATTGGCCGAACATAAAGTTTATATAATTTCATTACGTCACTATTGGGTCATTATGATGTCATAAAACACATTATATATTTAAACGGTATTTAATTTTTACCCAAAAAAATTGATTGTCTCGGATAATTATGAAAAATTCACCATTGGATAATTTCAACATACTGATTCTAGAAATAATATTCATTTTATATAAATAATTTTCTAAATATGTTAATTTTATCTTTTAAAATAAAAACTGGCATTTATCAAAAATTCATGGGTTTTGACAAAAATGGCTTTCAAACCTTAATAAAAATTACAATTGCATTCATAAAATTATATGATCATTTATATTTAATAAAAATTAATTTAATAATAATAATAATATTTTATTAAAATATTATTTAATTCAAAAATCCATTAATTCATCAAAATAGATTTCTTAGTTGAACATTAACTAAAAATACTATTTGTGCTTTAAAAACTATTTACAAGGTAACAATAATAAAATGAAACTATATTCATTATTATATAAAAAAATAATGTACATAACCATAGTGCTAAGGCCTTGTTACATAACCCCTTATAACACCCGCATAAGACTGAAGAGTAAGGTGTGTGATGGTGACAGACTCTTGGGGTGGCTCGGATAACATTGCTCGGGTGGTAATCTCTATCAACTTCCACTTCTCTCGTAGGTGATCCCGATCAAGCTCAGGTTGGGATTAGTCAAGAGTGAAGCCCAAAGACGTAACCTCCTTTCTGAGCTTTGACAAATGGGCTTCATATGGGGAACGTCTACTAGATGAGGTCATCACTTCCTTTGTCTGAGTAAATTGGATTTGTTAAAACCCTATATTTATACTAATCATGTGATCACTGTTCAATGTCTATATTATCAACGGTCACAATTCTTAACATAAAACCAAATAAGTTGTCATTTTAAATAAAAAAATTTATATAAAGATACATTTAATTAGATCAATATGGATTTCCATTAACAAATGTTTGGGTTGTTACAATCTTCCCCCCTTAAGAAATTTCTCCCTCAAAATTTCCTTTTCCCACACTAAAACAGATGTGGGTAACTCTGCTTCATCATTTCCTCCGATTCCCACATCACTTCTTCAAACTTGTGGTTTCGCCACAACACCTTGACGAGGGGCATTGTCTTATTTCATAGAAATTTTTCTCTACGCTCTAAGATCTTCACTAGTTGCTCATCAAAAGAAAGATCATCCTCCAACTATACCACCTCTAAAGAGAGTACATGTGAAGGGTCCGGTATGTACTTCCTTAAGAGGGATACATGAAATACATCATGTACTTTGGTCATGGTAGGTGGAAGTGCTAGTCTATAGGTCACAACCCCAACATGATCAAGAATCTCGAAGGGGCCGATGTACCTTGGACTTAACTTCCCTTTATTTCCAAACCTCATGACTTTCTTCCACGGAGATATGCATATAAATACCATGTCTCCAACTTTAAACTCAAGGTCTCATCAACGGTTATCTGCATAACTCTTCTGTTGACTCTAGGCTGCCTTGATTTGTTGCTGAATTGTTTTCAACTTCTCCACCATTTCTTCGACCATTTCTGGTCCAAGAATCTTACACACACCAACCTCATCCCAACACGTCGGTGTTCTGCACCTTTTCCCATAAAGGGATTCATATAGTGCAATTTGGATGCTTGAGTGGAAACTGTTATTATAAGCGAACTCAACCAAAGGAATATTTTAATCCCATCCTCCTTTAAAGTCTATTGAGCACACTCTCAACATGTCCTCTAGTGTTTGGATAGTCCACTCAGATTGGCCATCAGTTTGAGGATGATAGGTCGTACTGAAGTTTGGTTCAATATTCAGATCATGTTGAAGACACTTCCAAAACTTAGAGGTGAATCTTGGATCTCGATCAGACACAACAGATAGTGGTACTCCATGAAGCCTTACCACTTCACTGATATATATATATATATGTTCCAGTTGATCCAATGAGAAATCCTCCTGAATAGCATTGAAGTGTGTAGCCTTTGTAAGATGATCCACAACAACCCAGATTGCATTGTTGCCTTTGGATGTCTTCGGAAGTTCAATGACAAAGTCCATGGTGATGTTCTCCCATTTCCATTCTGGTATGGGCAATGGTTACATCATCCTCTTAGACTTCTACCTCTCTGCCTTCACTTGCTGACACACTAGGCACTTTGATGTATATTCAGCAATCTCCTTCTTCATATTATCCCACTAATAATGCTCATGGAGATCTCGATACATCTTTGTGTTTCCTAGGTGAATAGATAAAGTTGAACTATGTGCATCATCCAAAAGTTCCTTCTTCAGCTCTGGCCTTGATGGAACACATAGTCTTTTCCCAAATCTCACAATTCCTTCTTCATTAACATTAAACTCTGAGGATTTACCTTTTCTGATAGCTTCCACTTTTTCCTGAATTCCCACATCATCCTTTTGAGCATCCTTTAACCTTTCCAAAAGTGACGGTTGAGCAATCATTTGTGAAAGGGTTTATGATTTTTCCTTCTTTATGATTTCCATGTCCATATTCATCAAATCTAAGAAGATTGGATCCTTTTCAATTCTCATCAATGATAGAATTGTTGGGTCCTTTCTACTTAGGGAATCCTCCACCTTGTTCTCTTTCCCAAGGTGGTAATGGATTGAGCAGTCATAGTCTTTGATCATCTCTAACCATCATTGTTGGCGCAAGTTCAAATCCTTCTGTGTGAATATATACTTGAGGTTTCTGTGGTCCGTATATATTTCACACTTCTCCCCAAAGAGATAATACCGCCAAATTTTCAAAGCGAAGATCACTACAGCCAACTCGAGGTCATGTGTTGAATAATTTTGTTCATGAACTTTCAATTTCCTTGAAGCATAAGAAATGACTTTGTCATTTTTTATCAACACACATCTCAGGCCCTTCTTCGAAGCATCACTAAATACCAGAAATCGTTGATAATATCCAGCTAATCCCAAGATGCTACGGATATCCGTTACCGATGTTGGACTCGTTCATCCCTCAATTGCATCTATTTTTAAGGGATACACAGATATCCCATTACTTGTGATGATATAGCCCAAGAATGAGACCTCCTTCAACCAAAACTCACACTTTCTGTACTTTTCATAGAGCTTCTCCTTCTGCAAGGTCTCTAGTACAGTTCTTAGATGCTCCTCATGATCCTCCTCAGTTTTGGAGTATACCAGAATATCATCTATAAATACTACCATAAATTTGTCGAGGTAATATCTAAAGACTCTATTCATCAAGTCCATGAAGATTTCTGGAGCATTAGTGAGTCTGAAAGTCATTACTATGAATTCATTGTGCCTGTATCTTGTACAAAAATCAGTATTGGGAATATCTTCCTTCTTCACCCTTACTTGATAATATCCCAACCACAAGTCCACCTTGGAGAAGTATTGTTCTCCATGAAACTGATCAAACAAGTCATCAATTCATGGGAGAGGATACTTGTTCTTTATCGTGATTTTGTTGAGCATGCGATAATCAATGCAAAGGCACATTGACCCATCCTTCTTCTTGACAAAGAGGACCGGTGCACTCCATGGTGAAGCACTTGGGCGTATAAACCCTTTATCCAAATTATCCTGTAGTTGTTTCTTCAGCTCCTCAAGATCCAAAATAGCCATTCTATACGGAGTCTTGGATATTAGAAACGCCCCAGGTATAAGATCAATTGAGAATTCAATATCTCTTCTAGGAGGAAGACCACACAATTCCTCGGGAAACACTTTAGTGAATTCCCTCACAATAGGCATGTCTTCTAGGATGGTTTCCTCCTTAGACTCAATCATCTGATCCAAATACACGTGCTCATAGGGCAGTAATATCCATGCTTGAGATGATGGGGATAAAGAAGATTCATCTTCCTCCTTGCACTTGTAAAGAATCATGGGTCAATTCTCCACATGGAGAGTGATTTCCCTCTCACGACAATTTATGTTGACTTTATATAAGGAAATCCAATTCATGCCAAGAATTACATAAAATTCCACTAGAGGGGGTATGATGAGGTTATTTGGGAAGTTTAATCCATAGATTATGACAGGGTAGGAGTTATATTCATGGGATACAATGATTTCCCCATTTTCCGTACTCACCGACATCTTCACTTCCATGATTTGTGGTGGTGCTAGGATTGTTCTACTAAAATTTAGAGATATAAAAGAATGCGTAGAACCTAAATCAAAAAGTACATTCAATATTCTTGAATGAATAACTAGCGTACCTGTCACCATTTCGTTTTTGGGGTTCACTTTGGTATTAGTGATGGAAAAAGCTCGCCCTTGCTACCTTGGAGGTTGTTGGTTGCCTCCAAAAACTCTTGGCTTAGGGCGCTGATTTGTAAGATGCCTTGATTCTTTGAAGTTGTAGCAATGAACCAAGCTGATTAGTCACTAAAAGTGGCTAATATTCATTGTTAATATCTTTATATTCATTTTTCCAAAGCCCATAAACATTGTTTTTAGTGCATTACATAAATAGAACTTCATTTCTCATCTTAAATGCAATTCATGTTTAAAATGCAAATTTGGGCCCAATCATTCATCTGTTTGTGGAAAACACTATATTAATTTTCTGAATTTGATATTTTGGAATATGATTGATTACTTTTTTTGGAACATTTTATCTTTTAGTTCCGATGGATGAATCCCAAGGAAAGATGGATATTTTTGCGCCCGAATGCAGAACTTTGCTGGAGAAAGCATAATGGGCCTAAGGCCCATCAAACAAATGTGGGGCACACAAAACAAGTCCAATGAAGCTAAAATTTATAAATTATAAAGATAAAAATATGAGGATCATTTTATTCAACTGTGGCCGGAGCTAATTCTAATTTTTTCATGATGATAAATGGATCTGAAGTTGATATTTAAATGGTGGACCCAACATTAATGCACAGAAATCCGTCCCACCATTTCGACCATAACTTCCAAACGGATAAAGGAAATTTCCTGAAATTTTTACAACTCATATAGTACATATGGAAGAAGATATTTCTCTTCTAAAACCCCTCCGGATTCGGCTTTATTCAATTACAAATTCACACATCAATATGGTGGACGAATCTGGACAGTTTTCCGGGTCAAATTTGAAACGTCAATTTCCTTTTGATTATTCACCCTCCATTTGACTCTATTAATTTTTGGGTGGGGAATTAATTGTTTGTTTATGGACATAAGTCTTCTAATATGCCTATATAAGGAGCTAGTGGTGAAGGGAATAGGGGTGGATATTTCTCTTATCATCTTTTGTTGCTTGTTTCATTGTAAGGTTATGCTTCCAAATTTCCTTTGTAATGTTTTTCATTTCCATGTAAGTTTTTTTTTGTATCCTTATGTTCTTAATAAAATTATTTCTCTTCTATATTTTCCATTTCATTTATTAAAACTTTATTATCACAAAGAACAGTGATATCTCTATGTTTTTGTGAATTAGTTCACACATAGGTGTGAATTTCATTCACACACACGGAGGAGTGCTCGTTATTTCCGCGGTTTTAATTTCTTCAATCCAATTCTTGTTAGCCATCTTCCACCCACCATTGAGAGTATACCATAAATGGAGGGATAACCCTTTAATGGGTTGATATTATGAGGATGAAAATTCTGGGTTGGATGTTATTTTATGAATGAATTATTGTTAATTGGATAATTAATTTAAGACATCCATTCTTCAGTTATTTATACTCTTCATCTTTACTGTGTTTGAGAAAACTAAATTCAATTACTAAATGACCATATACCTCGGAGAGATCATGAATTTGGTTCTCTAAGTTTATAGGGGATTAGTAATTGTGTTTAGTAAGCACCAAACCAGAAAATGATGAAGGTAGTGTTATTTTTGAAGAATGGATTCATCAAGAATTAATAAAACTAAAATTGTCTAAAGAAGTAAAATTCATTCAATCCACCCCGAGCATAATCTTAAGATCAACCCATTTTATTTGAATTGAATTCACTTAGGTTTCTTAGTGTTCTTTAAAACCATCCAAAATCAAAACCAAAGATGGCTACTTCATAGCCCATCCTTCACCAAATCATAGCGTCTCAAGGTTACTTCTTCGGTCCCTATGGACTCGACTCCTACATGTACTACATCGATCGCTTTTACCAGTAGGGTAAATTTGGGCGCAACCAAATTTTGGCACTGTTTTCGGGGACCAAGTAAGTTCCTTAGACCAAAAACCTTATTTTCTTACCCCCATTCTTCTATTCTCATCCCAACTCTCTTATCTTTTCCCTTTCTCGCTTTTTTTTTCTTTTGGCGCATGTCCGCCTACACCCGCGATAACTCAAACAGATTAGTTAGGGTGGATACTCCTAGGGTTGGGGAGTCAAGCACTAAAAGAGTTCTATTTCCTTTAGATCCAAATCTTCCTAATACTCCAAGTTCATATGTCGAGTTCGATACAATGGAGAATCTCCCACAAAACCAAATCATAAACCGGGGAGGGAACCAAAATTACGGGCAAGACCCTAACTTGGGAATTGTTGCAAACCCAACCATGAATGACTACCTCACACCAACCTAGACCAATTAACCCTCATGCATTAGGCATGATAACATAGGATATGCCCAATATGTTTTCAAACCCCATGTCATGAACCACCTTCCAACCTTTCATGGGATGGAGTCTGAGATGCCTTACCTTCATGTTAAAGAATTTAATGACATTGTCGAAACCATGTGCCCACAAAATCAAATTGAATCTGCTAAAATGATACTTTTTCCTTTTTCTCTTAAGGACCGAGAAAAGAATTGGTTAAACAATTTGAGACCAGCATCCATTCACTCTTGGGACCAACTTCAACGAGAATTTTATAAAAAATACTTCCCCCATCACAAAACAATTGCACTTAAAAAGAGCATACAAAACTTTTTTGAAAGAGAGGGAGAAACATTCTATGAAACATGGTAAAGGTTCAAGGACACATTAAACATGGTACCGCACCATGGTTTCTTAATCCCAGAACAAGTGAGAATTTTCTATGAAGGTTTGGGTCCCGGAAACAAACAATTCATTGATATGATGTGTAATGGAACCTTCAAAAACAAATCCCCAAATGATGCTTACGAGTATCTAGAAAATATTGCTGAACAGAACCAAACATGGGGAACATCACCATACTATGAGAAGCCACCCAAATATGGTGGAATGTACAATCTTGGAGAAGAAGAAAACCTTATAGAAAAACTTGCTGCACTCACAAGGAAAGTTGAGGAGATTGATCTTAGGAAGGTCCACAAAACCCAAACGGTTGAGCTTGTTTGTACAATTTGTGACAAACATGACCACAAGACTGATAATTGCCCAACCATTCCTTCTATCAAGGATGTTCTTTTAGGAGGACCACCGGAAAAAATTAATGAAATGAACTTCCAAAAGCCACAATTCACAAACACCTTCAATCCAAGGTATAATGACCATCCCGGATTTCGTTGGAAGGACAATCAACAACCAACACAACAATGTATCAACCCATACCCTCAACAAAACTTTCAACCTCATAATCAGTTCCAACCACAATCGGTCCAATTCCAACATCCTCATGTCCAATATCAACAACCTATCCAACAACCCAATCAACAACCTATCCAACAACCAAAGTATCCTCCTGGGATAAACCAACAAGCTCAAGCACCAACCCAAATTGTTCCACAAAGCCTACTAGAACAACTGTGAAAACAAATTGACAAAATGAACTCATAATTCTCATCCATTAAACAAGAACTTCAAATCATAAAAACCGGAAAGGCACTCATGCCCACACAGGCCATTCCACAACAAACATCAAGGGGAGAGACAAGTTTCACTCAAACAACTCACGAACAACTAAAGGCTGTGACAGTTTTAAGAAGTGGGAAATCAATTGAAAAACCTGAACAGATAAGTCAGAAACCATGTTAAGCTTCAAACTCTAATGAAAATTCAAATGAACTACAAGATCAAACTGAAGAAACTGATAATAATGTGAATGAAACAACACTTCAACAAAAAACTCCACAATCTGCACCATTTCCTCAATGCATGAGGGGGAAAACCAAGCCTGAATTGAGTGAAACATTGAGGGAAATCTTCTCACAAGTCAAGTTGAACATTCCCCTTATCGATGCCATCCAAACCATACCTTACTACTCAAAATACCTTAAGGACTTATGCACTTTTAAAACAAAATTTTCACATAAAAACCAAGTCCTTTTGGCTGTTAATGTGAGTACCACCATTCAAGGGACCATTCCTCCTAAGATGAAAGACCCAGGATGCCCTTACATAAATGTTGAACTATGAGAGAACAAAGTTGTCAAAGCCTTGTGTGATCTAGGTGCCAGTGTGAACCTCATTCCTTATGCCATGTACTTTCAGTTAGGGATCGAAGAACTCCAACCCACATCTGTCACTCTTCAACTTGCTGATTGTAGTGTTCGAGTTCCAAAGGGGATCTTAAAAGATGTTTTGGTGAAAGTTGAAAATTTCATTTACCCAGTTGACTTCATTGTTCTGGATTAGGGAGAAAACCCCAATCATACTTGGTCGTCCCTTCCTTGCAACAATCAACTCTGTTATCTGAGTCTGAAATGGGAACATGACCGTCACCTTTGGGAACATGAGTCTAGACTTGAACATCTACAATGAAAACTCTCAAATTGGGGATGATGAAGAGATCCATGAGGTTAATTGGATTGGTAGTGTTGATAATGAACTCAATGAACATCAAGGAGTTACCGAAGGATGGTTAAGTCAAGAAGAGATTGATTTTCTTTATTCACATGAGGGAAATTTGTCTCCTTGGATTGAATCTCTTTCAGACAGCTCTATTGATGAATTTCTAGAATCACCAATCAATGATACCATGGTTGAAATCAATAACATTGAGTCCATAGACATGCATGACACTACTCTATAAAATTTAGTGGATGAAAATTCTGTTCACAAGGAACCAATTTAGTCAAGAAATCTGAACAAAGAAACTAAGTTCAATACAATGTCTCATCCATTCTTGTAAAGTCATGACCAATATGATCTTGAATTTAAAGTCTTACCTTCATCACTAAATTATGCGTTCTTAGGGGACAATCAATCCTTTCTTGTTGTCATTTCGTCCTCTCTTGAAGCCGATCATGAGAGGATGCTTCTAGATATTCTTAGGAGACACAAGAAAGCCATTGGATGGACCCTATCTGATATTCCTGGGATTAGCCCACTTATCGGGACTCATATAATTATTCTTGAATCTGAGTCAAATCCATGTCGTCAACCTCAGAGGCAACTCAATCCTAATATCATGGAAGTAGTGAGAAAATAACTTTTGAAATTGTTAAAATCTGGTATCATCTATCCTATAGCTGAGAGTGAGTGGGTTAGCCCAATCCATGTGGTTCCAAAGAAGGCTGGAATAACAGTAATAACCAACAAGGATGGAGAGATGCTTCCTACAAGGGTCAGTAGTGGATGGAGAGTTTGTATTGACTATAGGAAGATCAACTCTTGTACCAAGAAAGACTATTTACCCTTACCCTTTATTGATCAAGTCCTCGAGCGAGTGGCGGGTCATCAATTCTATTGCTTCCTAGATGGATTCTCAGGGTATAATCAAATCAAAGTCTCCTTAGAGGATCAAGAAAAAACAACCTTCACTTGTCCATTCAGCACTTTTTCCTTCAAGCGCATGCCCTTTGGGTTATGTAATGCCCCTGGTACCTTACAGCGGTGCATGATGGGAATATTCTCGGATATGGTGGGGGATTTTTTAGAGTTCTTCATGGATGACTTCTCCATCTTTGGGGATACTTTTGAGGGATTCCTTATAAATGTTGAAAAGGTTTTTTCAAGGTGCGAGGATAAGAATCTCATACTAAATTGGGAAAAATGCCATTTCATGGTAAGGGAAGGACTTGTTCTAGGTCATCTAGTATCTGGTAGAGGGATTGAAGTTGATAAATCTAAGGTTGACATCATTCTTTACCTTCCCTCACTTAAAACTGTTAATGAAGTGAGGTCCTTCTTAGGACATGTTGGTTTTTATAGAAGGTTAATTAAAAAATTTAGCTCTATTTCTCGACCACTTTGTGCTCTATTGCTAAAAGATGCTCCATTTTTATGGACAAAAAGCTGTGAGGAATCATTCTCTACACTCAAGTCAACTCTTATATCTCCACCTATCATGAAATATCCAAATTGGAAACTTCCTTTCGAGCTCATGTGTGATGAAAGTGATTTCACTGTAGGAGAAGTCTTAGGACAATGGTGTGAGAAAACTCCACATGTCATTTCTTATGAAAGCAAATCTTTAAATGATGCACAAATAAACTACACCACCACTGATAAAGAGTTTCTTGCTGTTGTCTTTACCTTAGAGAAATTCAGGTCTTATCTCTTAGGATCACCCATCATTGTCTTCACTGATCATTCAGCCCTAAAATACCTTTTCCAAAAACAAGATGCCAAGGCTAGATTGATTAAGTGGGTCCTTCTTCTTCAAGAGTTCGATTTAACCATTAAGGATAAAAAGGGTGTTGAAAATATTATAGTTGATCACCTCTCTAGGATGGAATTCAAAGACAACTCGCACCACCTCTCTGTGTCTGATTCATTTCCCGATGAGCACCTCTATTCAGTGATTGATTTCCCTTGGTATGCTGACATAGCAAACCATTTGGTGATGGGTGACATTCCAAAATTCATGGGGACCCAAGCTAAGAAGAAATTCCTTTCTTATGTCAAACACTATGTGTTTGATGATCCTTACCTCTTCAAGTTCTGTCCTGATCAAATAATCAGTAGATGTATTCCTGAGTCTGAGCAAGAGTCCATTCTAAGATTTTTCCATGGAGAGGCATGTGGAGGCCACTTTTATACAAAGAAAACCACTGCAAAGGTCCTCCAAAGTGGTTTCTACTGGCCGAACATCACTAAGGATTCCTTCCAATTCTGCAAAAGTTTTCCTCAGTGTCAGCAATTAGGATCCATTACCAAAAGGAATCAAATGCCCCTCACTCCCATTCTGGTCATTGAAATTTTTGATTGTTGGGGAATTGATTTCATGGGACCCTTTCCAAACTCTAAGGGATACCTCTACATCCTCTTAGCTATTGATTATGTATCAAAATGGGTTGAAGCCATTACCACCAAGTCCAATGACCACCATGTTGTGATCCGATTTCTGAAAGAGCATATATTTTCTCGATTTGGAATTCCTAGGGCTATAATCAGTGATCGTGGAACCCATTTCTGCAACCACCCATTCTCTTCACTCATGTCTAAGTATGGTATTACTCATAAAGTGTCCACTGCATACCATCCTCAAACCAACGGTCAAGCTGAGTTGGAAAATAGAGAAATTAAGCAAATTCTTGAAAAAACTGTCAATCCCTCTAGGAAAAATTGGTCTGAGAAACTCTTAGATGCCCTTTGGGCATATCGAACTGCTTTCAAAACTATCCTAGGCATGTCATCGTATAGATTGGTTTGTGGAAAAGCATGTCATTTACCTGTTGAAATTGAGCATAAGGCCTTTTGGGAAATAAAAAAATGAACTTTGACATTTCATTGGCTGAAACAAAAAAGGAAATTAGATATTAATGAACTCGAGGAACTTAGGATGGAGGCTTATGAAAATTCAAGGATCAATAAATCTAAAGTTCAATCCTACCAATCTAGGAATATCAAAGTCAAACACTTTGAACTGGGAAAATTTGTGCTCTTATATAGTTCAAAATTTCATCTACACCCAGGAAAGCTAAGGTCCAGATGGTCTGGTCCATACCTAGTGCATCATGTGTACCCTCATGGGGCAATAGAGATTCAGGATCCCACAAGTGTTCATGTCTTCAAAGTCAATGGTCATAGGTTAAAACCATTCATTGAATCATTCAATAAACAAGAAACCAAGGAGGAGTTAACTGAGCCAACATATGAAATAGAGAAAAATTGATAGATTTTGGGTACAAGTCGGGCTAACGACGTTAAACAAAAGCGCTGCATGGGAGGCAACCCGTGGTTTTCATGTTTCCAATCACTGTGAATCATCTTTTGTTTCCTTCTGCTTCATTTTGTTATTTTTTTTATATATAGACTATTGACCTGTTCTTATTTTATGAGTAAGGATGGGTATGAAAAGGGAGAATCATATTCATCTGTGTCACACGGTGTGATCCCTAAGTAATACCTTAACCAGAAAATATAAAGAAGACAATGTATCATCAGTTTATTTTATTTACGTTTTTATAGGTAAAAAAAATTAGACTCTTGACCTGTTCTTCTTTTATGAGTATGGATGGGTATGAAAGGGGAGCACCGTATTCATCCATGTCATGCGGTGTGATCCCTGAGTAATACCTTACCCAGAAATTTAAAAGAAGACAATGTATCATTAGTTTGATTTAAAAAAAACATGAAAACCCATAAAATGATGATACTTGGAATTAAATCCTTGTGTTGTTTGTTTTGTCTACTTTTTCCTTCTTTTTATGGTTCAGGAACTATTTTGGGAGATACATGTTCAATCAAGGAGGTGCCTACATCCCCCAAGTGATCAAAGGAGTAATCTAGAGCATCATGAACTTCAACTTCAAAAACCAGGTGAATTTGTTCCATGTTTATCATTCTTAATTTTATCTTTTAACTCCTATACCACCCCCTTCTAACTGTTCTTTTCTTTAAACACTGGGGATAGTGTTATTCTAAGTTGGGGGTAGATAAAAAATAATTTTTTTTTATTTTGTGACTAAAAACATGCATGAAAAGAAAAATTTCATTAACCATAAACATGATAACACACATTGCAAACTCTAAAATTGGATATCAAATAAATTTTTCATGCCTTGATTCTGATTTTAATGCAAGTTTAAGTTCATGAGCATAGTTTTTGGAAAGTGCGGTTGTCCGATGTGATTTTTCAATGTTTACATTTTCATCATCTTAATAAAAATTCCACAATGAACTTCTACTGGATCGTGGGTGTAAATTTGAGTTCTTGGGTCCCTTTCATTATAGAATAGGGTTCTGGGGTCACTTTTAGTTTAATTTGAGTATCCAAAAAAAACAAAAACAAAAACAAAAAAAACAAAAAATAATAATAATAATTTTGACCACATAGAGCAATGTTTTGTCCAAATGTGTGGCGTCTGGCACTTGGGGATCATGAATCCATAGTTGTCTTTCCCAGAGTTAGGCTTTATATCTCTATTGTAGAGCATGAAATTGACAATATGTGTGGCATCCGGCACTTGGGGATCGTGACTCCATAGTTGTCTTGCCCAGAGTTAGTCTTTTTATATCTATTGTGGTAAAAAAATCATCAAAAAAAATCAAAAAAAAATGGATACTCATATTAAGGTTTAATGTGATTCCCACCTATCGCTTCCATTTTTCCCCTTGAACAACAAAATGTGCCCCATATCTTTTGTGATGCACAACACTTTATCATGCTTAATTGGAATTGGATGAAATGTGGCGATGAATTTGAACAAAGGAATGGGCTTGGGCTTGGGATATGATTATGGAATTAGCTTTTTTAAAATGATTTTTATGGGTTTCATAATTTTTTTGGTATGAGGTCTTTGGGTGAGAAATGTGTATTTAAATGTTTTTGGAAAAGGGGATTTGAATTTCATATTTGTAATATATTTTGTTCGGGACTAGCAAAACTCAAGTTGGGGGTGTGATTAGTCACTAAAAGTGGCTAATATTCATTGTTAATATCTTTATATTCATTGTTCCAAAGTCCATAAACATTGTTTTTAGTGCATTACATAAATAGAACTTCATTTCTCATCTTAAATGCAATTCATGTTTAAAATGAAAATTTGGTCCCAATCATTCATCTGTTTGTGGACAACACTATATTCATTTTCTGAATTTGATATTTTGGGATATGATTTATTACTTTGTTTGGAAAATTTTATCTTTTAGGTCTGATGGATGGATCCTAAGGGAAGATGGATATTTTTGTGCCTGAATACATAACTTTGCTGGAGAAAGCATAATGGGCCTAAGACCCATCAAACAAATGTGGGGCCCCCAAGCCAAGTCCAATGAAGCTCAAATTTATACATTAGAAATATAAAAATATTAGAATCATTTTATTCAACTATAGTCGGAGCTAATTCTGATGTTTTCATGATGATAAAGGGATCTGAAGTTGAGATTTAAATGGTGGACCCGACATTAATGCACAGAAATTCGTCCCACCATTTCAACCATAACTTCCAAACGGCTAAAGGAAATTTCCTGAAATTTTTACAACTCATAGAGGACAGATGGAAGAAGATATTTCTCTTATACAACCCCTCCGGATTCGGCTTTCTTAAATTACAAATTCACACGTTAATATGGTGGACGAATCTGGATAGTTTTCTGGGTCAAATTCGAAACGTCAATTTCCTTTTGATTATTCACCCTCCATTTGACTCTATTAATTGTTGGGGGGTGAATTAATTGTTGGGGTATGGACATAAGTCTCCAAATATGCCTATATAAGGATCTAGTGGTGAATGTAATAGGGGAGTATATTTTTCTTATCATCTTTTGTTGCTTGTTCCATTGTAAGGTTATGCTTCCAAATTTCCTTTGTAATGTTTTTCATTTCCATGTAAGTTTTTTTTTGTATCCTTATGTTCTTAATAAAATTATTTCTCTTCTATATTTTCCATTTCATTTATTAAAACTTTATTATCAGAAAGCACAGTGATATCTTTGTGTTGTTGTGAATTAGTTCACACATAGGTGTGAATTTCATTCACACTCACGGAGGAGTGCTCGTTATTTCCTCAGTTTTAATTTCTTCAATCCAATTCTTGTTAGTCATCTTCCGCCCACCATTGAGAGTATACCATCAATGGAGGGCTAACCCTTTAATGGTTTGATCTTAGGAGGATGAAAATTCTGGGTTGAATGTTATTTTATGAATGAATTATTGTTAATTGGATAATTAATTTAAGACATCCATTCTTCAGTTATTTCTACTCTTCATCTTTACTGTGTTTGAGAAAACTAAATTCAATTACTAAATGACCATGTACCTCGGAGAGATCATGAATTTGGTTCTCTAATTGTATAGGGGATTAGTAATTGTGTTTAGTAAGCACCAAAACAGAAAATGATGAAGGTAGTGTTATTTTTGAAGAATGGATTCATCAAGAATTAATAAAACCAAAATTGTCTAAAGAAGTAAAATTCATTCAATCCACCCCAAGCATAATCTTAATATCAACCCATTTTCTTTTAATTGAATTCAATTAGGTTTCTTAGTGTTCTTTAAAACCATCCAAAATCAAAACCAAAGTTGGCTACTTCAGAGCCCATCCTTCACCAAATCATAGCATCTCAAGGTTACTTCTTCAGTCCTTATGGACTCGACCCCTACATGTACTACATCAATCGCTTTTACCAGTAGGGTAAATTTGGGCGCAACCACAAGCGTTGAGGTTCGAACAGAGTGTTCCTCTCCTATGTCGCAGCCGCGGGTCTTTCTTTCTGACAGTTAATAGCCAGGTACCCTTCTCTTCCACACCTAAAGCATTTCCTCATCCCCTTCAGCCAATTTCTGGGGTACTTCTTTTTGCACCATTGGAAAGTGGGGTGATGGATCTTCTTAGCACCATTGGATTTATCCATCAGACCTCCATAATTTAATTCCACCTTATGCTTCTTATCCCCATGATACCCCTGAGATTCTACGATCTCCATTTCGACCGTGAGGGCTCATCGGAAAATTTCCTCATAACCGTCGAATTCATGGATCACCAACGCTTTCTGTAGGCTATGTTTCAGCCCACCAAAGAAGCGGTCAACCTTGCATTTGGGGTAACGACAAAGCTGGAAGTGTATCATGCAAGCCTTGTGAAGTTTCCCTCGTACGCTCCAACATATTCATCATCTTTTTTCTTTAGGGAAAGAAAGTTAATTTCCATCTTAATCCAGAGGGTGCACAGAAAATATTTATCAAAAAATATCTTCCGAAAATCCTTCCATTCCAATGCCTCGATCTCCTCCTCAGGCTTCATATTTTTGATCAACTTCCACCATTGATCAACTTCACCCTCCATACGAGAAGCAGCCAGGAGAACCTTCTCTTTTTCAGAAAATTGAAGGACAGAGAAGATCTTTTCAATGGAGTTGATCCATTGTTCAGTAATTAAGGGATCAGATGATCCATTAAAATTAGGAGGCATTTTTCTCATGAAACTCTCGATAGCAACTTGTTCTTTCTTGGGGGGGTGAATGTTCCTCTTAACACATGTTTCTATTCAAAGATTGAGTTAGTTGAGAGAGAAGTGTGACAAATTTCGTGACTCCCACTCCCATTGGATTGGGCATCTCATTAGTACAGTCATCACATTGATCTTCACATCGATTGTTAGCCCGAGTCCTTATATTAACATCCATTGGCTGGAATAAAAGGAAAGTTAGAGGTAAAACATAAAGGTTAATACAAGGAAAAAACTGATGACTTATAAATAACTTTTATTTCCTTAACATATGAATCTATTGGATTCAGTCTATGTTATCCATGATCTACTTTCTAACATATATTCTTAGGGTATTTTTTTGTCCCTTAATAATGGTTCATACTAATCTTGTGAATTTACCAAAGCATATCCCCCGGGAGTGTCATAACCAAGAGTGTAGAAAGGCCCATTGTCATGCACCCATTCCCATTCGAGTCTAGCTCAAAGTAGTGTTTTTGGGTTTTACCCCTAGGATACATATGTGCCAGAGCCGCCTCTACCTGCTTGTATCCAGACAGAGATGTATTTTCTTGATAAACCACTTGCTCAATACTCACCAAAACTTAGAGAATGTTTTTATTATACTTAGTCTTGTCTCTATGGATTTACTAGGGTTTTCTAATCCTAATCCCAAAAATAACTAAACCTATCCTCTGATACCAACTATGACAACCCTGATCTTTTGTTACATAATTAAAAATAATTTATTACATAAAATTCACTTGATACAGCATAGAAGATCGAGAGTTATAGTGTCTTTGGGGCTTAGGATCATTACATAACAACTTAAAACATGAAATAAAACATCTTTATTGAAAACTTCCTTTACATGACCACTACATTCCCTCGTACTTAGCATTGAATGGGATAACCAGATGACATGCATAAGAAAAGGGTGAGCTATAAATCCCAGTAAGGGATTAATCGTGAAATAACAGGAGAAATACAATGCATGTTAGACAATAGGCATATCAATAGAGCACAAGATAAGCATAAACATAAAGGCATGATAAATCATGATAATCATAACATGGAAATGTGGCAACAACACTTAACATGGAATTAGCATGAGTCAATGCTCATTGCACATGGAGCATGAGTAAATCCTCATTGCACATGAAGAATGAGTAAACCCTCATTTCACTTGAATTATCATGAGTAAACACTCATTACACATGACATATCATGATACTATACTTTACCCAATGCATTGGAGCGCTATCAGGGCGCACCCTTCTTAAACATTTCATTTTAGGCATAAGTGTGCCACATGGATCATAAAAAATTGAATCATTCAACATAAGCATTTATTACACGATAAAAGAATGTATAATACATACATGAAACTCTTTAAACAATAAGTAAATTTTCATAAAGGTGAATACCCTTGATAGAGAAACGGGCATGATATTCACTACACAATAACTTCGTCTTGGAAAAGCGCGGTGCAATTTTGGCAGCATAACAACATGACATAAGAACTCATAAAAATGGTTGATGAGAGAGAAAGGGGTGTATAATCATATTTACATGAAATGGATAGTAAGGGGTTCATATAGATACATATCCCAACAAATGTAATGGAATTTAGATTCATGATACAAAAGAATTTCTTGAATGTAAATGAGGAGAGAGAAATTCCTTTCGGAATTTCGACATAGTAACGAGTGTACATGGGAGGCATTTAATGAGAGAGAAAGGGGTTTCTAATCATATTTACATGACATGAATAGTAAGGGGTCATATAGATACATGTCCCAATAAATTTAATGGAATTTAGATTTATGATACAAAAGAATTGCCTAAATGTAAATGAGGATAGAGAAATTCCTTTCGGAATTTCAGTATAGTAACAGGTGTACATGGGAGGCATTTAATGAGAGAGAAAGGGGTCTCCCATAATTAAAACATAAATAGGTCAGTATGGGGGAGGTGTGAAACCATACCCCAATATTTATAATTGAAAATTAAAGGTCATAACAATTTAAAGAATATTGGACAAAAATGAGAAAGGAAGAAAAACCCTTAGTTGGAAGTGTGCTTCCAAAGGTTTGAGAGAGGCTTCTTGGAAGCTTGGGGCACCTTGAGAGGATTCTAGAGAGAGGAGGTCAGAGGTTGGATGAACTCCAAAGGCTTTGATTGAGGAGTAAGTAGGATCTTGGGTGGGTTTATATAGGAAAGGTGAGGGAATTCTTTATTATTTAGGTTTGGGACACCTCACATTAAACTAATCCAAACCACAAACTAGCCCATGGTTTTTGCCTATGGTTTTTGCCCATGATTTTTGCCCATGGTTTTTGGAAAAGTGAAGTGGAAAACAATATTTTATAAGTTCAAAGTCCAAACTTCTTAAAATAATGGGGTTGCTTATGTGGAGGTCAGTCACACTCCCAAGGAAAACAATTTAAAAAGACAAAATGTTTAATAAGTTTTGAAGGGTCAACTAAAGCATTGTAAAATAAATCAAACAAACCCAAAATCACATTATTTTATTAGTAAAACATATATTGGCTGAACATAAAGTTTATAGTATTTTATTACATCACTATTGGGTCATTATGATGTCATAAAACACATTATATATTTAAACGGTATTTAATTTTTACCCAAAATTTTTATTGTCTCAGAAAATTATGAAAAATTCACCATTGGATAATTTCGACATCCTGATTCTAGAAATAATATTCCTTTTATCTAAATAATTTTATAAATATGTTAATTTTCACTTTTAAAATAAAAACTGACATTTATCAAAAATTCATGGGTTTTGACAAAAATGGATTTCAACCCTTAATAAAAATTACAATTGCATTCATAAAATTATACGATCATTTATATTTAATAAAAATTAATGTAATAATAATAATAATATTTTATTAAAATATTATTTAATTCAAAGATCCATTAATTCATCAAAATATATTTCTTAGTTGAACATTAACTAAAAATACTATTTTGCTTTAAAACTATTTACAAGGTAACAATAATAAAATGAAAGTATATTCATTATTATATAAAAAAATAATGTACATAACCATAGTGCTAAGGTCTTTTTACATAACCCCTTATAACACCCGTATAAGACCGAACAGTAAGGTGTGCGATGGTGACAGACTCTTGGGGTGGCTCGGATAACATTGCTCGGGTGGTAATCTCTATCAACTTCCACTTCTCTCGTAGGCGGTCCCGCTCGAGCTTAACATATTCAAGATCGAATTGGGCTAGGTCAATATTGAAGACCAAAGATGCAACCTCCTTTCTGAACTCTAACAAATGGGATTCATATGGGGCACGTCTACTGGATGAGGTCATCGCTTCCCTTGTCTGAGTAAATTGGATTTGTTAAAACCCTATATTTATACTAATCATGTGATCACTGTTCAATGGATATATTAGCAACGGTCATAATTCTTAACATAAAACCAAATAATTTTTCATTTTATATAATCATTTTATATAAAGAGGCATTTTATTAGATCAAGAGGGATTTTAATTAAAAAAAAATGGGTCGTTACAGAAGGAGTCATTGCATACGGGTCTTGGCAGTTGAGGCCACATGAGAAGAATTGCCCGAGACACAATATTGAGTTAGTGGTAGTTGTGCATGATTTACTCTATTAGAGACATTGTCTTTTGGGAGATCATTTTTTGGTATACACTGACCACAAAATTCTCAAGTATATCTTTACTTAGCATGATCTGAATTTGAGACAGCGAAGGTGGGTTGAGTACATTTAGTCTTTTAACTTTGATCTTGCCTAAACACATGGGAAAGGAAATGCAGTGGTTGATGTGTTGAGAAAAAGGACTCAAATATAGGTAGTTCAGGAGGCCAGTAGTGAATGGAAGCTTATGGCTTTATTCTCTGAGATACATTTGGAGGTTCACGGCAGACAGAGACAGATGTTTCTTTCTTCTATAGCTGTTACCTCTACTCTATTGGATCGAGTGAGAATAAGGCAGAAATCATATTCTAAAGGCCTGGTCCTATGGGAGAGTGTGTCATGAAAGGACCCTACTCCTGGGTGGACCGTAGGTGAAGATGAGGTTTTTGGTTTTCATGGACGCATATGGGTTTTAGCAGACATACGTGAGGAGTTGATGAAAGATTTTCATTCCTCAGTTTGGTCAATTCATCCTGGTGTCACTAAGATGTACCGAGATCTATACCATCAGTATTGGTGGCCAGGTATGAAGAGGGGTGTAGTTTGTTTTGTTATGAGATGTTCCACCTGTCAATAGGTTAAGGTGGAGCATCAGCAACCGGTATGGCTTTTACAGCAGTTACCCATTCCCGAGTAGAAGTGGAATGATGTCGCGATGGATTTTGTAATGGGTTTACCGAGGTCACCTTGAGGGAATGATGTAGTTTGGGTTGTTATTTACATGATTACGAAATATGCACACTTCCTACTGATTAAGGAAACCTTCGGTGTTGATAAGCTTGGAAGGTTTTACATTTGAGAGATTTTACATTTACATGGGGTTCCACACTCTATCATTTCAGACAGGGACGCCTGGTTTACTTTTCGTGTCTGTCAGGGACTACAGAGGGATTTGGGTACATAGTTACTTTTTAGTACAGCTTACCATCCCCAGATAGATGGCTATTCTGAGCATACAATTCAGGTTTTTGAGGACATTCTTTGAGCATGTGTCTTGGATTTCAGGATCTCTTGGGAGAGACACATACCCCTAGTGGAGTTTTCCTACAATAACGGCTTTCAGGAAAAGATTCAGATGGAACCTTATGAGGCTTTGTATGGTAGGTCATGCCGATCACCCCTATGTTGGCTGGAAGTAGGAGAGGCAACTATGTTGGGACCTCATCTTGTCTAGGAGTCCACTGAGCAGGTGGAGTTGATTTGAAAGAGGATGGATACTACACAGTCTCGGTAGAAATCTTATGTTGATCAACAGAGACTACCTCTGGAGTTTGAGGTCAGAGATCAGGTTTTCTTTTGTGTTTCACTGAGTTTGGGACACAGGAGGATTAGGAGACAAGGGAAGATTTCACTGAGATACGTTGGGCTGTTTGAGGTTTTGGAGAGAGTCGGGCCAGTTTCCTATCATTTGCAGTTACCTCAGAGGTATTGGGCTATGCATGGCGTCTTTCATGTTTCTCATCTATGGTGTTACATTTCAGACTCATCTCATGTTTTTCAACCCGAGGAGGTTGAGTTGGAGGTAGATGAATCCTTCGAGGAGCACCATATTCAGATTGTGGATCTCAGCATGAAGGTTCTCTATGGTCGGTCTGTTCCTCTAGTACAGGTTCTATGGAAGCACGAGTGAGTACAGGATGAGACTTAGGAGAGGGAGGCCAACATATGATCGCAGTGGCCAGAGTTGTTTGAATATTCTTCTTCACCACTCTTGGAGGGGAAATTCGGGGACGAATTACTTTAAGAGGGGAATTTTGTAAGAACCCAGATCTTCATCTCAGGTATGTATCTTTATTTCGGGTTGTTTTTGAGGAAAAAGGAAGAAATGGTAATTTTCTAAGTACACATAGTGTTCTAATGAGTACACATCGTGTAATGAGGTACCGCGTACAGCTGCGTATTGTCCATGTAACGCTCGAGAACATGGTCATGTGGTGACTTGGAAGACTTCCTAAAGAGAGGTCTGGTTGAGGCTAATACATGGCATGTACATTTAATGAACACATTGTGTAATTTTATTTTTATTTTATGAATTGGAGCGGGGTCACATCTAATGTCTAGAACATATTTCTTTTACCCTCGGTTTGTATAGGATAGCAACGGAATGGCAGAAAACTTCGAACCCCTCCCGATTCTCTATCTGATCTCTGATTGAGGCGTTGTAGGGTGTGTTGGAATCCCACCGGTGACTTCTCAATTCCCATATAGCCTCTCTTCCTGATTCCTTCTCTCTTGTGAGTATGTCAAGGTTGAACATTTTTCACATTTTTTTAGATCTACGTCGTTCTAGGCCGATTCAAGGGTCGACGTTCAAGAGTATTGATCATACAACATCAAGGTAGGTGGTTTGTGCCTTTTGTTGTTCGTATTTGGATTATATATGCTTAAATTGTTGCATACCCATGTTTGGGGTATTTCTTGATTTGGATTTTAACCCTTCTTATCACCTTTTAAGGTTTGACTGTTTGATAAAGGGTAGTTGCTTATGCATTAGGTTGTATACCTTGTTTATGGGACACGTCATGGGTGTGTTTCTTTATTTGATTATTCGTGGTCGTTTGGTCAAGGATTCTTGTAGTCTTGTCTTGTTTCCATGCCTTGTTTTGTTAGGATGGACTTGTTGATTATATGAAATGCCTATGATATGCATTGTGGAAGTGTGACCAAAGGGAATTTGATAGTGATAGATTCCCGAGGTAAGGTCATTTATGTAAGAATTGTTGTTATGTTGACCCATAGGTATTGACTGTGATAGATTCCAGGTGGTCATAGATCTGAGGGGTTAGACTATGAGATCTACTCAGATGGTCGTTATTAAATGAATTGATGTTATGTTGACCAAGGGGTATTGATCATGTGAGTTGCTCGGGTGTTCGTTTGTAAATGAATTATTTCTATGCTAGACCAAAGGGGTTGGACTATGAGATCTACCTAGAGGGTCGTTATGAAATAATTTATTTGTTATGTCAGACTAGGTGGAATTAGACTGTAAGAACTTTACCAAAGGGTTGTTATGGAATAACTGAATGATGGTGATGAGTCTGCCAAGACAAATCACAAGATTGGACTTGGTATTACTTGATTATTTAGATGGTCTTATAAGAAATCTATTAGTTCCTATTACAAAGGGGATACAAAGTTTAGGCTAGATCCCAAGGTTTACATGATTCAGCTGATGAATAATAAATTTAAATGCATGTAATTGAAAACTGTAGGATTGTTTACTCTTGAGTATTTAATATCTTATTACTTAATATATGCATATTACCTACTATGTATATATTCACTAACAGTTAGGAACAAATCTTTTGGTGTTTTCCTACTAGGACTCATATCACACTCTGTTTGGGTCATGATTTTGGACCCAAACAGATTATATGATTGCAGGTATAGATAAGGGTAAGCACCCTTCTTAATAAGGTACTTGATTGTTGTTGGAGATAGAGAGCATGGGACCAAGCTGAGGCTTGTGATGCTATTGGAGTTTACAGTTTTTATGTACTTTGGTTTCAGCATTGTATTTCCAGCATTGTGACTTGTTTATCTATTTTCCTAGACACATATGACATGCATATTTTATATATTCTCTAGTATTTATATTACTATCAGTCTTCCACTATTTATTTTTGTTGTATGGTATTATGAATTTTGCTATTATTTATTATTTTCTTTCCATTGTGTACACTCTGCCAATGAGGTCATAGTTTCCCCATTATCACAGTGTGACCCTCGTTACTAGTCAGAAGCCTCTGGAATTTGGGGAAATTCACTTGGGTTCATGTAACCCACCGGGTCCAGGGAACCTTTGGGTGGCACCAGAACTGGGACGTTACAGTGGGGGATGCACAGTTGGAACATAGTTCTCCAAACTGCGCACCCACCCAGGGGAAATTGTGTGCCTCAAATAGTAGGGGCACATGACTGGTTCATGGTTTCCCCTAACTATGCTCCCCCCTCCAAATAATAGTGCGCAAGATTTAATTACTCCAAAATTTTATTTAAAAAACCTGATCCCCCCCCCCTGTGTTTAAGATGCCTAATCCCCCCATTCGACTATTACATGATTTTTTGACTCTTATAGGCTCTTAATAAGTGAAATTGACTCCTCTAAACCCTTCTCTTGGCATATCGAGGCAATGTTGATCTCGATCGATCTCCTCCAACGTAAGTGGATCTACTCTTGTGTGGTTTCTCCTGATATCTCTTTCTATCCTCCTTATAGTTTGATAAACCATCATGTAATTTATGGATCTAAAGTCCATTTTATTGGATATTGATTCTAGGTTGTGTTACTAGATCTTCTGAGCCTTTATTCTTCATTGGTGTTCCCCATTACAGGTGTTGAGTGTTTTGATTCCTTGATGTAAAGGTAGGTGGTTCCATAAGTCATTATTATTCAATTGAAAACATATATTTCTTAATTTATTTGGAAATATTTTTTAAATGATTCAAAAACATGGATTTGATATGCTTTGATCTTTGATTTGAAATGGGTATGGAAATTGAGAAAAAACCCCAATTTCAATGGAATTGAAATTGTGGAGAGAATTTGTGAAAAAACAATGGCTTGATTTGGAAATTGTTTTGATGAAATTATTTTATGTTGATCTTGATGAAATGTTTTTAATTTAAAGATGATTCTAAATGAGATGAAATGATGAAAACCTATTATTTGGTTTTGAAATGAGAAAGGTATGTTGAAAACTGAAATTGGGTAATTATATTTTGAAATGATTTGAGATGATTAATTTCAAATTTGATTGATTCATTGATTGATTGTTGAAGTTATTGTAATCCTGGGTAGTTATTATGTAATAAGTACACATGCACTAGGATCTTGATCCCCTAGAAAATATATTTATGATGATAACACTAATTAAACCAAGATCAATTAGATTTCTTGTAGTGGATCCCCTAATAGGGTGTAGATTGCTTTCCTATAGTGGATCTATGAATGGTGTGATGATTTTAGTGTGCACACATATCTATATCCATGTTGATAAATGAGAAGTGTGAGAATCCTATTACTAATAAACTAATGTACTGCAGGGATATTTTTCATGGTGCTTACTTTACTTTATTTGATTACACATATCATCGATTCATGGAATTGTTTTATTCATGCAAACTAATTTATATAAACTAATTTATATAAAATTTTCATTTAATACTGTTTGAATTTTTTTTTGATATATCTATCATCTATTTGAATGAAATTATTTTTTATTTAAAGTATTCAAATTTAATGTCATGCCTTGTTTTATTTAAATTGATAGCATAAATGTTAAATTGTTATAGTATTGATTATGGAACACTTAGTGAGACCCTATTAGGATTTATAGATCACACCCTACCTTTACCTTTTGGAATGTATAGACTTTATTATTCTAGGTCCAAGAAAAGGGAAAGCATCACCTGGAGGTGGTGTATATTCTCGATCCTTTGGACTGTGGGGTGATGATGGTGGCTGATGGAGCTATTGTCCACTTATTGAATAGTATTTTGAGACTATTCACTAGTTTGATGTTGTCAATTTGGGATGATGTTACTTTGGGATGTTTATCTTTCTATCTGGTACTATTTTACCATTTTTTCTGGTATTTCCACCCTTTGGGAGTGTTGAGCATGATGACATGTATCTTTTATCTTCAACTATTTTTTGGAATATTTGTTCCCTTTTTGATCATGTATGATGTGAGGTGCTAATTTCCAACCCATGGGGATTGAGAACACCCTTTGGGATATGTTAGAGATAGATCGGGTATCAAAGTACTAGGTTATCTGGGCTAGTTTGTGGAAAAGTGGTATCATAGGTGAATGTTAAGCTTCTTTCTTTGATGTTAGTATGTAGTTTTGGATGTCTTGATGGGACTTAGGAGGTAGTTTCGAGTGATTTTCTGGATAGATCTAATTGTAACGAGCCTTAAGTCACCATGGGTGTTTGATAAAAGTGTCTTTGAGTAATTTTTTGATCTGATTCTAGTCTTTTCCCTTCCTTTGATTTGATTTTGATAAAACTATAATTCTAAATTTCTACTTGATGGAAATGATATATTTGTATATCTTATTTTACTTGTTGATATGTGTATCATTTATGATGTATTTGGTGTTGTATGTTGATGTTTTGTAGCATCATACCTCTGATAAGACATGTTAATAGGACCCTAGAGGAAGATGTTGGGGAACCACAACGAGAAAATCCTCCAGTAGACTAGAATATTTTCGAGATAGTAGTGCACATTGCCCAAGATCTTGGATAGGCACCGACACCTATTACTAGTCAAGATCCAGTAGTGAAACCTCTAATGGATGAATCTCGTGATCATTCTCAAGAGTTTCTTCACCAGAATCCACCATCGTTCCAAGGCTCTAATGATCCTCAAGAGACTAGAGATGGGTTGAAATAGATAGAGCTTATTTTTTATTTATTAGAAACACTTAATCTTATTAAGGAGAAATGTTCTACCTTTAAGATGAAAGGGAATACCATAAGATGGTGATATGATGGTGATGGAAAAGAAACATGAGGGATTAGAATGGAAAGAATTTTGAGTTCATTTCACTGATCAGTTATCTCCTGAATCTATAGTCTGGGTGAAATCCATAGAGTTTCTTAAACTCCAGCAGGGTGACATGATCATCACTCAGTACACAAATCGTTTCGCTAAGCTTGTTCAGTTTTCTCCTAAGGTGGTGACTAATGAGAAGTTGAAGGAATGAATATTTGAGATGGGTCTTCAACTCAACATCTGGTCTCAGGTTTTCTTGCTGAAGTTGGATTGTTATATTGATTTATTGGATAGGGTATTAATGGTTAATCTTGACCTGGCTAGTAAGTCAGGGTTGACAAGAGTTCCTTTTTCTCCTAGTGGCAGTTTGGTGAGATCCTTTAAAGGAAAGAGGAAGCGTGATGAGTCTCATCGTGGTTCTAGATAGCAAGCATCTTCCAGACCTCTTACAGTGTATGGAATAGGCCCTTTGATTTACTTCAAGTGTGGAAAGGTTGGGAATTCAAAATGGGTTTTCACAGAAGAACCCAAGATCTATGGTTTGTGCGGTTGTTGAGGCCACCTACATAAATTCTTCCATATCTTTTCTACTCTATTTAGTGGCATGGGATCATCGGCACATAAAATTATTGTAGTGTAATCAAATACTTCAAGATATAAGGGGTTTCATCCATAGGAATCTGGAATGAAGCTTCTTCATATAGTAGAAGAGTCTCCGGAAGAAGCTGATATAGGTCCAGAAAATATGAGAGGTATTATCACTATAGTTTATTCTTTAGTTACTACTTTATTTGATATCGGTGCATCTTACTCATTTATATTGGCTCATATTATGAACCTACTAAATCTTCCTATGGATATTTTGTCTTGTGTGATGAATATTACTACACCCCTTAGAATGAAGAGAGAGTAGGGTCTCCATTGTCCAGCTTGCATTTTCTCTTTATCAGAAATTACACATACCTAGGATTTTCTTGTTCTTGGTATGAAACCTCTTAACATCATCCTTATGATGGATTGGTTGATTTTTAATATGGATCGAATTTAATTTTATCTTTGTAATGTCTCCTTTACTATGTCTGATGGGGTGTGACATGTTTTTTAGGGAGAATGGGACCCAAGGTCAAGTAGATTCGAACCTTCTAATCTGGAGTTGGGGAAAGTAATATCAGCGTTCAATTTTGATATAGAGTGGGAATATTTGATTGATTCACTCCCTCCAGTCATCATTAAGTTTACCGACATGCTTCCCTCTAATTTATCTGGTCTTCCATTAGTAAGAGAGTTAGAGTTATCTATTTATTTAGTACCTAGTACTCAACCAGTATTTATTCCTTCTTAATGTATGCACCAAAATAGTTGAAAGAGTTAAAGACTCGGTTTAATGATCTATTAAATAAAGGCTTTATATTCCTGAGTGTGGAAACTTGGGAAACACGTGTTCACTTTTATGAAAAAAATATGATGCAAAATTTCACCTATGTGTTTATTATCAAAAACTCAATCGAGTTATGATAAAGAAGAAGTATATGTTACAGTGGATTGATGATCTGTTTGAACACTTAAAAGGGGAAAAGTGTTTCTAGAAGATTGATCTTCGATCTGGTTATCACCGATTGAGAATAAAACAATATTACATTATAAAGACTGCCTTTGGAAGTATGTATGGTCATTTTGATATCTTGTTATTCCCTTTGGCTTGACCAGTGCTCCTACAGTCTTTATGGATTTGATGAACAGGATTTTCCATGAGTACCTTGACACGTT
Organism: Viscum album; assembly: GCA_963277665.1. Taxonomy (NCBI): domain Eukaryota; kingdom Viridiplantae; phylum Streptophyta; class Magnoliopsida; order Santalales; family Viscaceae; genus Viscum; species Viscum album. The sequence continues at coordinate 698,265,140 of OY728128.1, forward strand.
TGTGGTGGTTTTCATGGATGAAATTATAGTTTACTCTAAGTATGAGGAGGATCATGTGAATCATCTGAGAACAGTTCTAGAAATATTAAGAGAACATAGACTTTACACAAAGCTTTCCAAGTGTAATTTCTGGATACAGTAAGTGAAGTTCTTAGGACACATGGTGCAGAACATGGCATCTCAGTCAATCCTGATAAGGTGAAGGCTGTTATGACATGGGAAAAACCAAGTAATTTTTTTTAGATATGAATCTTCTTGGGATTGGTAGGGTATTACCACAGTTTTTTTAAATATTTCTTGAATTTGGATTCTCCAATGTCTGCTCTCACTCAGAAGGGAGTGAAGTTCTTGTGGAAAGAAAAATGTTAGAGTTCTTTTGTTTAGTTGAAAATTATTTTCACTTATACACCAATGTTGACTCTTCCAGAAGCTGGGTAGGGCTATGTGGTCATCTGGGATGCGTTAGGTTTGGGTTTGAGTTGTGTTCTTATACAGGGTGATCACATGGTAGCATATGGCTCCGGACAGCTAAGGCCACATGAGAAGAATTATCCATCCCATGACCTCAAACTCACAGATGTTATATTGACCCTAACCTTTTACACATATTATTACATGATTTTAAGAATTATTATCCATCAAAAATAAACCAAGGATCGAAAAGTATAATGTCTTTGAAGACTATGTACATAATTAGAAAACATGAAACTATAATAAAGCATATTTTATTGAATATCTAAAATGTTCTCCTAACTTCCTTTGAGCTCCTACAACTGTATAGGATAACTTGGGAAATACATAGACAAAAGGGATGAGCTAAAAATCCCATTAAGGTAATAATAATGTAAAATAAACATAGAACATGAGTTAGAAGGCATAACATGATAACATAAAATTCATGGCTCGTGAATAATAATATAGAATCCTAATATATAGAACATGGAATCATATGATCATGGAAACATAGGAAGGTGGAAGAAACATATAACTTGACATAAACATGAGTCAAAACTAACTTCCAAGTCTGTATCACATGGTGGAAAGAGTCTCATAATGGACTAGGTTTACTCCCTAATCTCATACATAAGTTCTCATGATACTAAGATAATATGCAAAGTATTATAATACTATCTATGTGAACCAATCATAGTATGTTCATGCATATGTGATCCACATAAAGAATCAAACATAAGGAATGAGCATAAGGGTTACCCAAGGAAATAAATGGGTTTCAAAATCATGTCACGGGGCATAACCAAATGGTGTATCATAATGGTATGTATGAAATAAAGAATTTAAATCATTCTTGGACATTTATATGGGAAAAATAAGAATAGATCATGAATAATTATATTCAACTAAAGTAGAAATATAGTAAAGAGTTGTTAGGTTACTTTAAAATGTTCCACTTAAACGCGGTTTTTTGGAAAAGAATAAATAATATTTAAGGTATAATTATTTCCATAAAACCAGAAATGAACTAAAAAAATTTAAGATAAAATTAGTTATTTTTGAAAAATATTGGTGGCCTAAAATAGTTTATGTAGTGTACTTGAAAATGGGTAAGAAACGGAGATGTTCCCTTTAATTGGACTTGCTTATTGTGAGGAATTGAGAAGGGAACCTTTTAAAACATGTATTTTCCCATAAAATAAAGATGAATTGAGCTAGATAAATATTTTTGGAACATATTTACAGATTATAGGGTAAGTATGTAAGAATAATGAAGAGGTAAATTGAGTCAAAGATAGAAAAGTCATAACCCAAAAGTAATATGGGGGTTTGGAGAGATCTCTTACCTTATGTACGAATGTGTTCTAATATTGCACTTAATATCCTGTATAATCAAATTAGATTTATTAATAATTTAATTAATAACTTATTCAACATATATTTGATTTATTATAATTTTACTAAGTTCATTTATGGTCATTTAAATGAGTTATAAAGTATAATTTCCCCATTCCAGGAGCATTCATTTCATGGTTTCATGGTCGGTTAACCTGTGCATATTTATGGATGTTCTTGATAAATGGTAATAGTACTCCAGAAGTGAAATTATATGGTATTAATGCACTTAAATAAGTTTAAATGGTCTCATATATCATTTTTATTTTTGGTATGAGGATGATTCATTTGATAAAATGTTAATGAAAAATGTTTAGTTTATTTTGGAGGGTTTAATAGTCATCACGAACTAGTATCATTTTATTTAATATTATTTTGATATGTTGGTTCCAAAACATGAAATAAGTAATAATATATATATATATATATATATATTATAATTTGATTTAACCTTATTAATTTTTTTATGAATATCCTTGAAGACGGTAATTGAAAAATAAAATTCATTGTCCACGAAGGCGGTGAACCAACATATCACAAACATTGTTTTTGTTTTTAGGATAAATAGAGAAGAGAAAAGATTTGATGATATATTTTCCATTAACAAAATAAAATTCTAGTATATATATGATATTGTAGTTATCATGTATCTTTGTATTTATGGGTGAGGATAATATAGAAGAAATAAATAATTTAAAAGAGAAAGATGGAGGATTTTACCTCTTGAATGTCGTCTCCTTGACAACCTCCTTACGGAACTTGAGTTTGGTCTTTTGGTGAGACCAGAAACACAAGGATGTGGGGAAGAGTCTTGGGAAGGGAATTTTATAGAATATTGACAATATCCAAGGCTTATAAGGTGTGAAGATAAGGGGTGGTGAGGGGTGGTATTTATAAGGGGAGGAGAGGGGTGTTTCTTATTATTATATTAATTAGTTTATTATATTGGTTCAATAATATCAATAGTTTTAATTCTTGTGACTATTTATAGTAAATAGTTCATGTTATTTCGAACTAATTGGTGATTACATCATCCATGACTAAAAAATCATGTATTTTACTTAAAATGTTAAATAATGTAAATTACTGTATTTCATTATTCACCAAAAGTTCAACTATTTTATAAAAATCCAAAAAAATCACATGAACTATTTTTTTATGTGTAGGTTTCAAAAATGGACTCCATTTTAAGAAAATAATTTTATAAATATGAAAATTTTAATTTTTAAATAAAATCATCATTTATTCGAAAAATACTGGTTTTAATATTAAAATCGATTTTATAACCCTTTGAAAATTTAATTATGGTCTCATAAAATTTTATAATAATTATAATACAACATAATATTAATTTATTAAAACATTTTATAAAAATAAATTTTATTTTAAATCATTATATTCATTATAAAATTTTAAAAAAATATATTTATGTTTTATAAAATACCAAAACTTAATTTATCATTTTTTAAAACATTTATTTACTTGTACCATGATATACCATATTTTCATTTATAAGATACCTAAATATTATTTAACACTTTCTTTGGTGAGATTACTATTCTAATACTCATATTACTATTCCTAACGGTCACATTACTATTCCAATTGTCAGATTTATAACAGTCATATGGGTTGACTGCTTCTTATGAATACCTCTTATTCTATTAATTCTTCATTCACTTCTATTTTATCCCAAGGTTATATATATACTTTCATATTTAAAATGAATATTTTATTATTAACATTATGTTTTATTTCTATATTTTTGTTCGTGAGTGTGGTCATTCTAGTGGATTGAGAATATCCAAATTTTCTTATTCTTATTATCTTATTTTCTATTTATTGTCCTGTTGTAATATTTATAATTATTATTGGTTTATATGCTAACTAATGTTTCATTCTTAATTTATGAGATAATGGTTTTTTTGTTTCTCTATGTGATGTATGAGTATTATACTATATGACGTAATTATAAGAGGGGAAATTTTTTTAATAAAATTTTGGGTCATAACATTCTTCCCCCCTTATGAAATTCCACGCTCGAAATTTTGTTTTACATACTAAGATGAAATCAGGTGAGAGTACTTCTACTTCATTGCTTCCTCCAGTTCCCATGTTTCCCCTTCATATTTATGGTTTCTCCATAGTACTTTGACCAGGTGAATATTCTTATTGCGTAGAACTTTATCTCTACGGTCCAAGATCTTCACCGGATAATCCTCATTAGAGGGATCATTTTTCATCTATACCACCTATGAATTCATCACATTTGAGGGATTTGGTATGCACTTCCTCAAGAGGGATATGTGGAATATATCATGTACTTGAGACATGGTTAGTGGAAGTGCTAGTTGATAAGCCACAACTCTGACGCGATCAAGAATCTCAAAAGGGTTGATGTACATGGGACTTATTTTTCCCTTCTTCCCAGATCTCATTAATCTATTCCATATATATATATGGAGGAATACCATATCTCCAACCAAAAACTCTAGGTCCCATCAATGATTGTTTTCATAGCTCTTCTGTAGAGTTTTGGATGCCCCGATGTTCTGTTGAACGGTTTTCACCTTTTCTACCATTTCTTCGACCATTTCAGGTCCTAGTAGATTATGTTCACCAAATTTATCCCAACATGTAGGTGTTCTACATCTCTTTCCATAACGGGCTTCATATGAATCCATTTGTATTCTTAAGTGGAAACTATTTTTGTAAGAGAACTCGACTAGAGGTAGATTTTGGTCTCATAATCCTTTGAAGTCCATCGAGCATGCTATCAACATGAATTCTAGTGTCTAAATAGTCCACTCATATTGGTCATCCATTTGAGGGTGATAAACCATACTAAATTTAAACTCAATGTTTAGATAATATTGGAGACTCTTCCAGAACTTGTAGGTTAATCTTATATCTCAATCGGATACAATCGATAATGGTACTCTATACAACCTCACTGCTTATCTCATGTATATCCATGAAATATGATCAAGTGATAAGTCCTCTAAAATTGAAATAAAGTGAGTTGTCTTTGTAAGATGGTCCACAACAACCCATGTACCATTATTTTCTCTGGATATCTTTGGAAGTCTAGTGACAAATTCCATAGTGATGTTTCCCCATTTTCATGTAAGTATGGGTAATGGTTGCATCATCCCCTTAGAATTTTTCCTTTCACTCTTCACTTTCTGACATACCAGACACTTTTATGTATATTCAGGTATCTCTTTCTTTATATTGTTCCACCAATAGTGCTCTCTAAGATCTCAATACATCTTTGTGCTCCCTGGGTGGATGGAGAAGGTCGATTTATGTGCATCATTCAAAATATACCTCTTTATCTCAGGATTTTATGGTACACATAATCATGAACCAAATATTATAACTCCTTCCTCATCAATTTTGAACTCTGGGGATTTACCTTTTTTGATAGATTCCACCTTCTTCTGAATTTCCACATCATTTATTTGAGTATCCTTTATTTTATCCATAAGGGGTGATTGAGCAATCATTTGGGAAATGAATGATGATGTTCCTTCCCTTATGATTCACATATACAACCTTTGTAAGTCTAAGAAGATTGGAACCTTATCAATTCTCATCATTGATAATGTTGTAGGATACTTTCTACTTAGAGAATCTACCATGTTATTTGCTTTACTAAGATGGTAGTGGATTGAGCAGTCATAATACTTGATGAGCTCTAACCATCTTCACTGGTTCATATTAAGACCCTTCTATGTGAATATATATTTTAGACTCTTATGATCATTATATATCTCACACTTCTCCCCATAGAGATAATACCTCTAGATTTTCAACGTGAAGATCATAGCCACCAACTCCAGATCATGTTTGGGATAGTTTTTCTCATGAACTTTCAGTTGTCTTCAGTTGCAGGACATCAGTTTATCATTTTTCATTAGTATACATCATAATATCTTCTTTGATTCGTCATTGCATACCACAAAGAGTTCCCCACTTGTGGGTGGTGTAAGTAATGGTGCAGTGATAAGCCTCCTTTTCAACTCTTTAAAGCAGTCTTCACATTCACTAGTCCAGAAAAATTTTACTCCCTTCTGAGTCAGCTTGGTTAGTGGGTTTGAAAATCATGAGAAACTCTTTACAGATTTTTTTGTAATACCCAATTAATCTAAGGAAACTACGGATCTCCATTACAAATGTTGGCCTTGGCTACTCTTTGATTGTCTTTGTCTTAGATAGGTCCACAAATATTCCTTTTTTGGTGATAACATGCCCCAAGAATGATACTTCCTCCTTCCAAAACTCACATTTACTAAAAAAATTATATAGTTTCTCCCTTTTCAAAGTCTTTAGCATAGTATTCGAAAACTCCTCATGCTTCACCTTACTCTTTGAGTATATCAGAATATCATCTATAAAGACTACTATGAATTTTTCAAGATAATCTCTAAAGACTTTATTCATTAATTACATGAAAATTTCTATAGTGTTAGTGAATCCAAAGGGCATCACTATGAACTCATGGTGTTCATACCAAATTTGAAAGGAAGTCTTGGGAATATATTCCTTCTTCACTGTAAGATCCCGTGTTTTGAACCGGGTTAAAATTACGAATGTTTCTGAATTTTCTTTTTCAGTTTATCAATGGGTCGTTATTTTTAAACTGATCTCCATAATTTTATTCCGAGTGTTGGATCACCAAAAGATGGCGTTTTTTCAAACTTTGATAGAAGTTTTGAGGTAAAGGGGAAGTCGCACAGGCGGTGCACGGTTTGTCTAATAGTGCGGCCAAACCGTGCATAGATGGTCTTGGAGGCAGAAGCTTACGCACGGGCGATGCACCGTTTGTCTAACCGTGTGTCCAAATAGTGCGAGAAGGGTGGATGAGGTAGTAGCTAACACACGGTTAGCGCATGGTTTGTCAAACCGTGTGAATTAACCATGCGGTCACTTAAACGAGATCCTTAAATTGTGGATCTCGCCCGTTTTTTCCTTTAGATGGATCGTTTTTTCTCCTAAGTGGCCATAACTCGGGATTACTCTTCCTTAAAGGTAGGAGAACCTCTCCCAAGAGTTTTAGAGGCGATACAAAGGCTTCTATTAGTGAATTGAAGCTGGTTTCTTGAGGTAGGTAGATGTTCTTCTTCGTTCTTGTTCGGTTTCTTAGATCTACTTAGATCTACATCTCCTCTTCTCACGGTTTCTTAGATCTATGCCCGTTATGCGTAGATCTAAGTGTGTGGATGACAATTTTGATGAGTTTTGGTCTTGGTCTTTCTAGGAGAAGTGATTTAAGGAAGGTTCTTGAAGAATCAACCCGTTTCTCTTGAGGGTTCTTCGTTGGTTATGGTTTTCGTCAAAACCCGAGGTAGAGTCCCAAATCTTTAACACTTTATTTAAGAATTATAGATTCTTTAAATAAATTGAGAATGTGAATTTCCTTGATTTTGATATGTCGATGAATGACACTTTTGATGTTATTGATTAGTTCCGCCCACATGAGATAAGTGAGGACTTGAACTTGTGTTGAGTTTAAGAATGTTTGGCTACCTTGTTTAAAGTGATATGATTAAATAGTTAAATGATTGGAATGGGGAGATTGATTATAGGGATAATTAATTGTAGAATTGATTATCAAGTCATGATTTGGAATGATTTTGTGGCCTTTACTGATTATTGGTAATATTGAATATTTGACATGTTCGGGAGATAATTTGGAAACTAGTAATAATTAATGGATGGATTAATTATTACATGTTAAATGGTAAATGGTTAACTAATTGATGATTGGTTAAAGAGATATGATTTAATTAATTAATTTTTTAATTAATTAATTTTCAAACATTAATTTAAGATGGGTATTGATTGTTTGTTACGATTATTGGCCAGGAGTACCTTTTGATGCGTATTAGTTTTCCATGCCTTAAGTTGTATTGGATGGAGTTGTTTAGAGATATGATATGTTGTGTGAGATGGTCACTAAATTATCTTGGCTTTGTTCAGCATGTTTTGAGATGATTATGGTGAGCTTGTAGATTGTTAAAGTCCTGGACGAACCATTGTTTGAATGGATGGGTTCAGACTTGTTAAAGAATTTGGATAATTAACTGCTGAGTTAATTATTCAGTTGACTTGCTGAGAATAATTAATTGTTAATTAATTATTAATTAATGAGATGTTGAATGGATAATTAAGTGTTGACTTATCTGAAGAGAAATTCGTGTTGTTAATTAATTGTTGAATTAATTGACGGGTTGGTTTTATGGTGTTAGACCTGGTATTCTACACCAATGATAAATGTGTATGTGTGATTGATGAATGGGTTGTGAGACAGGTATTGATGCTCCAAATACTCACAGGGTGTTAGACATGATGTTCTACACCAATGATAGATGTATTTGTATGATTGATAAATGTGTTGTGAGACAGGGACTGATGCTCCAAATACTCACAGGGTGCTAGACATGGCGTTCTACACCCAGCTTGCAAGAAAATATTCTTTTATAGGACAAGGACTGATGCTCCAAATACCCATGGGTTGTGAGACATGTACTGATGCTCTGAATACTCATGAGGGTGCTAGACATTATGTTCTACACCCATTAATTAGCATTGGACTATGGGTCTAATTGTTCGTGCATGAAATGAGTTTAATGGTTAATGAAGGTTGTTGTGACATGATGATTTTGTGAATTGATTATGAGAAAGGGTTTAGAATTATTAATGATTTGGGTGAACCACCGTTAGTGGATGGACCCAGGAGCGAATCACTATTTTTAGTGGACGGGCTTAGACATAATATATGAAAGTTTTAATTGAATAAATTATGACGCGTTATCCAAGCCAAAGCACAAGCTTGGATTCGGTCTTTACTTTGATTACTTAGATGGTCTTTAGAGACATATTTTGTGAGTGACTTATACGGGGGATGTCGGGCGTAGATCGAATCTCAATACTTTCATAATAAGATTTTATTAATTGATAAATGGAAAATGATTATGTAAAGATTGTTGAGTATGCATGACAAATGAACAGTGCAGGTTCAGACACCAGCTGAGGGCTGAAGCAGGTACTTGAGTATATAGTTACTTTGTAATGGTTACTTTATTTTATGCATGCCTTCATGTGTTTTAAATTATTTATTAAATGTCTGGATTTGGGGTAGACACCAGTGGTCCCAGCCTACTGAGATTTATATCTCACACCCTACTCGGGCTGCCATTGCACTGGGTACCCGAGTAGATTCTATTTGGTTGCAGGACTATGTTGTTTGCATTTACTTGGGAGTTAGGAGTAGAGGACCGAGCGGAGGCTCAGGATGCTCGAGGAGATCTCCCTTGGAGCTTTGAGTCATTATTTATTTATTTCTGCATTGGAATGTAAAACATGTTGTTTTGTTCACTGTTTTCTACTTTTGTATCTTTAGAATGTCATGCATGCATCTGTTGTATAATTTGGCATTGGCCACTTTTATAAAATGAGTATTATTCCTCTTCCAATGTTTATCATTTATGAGTTACTGCTTCCGCTATTGTTTGTTATCCACATTGATATACCATTGTGAAACTCTGACAAGAGGGTATAGTCTCCCCACTGACTATATTTAGACCCTCGCTTCTAGTCGGTAGCCTCTAGCGTACGAGGAGACGCGCTTGAGTTCATGTGGCGACCGGTCTGGCCACCTGATTAGTGGTAACCCGGATCAGGACATTACAAAGTGGTATCAAAGGGAGGTTTCTTTTTTTTCCTTTGTCTTACTGTTTTGGGGTTGGTAGACAGGAGACTATGAATGTGTCTGCACTTGGGTTAATAGCCGTGCTTGGGACTAATCACCTCATGTACGGGAAATGGCCAAGTGTCTAGGGATGGGAATTGATGTTTTTACTATTAGAGGTTACAGTTGATATGATTTCACCTTGAGTGACTGGTGTATTTTCCGTTGTTTATTGACTTTGAGAATTTTGAAAAGAATAAACATGCCATGTAGTTTCATTAGTAGGATGCCTGCTAATTTGGATTGTGTTCTTTGGGTGTGATGTCGTGTTTGATCTGTTTTAGCATGCCTCTCTAGATAGCATGTTCCGGTGATATATTTAACATGCTTGGGTGATTATATGTCGTACTGCCTTAGTCATTAGCATATTTTGTTTTTGTGACATGCTTTCGTGTTATAGAATATTTTTGTGTTACTGCTTATGCTAACATGTAAAAGATGTTTTGATATGTGAAAGGGATGCTAAAGATAAAATGTTAAATGAATTTTGATTGTGTTAAATGGGAGCCAAAATCCAGGGATAAGGTGTATGGGAACCTTATCGATTGGTAGGTGGCCACCCAAATAATTTGGACCATTAGGTTGATCATGTTAATTTATGAATTGACATTCGTATCGATTAATGAGAGCCAATTTGTAATCCATGGAGTGTATGGGCGCTTCATGAATTGGGAAATGAAGAATAATATTAAATGTGATGTCTTGATGCCTTGTGAAATACTTTTAAATGTGAAAGATGTTTAATGTTGATCTAAAATCAAATGGCTAGTATCCAAAATGCAAATGGACCCAAGTAGGTCAGTTGGGGAGTGTTTTTAGGAGATAACCAGTTTGGGTGTTTAAAATTTTAATACCTGTGCGTTTACTATTGGGTTGCTTTATAGAGAACCCAGGTTGGTTAAAATGGGATCCTCGTAGGTTTCCTTATCTTCTTAAAAATAATTTATTTTGATAAGTTTCCTGAAAATGATAGAATGTAAACTAACATAAATGTTTTAAAAAGGGAGTTTTATGAAACTTGCCTGTTTTTCCTTGGGGTGTTTTGAAAATGGTACTATGATGTTTTGATTAAATCATTTGACAATTAAAGATTAAAAGTGATTAAATATAAGAGGCTTGGAAATGGAACCTTTTGTGGTGTCCACTGTTTAAAACCCTCATGTAAAGGGTAGTTCGGACTTCTCTTGAGTTTCCTTGGAATGGAAGTGTGAGTACTTTCTGTATGCGTTATTCTCCTTAGCAATGGCCTTATGTTCGGCTTTTGAGCCTAGTGACTTGTTTGAAGTGACCCGGTTTAGGGTTGTCACTTTTTCTTCGTAAGGGGATAACCTGTGGTCGGTAGCGCCCTCAGAACTTAAATGCCTTGCTAGTGCGATGGATTTTCTCACTCTTTTGGAGTTGTTGGGTGTCGTTGTCCCAGGTAGGACTTCCAGTTTACAATGACACCTTAATCGAACAGGTGGTGATGTGTTTCTTGACCTTGTTGTGGGCTTGAGCATTGAGTGATGCTCTTTGTCAGCTGGTTAGACGTGCCTCAGGCATGATCGGCTGCATTGTTGGTTGTTTGACCCTTTCTTCTTGGTAATGGATAACTGGTTATGGCGTCGTCAAGGAAAATGGTCGTATGAGGAAAAATGACTCTGTAATAAGTCTTTTATACTGTTGAGTACGGTCTCAGGTCAACTCCATGTAGAGTAACTTGAGAATTAAAGAATCAGTTTCTTTTCAATACATGAAATGGTTTTCGAAAGACCCGGGTGTTTTGACACGCCGATCTTGTTATTAATCTAGCACACTGGTGAGCGGCTGATCTTTTCTTGAGACGTCATGGGAAATCCTAAGGTGGGTATTTCCACTTTGTTCATGATTAATGTATTGGCAGGTGATGCTGAGATTTTAGAATAGAGTAGTCCGGTAATGGTTTGACTGATCTTCTTCATGACCTCAATTTTCTCTTAGTGCGCTCTTTTGGACACAACGAGCATGTCCCCTATCTTGACCTCATCATGGGACACTAAGATAGCGTCAGTCTTATGTCGCGCTACAGTTTAAATGTTGTTGGGCTTGATGAGTAGTGTTATCTGGGTAGTACGTGGGATGTCTTGATTCTTTGGGCTACTTCCTTATTCGTGTTTGGGCACGATTGTTTTTAAAATAGCCTTACAATGGATTGACTTGGAAAATTTACCAGATGTTGGATAAGGAGTTCGTTATGCTGGCGGATGGTTTTGGATAATTTTAAAGGCACGTCGTCAGATAAAGGGCGGAAGTGGCTTTTGGGTCCGTGACATCTTTTGAGGGAAACATGAGAAACATGTTCCGTTGTTTGATTGAGGTTCAACCTTTTACGTTGACAAGGTCCTTCTAATGACCTAAGATATAAGATATGTTTCGATGTTTGAGATTTAGAGTAATCTTTGGATCTAGTTAAAAAGGCTTATCCATCAGGTTTGAGAAGGGTTAAAGGTGTGTTTGGCATTGGGAACGCAACACGTCACTTCTAACGATATTAAATGACCTTGGTAGGTCAGTTGTTTTAGTAGTGGTTCCCAATGGATTCTCAAGGATGAGAAGTTTTTAAGGTGGGTATAATGTAAGATCCCGTGTTTTGACCGGGTTAAAATTAAGAATGTTTCTGAATTTTCTTTTTCGGTTTATCAACGGGTCGTTCTTTTTAAACCGAGCTCCGGAATTTTATTTTGAGTGTTGGATCACTTAAAGATGGCGTTTTTTCGAACTTTGATAGAAGTTTTGAGGTAAAGGGGAAGTTGCACGGTCGGCGCACGGTTTGTCTAACCATGCGGCTAAACCGTGCGTAGTTGGTCTTAGAGGCAGTAGCTTCCACACGGACGGCGCACAGTTTGTCTAATCGTGCGGCCAAACTATGCGAGAAGGGTGTTCGTGGAAGTAGCTAACGCACGGTTAGTGCACGATTTGTCAAACCGTGTGAATTAACCGTGCGGGCACTTAAACGAGATACTTAAATTGTGGATCTCGCACGTTATTGCCTTTAGATGGCTTGTTTTTTCTCCTAAGCGGCCATAACTCGAGATTACTCTTCCTTGAAGGTAGGAGAACCTCTCCCAATAATTTTAGAGGCGATCTGAAGGCTTCTATTGGCGAATAGAAGCCAGTTTCTTGAGGTAGGTAGATGTTCTTCTTCGTTCTTGTTTGGTTTCTTAGATCTACGTAGATCTACATCTCCTCTTCTCACGGTTTCTTAGATATACGCCTTTTATGGGTATATCTAAGTGTGTGGATGCCAATTTTTATGAGTTTTGGTCTTGGTCTTTCTCGGAGAAGTGATCTAAGGCGGGTTGTTGAAGAATCAACCCATTTCTATTGAGGGTTCTTCGTTCGTTGTGGTTTCCGTCAAAACCCAAGATAGGGTCCCAAATATTTAATAGTTTATTTAAGAATTATAGATTCTTTAAATAAATTGAGAATGTGAATTTCCTTGATTTTGATATGTCGACGAATGATACTTTTGATGTTATTGATTAGTTCCGCCCACATGAGATACGTGAGGACTTGAACTTGTGTTGAGTTTAAGCATGTTTGGCTACCTTGGTTAAAGTGATATGATTAAAGAGTTAAATGATTGGAATAGGGAGATTGATTATAAGGATAATTAATTGTAGAATTGATTATCAATTCATGATTTGGAATGAGTTTGTGGTCTTTACTGATTATTGGGAATATTGAATATTTGACATGTTCGGGAGATAATTTGGAAACTAGTAATAATTAATGGATGGATTAATTATTATATGTTAAATGGTAAATGGTTAACTAATTGATGATTGGTTAAAGAGATATGATTTAATTAATTAATTGTTGAATTAATTAATTTGAAAACATTAAGTTAAGATGGGTATTGATTGTTTATTACAATTGTTGGCCAGGAGTACCTTTTGATGCGTATTAGTTTTCCATGCCTTAAGTTGTATTGGATGGAGTTGTTTAGAGATATGATATGTTGTGTGAGATGGTCACTAAATTACCTTGGCTTTGTTCAGCATGTTTTGAGATGATTATGGTGAGCTTGTAGATTGTTAAAGTCTTGGACGAACCATTGTTTGAATTGACAGGTTCAGACTTGTTAAAGAATTTGGATAATTAAGTGTTGAGTTAATTATTCAGTTGACTTGCTGAGAATAATTAATTTTTAATTAATTATTAATTAATTATTAATTAATGAGATGTTGAATGGATAATTAAGTGTTGACTTATCTGAAGAGAAATCTGTGTTGTTCATTAATTGTTGAATTAATTGACGGGTTGGTTTTATGGTGTTAGACCTGTTATTCTACACCAATGATAAATGTGTATGTGTGATTGATGAATGGGTTGTGAGACAGGGACTGATGCTCCAAATACTCACAGTGTATTAGATGTGATGTTATACACCAATGATAGATGTATTTGTATGATTGATAAATGGGTTGTGAGACAGGGACTGATGCTCCAAATACTCACAGGGTGATAGACATGGCGTTCTACACCCAGATTGCAAAAAAATATTCTTTTATGGGACAGGGACTGATGATCCAAATACCCATGGGTTGTGAGACATGGAATGATGCTCCGAATACTCACGAGGGTTCTAGACATGATGTTCTACACCTATTAATTAACATTAGACTGTGGGTCCAATTGTTCGTGCATGAAATGAGTTTAATGGTTAATGAAGGTTGTTGTGACGTGATGATTTTGTGAATTGATTATGAGAAAGGGTTTAGACTTATTAATGATTTGGGTGAACCACTGTTAGTGGATGGACCCAGGAGTGAATCACTATTTTTAGTGGATGGGCTTAGACATAATATATGAAAGTTTTAATTGAATAACTTATGACGTGTTATCCAATCCAAAGCACAAGCTTGGATTCGGTCTTTACTTTGATTACTTAGATGGTCTTTAGAGACATATTTGGTGAGTGACTTATACGGGGGATGTCGGGCATAGGTCAAATCTCAAGACTTTCATAATAAAATTTGAGTAATTGATAAATGGAAAATTATTATGTAATGATTGTTAAGTATGCATGACAAATGAATAGTGCGGGTTCAGACACTAGCTGAGGGCTGAAGCAGGTACTTGAGTATATAGTTAATTTGTACTGCTTACTTTATTTTATGCATGCCTTCACGTGTTTTAAATTATTTATTAAATGTCTGGATTTGGGGTAGACACAGGTGGTCCCGGCCTACTGAGATTTATATCTCACACCCTACTCGGGCCGCCATTGCACTGGGTACCCAAGTATATTCTATTTGGTTGCAGGACTATGTTGTTTGCATTTACTTGTGAGTTAGGAGTAGAGGACCGAGCGGAGGCTCGGGATGCTCTAGGAGATCGCCCTTGGGGTTTTGAGTCATTATTTATCTATTTCTGCATTGTAATGTAAAACATGTTGTTTTGTTCACTGTTTTCTACTTTTGTATCTTTAGCATGTCATGTATGCATCTGTTGTATAATTTGACGCTGGAAACTTTTATAAAATGAGTATTATTCGTCTTTCATTGTTTGTCCTTTATGAGTTACTGCTTCCGCTATTGTTTGTTATCCACACTGATATATTGTTGTGCAACTCTGACAAGAGGGTATAGTCTCCCCACTGACTATCTTTAGACCCTCGCTACTAGTCGGCAGCCTCTAGCGTACGGAGAGACGTGCTTGAGGTCATGTGGTGACTGATCCGGCCACTGGATTAGTGGTGACCCAGATCGGGACGTTACATTCACCTTTAATTAGTGATATACCAACTGAAGGTCTGCCTTAGAGAAATACTAGTCCTCGCATAGCTAATCAAACAAGTCCTATATCCATGGTAGGGTATACTTTTTCTTTGTCGTGATTTTGTTGATCTCGCAATAATCAATGTAGAGGCACATTGATCCATCATTCTTCTTGATGAAGAGTACCGGTGCACCCTACAGTAAAGCACTTGGGGATATGAAACCCTTTTATAGATTCTCTTGTAACTTCTTTTTCAATTCTTCCAAATCAATAGTGGCCATTTTGTAAGGATTATTTGTTATAGGAAGAGATCCAGGTATAAGTTAAATTAAGAACTCAACCTCTCAGTCAAGAGTAAGACCGGTAAATTCTTCAGGGAACACATCAGTGTAGTCCCTCAAAATGGGCATGTCATTGAGAATGATCCTCTCCTTTGCCTTGATAATTTGATCTAGATATGCTTTCTCATAGGAAAATAATATCCAAAATTGATATGGTGATTCTGAAGTAGATTCATCCTTCTCCTTACACTTGTATAGAATTAGAGGATGACTCAAGATGTGAAGAGTGATCTCCCTTTCTTGACAGTTGATGTTGGATTTATATAAATATAGTCAATCCATGTCCAATATAGCATAAAACTCCACCACAGGAAGGAAAAAATTGGGAGGTTTAGCCCACAAATATTGACCGGGGACAAGTTATACACTTTGGATAAAATAATTTCCCCATTTTCTGTCCTCACAGATAACTCAACTACCATATTTTGAGGTGGTGTTTGAATAATACTATTAAACTTGGAAGATATAAAAGAATGCATAAAACCAGAATCAAATAGTATGTTTGCTATTCTTGAATGAATAACCAGCATACCTATCACCACATCATTTTTAGGGTCCACCTCTATAGTAGTGATAGTATATTCCCTTCATTTCTACCTTGGAGATTGTTATCATTGATTTCTCTAATAACTCTTGGCTTAGAGAATTGGCTTACATAATGCCCATTTTTCTTGCAGTTGAAACATTGTACTACATGTTAAGTATTGATCTAAACCTTCCTCCCTTATTCTATATTTGTGGGATTCTTCATATCCCTTCAGAATTTATTATCCTGATGACCCTCTTTTCCACATTTGAAGCATCTCCTAGTTCCCTTTAGGTAGTTCACAAGATGCTTCTTCCCACACTTTTGACATGTGGGATGATGGATGTTCTTTTCTCCATGGGATTTATCTGTTGATTATTCTATATTAAACTCTAATTTATTCTTTTTATCATCAAGACCATGAGACCATTGAGAGTATCCAATATTCATCTCAGCCTTAAGGGGACAATGGACAATCTCCCCATAGCTTTCAAATTATTGAATCACCAATGTTTTTCATAGAATTAGCTTTAATCCACTAAAGAATTGATCCATCTGGCTTTCAGTGTTCATGAAAAATCAAGAGGCATATCATTCAATCCTTGTGAAGTTTTCATCGTACAACCCAATAGACTCATCTTCCTTTTGCTTCAGTTTGAGTAAATCCCTCTCCATCTTAAGATAGAGAGGGAAAAAAATTCTTAAATCCTTCCCAATCCATGGAATCAATTTCTTTTTTAGACTTCATGTTATTTATTAGTGTCTACCACTGATCATCCTCCCCATCAAAATGATAAACCAACAACACAATTTTCTCTTCTTTTGGGAATTGGTGGACAGATAATATCTTCTCAATGGATTTAATTCATTATTCAATGATGAGGGGATCAGAATATCCACTAAATATAGGAGGCCTTTTTTCATAGAGGATTTGACAGAAAATTTTTCTTTATTAGGTGAAGGAGTTCGCTCCACATGATTCAAGTTATTATTTATAACTTGAGCTAGTTGATCCAGTACTATCATGAATTTCTAAGATCCTGCTCCCATCAGGTTTGTCATCTTGTTAGGGAAATCATCACATTGTCTATCACATTGGTTATTGTCACGGATTCTCATATTTCCCACCACTAACTAGAAAAAGAAAAATAAAATTAGGGGGATTGAATACTTAGATAATGAGAATATAAAAATTCAACTATGAATATAAAAGTATAAACATATAAATGAAAACTATATCATAACATCTGATTCCTTAAGTTTTTATACTAGGTTATCCATGGTGATAGAATTATACCTAGGGTTTTTAGTAATGTTTTTTACTCCTAATCATAAAAAATAACTAAACCATCCTCTAATACCGACTATTGAGACCCAAGCCTTTTACAAATATTATTACATGATTGTAAGCATTATTATCCATCAAAAACAAACCAAGGATCAAAAATTATGGTGTCTTTAAAGACTAGATACATAATTAGAAAACATGAAATCAAAATAAAACATATTTTATTTATTCTCCAAAATGAGCTCCTAACTTCCTTTGAGCTCCTAGAAATGTATAGGATTACTTGGGGAATACATAGACAAAATGGGTGATCTAAAAAACTCAGTAAGGGAATAAGCATGGAAAAGAAGCATAACACATGAGTTATATGGCATAACATGATAACATAAAAGGCATGGATAGTGAATAATCATATGGAAGTGTAACATATGGAACATGTATTCATATGATCATGTCAACATAGGAAGGTGGCGGTAACATATAATATGGCATGAACATGAGTCAAGGCTAACTGCCAAGACTATATCACATGGTGGACAAAGTCCCATAATGGACTAGGTTTACTCCCTAATCTCATACATGTCTCATGAGACTAAAACAATATCCAATGCATTGGAGCACTATATGGGAACACCCATCATAACATGTTGGTGCATATGTGTTCCACATAAAGAATTAAACATAAGGAATAAACATAAGGTTTACTCATGGAAAGAAATGGGTTTCAACATCATGTCACGAAGCCTAATCAAAGGGCGTATCATAATGGTATACATGAGAGAAAAAATATAAATCATTCTTGGAATTTCGTAAGGAAAAAATAATAATATATCATGAATAGTGATTTTCAAATGAAGTAGAAATATGAAAAAGAGTTGTTAGGTTACTTTAGAAATGTTCCACTTAAGCGCAGTTTTTTTGAAAAGAATAAAGTTTCTTTAAGGCATAATTATTTACATAAAACCAGAAATGAACTAAAATAGTTTTTCATGATAAAATTAGTGGTTTTATACAAATATTTTTGGCTTAAAACATTTTATAGATTATACTTGAAAATGGGTAAGAAACAGACAAGTTCGTTTTAAAAAGGACTTGTTTATCCAGAAGAATTGAGAAGAGAACCTTTTAAAACATGTATTTCCCCATAAAATACAGATGAATTGAGATATATACATATGTTTAGAACATATTTACATATTATAGGATAATTATGTAAGAATAATGAAGAGTTAAATTGAGGAAAAGAGAGAAATGGTGTAACCCAAAGGTAATATGGGGGTTCAGAGAGATCTTTTACCTTGTGTCTGAATGTGTTCTGCACTTGCACTTAATTTACTAGATAATCAAATTAAATTCATTAATAATTTTACTCAGAAACTATTCAACATATTTATTATTTATTATAATTTTACTAAGAACATTTATGTCCATTTTGATGAGTTATAAAGTATAATTTTGTCATTTCGAGAGTGTTTGTTTCATGGTTTCATAGTCGGTTAACTTGTGTATATTTAGGATGTTCTTTTTAAATGGGGATAATATTCAATAAGTGAAATTATATGGTATTAATTCACTTCCAAAAAATTAAATGGTCCCATATAACATTTTTATTTCTAGTATGAGGCTGATTCATTTGATAAATTGTTAATGAAAAATGTTTAGTTTATTTTGGTGGCTTTTATGACCATCACAAACAAGTATTGTTTTATTTAATATTATGTTTATATATTATTTCCAGAAAATTAAATAAGTTATAATATACATATTAAAATATTATTTAACAATAATAATGGTTTTATGACCATCCTTGAAGTGGGTAATGGAAAACAAAAACTCCTCGTCCATGAAGGTGGGGAACTTACATATCACATACGATATTTTCATTTTTAGAATAAAAGGATAAGAGGTGGGATTGGATGATTGAGATTCCATTAACATAATAAAATTCCAATATATATATGATACTAAAGTTATCATGCCAATTGGGATAGGGTAGGTGATGGGAGGATAAGGAAAGAAAAGAAATTAAAAGGGAAGGATTGGGAATTTTACCTCTTGAATGTCATCTCCTTGAGACCCTCCTAAAGGCACTTAGGTTTAATCTTTTGGTAACACCAACAACACTGGGAAATGGGGAAGAGTTTTAGAAAGGTAATTGGGTAGAATATTGGAAATATCCAAAGCTTAGAAGGTGGCTAGGATAAGGGGTGGCGAGGGGTGGTATTTATAAGGGGGTGAGAGGGGTGTTTTTTATTATTATATTCAATAATTTATTTTTTTGGATCGAGACTTTAAATAGTATTGATTATTGTGACTATATACAGTAACTAGTGCATTTTAATTCAAAATAATGGGTGCTTATATCATCCATGACTCAAAAAATCAATTATTTGTCTTAAAATGTTAAATACTGTAAATTACTGTATTTCACTATTCACCAAAATTTCGACTATTTTTGAAAAATCTCAAAATTCACCCCAACCATTTCTTAATGTGTAGATTTCAAAAATGGACTCCATTTTATGAAAATAATTTTTTAATATGAGAAATTTAATTTTAAAATAAAATCATCGTTTATTCAAAAAATAACAATTTTAATATTAAAATTGATTTTATAACCCTTTAAAAAACTAATTATAGTTTCATAAAATTATATAATCATTATAATAAAAAATAATATTAATTTATGAAATAATTTTATGAAAGTAAATTTTCTTTTAAATAATTATATTCATTATAAAATTAAAAAAAAATTATGTTTTACAAAAATACCAAAACTTAATTTATCATTTTTTAAAACATTTATTTACTTGTATCATGATATATAATATTTTTATTTATAAGATACTTAAATATTATTTAATACTTTCATATGTGAGGTTGTTTTTCTAACGTTCGGATTACTATACCTAATGGTCACATTACTATTCCAATGGTCAGATTTATAACGGTTATATGGATTTACTACATCCTATAAATACCTATTATTCTATTCATTCTTCATTAAAAATTGTTTTCTCCCAAGGTTATATATATACTTTCATATTCAAAATGAATATTTTAGTATTAACCTTATGTTTTATTTCTATAGCTTTGTTCGTGAGTGCAGTCATTCTATTGGATCGAGCATATCCAAATTTTCCTATTCTTATTATATTATTTTCTATTTTTTGTCCTACTATAATATTTTGAATTATTTTTGATTTGTTTGATGACTAATGTATCATTCTTAATTTTTTAGAATAATTTTTTTTCTATATGTAATGTATGATCATTATACTATATGACACAATTATAAGAGGGGAAATTTTATTGATAAAATTTTGGGTTGTTACGGATGTGATGCATGATCTTAAGAGTTGGCGGAATTACATTTTTGAAGAAAGATTTACTGTTTATTCAGACCACAAAACTCTTGAGTTATATCTTCTCTCAAAAATATTGGAACCTGCAACAAAGGTGTTAGGTGGAGTACCTGCAGTTTTTGACTTCGACATTTCCTACACCCCAGGGAAGGGAAATGTCATCGCTGATGCTTTGAGTAGGGAAATTCCGACTCAGGTCATGAGAGAATCATCAAAAGAGTGGAACTTGATGTCACTTTTTTACAATTTCATTTTGGAGTCTGGGAGGAATAGGCCATGGTTGTCTTGGAAAGTGTTCAATTGACCTCTTCTCTTCTCGAGATGATTCTTTAGGAATAGCAACTTGATAATAAATTTTATAGCATTAGGGACTCTCTTTATGGTGGGGAGACCATCGATGAGTGGAAGTTATATTCTAAGGGTATCCTATGTTTCTAGAATCAGTTTGGTGTGCCTTTGTTTGTAAGGAAGGTTTTAATGGGGGGTTACCATAATTTCCTATGAGTAGTGCACCCTATAACCAAAAAGATGTTTTATGATATTTGGTGATGATTCTTATGGCCAAGTATAAGGTGGGACATCACTAACTCTATTTCACATTGTTATACCATTCATCATGTCAATTTTGAGCACTGGATACCTTCAAGTTTGCTTCATCCACTTCCATTACCAACTTGGATGTGGGACGAGATATCTATGGACATTGTGGTTTGGTTCTTGTGTACTCATAGAAAAAAGAATGTGATATGGGTTGTGACCGATCAACTGATGAAATCGGATCACTTCTAACTCATTCGTAATACAAGAAAAGTTGAGAACTTGGGACGTCTCAATGTGCAGGAGATTATCAAATTTCATGGTATCCCTTTTTCTATAGTCTCTGATTGGAATCCCTATTTTATTTCTCAATTTTGGATATGCCTCCATGAGGCACTGGGATCTCAAGTATGTTTGAGCACATCATATCATCCACATATGGATAGACGGACATAACAGGCTATACATATTCTTGAGGACATGTTATGTGCTTTCATTCTCAATTTTGGTGGAGATTGGGATGTCCATTTGGGACTATTTGAGTTCTCATACAACAATATTTATCGGTCTATAATTCATATGGATCCTTTTGAGTCCTTGTATGAAATGCCTTGTAAATATATGTTGTGTTGGTCAGAGATTGGTGAAGGTTCTTTGGTGGGGATGAGTTTGGTCCAAGAAATGATGGAAAAGATTCGGTTGATTCTTTAGATAATGTTGGCAGAAAAAAAATCAGTAAAAATATTATGTTGATCATCATAGGTGATTGTTGGAGTTTTTAGTTAGTAGCCATGTGTTTTTGAGAATTTCACCTCATTTGGTTCATTGACGGCTTGGGAAATAGGGGAAGATTGCACCACGGTTTGTAGGAACTTTTGAGGTTGTTGAAAAGGTGGGGAATGTGGCATACCGTTTAGGATTTCCACTGAAATTGATGTTTATACTTAGTGTGTTCCATATATCATGGCTTCGGAAGTATCTCTCTAACCCTTATCATGTCTTGATTTGGGAAGATCTTGATGTTGAGCCTGATTTATCGGTGACTAGACATTCAGTCTGGATTTTTGATTTTGATACTAAGTTACTTCATGGGAGGATAATACCTTTGGACTGTATGCTATGGAAGCATGATTCTGATTTGCATAAGGCATGGGAACGTGAGACACTGATGAGAGAGTAGTCATCTCATCTCTTTGATATGGATCTTTCTTGACTGGATTTTGATTTCCTTTATTTTGGGTCTTGTTTTGGGGTTGTTTTAGGATAATTTAGAAAAAAATTGAGGGTTTTTGGGTTGTGCACGATTGGCGCACGGTTTGACCAAATCATGCACCCCCTAGTGCAAATTGTGCACCCCTGAATAGTGGGAGATTCATGGTTGGCACATAGTTTTCCAAATCATGTGACCAATGAGGGGAAACCGTGAGCCACAAACAGTAGGGGCACATGGTTGGTGCATGGTTTCCTCCAATTGTGTGCCCCCTATTCGACCATTACATGATTTTTTGACTCTTTAAGGCTCTCAAGAGGTGAAATTAACTCCTCAAAATCCATATCTTGGTGGATCGAAGTGGCATTGATCTTGATCAATCTCCTCATGGTAAGTGGATCTCCCCTTCTATGGTTTCTCCCAATATCTCTTTCTATCCTCCTTAGAGTTTGATAGATCATTATGTAATTGATGGATCTAAACTCTGTTTTATTGGATCTTAATTCTAGGTTGTGTTCCTAGATCTTCTGCATCTTTGTTCTTTGTTGACATTCCCCATTGCGGGTGTTGAGTATTGTGATTCCTTGATCTAAAGGTAGGTGGTTCAATAAGTATTTTCTATTCAATTGAAAATATATATTGCTTGATTTATTTGGAAATATTTTTTAAATTATTTAAAATATGGAATTTAGATGATTTAGTATTTGATTTGAAATGGGTATGGAAATTGAGAAAATCCTCAATTTTAATGGAATTGAAATTGTGGAGAGAATTTGTGAAAAATGATGGCTTGATTTGGAAATTGTTTTGATGAAATGGTTTGATGTTGATCTTGATAAAATGGATTAAATTAAAAATGATTTTAAATGACATGAAATGATAAAAACCTATGATTTGGTTTTGAAATTAGAAAGGCATGTTGAAAACTGAAATTGGGAAATTATATTTTGAAATGATTTGAAATGATTAATTTCCAATTTGATTGATTGAATGAATGATTGTTGAAGCACATCTAAGCCTGGGTGCTTAGTAGGTAATGAGTACAAGCACGCTAGGATATTTATCCCTTAGAAAATAGATTTATGATGACAACAGTAGTTGAACCAAGATCGGCTAGATTGCCCGTAGTGGCTCCCCTAATGGGGTGTATATTGATTTCCTGTAGTAGCGCCCCGAATGGGGTGATGATTTTAGTGTGCACACATATCTAGATCCATGATGATAAATGAGAATGTGAGGATCCTATTACCAAGAAACTAACATAACACGGGGATCTTTTCATGGTGATTTATTTACTTGATTTTATTACATGTTTTTTTGATTCATGAAACTGTTTGATTCATGCCAACTGATTTATATATATATATTATATAAAATGTTCATTTAAGACTGTTTCAAATCTGTTTTGATATATCTGTCATCTCTTTGAATGAGAGAATGTTTTGATTTAAAGTGTGAAAATGTAATGTTATGCCTTATTTTATTTAAATTAATATCATAAATGGTAAATTGTTATGGTATTGATTATAGAACACTTTGTGAGACCCTATTGTACTTTATAGCTCACACGCTACCTTTTCTTTCAGGTGTCTGAAGACTTACTTATGTTAGGTCTGAGAAAAGGGAAATTACCACTTGGAGGTCGTGGATGTTCTTGATCCTTTGGACCATGCGGTGATGATGGTTACCAGTGGAGCTATTGTCCACATGTTGCATAGGAGTTTAAGATTGTTTTATGGTTTGATGTTTTCATATTGGGATGATGTTCCTTTGGGATGTTTATCTTTCTGTTGGGTACTATTTTACCTGTTTATTTTTGGTACTTTCTCCCTTTGGGAATGTTCATCATGCTAACACGTATCTTTTATCTTTCGTTGTTTTGTGGAAAATTTGTTCCCTATTTGATCATGTTGTTGGTACTGGGGTGCACAGCGGAATCCAGTGGGCTAGGGATTTAAAAATTTTCTTCACCGGAGTGATGAAACTTCATCATCTCTAGTGATCTGATCCCCGATATGATCCGTGGATCTCAAGTGGTTTAATGAGAGCACAAAGAATAAAATTAAACGAATACCTCAGTTGATTTGAAGTGCACGTGTCTGTTGCAAGTTGTTGGTGACCATTTCTTGAAGGATTCAATGTTGAAGCCCTCTAGATAATTCACGCATGCTTCTTGAATCTACACGTACAACGTCCAATGGATTATGGGTACTAGCATGGAGCTTCGACGATCTCTTCTATGCCACGTGGATCACCATGATCACCTGCCTTCGATTCAATAAGGCGTTTTTGGATCATTCGCTCAGTTAAATCAATTATATCTCTAGGATTTGGGAGGAGAGAGAATCTTTCAATTTTGAATGATGAATAGTTTATGAAATGAGCTTATCCTAAACTTATATAGTGGATGCATCAAATACCCGATTAGGATTCCCCAACCCCCTTATATTTAACATCCACTAAATAAGTAATAAATAAATAATTATGATGAACTAACAGTATCATAAATATTATTTATATTTTATCACATACTTGTAATATATATTAAATATATTACGTGATAAAATCGATTCATTAACAAGACTCGTAATTCCCAATAATATTAAACAAACCTTGAATATTAAAATAATATTTGTTCATATAATATTATCCCTTGTATTTACTTAAACACTTATAAATACTTTTAATAAATAAATTCAACCCAATTATTCTTTACTTGAATAATAATGAATTTATTTCTTTTTTGGTGATCAATAAAGCTTGGACAACTGTCAAACCCCAAAGTGGGTCCCACCATGTCTTGTATACCTATTCACCTGAATAGTCTTGAATGTGTTATTGTGTGTGGCCCTCTAAGAACTTATCTTGATATTAGTGAATAGTATTCACAGACCAAGAGTAGATTCTAGCAACCCATCAAGACCCCTGAAGATATAAGGAATAGTCGTAACAATGACAATCTACCTATGAACACACACTGTGTAATATAATCTCTTTTTCAGGCGATATCTCATAAAGTAGGATGCACACTTGTACCATTATCCTTTATTTCTTTATTATTTTTGGATATAATTGGATGGACTTACCTTCAGAAACTATAGTCATGGATTTATGAAGGTACTACCATACAAAGCAACCAGAATTGAGATATCAATTCCTTAACATAGAAGCGATAAATTCTATCTTGATCATTCAACCAATGTCAGACCACCAATGACGCACCCAACATGAGCTACATTTCCATGACTTCAATGTCGAGGTTTTTTCCTTGCATAAAAGTACGAAATCAAATGAAATGCATTGATAATGATCTCATGTCAGGAGACCAATACACATGTCTATAAATATGAACAATCAATGACGCTCAAAACATGTGGTTTTCCTATTAGCAATTCTTTTCTCGTGATCTCAACTACTAGAGATCACCAAGTGAAAAAATCATGAGAAGAAGTCCTAATGCTTATAATCCCCCAACACCTGATAGTCACACATCATCTATGTCCTATCTGTATGATGTATCTAGACCATAAGACACTACTTTAAGATTACTATCATAGTATTTCTAGGTTCTCATTATAACCTAAGAAATACTATAAACATTTGATACAACACTTAATATAAGGAAATTACCATAAATATAGTGGACATAGAAGTATAAAAACTATTCTAGTAAGATAAACTCATGTATATATCAAACTGTATACATGTAATGGTAATCAAATACATACGCAAGTTGGGTCTAGGGAATCCATGTTCAACACTCCCACTTTTACTAGAGTCAACTGCTAACAAGTCTTAATCCGCTAGCTCTCACATGAGAATCATGCTTCTGCTGAGATATGAATTTAGTCAAGGGGTCTACCATGTTATCCTATGTAGCTACACTACTAAATACAACTTCACCTATCTGAGTAAAATACATCAAGAGATCAAACTTATGTAGTATATTTTTTTCCTCTAGTGTGGCCTGGGCTCCTTGGAAAGCACCACTGTTGCGGTATTATCAAGAAAAAATAGAATAGGGTATGTGCTACTAGGTATAAAAACAATGTCTGAGACAAAGTTTTGTATCCAAAATGCCTCCTTAACTACATAAAAAGTCGTGATATACTCAGATTCTACTGTAGAATCGACGACCACAAGTTGCTGCGAGATTCACCATCTCACTGTTCCACCATTCAATTAAAATACATAGCCTTAATGTGATTTCAGGTCATCCTAATCTTTTTAGAAACTAATATCAGTGTGTCCTCTCACTACTATTTCCTCATCTCATCCATACACTAGGAACATATCCTTTTTACATCTCAAGTACTTCAGTATAGTTTTAAAAGTTGCCCAATGCAGCTCTCCTAGATTAGCTTGATATCTTCCCATCATACTTAAAGAAAAGGCAACATCAAAACAAACATTCCATGATCATGATTCCTATTTCAACCCATAAATGGATCTATGTAGCTTGCACACTTTATTGGCATTCTTTGAATTAACAAACCCTTTGGTTTAAGTCATATAGATGTCTTCAACCAACTTTCCATTTAGAAAATCCGTTTGGATATCCATTTTTCAAATCTCTTAATCATGGAAGGCTATTATTTCAAGAAATCTTCTGATGGATTTTAGAATTTATATTGGTGATAAGGTTGTTGTCATATTCTATGCCTTGATGTTACCTAAAACCCTTCATTCATAGTCTTTCCTTATAGGTGTTAACCTTACCATCCATGTCCATATTTTTCTTGAATACCCATTTTCACCCAAGAGGTTTTACATTAGCTAGAGAATCTTCAAAAATCCAAACTTAATTTTGGTATATGGAATCCATCTCAGAATGTATGGAATATTTCCATTTAGCAACATCCTTACCATTTACTACTTCCTTGTAGGTTAGAGGTTCATCATCCTCAAGGATTAATGTGTCACCTGACTCAGTGAAAAGAAAATCATAATGCTCTAGTTATCTAACCTATCAAGTTGACCTACACAGTACTTGTATCTTGGGAACATCTGCATCTCCCATTATCTCTTGTGAAGATTGTTCTCATACCAACTCTTATGAATCTAGAGCATTAAATTCATCGAATTCAATCTTTCTCCCACTATTTCCATTGGAAATATGTTCCCTTTATAAAAATATGGTTTGTCTTTCCACAATCACTTTTCTATCTGAAGGGTTATATAAGTATTATCCTTTGGTTTCTTTAGGATAATCTATAAAGATGAACTTCATTCTTTTAGGTGCTAATTTTTCACTAGGTATAGTCTTGAAAGAAGCCTCGTATCCTCATACATGTAAATGTGACAGATTGAGTTTCTTTCTACACCACAACTCATATGAAATCTCATCTGCCTCTTTAATTGGTACTCAGTTAAGAGTATATTCCACTATCAGCAAGGTGTATCCCCAAAAGGATAATATAAGAGTTGTATGGATCATCATTGATCTGACCATGTTAAGAAAGGTCATATTCCTCCTTTCACGAACATCATTACATTGTGGTGTATAAAGAGGAGTGATTTGTCATACTATCACTCACTCCTTTAAGTGATCAATTAAAGCTTGGTTAATATACTCTCCATCACGGTCTGAGTGGAGTGCCTTAATCTTCTTACCAAGATAGTTTTATACTTCATGTTGATAATCCTCAAACATCTGAAAGGAATCTTACTTATACCACATCAAGTAGATATAGTTATACCTACTAAATTCATCGGTAAAAGTAATGAAGTATGAAAACTCATCCCTTTCCTCAACTCGAAATGAACCACATGCATCAGTGTGAATTAATCATAGTAATTTAGAGTCACTTTCTCCCTTCCCAGAGGAGGGTGATTTA
Organism: Viscum album; assembly: GCA_963277665.1. NCBI lineage: Eukaryota > Viridiplantae > Streptophyta > Magnoliopsida > Santalales > Viscaceae > Viscum > Viscum album. Next base: position 698,293,590 of record OY728128.1, read on the forward strand.
GTCATTTTTTATTATAAAAAAGCATGACACACATCCAAGAATTTTAAATCAACTAAGTCTAAATACCTTACTTGATTTAATTTCTATAATCACTTCTCATTTATATGACCAAGCCAGAAGTGTCATTGGTGGGTGTTATATGAGTCATGTTCTCTGATTTTGTCATTGAATTTCATTATCAGGTTTTCAAGTTCAAGTATATATAATCCATTTTTAAGATGTGTCATACCATAACACATGTTATCGTTATAAAAGTGACGACATTTATTTCCAAACTTGAAATAAAATATCATACTGTCAAAACTTGACACTAAGATTATGTTTCTGGTAACTGAAGGAAGATAATAATAATTATTCAATATAAGAACCAAACCACTAGGAAAAGTCATATGATAATCTCCCACTACCAAGGCTGTTAGACACACACCATTTGTAGCCCAGAGATCCACTTCACATTTTACAATCTTCTTGAATCTACTTTGTTCCTGTATATGAATAAAAATTTGATAGCCACATGTTGTATCCAATACCCATTTTGTAGATAATGATAGATTTCATTCAATGAAAAAAATACCTGAAGTAGAAGTGTCGCCTTTTTTCTTTATCTCAACTCTGAAATTCTTCTTCCAGTGGCCTTTCTTGCAACATAGAAAGTTATAAGCCTCATATTCATTGCTCTGCCTTTGTATCCTTGGTTTTATGGAAGGACGGTCCATCAGTGTCTTTGGCTTCGACTTAGAATTTGATGCCTTAGCCTTTCCCTTCCTCCTCTTGTTCACCATAAAGACTGAAGAATTGGTATTTTTATATCTTTATCAACTTGGAAAAATAAATCTAAAAGATCTAGGAGAAACTTTGACATGTTATTCATGTTGTAATTAATAATTAAAGTCGATAAGTTGGATGATAAAGAGGCAAGAATGAGATCTATCACTAGTTCTTGGTTCAGCTTGAAACCAAGGGCATCAAGTCTCTCAATGTACCCAATCATCTTGAGTACATGAGGTCCTGCTTGATTCCCTTCTGCTAGCCTACACCTATATAGTGCACTAGATATCTCATACCTTTATTTCATTTCTCTCTCTTGATGTAACTGTTGGAGATGAGTAGGAATTATGTAACCCTCTTCGCCCTCATGCATTTTTTGCAACTGAATGGACATAGATGGCAACATGATACATTGTACATCTAGTGCATCACCTACATTCTTTTTCCATTTATCTTTATCTCTCTTGTTTTCTCCCTGAGGAGGCTCAGTAGAGAGTGAGGACTTCAACACATAAAGCTTCCTCTCTTGGTTTAGTATTATGTGCAAGCGCTTGTACCACTACTGGAAGTTATGGTTGATCATGATATTTTCTTTATCTAGTATGGATTTCAATGATAATGTTTTGGTGGTGCTGGTGACTTCCATTTTTATCTACAACAAATAAATATAATATTCATTAATTTGTCTTTATTACATTTTAGACATTTTTTATTAATTAATTATTAATCATCAAATTTCTCCAACTATTTTATCAAACCACAATGTCACTTACTATTATATTCAGAATACTTTGTCGCTTGAGTATTACAGTGGAAAGAATCCACGAAACATATCCTCATAATCTACAAATGTTTGATATGCCACTACTTGGAGAGTTTCCAGGTACGTTCTAGGCTGGTCATCCACATTAACTCGTGATTCCCTGATCTGTTGAGCAAAGTCTCAACTAATCGAAATCGTAAACTTGATTCCCTCAACGTTTTTCCTCTAAAGTGATAGCAAGATAGTTTTGGCTACGTTTTTGTTATCAACTTTAGTCAAGTCAACCCATTACTCTCATAAGAAATCCCTAGTAGTAGGAGGCACCCTCAACTTTGGCTGACAAGCACCCCAAACACCCGATTTTATTCAAATTTGAGCAACGGAATGCATTTATGACTTAATATATCTTTAAGGAATTTTTATTATTTCTTGACGAATGTAAGTGTTCAAACTATTTTTCCACACTCACAACTGGGCATGCATTAATAAGAAAACATACATCGCATCCTTATGCATTTTTCTTGTTTTTTATTTTGTATGAGCATGCGGTAAACATGCACATGCATAAAATAATAAACAATGTATAAAGGAAATAATTATAAAACTATTCTTGATCATCTAATATTGGTTGATCCATTTTAAATTTAATGGATCAACCGTGTCCTAGGGGGTAGCATACCTGAGTCGAGTCTTGACTCGTACTACAGCTCTCCCCCAGTCCAGTGTATTCATTTCTCGTCTGGTGTACTGCCTCGTCTTGGCAGGGTTCGTGTCTTAAATCTTCATCATCAAAAGTACAAGTATACTTGTACACGGGCGAGGGGGCCTCGGGGTGCAATATACAATAGATAAATTGGATGTGCGGGGCCTTATACATATTGAATGAAAAGAGAATGATGTGAAAATCATCATATAATTAACTACTTATTACAAACATCACACGTATGTAATAAATAATTAAAGCAATTAACCAAGACATACACAAGTACGATCACTAGCTCAAGACCAGTTGGTATAATAAATAAATGTGCAATAAAATTAAATTAAAATAAATTTAAAATATGAGGGTATTTAAATGAATTAAATGAATTACATAAATTCAAATAATTTATTTTATTTGGACTCATCATTAATTTAATTTTAATTCCAAAAAATAAATTAATTAATTAATTGATTTAATACTAAAAATAAATTAATTAATCTTTTATTATATTAATTTATCCTAGGCCCCGAAACCCCACCCGGACCCATTGCAGGCTGGGATGTAACCACGCAGGCCTGTTTCGGGCTAGGCAGACCCTGTGCAGGGGTATTTTGGGTCACAACGACCCACCCAGACCCCTTCTGGGTCGGATGGACTCGCCTCGACCCATTATAGGGTAAATCGAGTCTGTCATGACTGACAGAGGCTGTGGCAGAAGGGTCACCTAGCAGTTGGTGCATCGCACAAGAGGTCTAGACAGCGGCATTGGGTGGACGGGTTCAGCTGTAATGATAGAGATTGACTGTGGGAGACAGGCAGTGTTGGCTGGTGGTCCGGCCTTGACAGACAACATCAACAGTCAGTTGAGCATCGGTGTGGGATGACGACAGGGGTAGCAGAGTCCTACTAGACTTTGCTCTTGGTCAATGAATATTATTCACTGATATTTAGATAAAAAGAATAGTATTCATAGACCAAGAACGAAGTCTAGCTACCCATCCAGACCCCTAAAGAGATAAAGAATAGTCATAGAAACGACAACCAACCTATGAACACGCACTGTGTAATATAATCTCTTTGTTATGCGATATCTCATAAAGCAGGACAAACACTTGTATCATTGTCCTTTATTTATTATTTGTTGATCTAACTAAACGGACTTACCTTAGACTACCACGGTCATGGATTTATGAAGGTACTTCCATCCTGATCAACCAAGTCTGACATATCACTTCCTCAACTCAGAAGGGATAAATTCTATCTTGATCATTCAACCATTCTCATACCACCAATGACGCACCCAACACAAGCTACCTCGCCACAAATTCAATGTAATGGTTTTTGTCATGCATCAAAGCACATGATCAAATGGAACACGTTGATAATGATCTCAAGTCAAGAGACCAATACACATGTTCATAGATAGGAACAACCAATGACACCCAAAACATGTGATGTTCCAATTGGCGGTTTTGTCTTCATAATCTCAACTACTAGAGATCACCAAGTGTGAACTTCATGAGAAGAAGTCTCAATGTTTATGAGCCTCCAACACCTAATAGTCACACATCATATGTGTCCTATTAGTATGATGTATTTGGACCATAGGACATTACTTTAAGATTATTATCATAATATATCCAGGTTCTCATTATAGCTCGGGAACTGCTATAAACCTTTGATATGACATATAATCTAAGGATATTACCATAAACACAGTGGACATTGAAGTATCAACACTATTCTGGTAAGATAAACACATGTATATATCAAACTATATACATGAAATGGTAATCAAAGTATAAACACAAGTTGGGTCTAGGGAACCCACTTTCAATACATGTATGATGTCAGGTGCTAGTTGTCATCCCATGGGGATCGGGAATGCCCTTCAGGCTATGTCATAGTCGGCTCGGGTATTAGGGTACCAGGGCATCTAGACTGATTCATGAAAAAATAGATAACCACTATGATATGAGCTACAGCATGGTGAAGTCGTTCTCGTCATTTCATCCTCCCTCACATGAAATTTGGCGTCTCTTTGAATTCCACCTTGACTCACCACTATGACCATAAAAATGGCCAAACTAAGGCATTTCAATTATTCTCATTTCACACAAGTAACCTATCTATGAAAAACACATTCCAAAATGTCCATCCAATCTGTTCCACTGCCTGTGGTGCTCCCCAAAACCAAGACACCAACTTAAAACATCCACCCTTAAGAAACTAGGAACTTATGTAAAGGTAAGCGGACTTACCTTTATGTAGTAAAGGTAAACCGTTTTACCTTTACGTGACTGAAAAAACTAGACTACCATTACATAGAAAAAGAATGACCCTTGCACATCTAGAAACACCCATTGAAATGTCCACCCTCACCGTTTCACTCACCATGGAACCCCAAACATCAAACGAACAACTCAAAACGATCAATTCCAAATGGAATTCCCCACAACCAAACATCTAAAGCACTCGCTCGCCACACCAAAAATTGCTAGCAAGCTTCACCACGACTAGCATTATGGCGTGGTAGACCTCAGAAAGGATGATAACAGCCCTAATATTTATTTCACATTAATACAAGATTTATTACATAAAAGTACACTTAATATAAACCTAAAAGATCTAGAAGTCTAGTGTATTTGAGAATTAAGTACATAGCATAACATCTTGAACATGGAATACAACAAAACTATTGAAAACTTCCTTAACATGCTTTTAAAATTCCCTATCTTTTAAAACTGCATGGGAAAACCTAGGGACAAACATAAGAAATGGGAGAGCTATAAAGCCCGATAAGGGAATAAACAATTAATAACATGAAGAAGGTAATATATGTTAGACAATAGGAATATCAATGGAGCATAAAAGGAACATGAATAATTGGTCTTGATATATCAAGATAATCATAACATGGGAAATGTGAAAACAACTTAAAATGTTGCATCATAAACATATGTAAAGTCTAAACCGCCAAGACATCATGGTGGAAAAAGTCCCATAAAGGAATCAGTTTCACTCTTTATCCCAACATGACGTATCATGATACTAAACATTACCCAATGCATTGGAGCGCTATATAATTTCGGGTGCACCCACCACATTCATTTTATTTTCATTCTTAAGTGTGCCATATAAATCATACAACATGGATTCATTCATCATCATAACTTATTCCACGATAGAGAGTGGAAAAAACATGTAAGTCACCAATAAAAAAGTATATTTGCATAAATATTAACACCCATGATAGCAAATGGGTATGGTATTCACTAAACAATTGATTTGGCATGAAAAATCGCGGTGAAATTTTGGAAACATGACGATGTCACTTAAAGATTCATAAAATGGGTTTATGAGAGAGAAAGGGCTCTCATCACTTACACATAAAATGTTCAGTAATAGAGGTATGGAAAATAAATATTCCAACATTAGAAATTGAAAATACAAGGCATAATGTAATGAATAAACTTGAATAAATAAAATAATCTAAACTATATTTCATCATGGTAACGGGCGGACATAAAGGATCATGGAAGGATTAATGAGAGTGAAATGAATATATCATCATTTATACATTAAATAGACAGTAGGGTGGATATGTAATAACATATCCCAACATAATCAGAAAGGAAATTTACAGACATAACAAAAAGAAGTTTTTGATAAAAAGAGGAGAGTGGAAGATCTCTTATGGAATTTTAGCATAGTAACGTCTTAGGTAATGGTCAAAATGAGATAGGATAAATGATCTCTCATTCATAAAAAATAAATTTCATAGTAAGGGAATGATTGTAAATTAATTACAATATAACAAATTGAAATTAAGAAGACTAATTTCAAAGAATGTGCTTAAATTGAAAGAAGGAAATGAAGGTGAGGATCCCTTACTTGAGTGTGTGACTCCAAAAGTTTGAGAGGGGCTTGTTGAGAGCTTAGGGTGCCTTGGGATGACTCTAGAGAGTAGAGTGTAGAGTATGGATGAGCTCAAAGGAGGGAATATAATTGGGATCTTGGGTGGGTTTATATTGGAAATGAGGGAGATTTCCTTATTATTTAAATTTTAAACTCTACATAATAAAATATCTAAAACCACAAACCATCTCATGTTTTTGTCCATGGTTTCAACCAAATGGGAGTGGATTTTATTATTTTATAAGGCCAAGGGCTGAACTTATTAAAATAATGTTCATGCTTATGTGGAGGTGAGTCGCACTCTTAAAGAAATGATTTTAAAACCTTAAAATATATTATAGGTCTTAGAGGATTGATAATGGATTTACAAAATAAATCTAATAAACTTAATATCACATTATTTTAAAGGGGAAACATTGATTTGTTCATTGTTACCATTTATATTTACATCACTTTTGGGTCATTATGATGTCATAAAACACAAAGTATATTTATACGATATTTAATTGTTACCCAAAAATTCGACTGTCTCTGAAAATTATAAAAAATTCACTGTTGGATAATTTCAATATTCTGATTCCAAAAATAATATTCATTTTATCTATATAATTTTCTAAATATGTGAATTTTCAATTTTAAAATAAAATCGACATTTATTAAGAAATGTCGTGTTTTTAAAAATAACAGTTTTCAAACCCTTATAAAAATTACATTTGACTTCATAAAAATTATATGATCATTTATATTTGATAAAAATTATTTAATAATGATATAAAAATATTATTTATTTCAAAAATCCATTAATTCATAAATTCATTAATTGAATTTGAATACTAACCAAAAATACAATTTGTGCTCTATTGTATCAAAATAAAAATCATTTACAAAGTAACAATAATAAGATGAAAATATATTCATTATTCTATACAAAATAATGTACATATTCATATTTCTATAGTCTTGATACATATCCATTTAATACACCAAAAAACGCCATAAGAGTAAGGTGCGTGATGGTGAGACTTTCATGAGGTGGTTCGACGAACATAGTTTGGGTCGTGATATCGATGAACTTGAACTTCTCTCATAAACAGTTTCGCTCATGCTTAAGTTTTTGGATATCAGCTTGTGATTGGTCAAGGGAAAAGCCCATAAATGTTATCTCCTCGGAAGCTCCAATAAATGGGATTCATAGGGTACGATCCTACTAGTTAAGGTCATCGCTTCTTTTGTTTGTGTCAATTGGATTTGTTAAAACCTTATATTTATACTAATCATATGATCACTATTCAACAGCTATATTATCAACAGTAATGATACTTAACGGTCTTTTAAATCCAATTGGATATAATAAAACAAAATAAGTTCATGTATTTTATATAACCATATTACTTAATAAGACATTTAGTTAAAACAAAAGGGATGATTTTATTTATAACAGTTCAGGTCATTACAATCTCCCCCCCTTAAGAAATTTTACCCTCAAAATTTTCATTTCCCACACTAAAACGGATGAGGGTAACTCTGCTTCATCACCTCCTTTGGTTCCCATGTTTCTTTTTCAAACTTGTGGTTCCTCCACAACACTTTGACTAGGTTCATTGTCTTATATCATTGAAATTTTTCTCGACAATCTAAGATCTTCACCAGCTGCTCCTCATAGGAAGTGTCATTCACCAATGGTACTACCTCTAGATTGAGTACATGTGAGGGGTCTGGTTTGTACTTTCTCAAGAGGGATACATGAAATACATCATGTACTTGAGATAGGTTCAATGGGAGTTTTAGTCGGTAGGACACCGCTCTGATATGATCAAGGATCTCAAATGGGTCGATGAGTCTTGGAGTAAACTTTCCCTTCTTCCCAAATATCATTACTTTCTTCCATGAAGATATGCAGAGGAATACCATGTCTCCAACATCAATCTATAGGTCTCGTTGAAGATTTTCAGAATATCTCTTTTGTCGACTATGAGTAGCCTTGATGTGTTGCTGAATGGTCTTAACCTTTTTCACCATTTCCTCGACCACTTTAAGGCCTATCAGTATTTTTTTTCAATTTCATCCCAACATGCAGGTGTTCTGCACCTCCTCCCATAAAGGGCTTCATATAGATCCATTTGGATGATTGAGTGAAAACTATTTTTGTAAGAGAACTCGACCAAAGAAAGATGTTGGTCTCAACCTCCTTTGAAGTCCATAGAACATGCTCGCAACATGTCTTCCAGTTTCTGAATAGTCCGCTCAGATTGGTCATCAGTTTGAGGATGATATGTCGTATTGAAGTTCATCTCAGTGTTTAGAGCTCAGATCTCAATCGGATACAATCGATAGTGGTACTCCATGCAGCATTACCACTTCTCTGATGTATATCAATGCAAGTTGATCCAGTGAGAAGTCCTCTCAAATTACGATAAAGTGAGCTGTCATTGTAAGATGATCTACATCAATCCATATATCATTGTTTCCCCTAGATGTCTTCGAAAGTCTGGTGACAAATTCCATGGTGATGTTTTCTCATTTCCATGTTGGTATAGGTAATAGTTGCATTATCCCCTTAAACTTTTACCTTTCGGTCTTCACTTGTTGGCATATCGGGTACTTTAATGTATATTCAGTGATCTCCTTCTTCATATTGACCCACCAGTAGTTCTCTTGGAGATCTTGATACACCTTTGTGCTTCCTGGGTGAATGGAGAAAGTTGAACTATGTGCATCATCCAACAGTTCCTTCTTTAACTCAGGATTTGATGGAACACATAGTCATGACCCAAATCTCATAATTCCTTCTTTGTTAACATTGAACTCTGAGGAATTCCCTTTTTCTTATAGTTTTCACTTTCTTCTGAATTCTCACATTATCTCTTTGAGCATCCTTTAACCTTTCCAGAAGAGAAGGTTGAGCAATCATTTGTGAAAGGATTGATGATGTTCCTTTCTTTAGGATTCTCATGTCCATCATTTTCAAATCTAAGAAGATAATATCCCTCTCAATTCACATTAATGATAGAATTTCCGGATCCTTTCTACTTAGAGCACCTGTCACTTTATTCGCTTTACAAGGATGGTAGTGGATTAAGCAGTCATAGTCCTCGATTGGCTCTAACCACCTTCGTTGGTGCATATTCAGCTCTTTTTGTGTGTATATACTTACGGCTTTTGTGATCCATATATATTTCACAGTTCTCCCCAAAGAGATAGTAGCATCGTATTTTCAAAGCGAAGATTACTACAGCTAACTCTAGATCACGCGTTGGGTAGTTCTGTTCGTGAACTTTCAGCTGCCTTGAAGCATAGGCTATCACTTTTTCATTATGCATTAAAACACAGCCCAATCCCTTCTTCAAAGCACTACTGAATACTACGAAAATTTTCCACTTGTGGGTAGTGTGAAAATAGGGGTAGTGATAAGCCTCTTTTTCAGTTCCTTGAAGCTCTCTTCACATTCATCATTCTAAGAAAACTTGACTCCCTTTTGAGTTAGCTTAGTAAGAGGGTTTGACAATCGCGAGAAATTTCTCACAAATTGGCGATAATACCCAGCTAACCCAAGTAAACTACGGGTATCTATCACAGATGTTGTTCTCATCCATCCTTCAATTGATTCGGTTTTTTGAAGGGTCTGTAGATATTTCATTGTTTGTGATGATATTCCCCAAGAATGAGACTTCCTTCAACCAAAACTCACATTTGTTGTACTTGGCATAGAGATTTTCCTTTCGTAAGGTCTTTAGCACAGTGCTCAGATGCTCCTCATGCTCCTCCTTGGTTTTAGAGTATATTATAATATCATCTATAAAGACTACCATAAATTTGTCAAGATAATCTCTAAAGACTTTATTCATCAAGTCCGTGAATATTTATGGAGCATTAGTGAGCCTGAAATGCATCACTATGAACTCATAGTGTCCATACCTTGTACGAAAAGAAGTCTTGGGGGTATCCTTGTTCACCCTAACTTGGTAATATATCAACTACAGATCCACCTTGGAGAAGTATTGTGCTCTAAGTAGTTGATCGAACAAGTCATCAATCCGTGGAAGATGATACTTTTTTTTATCGTGATCTTATTGAGCTCACGATAATCAATGAAAAGGCAGATTGAATTATCCTTATTCTTGATAAAGAGGACTGTTGCACCTCATAGTGAAGCACTTGGGCGTATGAACCCTTTATCTAGATTTTCCTGTAGTTGTTTCTTCAGCTTCTCAAGTTCCACAACAGCTATTCTATACGGAGTCTTGGATATTGGTAACACTTCAGGTATAAGCTCAATTGAAAATTCAACCTCTTGGTTAGGAGGAAGACCAGAAAATTCCTCAAGAAAAACATCAGCGTATTCCCTCATAATAGGCATGTATTCGAGGATGATTCTTTCCTTAGACTCAATCATTTTAGCTAGATACGTTTTCTCACAAGGTAGTAATATCCACGCTTGAGATGTTGGTGTTAAAAAAGATTTTTCTTCCTCCTTGGACTTGTACAGAATCAGGGGTCGATTCAAAATACAGAGAGTGATTTCCTTCTCGTGGCAATTTATGTTGGCTTTATATAGGGAAAGACAATCCATGCCCGTGATTGCGACAAATTCCACCAAAGAGAGTATGATAAGGTTCGTTGGAAAGTTCAACCCACAAATTATGATAGGGGATGAGTTATATACTAGGGATGCAATAATTTCTCCATTTTCCATTTTCACCGATAACTCCACTTCCAAGATTTGTGGTGGTGTTTGAATAGTTTTACTAAACTTTCGTGATATAAATGAATGAGTAGAACCAGAATCAAAAAGTATGGTCGTTATCCTTGAATGAATGACTAGTGTACATGTCACCACTTTGTTGTCAGGATTTACCTCAGCGATTGTGATGACAAAAGCTCTTCCTTTCTGCCATGGAGGTTGTTGGTTATCTATGAAAACCTTTGCCTTAGTACATTGGTTTGCAAAGTGCATTGGTTCCTTGTAGTTTCACATGAGTCTTATCCCGGTTGGTAAGGACTCTGCAAGTGCATCCAAGAGACCAGGGATCAAAACTAGGTGGAGGCAGAATTTCTGGGTACTGTAGCAGTACTGTAGCAGTACTGTGGTAGGTACTGTAGCATTACTGTAGTAGGTACTGTAGCGGGAACTGTGCAGTATTATAGCAGGTACAGTAGCGGGAACTGTAGCAGGAACTGTTTGGCACTGTAGCAGCCAGGAATATGCCCCCGGTTGGGCCTTCGGGCCACCGATTTGGTCCCTGAGTCCTTTAAGGCCTTCGGGCCACCCAGGCCTTCGGATCAGTAAGGCCTTAGGGCCACCTCAAGGCCTTCGAGCCACCTTAAGTGCAGATGCAAACCAGACAACCTACAAGGAACAAGCTCTACAAGGAGGATGAGGAATGATCTTTCACCACAGCAGAAGCTAAACGGATTGCAAGAATGAGAGGGTATGGCACCTGCCATCGGGACAAGCCTGTGCATGCATGAGAATGCCTAGCCGAACATCCATGCGAAGGTGGAGAGCGGATTTCACGATGAAGATGCTGGGGAGGAGCAGTTCCAAGTAGTTAGTATGGGTTGTATGTAATGTTTGAAGCCTACGGGCAATGAATTCCTCTAAGGTCTATGAGCCATGTAATACTTACGCCTACGGGCCTTGTAAGGGTTCCACCTCACCCCTTGAAAGGTGGATTATCAAAAATCAATAAAAAATGAAGGTCTTCGGGCCATTGGATCCATTGGTTCCTTGTAGTTGTAAAAATGAACAATGCATTGAGGGTTGACTGGAGCATTCCTTTCCTCTATCGCATTAGTGAGTTTCTCCTGTCGGCAAACGTTAGCTAGGTTTTTGGGAAAAAATCCCTCCAGGTAACATTAATGCATTTTTTAGTTAATTGTCTTTATTGATAAAGCGGGTTTCCATTATTAGATGTGGATTTCCAGAGATATTGTTGACAAACTATGTTGAAAAAGATCCATGTCAAAGGAATGAATGCTCTAGAGGTGATACAAAAAGATCGCATACAAGGTGGCGTTGTTTCCCAATGTTTTCTAAATTTTTGGGTCCAAAAATTGGAGAATGAATAAAAGTGTTTTTTGCAAAGAAAGTTACGCGCAAGTGTTAAGGAGGTTTGGAATGTGGCACGCCATACATGTTTTAGGATCAACAAATCAAAATATGGAAAAGGAAATAAGTTTTCACAGTATATGGATTTTCATGAAAGGTGAGTTTGTGCGAAAGAGACTAGCACGAATAAGGCTTGCGTGCTCGGGAAAAAGTCACACGAGTTGCGCGCAGGGTCAGTATTGCCTATAAATAGGCAGCTACCTCCCTCATTTGAGGAAGCTCAACACTTAGAGAGAATCATAGCTCTAGATCGCACAAGTAAAAGTGGAGTCCAAGTAGGGAGTTGCACGCAAGAAGGAAGTTGAACGCAAGTAGTGTGTTGTGCGTAAGAAGGGAGTTGCGTACAAGTTGGTTTTCCGTGACAAGGGCACAAGTTGTGTGCAGGGCATTAGAGCAGCGCGCAAGACACCCAAGAGTTGCGCGAAAGTTTGAAGTTTCCCAGTACACCTATGGTAAAGTAGAATTCATAAATTAGATGAAAGTGGAGATTCAATGGAACATTTATCTATAGTTGAGGATGCAAGCATTCATGAAAATGAAAAGACCTACAAGTCTATAAATTGTGAGTGGATATCTTGCAAGAGCAATGAGAAAAGGAAGAGAAAGATGGTGATCCTTTCCACCAGTAGTGAGCCAGAGAAAGTGACATAGAAAGTGACCCTTGGGGAATTAGTGACATGACCCTAAACATTATAAAGACAGTGAGTCTGGGCATATAAGTGATCTAGCTCAAACCTTGTAATTGGCAGTGAGCTTTAGTGGATTTGGTATATCGGCACATCGTCATTGTATGCTCCTTGGACGTAGCCCAGTGAGGGTGAACCAAATAAAATTGTTATCTCCTATGCATGATTTAATTTATGTTCGTACTTTTCTACAGGAGAAAGAGATAAGTTTGTTTTTCTTAACGACGAAACAAGATCTAAAGAGACAGTAGTTTTAATCTGTCATATCCTGATTCACCCCCCCCCCCTCAAGATATTTGACCTAATGGGCCTAACAATTGGTATCAAAGGGAAATGTTATTTTTAGTGTTTCTCTCTCAAGGGTTTAAATGGATATTGTCAATCACAAAGGGATTCCAATCTTCAATGTGAATAATTTTTAGTTATGGAAGAATCAGATGCAGCACTACTTCCAATCTTTGGAAATGGATGTCTTTACAACAACGATGCATGGAATTTCAGCCAGTATTGACAGTGGTCTTTTATCATAATCTGAACGAAGAGAATTGGATGCTGATGCTAAATGAATCAATGTTTTATGGGAGCCCTATCCAATGCAATTTATATGAAAGTGATGTCATGTAAAACATCACCTACTATGTGGGAAAAGCTGCTGAATATCTATGAAGGAGATTTGAATGTCAGAGAGGCAAAGCTGCATGTTTTGTGGAACAAGTATGAAGATCTGATAATGAACCTAAATGAGTCTGCTGATGCATTCTTTGACCAGGTAAATATTATTGTGGAAGACATGCGTGGTCTCAGACAAATTATTGAAGACATAAAGATTGTTAAGCACGTCCTGAGAAAACTACCATCTCGGTTTAATCCAAAAGTTTCCATTTTAGAGGATAAAGATTTGAAGGAGCTGACACGGGATAGGTTGCAGAGTACTCTTGTTGCATACAAAATGAAGAATGATGATAATGAGTCTGTGGAAAAAGGAAAATCTAAAGAAGTGGCGTTCAAGACCATAAAGATGCTAACCATTTAATATGGTCAGGAAGATGAAGAGACGGACGATGTGATGTCATTCCTTTCCTCAAATCTCCGAAGAGGAAAATGAAAGTTCAAAGGGAAACTACCACTTGCATTCTTTCGTTGTGGAAAGTTTGGACATTTCGCAGCAAGGTGCCCTAAAAAGTTTCAAGAAGATGAAGATGATGAAGTTGAAATTCCTGTGAAGAAATCTTCAGCCTATGTGAAGGGCAAGAAAAATTTTAAGAAAAAAATTCTTCAGAAAGAAGAGTTTGCTTTCAAAAGAAGATGACAGTTCAAAAGAATTTGAGGCAGAAGAGTTGGAAGACTGCAAGGATCGTGAAGTGAATGATATTGTGGTCATTGTAGGAAATTACCAAACAAGGGGAGAAGGTAACAATAAATAAGGATAAATCAAAGGAAGAGTTGATCTTTAAGTCAAATTAGAAGCCTCTCTTGAGGAAATAGATGTTCGAAGAGCCAAAATGAAGAAATCCAACAAAGTGGTTTGTGATGTCAAACTCTATATGGAGCAATAGAAAGAATAGAAGTCTGAGTTAAATGAAGAAATTGAAAAACTAAAGTCTTCAATGCCAGAGAGATCAGATAAGGTTGTTGAGTACAAGCTCAAAATTGAAGAACAGAAAAGAGAAATCGATAGTTTGACCCAAACTGGAAAAGATCAAATCAAACGTATCAAAGAACATGAAGAGGAGGTCATCGGTCTGCGATAAAATGTTAAGGATCAAGAAAAACTATTGAATATCAGTGCGACATCGAGAAAGCAGATCATTTGGGAAACCAAGAAGATGCAAGTGGAGCATAAAGGTCTAGCAGAACAAAAGAAACAGTCAAATCCAAATGATAAGGCTAGTATGAGGGTTGATAAAAAACAAAGAGGTGTGTTGATTAATGTCAGACCACAAGCACCTTCTCCGAAAGTGAAGATTTATTTGAGTATAAAGTAGAGTCAGAATGTTCAGAAAACTCAAGGGACAACCAGTGGTGCAGAAGTAACACATAGGAATGCACCTCACATAAAGTGTTATTATTCCAGAAAGATGGGATACTCACAAAATGTGTGTTCCATAACCAAGAGATATCAAATGGCACAAGAACAACAATAAAATCCAAACATAGTGCAATACTCTAGAATATCTTTCGAGGGTCGTTGTTTTTGGTGTAGAGGATTTGGACACATGGCCAGATATTGTACATCAACCATGGAGAGGAATGTGCCAAAGCAAAACCAAATTGGTTGCAAGCAGCAATTTAGTGAACCATCAAGCAAGCTAAAAATGCAAAATTGGTTTGTAGTGTTGCAAGATGAAGTTGGTCCATCACACACTGAGGAAGATAAATATTATCAATCCATAATGGGTATGAAATCAAAGACATGGATCAAGAAGAAAAGAGCTCAGAAGGCAGTGGTTGTAATGATATCTTTTAAAGCATCAGATCGCACTGAAATATGAATTATTGACAGTGGATGCACTTCTTATATGACAAGAAATAAGGATCTGGTGATTAGAATCAAGTACGATAAGGAAGGTATCGTAAGATTTGGTAATGATGAAGACATGAAGATTGTTGGCTCGAGGAAAGCCAAGTTTAGGGGAAAAGACATGAGATGTGTAGATGTCTTGGTCGTTGAAGGTTTTAGTCACAACTTACTAAGTTTCAGTCAACTATGTGACTCAGGACATGCCATAAGTTTTTCAAAGAAGTCATGTATCATTACAGAAAAATATGGTGAAGTTGTTTTGCAGGGAAAGCGTACAAAGGGAAATTTTTACCTAGTAAATGGAGAAGAAGATATATGTTTTTTTGTCCAAGTAAGAAGAAAATAAGTTATGGCATAAACATCTTGAACACTTAAGTCAAACTTCCTTGGAAGATCCGGTGAAATATGATATTGCTTGAGACCTCCCAAGATTATCAAGTGATCGTACTCATACGTGTGATGTTTTTCAATAAAGGAAGATCATTCGAAAGATATATAAGGCAAAAGAGCAAAGGTCAACAAAAGTATTTGAGCTGGTGCATATTGATTTGTGTAGACCTATTTCACCAAGAGTTGTTAATGGGAGGAAATATTATATTCTCTCCATTGATGATTTTAGAAGAATGGCATGGGTTTCAATCATCACCCAAAAATCTGAGGTGTTCAGTTACATAAAAACTTATCGAATAAAAGTTGAGAAGATGTTGGGTCAAACAATCCGGAAGATCCAAACAGATAATGGAATAGAGTTCATAAATTTCCAAGTGGAGGATTATCTCGGGAAACATGGGATAAGGAACCAAGTTTCAACTGTAAGAACTCCACAGTAGAATGAAGTAATTGAGATAAGAAATTGGATTATCAACAACATGGATAGAACGATGCTCATTGAGAAAGACCTTCCAGAGAAGTTTTGGAAAGAAGCAGTCATGACATCGATCTACATATCAAATAGAGTGTTATTGTGTCCAAAAGAGGAAAAACTCCTATGAGATTTGGTATGGAAAGAATCCAACATTGAAGTACTTTTGAGTCTTCGGAAGTAAGTGTTTCATTCTCAATAAGAAGAAACATAAGAAGTTTGAATCTCGTGAAGATGAAGGGATATTTCTTGGATACTCAAAGAAAAGAAAATCATATAAATGCTTCAATAAGCGACTGGGAAAGGTAGTTGAAAGCAATGATGTAACTATTGTAGAGAATGAGCGGAATCTTAACAAATACGTGATCAGAATCAGGAGTATAGTGATGAAGAGATAAGAAGATCAGGGGATGCTCCAGTTCTAGAGGCTGATTCAGAAGAAGACTCGAATAATGAGAAGGATGAGAATAAATCAGTATCTGCATAGAAACCAACGAGAAGATCTTAAATTGATAGATAGGACATAATTGGTGATCAAACAACACCAATGCAAACGAGAATGAGGACTCTACAAAAAGCATTGTATTTATCATGGGTAAAGCCTAAATGTTTTGATGAAGCAGCTGGAAATGAGAATCGGGTTCATATTATGAATGAAGAGCTTGACCAAATTGAAAATAATCAAACAAGAGAGATTTTTTCGAGCCCAACAGATAAGAATGTCATCGAGACTAAATGGATCTTTTGCAACAAGATAAATGAAGATGGTGCGGTGATTCGAAACAAAACATGACTAATGTGAAAAGGGTACTCCTGGATAGAGGGTATTGATGTTAATGAAACTTTTGCACCTGTTACATGGCTAGAGACAATCAGATTATTCTTAGTCATAGTAATGTAAATAAAATTCAATGTTTTCTAGATGGATGCCAAGTCTGCATTTCTGAATGGGGTTCTAGAAGAATAAGTTTACATTGAGTGGTCATATGGTTTTCTCATTCATGAAGATGAGAACAAAATTTGTCAGCTGAAGGAGTTATATAGGTTGAAGTAAGCACCAAGAGCATGGTATTCAAGACTATATCAGTTTTTGAAGAAACTCGATTTTCAACGCAGTGGAGTTGATTGCAATCTCTATGTCAACAATGAAAGTGATCAAAGGATGATGGTGCTGGTTTATGTTAATGACATAATATTTGGTGAATTAAATGAAGCTCAGTGCAAACGGTTTGCAGAATTCATAAAATTAAACACTTTGGCCTCATGTCACATATAGACCCCTTGAGGGTGATTAAAGGTTGGATTTGAACACTGGAAGGCATGTATTTCATTTGAGAATATTGAATTGCTTCAACTATTAAATTTCACACAAAAGAAACATTAGACCGCACTAGAAACCCCAAGGGGGTTCCCTTGACAAAAAAACAATAACGCACAAAATAAAATAAAATCAACACAGAAGGTCGGTTGCCTCCCTGGAAGCGCTTATTTTAAATTCGTTAACTCGACTTGGACCCCCCAACTTACACAATACCAACTTTTAACACTTAGGATTTCATTTTTTACCACTTCTATAAGAATGAGATTGAGACTCAATTGGGTTTGGCAGAAAGATTTTAAAATTGATTCAAGAAAAATCATATGGGTCCCAATGAATGATTTAATCCCATGAATATTGAAATGGGTCCATCCAATTGTTTTCCTAATCTTGCATAAGACAACAAGGAGAATTTTTTCTTTATTTTCTTCAAGAGAGGATGAATTGGTGACAAAATGTTTTTGATTATCCTCTATGACGGAAGACTTAAGATAGGATGTATGGACCTTGAATTCGATCTTGGGTTGGCTAACACTTTCAAACACAGGTAGGGACTTAGAATTGAACTTAGTTTCATTTTCAAAATTTATCAACAGAATTGGTTCCTTTTGGATAGAAGATTCAACCATGAAATTGGAAAGATCAATGATAGGAATGGGTATGGACTCGATGTTTGTGATTTCTCTCAACCCCCCCCCCCCCCGAATGACCCGAAGGCCTTCATTTTTATTGATTTTTGATAACCCCCCTTTCAAGGGATGAGGGGGAACCCTTACAAGGCATGTAGGCTTAGTGATTACATGACTCATAGGTTTAAGAGACATTACATGACCTGAAGGTCTTAGGGAGTTCAACCAGACTATAACTACAAGGAACTGCTCCTCCCCAGCATCTGCATCGTGATGGTAGCTATCCACCTTCGCATGGTTGTCTGGCTAAGCTTCCCGTGCAAGCACAAGCTGGTCCCGATGGCATAGTCATACCCTCTCATTCTTCCAAATTCATTGGTTTTGCTCTGGTGAGTGCGTCTGCTCTGAATCCTCCTCTAGGGATGCTCCTTTTTTGTAGAGTTTGTCTGGGGCAACTGCATGTGGCCAGAAGGCCTTGAGGTGGTCCGAAGGCCTTAAAGGTGGCCTGAAAGCCCTACTAACCCGAAGGCCTAGGTGGTCTGAAGGCCTTAAGGACTCCAAGCCCAAACCGATGGCCCAAGGTGAATAGTTTTAGCTGCTACAGTATCGAACAGTGCCTGCTACAGTGTCTGCTACTGTCCCCGCACAGTTCCTGCTACAATACTGCTACAGTAACTGCTACGGTGCTTGTTTCTGAAAAATCCTCATTGGAGCCATCTAAAAGAGATTCAACCCATGGATACAAGTTTCCCTCTTGTGAACATAAAAAAATCAATTTCATCATAATCTAGACACCCTTCAATGATTCCCTCTGGTTCCACTAGTTGAATTCCAATATTCCATAACAAATCCACTTCATTTTCTAGCTTTGATTACTCAAATTCTAAAGTTGGTACTTTAGTCTTTTCTTGTGATTTTGAAGAATCTGATGGTTTGACAATCAATGGTTCAGTTCTTTCATCAGATTTCCCACTCTTAGAAATAGTCACAACTTGGATTTGTTCATGAGAGGTTTGTGTGTAACAAGATTCTTCTATCAATGTTGAGTACGGGACAACCTGAGTGGGAATGGATTTTGTAATTGTTTCAATGCTTTGTAGTTCTAATCTCAATGATGAAACTTCCAAATTCATTTTATCCATTTGTTCACACAATTTTTCAAAAAGTTGTTGGGAATTAGGCTGGATAGGAGTTTGGACATCATGAAATTCCCTAAGATTCTCATTAACCATCCTTGAGAGGGGTGGAAATTTATCCTTTAAGCATTCATCATCCAAATGATTACACATTTCATCAAGTTTGGGGTATTCGTTCATGAATTAATCAAAGAAATTCCCTAAGTTAGGAACTTCCCAATATTGATTTCCAATTTGATTCAATCCTGAGTATATAGAATTTTGGATTTTGGATTTTCAGAACACGCACAAACAAAACGGGGAAAAGATAAAATAAAGGGGAGGAGAAAAGAGAAATGGGGGAGAATAGAATGAGTTTCGAAGATAACTTACTTAGGTTCACAGCAACGGTGCCAAAATTTAGTTGCACTCAATTTTACCCCAATTTATATGGTGTAAGCGTTCGCTTGTGGTACAACTTGGGTTATCGAATCCACAAGAATCTAAGAAGAAACCTAAAGAAACATACGTTTTATGGAGGTGATTTGGCGATGAAGTGGCCAACTGGGATTTGAATTAAGTGGATTATTAAAGAATTTTAAAAACTTAATTGAATTCAATTTAATAAAATGATTTGATCCTAGGTTATCGCTTGTGGTGGATTGGATTAATTTCTTTTCTTAGAAAATTTTATATCACTACTTCAAGATGTATCCACAAAACGAGATAATTCCCAACATCATTCACCAATTTAATCCCTAAACAATTTCAAGGTTAATCACCAATTCACTTAGAGGATCACTTTAATGAGCACTCTAAGGGATTAGATCGTATTAGCACTCAAAATGTGTTATTGTTAAAGTTAACGAAGATGAAGAAGGGAGTAACTCATTAAATGAAACTCTTAAAATAATGAATTGATTTAAGAATTTAAGATCATAAAATAACATCTAATCTGGAATCTTGCTACTCCCTTCGATCAACCCATAAGAGGGTTAGCCCTCCATTGATGTTATTTTACCAATGGAAGCAATAAATAGACTTATGAGGATGATATTAAAAAAGAAAAACATAAAAAAACACTCCACCATTGTGTGTGTAATTTCACAATTGTTGGTGTGAATAAATTCACACCTTGATTCAACAGTATCAACATTTTAAGGAAAAGGAAATAATAAATTAAAAAGAAATATAAAAAGTAAAGAACTTTTATTAAGAAATGAACGTGAATGAAAAACTTACATGGAAAAATTGACAATGCGATTACAAAATGAAAGCGTGAAATTACAATTGAAAGAATAAAACATGAGTCCTCAAATACCTTTCTCACCCCCATCTTAAATAGCCAAATTAGGAGCCTAGGGTCGAGCCCCCATCAATCAATTCCTTCCCCATTAATTAGGAGAGTCAAAGGTGGGTGGGAAATCAAAGGAGATTTGACTTTTCAATGTTGCCCATAAAAATAGGACCAAATTCATCCCCTTTTTGATGTGCGAATTAGACATTGAAGATGGCTGAATATAATGGGGTCTTATAAGAGAAATATCTTCTTCCAGGTGTCCTCTAATAGTTGTAAAAATTTCGTGTTAATTGAATCAGTCATTTGGAAGTTATGCTCGAAATGGTGGGCATATTTTATGGGCCATCAAATCTGGCCCACAAATTAAATGTCAACTTCAACTCCTTGGATCTCCTTGAAACTTCAAAATTAACTCTGATCATAGTTGAATGAAATGATGCCCGTAATTTTCTCTTTCTACAGTTGAGATTTGAGCTTCATTAGGTTTGATTTGTGGGATCCACTTTTACTTGATGGGACTAAGGCCCGTTATGCTTTGTCCATGAATTTTTGTGTTCATTGCCAAAAAATCTTCATCTTCCCTTGTGATTCTTTCATTGATCCTAAAGATAAAATATTCCAAACAAAGTGATCAATATTATTTCAAAATATCAAATTTAGATAATTAAAATAATAAATTCCACAAGAAGATGGTTAATTGGGCCCAAACTAACACTTTAAACGTGAATTGCACATTGATGTGAAATGAAGTTCAATTTATGAAATGAACTAAAATTGATGTTTATGGACATTGAGACACATCAATATTAAAATATAATCAGTGAATATTAGGCTCTTTCAGTGGCTAATCAATACTCATCCAATGAAATATAGGCAAGTGTATATATGATTTTGAAACCCTACTTCATAATTTAAGCATTCTTCTACCTATTTTACCCTTACTGTGGCAATATTTTTATCATTGGTATTAATTATAACCAAAAATAAAGTTGACCTAAGTATCAAATTTAGAAATGTTGATTCCAAATATGAAATTCATTTTATCAAATTAAATCCCTAAGTGGAAGAAATTACTTTTAAAATAAACCCGCAAAACATGTGAAAAACGGTTTTCTAGAAAATGCATTAAGTATAAAAATGTTTTTATACCAAAATTAAGCATAATGTCAATTCCAATTACATTAATTTAGGTTTAATCAATAAGAACTAATAACATTTTAAAATAAATTCAAAACAAAATGGAGCTTTATAAATTCTTGAATAGAAAGAACGATTTTCTATAAAATCAGTATTTTATTTTATTAACTGAAAAAAACAGTTTTTTCATAAAAATCCCAAAACCTTACACTATAATAATATTGATATGTTGATTTCATAAATGATATCTTTTTTATCAAATACTATTTCTAAAAGAGACATAAATTAATTATAATATTTTCTCACAAAAAAAACAATAAAACCCATTTTTGAAGAAAACGCATTTTTGAAGCAGAAAATGACTTAACTAAAAATTGAGTAATTATTTTATAAACATTAATCAATATATTTGTATTGAGCATGACCTTTATATATATATATATATATATATATATATATCATAATACAGTTACTCTTGTTCATATTTGTCAATTCAAGGGCTAGGTTATAAGAGACATTTGAATAATAATATTTCACAATTGTTAAAGCTCAATATTGCATGTCGTATACGCTATCGAATAGTCGTCTATTAAAATATCAGGGTATCACAAGCATGTTTTACTAACAACTCTAGTCATTATGGAAACAAGCTAACATGTTATGCACTTCAACAGTGAAATAAATTCCATAAGAAAACATGTTATGAGGATCAACACATCCAAATATCAACAAGGTATAAATTAAGCAGTATATTCTAATTAATTCCATATTTTACTCTTTCTTTTAAAGTTATGTGATCAGCTTAGCAAGAAAATGACAAACATTAATGATCAAAGCACATAAAGTTAATCACAGAAAAACTAACAAGATACAGGATGCAAATGTCAATGCAGCTAATGACATGATGCACGTACCTCCCTATGACTTCTATCCTGCAACGGTTACGCACTCACAAGTAGGATCCTCCTAAAATAAATCAACATTCATGTGTAACAAACAGAGTGGACATGGGTAAAAACAACCAATTAAGACAATCAAGGCATAAATACAAGTAGGTGCATAACAAAAATACAGTAATAAGATTAGAAGCCACAACTTCCTTTTCCACTTCTGCAACATCCTCATCCATCACTAGCAACCAAACCACAATTCTATAACCATCACCACAACACCTCCTGCCTTAGACCAAGTAATTTTCTTCAACGCTCTTACTTTCCAACAGTGTTGTTAGATCTTGAACCGGCAACGAACCATCAAGATGGCCACTCATCATCTGATCGTGAAGCGAGAATGGAACAACACCAATGTATATATAAAAACCAACTGAGTCTAATGTGGGTTGGGTCACGACCCTACCTACCTCAACCTATACTGAGGTATAATATCTTATGTTGGCAACAGTGAGTATCCACATATCACCGACCATAATAGTAAGGTTTCGTGAACATGAAGAACATCAACCGTGTTCCCTTCCATCATTCACAACCCCCACAATACAAACCACATATCCATGACACTCACACCTCGCATGATCGAGTACACCACATGTCACTCACACCTTGCATGATCATGTATAATACATGTCACTCTCACGCCTTACATAATCATACCTACTTCGAGCCATCTCAACCCATAAATGTAAGTTCAATGCATCTTTCCTCCTTCCACGTCATTCTTTCACAACCACTTCCATGATTAACAACATAATCATATATCAAACACATTTTACAACAACAATAATTTCACATATCAATATCATTTTCATCCCCATCGATTACTAATTCCAACCTCATAGAATTTAATTATTATTTCTTTCCATCACATCAATCATTATCATCTGGTGTCTTGTTTTAATTCCAACCTTCTACCCAATTTCATATTTATTCAAACAATCATATCTCATTCCAGTTCACCATAATTTTCCAGATTCACACACATTCAATTCATTACCCAACTTTACGTGATTTAACCAATTATGAAGGTGGGGGTTATATTAACAGAAACTTATAATACTATCACAAAAATACATCATAGTTAATACATACATATAACTGCAACAAGCACAAGCATAACTCCAGGCATAACAATACATGGGCTAACACCAATCATTATTTTGCATCCTAGTTATTCAAGCAACCCATTAATTATCCGCAATGATTATTATCAATTCATACAAGGTGATTCCAACAATTAATCATAGTAGCAACTCACACTTTCAAGAGCGGAAAATAACAGCAATTCAGGGGTTCACTCAGCAGGCAAAACATGCAACAATAGTTCTTTAAGGTTTAGAAGGCTCAAACATCATGTGAATTCTAGGGTTCACATGTCACATTATTCCCATAATCATCTCATCTACTTTACTGACATATTTCTCTTCACAGTTCATGCTATTTAATTTTTATGTAATACCAGCAGTAGCATCACATAAAATAACACAGGGCATATAGAAAAATACTTATACAACACCTCCCCTTTTTTACCCAGATATTAACTTTCTTTAATTCATTATTCTTTAAAACACCCAAGAACCCTCAAGAAATTGCAACTGATAACATAAGGCGGGCAAGGGGGGATTTTAGAAGAATCACAGTGAGCCGCTCCAACATAATATTGCAGAAGATAGGAGAAAGGTTTAGAAATCTCATATCTCAAGAATTCAAGAAACCCCACGATTAGAGAAACCACCTTGGGCACCAATGGACCTCAAAAACCAGTGTTGTCAAAGGCGCAAGGCGTAACTAAGGCGCAAGAGCACATAATTAAATATATACAATTTTCAACAATATTTTAAATTAAAAAAAAACTTAAATTCAATCAAAACAATACAAATTAAAATACATGCTGATAATTTTTAACCAAATCATAATCAAATAATCAATCATTAAGAACCTAAACATTAAAATAATCGTGTTATGTTATATGTCTTCTGCAATGTTAAATGTGTTTCTGCTATTCCCTACTATGTTAAATGAGTTTGAGAACCTAGACATCAAAATCATCGTGTTATGTTAAATATGTTTGTTGTTATTCCTTGCTTATTTTTGATCGAGAGATGGTTCTATTTTTATAGAGTTTGATTTAGTTCTTCTTTTATTAATATATTAAATGTCATGTTATATTTAGGGATGTACAACTCACTTTTCAGAAAATATCCCCAATTTCCATCAGCCCCTCTAAGCACGATCTCCATCGCACGCACCCACGATTTCCACCAGCTCCCGCGTGATTTTCCCCGATTTTCCCGATTTCCTCCTATTCATGATTTTCATCGCACCCTTGATTTCCGCCGGCACTCCCGATTTCCATCGAGCCCTTGATTTCCGCCGCCCCTCTAAGCACGATCTCTGCTGCCTTATTCCCCCCGATTTCAGGGGCTAGTGGTGAGCCTTTTTCGCGCCTCACGCCATAGCGCCTCTCAGGAAGGCGCATGAGGCGTGCGCCTTTGGCGCGCCTCGGTGAGGTCGCCTTGCCTCACCGATGGTGAGGCGCACTGGGTGTGCCTCGCTGCGCCACGGGCCAAGGTGCGCTGAGGCGCGCGCCTTTGACAACAGTGTCAAAAACCTTTCTCAAGCCTGAAACATGACACTTGTAAGATCTCGAGTTTTATTGAGGTGTGGATCTCTTGTTCTTCGATTTAAATGCTTGTTTATGGCCTAATGTGAGTACCCAATGTGATCATGAGTGTATCAGGAGTGTCTGGGGCATGTTCGGAGCCCGAAACCTGGCTTTTTGGGAAAACAAGGCAGATCGCACGGTTAGGAGAAATTGTACGGAGAAGACCGCATGGTTACTTCTAACCGTGCGATGTGGCCCAGACCATCATCAGGAGAAGGGCAGTTTAAGGAAACCGTGCTGATGGGGGCGCACGCCCGTGCGAGGGGATCTACAGTTTTTGACAGTTGTTGGGACATGATTTGCACACGGTTTGGAAAATTGTGCGCACTAACTGTGCGGGGTGCCCCCTTAAGCAGTGAAGGGTGCAAAGTTAGCGCACAATTTGGCCAATCGTGCGGCCTAACTGTGCAGCCCAGTATTTCTTGGGGAAATTACCATTTCACCCTCAAAAACTATTAAAACTCAAACCTGGTTTATTTCTTCCTCCATTGGACAACGGTTAACACTTGGGAGCTCCTTTGAAGGCAAATCCATAGATTTTGATCTCGTTTCTCCGCTCAGACTCGGATTCGAGCGTCAGTCGTCTCATTGGATTCACGTAGGTAAGTACTACAATCCTCTTGTCATTCTTCGTTCATTTTGGTATCGATGGAGTTATTTAGGTGCAAGCTAATATGCCCAATTTCCATGTTCTTCGTTCGTTCTTTGTTTTTCTTCTGATCTGGACCGAATCAAAAGTTAAACTGGATGAGTGTTCTACTACAGACCTACGGTAGGTGGTCTATACCTTTCCCTCGGGATTCGATGTTTCATAAGCTTAGTTGTAGTTGGGTTGCACGCCGGACTTTCCAGCGATGCCCCTAAAATGAATTAAATAATTGAATTGAACGAATTGGAACATGTTAGGGATTCCCACCAGTTCCGGTGAGATTGTTGGAGGTTATTTCCCCAACCTAGGCCACCCATGGGGTGTGCCTTTGTATTTTCCCTTTTGATATACCACATGTGGGGTGCGTGTGTGCTTGCCTAGTTAGAGGAAGCCCTTTATAAATTGATGTGAATTGAATTAAACTATTAGGAGAAGGTTTGCCTCATTTGCGACGTGATAACACGATGCTGATTAATTTAATTATCTAAATGGATTTTAGAGCAATTGTGGGAATGAGTGGGTAAAATCATGGAATGTAATTTGTTCGAACCTGTTTTTATTATTCTGGGTATTCCCGAGTCCCACATCGGAATACCCCTTTATGTATTCCGTATTTTCAATCTATAAAAGAAGGCATCTGCCTCACCTTGAGGTAAGGAGATTACCTCTTCTACATGGTATCAGAGGAAAAATAATCCCGAGCCTTCCCTCTATCTTTTTTTTCTCTCCTCTCGGGTCTGCCCTAGGTGGCCACCCTCTTCCCCGGCGCCTCCCTTCCCCGGCGGCTCCCTCCTGGACTCCCGCCCGGCGGCCCTCAGTTCGCATTGCTCCGGCAGACTCCCCCCACCCCTGCATCTCCTGCCGGCGCGACTCGGCTCCCGACCCAGGCAGGGCTCCCGACTCCTGACCCAGCCGACGCGCGCTCCTCCTGCACACGAGCCCTCCCCGTCGCGGCTTCCCCCCAGTGCGCCTTCCCTCACGGTGCGGCTCCTCCCGAGCGCGACCCTCCCGGCGTCCCTCCCGCGCTGCTCGCATCCCATCGGCGCTCCTCCCAGCCTCGCGACCCCCGATCACAACCTCCCTCCCGGCTCTCGCTGCGCCCGCCTCTGCAGCACCTCCTGCGGATCCACTGACGGCCCACCCTCGTACCGGCGTCGCTTCCTCAAGCACCCCCCCCCCCTCCTCGACGGCTCTGTCCTGGGCTCCTCCGACAACTGTCGGCTCTATACCAGCCGACTTCCACTCCTCCAGGCCGCCCGGCTCCCTCTCTAGGCGGTTCCCTCCAGGCAGATCGGTGCCTCCCGGCGAACCGGTCCCGGCGGCCCCCTCCAGGCAGCCCGACTCCCTCCCGGCGAACCGGTCCAGGCAGCACCCTCCCAGTGACCTGGCTCTTCCTGCGCACAGCTAGCACCGCCTCTCGGCACCTCTCCCGCTAATTCCAGCACTGCCCAAAACTGCGTCCTACACTGCTACCTGACACTTCCATGGCAGCCTCTTCAGCTCTACCCCAGATGATCACTGCCTCCACCCGCCTCGTCGGTCGTGATAGTGGCCACTCCGGCCCTCGTGGTCGTGGTCGTTGGAGCGGTCGTCCATGTCCACTCTGTCACCACTGTGGCAAGCCCGGCCACCTAATTTATCGATGTTGGATACTTCATGGGCGCCCTTCTCAGCACCTACGGCGGGGTCCGCCGGCAGTCCAGGCGGCTCCCTCCTCAGTCGCCACTCTCTCATAATCTTTGGCCCTGTCTATGGCGGACTTCCGGCTGAGTCATGATCCTCGGACCCCTGCCGGTCCTGGTCCTTCTTCGGCTTCTCTAGCTCATTACGCTGCTTCCGCCGACTTTGTTGGTCGTCGCTCCTCTGCTTGGATGCTCGACTCAGGTGCCTCTGACCACCTCACCGGTGATGCTGGTATGTTGATCTTCTACTGTCCTTATAACGGTCCATTAGCCATCATCGTCACCAATGGCTCCACTATTCCCAGTGCGGTTTTTGGTGCATGCTCCCTGACATCATCACTTCACTTGCCCTCTGTGGCACATGTGTCTCGCAATCCCTTTAATCTTCTTTCCATCAGTAAGCTCACAAAATATTTTAACTGTGCTGCTATATTTACCTCCTCTGCTGTTGTTTTTCAGGAGCTGACTACGAATCGGGAACTTGCTAGAGGCAAGCTTCGGGACGGGGTCTATATGTTTGATGGACCGACACCCGTCGCCTGTGCATCTATCTCTGATCGTGCCTTGGATCTTCATTCCCGATTAGGCCACCCCCCCCCCCCCCCGCCTCCACCATTCATCAGCTTTATCCAGATTTCACACCACATACTTCTTTTCATTGTGAGTCTTGTACTTTTGCGAAACATCATCGCACTTCCTACATTCCTCGGGTGGATACACGGGCTTCCAAACCTTTTGATCTGGTTCATTCAGACGTTTGGGGTCTCTGTCTCATCTCGAGTCAGTTGGGGTATAAATACTATATATCCTTCATTGATGATTTTTCGCGAATGACTTGGCTATACCTCCTTTGAGAATGCTCCGAAGTGTTTTCCACATTTCAGACATTTTACAATGAAATTCAGAACCAATTTTCCACTTTTGTTAAATGTCTCCACTCGGACAATGGGTGTGAGTACCTCTCCACCCCTTTTCGGCACTTTCTCCAGGCGAAAGGCATCATTCATCTGACCTCCTATCCTGATACACCCCAGCAGAATGGAGTGGTCGAGCGGAAACACCTCCATATTTTGGAGACTGCTCGTGCCCTCCTCTTCCACCGACAGGTGCCTCTGCATTTTTGGGGAGATGCGATACTCACTGCTACCTACCTTATAAACCGTCTTCCTTCTTCTATCCTTCAGGGGGAGACTCCTTTTCGGGCTCTGTTCTCTTCTCTCCCTCCTCACTCCCTTCCGCTTCGAGTGTTTAGATGTCTATGTTATGTTCGAGACACACGTCCTGGACTCTCCAAACTCTCCCAAATATCTCCGGTGCATCTTCCTTGGCTATTCACGCACTCAGTGCGGATATCGCTGCTACTCACCGGACCTCCGGAGGAATGTCATCTCTGCTGGCGTCTCCTTTATTGAGAACTCTCCGTTCTCCCTTCCCTCTCCTCATCCTGAATCAGATATCGATGATTGTCTTCTTATCCTCATCCACCCTCCTCCGGTATCTCCCCCTACTATTGATACCCATTTTGGTAGGGTCTACTCCCGTCATCCATCACCTATATCCCCCATCCCGGCCAATGACATCGTCGTTCCTGCTTCATCCGATGCTCCTGCCCCGGCACCAGAGGACTTGCCCATTGCTCTCTAGAAAGGTACTCGCTCTTACCAGAGTACTCTTCTATTTGTATCTTCCTACAGGAGTCTGTCCGCTCTGGAGACAGTTTCTATTCCTCGCACTGTGGGTGAAGCAAAATCTCACCCGGGATGGTTAGCCGTAATGCGGGATGAGTTGCAGGCATTGGAAGAAAACCATACTTGGGATCTTGTCCCCCTTCCAGCAGGCAAACAGGCGGTTGGCTACAAATGGATTTACACAGTCAGGCTGAATCTCAATGGCACTCTCCATCGACTTAAAGTCCGCCTTGTGGCCAAGGGCTTCGCCCAGACTTACGGTATTGACTATTTTGATACCTTCTCTCCAGTTGCCAAAATGGCCTCCTTCCGGTTATTCATCTCTCTGGAAGCTCATCATCGCTGGCCTCTTCATCAACTGGATGTCAAAAATGCATTCCTCCATGGATTTCTTGAGGAAGAGGTTTATCTGTCCCAACCCCTCGGTTTTTGTGCCTCCGGCGCCGAGTCCCAAGTCTGTCGACTCTGCCGCTCTCTTTACGGCCTCAAGCAGTCTCCTCGTGCTTGGTTCAGCCGCTTCAGCACTGTCGTCATCGACTTTGGGCTCTCCCGCAGCATGAAAGATCACAATGTGTTCTACAGGACGATCTCCACTGGTTGCATCTTGTTAGTCGTTTATGTGGATGATATCATCATCACCGGCAGCGACAGTGACGGCATCACCCAACTTAAGGGTCATCTTCACCAGCACTTCCACACTAAGGATCTCGGTCCTCTCACATACTTCCTAGGCATCGAGGTATCATATTCTTCGGATACCATTTTCTTATGCCAACAGAAATATGCATTGGATGTTCTGCATGATGTTGGGTTGACGCAGGCCACTGCTGTCGACACTCTGGAGCCTGGGGAACGCTCTCTTAATGACTCATCCGAACCGTATTCACATCCAGAGCGATATCATCGACTAGTGGGCAAACTCAATTATCTTACCATGACTCGTCCCGACATTGTCTGTGCTATCGGAAAAGTGAGCCAATTTATGGAGCATCTGACCACCTCTCATTGGGATGTTGTCCTCCGCATCGCCAAAATACATCAAGCGAGATCCTGCCCGTGGTCTTCGCTACTCTCATCATGCTCATCTCAATATTGAGGCCTTCTGTGATGCAGATTATGCTGGTTGCCTTGCTACTCGGAGATCAACTTCGGGATTTGCCGTATTCTTGGCAGGCAACCTCATCTCCTGGCGCAGCAAGAAATAGACAGTCATCTCCCGCTCCAGTGCGGAGTCCGAGTACCGAGTCATGGCCACAGTCACTACAGAGATCATTTGGCTTTGACATCTCCTCCAGGAGCTTGACTTTCCTCCACAGACATCTGCTCACATCTGGTGTGATAATCAGGCAGCCACCAAGATTGCTTCGAATCCTGTTTTCCATGAACGTACGAAGCATATTGAGGTGGACTGCCACTTTCTTCTCCACCGCCTGGAGCACGATCATGTCCGCCTTAGCCACATCCCGACGGCAGACCAGCTTGCTGACATCTTTACCAAAGGCCTCCCATGAGCTCGTCTCGTCTCGCTCAGTTCCAAGCTGGGCATCCACATCATCTGCGACCCAGCTTGAGGGGGAGTGTGTCTGGTCTTTTCTTAATGTTATCTTTCTTTTGTGGGACTCGTGTTCCAAGCTAGGCATGTCCAGCTTGAGGGGGAGTATTGGAACCTATTTTTATTATTCTGGGTATTTCCAAGTCCCACATCGGAATACCCCTTTATGTATTCCGTATTTTCAATCTATAAAAGAAGGCATTCGCCTCACCTTGAGGTAAGGAGATTACCTCTTCTACATAATTGATTGTGAATTGGTTATGGAAATGATATGATTTGAAATGGTAATGGATGTCTTGGTTGATATACTTTGGATCGTGATTCCATTAGATGTCATGGACGTTTCTCCCATTGATCTCGATTGCGGTAATGGACGTCTTGGACTTGTTTTCTCCTTAGGTCTTGATTCCGTAGGATGTCTCGGGTCTTGCTACCCCTTGGATTTGGCTTGCTTGTACTCGCATTAGACATGTGTTGTCGACATACTCCTTGGACTCCACTCATATCTTTACCAAGTTTCCATCGAGATGCTCCTGGGACTTGATGAGGATGTCTTAGTCTTCACTACCTTGGATCTGACCCTTCATGGTCTGACACTTGTGATTACACGACAAGGTCGTTGTGGGTGACTTGATTATACGGCAAGGTCGTGATGAATGTTACACTGGATTATATGGCGTGGTCGTGGTAGTGGTTTACACTTGGTTGTACAGCGTGGTCGTGGTGGTTCTTTTGGCATGCTTTACGAATAGCCCTGGTACAAGTATAAGCTTACAGTTGGTAGACTGGAAATCTTAACTTGTTTGGCTATATTTTACTGTTACCCTTGATATGGGAGCCTGATTGTTGTTTGTAGGGAGCCTTATTTGGCTAAATAGTTTCACTTTACTTGTATCACAAATGTCTTGGGCACTTTTCTTTCATTTCTAATATACTTGTGATATACATTGCATTGTTTTAACTTGTATTGCACAGCCTGGATTTGTTATAGACATCATTGGTGGTAGCCTACTCAGGATTATTTCACACCATGTTCGGGCCGTCGTTGGGTACCCAGACAGACTTTATGGATGCAGGTAGGGATCGGGGAAAGCACCCAAAGTACGATGCTCGATTTTTCCATGCTTAGGAGCAAGGGGGCATAGGACCGAGCTGAGGCTCGTGAAGCTTGTTGGGATAGATCCTTTTGGTCTTTTGATACAAGTATTGTGTTGATGCATGTATACATGTTTTGACTGTTTTGTAAATACATGACATGACATCTCATAGTGTATATGAGATTACTTTTAGCATTGGTAATTTATTCATGTCTTGGATGTTTATCTTCTGTCTGGATGATTTTATTGTTTCCGCTATTGATCTGTATGATTGTTACCGTTGTGTAATACTCTAACAAGAGGGCATAGTCTCCCCACAGACACACCCTGGGCCCTCACTGCTAGTCGGCAGCCTCTGACGTTCGGGGAGTCGTGCTTGAGGCCATGTGATCCACCGGCTTGGGGCACCGAATAATGGCTTTTGGGTCGGGACATTATACAAAGTGGCATTAGAGGATTTCTTTTCTAGTTGTCTTACTATTTTGAGATAATAGACAGGGATATGAAGGAATTGGAATTTGGTAATGAGTTGTGTCTGGGAGTAGCTAACTCGCGTACAGGAAAAAGTCAAATCACTACGAATGGAAATTGTTGTTTTCTAGATTTTGACTATTATAGTTTATTTGATTCCACCGTTGGGTGATGCAATTGAATTGTGATGTTATCATTGATATGATTGATGATTTGTTTTACCATTACTCGATGAGATGAGGGTATGCATCCCATGCATCAATTTAGGCACCTTACAGGATTCACATGTCATGCATTATGTCATGTCATTTAGGATGCATTATTTGATTGTATGACTTTGTGATATGTGTCGTGTGTGTGATATATCTATTGTTTAATAAATGATTTGTGCAGGAGAATGAGAAACATGGTTAGTAATTAGAGTTTTTGGCGTAACCTAGAGTGTTTTCCTGATTAGGCTACAACACACCCTAACCAGCCAATTATGGCAAGTTTAGTCATGGATCATTATGGACTGGAACGTGTTACAAGGTGGAATAAGTGGACACCGTATTTCGATTCGTGAGGTGTATGGGCCCTTATGGATCAGAAGTGGTAAACTATTTGGTTCAACCATTTAAAGAGAATTGTGATATAAATATGAAATCAATTGCGGCGTCAATTGCTTTACCAGACACAGGTGTTGAGGCATGGTTCCTCAAGAGGGTTTTACGCTATATGCAGACGTTTCAGGGAGCACCACAGTCTGCCTTGTCTATGGTTGAACAGGCGTGTGTTCCAACAACATCATCCACCAACGTTCTCGGGGGATAGCGGTCCACAGGCTACTGAGCTATGGCTTGAGACTACTTTTTTGATCTTCGAGTTGTTGGTTTAGTGTAGCCTGGTCCATTTTGGATATTGTTGGGCCGAATGCTTCTGGTCCATACTGCACACTAGGCCGCAACTTTTGCGGGTTGAGCTCCGGGGTGAGCTCGTTGGGGGTTGCAGGGGGCAACGCACCCCTGCTCTGGGGGTCCGGGGGCTGAGGTACCCAGCCCAAATTTTGAAGCATTTTAGCATCTCTAACCACTGTAGCAAAGCTGAATGACCGACACTAACAGGAAATTGTAGCAGTGCGGACTTTGGAGTCAACAGTACTATAGCTTCGCGGAATTCCAGTTGTCGGCCACTTTAGCACTTTTGACTTGGATGACCACCTTTCACTGTACCTACACGGACTTTCAGCCGTCTTTCACTATTGCAAGCGGACTTTCTAACGGTTAGTGGAATAGTGATTCATCCTCCTTATTAGCCCATTTCGGTGTAGGGTTTTGTGTAGTGAGAAACTCTGAGAAACTTTTTGTAATTGTGATCCCGAATCATAGTGAATATTCTGCCTCTCTGTGGACGTAGGGATTATTTTCGAACCACGTAAATCTTTGTGTTCTCGTTCTTTTTTTTCCTTTTACTCTTCTATGAATCGTTTCTTTCTGTCACTACGACTCCCAATGTTTCCGTATCACGGGCATTAAGAGACACCTCATAAGGGGAGAGTGAAGCTCATGACATACATACTTCAACGAGTAGCAAAGCGCTAGTGGGGCATTTTGAACCAAGCTGACAGTCTGTGATATATAGTTTGGGGTGATTTCCAAACCAGATTTTATGACTACATTTTTTCCCAAGACTCTGAGAGCAGAGAAGGCTAGTGAGTTCATACGTCTGGAGTAGGGTGCTATGACGGTTATGGAGTATTTGGCACGCTTTACAAAGCTGCGGCGTTTTGCGCTAATATATCTTGTTGATGAGGCATCGAGAGCGAGACACTTCGAGGAAGGTCTCAGACATATCGTTTGATCGCAGGTCAACGTGTTCAAGTTGATGACTATTACAAAGATAGTGAATCATGCGCTGATTACAGAGCAGAACTTAAGGGAGGATGGGGGTGAAGAGCAGAGCAGTGCAGTCTCTCAGACCAATGGTTCAGCTTCCAGTGGCATGAAGCGACGTTTTGAGGTTTCCTGTGAGATGAGTACCAGACAGGCTATTAGTGCTGGAAGCTCTTTTTTCTATCATCGGTGTGGAAGACGAGAACATATGAGGAATCGGTGTGATCGAGACCTTGCCGAGTGTCGAGCTTGCGACGGGATGGGTCACGTACAACGTTTTTTGCCAGAGCTTCCCTCCAACAGTTAGTGAAAATGGATCATCTCTGACTCCAGGTTTGAGAGCAGTTTCGCAGCTCTGCATCAGGCTGAGAGCTGGATCAGTGTCGGTCGTTCAGGTCGAGGCAGTCAGGCATCGGTTGTACCTACATAGCAAAGTGGGATTACTCTGGGTAGTGAGGTTGTTTCATAGGGTCGTGATTCAGGCCAAATATATTCTATATAGCCTGCACCTAAGGAG
The DNA here is from genome assembly GCA_963277665.1 of Viscum album. Taxonomy (NCBI): domain Eukaryota; kingdom Viridiplantae; phylum Streptophyta; class Magnoliopsida; order Santalales; family Viscaceae; genus Viscum; species Viscum album. Next base: position 698,328,564 of record OY728128.1, read on the forward strand.
CAGAGCATCGGGTCGTTTACATTGAGAGGTACAATCTTAGTAGCATCTACTCTTGTATTTGCTCTTTTGATACAAGTGCATCACATAGTTTCATATTTGTACCAGTGGTGGAGAGCCTTGGGCTCATGGTTCAGTTTTCTAATGGCATGATGACGTTTGACACTCCTTTGGGGATAACACTCGAATGGCCCGAAGGCCTTCTTTTTATTGATTTTTTATAACCCCCCCCCCCCTCCTTCAATGGATGAGGGGGAACCCTTACAAGGCCCGTAGGCTAGGAGATTACATGACCCTTAGGTCTTATGAATTATACAGACTATACTTGGAACTCCTCCTCCCAGCTTCTTCATCGTGATATCAACTCTCCACCTTTGCATGGTTGTTCGGTTAGGCTTCCCATGCAAACACAGGTTGGTCCCGATGGCAGTGTCATACCCTCTGTTTCTGACAAATCTGCTTAGGTTCTGCTATGGTGAATGCGCCTGCTCTGAATCCTCATCTGGAGTCCGCTCCTTGTAGAGTTCGTCTGATCATTTAAGCACAATTTTCAGGTGGCTCAAAGGCATTGAGGTGGCCCGAAGGCCTTGCGGTGGCCTGAAGGCCATGAGGTGGCCCAAAAGCCTTGAAGTGGCCTGAAAGCCTTGAGGTGGCCCGAAAGCCTTACTGGCCCGAAGGCCTTAAAGGACCTGAGGCCCAAACTGGTGGCCCGAAAGCCCAAACAGATGAATAGTTCTGGCTGCTATCGTACCGAACAGTGTCTGCTACAGTGCATGTTACAGTATTGTTACATTGCATGCTGCAATACTTCTACAGTAACCCGGAAATATGTCTCCACCCGGTTTTGAACTCGGGTCTCTTGGATGCACTTGTCGAGTCCTCACCAACTGAGCTGAGGCTCTTGTGCAAAATGTGAGTTGTTAACACTGACTCCCAACAGGGGGCCCCGACCAAGCCCAAGTGTGTGCCACATTCCCCAGCTAAGCAATGGCTTTGAATCGCCCTGTGCATAATACGCCAGTGTAGGGAGTGCCCCCTTGAGATAGGTGGGTGTCACTTCGTCTGGGATCTTTGTGTCGTCGAGATAACTGGGTTTGATGTCATACTCGGGATGGACTAACTAGTTGTTTATCGAGCCTATGTTGATTGTTATCATCGGAGGGTGACCTTCATATCATCAGAGGGTGGAGTTTTTATTCACAAGGGTAAATGAGATGTTCATGAGCCAAGCTGGACCAGAGCATCGTGGGTTGGGCGGGATGACAACCCAGATTGCTAGATTATATCTAGATGATAAGGAAGCACGTCAGGCGGACTTTCCTTCAGTGGTTGATCGTTTTAGAGATGTTTTCCCAAACCACTTTTCTGGTTTGCCTCCTGAGAGAGGTGGAGTTCTCCATTGAGCTATTGTCAGGAGCTGCACTGGTATCCATTCCTCCTTATAAGATGGCTGCTAAGGAGTTTTGGGAGCTCAAGAAGCGGCTAGAGGACTTGGAGGCAAAGGGATTTATACGACCCAATACTTCTTTGTGGGGTTCGTCGGTCTTTTTTGTGAAAAAGGCGGACAGTACCCTCAGGCTATATGTGGATCATCGAACATGCACTGTAGCGGTGCGGACTTCGGGGTCAACAGTACTGTAGCGCTTTTGACTTCCAGCCGGCAGACACTGTAGCACTTTTGACAAAGTGAGCCGCCGATCACTGTAGCAACGCGGACTACTATTCAGAACAGTAGACCGTCTTCTTCATATGTAGCCCATTTCGGGCTAGGGTTTGTAATGTTGGAAATCCTCTGTAATTTCTGTGCTCCTGAATCATAGTGAAAATCTGCCTCTCCCGTGGACGTAGGGATTTTTTCCGAACCACGTAAATCGTCGTGTTCTTTGTTGCTTTTCTTTCTTTCGTTTTCTCGTTTTTCTGTCGTTCTGTCTCCCGGTGATTCCGCAACACTACAGGAGTTTCATACAAGACTTCTCACGCTTAGCAACGTCATTGACAGACTTGACTAAGAAGAGTGTGATGTTTGTATGATCAGATACTTGTGAGATAGAGCTGAAAGGGAGATTGACTTCAGCATCGGTCATGATTCTTCCAGAGTTGGGCAGGAGCTACATTGTGTATTGTGATGCATCAGGTATTGGGCTAAGAGTAGTTCTAATGCGGGAAGAAAAAGTCATGGTGTACGAGCTTCGTCAGTTGAGGTCACACAAAAGGAATTAATTGATGCATGATCTCAAGTTAGTTGCAGTTGTTCATGTTTTGCGTTGTTGGAGACATTACTTACTTGGAGAGTGTTTTGTGGTGTACGCGAACCACAAAAGCCTCAAGTATATATTTACACAGCGTGATTTGAATTTGAAGCAGTGAAGGTGGGTTAAGTACCTACAGTCTTTTGACTTCAAGTTTGCCTATACACCTGGAAAGGAAAATGCAGTTGTCGATGCACTGAGCAGGACTCAGATACAGGCAGTTCAAGAGGCCAATAACGAGTGGCAATGTATGGCTTTGTTTTCATAGATGCACTTGGAGGTGCGGAACAGTTGTGGCCAGACTTTTCTTGCATCCCTAGATGTGACCTCTACCCTTCTGGATAGAGTGAGAATGAGACAGCTATCAGATTCTGATGACCTAGTCATACGGAAGAGTGTGGCAGGTGAGGACCTGCCTCCTGGTTGGAGCGTAGGCGATGATGAGATTCTACGTATTCATGGTCATGTATAGGTTCCAGTAGACATACGCGAGGAGCTAATACAGGAGTTGCATGCCCAGGTTTGGGCGGTACATCCTGGCATCACCAAGATGTATCGTGACTTACGTCGTCAGTACTGGTGGTCGGGTATGAAACGTAAGGTAGCTGATTTTGCCATGAGGTGTTCCACCTGTCAATGGGTGAAGGCAGAACACCAACGACCAGCTATGCTTTTACAGCAATTACTCATTCCTGAGTGGAAATGGGAAGACACAGTGATGGGTTTCGTGACCGATTTGTCGAGGTCGCCTCGAGGTAGTGATGTTATATGAGTCGTTGTGGATAGGCCCACGAAGGTTGCTCATTTCCTGGCGATCATGGAGACCTTCTCATTGGATGAGCTTGGGAGGTTGTATATCCGTGAGATAGTATACGACTTCACAGGGTTCCCCAGACCATTGTATCATATAGGGATGTCCAGTTCACGTCTCGTTTTTGGTAGAGTTTTCAGAGTGATTTGGGTACGCAGGTGCTTCTGAGCACAACATATCACCCTCAGACTGATAGCCAGTCAGAGTGCAAAATTCAGGTGCTTGAGGACATGCTATGAGCATGCATCCTGAATTTTGGGGGTTCTTGGGAGGGACATATTCCCCTAGTAGATTTCGCCTACAATAATAGTTATCAGACGACTATACAGATGACACCTTATGAAACTGTGTATGGTAGGTCATGATGATCGCCCATGTGCTGGCTAGAGGCATGCGAGGCGGCTTTACTGGGGTTGCATCTCGTGCAAGAGACTTCAGAAAAAGTCCAGTTGATCAGAAAACAAATGATTACAGCACAGTCTCGACAAAAATCTTATGTTGATCGTTGTCGACGGCCTCTAGAGTTCGAGTTCGTAGGACAGGTATTTTACGTGTCTCACTGAAGCTGGGACACAGACGGATCAAGAGACATGATAAGCTTTCACCGCGATATGTCAGGTCGTTCGAGATTCTGGAGAGAGTCAGACCAATAGCCTATCGGTTGTAGTTACCTTAGAGGTATCGTTCTATGCACGACGTTTTTCACTTTTCTCAGTTGTATCATTATCATTCGGACTCATCTCATGATTTTCAGACTAAGGAGGTTGAGTTACAGGCAGATGTGTCCTTTGAGGAGCATCATATTTGTATCGTTGATAAGAGCACGAAGGTTATCTGAGGCCGATCAATTTCTCTAGTACGGGTCCGAATGGTCGGAGTTATTGTCAGATAAATCTTGATCACACTTAAGAGGGCAATTCGGGGACGAATTGCTTTAAATGGGGAAGATTGTAAGATCTCAAGTTTCCTTGAGGTGCGAAACTCTTTTGCTTTTCGTTTTAAATGCTTGTTTATGGCCTAATGTGAGTACTCAATGTGATTATAGGTGTATCGGGGGTGTCTGGGGCTTGTTCAGAATCTAGAACATGACTTTTTTGGAAAATAGGGCATGTCACGTGGTTAGGAGAAACCATGTGTGGCAGGCCGCATGATAACTTCTAACCATGCGAGGTGGTTCATGCATCTATCAGGAGGCGCACGGTTTAAGGAAATCGTGCGAATGGGGGTGTAGGCCCTTGCGAGGGGCTCTGCAATTTTTTACAGTGGTTGAGACACGGTTTGCCCACGATTTGTCAAACCGTGTGCACTAACCGTGCGGGGTGCCCCTTAAGCATTGAAGGGTGCACGGTTGGCGCACGGTTAGCACATGGTTTGACCAATCGTGTGGTCAAACTGTGTTGCCCACTGTTTCTTGGGGAAATTACCATTTCACCCTTAAAAACTATTAAAACTCAAACCTGGTTTATTTCTTCCTCTATTTCATGACGGCTAACACTTAGGAGCTCTTTAAAGGAAAATTCATAGATTTTGATCCCATTTCTCCGTCTGGACTCGGATTTGAGCGACGGTCGTCTCGTTAGATTCACGTCGGCAAGTACTACAATCCTCTTGTGTCGTTCTTCGTTCGTCTTGGTATCAATGGAGTTATTTAGGTGCAAGCTAATATGCCCTATTTCTAGGTTCTTCATCTGTTCTTCGTTTTTCTTCAGATCCAGACCGAATCAGAAGCTGATACTAGACGAGTGCTCTACTACGAACCTACGGTAGGTGGTCTATACCTTTCCCATAGGGTTTGGTGTTTTATAAGCTTGGTTGTCGTTGTGTCGCATGCCAGACTTTACGACGGTGCCCCTAAAATGAATTAAATAATTGAATTGAACAAATTAAAACATGTTAAGGATGCCCACTAATTCCATTGAGATTGTTGGAGTTTGTTGCCCCAACCTATGCCACCCATGGGGTGTACCTTTTCATTTTTCCCTTTTGATATACCACATGTGGTGTGTGTGTGTGCTTGCCTAGTTAGAGGGATCCCTTTATGAATTGATGTGAATTGAACTGAATTATTATGAGAAGGTTTGTCTCTTTTGCCATGTGATAACATGATGTTGATTAATTTAATTATCTAAATGGATTTTAGAGCAATTGTGGAAATGAGTGGGGTATACTTTGGATCCTGGTTCCATTAGATGTCATGGGTGTTTCTCTCATGGATATTGATTGTGATACTGGACGTCTTGGACTTGTTTACTCCTTGGGTCTTGATTCCGTAGGATGCCTCAGGCCTTGCTACCCCTTAGATCCGACTTGTTTGGACTCGCATTGGATATGTGTTGTTGACATGATTCCTGGACTCCACTCAGGTCTTTACCGAGTTTCCATCGAGATGTTCTTGGGACTCGACGAGGATGTCTTGGTCTTCAATACCTTGGATCCAGCCCTTCGTGTTCTGACACTTGTGATTACACAGCAAGGTTGTTGTGGGTGACTTGATTATATGGAAAGGTCGTGATGAATGTTATACTGGATTATACAGCGTGGTTGTGGTAGTGTTTTACACTTGGTTGTACGGTGTCATCGTAGTGGTTCTTTTGGAATGCTTTAAGGATAACCCTAGTACAGTATCAGCTTATAGTTGGTAGACTGGATAGCTTTACTTGTTTAGTTATATTTCACTGCTGCCCTTGATATGGGAGCTTGACTGTTGTTTTGCAGGGAGCCTTGTTTGGCTATATAGTTTCACTTTACTTGTATCACATATGCCTTGGGCACTTTTCTTTCATGTCTAATATACCTGTGATATACATTGCACTGCTTTAGCTTGTATTGCATAGCATGGATTTGTTATAGACGTCATTTGTAGTGGCCTACTAAGTGTTATCTCACACCCTTTTGGGGTCGTCGCTGGGTATCTGGTTGCGCCCAAATTTACCCTACAGGTATGCGGTCGTTGTAGTACAGGTAGGGGTCGAATCCACAGGGACCGAAAAAGAAACCGAGAGACACTCTGATTTTGGAAGGATTTGGCTATGGAGTGGCCAACTATTTGGATTGATTTGATTTTAATAACTACTGATTTAAACTAAAGAAAATAAATTAAAACATACAATTACTTAGTCCAAAACAATTAATGGAGATGAGTTGATCCTAAGTTGTTACGAGGGTTAGATTGGATGTATTTATTTTCTTATAACGTTCGTTTCACTAATTCAAGATATATCCACAAAATGATATAATTCCTCAACATCATTCACAAATTTAATCCCTACACAATTCCAAGGCTAATCACCAATGCACTTAGAGGATCAATTTAATGATCACTCCAAGGAATTGGATCGTACTGGCACTCGAAATGTGTCATTGTTAAAGTTGGCGAAGATGAAAAAAGAATTAATCATCAAATGGAAATCTTAAATTAATGAAATGATTACAGAATTTTAGATCATAAAATAACATCCAATATTCCTCATGCAACTCCCTAGGACCAACTCATAAGGGGTTAGCCCTCCATTTATGCTATTCAATAAATGGAAGCAGGAAATCGACTTAAAGAAGCAGGATTGGAGAAGAAAAATAAAACAATGAAACGATCACTCCACCGTTGTGTGAATAAATTCAGAAGTGTTGGTGTGAATAAATTCACACCTTAAAGCAACGATATCAAAGTGATAAGAAGAAGAAAAGAAAAGGAGGAAATTAAGAACTTTTATTAAGAACTAATGTGATTCAAATAACTTACATGAGAATGAAGAACGATTACAACATCAAATGGACAGCAAAACATTACAATGATACAAAGCATCCAAGATCCCTAAATCCTCCACCACTACTACCTTAAATAGAAAAAAATGAAGTCTTGGCTGAGCCCCCAACATCTCATGTGCCTTTAATTAATTGTGTTGGGGAAAGGTGGGTGGAACATTAATGTAGAGAGACTTTTCCACTTCTTGCCCCGAAGTTGCAGCCAGCTTGCATCCACCGGAAAGACGCACCTAAAGGACCTTTTATAAGGCTGAATTTGAGTGGGCCCTAGAAGACTTAAATGAAGCCTCGGATGTCCTCTAACAGTCTGTAAAATTTCAGACCAAAATAATAAACCGTTAGTGAGATATAATATAAATAGTGGGCTGTTTTTCTGGGCCGCAGAATCTGGCTCATAATTGAATCTTCAACTTGGGCCGCCTTAATCACCACCATTTAGGACGAATTAGCACTGGCTCCAGAAAAATTATTTGTTCCTCTATATGTCTTCTAGTCTCCCATGAATTTTGGGCTTCATTGGGCCTATATTGTGGGCCCTACATTCCCATCAGTGAGATGATATCCAATCTGCCTTCTCCAGAATTGTTTCCTTTCATCGCCAAATATCCCCATCATCCTTTATGAATCCTCAATTGATCCCTGAATGAAAAATATTCATATTTATGTTTATATTCATTTCCCAAAATATCAAATTAAAATATGGATAATTACATTCTTTAAAATCAGATCAAACATTGGGCTTAAATTGGTGCATATTAGGCATGAAGTGCACAAATGATGAGAATGGATGTTCAAAATTAAAATCCACTAACTCAGGCTCATAAGATCAAAAATGAACATTTAATACCCTTAAAATGAAATCAAAATATGTGTTTTTATTAGCTAATCACACCCCCCAACTTGAGTTTTTCTAGTCCCGAGCAAAATATATCTCACAAAAATGAAATTCGAATGACCTTTTCCAAAAACATTTTAATACACATTTCTCACCCAAAGATCACATACCAAACAATTATGAAACCCATCAAAATCATTTAAAACAAGCTATGTCCATGGGCATATCTCAAGCCCAAGTTCATTCCTTTGTTCAAATTCATTGTCATATTTCATCCAAATTCAATTAGGCATGATGAAGTGTTGTACGTCACAATAGACATGGGGGTTCATTTTTATTCGAGGGAGAAAAGATGGAAGCGCTATGAGAAATCAAATTTTAATAATAAGATGAGTACTCATTTTTTTATTTTATTTTTTTTTTTGTTTTTGAATTTTTTGGATTTTTTTTTTGTTGCAATTTTGTCATGGTAATTGAAATTGAACTCAATTGAGTCAACCCATGTAGCAAGACTTTGCTGATGACTCCCAGGATCAAAGACCTTAGGGCACCAAGTGAAGCTCACATACTCGGGCATCATCTCGAGTTAACTCAATCAAAAACAAATTCAAATTACCACAAATAGAGATAAAATGCCCAACTCTGGGCCAGACAACTATGGAGTCACGATCCCCAAGTGTCGAAAGCCACACATTAGGTCAATTCATTGCTCTACGCACAATTGATTTTTTTTGAATACTCATGTTAAAATTAAAATGATCGTCAATCCTATGCTATTTATTATGGGTCCCCAAGAACTCAAACTAAAACCCCACAATCTAGAGGAAGTGCATTGTGTTTTTTTATTAAATGGATGAAAATATAATGGTGAAAAATCACATCGGACATCTGCACTTTCCAATACCTATGCACATAAACTTGCATTAAAATTAGAATCAAGGCATGCAAAATTATTTGATATCCAATTTCAGAGTTTGGAATGTGTGTTATCATGTTCAAGGTTAATGACATTTTTCCTTCCACACATTTTTTTGCACACAAGATCAAAAATTTGTTTCATCTCCCCCCCAACATAGAATAACACTGTCCCCAGTGTTTAAAGAAAAGAAAAGTTATAAGGGAGGTAGGAGCGGAGTTCAAAGAGAAAATTAAAAATGATAAACATGGAACAAATTCACCTGGTTTTTGAAGTTGAATGTCATGATGCTCTAGATTACTCCTTTGATCTCTTGGGGGATGTAGGCACCTCCTTGATTGAACATGTATCACCCAAAATAATCCCTGAACCATACAAAGAAGTACAAACCAGACAAAACAAACAACACAACGATTTATTTAATTCAAAGTATCATCATTTTTATGATTTTATCTTTTTTTTTGTTTTTTTTAAATCAAACTAATGATACATTGTCTTCTTTTAAATTTCTGGGTAAGATATTACTCATGGATCACACCGCGTGACACGAATGAATACGGTGCTCCCATTTCATACTCATCCATACTCATAAAAGAAGAACAGGTCAACAGTCCAAATTTTTTTAACCTAAAAAAACATAAATAAAATAAAATAAACTGATGATACATTGTCTTCTTTTAAATTTCTGGGTAAGGTATTACTCAGGGATCACACCACGTGACACGGATGAATACGGTGCTCCCCTTTCATACTCATCCAACTCATAAAAAAAGAACAGGTCAACAGTCTAAGGTAGAATAAAATTACATCAAAATGATCCACTAATCCTATTTGAAATATAAAGTTGATTAAAACAACAAGATGATTGGAAACTTGATAACCATGGGTTGCCTCCCGTGCAGCGCTTAATTTAATGTCTTTAGCTCGACTTGAACCCCCAACTTAGCCAATTCCAACTTTCAAAATTTTAATGACCTCATCTTTCTCCACTTCAACATGATTGAGAATGTGTATCCCTTGTGTTGGTAAGAAGATTTGGAATTTGATTCATGAACAATCCTATTTTCTGAAATTAATGAGAAAATCCAAGGAATATAAGAAATGGTTGATCCAGTTTCCACTATAGTCTTTCCAAATACATCAATGATCATTCCAAAATTATTTGTTTCAAGAGAAGAATGAATTCCAATTGAAAGGTCATGGTTATACCCTATAAAGGGATACTTGAGAGGGGAAGGAAGGACAATGATTTTGAGCTCGGTATGGATAAGACAATCAGACACAGGTTGAGATTTTGAATCCAACTCAGTTTCATTTTTCAAATTACTCAACAAAATTTGTTCCTTTTGAATAGAAGATTCAACCTCCAAATTGGAAAGATCAATGTTAGGAATGGGTATGGACTCAAGGTTTTTAATTTCTCTCAATGGTTCAGTGAATGATGTTTTTGAAAAATCATCAATAGAGTTATACATAGGAGACTCAACACGATGTCAAATTCTTCTCATTTGAATCCAAAAAAACAATTTCCTCCTCATTTAAAGACCCTCCATCAATTTCTTGATTCAATTCCCCTACCCCAAATCCAAAGGTTGGTTCTTCAATAAATTCATGAGTGGTTTTTGGGAAACTAAACACTCCACATAAGGTTTTAGAAGGTACAGTTGGTGTAGGGATGAGTTCCTCACAAGTATTAATGCATTGTAGTTCTAATCTCAAAGATGATAACTCAAAATTCATTATCTCCATTTGATTACACAATTGTTCAATCAGTGTTTGAGGAATAGAATTTGTATAAGGTTGAACATCATGGACTTCCCCAAGATTGATCTCCTCAACCATACTTGAGAGGGTTGGAAATTTATCATTTGAATATTCATCATCCCAATGATTGTACATGTCCACAGGTGTGTGGTAATTAATCAAGGGTTGATCAAGGAAAATTTCTAATTTAGGTGCTTCCCAATATTGATTTTCCATTTGATTCCAGCATGAGTTTGTGACATGGTAATTTGGAAGATACTGCATTGGACAAGACAGAAAGTTGGATCCTAGATTTTCAGAACACGCACAAACAGAAAGGGGTAAAGATAAGAGAGATGGGGGTGAGAATAGAGATTGTGGGGTGAGAAAAAGGATGATAGTGTCTAAGATAACTTACTTGGGTCCCCAGCAACGGCGCCAAAATTTGGTTGCGTCCAAATTTACCCTACAGTTATGCAGTCGTTGTAGTACAAGTAGGGGTCGAATCCACAGAGACCGAAGAAGAAACCGAGATACAATCTGATTTTGGAAGGATTTGGCTATGGAGTGGCCAACTATTTGGATTGATTTGATTTTAATAACTACTGATTTAAACTAAAGAAAATAAATTAAAACATACAATTACTTAGTCTAAAACAATTAATAGAGATGAGTTGATCCTAAGTTGTTACTAGGGTTAGATTGGATGTATTTATTTTATTATAATGTTCGTTTCACTAATTCAAGACGTATCCACAAAATGATATAATTCCTCAACATCATTCACAAATGTAATCCCTGCACAATTCCAAGGCTAATCACCAATGCACTTAGAGGATCAATTTAATGATCACTCCAAGGAATTGGATCGTACTAGCACTCGAAATGTGTCATTGTTAAAGTTGGCGAAGATGAAGAAGAAATTAATCATCAAATGGAAATCTTAAAATAATGAAATGATTACAGAATTTTAGATCATAAAATAACATCCAATATTCCCCATGCAACTCCCTAGGACCAACCCATAAGGGGTTAGCCCTCCATTTATGATATTCAATAAATGGAAGCGGGAAGTCGACTTAAAGAAGCGAGATTGGAGAAGAAAAATAAAACAATGAAACGATCACTCCACCGCTGTGTGAATAAATTCAGAAGTGCTGGTGTGAATAAATTCACACCTTAAAGCAACAGTATCAAAGTGATAAGAAGAAGAAAAGAAAAAGAGGAAATTAAGAACTTTTATTAAGAACTAATGTGATTCAAATAACTTACATGAGAATGAAGAACGATTACAACATCAAATGGACAGCAAAACATTACAATGAAACAAAGCATCCAAGATCCCTAAATCATCCACCACTACTGCCTTAAATAGGAAAAAATGAAGTCTTGGCCGAGCCCCCAACATCCCATGTGCCTTTAATTAATTGTGTTGGGGAAAGGTGGGTGGAACATTAATGTAGAGAGACTTTTCCACTTCTTGCCCCGAAGTTGCAGCCAGCTTGCATCCACCGGAAAGACGCGCCTAAAGGACCTTCTATAAGGCCGAATTTGAGTGGGCCCTAGAAGACTTAAATGAAGCCCCGGATGTCCTCTAACAGTCTGTAAAATTTCAGACCAAAATAATAAACCGTTAGTGAGATATGATATAAATAGTGGGCTGTTTTTCTGGGCCGCAGAATCTGGCCCAGAATTGAATCTTCAACTTGGGTCGCCTTAATCACCACCATTTAGGACGAATTAGCACTGGCTCCAGAAGAATTATTTGTTCATCTATATGTCTTCTAGTCTCCCATGAATTTTGGGCTTCATTGGGCCTGTATTGTGGGCCCTACATTCCCATCAGTGGGATGATATCCAATCCGCCTTCTCCAGAATTGTTTCATTTCATCGCCAAATATCCACATCATCCTTTATGAATCCTCCATTGATCCCTGAATGAAAAATGTTCATATTTATGTTTATATCTATTTCCCAAAATATCAAATTAAAATATGGATAATTACATTCTTTAAAATCAGATCAAACATTGGGCCTAAATTGGTGCATATTAGGCATGAAGTGCACAAATGATGAGAATGGATGTTCAAAATTAAAATCCACTAACTCAGGCCCATAAGATCAAAAATGAACATTTAATACCCTTAAAATGAAATCAAAATATGTGCTTTTATTAGCTAATCAGTATCCGAACAGACTTCATGGATGCAGGTAAGGACTGGGGCAAACGCCCACAGTATGATGCTTGATTTGTGTCATGCTTAGGAGTAGGGGAGTACATGACCGAGTTGAGACTCATGATGCTAGCTAGGATATATCTTTTTGGTCTTTTTGATCTTCCGATACATGTATTGTACCGATGTTTGTATACCTGTTTTGGTTGTTTTATAGAGACAGGACATGACATATCATATTGCATATGAGATTACTTTTGGCATTGGTTATTTATTCATGTCTTTGATGTTTATCTTCTGTATGGATGATTTACTGCTTCTGTTATTGATCTGTATGATTGTTACTGTTATGTTGCAATCAGACAAGAGGACATAGTCTCCCCGCAGACACACCCTAGGCCCTCGCTGCTAGCCTGCTGCCATTGGCGTTCAGGGAGGCGCGCTTGAGGACATGTGACCAACTAGCTCGAGGCACCGGATAACGACTTCCAGGTCGGGACATTACAATACTCATTCTTAAAACGTCAATCAAGATCCTCAAAACCCATGCACCAACGTTGATGCCACCATCCGAAGAGAAAGAATGAGAAGAACCAAGGAAGAGAATGAAGAAGATGTTTCGAATCAAAAGAGGAATCAATTGCCACAAAATCAAGAAGATCAAAATTCACAAAAGGGTGGTTAAACGCTCCCAAAAGAGACCCTAAAATCGACAAAGTCTCGAGGGAAGGAAACTAGGTCAAACTGGGAAGATAGGTCGACCTTTAGTCATAGAAAATCAAAAAAGTCGCTTCCTCGGCATAGAGGCATTCAAAATGGCCATAATGGTCTTGGTCAAACGAGAATCAGAATTCCACCATTCAAAATAGCCAACACCCCCTATAATCTTGACAATCGTTTCACCTATTTAATACAGGTTGGACCGCCTCCACAGGAACCCCTACGACGTAGGGAAATTCTCCCAACCATTTTGCCTGAACAACCACCATGGCATGAGCTACGGTGTGGTGAAATTGTTCTCGTCGTTTCATCCTCCCTCATGTGAAATTGATTGTCTCTTCGACTTCCTCTTTGACTCACTATCAAACCCATAAAAACGGCCAAACCATGGTGTTTCAATGGTCCATGTTTCGTATGGGTGACCTCTCTATGCAAAACACCTTTCAAAACGGTCAGCTAAGTTGTTTCACTACTCGTGGTCCACCTAACCACCAAACGGCCAACTCAAAACGGACACCCTTACGCAAGCTAGGAGCTCGCATAAAGTTAAGCGGCCTTACCTTTACACAACAGCAGCTCGCGTAAAGCTAAACCGTTTTACCTCTACGCTACCGACAAAACTAAATTACCTTTAGATAGCGAAAGAATGACCCTTACAAATCCCAAAATGCCCACCGAAACGATCACCCTGGTTGTTTCACTCATCGTGGAGCCCCAAACATCAAACAGCCAACTCAAAACACACAAGTCCACAAAATGCTCAACGCAAAACGGCATGCCCCACGACCATACACCCAAAGCGCCTACTCACCACGCCCACAGCTCTTAGCGAGCTTCACCACGACCACCACCACGCCTAGCACCACGACATAGCAAACCTCAGAAAGGTCAGAACACACAAAATAATGGGTCAGAACTCTTCACTCCCCTAAAACACCACCAAACCTCCCTTCAAAGTCTCCATCACCCAAAACACAAAAAGTAACGGGTTGAGAAGGCTCGAGCCATTACATTGATCTTGTGTTGAAGAAGATATATCATCTGGGTACCGAAGAAGAGCAAGAAGTGGAAGTTGACTTGGTTTGTAACACCCCCGATTTCAGATACATGACCATTTATTCATGTATTTTGAGCCTATATAATGATCGGGTTGAGTTTTGAGAGGTTCTAAGGGTTTTTGCATGTTTTGAAGACTTTTCTGAAGGTGCAGGTATGTGCATTAGTAGAAATTGTGAACCACCTCCAGAAAACCATGCAAGGGAAGACAGTAGTCACTGGGCAGATGCGCGATTGGCACACAATTTGGTCAAACTGTGTGAGTGCCCAAGAGAAACTGTGCTTGAAACAGTGGGAAAAAACACAGTTAACACGCGGTTTATCTAACCGTGCAAACCAACCGTGCGAGGTGTGACCGTAAGACAGTAGCACCGCACAGTTGGCGCACGGTTTTCCAAATTATGCAGCCTAACCGTGTGGCGTATAGTTGGCACCCCTTAAAATGTGGATCTAATCCAAATTAAGCCCCCAAAGCCTCGTTAAATCCCCTATTATCTCAATAACCCAAATTCCTTTTGCTCCCAAAGCTTGAGAGGCTTTTCCCTTCGATCTGGAAGCGATTCTTAAGCGACTTAAAGTGTGTTGGAGGCCCGAATTCATCGATAAGTCATCATTCTTCATCGTTTTTCTTAGATCTAGCCTTCTTCTCTCTCTCGGGATCTTAAATCTAATGCATGGTGGATAAATTCATGTTCCTTTATGGGAATCTTGATGTTTTATCATTGGATTGATTGAAGGAAAGGAGATTCAGGGCGGGATCTAGAGTTTTGTTGTGTCGTTCTTCATTTTTGTCAACCATTGTGAGGTAGGTGGCTTCTCTATTATCTCTACTTTTAAAACTTGAAGGTTTAGTTTTAATTAAATGATTTGATTAAAATGGTGGTGAAATCTTTGTGTGATTCTTAATGAAAAATCACTTTTTGGTTATGGCTTGAAAATTGTAGAAATTGATTGGTTTTTGAAACTCTTTGGTTATAATTTTAAAATGATGTTTTAAAATTATGGATTGATTTGATACATATAAAGTTGTTCAAATGCTTTAGAAAAGGGAAAATGATTTTATATGAAATGGTTTGGCATGGAAATTAGTTTTTGGTAAATAGATTGGCGTGATTTTTTCATAATCAGTTTGACATGTGTTGTGGGATGGATTATGGTCATGAAGCACCACCATCAAAATAGGACGTAGTATGAACGTGAAGTTCCACCATCGATAGTAACACCAAGCTTGAGTGTATGTGTGGATGGTTGACTGTGTGGACATGGAACGAGTATGCAAATAAATTGAGAAATAGTTTAAAGGCTTGGTTTTACTGTTTTCCATGGGAAATTGTTTATGACTTTGATATAAACTGTTTTTATTGCTTAAAACCATTTTATATAAATTGCGCTAACAAGTTTAACGTGAGTTGGGAGGTAATTGGGGAAATCCTACTGAGTTTAGACTCACCCCTTGCTTGGGCACTGTTGTGCGTTTACAAATATCATTTATTGAGACACGGATAAAAACAAGGTATCCTGATTCTTTAGTGATACTTCTTGATATCATGGGCATGGCATGTGGAGTTGGAGCTTAGAGCGGGTTGGGTGTTAATGGTTGATGTCACTTGGGAGTTTTGAGTTTTGTTTTGTTTCTCTTCGAGTATGTCTTTTGGTTTCCGTTTGTACTCTAATATGGTTTATTAGTTTGGTTATATTTTGAGTTGTATTTTGTACTCGTGCATCATATAGAGGTTTGGTTGGTTATTGTTTATGTAGTTTGGATGTTTTATCCTTCAAAGGGAAAATCGTCCTCTAATTGTTCTTGAGACCCTTTGCATTTATTATCAGCATTTGGTGTCTTGGGGATGTCACTTAAGACCTAGTAGCACACCCGTCACTTCTCAAGCTAATGAGGAGAGGCAGGATGTTACAAATGGTATCATCTTCGATCGGTCCATCTATCTTTTTTTTTTTGCACGAATGGTGTCAATTTTGTTTGGTCATGGAGTTGGAAATGGTATTAGTGTGTCATTTGGGATGGTAGTAAGGAGATAGGATTGTCAAAACATGAAATGTAGAGCATAAAAAGACGTAGCTAACTTCTTTATGTTGAATTTCAAGTTACCAGGGTATTTGGGTACATAAGTGTTTTTAGCCGATGAGAGTTGCATGACATGCATTGATAGTAAGACTTCAAAATAAGATCGCATTGTTCATTTTGAGTTTTATGGTTAATGAAATAGACAAAATGTGATGATTTTTGAAAATAGTTAAATGGTTGTTTTGAAAAACATGGTTGTGATGTTTTAAAAAATGGTTAAAATGTTGAAGATGGTTGAATTGTGGAAAGTTGTGTTGGTGATATGTGTTGATGTGGTAAATTGGAATTGATAAGCCTTCAGTTGCTAATGAGTGAGACTAAACATAGTTTTGTTCTGGTTATAGTGAATGGCACCGGATAGGCGTCGTAGAAATCAACCGGAGGCTGCTAAAAATGTGGTTGCACCTGAACCACAGGTGAACCAACAGCGAGTCCAAAGCATTATTCAGGCTTTTCGGGTCGTTGATAAGGGTAATATGAATGATGAACCTCGACGAGTGGATCATTCGGTTCAATTTCAAAAGCGAAATCCACCCATCTTTAGGGGAGATTCGAAGCCGAAAAAGGCATAAGTTTGGTTGAATCAGATGAATCGAGTCTTTGATTTCCTTGGAACACCAGCAGAGCTGAGAGTAAAGTTGGCAACGTATATGTTGGAGGATTTGGCACACCAATGGTGGGAATTAGCGGTTTAGACTAAATTGAATCTAGGCATGACATGGGAGGATTTTGAAGAATTGTTTAACAAGCACTTCTATCTCACACCTTTCAGATTGCTAGAACAATGGACTTCTTCACCTTGAAGCAAGAGAACCTCTCGGTGACATAGTATGCGGCGAAATTTATGAATTTAGTCCGATTTACCCTGAAAGTTGCTGCAAGTGCATTCTTAAAGGCATGCATTTTTTAGTCAGAATTACGACTAGATATTTGCTCAAAGATTTTTGTGCTTTGTATAATGAATTATATAGAGATGGTCAATAGAATGACGGTGACAAAAATGGGTAACTCGGGAAATACAGTTGCGGGGATCATGTTTATTCCTATGGGAACGTGTAGGAACTCTAATGTTGGGAATAAGCGAAAGGGGGACACCTACTTTCGGAGTGGTGGGACACCTCAGAATCAAACTGTGGGATCAATAAATCTTTCTCCTCAACCCAAAAGTAAGTTGGGATGTTTTCAGTGCAGTTCACTTGATCACATCAAGAGAGATTGTACGTCACCACCTAGAGCATGTCACAATTGCAACAAGATCAAACATCTTCGGCGTTATTGTTGCGGTGCTCCAAGATCGGGTATTAGAGACATATCACATGTTTCTCGGGCATCTCATGCTTCAACAGGACGAGTGTAGCAGAATAACTCTCGTCGTCAAAATAGAGCAAGCCAAGGTGATTATATGAACACCATGACTCCTCAACCAGTGCAATCTCAATAAGGTAACAAAGAGCAAAGTGCATCGAGTAAACAATTATATGGAGTTGAGCAAGTGGTCGTAAATGATCAATCTGATCCTTCGATAGTGAGAGGTATGATTCTTCTAAATTCTACCACTATGCAAGCTTTGTTTGATACGAGCATGTCCCACTCGTTTATTGTTTCTCATGTTGTTGTTCATATGGGTTTGCATGTTGAGATGGTGTCTATTGTTTTGAAACTTCAAACTCCTCTTGGCCAAAGAGAATGTTGAGCTTTTATGTGTAAAGTTTGTTCTATAACTATCGATGGGGTTCAGTTGCTTTGGGATTTCTCTGTGCTTGAGATGGATGTTTATGACATGATTTTGGGTATGGATTAGTTGACATCGTTCAAGGCCCACATCAATTGTTATGCCCAAAAGGTTAGTTCCACATCTCTGGATGGTATCGAACATCTCTTTAGAGTAGATTGGGATGTAAAGGCAAGTAGTGCAGGGCTTTTGGCATCGGTGGTAGGAACTATATCTCTTATCAATTGGCAACGCTTACCTTGGCATATGTGGATGAGATTGGGAATAAAGATTTTCCAACTATTGTTGACTAGTTTCTGGACGTTTCCCTGACAATTTCTCAAAATTTCCACCCAAAAGGGAAGTGGAATTTATGATTGACCTCCTACCGAGGACCAGTCATATCTCACTTCCGTCTTATAGGATGGCACCAACAGAATTAAGGGAACTAAAAGTTCAGTTGGAAGAGTTGAAAAGTAAAGGGTTCATTCGACCGAGCACGTCTCCATGGGAAGCATCGGTTCTATTTATAAAGAAGGCAGATGAAACTCTTAGACTTTGTGTGGATTGTCGTAAGCTTAACCAAATTACGATAAAGAATTGGTATCATCTTCCACGCATTGATGATATGTTTGATCAATTGAGGGGAGCCTAGTGGTTTTCTAAAATTGAATTACGTTCGAGGTATCACCAATTGCAAGTTCAAAATGAGGATATTCTGAACACAGCTTTCAAAAGCGGATATGGTCATTACAGATTTATTGTTATGCCTTTTGGTTTTACGAATACATCGACCATCTTTATGGCATTGATGAATCGAATCTTTCAAGGGTATCTGGATTCCTTTGTGGCGGTGTTTGTGGATGATATACTGGTGTATTCTAAAACAAAAGTGAATCATGAGCAACACTTGTAGTGTTGGGTATCTTACAGGAGCATCGTATGTATGTCAAGTTATCAAAGTGTGATTTTTGGATAAAAGAGGCGTGTTTTCTTGGTCATATCATTTCTAAAAAAGGTGTTTCTATAGATCCTGAAAAGATAGAAGTTGTTATCTCTTGAAAACCATTGAAAAATGACTTTGAGATACGCGGTTTCTTTGGCTTAGCGGGGATACTACATTTCGTACGTGATTTTTCACGTTTGACATCACTGATGACAGCTTTGATGAGGAAAGGTGTTCCTTTCCAATGGAACAATGACTGCCAAAAATCCTTTCAAGAACTTACGGTTAGACTTACATCAGCTCTTATCCTCACGTTGCCAAAGTCTGGACAGGGCTATGTAATCTATTGTAATGCATTGGGATCTGGGTTGGGTTGTGTTTTCATGTAGGGAGATCATATTGTTGTTTATGGTTCATGTCAATTATGGTTGTATGAGAAAAATTATCTGGTACATGACTTGGAATTAGGTGATGTGAAGATTTAGCGTCAGTCTTTTTTGTGAGAAATTCACAGTGTTTACATGTCATATGAGTTTGAAACACATTTTCTCACAAGAAGATTTAAATTTTAAGGAAGCTCAGATGGATGAAGTATCTACAGATGTTTGACTTCGACTTGATGTATACATCAGGTAAAGGGAACTATGTGGCAGATGCATTAAGTAGGGAGTCGTATGCTCAGTTGGCTAAAGAGGCTTCGGAATAGTGGCAACTAATGTCAGTCGGAGAAGATATGCATCTAGAATGCTCAGACCAAGGTGGTGTTGCGATTTTCTTTCCAATTTCGTTTGTTCCTAATTTGGTTGAGTAGGTTAGAGTTTATCAGACATCTGATTCTAAATGTGTTATGATGAGGTCAAAACTCGATAGCGAGGAGACCATTGAGGGATAGAAGCTGGATGGGAATTCAGTGTTGTGATTTAGAGATCGGATGGTCGTACCTTTACCTTATCAAGAACATCTTCTTAGTGTCTACCACCATTCGAGATGGGCTATTCACCTTGGGATTCAGAAAATGCATAAAGCATTGAAAGCACAGTTTTGGTGGGTTGGCATGAAAGGAGTTCTAGCGGAGTATGTCTCGAGATGCCTTACTAGTCAGCAGGTCAAGGCAGAGCAGCATGTATGTTGTAGTCTTTATCGATTCTCGTGTGGAGATGGAAGCAGATATTCGTGGATTTTGTAACAGGTCTACCAAGGACGGTTAGGAAACACGATGTCATATGGGTGGGTGATAGTGGATCGACTCACAAATTCGACTCACTTCATCCTTATCCATGAAACTAATTCGGTAGAAGACTTGTCCAAAATCTACATTCAAGAAATTGTAAAGATGCACAGTGTTCCAGTCTCGATTGTATCTGACTGAAACCCCATGTTTAAATCTCATTTTTTAAAATTCTTACAGCACGTCCTTGGAACACAGTTGACTATGAGTACAGCTTATCATCCTCAAACGGATGGACAGTCTGAACGAACAATCCAAACATTGGAAGACATGCTTAGGGCTTGTGTGGTGGATTTTGATGGCTCTTGTGAGGAGCAAATACCCTTAGTGGAGTTCTCATACAATAACAGTTATCAAGCATCAATACATATAGCTCCTTTTTGAAGCATTATATGGACATCCTTGTCGTTCTCCACTTTGTTGGATGGAAATATGTGAGACTTCACTAATTGGACTCAGCCTTAGACAAGAAACGACATAGAAGATTCAGTTGATCAGAGGGGATAGAGACGGCTCAAAGTCGTCAAAATCGTATATGTGGATCATCGTCGGCGACCGTTGTCGTTTGAGGTGAGTGACCATGTGTTCTTGAGAATCTCTTCAAGGCTTGGGTATCGTCGTTTTGGTAAGCAGGGCAAGTTGTCTCCTCGATACATAGCCATTTTTGAGTTACTTGAATGAGTTGGTGAGGTGGCATATTGGTTAGCATTGCCAACAAGGTTCAGTCTAGTGCAAAATATGTTTCATGTATCTCAATTAAAGAAGTATCAACCTGATCCTGATCATGTGATTTGATAGGATCATGTTGACCTGAAGTTGGATGGTACGTTGATTCATGTGTAGGTACGAATAGTGGATAGGAAAGAAAAGATCTTATATGAGAAAAGCATCAGCCTAGTGCGTGTTTTATGACAACATGGTCGAATTCAGGAAGAAACGTGGGAGCGTGAGAGGGAAATGATAGAGCGATGACTTGAACTCTTTTAAGACAACTCTGGTTTTCTACTTTTCGATGACAGAAAGGTCAATCGTAGAGAGAACATAGCACCTCTGGTTTCATGTACATGACCCATTATTCAGGTATTTTGAGTCTATATAATGCTCGGATTAAGTTTTTAGAGGTTCTAAGGGGTTTTGACATGTTTTGGAGGCTTTTTTTGAAGGTGCACAATCTATTCACGATCTGTAGAAACCGTGCAGCACCTCCATGAAATCATGAAAGGGAAGACAGTGGGCACTGGACATGCGCACAGGTGGCACACCGTTTGATCAAACCATGTGAGTGCTCAGGAGAAACTATTCTTCATGAAACAGTGGGAAAAGCACGATTGGTGCACGGTTTGTCTAACCGCGTGAGGTGTGGTCGTAAGATAGTAGCATCGCACGGTTGTCGCACAGTTTGTCAAACCGTGTAGCCTAACCATGCGGCGTATAGTTGTTGCCCCTTAAAATGTGGATCTAATCTGAATTAAGCCCCCAAAGCCTCATTAATCCCCTATTCTGTCAATAACCCGAATTCCATTTGCTCCCAAGGCTTGAGAGACTTTTCTCTTCGATCCAGAAGCGATTCTTAGGCAAATCAAAATGCGTTGGAGGCCCAAATTCATCGATAAGTCATCGTTCTTCTTAGATCTAGCCTTCTCTCTCCCATAATCTTAGATCTAATTTGTGGTGGATAGATTCATGTTCCTTGATGGGAATCTTGATGATTTATCATTGGATTGATCGGAGGAAAGAAGATCAAAGGTCGGGTCTAGAGTTTTGTTGTGTCATTCTTCGTTTTCACCAACCGTTATGAAGTAGGTGGTTTCTCTCTTATCGTCACTTTACTAGAAACTTGAAGGTTTAGTTTTAATTAAATGATTTGATTGAAATGATGGTGAAATCCATGTGTAATTCTTACTGGAAAATCCCTTTTTGGTTATGGCTTGAAAATTGTGGAAATTGATTGGTTTTCAGAAAACTCTTTGGTTATAATTTTAAAATGATATTTTAAAATTATGCTTTGGTTTGACGCGTGTAAAGTAGTTGTTGAAAGGCTTTAAAAGAAGGAAAATGGTTTTATGTGAAATGGTTTGGCATGGAAATTGGTTTTTTGGTAAATGACTTGGCATGATTTTTGCATAATCGGTTTGGTGTGTGTTGTGGGATGAATTATGGTCGCGAAGTCCCACCATCAAAGTGTGACGGAGTATGGACGTGAAGTTCCGTTGTCAATGGTAACACCAAGCTTGAGTGTATGTGTGGATGGTTGTGTGTGTGGACATGGAACAGGTATGCCAAATAAATTGAAAAATGGTTTGAAGGATATGTTTTACTGATTTCCATGAAAAATTGTTTATGGCTTTGATATAAACTGTTTTTACTTTAAAATTGTTTTATATAAATTATGCTAACAAGTTTTGTCCTAGTGGCATGAGTTAGGAAATCATTGGAGAAATCCTACTGAGTTTAGACTCACCTTCTGCTTGGACACTGTTGTGTGTTTGCAGATGTCGTCTATTGAGGCATAGGTAAAGACAAGGTATTTTGGTTCTTTAGTAATGCTTCTTGATACCGAGGGCATAGCATGTGGAGTTAGAGCTTGGAGTAGGTTGGGTGTTAATGGTTGATGTCACTTAGTAGTTTTGAGTTTTGTGGTCTTTTGGTTCTCTTCTAGTATGTCTTTTGGTTTCCACTTGTACCACTGTTGTCAAAGGCGCGCGCCTCAGCGCGCCTTGGCGCGAGGCGCGAGGCGCGGTGAGGCACACCCAGTGCGCCTCACCATCGGTGAGGCAAGGCGACCTCATCGAGGCGCGCCAAAGGCGCGCGCCTCATGCGCCTACCTGAGAGGCGCTATGGCGCGAGGCGCGAAAAAGGCGCATCACTAGCCCCTGAAATCGGGGGGAATAAGGCAGCGGAGATCGTGCTTAGAGGGGCGGCAGAAATCAAGGGCCCGATGGAAATCGAGAGTGCCGGCGGAAATCAAGGGTGCGATGAAAATCATGAATAAGAGGAAATCGGGGAAATCGGGGAAAATCATGCAGGAGCCGGTGGAAATCGTGGGTGCGTGCGATGGAGATCGTGCTTAGAGGGGCTGATGGAAATTGGGGATATTTTCTAAAAAGTGAGTTGTACATCCCTAAATATAACATGACATTTAATATATTAATAGAAGAACTAAATCAAACTCTATAAAAATAGAACCATCTCTCGACCAAAAACAAGCAAGGAATAACAACAAACACATTTAACATAACACGATGATTTTGATGTTTAGATTCTCAAACTCATTTAACATAGCAGGGAATAGCAGAAACACATTTAACATTGCAGAAGACATATAACATAACACGATTATTTTAATGTTTAGGTTCCTAATGATTGATTATTTGATTATGATTTGGTTAAAAATTATCAGCATGTATTTTAATTTGTATTGTTTTGATTGAATTTAAGTTTTTTTTAATTTAAAATATTGTTGAAAATTGTATATATTTAATTATGTGCACTTGCGCCTTAGTTGCGCCTCGCGCCGCATCCCCAAGCGGCATTTGCGCCTTACTGCGCCGCGTGCCTTTGACAACACTGACTTGTACTCTGATACAGTTTATTGGTTTGATTATGTTTTGAGTTGTATTTTGTACTCGTGCATCAAATAGAGGTTTGGTTGGTTATTGTTTATGTAGTTTGGATGTTTTATCTTTCAAAGAGAAAATTGTCCCCCAATTGTTCTTGAGGCTCTTAGCATTTATTATCAGCATTTGGTGTCTTGGGGACGTCACCTAAGCCTTAGTAGCGCACTCATCACATCTCAAGTCAATGAGGAGGGGTGGTTCTCTTGAGCAAATCCAATCGAAGGTGAGAAAGAAGAAGAAGAATAAGAAGAAGATTCAATTCATGTGATGCTATGTCTTGCAAAACCAATGAGAGAAGCTGATATGAGAGTTTGGTTAAAAGCAGAGGCGGAGTTGCATGCACTTATTCTTGAAGACCTCCAGGCAATCGAAGACACTACAGTGCGGAAGCAAATCTGAGTTTGTTGATGTTGTGACATCTTGTGCTGAAGGAAGATCTACTTCAAGTGAAGGGAAGTTGCAAGACCAGTTGGGAGACTGAAGTGTAGTGGAATGTTGCAAGTCCGATGGGATGTTGGACATGAATTTGGTTTCAGGATGATATGTGGCCCCCTCTGAAGTGTAGAGAAAGCAATTGTGCAAAGAATAATTTTTGCCCAACCCACAATATTTGATAACAAGATTATTAGTAGCAAATCAGTGACCCAAAATAATAACCGGACATAGCACTATAGGCGGTTCTTTACTTATAGTGGTGCCTATAAACTATATAGAAAAGCATCTGGTTAGATTATACTGAGTTGTCACTATATCGTTAAGCTTGTAGGTTTCCCACATCAAAGTCGAACCTTATAAAAATATTGGGTGTTGATCTTTATTTATATTCTGCATTGCATGTGGTATTGTGGGTTGGGGTGAACACAAATATATCCATTTATATCCAAACAGTTAACAGAGGTTCGAATGCTAAAGGGAGGTCAAAACTTAAAAAAGAGATTGGAATTTGGCAGAAGAATTTAGTCACACCTGATTCACCCCTCCATGTGACTACACCAGGCCACTGGGCCTTACAGCACTAATCACAACCAGGTCGAGAGTTCAACATTCCACCTGGGAAGAGTCAAGGGTGGAGGTAATCACATCTTCATAGGTGTAGAATGAAGAGGCAGCAGTCTCTACTCAAAGGGAGCAACCAGCTACACCTAGGGAGCAGGAGGCTTTTGGAGAGGATGTTCTTGTTTTGCTACAATAAAAGTTTTTCCATTCAAGTGCACATAAAGGTAAAAAGGCAATTGCGGACGCGAATACTTTTAATTTGGTCCCTCTCGAGAAATCTAGGTCACATAGACTGCTCTTAACTAAGCAGGACAGTGGTTACCAGATCCCTATGAAAAATAATCTTCTTCGGATTACAACAAGTAGCTCTCAACGAACACAATCAATCAGGACAAGGATCATAAACTGGATCTGAAAGTTACTTCAAAGCCAGTCATTCATTCAAACTTTTCAACGCAAATACAACAAGCATATTATGATTTTGGTAAGCTTTTGCACAAGGCATTGAGGTGGCTAATAATGAAATTGATTTGTCATATGGGGAGTTATAAAAGGTTGAGGGCAAATTACCAACTTGCTTAAGAAACAAAGTTGTTAATTGGTTTTATGTCCAAGATTAAGTGATTTTCTTTAGAATTAATTTGAAGAAAAATGCACTTCAAAAGGATATCCTGATTATGGATCTCGGTATCGAATGAATTGAAGAGAGGCTTCGCACTAATCTCGATCTCAACATCAAGGAACTGTTTTGCATGTAATTGTTTTACTTGTTTCATTTTATGTTTTGGGGATAACCCATTCAAAAATGTGCCAAAGATTTTCACCTTTTTCCTTAAAAAGATTTTTAATAAAAAAAAATTCCCTATGCTATGAATTTATGTAAGGAACACATACATGGATATTGTATAAAGAAATAGAGATAAGAATCAAAAAATAAAATGAATTATTATAAAAGGAAAACATTGCAATAAGAACTGGAAGAGAGAAATGAGAGAAAATGCATACATTACCTATCGCTTTTTAGTTTTATAAATTGAACTCCTTAAACCCTTAAAAGTTTTGCCCACAAATACAATTGAGAGTTGAAAAGGGAAAATGAGCTAAAGGGCCTTCGAGCTAATGGATGAGTGAAGAGTTCGGTATTTATAGTAAAATTTGTACGGTTAATTAACAAATTTTTATTATAACTATTGAAATCTAGGTTATAAATATTTACATTTAAAAAATTCATAAATGAGTTTGTATCTATGATATTTAATTACCATCGCATGGTATTTGAATTTTATGCTTTGGAAACCCAAAATCTCTCATTTATGAGTTTCATGTGTCTTAAAAGGAATCATCATGGCATATAAACTAGTTTTTAAAAAGATAAAATATGTTTTAAATTTGGAAAAATACTTTATAGATTTGCAAATTGAATTTAATGTTTAGAAACTAATTTTTTAAAGAACATATATTTTAAGAACAGAAAAATTAATTTCAATTATCACATCATTTTTACAACAAATGTTGTTCATAGAGCATACCGTATACAAATATCATATTTTACTATTTAATTGCATATTTGATTATTCATAAAAAATCTCAAAACATCACATTTACTTGATTACAAATCCAAATTTGCCATCCATTTTATGAAAATAAATTTCTATTATGAAGAATTTAATTATCAATGAAAAATAAAAAATATCACTTTAAATAATAAGATTACGATTGTGATATACATTATTTGCAATAATTACTTGGAACAGTTGAATTACTATTCTATTATGAAATAATAATATATGATTTTTCTTATTTTTCATTTTAACTATGGTTTCACATCCCCCTTATGTTCTTTTATTTAAGCACATAAAATCATATAAAAATCTAAGTTCTTAGAGATATCATGCTAAATTTAATTTGGGATACCTCAAATAAATGACATTTTACTATAGAAAAGATCACATGCAAGTAAATTTGAGGCATGCACAGAAAATCATTCTCTATAGTCAAATTCAAGTTTTTCTTGGGCATTTTAAACATTTGCTAGTCAAGATATGCTTTGAAATGTCCATTATGGAACATATTGATTATCGCCGGCTTCATATAATAATGACTCCATAACTACTCATTATCCAAGTGAGCTCTCACGTAATGGTTAATAATCCACATTGAAGTGATACAGACCAAATCCAAATCCTCTGCATCACCTCAGGGAAAGGCAGGGCGTGCATTTCCTCCAAACTCTAGAGAAATTCAGATATGGTGTGACAGACTGTATTTTTCAAAAAAAAAATCATTCAATATGTGTATAGTTAAGGGGAGATGCACACCATGCATCTCTTGAGAAGACGCAGAGGATTTGGATCTGGTACAGACTACCATTGACAGTATCTATAATTAAAAGATTAGTTAAAAGTTTTTGTATGATCTAAAATACATTGTTGTGTGGACTAATATAAATCAAGATAACTTACAGTCAGAGTGAAGTTTTGATTCTAGTTGGCATAAACATTCAACCTCACTTTAGCCGTAACTTCAGAATGAAGCTTCAACTCTGCAATGTACTCCCCAGTTTCTCGAATTTCTGGGAGCGAAACAATTCTCTTGTCCACATCCCTAAAATCACCCCAAGAATATGTAAGAACAATCAATGGGTGCTAATTACACTGCAATTATATGGTCCAAACACAGAAAAAAGGGGTTAGGGGTGAAGAAGAAGGTACCTCTGAATTTGTGCTTTGATTATGTCAACAAGATCTTGAGCAGTGACGCTGCAAGTTTGGGTGCTACTCAGAAACAAAACATCCCAAATAACCTTCCATCAAACATTACCGAAGGCAAACCCACCTCCCAAAAATCTGTTTCCCTTTCCCTCCTTTGCGCTTTACTTTGAATGCGCCAACAGTTTCAAGAACCAAGGCTAGCTGTTGAGCCTCTTCTTTTACCTGCACACGCATCAACAACATGCATAACAATCACCGCTGATAATTCAAATGGAGGTTAAACACAGCCCTTCCATTCACTACCAATATTTATTGCACTCCCATAATGAGAAGGTAGGCAAATTAGAGCAAAAACCCTTCTGAAAAACCCAAATGGGTGAGAGGAAACATTGAGTGGATGAATCTAATCAACTTATGACATTGGTATTCATGTACCACTCAATTACCCGCTGTTTCTCAGCCTGAATCCTTTCATCTTCCATCTGCATTTCCCTGCAAATGATTTCAAAATACATGGATATGGGCTCATACTATGATCATATGAAACCAGAACAGGAAATTTAGGTTTGGAAAACAGTTTTTGTTTACTTTTTTCAAAAATGTTTTACAAAATGCGTTAGAGAATGATCTTGGAGACACCCTATCCCAGGAACATATTTCGAACTCGATGTCAAATAACTCCTTAAATATGAAAAGTAGCACAAAATTTGCCTCGTTGATAATCCAAATGTAAATCCAAAGATAATCTAGCACTTGGGAACTAATAACAACTCTCGGATGTAACATCCGGAAAAATTTTGAACCGATCAAACAGACAAAATAATCAGGGGACTCCATGAACAGAAAATTCGCGGAGTTGGTTCAAAAAAAAAGTCGGAGAATGGAGGGGAGTATGATTTGAAATTCTCATGCCCAGGGGAAAAAAATTAATTAAACATTACTTGAGAAGAGCAGGAGTGACAAGTTGAGCCTTGCCAGTAGGGAGCAGAAAATTGCGGTAGAATCCAGCTTTCACGTCAAGAAGCTGACCCTTCTTCCCCAGCAGTTCCACGTCTTCCTTCAGGATTATCTATCCGCAAAACAATAAAGAGAAGAGCCGTTAAAAACCATTCACATTAAATTGCTACGATCAGAAACGAAGAAGAATTCATTTGAGCTAGCTTACCTTTCGAATCTTCTTAGCTGCCTTCTGTGCCACAATCCTCGGGACCCGTACGGACACCCTGTCCGAGAATTGAAAGGACTCGCTCGTGTTGACCCTGTAAATGTTTGGAAGGCATGGTGAGGTGCCCCGTGAGAGGTTAGCAGCAATGAATGTCATTCCCTCTCGCTGGGCATTCAGAGTGCAAGCTTATCCGCTCTGCACTGCGACTCCGGCAGGAACTCCCGTCATTTTAGACAGGAACGAAGATATTGGGCCGAGTTCCGGGTCGGGTCAAGATGTATGTATATGTTCAGGGTTTTCCTGCCTCGAATCAGATTTGTGTTGAAACGGCATGATAATGGTATACTATGTAATAATAATCTATTATATCCATTATCTATATTAAAACTTGTAAAAATTATTACACGTGTCACCACATCAATTCTTCATCATGTGTCTCCTCCAACTTTATTTCCGCTCAACCTACCCGCGTTATCGTTCTCCTGATTTTCTCCCCACATCCTGACTCTCCTCCCCACAATCCCCTCCTCGACTCTCCTCCGCATCGAATCCGCTCCATCCTCCTCTTCCTCCGTATCGGCCTCGGCCTCCCCCTCCTCTGCATCGGCGTCCGTCTCCTCCTCCGCAGAGGCTTTCGCCTTCTCATCTTCCTCTGCATCAGCATCCACCTCCTCCTCGGTACTAGCCTCCGCCTCCTCCTCCGCATCGGCCTCTGCATGGGCCTCTGCCTCCGACTTTGCCTCAAACCGTCTGGTAGATTTTTGAAATAGAATCGGATTCTGGTGTCCTCGATCCCCCTTTACACAATACAGGCCGCCCTAAATTTCCAAAACCCTAATTGCATTTCCCTCTATATTTTCGATCAGGAACCTTGTCCTCTGTCATTGGTGGGTTTCTAATTTTTTTCCACCATGCAGGAAACCCGGGAACTGAAGCCCGAAACCATATTCCTCTCCAAACGATGATTTCCACGAACCTAGCTCTCCTCCACTTATCTTTTGAACTTACATTCCTTGGTCCATTAATTTTAGTTATTGATTTTGTACCATGCTTGTCTTTTGAACTGACATTCGCTGCACTACAAAAAAATTGTCTTTTACCAATAGAAGTTTAGTGACAAACAATACATTTGTTGGTATAAATAAGTAATTCCAACAAATATTATGTTTTATTGGTATAAAATTCAAGTATCAACACTTCTTTTTACCAACAAAAATGTTGTTATTACTTGTTTAATACCAACATATACTTTACTAACAATTAAATTTGTTACTTTATCATATTAATACCGACATTTTTTGCCAATAAACGAATCCATTGTTATTAATTATTATTTCCAACATCTTATTTACAACATATAAATTTATTACTAGTCTTTATTTAGTACAAACAAATCATTTAATAATAATTTTTTTATTAGTAACGATTTATTAAAAAAATACACTACTATTATAAAAAATATATTGATACGAGAATAGTCATTTAAAAAAAGGGAAAAATTAAACATATTATCTCATCTATGCCCATAGTCGCTCCCCACCCCATGTGATGGCCTAACGGTCTTCATCACTTGCCGCCCACGCTGTAGCGATTCTCACTGGCACTCACACCCCCAGTTCATCACACCCCACACCCACACACTCGATTATCTATAACTGCTCACACCCCCGTCCACTGATGTTTAATTGTTTTTTCCTATTTCAACTATAGAGATGAGGTGTAGGGAGGGGCATGGAGATAAACCCATTTCTCATTCAATTCGTCCATGTTTGGACTTCCTATCAGGTATGTGCTTCCCCTCTTGAAGTTTTCATTACCTAAAATCATGGGTATATATTTTTTGAATTGAATTGAATTTAAGTTATGGTTTCGGTGAAATTCAGATTTAACGATATTTCATGTTCTTGTTCCCAAGGTGCTCTTTCAAATGGTTAGATGGAAAATTTAGGCCTTATGTTTCAATTTTTCAAAGAAGTTTCCATGTTTTCAAGTAAATCATTTAGATTAAAATGGTGGGCGTGTTCTACTGCATTCTAAATTGTTTGAAATATTGAGATATTAATGAATCATAAAAGGGGGTCTTGAAATTTGGAGTTAGTTTTCACGTGTCTTCCTCTTTTATAAATGGCACTAGTGCAGAAAAAAAAATTTACGACGGTTATTTTTTATTTTTTACGTCAGCTTTTGGCCGACGTTATTACAGGAGACGTTATAAACATTGTTTTTTACGTCGGTTATTTTAAAACTGACGTAAAAACACACAAATCTGAAGCGTTTTTCACGTCGGTTGATAAAAACCCGACGTGGAAAACGCTTTGGAGTCATAGTTTATTGCGTTAGTTATTTAATAACTAACGTGGTATATACTTTTTCACATCGGTTATTATATAACCGACGTCCTAAATCACTCCTCCAAAGCGTTTATCACGTCGGTTATTTTCATAACCGACGTGATAAACCTGTCTGCCAAGCGGTTTCCAACGTCGGTTAAATAATAACCAACGTGAAAACATATCTACTACGTCGGTTATAAAATAACCGACGTAAAAAACTATTCATTTCCATTTATTACGTCGGTTATGAAATAACCGACGTAAAAACCATTTCTCATGCATTTATTATGTCAGTTTCCAAATAACCGACGTTAAAACTAATCCCAATGCATTTTTTACGTCGGTTATAAAATAATCGATGTAAAAAACATTTTTTTTAAAAATAAAACCGATCAACCACTGCTATGCGCCCTACCAAAAAACCTGAAACAGACCAAAAAACTTACGAGAAACAAACAAAAAATAGACCAGACCCCCCCCCCCCCCCCCGCCACTAGACAACCCCGACCACCGATCAACCACTGCTATGCCCTACCAAAAGACCTGAAACAGACCAAAAACATACAAAAAACAGACCAGACCCCCCCCCCCCACTGTACAACCCCCATCACACCCCTAGACACCCCCACCCCACTGGACAACCCCCACCACACCCCTGGACCCCCCCCCCCCACACCCCTGGACTGCCCCCACCTCCTGGATAGCCCCCCACACCCTTGGACAATCCCCCACCCTCATGGACACCCCCCACCCCCTGGACACCACTTCCACACCCCTGGACAGCCCCCACCCCACTAGACAGCCCCCACCACACCCCTGGACCCCCCCCATACCCCTGTACTGCCCCCACCACCTGGACAACCCCCCACACCCATGGAAAACCCCCCACCCTCCTGGACACCCCACCCCCTAGACAACACTCTCACACCCCTGGACACCCCCTCCCACACCCCTAGAACCCCCCCCCCCCCCACTGGATAGCCCCCACCACACCCCTGGACCCCCCCCCCCACACCCCTGGACTACCCCCCACCCCACTGGACAACCCCACCACACCCCTGGACACCCCCACCCCTGGACAGCCCCCCACCCCTGGACAGCCCCCCACCCCTGGACAACCCCCACCCTTCCGGACACCCCTACCCCCTAGACATCACTCCCACACCCCTAGACAACCCTCCCACACCCCTAGAACCCCCCCCCCCCCACACACCCTCCTGGACACCCCCACCCCACTGGACAACCCTCCCACACCCCTAGACCCCCCCACCCCACTGGACTGCCCCCCACACCCCCTGGACACCCCCTGTACATCCCCCACTCGCCTGGACATCCCTCCCACCCTCCTAGACACCCTCCCACCCCATTAGACAGCCCCCACCACACCCCTGGACACCCCCTCCACCTCAATGGACACCCCCAGACCAAAAACAGACCAAAACCCAACCAAAACAAGACCAGAACCCCCCCCCCCCCCCACTGTACAACCCCCACCACACCCCTAGACACCCCCCCCACACCCCTGGACTGCCCCCACCCCCTGGACAGCCCCTGGATAACTGGTGTTGGGAGAGGAGGCGTCACCATCCCTTGGGGGGCTGAACGCCGCTGGAAGGTACTCATCACTCTCACATGTGAAGCTTGAGCTCTCAAAATGTTTCACCAATGCTCTCTTCCCCTGTAAACATCATTCATTCTATCACTTTGATGCCAGTATAACCAAGGGGCAAACACCATCATGTGTGACTAAAATACCTGGATCTTGGTGGTGGCAATCTCCCGAATCTTGCAGGACTGGAAATGATGCTCCCAATGCTTCCCATGAGACGCCCGAAACGATGTTAACAAAAAGCCCGACAGTGGGAAGAGGGCGCCGGTTCAGTTGGTGGAGAGGGACACGAAGAAGATGACTGCGATGATCCGAAATATACCCAACAAGTACACGTAAGTGACTGTTTAGTTTCCCAAATTAGATGATTGAACAAATATAGGGTTGTTTGTGTGTTTTTTTGTTCAATCATCTAATTTGGGAAACTAAATAGTCACTTACGTGTACTTGTTGGGTATATTTCGGATCATCGTAGTCGTCTTCTCCGCGTCCCTCTCCACCAACTGAACCGGCGCCCTCTTCCCACCACCGGGCTTTTTGTTAACATCATTTCAGACATCTCATGGGCAGCCTTGGGAGCATCATTTCCAGTCCCGCAAGATCCGGGAGATTGCCACTGCCAAGATCCAGGTATTTTAGTCACACATGACAGCGTTTCCCCTGGTTATACTGGCATCAAAGTGATAGAATGAATGATGTTTACAGGGGAAGAAAGCATTGGTGAAACATTTTGAGAGCTCAAGCTTTGCATGTGAGAGTGATGAGTACCTTCCAGCGGCGTTCAGACCCCCGAGGGATGGCAGAGCCTCCTCTCCCACCCCCTGGACTGCCCCCCCCATCCCCATGGACACCCTGGACACCCCCACCCCATTGGACAACCCTCCCACACCCCTGGAAACCCCCCTCACCCCACAGGACACCCCCACACCCCTGGACACCCCTTGGATAGCCCCCACTCCCTTGGAAAACCCTCCCACCCTCCTGGAAATGCTCCCACCCCCTGGACTCCCCCCCCACTCTCATGGACACCCAGGACACCCCCACCCCACCAGACAGCCCTCCCACACCCCTGGATACCCCCACCCTACTCGACACACCCCCACACCCTTGGACACCCCACTGGACAACCCTCTCACACCCATAGAAACCCCCACACCCCACAGGACACCCCCACACCCCTAGAAACCCCCTGGACAACCCCCCACTCCCCTGGACAGCCCTCCCACCCTCTTGGAAATGCTCCCACCCCCTGGACTTCCCCCCCACTCTCATGGACACCCAGGACACCCCCACACCCCACCAGACATCCCTCCCACACCCCTTGATACCCCCACCCCATTGGACACCCCCACACCCTTGGAACCCCTCCCCCCAGACCAGATTCCATACCAGAAAAACCATCATAAGTAGACCAAAACAAGAAGTAGAGCAAAATTAAACATTCACATATATAACATTCAAAACTTAAAATGTCAACTTAAAAAAAACTAAATCCAACCTAAATGACTACCAAATACACAATTAAAATGACAATATTTAAAATTACATTTTACACTACAAACAACTAAAATTCAATCAAACCTGTAAAATAATTTGACCATTCCACTTGTAAGTGTTTGACGTCTTGAGCACTATAGGGTTGAAGTTCATCAAATAGATACAAATTAAAAGGACAGTAGTTAACATGTATAATGAATAAATCAAATGAAATATTTTGGCAAAGTTTAAAAGGAAATCTTACCAGGTCAAAGTTCACAACTGTTCCAGTTGTTATCATTTCATACATAAATCTTAACATATAATATCCGCATTCGATGACGCCTTGTTGTTCATGAAAATTCTGTTTGAATGAGTGTAAATTCAATATATTATTTTTATGTAATAAATAAAAAAGTACAAATTATAAATGGATATTTACCTTTACATTTACATATTTGATCTTCGCACTCCTTTTATTTGTGTTTTTTCAAAAGTAGACCCATCCCCTGTTAGAAAATAATACGAATGGGATAAATTTAAAATTCATTATATTATATAAAACTATTGAGAAATTGAAACTTACTTTTCCAACATTTTCTTAAAACTTTCTCGCACATCGCCATGGACATAACATATCCAATAAAGTATTTTCTCCCTTGGGAATAAAAAAAACCTAACATCCAATGATCACTGATAAAAGAAAATTTAAGGTTAGTGGTTTTTTATTTTAAAAGATAATGAACTCTTTGAGGGAGATGTGTTTCATACCTCTCACAAAAAGGCATCATCCAACATTTTGTGACTATATTCTGTTCAAATATTTCAGCAATATAAAGCATTCTTTATTCCTCATCCAATGCACATGCTTCAGGGGAAATCAAATGCAGGTCCATGAATCCATATACATCTGTCCGCTCATTATTCTCACAAATTTTATAAAGATACCTAATACAAAATAGACATAAGTATATATTTTTAATAAATATAACGCAGGGCTCATTCTTCTCACAAATGTTATAAAGATACCTAATACAAAATAGACATAAGTATACATTTTTAATAAATATAACCCAAGGAAAAGGTTTTAATACTTACATGGAAATTTTTTTCACCATGTTGATGCCCAACTTATCTCCAGTAACAAGCTCCATGATATCAGTTTTCACAATCCCCACAGTTATTGCACGTCCACAAACACGAGCTTCCATTGGAAACTCATAATGATCTGCTAACAAATTTGAATATCTTGACAATCTGTCAAGACTAATAGAATCTGTATCTGATGTCATAGCCATTTGTCTTTGTTGTTGTCTATACAGTATTTATTTACCTTTGAAGTATTCTTGTAAAAATAAATAGAAAAATATATTATTTTTCAAATGATAAAACAACTTTAATAAAAAAAAAAAATAGAAGATATAACATACATACCTCTATGGTAATGAGTCGCAGAAGTATGGATGGCCAAATTAAAAAAATGGCCAATACTATGTCCAACTGTCATCAACTCATATGTAGGTAATGGTACTCGAGCTGATCTATCTATAATATCATGTACAGTGACCCTATGATTCTCTACCTCTAATTGTTGTTGATAAACTGTATCTCTTATACAATATACTAGACCATATGCAACTATATGATGTTGATGATCATCAATATACAACTCGCAATAAGTAGGAAGCTGTGGAAGATGAGTAGGATAAAAAATGGGGTCCGCAGGCTGAGGTGGGGGAGTGGGAGCTACTGGCAGAGGTGGAGGATAAATAATGGGGTCTGTAGGGGGAGGTGGAGGAGTGAGACCTACAGTCTGAAATTGTCTTTGCATGTCTGTAAACATAGACTGTACTGATGATCTAATATTTTCCTCCATCGTTGCATTAATATTATGAACTTCAGCCTCCAAGGATTCTATTTTTTTTATAAACACCCTCAACGTAAGAAGTTGAAGAACATGGCAACACTTTTATTACCGATACACCTGTCGAATATCCTCGTACACGACCAGGATGTTCGGGCTTTCCCAATGCTGCAAATAAAATATCTTTCCTCCCAGCAGCTGTAAATACCCCATGTGATCTTTTCTCCTCGAGAGAATCCTGTATTAATTAATTGAACATTTCTGTAATGATTGAAATTATATGAAGAATATAGTTAACTTAAATAAATAAAATAGATATATTACAATCCTCTTAGCTACGATTCTGAAAGATATTTCCCTTTTTTGCCTATATGAGATCTCTTCCATTTTTCATGTCTAGATGGATGGGATGGAGGGGCCACCTCTCCAGAGCTTGAATACTCAGCTCTTAGTTTTTGTAATTTTTCTACCATCATTTGTTCTTCCAATAATGTATAACCTCCCTGAGATAAAATATGAGGGTATACATTTTTAGATTGGATCTCCTGATGAGATTTACTTGTTTTCTATAAATTAAGAATAAGAATTCATTAACAAAACATTAATAAGATCATTTATATAAGAAAGATTATAAAACTTTACATCGCCCTTACCAAAAATGAATCTTTTCTTCTACTTTAAACAAACTGTCTCCATGTGTCTTCATTTATTAAAGGATATATATGACATGGATTGTTATGACTCCTATGACCAAAAATGAAATCAGATGAGAGGGTTGATTTGAAATCCCTCCATCTTCTGTCAGCCCTCGATAACCATTTCTTCCTAACTCCTCCAGTGTCAGGAATATCAAATGTCATCTGATAAAGAAGAGGTTAAACATATTATATATACTAGAAACATTTAAAGAATAGGAAAACAATAGCAAAAGATCTTACCAAAATCATCTCCCACAACTGAGAGATTATCTATTTGTCCACACTTCTCTAGTCATCATACAAAATGATTACTTTGCTCTTATCCTGAGTTGATACAAAACTCTTAAAATCTTTTGCATTTGGAACTCTAGGAATATCATCACCATCAAACTCAATGAGTATCCTCTGATCCTGTGTACAGGCAAGTGATAATTTTGGTAAATGTGTGCACCCACATTTACCAACTCTTGAACTCTTTGTCGTAATGAGAGCACATGAGGAAGATTTGGGAACATCAAGAGGAGAATGTGAATGTTCCTCCCTAGAGGTATGACCAATATGCTCATCTCCAGAATCATGTGGTTGATCAACTGATTGATCTATCATTATCCTTCAAATAAAAAAAACAAACATTAGTTCAAAAATATACAAATTCAAATATTACAATACTAATGTAAATAGAAAATAGAAAATTGTACTAAGTTATATAATAGTAAACATGGTTAATATGATAAGCATGTCAAACAATGGTAAAGATGGTAAAGATGGTAAACATGGTAAACATGGTAAACATGATAAACATGATAAACATGGTAAAGTAATTGTCATTGAACAAAAATAATAGATATATAATTTATGTAATGGTAAGCATGATAAAGTAAACTAAAAAAAATTAAAACAAATAAAAACTTATACTTATTTGTTTTAATACATGTTTTAATAAAGAAAAAACTTACAATATCTAATATTTTATGAAAATAATAAATGTAAACAAGAAATAAACAAATGTTACCTATAATTTTAGGAATGTACAAATGGATTGTTTTCCCAAATTCCTTCATCGTGATCGTTACTTATGGCACAAACCATGTCTTCAACATGCTAATCATTATGTTTTGTTAATCTTTATATGGAAGTAGGTATCTTACATAAATAAGCATCTTCATAAAGTTCATCCTCACTAACATATTGTTTTTTACCTTTTAAAACAACAACCCACTGCATATCTGATTGATCTACTACATAGAATTTTTTTTTCATATGTTTCCATTATAAAAGAATCAGTTGTGTCTTCCAATCTATTCAGATTAACAACTGTCATTCCAAATTCATCGTGTCTGAAACTATTGTTACCAATAAACAATTTAAAGTTAAAAACATGAAATTTAATTTTAAATTAATCAACCACCCATATTTCTTCAATCACTTATTAATATGCACTTGATGCAGAAATTGTGTTTCTGTCTTTAGCACTCAAAAAATACATTGCTTCTGCAAACACCAATACACCACTATTCTGAACTGCACTTCTGTTGTCCTGAGATTTCGTATGAAATGTATAGCCATTAATGTCATAACCAGACCATGTTATCACATTTAAACATGGACCACCCACTACCCATTTTAATGTCTCTGATACATCTGATCTACCAAGCAAGGTATTTTTAAACCATGACAAAAATGTTTTATTGTGCTCATTCAAAATCCACATTTCTTTCTTCTTTAGATGACATTGTTTCAACTCATTAATATGCAATGTGATATACAGTTGAGCATAAGATATGTTATTCAAGATGTATAATTCTAACTTCTTCATCTGTTAAGCTGACAATGATCTAACTTTCAAGCCAGGAATCCACTTTCCCTCATTATTAACTCGTTCATGGTGAAATGGAGGCAAACCTATGTGTTGCTCCGCAGCCAAGTAGCTCGTACAAAACTCTGCAACCTCCTCAGAAATATACTTTTTAATAATGGAGGCTTCAGGTCGATATGGATTCTTAACATACCCCTTTAATGTTTTCATATACCTTTCAAAAGGATACATCCAATGAAGATATACAGGTCCACAAAGCTTTATTTCTTGAACCAGATGAATCATTAAATGCACCATTATATCAAAAAAAGTTGGAGGAAAATACATTTCCAATTGACAAAGTATACAAATTGCATCCTTTTCCAAAATGTTCGAAGCATTCACATCAATCACCTTATCACAAATTGAATTGAAAAAATAACACAACTTCATTATAGTCTTTCTAACACGAATGAGCAATATTCCATGCAATGCAACTGGTAAAATTTGTTGCATCATGACGTCATAATCATGATATTTCATACCTATCAACTTCAAGTCCTTCAATAAGACAATTTTTTTACATTTTAAGAATAACCTTGAGGCACTTTGATATCATGAATACACTGAAAAAATCTAATTTTATCCCTCTTGGATAATGTATGACAAGCCGGGGGAAGAAATGTTCATCTTCCATTAGGAGTGAGAGCTAACTCCAAACGTATTCCCATTGATAGTAAGTCCAATCTTGCATTCAACCCATCTTTTGTCTTTCCTTTAATATCTAACAATGTTCCAATCAAACTATCACATATATTCTTCTCCACGTGCATGACATCAATATTATGTTTAACTTCATGATATCTCCAATATAGTAGCTTAAAAAATATTGACATTTTCTTCCAAATATGTCTATCATTACCAGATTTCTGTGTCTTTCCCAATGTCACATCAAGGTTTTCCACCCTCTCAAAATACAGATCATGGGATAAAGGTTTTGGAGCAATATCAAATTCTTGTGAGCCATTGAATGCATTTTTTAGTCTTTTATAAGAGTGATCCATAGAAAAAAACTTTCGATGACTCATGTGCATTGTT